>OX451739.1:518709114-521109114 GCA_948472305.1 Vicia faba | reverse complement strand
GTTATGTGTATTTAATGAATCACAAATATGAAACCTTTGAAAAATTCAAGGAATTCAAGAATGAAGTACAAAACCAACTAGGTAAGAATATTAAAGTTCTTCGATCAGATCGAGGCGGTGAATATTTAAGCCTAGAGTTTGATGACCATCTAAAGGAATGTGGGATTTTATCCCAACTTACTCCTCCCGGAACACCACAATGGAATGGTGTATCTGAGAGAAGAAATCGAACCTTGTTAGACATGGTCCGATCCATGATGAGTCACGTCGATCTTCCGAACTCCTTTTGGGGACATGAACTATTGACTGCAGCTTACACACTTAACCGGGTTCCATCCAAAAAGGTTGAGAAGACACCATATGAGATATGGAGTGGTAAGAAACCACATATGTCTTACATGAAGATTTGGGGTTGCGAAGTTTATGTGAAACGACAAATTTCAACTAAGCTTGAGCCCAAATCTGAAAAATGCTTGTTTGTGGGGTATCCTAAAGAAACAAGAGGGTATTACTTCTACAATCCTTCTGAGGGCAAAGTGTTTGTCGCTCGAACTGGAGTTTTTCTGGAAAAGGATTTTATTTCCAAAAGAATCAGTGGGAGGAAAATAGAGCTTGAAGAAATTCAAGAACCACAAAGCATTGATACACCTATGGAGGAATTAGAGCAGGAAACACAAGTAGTTGTGGAAGAGCAACCTGCTCAAGTAGAACAAGACCAACGTAGGTCAAACAGGATACATCAACAACCTGAGAGATATGGATATCTCATAAGTGATCAGGGTGATGTATTACTCATGGATCAAGATGAGCCTGTGACCTACCAAGAGGCCATAACTGGTCCTGAGTCCGAGAAGTGGCTAGAAGCCATGAAATCTGAAATGGATTCCATGTACACAAACCAGGTTTGGACCTTGGTAGAGCCTCCTATAGGAGTTAACCCTATAGGATGCAAGTGGGTATTCAAAAAGAAGACTGGCATGGATGGTAAGGTACATACCTATAAGGCAAGACTGGTTGCAAAAGGCTATAAACAAATTCATGGGGTTGACTATGATGAAACCTTTTCACCAGTTGCAATGCTTAAATCTGTTCAGATTTTACTTGCTATCGCTGCATATCATGATTATGAAATATGGCAGATGGATGTCAAAACTGCTTTCCTTAATGGGAATCTTCTTGAGGATGTGTACATGACACAACCTGAAGGATTTGACATACCAGAAGAAGCCCGAAAGATATGTAAGTTACAACGATCAATTTATGGATTGAAGCAAGCTTCCAGAAGCTGGAATCTTCGTTTTGATGAAACAGTAAAACAATATGGATTCATCAAGAATGAAGATGAGCCTTGTGTCTACAAGAAGGTTAGTGGGAGCATGATCGTATTCCTGGTATTATATGTAGATGACATATTACTCTTTGGAAACGATGTCCCTACCTTGCAACAAGTGAAGACTTAGTTAGGGAAATGCTTTTCAATGAAGGACCTAGGTGAAGCAGCCTATATATTAGGAATCAGGATCTATAGAGATAGGTCACAAAAACTGCTTGGCCTAAGTCAGAGTACATACATAGAAAAAGTGTTGAGACGCTTTAATATGCATGATTCCAAGAAAGGATTCATACCTATGCAACATGGCATGTGTTTGTCAAAAACACAATCCCCTTCAAGTAAGGAAGAAAGGGATCGCATGGATAAGATTCCATATGCATCTGCAATAGGATCTATCATGTATGCCATGCTATGTACTCGACCAGATGTCTCGTATTCTTTAAGTGCAACGAGTAGGTACCAGTCAAATCCCGATGATGCTCATTGGGTAGCTGTCAAGAATATCCTTAAGTACTTGAGAAGAACTAAGGACTCATTCTTGATATATGGAGGTCAGGAAGAGCTTGCTGTAATTGGATACACCGATGCTAGCTTCCAGACAGATAAGGATGACTTTAGATCGCAATCTGGTTATGTGTTTTGTTTAAATGGTGGCGCTGTGAGCTGGAAAAGTTCAAAGCAAGATACAGTTACTGATTCTACAACCGAGGCTGAGTATATTGCTGCCTCAACTGCAGCAAAGGAAGCTGTTTGGATCAAGAAGTTCATTAGTGAACTTGGCATAGTCCATAGCATTGTGGATCCCATTGATCTCTATTGTGATAACAATGGTGCTATCGCACAAGCTAAGGAGCCTAGATCTCACCAACGATCCAAACACATACTTAGGCGTTATCATCTCATTCGAGAGATAATCGATCGGGGAGATGTGAAAATATGCAGAGTACCTACACTTGACAATGTTGCTGACCCATTAACAAATCCTCTTGCGCAGCTGAAGCATGATGGACATACTAGATCTATGGGTATTAGGGGTATGCCTGATTGGCTCTAGTGCTAGTGGGAGATTGTTGGTGTAAGCCCTAGAGGCCAATACTTTTGGTACTTGTATCGAATTATTTATTAATAATAAAAGGCATTTCTTTATTATGTTTGCTTTCCAAAATAATAAAGTCCCTAGAATGGTTTATTTGTTTAATGAAATGTTAAGTGTGACTTAATCATGAGATCCCATTAAACATAAGACACTATTCTTAAAGTATCCGTAGTCAAGCTTTAATGTGAAGTGGGATAACATTAAAGCATTAAGATTATTATGAAGATAGATTGATGATCACATCTCATGGATCATAGATAAGGAGTTATCAAGTCTTGACATAGGTATGAATATTAGGAGTCATATTTATACTAGATTGACCCGCTATGAGAATACTACATAGAATGTTGTGCAAAGTGTCATAAGTTATTCTCATGATGATAATGGTGTATACCACCCTTTGACCTGAAACCACTATGGACCCTAGATGTAGAGTCAAGTACTTTATTGTAGATCAAACGTCATCCGTAACTGGATGACTATAAAGACGGTTGATGGGTACTTCACAAAGCATGCTAAGGGACATGAGTGACCTAGATGGAATTTGCTCATCCTGCATAACAGGATAAATGTCTAAGGGCCCAATATTGAACTGGACAAGGGTGACACAGTGTATGCCTTGTGTTCAATATAGACATGAGGGCAAAAGGGTAATTATACAACACAAATATTATCACGGAAAAGGTTTGGTCAGATCACATGACATTTTCGTGACTTGGGTAACAATGATGTGTTGCTAGATACCGCTCACTATTTATTATATTAAATGCGTGATTTAATATAATTGTCAACGTCGCGAAAACCTATAGGGTCACACACATAAGGACAGGTTGATGAGAGATAGAATAAATAAGGAACACCGTAAGGTACGGTGCACTTAAGTGTAATACGAAAAGTGGTAAGGTACCACGTGGATAAGTGATATATGGTACATCATAAGGTATGATGTCCATAAGCTTAATTGGGCTTTTAGCTTATAGCCTTAATTGGGCTTTTAGCTTGTAGCCCACACGAGTGATTCTATAAATAGATCCCTTGTGATGAAGCAATTTCACTTGATGCAATTTCGTTTTTGATTCTCTCTCTCACTCAAGGTTTCCGTTCGTGATCAGCTAGCACTGTGACCGGAAGCGATCTGTTCGTGTAGACTGAGTAGAGGCGTTGTTCTTCATCAACGCTCGTGATCACGACGTCAAAGGTCTGAATCGCCACAAGAGGTAAATATTTCTATCACTGACCATGCTCATTCGTAAGGATCGCTAAAGGAAAATTTTATATTCCGCTGCGTTTTTTATCGCAATTTTCTTTCAAATGTATGGTCGAGATCCTGGATTTGCCCTTGGTGGGGCGTTCCTAAAGGACCTCTAGGACCCACATACGAAAGTAAGGATCCTGTTTGATTTGTGGTCAACGTTGGAACTGAACCAACGGAAGTTGAGATATTTTCTCCAACGGTGGTAATAATCGTTGTTCCAGTAGTATTTGGTGGAGGTATTTCTCCATGATTTGGCTCATTAGCCATTCTACTTTCGCTATTTCTCTTCCTAATAATACACTCGTTGGTTATTCTACCACTTCTTAATAACATGCAACTCTGTATACTTATAAAAGGAAAGCAATAATATGAACAAATAGACGATAAAAACTAGCAAGGTCCCACCGGGTGTGCCAATTTGTTTACCGTGGTTTTTGGTAAACAACCGCTGATCCTCCAAAAGGGAAAGTCCTTTTGGTTACTCGCGGGATCGATCAGATTGATCCCAGAACATATGCTAATTTTTATGTTGGTTTGATGTGAAAATAGATGTCTAGGAAGAACGCACGTTCGACCAGAAATAAGATGCTTGTGGTTTTAGAAAGTAAGGAAGTTAATAGAAATGCAGGTAAAGATGCAGGAAAAGTAACTTTGCAAAATAAGATCAAAGAAATGTAAAAAAGACTTTATTAATGAAAAGTGGTGTTTCCAACGTACATTTCTCAGTTTATCCTTTCACACACAGCGGGTACTTGGACAATATTTGAGTAACTAGCACAATAAGTTGAACACCCGGAAAAACTACACAGACTTCCTATTTTATACTAAAACTACGTAACCGTCGAGGGGTGGCTTTGCTCTAAGATGAAGACAAGTGTCCTCTGCATGTCCATCGACCTCTCTCTTCCAGCCACGTCGCTTTCCTTTAAATGTTGGCGAAACCGTCTTTCTCTCCAACAATTCAAATTCAAATATCCTTCGTCTTTGGTATTGACACGAAGTTATGTTCTTCTAGTCGAAGATCATAGGACCTTCTTAGTCGAAATCTTGATGGTGATGCCTAGTCGAAGACCAATGTGTAACTCAGATATTTTCTCTAAGTTTTTTCCATCTGTCGGAATATTTTCCAGCTTGGCTTTATTTGTTCTATTTTTGGCCTATAAGGCCAATATATAGTAGGTGGCGAATTTAGGAGCCAGCAGTAAGTAATTGTATAGAATTTGAGAGTGATGGGAGTAAGTAGTTACTAGCGTTATTTAATTAAAATTAGGGAAGTTAAATAATATTAGTAATGGTTAAATAATTATTTAGTTTTATTCTAATTATTTAGTTAGTTAGAATAATAATAATAATAATAATAATAATAATAATAATAATAATAATAATAATAATAATAATAATAATAATAATAATAATAATAATAATAATACTAATAATAATAATAATAATACTAATAATAATAATAATAATAATAACAACAACAACAACAATAACAATAATAATAATAATAATAATAATAATAATAATAATAATAATAATAATAATAATAATAATAATAACAATAATAACAATAATAATAATAATAATAATAATAATAATAATAATAATTATTATAATAATAATAATAATAATAATAATAATAATAATAATAATAATAATAATAATAATAATAATAATAATAATAATAATAATAATAATAATAATAATAATAATAATAATAATAATAGAAATAATAGTAATGTAGAGATATGGATGACTTGTCGGTAATCTTAAGTGGAAAAGTGAGGGCAAAAGTGGAATGTCATAGAAAGGGTCCAAGGGATAAGAGTGGCAAAAAGAGAATTAGAGAGTTGGTTGTCATTTTTTAAGATTGTAGAACTAGTAGAAGACTCGTGCGTCCACACGGGTAAATTCATTCCTATCTTAGATCATTTGATAAGTCTTGATTGTTACATATATATAATTGTTATTATAAAATCACTAATAATTATAAATATTTACCAAATTACCAACCTGATAAATTTAATATGTATAATAATTATAAATATTTTACAAATATCACTAATAATTATAAATATTTACAAATTGTGAGGGCAAGGTTCCTTCAATAAATGTTTCAATGATGTCAAAACTGTTGGAAATGTTGCTAGATGATATGGTGGACAAAGTAGCATGAAAAGTCTTCAAGAATTGGTATTTTTGAAAATTTATATTTTATGAGTCGGCTCAAAGAAATCTCAGGTTGTTGTATAATTAAAAGTTGCTCCTTTGGGAAATCCTCTCCTGAACCTCATCCTATGATCATCTTTCAAGACAAAGGAAAATCTGTTGAAGAATCTTCTGCTAGTATGAATGTTGAAGAAATGGTCCCTGCTGAAGACATGGGTCCACCTTCTCTTATGCTGAAAACTTTGGATGAATTGAAGAAAGAGAGTGAAGCGGTTAAGGAAAGTTTGGATAAACAAGATGAAATCAACAAGGAGATTAAAGGATTGATGCACAAACAAGAAGAATCCAACAATCAGATTAAAGGTCTTATGAAAGCATTGTTCACACGTCTTCCACCTTCATAACCTTATATCTCATCTTTTATTTCTCTTGTTATGTTTCATTTATGTTTTCTTTCTTGCTTATCCTCTGGTTGTTTTGTATCTGTTTTTAAATGCATACTTTTTTGTTCTAATTTATGTTCTTTATTGCTTTTTGATTTATGACAAAAGGGGGGAGAAAGTGAATATATTTTGATGCAAATAGTCCTAGACTAAGTCTCAAACATTTCAAATAACGTAACTTATGTTTTAATATTTCTGAAAGCTGACAGGGAAGTATCACTCTAAACTTGTGGTATGCTTTATTAGCCTTCAAAATAGGCTTCTTAGATCTTCCATCATATGCTCTGAATCAAACATCTCCAGGGAATTTTTTACCTATTATTCAATTCTATTGTATATGAATATTCAATCCAGGGGGAGACTTTGATAAAATCCTTTTACAATGAATTAATTTCTTTTAAATTACAAAATTGTTCATCAAAATATGTAAGTTTTGTTATCATCAAAAAAGGGGAGATTGTTAGAACATAGTTTGGTTCTACATCTATGTATTAGTTTTGATGATAACAATTACATGATTATTGTGAAGAGAAATTATGCTCTCTAATAATTTGATTGGATGTACAAAGAAGTTCTGATGAAAAAAGCATAGAAGATGATGACTGAATTCCGCTATGAAGCTCTGAAAGGCATATGCGTACAAGCTCAGAAGAAAATCCAAGTAACATGCCTGAAAATAGAAGTGTTGATGTTAAATATTTCGAAGCACCAAGCTACAGGTTATACTCTGATATATAAAGTTCTGAAAGAACAAAGAAGCTTCAAACGTATTTATCATATTCAAAGTTCTGATTACAAGAAATCAAGCTCAAGATACTCTGAGACAGTGTAGATCCGAAATCACATTAATGGCATTTATAAAGTAACGACTGGAACTTTATGGCTGGAACAAGATTTGTATTTTTGGAAAGAAAATCAAATCTCAAATCAACGACCTTCCAAAATCAGAATATTATGTCTCCAACGGTTTTATGAATCTGCCTATATAAAGAGGTATATGAAAGATGAAAAGAACAATACACACATACAAAACAAGAGCAGTCAAAAACTCTCTCATACATTTATCTCTTGATTACTTTCAGTTCTATAATTTTGTGTAAACATCACAGTTGTGATATAGCTTATTAGGAGAATTTGTAAACACAAAATATATTTTGTTTAAAAGTGTATTTCCTTGAGAAACCAAGTTATGGTTAGATCTCAAGAAGACGTTGACAATTGTCTTCGTGATTTGTGTAATCAACTTTGATTAGTGGATTAAGACATCGATTGAGAGAGGCGAAATCACATTGACGGATGGACTGGAGTAGTTTGAGTTCAAACGAACCAGAATAACCAAACATGTTTTATAACTATAATTTTTTGAAAATCCTAATTCAAACCCCCTTTATTATGTTTTTCTATCCTTCAATAGATGCCACAGTTTTCTTGAGTTCAATTTCAATTCTGGTTAATGGTAGTCCCACTTCTGATTTTAATGCTTCAAGGGGATTGCGACAAGGGGATCCTTTATCACCGTTCCTGTTTCTTTAGGTGGCTAAGGGTTTGGCTGGTTTGATGAGAAATGCAGTGGTGAGGGGAGTTTTAGGGGGTTTCAGGTGGCGGAGGAACTTGGTTTTGAGATGTTACACTTTGTTGATGATACAATCCTTATTTGTGATGGATTGTGGGTTAATCTTTGATGTATCAAAACTATGTTGCGTGGGTTCAAATTGGTGTTGAGTTTGTGCATTAATTTGAACAAAAGAAAGTTGTTTGGTATCCATTTGGACGTCCATATTTTGAATGCGACGTCCTCTTTTCTGAATTGATAGGTGGGAAAGTTGCCTTTCTTATTTCTTGGTATTCCATTAGGAGCTAACTATAGGAGGAGGGAGACTTGGTCTGGAGTGTTAGCTAAGTTGAAGAAAAGGTTAAATGGTTGATTGGGCAAACCTTTGTCTTTGGGTGGTAAAGTCACTTTGCTGAATTCAGTGCTTAATAACATTTTGATTTTCAGGATTTCATTTTTTGAAGTTCCAAAGTGTATTTATAAGGAGATTATCAAGATCCAGTGGGATTTTTTGTGGGGTGGTAATGATGGAAGGCGTAAGATGTGTTGGGTTAGTTGGAAGAAGATTTGTCGTCCACTTGATAAATGTAGTTTAGGGGTTAAGAACATTAAGTTTTTTAACCTTTCGTTGATTAGTAAGTGGGGGTGGAGATTTCTGAAGTAGAGTGACGCGGTTTGGGCCAAGCTCCTTTTCTCCAGGTATGGGGGTTGTCAGCTTTAGTGGGGGATGTTTCTAAGCGTTGCTTATCAAAGTTTTCTTTTTAATGGAAGGATGTGAGGGTGGTTTGTGGTCTTCTTATCAATGATCAATTGTATTTCTCTAACAGTATCTCGTGAAAATTGGGGGATGTAGTTGCTTTTGCCTTTTGGGATGATGCTTGGTTGGGTTCTACTCCTCTTAGGGTACTTTTTCCTTTATTGTATGATATGTCTTACCATTCATACTCTTGTTCTCCTTCTGTATCCGAAATGGGTGTTTGGGTGGATGATTGTTGGTTTTGCGATTTGCGGGTGGAGGTGAGTCTTTTGGTGGGGGATTAGCTTCGGAGTGGAATGATTTATCTTCTTTGTTGGTGTATGTAACACCTCACGTGGGGATTGCAGATAAAGTTGTGTGGTGGAGGAATGTTGATGGTTTTTCGGTGAAGAATAGTTATTTGAGGATTACGCCTTTGTTCAATCTGTTAATTGGGTTGGTGGATGAAAGGAAGTTATTCGAAATCCATCGGGTTTGTAAATCCTTTGTGCCTTGTAAGGTTAAGTTGTTTGGTTGGAGGCTTTTGTCTAACGCCTTACCGATTCAATTTGAATTGAGTCTTAGAGGTATTCATTTACCTTTAAGCGATATGTATTGTTCGTTGTGTGGTTTAGAGGTGGAATCTTTGGATCACCTTTTTGTCGGGTGCTTTAAGGTGATTTCTTTGTGGAAGGATGTTTTCTATTGGTTGGGAGCGAATTTGGTTCTCGATTTTAATTTTTTTGAGAATTTTTGACATCTTTTTCAATCTTTATTTCTCCTCCTTTTGTCCCTTTTGTTTGGTGGTTGGTTGACTGGTGTGTGTGGCAAGGTAGAAATAAGGTTGTTTTTGATAGTTGGGTGTGAAATGTTGGTGAGGTGTTGGTCTTTATCAAGAATTTTGGGTGAGATTGGTTAACTATTTTGTCCAAAGGTCGTGCCGACTTTGTTTTGGACGTTTGGTTGGTTTCTCTCGGCTTATATGTCGGTTTATAGTTTTTCTTTTAGTTGATGGATTGATTTTTTTACTCTTTTCTCTTAGTATTGAATTGCACCCCTTATACTTATAATATAAGTGATTATAAAATAAAAAATAAAAAAGTGGATAAGAGCTGAACCAAAAAAGATTAAAAAAAATGTTGAAAATTGCACAAAAAAGTAAAGTCAATAACTCAAACTAGGAGATTACAATATAACTGTAATGACTATTATGACTGTAATGTTCTCCGATGAAGTTACCCAAAATTTGAAATTTCAAAGTAGATGATAGAGGAAATTACAATCTAGTAATGACCCCTTGACCCTTGATTTTTCCAGCATTTTGTTGTTTCAGTTGCTGCCTTTTCCACTTCTCATACTGTTTATGTATTTTTGTCCTCTTTATGAAAATTTAAGTACTAATATTTGCTCTAAAAAATGACTAATAAAAATTGATAGAAAACTCAATTTACCATTAAATATAACCTTATGCTAGCATGTGATTTTTTTTCTTATAAAAATGTAGCTACTATCCCAATAATGTTGCAGGAATCACAAAATATTCGGATCCCAATTGATATTGTATAGCATACCACACTTTGAAATCCTGCTAGGAGAAGAAAAGAAAGTTGGAAAAGACAGCAGATAGATTTGGCTTCGGCCTTCAACCAATAAGGCAATTAAAAATAAATTTGGAACTATATGGTAAAATAAACAAAAATAAACAAAAAAACTATTATAAATAAAATATATAGTAGCCCCCAACTGTCTTTTGGTTTGGTCACATGTAATCACTTTTGATATGTGGCAACAAAAGAATAGCAACCCCACTTTTTTTCACTAAATAAAATTCTAACCAAAATTCACAAAAAGTAAAAATTAAAAAACAAACTAATTAATAAAAGATGAAAAAGAATGAATACATTAATGCTTGGCATTATCAAGAATATTTTATTGTTTTAGCTTAAACAATTATTATCACTCTTCAAAAATAATAATTTCTCTCCCTATATAAACACATAACCGTCACTTATTCTTTTAGCAACACTACACAAACAATTCTCTCAAATTTTCTCTTATCTCCTTCTCTCATATTTCTATATAAAAAGTATTAAAAAATGTGTTGTTTGAGCTTTAAGAATTTCACATATATGATTCTTATTGCATTTATTATTTTGGCTTCAAATTTTGAAGAGTGTAATGCAAGAAGAGGAAAACATTGGAGACAAAATAGAGAGGAGAGAGCTTCTATGTTTAAGAAGAAAGGAAAGAGTTATGGCAATGGACATAACCATAATGGTGGAGGTGGAGGAACAAAATCTAAGGCTTCTCCACCACAAAAAAGCATTCCCTCAATCTCACTGCCGCCGCCGCCACCACAAAAAACCATTCCCTCACCCTTACCACCACCGCCACCAGCACCACAAGAAGAAGTTACACACTTAACTCCACCACCACAAACTTACATTGGTGCATCCTCTACCACTTTCAATGTGCTAGATTTTGGAGCTAAAGGAGATGGAAAAAGTGATGATACAAAGGTAATTAAATTATTAATATGTAATTAGGAGAATAATTAATTATTTTTTCTGTTTTATGCTTTGAATACAACTCTCGTCTTTGTAATAATATGTCGTTAAATAAAGTTTACAATGACATTGATTGAAAGCTAAGTATGAGAAAAATACAATAACTATAACAAACCAAAAAAAGGTGGAACCTACCTGATAAATGATTCTCGTTAAGACAGTTAGAGTCACAATTCCAACACTAATCTATTCTCTTTACTGGGCGATAAGTAAATTAACCACATTTCAATCGTGATAAATAATCACAAGTTCTATTAGATTAAAGGTGACAATTTTTTTATGAAATTCTATTTATTTACGATTTAACCGTTAAAAATTTTGGATTATCAGTAGTCTGTCTTGCACTCGCTCTTCTCTGGACTCGTATGATTTATTTTGGTTGAAAAAAATGCAGGGATTTGAAGCCACGTGGGCTGAAGCATGTAAAGTAGAGTCATCAACCATGTTAATTCCAGCCGATTATGTCTTCTTAGTGGGGCCAATTGTATTCTCAGGCCTATACTGTAAACCCAAAATCATTTTCCAGGTAACATTTTTTATTTGAAAAGTTATATATTTACTCTTTTTACTTTTACATGTCAAAACACATGCACTTGTTCTACATGTGACTCTGTGTCTCTTTAGGTAATGAATATTGTAGAAACAGACAATTCAGTTGTAGGCTAATAAGGTTAATTTTTTTTAGGTGGAAGGAACAATTATTGCACCAACAAATCCTAATGTTTGGGGCAATGGACTACTGCAATGGTTGGATTTTATAAAACTAGTAGGATTTACCATTCAAGGAAATGGCATCATTGATGGAAGAGGCTCTGTTTGGTGGCAAGACACTCAATATAATGATCCTTTAGATGATGAAGAAAAACTCTTAGTCCCTTTGAATAACACACTTAGAACCCCGCCAGTGCAGGTAATTCTTAAACTGACATGCAGACACAGACACCTGTAATAGTTTAAGAAAATAAAAGTGATTGAATGTAATTAGATATATTAGTGTCGTGTTGGTGTTGGTCATTGACACGTGTCTGACATTGAAATACGTCTTCAATATGCTACATAGAAAATCATGGACATGTTAAGATAGATTGAGGCTAATTGTTTATACCTTTGCGTTTGTAATAGATTGAAAGTTCACTAGAAGGAAAAATGCCAGGAATCAAACCAACTGTGAGTAACATTTTAAACACCTATTTGATTTATTTTTAGAAGATTTCAGAACATAATGTAAGTAATTTTGCTTCTGTTACAGGCAATAAGGTTCTATGGGAGTATTAATCCAACAGTCACAGGCATAACAATTCAAAATAGTCCACAATGCCATCTCAAGTTTGATAACTGTAATGGAGTTTTGGTTCATGATGTGACTGTAACGTCCCCTGGTGACAGCCCTAACACTGATGGAATTCACTTGCAGAACTCCAGAGATGTTTTGATATACAAAAGCAATTTAGCTTGCGGTAAAATTTCAATCATGGATAAATTATTCTACATTTCTATTTGGTGTATACATTGATTATTCAATGAATCTAAAAAAAAAACTTTTTCTTATAAATAAGACCAGAGAGTGTAGAAAACAGAACCTCTGAATGAAAATGCAAAAGAAAAACCAATATAAGCATAAATAGTCCGAGTCGCTAATTGTTGTTTTGAAATTTGACTGTTATGCAGGAGATGACTGTATTTCCATACAAACTGGATGCTCAAATGTATATGTACACAATGTCAACTGTGGACCAGGGCATGGAATCAGCATTGGAGGTCTAGGAAAGGATAATACCAGAGCCTGTGTCTCAAACATTACTATCAGAGATGTTAACATGCATAATACAATGAATGGAGTCAGAATCAAAACATGGCAGGTAAAAAAATATTCGTAAGTTTTATAAGACAAAATATTTGTTCTTATTTAGATTTGTCGCAGTCTAACCATTATAAAACACAGTTTAAGCGTGACAAACATTTTATAAGACCTATTTAGCAAGTGTTTAATCGTGACAAATTTTGAACTATGTGTGGTAGTCTACCTTGCACATCCTCAAAGACGGTCCTGTCTAAGTTGATCAGGAAATTTGACTTCACAATCATTTATGCAGGGTGGATCAGGTTCAGTACAAGGAGTACTATTCTCAAACATACAAGTTTCCGAAGTTCAATTCCCGATCATAATCGACCAATTCTACTGCGACAAAAGAAACTGCAAAAACCAAACAGCAGCCGTGGCACTCACGGGAATCAACTACGAAAGTATAAAGGGAACATACACAGTTAAACCAGTTCACTTTGCGTGTAGCGATAGCTTGCCTTGTGTCGATGTTTCTTTAACAAGTGTGGAATTACAACCTGTTCAAGACAAATACCATATGTATGATCCGTTCTGTTGGGAGACTTACGGTGAACTGAAAACTACAACTGTTCCGCCAATTGATTGTCTGCAAATTGGGAAGCCGCCGAATAATCGGATTCAGACAGCTCATGATTTATGTTGATCATGGAATATTTAGCTAGTTAGATAAACTATTATGTATATTATTTATATAAGTACTTTTTCATAGGAAATTTACTGGCCCTGCAACTAGCAAGAGGCCAATAATATTAATAGTGTGATTATAGGAAGGTTTGTTAATTGCTACTTAGGTAATGGTATTGTTTGAGTGTGAGGTATTGTTATACGAGTGATATAGCATATATAGATGGAAATATTATCCTTATATTTAATACAGTTTCGGAGTTGAGGTATTTTAATCAAAAGAGCATATACATGAACGTTGCATATTAAGGAAAATCCAGAAAATTTGTATTCCAAGTGATCTTACCTGATCAGACTTAGACCGTCACGACTGACTCCGAACTGAAGTTGAACGAGATGGGGGTACCTGCAAGGCACTCCGATGCTAAAGTAAGTGGGAGTACGAGCAGGCAAAAAGTATGAGTATGGGTAAGAGAATGAATACCTGACCCTCTGGGAACAGAGGGTATTTATAGCCCCCAGCGCTGGGTCAAGGTCCCTCCATTGGGCCGGGCAGGTTTGACCCAAATGAAGGAACTGCCAGGTTCTACATGTGTAGTGGGGACCCGCACGTGGTCTCCTTCCTGGATGTTCTGCGAGAAGTACGGACGGACGAGGACGCAGTCTTTTCGGGATCCAGGTGATGGTGTAGTGGTCAGAGTCTGCCCTACGAGGGGCGCTCGAGCTGAGGTCGAGCTGGAATGCATGAAGTCGAGGATGTCGTACCAGCGGAGAGTGTCGGGCACGGCTATGGCTTCTTGGTTGGCGCGACCCCCTGCATGGCCGTTTGGATTGGACCTTCATCCTTGCTTTTGGGTCAGCCCGACCCAGTCCAGAACAGGAGCCCCCCAAGTCGTGGTTCCTGGAGTAGGAGCCATGACTTGATCTTAGATCGCCTCCGCCACGGGGTCCCGTGCCCGAATAAGAGATGTAGTTCCCCGTTGTTTGCTCGAGGAGTTTCCAATGTGTCGGGCTCGTGAGATAATTCCTTTCGAGGAGTGCTCGGGGGAATCTCGACGGGCTGTGTTCGTTGAGCACACGAGGCATCTCTTGGGAACCGTGCCGCCACCCTACTGACGATAGGGTCATCATTGCCTAGGGGAGCTACGCGTCGAGGAGGGAAGTTCTGTGGTTCCCTGGGGTGACGTTTCGTATTCCACGTCATCACTATAAATAGGGTCATTGGGCCCCAGAACGTGTTTTTCCTCTTCGCGCTTCTCCTCTTTCCTCTGCCTCTGCTGCTGCTGTTCTTCCCAGATATTCATAGGACCGCCGTGATCTCCGTCGCTGATTCCCTTTTCCGCCGTCGCACCTCTTTCCTGATTCCAAGTAAGCGTCTTGTCCCCTTTGCTTTTCCTCTGTGATGCATGACATTTTTCATTGTTTTTAGACGTTAGAGACTGTACGCCTGGGAT
This sequence comes from Vicia faba, assembly GCA_948472305.1. Taxonomy (NCBI): domain Eukaryota; kingdom Viridiplantae; phylum Streptophyta; class Magnoliopsida; order Fabales; family Fabaceae; genus Vicia; species Vicia faba. Next base: position 521,094,042 of record OX451739.1, on the reverse strand, counting down.
TAGCCCCGGTATTTTTGTATTTAGCTCGACAAATCCATGTTTATGCCCGGAGAACGCATGTTTGCGCCTGGTAAATGCATAGTTTAGGTATTTGACTCGCAGTGCTGCCCGGGATCTTCATGATTCAGGGCGCCTAATTCTTGGTAGTGCCCGGTAAACTCATAGCTCTAGTTTTGGGATTTATGATATCGCTCGCCACGTTCATAGCCTAGGTCGACAGATTCGTGAGTGGTCGAGATGTTGGCCCACTTAGGCGATCTGTAAGGAGACTTGTCGTGGTATCTGGGAGTCGGGGAGGTGACTTCTCTTTTTGTTTCGAAACACCAACTTTTTTAGTCGCGCGTGGAGTGATATGGCTTGTCGCGCCCTTCATCTCGTCCGTTATGGCGAGCGTGTGGATTTGCTCCCCAATTGACCGGTTTCCTGTGCTTTGTAGGTAACCATGGCGGACGAACCGTGTTCCTCGGGGCGCACTGAGGTGGAAGACCAAAGTGCTGAGGAGAATGTGAATTTGGTCGATACCATCGACGACCCTTTGCTGGAATGGGTGGGCGCCGAGCCCAGAGGGATTGCTTCAGCCTATAGTCGACGCAGTCGAAGTGCGTATACCATCATCGAGAAGGGCGGTAGCCAGCCCGGTTTTCAAAAGAATTTCGTTGCCACCCGGCTGACTCTTACTGCGCGGATTTGCTCGGAATTCCCTGAGTACGGGTTCCCCATGTATGAGATTTCTTTCAAGGACCTGGGATTACAGCTCCTCTTCAGCGATTTTCAGGTCGGGGTTTTTAGCCATCTGGAATTGGCCCTGTCACAGCTTCACCCTAACTCGACAGCTTTCCTCCGGGCGTTCGAACTAACGTGTCGCTTCTTAAAGATTGGGGCGACCATACCTCTCTTCTTCTGTGTCTTCCATTTACAGCGCCAGTCTCGGGGAGGCAGGCACAATTGGGTTTCCCTGAAACAGTCGAAGAAACTGTTCAGGATGTACATGGATTCTGTCCGGGGCTTCAAGGACAAGTGGTACATCGTGCGGCCGGTTACCAAAACGGGTTTAGAATCGGTATACGAGGAAGAAACGGTCGTGACCGACGATCACGGGGAGGCTCTTCTGGACGACGAGGGACGTCTGGTGTTAGGGCGCGTGGCCAAATTTCCTTTGCATTGGACCTCGCGTCACTACGAGCACGGCACCGGGTACTACCATACGTCCGTGGGTGAGATGAGCACCAAAGACGAGGAGGCTTATGGTATCCTCTGTCGATATGTCGATAGTTTCTTCCCCGCCCGATGGGCCACGAGGGAGGGGAAGGATATTCTTGATGAAGATGGTTATCCGACCTTTGAGGCTCGGCCTATCAATACGAAGGCGCTCGTGGAATGCCAGTCCTTCGGGAAGGCCAAGAACCTGCTAGGTCTTTTACTTTTTTCGTTTTGTTTGATTTTATTCGCTTGTTTATTTGCTCGTCTCTAACCCGGGATCCTTTTATGCAGGTTTGATGTTCGGACGAAAGGAGAGGCTCCTGAAGCTGACACATGATAAGAAGGTTAACAAGAGAGTGGTGCGAGCTCCTCAGGCGACGAGGATGGGCCCGCCAACTAGCCCGGGCGCTGCTTCTGGAGGGTCCCCGGATGCTCAGGATGTCGAGCCATATACCGACCTGATACCAAGGAAGAGGAATCAGGTGGAGAGCCAACCGGAGGTCGGCGAGGACTCTAGTGCGGTGAGGTCCTTCGGGTTGCCCCCTTGTTTTAAAGAGGAGGGTTTCTTCGAGGGATTTCCCTTGTCCGTGAGTGCTGATGAAGCTGATACCATTAGGCGGCTGAGCAAGGAGAGTCGGAGGAGGCATTTGGCCGCCAACATGGTCGGGCTGGTCAAGATGGCCGAGATGGCCATTGTGTTATCCGAGGAGGGGGCAGATTCTGATCGTATCAAGGAGCTGGAACAGGAGAAAGCTGCCCTTACTTCGAGTTCACGGAAGTTGAAGGCTTCCCTGGAGCGCTCCGAGGAGATGTTCCGCGAGCAAGCCGAGCTGCTGGCGGCGGAGAAAGAGAACTCGGGGAAGATTGCCGAGGAGAGGGAGTACTTTCGTGAGGACCGGGAGCGCTTGGAGGCTGACAACGGGCGGCTCGCCAAAGAGGTCGAGGAACTAAAGGCTGCCATGCTCCCTGCCGAGGATGAGTCGGAGGAGACGGCTCCTTTGTGAAGTCGGTCGGAACTGGTTGCTCGCATCCAACTCCTCGAGGCGGATTGCATCGGTGCTCTGGCGGATAGCTTTGAGGCCGCGGTTAACCAGCTCGCCCTGCTGAATCCCAATCTAAATACTGAAGGAGCGGGTTACATGTCTCAGATCATCGACGGCCAGGTCGTGCCCCCGCCCGAGTCTCTTGTTGTCGGTGGTGATAGCTCCGGGGAAGTCTAGCTGTGAGATTCCAGTAGGCCTGCGTGCCTTTATTGATGTTTATTTTGGGGCCTGCGTGCCCGTTCATATTTTACTTTTTGGGCCTGCGTGCCCGTTCTTTGTAACTCTTGAACATCGCCGACCTTCTTGGTCGGTTTATATCTATTTGTTTTGTTGCCCACGGGCTTTTCGAATGAATGTTTGTTTCGACTTTTGATTGTTTGCCTGTGTTTATGTTTTAACATTTTTGTGCTGAAACTGGCCTAAGTTATGGCCCCGAGTCTTGCCCGTGCGTGGTTGTGATTTCGTTGGCACATTTGCCTAACTCTTTTGTTCGAGTCGTGTCGTGCTCGGCTTTCTAGTCGGTGGCCAAATTCGCCTAAGTGGTGACCTCGAGGAGAGATTTCTTTTTTCGACCCTTGGATGGCCCGACGTTCTTCGAGATTCATCGGGTGTGCGGAGCGAAGCCGCTTGTTCGGGCGCATGACCCGGATCGGGGTTGTTCATCCGCAGCGTGAACTACCCATCGCGAGCTGGGTGTTCTGCCCTGCAGGTACTTCGATGGTGGAGCTCGGTTGAGGTGTCCACGTCGGGCACTATCGTTCATACTCGTCTGTTGAACGACGTTATGCTGTTTGGGCGTAGGTCGGGCCTGTACCTTGGCCTTTCTACGGAGTCGGACGTGTTTCCTTGTTGGCTGGACGCGGGTGTCATCGGCGAGGGTCCTCGGTATTAATGGTTTTTAACTATAGTACTGCTTTAGTTTAGCAGCGTTCTAGGGTCGTGGTAGTGGTTCTTCGTCCAGTTGCTCGAGGTAATATGCCCCGGTACCAGTGGTGTCGTGGACGCGGTAAGGCCCTTCCCAGTTCGCTGCCAATTTCCCTTCGCGGGCGTCTTTCTGGTTCCTTCGTAACACTAGGCTGCCGATTTCGAACTCGCGTTTGATGACCTTGTCGTTGTGGCGCAGAGCCACTCGTTGTTTTAGGGTGGCTTCGCGTAGGGCCTCCCCCGATCGGATTTCCTCGACTAAGTCGAGTTCGTCCCTGAGTTCCTCGTCGTTCATTTCTTCGTCGAGGGGATTTTCTGTCCGTCTGGAGGGTTCCCTGATTTCCACCGGGATGACAGCCTCGGTGCCGTACGTTAGTCGAAAGGGGGTCTCTCCCGTCGTTGAGTGGGGCGTGGTGCGGTATGCCCACAAGACGTTGTGCAGTTCCTCGACCCAACCCCTCTTGGCTTCGCCGAGTCGGCGTTTGAGTCCTCGGAGAATGACTCTGTTCGCGGCTTCGGCTTGCCCGTTGGTTTGAGGGTGTTCGACCGAGGTGAAGTGTTGTTTTGTTCCTAGTTTGGTGACGAAGTCCTAGAACCCGTGATCGGTGAATTGAGTGCCGTTGTCGGTCACCAGTGCCCTCGGGATTCCAAATCTCGCGAGGATGTTTCTCTTGTAGAAACGGAGGATGTTATGCGAGGTGATCTTCGCGAGAGCCTCGGCCTCGATCCATTTCGTGAAGTAATCCACGACTACGATGAGGAATTTATTTTGATAAGTCCCTTGCACGAAGGGACCGAGGATATCCATACCCCACCAGGCGAACGACCACGGGGATGACAGTGTACTCAGTTCGTGAGGGGGGGCGAGGTGCATGTCCCCGTGCCTCTGGCATTTGTCACACCTCTTGACATGTTCCTTGGCGTCCTTCTGCATCGTCGGCCAATAATACCCCGCTCGAAGAGCTTTCCTCGCCAGGGATTTACCGCCCATGTGTTGGGCGTTGATCCCCTCATGTATCTCTCGCAGTACCTCGGGGACTGTGGATTCATCGATGCACTTCAGGAGGGGAATGGAGAATCCTCGGCGGTATAGTTTTTGCTCGAGCACCACGTACGAGCATGCTCGTCGCTTTGTGGTGGTCGCATCAGTTTGGTTTAAGGGTAGTTCGCCCTTCGTCAGGAAATTGTACACCGGGGTCATCCAGGATGAGGCATCCCTTATGGCGTGGACTTCGAGTAGTGTCGAGGACCTTTCGATGCTCGGGCGTGCCAAGGTTTCTTGTATGACGGATTTGTTTCCGCCCTTCTTTCTCGTGCTCGCGAGTTTGGACAATATGTCTGCCCTTGTGTTTTGCTCGCGGGGGACATGTGAGATCTCCGCTCGTTCAAACTTAGTCATGTATTTTTTGACTAAGTTTAAGTATTCGACGAGGCTGTCGTTCTTGGCTTGGTAACTCCCCTGGACTTGGGAGGCGATGAGTTGGGAGTCTATGTAGATTTGTACTTCGCGGGCTCCCAGGTCCTCGGCTAGCCTCAGTCCTGCGAGCAGGGCTTCGTACTCTGCTTGGTTGTTCGACGTTGGGAAGGAGAGAGCTAACGAGTGTTCGACCACTACGCCTTCTTCGTTCTCCAGGAGGATTCCCGCGCCACTTCCGGACGAGCTGGAGGCTCCATCGACGAAGATGGTCCATTTGTGTTCCTTCCCGGCGGGCGGGTCATGAACGGTCATCTCCGCGACAAAGTCGGCCAGAGCTTATGCTTTCAGGGCTTTCCTGCTCTCGTACTGAATGTCGAATTCGGAGAGCTCCAAGGACCATTTCAACATTCTGCCCGCCATGTCTGGCCGACCCAGGAGTTGCCTCACTGGTTGGTCGGTTCGTACGATGATTGTGTGGGCCAGAAAATAGTGTCTGAGTCTCCTCGCCGCGTTGACGAGGGCTAGGGCCACCTTTTCTATCTGTTGGTACCTGCTTTCGGGTCCTTGTAGGGCTTTGCTCGTGAAGTAGACAGGTTTCTGTCTGTCGGTGGTCTTGCGGATGAGAGCCGCGCTGACGGCTTCGTTTGAGACGGCCAAGTATAGGAACAGTGGTTCCCCGTCGACTGGTCGAGATAATACGGGTGGTTGAGATAAACTCCGCTTTAGGTGGCGCAGTGCCCGTTCGCACTCCTCGTTCCATTCGAAGGCTGCTTCTTTACGAAGGAGTTTGAAGAAGGGGAGGGCGTGCTGAGCGGACCTTGCGACGAAATGGGACAATGATGTGAGCATGTCGTTCATGACTTGTATCGACTTCTTCGAGGTCGGTGTCGGGAAGTCAGAGAATGCTCGACACTTGTCGGGATTGGCTTCGATTCCTCGTTCTGTTAGGTAGAATCCGAGGAATTTTCCTGCCTTGACCCCGAACGTGCATTTCTCGGGGTTGAATCTCATTTTGCTTTGTCTTGCTTGGGCGAAGACTACCTTGAGGTGGGCCGCATGGTCGGTATCTGCTAGGGATTTGACGATCATGTCATCCATGTAAACGTCGAGCATGTCCCCAATCTGCTTGTGGAAAACCTTGTTCATCATGCGTTGGTAGGTTGCCCCGGTGTTTTTTAGTCCGAAGGGCATTACGTTGTAGTAATAGTTGCCCGAGCTGGTCATGAAAGCCGTGCAGTGTTTGTCGCCCACGGCCATCGGGATTTGGTTATAGCCCGAGTAAGCATCCATGAACGACAACGTTTTGTAGCCGGCCGAGTTGTCGACCAGCATGTCTATGTTCGGTAAAGGGAAAGCATCTTTCGGGCAAGCCCGGTTGAGATTGGTATAGTCAACACACATCCTACATTTTCCATTATTCTTTTTAACAAGTACAATGTTTGACAGCCAGGTGGAATACCGGGCTTCAGAAATAAAATTTTCCTCTAGGAGGTCTTTTACAGCTTTTTCAGCAGCCTCTGTTTTCTCTGGAGAATGCTTACGCCTACGTTGTACTACAGCCCTAGCGGCAGAATCTATGGTGAGGTGGTGACAGGCGACCTCAGGGTCGAGTCCGAGCATCTCCGCGGCGCTCCAGGCGAATAGGTCGGCATTCTCGCGCAAGCAGACCTTGATTTGCTTCCTTGCCAGGTCGGGGAGATCCTTGCCAACCTTTACTCCTTTGCTCGGGTCTGTGCCGAGAGGGACGAGCTCAAAATCCCCGTCCGGTATTGGTCGGAGTGGAACTTGCTCGCCGTTGGGAGGTTCATCCTGGTCGAAACGAGCGTCCAGAGCTATAGAGTCGACCTTTGGTGGAGCTTTCTGGACTTCTTCCTTGACGGACTCTTGCTTGTCGGGATCTTGTCATGTTCTTTTGGCGGGCCTTGTCCCTACATCGACAGTGTCGCGTCCCTTGGATGCAGCGTTGAAACACCTCCGAGCAGCGGCCAGGTCTCCTTGGATAGTAGCTACCCGTGCCCTTTTGGTGTAGAATTTCATCTTCAGGTGGACTGTGGAGGGCACCGCCATCAGTTCTGCCAGTGTCGGTCTTCCCAGGATGCAGTTGTAGAGGGACGGGCAGTCGATGACGAGGAAGCATACTTTGACCTGTCTTGTTGTTGTTCCCTCGCCGAATGTAACCAGGAGCTTGACATATCCCCAAGGTTTGGAGGTCGAGCCATTGAAACCCTGTAAGTCCGACCCTACATATGGCGAGAGATATGAGTCATCCAACTGTAGAGTTCGGAACAATTGGTTGTACATTACGTCGACGGAACTTCCTTCGTCGACGAGGATGCGGTGGACATCGAAGTTGGCCATTCTTGCCCTTATCAGTAAGGGGATGACCGCGTTGGGGGCTCCCCCGGGGAGTTCTTCTAGATAGAAGGTGATGGGTTCTGACCTGCCCTTCACCCTTTCAAATGTCACTGTTTGTGGGGGTGTCGTGTCGACCAGCTCGTCCAGCTTCCTCTTTGCTGAATTAATGGTCAAGTCGTTGAATCCTCCGCCATTGATGACCATGGCGGAGGGGAAATATTCCCACCTGTTGTGTGTTGTGAGCGGCTTCTGCAGGTGTTCGGGGACGTCGAAGTCCTCGGGTCTGGTCACGGAGAAGGCGGTCTGGACGGGGACTGACTCGTCAGATGGTCGGGCGTCTTCCTCCGGTTCTCCTGTCTCCCGGGCGTCACGGCGAGGAGCATCGTTTCGCCGGTACTGTGCAAGCCTCCCTCCCTTGATGAGGGTCTCGATGGCGTCCTTGAGGTGGACGCAATCCTCAGTCAGATGACCATGGCTCCTATGGTACTGACAATATTTGTTCTTGTCTGCTCCGTGCTTGGCGGGAGCAGGTCGAGGACGTTTGACGCCACCGTCCTTGAAATCCGTGGTGGCACACTCCGCCAAAATGCGCTCGCGGGAAGCTGTGAGCGGAGTGTACTCGGTAAAGCGCCCCGAGGGTCCCCGTTGCTCCCGGACATCCCGGGGTCTGTCTTCTTTTCTTTTCTCCCCGGTGCGTCGAGGAGGAGGAGCTTCCTGACGCGAGTTGCTGTTGGACCCGCGAGTCCTGGAGTCTCGGGCTCGGTTGGCCGCCTCTCTCTTCGTAGTCCATGTATGCCTGGGCTTTTTCGAGGAGGGCATCGAATGTTCTGGGTGGCTCGATGCCCACGGCCTTTCTGAACTCCGTGTCGGGGAGGAGCCCCCTCTCCAGCAGATATCTCTTCATATGGTCCGCACAGGGGACCTGTATCGCTTCGCGGTTGAAGCGATTGATGAACTCTCTCAAGGTTTCATCCTGTCTCTGGATGATGGCCTCGAGAGCCGCCTCAGTCTTCGGGTGTCGCCGAGATGCTGTGAATGAACTGATGAACTGGTTCTTCAGGTTCCGCCACGAGGTGATTGACCCCGGGGCGAGTCCCTTGTACCAGTCCATTGCTTCCTTCCTGAGGGTCGTGGGGAAGAGGCGGCATTTGATGGGCCCCCCGACGTTGTGATAGTGCAGCATAGCCTCGAACCCGTATATGTGGTCGACTGGGTCCGCGACTCCATCGTATTCCTTCAAGTGTGGAGGCTTCTCCATGCCCGGAGGGATGGGCGCCTCCATGATAGCCTGTGACAGGGGACCGCGGGGGTCGTCCTCGTCGCTCCGTTCCGGGGACAGAGACGGGGACCTGTAATACTATCGAGCATGACGGTCCTGGTCGTGTTGGGTATCTCTCGAGCGTGGTGCTCGCTGATTGGTTCTCCCACGCCTGTCACCGGAGTGTCTCCTTTCCTGTCTCGCGGGGGTGCGGCCCCGTCCTCCGGCTTCGGTGATGTGTTGCCTCTCCAAAGGGGGACGTCTCCCCGTTGGGCGGGGGGATGGGCTTCGAGAGGTATCCCTGTAGTGTCTCCGCGGGGGAGATGGGAAGTGGACTTCAGTCGCCCGAGGAGGTGGAGTCGGGGGCCTTCGGTGCCTACTCGGGGGTCTCCGATCGTCTTCAAGTGCCCTCAATCTTTTCCCTTGGGCGAAGATGAGGTAATTTGTCTGATTGATCGCTGCGAACAGCGCTCGGGTTGTGACATCCGCCCCGGCGGGAACGGGGACTTCCTGAAACTGGGCAGCCCGGTAATTTGCGAGAGCTGCATCGTCCTCTTCGAGTGGCGGAGGGACCGAGGATGATGAAGCGGTAGCTCCGTCGCGGTGGGTTGAAGGTCCGGGGGCAGTTGACACAGGGATGGTGTTATGACCGGGGTTGTCGGCGTTGTCGAGGTGTCCGTTTTTGTCCGCGGGGCCGTGGTTGGTGTCGACGACGCGGACGTTTTGTTCATCGCGAGCTTGGTCATCCATGACAGTGGTAGTTGAGTCGAGCTTTGGTCTTTGAGTTGTTTGTAAGACGGGGAAGCTAGTTTCCCACAGACGGCGCCACTGATCTTACCTGATCAGACTTAGACAGTCACGACTGGCTCCGAGCTGAAGTTGAACGAGATGGGGGGGGGGGGGGGTACCTGCAAGGCACTCCGATGCTAAAGTAAGTGGGAGTACGAGCAGGCAAAAAGTATGAGTATGGGTAAGAGAATGAATACCTGACCCTCTGGGAACAGAGGGTATTTATATCCCCCAGCGCTGGACCAAGGTCCCTCCATTGGGCCGGGCAGGTTTGACCCAAATGAAGGAACTGCCAGGTTCTACGTGTGTAGTGGGGACCCGCACGTGGTCTCCTTCCTGGATGTTCTGCGAGAAGTACGGACGGACGAGGACGCGGTCTTTTCGGGATCCAGGTGATGGTGTAGTGGTCAGAGTCTGCCCTACGAGGGGCGCTCGAGCTGAGGTCGAGCTGGACTGCTTGAAGTCGAGGATGTCGTACCAGCGGAGAGTGTCGGGCACGGCTATGGCTTCTTGGTTGGCGCGACCCCCTGCATGGCCGTTTGGATTAGGCATTCATCCTTGCTTTTGGGCCAGCCCGGCTCAGTCCAGAACACCAAAAAAACTGAAAAGTTAGATACGGACCTAAGAACATTGTTATCAATTGAAAAAACGCACTGATTAACAAACACCAGAGCTTATGTGATGTAACATGAACAAGCGAAATTAGAAATAAGAAATTAAGCATAATATGAAGAGTTAACCAGGCTAGTCAATCCCATAATCGGATCAAGAGAAAGAACATCTAACTAAGAAGAGTGAATTGGTTCTTACCTTTAAGATCTTCTTCAACGTGAATGGAGGTTTTTATTTTGTTTTTTTGTTCCAAAGAGTGGAGTATGTCTTTGAATTGAGGCACGCCAGGTTTTAATTTGCCACCCAAGTTGAATCTAACATCTTATATTTTGATAATGTCAAAAAAATGTTTTTGACAAAAAATGAAACAAATTGTTGGAATCTCGGGTAGTTTATTTAAAAATTTTGATAATATATTTTTTTTAAATTTTGGTAAAACTACAAGATTTTTTATCAAAAATTTCAAAATTTCGATAAAAACGTACACATTTCAAAATTGCTGATAAAAAATTCATGAGTTTTTATCGAAAATTTTGAAATTTACTGTATTTTTTCAAAATTTTCAATATAATTTTAAAATTTCAGTTAAAAACTCATGAATATTATGATTTTTTTATTGAAATTTTTGAAATTTTTTCAAAATTTCTGATATAATTTAAAAATTCTGATAAAAACTAATACTTTTTTAAATTTAAATAATTTTAGACAAATATATATAATGATACAAACATACAATATATTTGTATATTAGGGAATGTCAAGTATAAGTTAGGGAGTGACAAATTAAAACCTCCTAAATATTGGGCAGAGAAAAGTCCAAATATTTCACTCTAGCAAAAGAATTTAGCTGGAACTCCTAAAATCATACTTAACACCTATCATATTTTCGGAATATTAAAAATAACTTTTTCACTTTTAATCATACAAAAAATTAGATATTTAGATATGTTTTTGTAGTGGCATTTTAAGAAAAAAAAAATTTTTGATATGTGATAAAGTTTATTAGTATTTTTAAAAAATCTAGAATATCAGATTTTTTTTTCAACTCCATTAAAAAAATCGTGTAGAATTAATTTTAAATAGTTGAGATTTTACCTACTATTTTATAGGGATGTAATTGCACCGACAATTTTGTCTGGTCATAATGATGTAATACTTATATAAATATGCTTTATATATTATTAACACACACACCTCACAATGTCTCAATTTAATATCTCACATTTGTGTACTTCAATGACGTGAAACATCTTGTTCACTTTAGGCTCACATAGGACAACCTTTTTCATGTTCTAAAATATAAGCTGAATAATCTCTTGTACTACACCGACAATATAAAGATGGTTAAGATCGAATATCATTCACTATCAATTGATAATGAGGGGAAGATTATGTTTAGTAAGTTTGAGCAGAAGACATGATATGAAGATTTAAATGTTTAGTGAAGCACATCTCACTAATACAAAATAAAGGATCCGATTGAGGTAGATGTCACAATTGCGAGATTTATCGACGATATTATTAAGATGTTAAAACATCTTGAATCATCTAGTAATATTTAAATTTTGATCATGTTATTTTCTTGGTAAGTTACATTATGTTAAGCAATATTTGTGTTAAGTTATGTTAATCATGCTATAATATAATGCTAAATTTTCATCTAATGCAATGTTAAGATAAATTGTCAATAATATATAAATAATTCATTACAAAACCAAAATAATATCATAAACAACAAAAATAAAGAAACTAATAAAATCTATGCATATCCACCACAGACAATATGTGCTATGTGAGATAACTCGATATAGATCTTACCATCTAGATTTACCAAATCCAAGAAGTTATTTAAAAGAAGTGATATTATCTCCGGTCGTTGTTGTTTTGTCATATCAAGCGGAGGTGGTGGAGGCGGTGGCACGTCATATGAAGGTCTTCCATGATGGAAAAGTTCAACATCATCTACGGGATGAACATGTGAAATGATGTGAGGGTGTGATACTATAAAGTACCAATTTAAGTAACCACCCAGACACTGTCCAGGAAGCTGCACCTCCATTGCATTCTCTCTAATAGAAATGGCGTTGTTGATGATGTTAGACCTAAATCACTGTTTAATACATGACTTCACACACAAGAGGGGGGTGGCTTATGTGTTTCAGAAAAATGGTAGTTTAAAAAACTTATAGGATCACTTTTAGAATTTAAGTCATTTCAAAGTATTTTAGAAATTAGCAGCGGAAATTAAGAATAAAATGTGTAAAGTAAAAGTTAAAGAAAAGGAGAAGACACCTGAAATTATACAGGTTCACTCAAGAGGACTTAGTCGTGTTATTAAAATTTGATCTTGAGAATATTCAATAAGTTTAAGAGTTTTTAGTAAGTTGAACTCTTGAACCCCCTTATACAAGGAAAATGAAGCTTTTGTCTAACTTCCAACCAAACGACGAATAACAAAGAGAAACAATTAGTCTTCCTTCTAAATGAAGAATTGAAACGGTTAATCTTCTTTCCAAATAAAAATTTGAAGTGGTTAGTCCCCAAACTAAATCGATATTTTACACAAGCTTATCTCGAACATGGGAGATCTTTTATACTGGGCTTATATAATATTATTATTACTTTTGATAAAAGGTTCAACAATTATTTCACAACCAATTACCCCACTCACTACCCTATTTCCAAGGAAAATAATTAGTTAAAATTTATTCTTTTCTTTTCCACTCGTGAATGCTTCACGTCCATACTTTCCCATAGTTAGTAATCTTGTTTATTTTATTTATCATAGAATATAATAAAGTAAGATGAGTTATTTGACAAGTTTGTTATTTGTAATCTTTTTAGAATATTTACTATTTTTAAAATGACTATTAATAGTAATATTACTGTAATCATCTTTGATTATTTTTTAAATATTTAATTAATTATTTCATTAATTCTTAACTACTATTTTTTATTGTTTATTATACATCTATTCATTTATTGTTTTTGGGCCTTGAAAAAAAAAAACAATGCTGATTCACATTCACTTTTATTTCTCAATATAAGCTAATCATTTTGGGAAGATCGAACAAACAAGTCGCTTCGCTTGCCAATTGATTTCTCAATAGAAACCGTAGAATTCCACTCTTGAACACAAACAACTACAATGTTTGTTCGCTTCCAAATGGGTTTCTCAATCCAAACCCTTAAATTTGAATTTCTCTTCTCTCAATCCCGATTTATCTCACCATCAATGTCAATTATTCAATTTTCCAAGTAATTAATTTAAATTTTTGCTTGTAGACTTACGATTTTGAAAATCAGTTCTAGGTTTGAACTACATCGATTTTTCCGTACAATCGGTGTTGTTGCTATGGTGTAATTTTTTACCTTGAACTTTGTAACTCGGTGGGAGAACTGACTTGGTTTTGCATTTTATCACAAATGTTGCAGATAGAAAGAGTCGTCATTGACTTTTCCTTTATCCAATAAGGAAAGGGTGAAAAGAACAGGAAAGACCTTGAGATTATTTTTTTGAGTTGGGGGGGTAGGTTATGAAAAGGGAGGGTGTTAACACCCTTTTCATCTGTAGTTATCTACGGGCTCTTAATCGCTTAGCTCACTTTTTGAAAATTTCTTTGTGTTGTGTGCTTGAAAATATTTTGAAATGGCAATGGAAGGCGAAACTTTGTAATGATTCTCGTATCGGTCCTCGAGAATGCATACAAAGTGTTCATTTGAAAATGTTTATTGAAAAGTGTGACTGTGAGAAATGTTTTTTTGTTTTGAAGAGCTTTGTGAGCAAGCGATTAAGAGTTCTACCCTACTCAAGGTTATTCTTGTATTTTGCTCCTCCTTTAGATAGTGTTATATGTACCATTAGTTAGTAGGAAGCTCTATCATTGGATGTGAAGGGACGGGCGAGGGTCATCATACAGTCATTGAAGACAACTCGCAAGGACGCTTTAGCAATTTTCGAAAGGGACTGTCATCATTTTATTTGTAGGCAACTCGAGGTACTAGATCATTTCCGAAAGGCAACATCGAAAGAGTCATTGTGGGACTTATGATCTTTTTGTATGATGACTTAATCAAGGTTCTTTGCTAAGGTGTCCCTACGTTTGAGGGACATGACCATTTATTTTCCGAAGCCGACAAGGGAGGTTACTCTAGAGGTGTGAGTGTGCGAGTGATTTATTTTCAGTTATTTTAGTCTTGAATCTGGGTTTACTATCGATTGATTTTAGTCTTACCATACAACCCTAGTTACTATCAGCAAGTAGCAGATATAGAAAACGGTAAAGGTGCAGAAAGTAAAAGCGGGAATATAAACCCTAGAATATTACATCGCTTTGGGGCAGTTACACAATAGAAATTCCGGAGAATGAAAACTCTAGCTATTACAAACCGGAAAACAATTACATAATCGAGGAAAATGCGAGAAGAATAAACTACACGAAAAATGTAAAAATAGGAAAATGAAAATGAAAGTGTTTTTAGTTAATTTTGATTAAAAAATTTTTTTTGCAATTAATTAAATAAACCTAAAAAGTCTAATTAATTTTAATTAAAAACTTAAAACCTAATTTGATTAGGGTTTATAAAAAAAGGGTTTTGAAAAAAATAGGTTTGTTAAAAAGGTTTATGGTTTATGAATTCAGGGTTTTAAGAAAAAAGAAGAAAAAGGTTAAGCGCGCTACCACTAGGGTGGTGATATATCTGATGATATAAACAAAATAAATTAAATATAAGATAAAATGAAATAACTGGATCGGAGAAGCGCCGGAGCCCTAGCCCCGTTCGTCTTCTCCGGTGTCGATTTTTCTTATTCCTGGAAAATAAACATTGTTAGAGATCCAAGGGGATCCTACCCCCCTAAATCAAGGCCTGCGAATTCAATGGGACCATTATCTTGGGCTAAAACGCACTGGTTTATGAGATACGACTAAAATAACATGGATCGATGCATGTATGGAAATTCATGGTTTGATCATCATGGGACTCCCACGTTGGTTTTTTCCTGTATATTGGATTTCAAATAGCCCGTAGTGTCAAGAAGTGCCAAATAGCTTAAAATGAGATAGTTCGTAGTGTCTTTCCCAATCCCATCAACAATGACAAGACGAGGCTGGTATTCGAGTCTATTTGTGCCATTGACTTCCACGAGAAGCAGTGCATTAGTTGATACGACACCAATAAATACGGTGAGGAGCAAGTTTATGGGCAGTCCTGTACAAAATGGGGTAGGTTCACATATGAGCAAGTTCGCGTCTGCATTTGCGCTACAAAGAAAATCTGAACTCTCTAATGTATTTTATTATTTTCCTAATGTGTAAATGTGTTTTGTAATCATTGAAAGTTTCTAATGTGTGTATGAGATATAACGGTTTGGGACTCCATTACACATTTTTCACTATAAAAAACATTATTGTCAACTGAAGATGTTATAAAAACAGAATTTAATCAACTTTAAATCAATGCTAATTTGTAAGATATTGCCGCTAATTTGTGAAACAGACTGAGTTAGAGTAAAAACGTGAAGATATATAATATATATCTTGAGTTCTTCAAAGTCAATAATACCATTTCCATCTGCATCACCTTGATTCCATATAAATCGATGAAGGCATCAGTTGCACAAGTACTAACATGATGAAGGTGATGTAGATGGAAATGGTATTATTGACTTTGAAGAACTCAAGATATATATTATATATCTTCACATTTTTACTCTAACTCAGTCTGTTTCACAAATTAGTGACAACATCTTACAAATTAGCATTGATTTAAAGTTGATTAAATTTTGTTTTTATAACATCTCCAGTTGACAGTAATGTTTTTTATAGTGAATAATGTGTCATGGAGTCCCAAATCGTTATATCTCATACACACATTAGAAACTTTCAATGATTACAAAACACATTTACGCATTAGGCAAATAATAAAATACATTAGAGAGTTCAGATTTTCTTTGTAGCGCAAATGCAGACGCGAACTTGCTCAGATGTGAACCTACCCCATTTTGTACAGGACTGCCCATAAACTTGCTCCTCACTGGATTTATTCGTGTCGTATCAACTAATGCACTACTTCTCGTGGCAGTCAATGGCACAAATAGACTCGAATACCAGCCTCGTCTTGTCATTGTTGATGGGATTGGGAAAGACACTACGAACAATCTCATTTTTAAGCTATTTGAAAGTGCACTTCTTGACACTACGAGTTATTGGACTTGAGTTAAGAGAGAACAAGTTATACAGAATTGAATTTCATTCAAAATGATATTTAGTTGAGGAAAATCTGATGAAGCATGTGATAGTTGTGCTTGGTCAAAGTTCAGTTGACTTCTCCTTAAGGAAACCCTAATTTGGCAACTTTTGACTTTTGATGATTGGAGAGTTTTCTTGATGAGTTATGATCAAACCTTGATCAAATAATGAACATGACTTCAAAATGTTTATGTTGATAAAAAATCTTGAGGTTTGACTGTATGTTGACCATAATTGACTTTTTGTCCAATACAATTGATTTTTAGTCATCTAAGCAATTGACTGAGCAAACTTGTGGTGCAAGGCTTGAAACTTGTCATGAGCATTCCTTGAGACATGCAAGAAACCATGAAATTCACTTGAGGCCTTAGAAACTCAATCTTCCTTGAGAATAGTGAAACCCTAGTTGTAGGTCAATTGCTTAGGAGGAGAATTTGTCTGATCAATTCTTGAGCAACCTTGAGCATTTGAAAATCCTAGGAGAATGAATAGATATCTTGAAGAAAATAGGAGAGAAAATTTTGGGGTACAACAACTTCCCCTATTAAATCTTCTTAAACCTGAAGAGTTATATTGGCATGTCCGTCATTCGTGATCTGAAGGTAGAAGAGGATTGAACACTAAAGTGCCCGGAAATTTGCACTCGCATGTGCAGGAGGTAATGCTGTTGGTTAATAATATTGTTTGAATGAGCATAAATATGCCATTCGGAAAGATGACAGAATGTCTTCAGAGATGGGCTTATAGATGCCATCAAAGTAATTGTCGAAGGGAGTATCAGAATGAGTCCATGTTTGATTGTATCTGAAGAATTCTTTTCAGAATGGATCTCTGGGGATAATGCTTAAGTAAATGCTTGTGAGATTTAGTATCTGAGGGAAATTCTTGTTAGATTTAGTCTCTGAGGGAAATGCTTGTCTTGTAGATAGTCTCCTTGTCCTGTTTCGGGAATTGATCCATAATCTGCTTTTGTTGGTAAATTCGTCCTGTTTTGGGAATTGATACCACCTGGTCATATCGATAGTTTCCCTGTCCTGTTTCGAGAGTTAATCTTTTCCTGTTCATATAGATAGTTTCTCTGTCTTGTTTCGAGAGTTAATCTTTGACATGCTTTTTGTTGGCAAACCCGTCTTGTTTTAGGAATTCATACCGTCTGGTCGCACAAATAGTTGCCCCGTCTTGTTTTGGGAATTAATCTGCGACCCGGTCATATAGATAGTTTCCCCGTCCTGTTTCAAGAATTAATCTTTGACCTATTTGAAAATTTCTGATGATATTCGTTTGTTTGTAGACTTCTACCTGAAATGACAAAGTTAGTCTTTATACAATGTCATGATGTATGTAATACATTGTGTAATGATGTTCTCAAAGTAAATGTGAATGTGTTATATGTGTTGCATATGCTATGATATTTGTAAATGATGTATGGATTCAAGATATCGTTGAAGCGTATTGGTAACTCTGTATAACGTCCTTGATTGGGGAAAATAAATCCCTGACTGTTCTTGGATGTTGCACCCTAAAATTTGCCCTCTCATTTCTCCAAGAATCACCCTAGATCCTCAAGTGTGCTTTCATCAAGTCTCCAGGCCTTAAATTATCAATTTTTCCAAGCAGACCATTCACAAGGGCAAAATGGTCATTTACACACTAAGAAGTCTGACTTTGACTTTTGAATAAAAATCAAATCTCAAAAATCATATTTCCTCAAGACATGTTGAAATATGAAGTTTACTCCATCAAGAGTTTCAAAAAGTCAAATTTCATTTTGGAAGAATCAAATTCTAAAAACTTAGAAATTTTTCTAAGTATTTAAGAAATATAACAATCTCAGAATTTCTGAGTCAGTATTCATACTCAGCAGATTCTGGATATTTCTCAAGACAAAAATTTGGTCAGAACTTCTGGACCAGAGTTCACAAAGGTTCAGTCAGAGTTTGCAAGGTTAAAACAAAGAAAGTAACAAAGCGTGTTGCAGGTCTGCTGGAAATTCTGAAGGATCCTTCAGAACATGCTGGAGTCAGAAGATAAGAGGGTCAGAAGATGATACATTACGCTGAAGCAGAACGTCCAATCCAGAGTTAGGCAAAGGTGCAGAGTTTCACATGGGAACTCATTTAATGCTCACAACCGCCTCTGAGTCTTTATCCAAGGGATTCACACCACGTGTACCCCTATTGCCTTGAGAAGACAAATTTATGTGCAAAAGTATGCTAGACCCACGTGCTGTCTCTACTTTTCATTAATTCACGCTGCCAAATCTAGCTGAGGCGCTGTTAACCATCCAATTTGAATATGTTGAACCCCCACTTGTTTAAGCTTACTTCAAGAGTAAGTCAGCATCTAGCACATGATGTTGGTGCCACTTGACCGCCCCAACTGCAAAATGTTGCCTATAAATAGAATGCCATTGACCACTGAGAAAGGGCCCAAAAAAACTGAAAGAGAGAAAAATTTGTGAAAGAGACGATAGAATTAAGGAAGAAAGTTTTGAACCACTGCAAAAATTCCAAGAACCCAGGAAACTATAAACACAAAAATACCAAAAATATTAGCATTGATTCCTTACATTCAAACTCCATTTTACCTCAAGTGTCCTTGACTAAAGCCACCCACGTAGCTGCTGATTCATGCATCAGAAGTTACCTTAACTTCTGTATTCCTATTGCCATTCAAACTCTATTCACTTCCACCTCCAAGGAGTCAGAATATCACCCTTTGGGATGTTCCAGAATTTACCAATTCCCATCCTGCTGAGTACGTGAAAAAGCTACTCAGAACATCACCAAAATTCAAGAACATCCTCCAGTTCGCAGAATCCTTTCCAGCTGCAAGGTAAGTTTCCTACTGACTCTCCTCATGACTGATTAAACATTGTCAGATTTTGCATATTCAGCACGATGTAGATATTCTAATCCTGATAATATACATATTCTGAAAATTCATGCACCTACCTGCTTAAGTAGAGGAAATCACAGTTCATAGCTTCATAAAGAAATTAGGACTCATAATTAGAACCAACAAATACATGTTGCTTCTGATTTGTGCTTCTGATATTTCATGAAATCTGTCTTAACTATCATACATGCAACTTCTGTTCTGTAAATGACTAAGCTGCAGATGTTCTAATTGACATGGAGAAAGGCAAGGTTCTGACAGTTGCGTCAGAACTTCTGAACTTCTGAGCTTCTGAACTTCTGAACTTCCATATTTTTACTAACCTATTTCTGTTTGTGCAACCACGTCAGAGTCAGAACTTTCGACTTCTTCTATTTTCAACACTTTGCGCTGATTATGTTTCTTTCTTTCTTATTTTGCCATCATATTATTTTTTATTATTAATCAAAACAAAAACACCAAAAATATTTTATATTTGCATGATATATTTTCTTTTAAAAACACCAAAAATATTTTCCTAAACAAAAGTTATTTTTCTTTTCAAACAGACAAACATTTTACATTTTCTGTACATTCTTATCTATTTCAAATATGGCTGTTATAGTAACTTAGAATTTCAACATGCAATCCCCTTCATAAATATGTACCCCATCCCCCTAAATATTGTAATAGTGTAGGACTTTACATTTTCGCAATGTTATTTCTTTCAATATATGCTAGTAATTAGGGTGTATGACAAGATATGAAAATTGATAAATAGATCACCCTAATCAAGACAAATTATGCATGTAATCAAACAGATTCGCACATTTACACCCCTAGGGTAATCTCACTTGTTGCCTTGTAAAATGACCATGTTATGCATGTGGGAGGTCTTAGCACAAACAAATCGAAGAAAAAAAGAAGATCATAGTCCCTCGATGACGCTATCAAAGTTGCCTTTCAAAATGATCTTAGTCCCTAAAGAAAAAGTGCTAAGTCATCTCACAACATTGCTATCATGGTCATATGATGACCCATGCATTTCCCTTCACATCCAATGATGGAGCTTCTTACCAAAACAATGGTGAGGTAGCAACATCTAAAGGAGGAGGAAAAACACATCTAAGACCTTTTGAGTAGGTAGATTACTTTTAGTTACTTGCTCAATTTCAAAACAAACATCCTTGTTATTTTCAAAACAATCACATACACTTTGCAAACATCTTTTCTAAAACCTGAAATATTTTCAAAAGCTCAACACTTTGTATACATTCTTACGAACGAGAACTATTACAAAATTTTCCTAAACGATGGCACCTTTTCGAAATACTTTCAAAACCACACAAAAGCATAATTTTCAAACAAAAAAGCAAGTGATATAGCAAGTAACTAAGAGCCCATGGAAAACCATGGATGAAAAGGGTTCTAATACCTTCCCTTTTCATAATGTACCCCCTGAACTCAAGAAAACATCTCAAAAGGTCTTTCCTATGCTTTTTCACCTTTCCTCGTTGGATAAAAGAAAATTCGGTGGCGACTCTTGCTAACCGCAACATTTGCGATAAAACGCAAAAACCTCAAGTCAGTTCTCCCACCGTATCACAGAACTGGCGACTCTGCTGGGGAGTATAATAATAAAAGTGGGGTTACCTTAGGGCTAGATCACATTTATTTTCTTATATTGTTTGAATTGCTTGCTTTACATTTCGGTTCCTTGTTTGGGTTTGTTTTAAAATCCTACACCCGGATTTGGGGATACCTTTTAGTTAAGTAGCAATAAACTGTGAGGGAACTGTGTGGGGTATACCAACACGGTTGAAGCAGTAGCTACGTTGATGTGGTACTTTGGTTGGTACGAGTAACCCTTGAGTCAGTCAAGGAGAGTACGGGGCTGCCGTGTGGTGTCGTAAAGCATCAACTGACCTTAGAACCTTACTTGACCAACTTGGCCATTAGGAAGTAGCGAGATAGCCGGCTTTGGTGCAGTCCGAAGTTGGTTGATACTCGATGCTACACTCATTGAGGTTTGACTCTTGAGTTTTGTTTGGTTGCGAGTAAATCGCTTATTGGACGAAACTTGGGGAAAGATCAGTGATATTGAGATCCCCAGGAACTCGGTTACTATTAACTAGGACAAGTTGAGCCAACTAAACTTCAAAGAGGGTACTTACCTGAAATCCCATGCAAGCCTAAACTAAGAACTTGTTTGCTTTGTATATACACTTGTACATAACATCATAAGCATCATAAACATCATATCATTCTCACTAACCATTTCAAGGATTTTTGTATTTATCATTGTGCTGTTTTGTAGGACATGGCTGTTAGAACAATGTTTGAATCTACTACCCTATATTTGAGTTTTGATGATAACAAAGTGAAAAGATATAGTATTTATAAGTTTCATGAATGAACTATCTGCTGCCTAAATATATTATGCTCTGACTTGCAGATACTCTGATGGATATAAGCAAGATCACATCTATTCAGCATCAGAACTTGATTTCAGACACCAGCATCAGAAGTTGCTAGATCAGAACGTCAAAATCAGATGATCAACTCACGTACATGCTGAAGCCTGATGAACAAGACTGCGCTTAATACTCTGATACAGAAACACAATAGTTCATCAGCAGCGAAGCAGAATCAGAATGAGCCAAGCCAGAACTTGCATTAAGTAAGCAACGGTACTGTGCATTGAAAGCTAATTAATTCCAACGGCTTCATTCCAGACAAGATCTGCTCAATAAGGAAAGTTTGTTATTAGCATTGAATCAAGAATATTGCATCCAACGTTCATCATCTCAGTGCTATATAAACAAAGCTTTGAAGATTGAAATGGTTAATGCTCTCCAAATCTCTACACGCACAAAAGCTGAACCATAGTCTTCGTTCTATTAGTTTTGCTAAACCATACACTCTGATATTCCATTACTGTTTAGCAATCTAGTTTCTAAGCTTCATTTTGTGTATACATCACAGTTGTGATACCGTTTTGTAGAAAACATCCACACACATTGTTTTATCTCTTTGTAAGAAAGTGTTACCTTGACAAACCGGGTTGTGGTTTGAATCAAGAAGGCTTTAGCAGTTGTTAAAGCAGTCTGTAATATTCAGTTGAATATAGTGGATTAAGACCTCGTTGGAGAGAGGCGAAATCACCTTGACGGGTGGACTGGAGTAGTTTGAGATCAAACGAACCAGGATAAAAATATCTTGTCAATTGCTTTAGATTTCAGTTTTACAATTCAACCCCCCCTTCTTGTGTTTTTCACCACTTCAATAGGCATCAAAGCGCCTGGTTCTGTGCTAAACCACTTAACCGTGTCAGTACAAGATCCAGCGTCAGAAAAACACAATGGCAGGAAACAATTCTCACATCAGCAATGACAACAATGAGGACAGAGACAGATTCAGTGGCAAACCTCCAGTCTTTGATGGAGAAAACTTTGATTACTGGAAAGACAGAATTGAAAGCTTCTTTCTAGCACATGATGCTGATCTGTGGGATATGGTGACAGATGGATACACGCACCCTGTGAATGCAAGTGGTCAGAAGATTGATAGAAAATCAATGTCTGATCAACAAAAGCATGACTTCAAGAATCACCACAAGGCCAGAACCATCCTCCTCAGTGCCATCTCCTATACTGAGTATGAAAAGATCTCCAACAGAAACACAGCAAAAAATATCTTTGACTCTCTCAGAATGACGCATGAGGGCAACGTTCAGGTCAAAGAAACAAAAGCTCTGGCGCTCATTCAGAAGTATGAGGCGTTCAAAATGGAAGAATCTGAATCCATTGAAACTATGTTCTCTAGATTCCAGATTCTGGTAGCTGGTCTCAAAGTTCTGGACAAAGGATATTCTACTGCTGACCATGTCAAGAAAATCGTCAGAAGTTTACCCAAGCAGTGGAGGCCTATGGTTACTGCTCTGAAGCTAGCTAAAGATCTCAACAAAATCACTCTGGAGGAACTTATCAGCTCCCTCAGAAGTCATGAGATAGAGCTAGAAGCTGATGAGCCTCAGAAGCAAGGTAAGCCTTTAGCATTAAAATCTAACAGAAAATTTGAGTCTAAAGTTTTGCAGGCAGTTGAAGAAACATCTGATGGATCCTCATCAGAAGAAGACGAACTTTCCCTTCTCTCCAGAAGAGTAAATCAACTGTGGAAGCAAAGACAAAGGAAGTTCAGGAATCCCAGAAGATTTGATCAGAACGAGTCTTCTTCCAGATACAGAAGGACAGATTCTTCCTCTGGATACAGAAGATCTGAAGGCTCCTCCAGTAGCAAAAAGCCAAACACCAAAGACATCATCTGCTATGAGTGCAATGAGCAAGGACACTACAAGAGTGACTGCCCAAAGCTTCAGAGGGAAAAGCCCAAAAAGAAGTTTGGAAGAGAGAAGAAGAAAAGTCTCATGGCCACATGGGATGACTCTGACTCGTCTGAAGCTGACTCAGAATCAGATGATGAAAGGGCAAACATAGCTCTCATGGCTAACATTTCAGAAGATAGTGAAGCTTCTGAATCAGACTCAGAATCAGACACTGAAGAGGTATTTCCTAACTTCGCTGTTAACTTTACAAAGGCTGAACTTGCTGAAAGCCTAAATGAGATTCTGGAACGTTATCAGCAAATTAGAGCTAAATTCAGAGACCTGAAAAGGAATCTTGAATCTGACTCTAATAAGTCTGAGAGTCTCAAATTGGAAAATTCTGAGCTGAGAAATAAGATTTCAAAATTAGAAAACACTTTACAAAACTCTCAGAAGGAACCAATTTCTGAAACTCCCAGCAACGCTGATGAGATCATCAAGGAGTATGATCACAGTTTCCAGAAGTTCCTAGCTAAAAGCATAGATAGAAGCAGAATGGCTTCAATGATCTATGGAGTTAGCAGAAACGGCAGGAAAGGAATAGGATACCAAGGTAAGGTTCCTACACCAAAGAATGTCATGGACTTAACCATTAAACACACTCCTCTAAATTCACACTTTGTGTATGGTCACACACATGATATCAAATATACTAGCAGTAAGCACTCTGTGAAACCAAAATTCAACCAGAGTTTTGGTAAAACTAACAAATCAGGACCCAAGAAAATCTGGGTACCTAAGGATAAAATAATACATGTTGCAGATATCTTTAGCAGCAAGTCAGAAACACCAGTCATGGTACCTGGACTCTGGCTGCTCACGACACATGACGGGAAGAAGGCATATGTTCCAAAGCCTGGAACTTAAGCCTGGAGGCCACGTTGGCTTTGGAGGCAATCAGAGGGGAAAGATAATTGGCTCTAGAACTGTAGGTAATGGAAATCTTCCCTCTATTAATAATGTTCTGCTAGTAGATGGATTGATGCATAATCTGTTATCCATAAGTCAATTAAGTGATAACGGTTATGATATAATCTTTAATCAAAAATCATGTAAAGCTGTTAGTCAGAAAGATGGGACTATCCTGTTTAATGGTAAGAGGAAAAACAACATTTACAAAATCAAACTTTCTGAACTAAAGAGTCAGAATGTAAAATGTCTTCTGTCTGTTAACAACGAGCAGTGGATCTGGCACAGAAGATTGGGGCATGTTAGTATGAGAAGAATATCTCAGATTAACAAACTCAATCTGGTCAGAGGACTTCCTAATTTGAAGTTCAATTTAGATGCTCTGTGTGAAGCATGTCAGAAAGGCAAATTTGCAAAACCTTCCTTTAAATCCAAAAATGTTGTTTCTACCTCTAAGCCATTAGAACTTCTGCACATTGACTTATTTGGACCAGTTAAAACTGCTTCAGTCAGTGGTAAGAAGTATGGGTTAGTAATCGTAGATGACTATAGCAGATGGACATGGGTAAAGTTCTTAAGACACAAGGACGAGTCACACTCTGTGTTTGTTACCTTCTGTAACCAAGTTCAGAATGAAAAAGATCTTAGAATCGTTAAAGTCAGAAGTGATCATGGTGGAGAATTTGAAAATAAAGATTTTGAGTCATTCTTTAATGACAGAGGCATTCTGCATGATTTCTCTTGTCCTAGAACTCCCCAACAAAATGGAGTTGTAGAACGAAAGAACAGAACATTGCAAGAAATGGCCAGAACCATGATCAATGAGACAAACGTTGCTAAGACTTTCTGGGCAGAGGCAATAAACACAGCGTGCTACATTCAGAATAGAATCTCAATAAGACCTATTCTGGAAAAGACTCCATATGAATTGTGGAAGAACAGAAAGCCCAACATTTCATATTTTCATCCTTTTGGATGTACTTGCTTTATATTAAATACAAAGAATTATTTGAACAAGTTTGACTCTAAGGCACAGAAGTGTATTATGTTAGGATACTCTGAACGCTCAAGAGGGTACAGAGTATACAATACAGAAACACAGATTGTGGAAGAATCAATCAGTGTTCGTTTTGATGATAAGCTTGACTCTGAAAAGTCAAAGCAGAATGAAATTTTTGCAGGTATAGAAATTGAATTTGCAGGTTCTGAAGACAAGTCATCAGAAGCTCTCAACACAGACATTCCTTCAACGTCTGAAAGGAGCACTGCTAGAAATCCTACAACAGCTGCTGATCAACCTCAGAAGAGATTACCCAGAAGCAGCTTGGATCACCCAGAAGAGACTATCCTAGGAAGAAAGGAAGATCCAATCAAAACAAGAGCAAGCTTCAGAAACTC
Source organism: Vicia faba (assembly GCA_948472305.1). Taxonomy (NCBI): domain Eukaryota; kingdom Viridiplantae; phylum Streptophyta; class Magnoliopsida; order Fabales; family Fabaceae; genus Vicia; species Vicia faba. Next base: position 521,068,625 of record OX451739.1, on the reverse strand, counting down.
TGAAGAAACACTTATGGGACTTGTGTCTCTGATTGAACCGTCTTCTATTGATGAAGCACTTCTAGATAATGACTGGATTCTGGCAATGCAAGAAGAGCTGAATCAATTCACCAGAAACGACGTATGGGATCTCGTTCCCAGACCAAAAGGATTCAACGTCATTGGAACAAGATGGGTGTTCAGAAACAAGCTAAATGAACAAGGTGAAGTCATCAGAAACAAGGCACGACTGGTTGCACAAGGTTATAGTCAGCAAGAGGGGATAGACTATACAGAAACCTTTGCCCCAGTCGCCAGGTTAGAATCTATCAGACTTTTAATTTCATTTGTTGTTAATAGAGGCATCACTCTGTATCAGATGGATGTCAAAAGTGCATTCTTAAATGGTTATATAGAAGAAGAAGTTTATGTTCACCAACCCCCAGGTTTTGAAAATACAAAACATCCAGAACATGTTTTCAAACTAAAGAAGTCACTGTATGGTCTGAAACAAGCTCCCAGAGCTTGGTATGAAAGGCTAAGTAACTTTCTGCTTGAAAATGAATTCACCAGAGGGAAAGTGGACACTACTCTATTCTGTAAAACAGTTAAGAGTGACATCTTAGTCTGTCAAATCTATGTTGATGATATCATTTTTGGTTCTACTAATCCTTCTCTTGGAAGAAAATTTGCTAAGTGTATGCAGGCAGAATTTGAGATGAGCCTCATGGGGGAACTGAAATTCTTTCTGGGAATTCAGATCAATCAAACTCTAGAAGGAACTTACATTCATCAGAGCAAATACATCAGAGATCTTCTGAAGAAATTTGACCTGTCAGAATGTAAGCCATCAAAGATTCCAATGCATCCCACGTGCATTCTGGAAAGAGAAGAGGTAAGCAAAAATGTAGAACAGAAAGTCTACAGAGGTATGATTGGTTCTCTCCTCTATCTGACTGCTTCAAGACCTGACATACTATTCAGTGTTTGTATCTGTGCTAGATTCCAATCAGATCCTAGAGAATCTCACTTAATAGCTGTTAAGCGAATTTTCAAGTATCTGAAAGGTACTACTAATCTGGGTTTGTTTTATAGAAAATCTAGTGATTACAGCTTAGTAGGCTACTGTGATGCTGATTTTGCTGGAGACAGAGTGGAACGTAAAAGTACTTCTGGAAGCTGCCAGTTTCTGGGAGAAAATCTGATCTCTTGGTCCAGCAAAAGGCAATCAACAATTGCTCTGTCAACAGCAGAAGCTGAGTACATAGCAGCAGCAGGATGTAGCACACAAATGCTCTGGATGAAAAGTCAGCTTGAAGACTTCCAGATTTTTGAGAGTAACATTCCTATACTTTGTGATAATACTTCTGCTATTTGCTTAAGTAAGAATCCTATTCTACATTCTAGAGCAAAGCATATAGAAATAAAACATCACTTCATTAGGGACTATATTCAGAAAGGTATTTTGAACTTAAAATTTATAGATACAGACCATCAATGGGCTGATATCTTTACTAAACCCCTTTCAGAAGATAGGTTTAATTTCATTCTGAAACATCTCAGCATGAAAGTGTGCCCAGAGTGAAAATGTTTTAATTCCATATATTTACTTTCAGAATGTAATTATTTTACTGTGAACTTCTGATCAATCTTCCTTCAGAAAGATAGAACATGCAGATTGTATCAGATGCAAGTCTAAAGATCTGAGAGTCTAAGCTCAAAGACAGACGTGCTGATCACTACATCAAACAAGTGTCATCCAATCATCAGCATATCTCTGAAGCAGAACGCGTGCACGTTTCTGAGAAGGCAAAGCGCTGATTGGGTGCATTGAGACACATGTCTGGTAACCGTTTTTAAGTATCTTTCTCAAATCCCCCAAAATCAGCAAGCATTTAATGAAAAGTAATCATGCTTTTAAATGGCAATCATGATTTTTCTCTCTCTTAAAAACGTTTATCTTTTCAAAATAATTTTGAAAACTCTATTCAAGCCATGCTGGAGAGCCTGTTCACACGCTTGCCTCCTTAACCTTAAATCTTTTCTTTCATGCATGACCTTTTTCATGTTTTCCTTGATTTTCTGATGCACTGATTGAATATGTTTTGTAATATTTTCTTGTTTTGATTCTGAACTATATTAATATAATTAGTTTTTCTGATCTTAATTGTTTTAGCACATCACCAACACTTTTTGATTGCTGACAAAAAGGGGGAGAACAAGAATGATATTTAAATCAATAACGGCTAACTAGACAGAAATTCTCAAACATTCTAACTTTATTACTTGAAATGTTTTTTCTGTTTTGTTTAAAGTCTACAGGCACAAGGAAGCTCCTGGACACTCTGAAGACTAGAAGCTCTGATCAATGTTGCTCTGATCAATATGAAGTTCTGATCGTCCTAATACTCTGATCCAAAGCAAAGCTCTGACAAGAAAAGCTCTGAAGCTCTACTCTCTGATAAGTCAAAGACTCTGATAATCTGATGTTCAAAGAAAGAAAAAGATCTGATCCTGAAGAACACGTATAATCAAAGGGAAGTAATAAACTCAGGGGGAGTATTTCCTTACTCCTTATTCTTTTACTTCTTATTCTGATACATATTCCAGATACCTTTTCACGTTATTTTCATTTAAAAATATCTAGTTTTTGTCATCATCAAAAAGGGGGAGATTGTTAGAACAATGTTTGAATCTACTACCCTATATTTGAGTTTTGATGATAACAAAGTGAAAAGATATAGTATTTATAAGTTTCATGAATGAACTATCTGCTGCCTAAATATATTATGCTCTGACTTGCAGATACTCTGATGGATATAAGCAAGATCACATCTATTCAGCATCAGAACTTGATTTCAGACACCAGCATCAGAAGTTGCTATATCAGAACGTCAAAATCAGATGATCAACTCACGTACATGCTGAAGCCTGATGAACAAGACTGTGCTTAATACTCTGATACAGAAACACAATAGTTCATCAGCAGCGAAGCAGAATCAGAATGAGCCAAGCCAGAACTTGCATTAAGTAAGCAACGGTACTGTGCATTGAAAGCTAATTAATTCCAACGGCTTCATTCCAGACAAGATCTGCTCAATAAGGAAAGTTTGTTATTAGCATTGAATCAAGAATATTGCATCCAACGTTCATCATCTCAGTGCTATATAAACAAAGCTTTGAAGATTGAAATGGTTAATGCTCTCCAAATCTCTACACGCACAAAAGCTGAACCATAATCTTCGTTCTATTAGTTTTGCTAAACCATACACTCTGATATTCCATTACTGTTTAGCAATCTAGTTTCTAAGCTTCATTTTGTGTATACATCACAGTTGTGATACCGTTTTGTAGAAAACATCCACACACATTGTTTTATCTCTTTGTAAGAAAGTGTTACCTTGACAAACCGGGTTGTGGTTTGAATCAAGAAGGCTTTAGCAGTTGTTAAAGCAGTCTGTAATATTCAGTTGAATATAGTGGATTAAGACCTCGTTGGAGAGAGGCGAAATCACCTTGACGGGTGGACTGGAGTAGTTTGAGATCAAACGAACCAGGATAAAAATATCTTGTCAATTTCTTTAGATTTCAGTTTTACAATTCAACCCCCCCCCCCTTCTTGTGTTTTTCACCACTTCAATGGCATCCCCTTGTAGAAGCACTATCCAAGTCAGCCTCGTAAGGATACCTCCACAACTCAAGTATTTAGTATCAAGGGTCTATGAAGATTCTCCGTTCACCAAAAGACATGGTCGACTCCTTAGTATGGTTACCTCAAGTATTGAAGAAGATATGGTAAAGGTGCTTGTCCAATTCTTTGACCCTTTGCATTATTGCTTCACTTTTCCTGATTACCAACTTATGCCCACTTTAGAAGAATTTTCTCAACTCATGGGGATCCCTATTCTTAATCAGTTACCTTTCAACGGTATTGAAAGAGACCCTAAACCTGAGGAAATTGCTCGAGCTATACATTTGCAACCATCTGACATAGTAGCAAATTGGGTAACAAGGAGTGGTGTTAAAGGGCTCCTAGCAAAGTTTTTATTAGAGAAGGCTCAAGAGTGTTGGAATACTTTGGATCTACAAGCCTTCGAGGAAATTTTGGCTCTTCTCATCTATGGGTTGGTACTATTTCCAAATCCTGACCAATTCATAGATGTGAATGCAATCAATGTTTTCATATCTCGTAATTCGGTGCCTACATTACTTGGAGACATCTTGCATTCTCTTCACTCTCGCACTTTGAAGAAAAGAGGGGCTTTGATGTGTTGCACTCCTCTTTTGGCTAGGTGGTTTATTCGCACCTACCTCGATCCATGGTAAGGAATGAACAAGGTATGAGGTGGTCTAAAAGATTGATGTCACTTTCACATGCTGATATCCGTTGGTATTATCGCTCTTTGGAAGACATTACCATCATTGATCGTTGTGGGGAATTCCCCAATTTCCCTCTACTTGGCATCCGGGGAGGCATTACTTACAACCCTTGTTTAGCTTTGCGACAATTTGGATACGCTAGGAGACATGGCCATCATGAGGTACTCATCCAAGGAATTGCATTTTACTACGAAAGCGATACCCAAGGTTACCGTCAAAGATTTATACGAGCTTGGGGTATGGTTAACAAGGTTGATAGTAAGACGTTGGGGCGTAATAATTCCATTCCTTTGGAGCCTTACCTTAAATGGGTGAGGGCTCGCGCTCAAAGTCTTAAGATGCCTTATGGATCCGTCTTACCTGTTATCATGGAGCCAGTAGTCGAGGGAGACATTCCACATACGATCCTCTATCCTGATATGCCTACTTCTCTTGAAGATTTGCAAAAAGCTTGGATTCAGTTACAGGGAGAACGAGACACCTTTGAAGCTAAGTTCTATGAGAGCGAGAAGAAGATATTAGAACTTACAAGGGAACTTCATGAAGAAAGGAGTTTAAACACCTACATCACGCCAAAAAGGATGCGCACAACTTTTCTGTCTTAGGAGTTTACTTTATGCTTATTTCTGTTGTTGTAAGCCCAAGAGGCATGTTTGTATTCAAATCAGAACTCTTTAATTCAAAGTTAATGTTTGTTCACTCCTTGTCTATACAAATTTAAATCCTTTAAATCCTTGAAATCATTTGCATATTTCATATTCATGCATCATGACATGACAAGCTTTCGCATAACAGGTTTCCTTATCTCTCCGCTGTTTATTTCAGCAAGATGGATCTAGAGAAAACTGTAACCGAACTCCAGGCCCAGAATTCTCAATTTCAGGAAGCCTTACTCTCCCTGGCCAAGGGACAGCAGGATATGATGGCCTTGTTGGCCGCTAAGAAGAAGCCAAAGATAAAAGCTATACTCCACATGGGTAAAAGGTTCAAGGAGATAATTCGTCAAATTCCAATAGAGGAGGATTCATCCGAAGAGGAAGAGAACCAAATTGGTGAAGTTAAGAGTATGCGGGCCGACTGTATCAATGACCAAGAATCTGATGATGATTATTGCAATGAATAATATCCACCCACGGACATCAAATACAAGCAGCTAGAAGACATGTTGAAAGCGGTTGAAATCCAAGCTATTCCCGATTTAAATTTTGACGATTTGGGCTTAATCTCCGGGGTAGTCATTCCCCACAAGTTCAAAATACCAACCTTTGCAAAATACGATGGGGTTTCTTGCCCAAAGCTCCATTTGAAGTCCTATGTGCACAAGATACAATCGCAAACTGCAGATAAAAAACTCTGGATTCACTTTTTCCAAGAGAGTCTAGCTGGAACACAACTTGAATAGTTTTATCAGTTGGATGGCTCTCACATAAATACTTGGGAAAGTATAGCTACTGCCTTCTACCATCAATATCAGTACAACACCGACTTGGCACCGACAAGGGTTCAATTGCAAGGTATGGCCATGGGGAAGGATGAGGGATTTAAGGAGTACGCGCAGAAGTGGAGAGACCTTGCTAGTAGGGTCCAACCTCCCTTTAATGATAGGGAACACATTTACATGTTCATGAGCACATTATCTGGTCCTTTCTTTAATCTGTTGGTTGGCTGCTCTTCTTCTGGTTTCACTGAATTGATCTTAACCGGTGAAAGATTCGAAAGTGGCATTAAAAGGGGAAAGATCTTTGTGGCATCTACTTCTACTCCCAATCCGGTCAAGATACCTTTTGCCGCGAAGAAAGAAGTTAATGTCGTGTATAGAGCAAAGGCCCATACCAAAATGAATAGTCATCCGTCTATCAATGTTGTCTGAATCTCCAATCCGACTGGTACTCAAAGACCATCTACCAATCATCAACAGGTTGAAGCTCCAAGAATATAGTTTACAAGGTTAGGCATGTCATTATCTCAAGCCCTTCAACATCTTCTCAGGGCCAATTTAGTGACATTGCGGGATCCTCCCGCCAACTCTGACACCTCGTCGCCGAGATATAATCCAAATGCAAAGTGCACTTACCATTCAAACAGCCCCGGGCATGAGACTGGTCAGTGCTGAGCTTTGAAGAACAAAATTCAGGACCTAATTGACAACAAGACTATTGAATTTGATCCTCCTCCGACACCAAATGTAATTACCGCTCCAATGCCGAAGCACGACAAAGGCGTTAATGCTGTCGAAGATACAACTTTCATTGCCTCTGTTGAAGAGTTAACTACTCCATTGAATGTAATCAAGAGCAATCTGTTGAAAGCTGGGACTTTCCCTGGCGGTGGAAGAGACTGTGTGGGCTGTATGAGACAATCTGATGGGTGTGAAGAACTGAAAAAAGTTATACAGCGCCTAATGGATAGTCGCGAAATTCTATTCAAAAAGATTCCCGCCATCAAAAATTCAATCGACAAAGCTGAAGATTTGGCCATCATAACAATTTCGAACAATCCTCTTAGGATCTCATCCAAAGGTCCTATCAGGATTTCGAACGATCCAATCATTGCCCCTCTCATAATCACTGCTGCCGGACCTGTTCCATACACATCTGATAAAGCAGTACCGTGGAATTATGGTGCCAAGGTTTATTACCATGGGGTAAAACAAGATTCTTGGATCGATGATAATGGAGCTGGTGTTACTAATATTACTGGTTCTAGTAAGGTCACAAGAACAGGAAGGGTCTTCTCCCCTGATATCTCATCACCAACCACTACCACAGTTCCAATCCGCATAACCAATGGCAATGCTGGTGCCAATACTAGAGGGAAAGAGAAAGAAAGTGAGCCTGCTAGGGAAGAGGCACCTGCTAAAAAGTCTGTTATAGAAGAACCATCCACTCAAGAAATGGAGGAGATTCTGAAGATCATCAAGAAAAGCGACTTCAAAATAGTAGAGCAGTTGGGGAAAACTCCTTCTAAAATATCAATGTTGTCCTTATTGCTATGTTCTGACGCCCATGCACAAGCTTTGATTAAGTTATTAAAAAAGGCTCATGTGCCTCAGGAAACCACAGCCGACCAATTTGAGAACTGCGTAGCAAGTCTGACAGCCGATAATGGTCTGGGGTTCTCTGACACAGATTTAACTCCCTTGGGAAAGAATCACAATAAAACCTTGCACGTCTCTGTTGAATGTAAGGGGACCACCCTGGCACACATTTTGGTGGACACGGGCTCATCTTTGAATGTGTTACCTAAAGGCGCTTTAGATCGACTAGACTGTGAAGGTTTGGTATTAAAGCCAAGTGATATTGTTGTGAGGGCATTCGATGGATCGAAAAGGATGGTTCACGGGGAGGTGGATCTCCCGATTAAGGTTGGTTCGCAGATTTTGAACTCCACATTCTATATAATGGACATACGGCCTGCATATTCTTGCTTGCTTGGGCGCCCATGGATCCATGGGGCAGGTGCGGTCACTTCCACTCTGCACCAAAAGTTAAAATACCCAGTTCAAGGGAAGGTTGTCACTGTTTGCAGCAAAGAAGAATTTATGGTAAGCCATCTCAACTCTTTCAAATATGTAGAAATGTATGGCGAATTCATAGAAACTCGTTTCCAGACGTTTGAAGTTGTAGCCACTACCAAAATCTCCTCCGACACTCCTAGAGCCGATAAATTTATCCCCAAGATGGTTTCTCTTAAGGATGCCCGTGTTGTGGTAGAAGAAGGAAACAATGAGATATGGGGTCAACTCCTCGATATCCCGTTCAAGACAGACAAATTTGGGTTAGGTTTCACCTCCAAAGCTCACAAAGAAATCAGAGGTGCTCGTACTAGAAAGCCGCCTCTCCACCTCAAAAGTCATGAAGTAAACGTTGTAGAGGACTCTGATGATGAGTGTGCTTTTGAAGACTGGATCTACCCAACAACCAAAGGGAATCCCAACAACTGGCATGCAAAGGATTTCACTCCTGTTTCTTTCATTGAGGAGTAATTACTGTTTGCTTTTTCTGTCTATTCAAGAACTCGTTGTCTGTAATATTTTGATAATTGACTCTTAAGCCACATGCCTAGCCTGGGGCATTTTGGTCCTTTTGTCAAAGGCTTTATATTTTGTTCATCAAATCATATGATCATTCAGTACATTGGACTCTCTTGCATTCGAATATTTGTGTTCATTGTCTTTCTTTTATTTCAAAAACATTTCCAAAAATAGCCATGCATCTTATGTGCACACACACACACTTTTGCAGGTCTACATCCACACTGGATTCTATTGTCGACAACTCTATTATTGCCAACTATGACTTTGAATATCCTATTAACCAAGCCCAAGACGAAAGCGAGGAAGATTGTGACATACCCGGAGAGTTAGCCAGACTCCTATTACAAGAGGAAAAATCTATTCAGCCACATGAAGAGTCAATTGAGGTTATCAACTTGGGTACTGAGTTAGATAAGAAAGAAATCAGGATCGGCGTTAATTTGGAAAGCAGTCTTAAAAGCCGTCTGGTTCAGATGTTGTGCGATTATGTGGAAGTATTTGCTTGGTCATATGAAGATATGCCTGGGTTGGATACCGACATTGTGGTTCATCGTCTACCTACGAAGGAAGACTGCCCTCCAGTTAAACAAAAAGTTCGTCGCATGAGGCCTGACATTTCTGAAAAGATCAAGGCCGAAGTAATGAGACAGTTTGATGCAGGATTTCTAGCTGTAACATCCTATCCCCAATGGGTGGCCAATATAGTGCCAGTGCCAAAGAAAGACGGAAAAGTTAGCATGTGCGTAGACTATAGGGATCTGAATAGGGCAAGTCCCAAGGATGATTTCCCTCTACCACACATTGACGTCTTAGTCGATAACACTGCTCAGCATAAAGTCTTCTCATTCATGGATGGCTTCTCAGGCTATAATCAAATAAAGATGGCTCCTGAAGATATGGAAAATACTACTTTCATTACACAATGGGGCACCTTCTGTTACAAGGGCATGCCCTTCGGGTTAAAGAATGCAGGGGCAACATATCAAAGGGCTATGGTCGCTTTATTTCATGACATGATTCATCATGAGATAGAAGTATATGTGGATGATATGATTGCTAGATCACAAACCGGAGAAGAACATCTCGATCACCTACATAAACTATTCGAAAGGCTGAAGAAATATAAACTGAGGTTAAACCCTAACAAATGCACGTATGGAGTACGCTCTGGAAAGCTTCTAGGTTTTGTGGTCAGCAATAAAGGCATCGAGGACGATCCTGCCAAGATAAAGGACATCCAAGAAATTCCAATCCCTCAATCTGAAAAAGAAGTCATAGGATTCTTGGGTCATCTCAATTGCATTGCCCGTTTCATATCACACTTAACTGCTACCTGTGAGCCACTCTTCAAACTCTTGAAGAAAGATCAGGTAGTCAAATAGAACGATGAATGTCAGATTGCCTTTGATAAAATCAAAGAATACCTACAAGAACCTACTATTCTCCTGCCTCCAGTTGAAGGAAGACCTTTGATCATGTACTTGACAGTACTAGAGAATTCTATGGGGTGTGTTTTGGGCCAACATGACGAGTCTGGCCGAAAAGAGCACGCAATTTACTACCTAAGCAAAAAGTTTACAGACTGTGAAACCAGATATTCACTGCTCGAGAAAACTTGTTGTGCTTTAGCGTGGGCTGCTCGCCGGCTAAGGCAGTACATGTTGACTCATACCACTTTGTTGATTTCTAAGATGGATCCGATTAAGTACATCTTCGAGAAACCTGCCCTTTCTGGACGAATAGCCAGATGGAAAATGATCTTGACTGAGTAAGACATTCAATACACAAATCAAAAAGCCATCAAAGGAAGTGTACTAGAAGATCATCTGGCCTATCAAGCTGTGAATGATTATCAGTCAATGAACTTCGACTTCCCTGACGAGAATATTATGCTGGTAACCGATTGTGCGAAACCTAGACCGTATGACGGACCTGAACAAGGATCCCGATGGACTATGGTATTCGATGGGGCTTCCAATGCCTTAGGGAACAGAATTGGTGCTGTGATCATCTCTCATGAAGGTTGCCACACTCCTTTCACTTCCAGACTATGCTTCGATTGCACAAATAATATGGCTGAGTATGAAGCATGCATCTTAGGTCTGAAAGCTGCCATTGAGTTAAGGATCAAGCATTTGGATGTGTTTGGAGATTCCTCCTTGGTGATCAGCCAAGTAAAAGGAGATTGGGACACTAAACACCATAATCTCATCCCTTACAAGGAACTTGTGCTATCCTGATTCCTTACTTCTAAGAGATCACTTTTGAACACTTCCCGGGGGAAGAAAACCAGTTGGCTGACGCTTTGGCAACCATGTCCTCCATGTTCAAAGTCAGATGGGATAACGAAGCCCCTATGATTACAATTGAAAGATTCGATGAACCTGCACATTACTATGAGCTTGACACCGATGCGGAAAAGTCGTGGTACCATGAGGTAATGAGATACCTTGAAGCACAAGAGTATCTAGAGGGAGCATCTATCAATGACAGAAAGTTCTTACGAATATTTGCAGCCAAATTCTTCCTAAGTAATGGGATATTGTATAAACGCAACCATGACTCGACTCTACTCCGATGTGTGGATAAGAAGGAGGCAGAGGAAATCATGGGAGATATGCACAATGGCCTTTTCGGTACTCACTCAAGTGGACATACGATGGGTAAGAAAATCTTAAGAGCAGGTTACTATTGGTCAACGATGGAGACCGATTGTCATCAACATTCAAAGACTTGTCACAAATGTCAAATCTATGCTGACAAGGTCCATATACCTCCAATCCCTCTGAATGTCATGACCGCTCCATGGCCATTTGCAATGTGGGGTATTGACATGATCGGAGAGATCAAGCCCACAGCTTCCAACGGACATCGCTTCATTCTTGTTGCTATTGACTATTTTACCAAATGGGTCGAAGCCGCCTCCTATGCATCAGTAACCAAGAATGTGGTATCCAGGTTTATCAAACATAACCTCATCTTCCGTTACGGTATTCCTGAAAGGATCATTACCGACAATGGGACTAACCTCAACAATGTTATGATTACTGAGTTGTGCACTCAATTTAAGATCAAGCATCACAATTCTTCTCTGTATAGACCGAAAATGAATGGCGCAGTCAAAGCGGCCAACAAAAATATCAAAAGGATTGTGCAAAAAATGGCAGTGACCTATAAAGACTGGCATGAGATGTTACCATTTGCTCTACATGGCTATCGTACTTCAGCCAGAACATTAACTGGGGCAACTCCCTTCTCTCTATTCTATGGCATGGAAGTTGTTTTGCCAGTAGAAGTTCAAATCCCTTTGCTGAGGATTATGATTGAGGCAGGTCTAGGCGAAGATGAGTGGATTCAAACGAGATTGGATCAACTGAACTTGATCGATGAAAAACGATTAGCTGCTATTTGCCATGGTCAGACGTATCAAAAACAAATGATCAAGGCCTTCAAGAAAAAGGTCAAGCATCGAGTATATCAAGTTGGCGACCTGGTGATAAAACACATCATTTTACCACAAGGTGACCCTAGAGGAAAATGGACTCCCACCTATGAAGGGTCGTTTGTTGTCAAGAGAGTTTTCTCTGGCGGTGCCATGATGCTGACTACCATGGATGGTGAAGATTTCTGACATCCCATAAACGCAGACATAGTTAAAAAATATTACACATGAGAGACCCGTTAGGTTGATATACCTAAGGAAAATTAAGGCATCCTGGCAAACCAAAAGGTTTGGGCAAAAATTAGGGATATATGCAAAAGATTGTACACCCGGCAAGTTGAAAACCCGAAAGGGCGACTTGGGCAAAAAGGGGTATCCTGGTGAACTGAAAACCCAAAAGGGCGGTTCAGGCAAAAATTAAGGATTAAAAGCGTACGACTATGTCCTATGAAATCAATACAGTCGATTCTATCACCAAGATCCGAGTTCAAATGGTCCAGGATCAATCCAATCAATTTCGATCAACGACAAAGGATATTCAAAGACATATGGGTCAATAGTAGAGTCAGAAGGCAATAAGATCATTTCATATGGCTATTTTGTTTTCATTCTCAATTTTTGTTTTCCTGTTGGCGATTTCCTCTTACTAGGATTTCCGTCTCTATGTACAAAAACGCCTATTCATGGGCAAAATATCAATACAAATACACTTTGAAGTGCAAAATTTTCTATCTCTGTTTTGAATGAAAATTTGTCCAATGACTAAAATTGAATGAACATATGCATATGAACAAAATTAAAGCTATTTGGTACATGTGTCCTGCCAAGAAATAGCATCAACTAAGCATCAACACACAACAACAGTAAACATCTCTTTTAATGTATGTGAAATAGCCCCACAGAGTTATCACATCATCATTATCCCCACCAGGGCGGTGACAATAAACCTTTCCCCAACAGAGTTGCCCACAATCTCCTTACACTGGATAATCCCCAGCCAGAGTCCCAACCTCTTGACAACTTATTTTTCCAACCAAGTATAAATTTCTCAACATACAATAATCAAGACACCACAAGTTGCCCAGCTGAGCCCATCTTCCCCAGCTGAGTATATCTTCCAAACGAGGGTTTCGTCCCCAAACGGAGTCCAAATTCTCCAACCAAGATTTTATTCCCCAACAGAGTTAATTCCCCGACAGAGTCAATTCCCCAACAGAGTACATCTTCTCCAACCAAGGCTTTCGTCCCCAACAGAGTATATCTTCCAACCAAGATTTTATTTCCCAACAGAGTTAATTCCCCAGCGGAGTACAAACTCCCCAGTTAAGTCCAAATTGCCCAGCTGAGTACATCTTCTCCGACCAAGGCTATTTTTCTCCAAACAGAATCTATCCTCTTGGCTGAGCCCATCATCCCCGGTTGGGTGTATTCCCCCAAGCTAAGTCTGCCTGATCTGACTGAGCCTATACTCTCCAGTTCGAATTCCCCTTTCAAAAGACTGCAAACCACAGGGCCACAACCCCTAATCCCCAGTAAAGCCTTCCAAAGCCTTTATCGAGAAATGCTATGAAGCCTGGATCCGACCAGATATTAGCCCAATTTTCAAAGTAATTACTGAAGCTTGGACCCGACCAGATAACAGTTTAACTTGTTGAGTTACTGAAACCAGGACCCGACCAGATAACAGATGATCTCAAAATGCTATGAACCCTGGACCCGACCAGATAATAGCCTAATTCTTCAAATATATAGAAGAACCTAAACTCAACCCGACCAAGGTTGAAATGCCTTTCCCTAGTAGAGTTTCCTCTCTATCCCCAACAAAGGAATGAGAAACCTGGACCCGACCAGATATCAATCCTCATTTCCATCCTTTCAAGAAAATCATTGCGAAGCCTGGAGCCGACCAGATAACAATCATCCTCAGAAATTCATTGTGAAACCTGGAAACCAACCAGATAACAACTAAATCCCCAACCAGTTTATTGTGAAGCCTGGACCCAACCAGATAACAATTAACCTCATCAAAGAAATCTGCAAAGCCTGGACCCGACCAGAAAACGGTTTTCAACCAGTTTATTGTGAAGCCTGGACCCAACCAGATAACAATTAACTTCATCTCAAAGAAATCTGCAAAGCCTGGACCCGACCAGAAAACATTTTTTAACCAGTTTATTGTGAAGCTTGGGCCCGACCAGATAACAATTAACTTCATCATAGAAATTTGCAAAGCCTGGACCCAACCAGATAACAGTTTTCAAGCAGTCTATTATGAAACCTCGACCCGACTAGATAGCAATTGACCTCATCAACCTCAGAAATCTGCAAAGCCTGGACCCGACCAGATAACAGTTTTCAAAACGGTATATTGTGAAGCTTGGACCCAACCAGATAATAATTAACCATGATCCTCAGAAAGACACTATGAAGCCTGGATTCGACCAGATAATAGTACAACTTTCTAAAAGACCATAAATCCTGGACCCGACCAGATAACAAGTTTTCAAAGAGTTTTCTGTGAAGCCTGGACCCGACCAGATAACAGTTAATCCACCTTTTCCCCCAGTAAGTTATTGTGAAGCCTGGATCCAACCAGATAACAGTTAATCTCCACATCCCCAGCAAGTTGTAGTAAAACCTGGACCCGACCAGATAACTATTCAATTTCAAGAAATTTTCCGCAAAGCCTGGACCCGACCAGATAACAGTTAATTCATCTCCTCCTCCAGTAAGTTGCAACGAAGCCCGGATCCAACCGGATGGCAACCAACTACTTTATCCTCAGCAACTGTAAAGCCTGGATCCGACCAGATAACAGTTGACGCCCGAGCGATATTCCCCAGAGAAAGCACCCTTCAACAAAATTTGAAGACATGCATTTCCAACAGGCAATCATGGATTCAACCTCCCTGGATTTCCTCAGCAGTAGTCAGGGATTTATTTTCTAGGACGAAAATACACATTTCACATTCATACATCATAGCATGTACATACCATATGAATTTATCATGATACCACATCTGGTGAACATCATGCAAGCATATGCATTTTACTAACCCCTTTTTCTCCCACGTAAAACGTCAAGTTTAGTATAAATCAACAAAATATTTGTGCTGACACTTCCTCCAGCATTTACCAACATTCCTCCAAATGGCATCTATAAGCCCATTCACCATCCATCTTCGAGTGCAAATTTCTGGGCACTCTAGTGTTCAATCATCTTTCACCTTCAAGTCACGAATGGCGGATCTGCCAATCTAACTCTTCAGGTTCAAGAAGTTTGAACAGGGGCAGCTATTGCACCCCAAAATTTGCCCTCTCATTTCTCTAAGAATCACCCTGGATCCTCAAGTGTGCTTTCATCAAGTCTCAAGGCCTTGAATTATCAATTTTTCCAAGTAGACCATTCACAAGGGCAAAATGGTCATTTACACACTAAGAAGTCTGACTTTGACTTTTGAATCAAAATCAAATCTCAAAAATCATATTTCCTCAAGATATGTTGAAATATGAAGTTTACTCCATGAAGACTTTCAAAAAGTCAAATTTCATTTTGAAAGAATCAAATTCTAAAAACTTAGAAACTTTTCTAAGTATTTAAGAAATATAACAATCTCAGAACTTCTGAGTCAGTATTCATACTCAGCAGATTCTGGATATTTCTCAAGACAGAAATTTTGTCAGAACTTCTGGACCAGAGTTCACAAAGGTTCAGTCAGAGTTTGCAAGGTTAAAACAAAGAAAGTAACAAAGCGTGTTGCAGGTCTGCTGGAAGTTCTGAAGGATCCTTCAGAACATGCTTGAGTCAGAAGATAAGAGGGTCAGAAGATGATACGTTACGCTGAAGCATAACGTCCAATCCAGAGTTAGGCAAAGGTGCATAGTTTCACATGGGAACTCATTTAATGCTTACAACCGCCTCTGAGTCTTTATCCAAGGGATTCACACCACGTGTGCCCCTACTGCCTTGAGAAGACAAATTTCTATGAAAAAGTATGCTAGACCCACGCGCTGTCTCTACTTTTCATTAATTCACGCTACCAAATCCAGTTGAGGTGCTGTTAACCATCCAACTTGAATACGCTGAACCCCCACTTGTTTAAGCTTACTTCAAGAGTAAGTCAGCATCTAGCACATGATGTTGGTGCCACTTGACCGCCCCAACTGCAAAATGTTTCCTATAAATATAATTCCATTAACCACTGAGAAAGGGCCCAAAAAAAACTAAAAGAGAGAAAATTTTGTGAAAGAGATGAGAGAATTAAGGAAGAAAGCTTTGAACCACTGCAAAAATTACAAGAACCCAGGAAACTATAAACACAAAAATACCAAAAATCTTAGCATTGATTCCTTACATTCAAACTCCATTTTTACTCAAGTGTTATTGACTAAAGCCATCCACGTAGCTGCTGATTCATGCATCAGAAGTTACCTTAACTTCTGTATTCCTATTGCCATTCAAACTCCATTCACTTCCACCTCCAAGGAGTCAGAATATCACCCTTTGGGCTGTTCCAAAATTTACCAATTGCCATCCTGCTGAGTACGTGAAAAAGCTACTCAGAACATCACCAGAATTAAAGAATATCCTCCAGTTCATAGAATCCTTTCCAGCTGCAAGGTAACTCTCCTGCTGACTCTCCTCATGACTGATTAAACATTATCAGATTTTGCATATTCAGCATGATGTAGATATTCTAATCCTGATTATATACATATTCTGAAAATTCATGCACCTACCTGCTTAAGTAGAGGAAATCTCAATTCAGAGCTTCATAAATAAATTAGGACTCAAAATTAGAACCAGCAAATACATGTTGCTTATGATTTGTGCTTCTGATATTTCATGAAATTTGTCTTAACTATCATACATGCAACTTCTGTTCTGTAAATGACTAAGCTGCAGATGTTCTGATTGACATGGAGAAAGACAAAGTTCTGACAGTTGCGTCAGAACTTCTGAACTTCTGAACTTCCATATATTTACTAACATGTTTTTGTTTGTGCAGCCACGTCATAGTCATAACTTCTAACTTCTTCTATTTTTAGCACTTTGTGCTGATTATGTTTTCTTTCTTTCTTATTTTGCCATCATATTATTTTTTATTATTAATCAAAACAAAAACACCAAAAATATTTTATATTTGCATGATATATTTTCTTTTAAAAACACCAAAAATATTTTCCTAAACAAAAGTTATTTTCCTTTTCAAACAGACAAACATTTTACATTTTCTGTACATTCTTATCTATTTCAAATATGGATGTAATAGTAACTTAGAATTTCAACATGCAATCCCCTTCATAAATATGTACCCCATCCCCCTAAATATTGTAATAGTGTAAGACTTTACATTTTCACACTATTATTTCTTTCAATATATGCTAGTAATTAGGGTGTATGACAAGATATGAAAATTGATAAATAGATCACCCTAATCAATACAAATTATGCATGTAATCAAACACGTTTTCACACTTACACCCCTAGGATAATCTCACTTGTTGCCTTGTAAAAATGGCCATGTTATGCATGTGGGAGGTCTTAGCACAAACAAATCGGGAAAAAAAAGATCGTAGTCCCTCGATGACGCTATCAAAGTTGCCTTTCAAAATGATCTTAGTCCCTAAAGAAAAAGTGCTAAGTCATCTCACAACATTGCTATCATGGTCATACGATGACCCATGCCTGTCCCTTCATATCCAATGATGGAGCTTCTTACCAAAACAATGGTAAGGTAGCAACATCTAAAGGAGGAGGAAAAACACATCTAAGACCTTTTGAGTAGGTAGATTACTTTTAGTTACTTGCTCAATTTCAAAACAAACATCCTTGTTATTTTCAAAACAATCACATACACTTTCCAAACATCTTTTCTAAAACCTGAAATATTTTCAAAAGCTCAACACTTTGTATACGTTCTTACAAACGAGAACTATTACAAAGTTTTCCTAAACGATGGCACCTTTTCGAAATACTTTCAAAACCACACAAAAGCACAATTTTCAAACAAAAAAGCAAGTGATCTAGCAAGTAACTAAGAGCCCATGGAAAACCATGGATGAAAAGGGTGCTAATACCTCCCATTTTCATAATCTACCCCCCCCCCCCCCCCCCCCCGAACTCAAGAAAACATCTCGAAAGGTCTTTCATGTGCTTTTTCACCTTTCCTCATTGGATAAAAGAAAAGTCGGTGGCGACTCTTGCTAACCACAACATTTGCGATAAAACGCAAAAATCTCAAGTCACTTCTCCCACCGTATCTCACTGGAGATAAAGAACATGAATCTTCAATTTAGAATGTCTCCGCTGGGGATTTCTGCTTTCTGTCTGAGGATACTTTGCTAGACATTTTTGACTTTCGCTTGGGGATAGAAGAGTTCAGAAACATTGTCCGTTCGTCGCTCTACTGGAAATTTAGTTCTTATATACCCTGACTGGGGATAAAAGAGGTGAATAACCTTCTTAGGCGTTGTCTGACCGAGTTTCCGATATGGATGCTAACTCTTCTCGGGAGGACAAAGTTAAATGACATCTGGCCCAATTTCAGATTCCATAGCAACTCTCCAAGGATAGCAACCTTGAATATACTTTGCTGGAGAAGAGAATCTGTAGGGGATGTTACAGTAATCGGAGAAATGGACCTTGTTGGAGAAATAAACCCTGTTGGGGAAATAAACCCTGCTGGAGAAGAGAATTTTGTCGGGGTTTTTACAATTTTGGGGAAATAAACTCTGCTGGAGAATTAAATACCTGTGGAGTGTGTTGGGGACATAATCTCTTATGAGGATTGAAATTTTGTAGGCTATGAGGAGGAAGTTTCCACTATATGCGGGAGAAATGATCAAACTCCTTTATCCATTAGGGGGATTTGTTGGGGAGTATGTGTTGTACCCCAAAATTTTCCCTCCCATATTCTTCAAGGTTTGCTAAGAGCATGCTTCAAAATCTCTCAAGGGTTGCACAGTCCAATTGCCTCATAAAAGTCAAAAATTAGGGTTTTGGTTCTGGCAAAGAAATTGAAGTTTCCAAGGGCCCAAACAAGTCCCACATGCCTAAAAACATTGTCAAACATCCTCATGCCAAGTTTCAAGACTCACAGCACAAAATTGCACAGTCAAAAACCCTAATTGCTCAACAGTCAACTGCAGGGACAAAATGGTCATTTGACAGTCAAAAGTCAAAATTTTTGGTCAACATCTTACTTTGAAGCCACAAACATCATTTGATCAATTCTTGATCATGATTCTCAAAGCATGGCTCAAAAAGTCTCAAGATGCAAAAGTTTCTATTTTTGGACAGCTGGAAAAGTCAACTGCAAATTGACCAGGGCACACCTTCCACATGGTTTATCAGAAAAATTCCATCCAATGCTCATCTTGAAGGGGAGGACATCTCCTACAACTCATCTTCACATTCCAAGTCCAATAAATGCTCTCACAAAAAGTTATCAATTTCAACATTATAGGTCATTTTCAAAAGTCAACAAAAAGGGACTTTAAGTCAAAGACCATAACTTGAGATTGGTAAATCAAAATGACATGGGACCAAAGACATTGGTTAGAGGACTTCAATACCTTTCCAAAATGTCCAAGAACATGATCAAAGCTTAAAAATTGAGCAAGATATGCATCGGAGAAGTTGGGAAATTTTTGTGAAATGGCCAAAATCATTTATCTTTGAAATTTCATTTTTTTTTGACAAAAGGGGTCCACTTTTTCCACTTGAATCAGCTTGGCCATGCTTCCCACGTGTCCCACATTTTATTTCAAAATTTAAAATTAATTTTTTCATTTTTATTTTATTTTATTGGATTTAATTCATTTTAAATCCTTTAAAATCAAATAAAAATCAAAAAGGTTAATTAAGGGACATATTTGGCTTTGATTAGATTTGAATCACCATTATACAACATCCCAAATTCGTACCAAGGCCTAATCAAGCAAGGATTCAAAATTGGCTCAAAAACGGAAGGTGTGTTAATGGAGGTTTATGGAAAATCTTAAGCATGAATGCAAGGCATTATGGGCCATAATTCTTATCAAAACACATTGCATAATATGTATACAAGCTAACACAAGCAAAAACAGGACCTAAGCTGCACCCAAACTCAGAAGAAAAACTTGCATTTTTTTCACAAAATTCTGAAAACTGTTTTCCCATATAGAGCACGTTTCAAAGCAAAAGAACTATTCCATCACACTCCTGACACATCCAGGAAGCCACTCCAATCAAAATCAACCCTCCACACGCAAGGAATTGGTTTGATTTAGTGGGGGTTTAAAACCCCCGCTATCTATTTTATTTACAGAAGAAAAAGGAGGACGAAGCTTAGGTGTCCACATGTTAATGGTTGGTTTCAAATCCTGGCGCGCGTTTTGTTGAAATACCACTAGCGCTTGTTTCTCTCTCATAATAATCATTGTCTATTATAATATCAAAGAGAGTCAGTGGCTCAGATGGTTAGTGCGTTTGCTTGCAGGTATTGGGACCTGGGTTCGATTCCCAGGTCCCCCATACAATTGTTGCTATTTTTTCTAACCCTTTCCCATGCAGTGCACGCTCCAAAGTCCATCATGCATCCCAACGCAGTAGCTTGACAAGTGGATCCCTGATCAATCAAAAGGCTAGAACGTGCAGCCTACCATACACATTCAGTCAACCATATGCATGCAAACGTGGAAAGTCAATGGGGCCAGGTTTCTGATGGGCCAAAACTCTCACAAAAACCTCCAAACTGGGCAGGAACCCCCCATGGTTTGCATATTGTTTTCTTTCTTTTCATTTTTTTTATTTGTTTTATTTATTTTAATTAATTCACCAAATTTAATATAAAAATCCAAAAAAATCAGAAAATCATAAAACAAAAAAAATATGTTTTATTAATATTAATTTCTATTAATTTTGTAAATAAATTTTAATAATCAAATTAGTTTAAATTTAGGTTTTCAATTTTAATATTTTCTTAATAACTAAAAAATATAGAAATTAGGGTTTTAGTATTTTTATTCTTTTTCCTTTTTATTCTTATGATTATTAATTATTAATTATTTTTGTAAATACTCTTGTAATTAAACAATTAGTAAATTAGGTTTAAAATTAAATATTTTCTTTAATAATTAAAAATAATTTAGAACTAGGTTTTTATTTAATTTCAAAATCCAATTAATTTTCTTTATGTCCATTAGGTACAAAAACATCAAAAAAAAATAACTTCTTTCCTTATTAAATCATTAATTAATTTCCAATTTCAATATTTAATTTCTTTAAAGGGTCCAACGCCCTCGCACTTTCGATTCCAATTTCCTTTCGCGCGTTTGTCTTTATTTTTCGTTTTACATTAATGTATTTGCCCCAAAGCCTTGTAATAGATAATTAGGACATTTACTTTCCGCACTTCTCTTATTCAAAAATCGGGTCTTTGTTAATTTGGCGATGTAGACCTGCGCCTTGTAATAGCGTAGGACCTTTATTTTTCCGCATTTTTATTTCCGCACCCTTTAAACTGTTAATCGCATGAAAGAATGTATGCCCAAATAAAATCAAAGCGTAGCTCACCCAATGCATGACAAGATAAAATATAACTGAAAATGACACACAATTCACACACCACTCCTAGGGTACGCCTCACTGTTGCCTTGCCCCTCGAAACGTGGTCGTCGAGTATAGGACGTTTTAGTAAGTCCTTATGTCCATGAACATGGCATAAGGGTAGCTTCTAAGGTGTCATACTGTTGCTCTGGTGATCACACTGTTGCCTTGCCCCTCGAAACGTGGTCGTCGAGTATAGGACGTCTTAGTGAGTCCTTATGTTCCATTGATCTAATTGCCTCGAAACGGTTGCCTCGAAACAAGTTGCCTCAGAATGGTTGCCTCGAAACGGTTGCCTCGGAATAAAAAGATCAATGGCATAAGGGTAGCTTCTAAGGTATCTTACTATTTCTTGGTGACCACACCGTCCCTAACCCTCGAATTGACCCGAACACCTCCAACGGTGGTGCTACCTACCTCTTAATGGTGGGATGGCACTACCTTAAGGACATTTACACAGCATAATTCCTTAGGGTAGGTAGACGACTCGTAGATACTTGCTCTAATTCAAAACAAATCAAAATTTCTTTTCACACCGACACTTTTCAAAAAGCTTTCAAAAAACAATTTTTCAAACACTCTTGAGGACTGATACAAGAGTCGATCTGAAACTTTAAACGAAACTTTTTCAAACTCACTCACACTTTGAAAAGCAAACAAACATTTTGAAAACACAAATGAGAAAGTATCTAAGAGCCCATGGATAACCATGGATAGAAAGGGTGCTAACACCTTCCCTTTCTATAAATCTACCTCCCGAACCGAGAACTAATCTCAATAAGGAATTTTTCTGTGCTTTTGTCCTTTCCATGTTGGAGAAAATAAAAGACGGTGGCGACTCTTGCTTACCGCGACATTTCGCGAAACCAGCTTAAAAAACAGTCAGTTCTATTTCCACCGATCACAGAACTGGAGACTCTGCTGGGGATAATAATAAGTGGGGTGTACCTTAGGAATAGTTCATCATCATGTTTTCAATTGCTTGCTTTGCTTGATTTAATATTGTGGGCCTGTTTTGGGAGTTTCATAGATCCTAACTCGGATCTGGGAGATACCTTTTAGAAAGTAGCAACAAACTGTGAGGGAACTGTGCGGGGTATACCGACATGGTTGAAGCAGTTTGCTACGTTGATGTGGCACTTTGGTGAGTACCGGTAACCCTTGAGTCAAGTCAAGGAGAGTACGGGGCCGCCGCGTGGTGTCGTGAAGCATCAACTGACCTTAGGAACCTTACTTGACCATCCTGGCCTCTTTAGGGGTAGTGAGATGACTGACTTTGGTGCAGTCCGAAGTTGGTTGATACTCGATACTACACTCATTGAGGGTTGTTTTCTTGGAATATTTTGATCGCCAGTTCAGTGGCTAAATCAAAACAATGAACATAGAAAACAACCCAATGATATTGAGCTTCTTAGAACTCGGTTACTTTTGATAGGACAGGTTTTGAGCCCACCAACTTCAAGAGGGTAGTACCCCAAACTTCATGCTGGCCTGAAATCTAAGGGCTCTTTTGTGTGACTTGTGTGCCTTCAAACTTGACTACTTGCATACTTGTTATCTGACACTTGAGTTTCTTGCAGGTTTTGTTTACAGTCCTTAATCTGGACTCATAACAGGGTTTACCTACATTACTCCACGCATAACATAACATCATACCATCATACCATTGCATACATCCTACATAAGGACTAATCCATTTCAAGGACCTCAAGGGTTTTGTGATGCAGGTCATGATGAATCAAATGTCCAGCAAGGGGTAAAGGGGATTTATTTTCCTCTAGCCAAGGTTAATGACTTGAGTCAGGGGCTATGACCCACTCGATATGGTGAGCCTTGACTCTTGAAGAAGGACTCTCATCAACATGAAGTCCCTTCCATCAAGCTACAAAATTCAAATTCTAACAATTTTCTTGTTTACCCCGTGAGATCCTTGAAAATATTGCATGCATACATACATATCATGGCATTACAGGTACTTCTTTGACATGTCACTTACCATCTTCGCTGTTTATTTCAGTAATGGCTTCCCAATAAAACAACCAGGATCTTCATGCTCAAGAGACTCAGTTCGGGGAGATCCTCCTAAATCTATCCAAGGGGCAGGAAGAGCTGAGAACACTCCTCATGGGGAATTTGGTCAGGAAGAGTCCCGAAGACGACAAGGACGAACGGCTGAAACATCTGCAAGCTGAGGTGGATGTAATGAGAACCCAGATGCTGGGGCAAATGGCTCTTATCCAAGACTTGTCTCAAAGACAAGGAGAGCTCAGGGTTCTCGTCAACCAACTGCTTCGGGATAACCAACTGGGGCAAACATCTAAGGTTGAAGAGCAAGCCATCATTCAACCACCTGTGGGGCAAGAAGACAAGGGAAAAGCTCCTCAATTTGCTTCGGGGTCACAAGCCCAGCATCAACCTCACCAGCGTCAACAGGGTAATTGGCGTAAGCAAAATACGTCTGGAAGACATTTCTCGGAGACTGGTATGCCATCCTCACTAATACCGAAACGCTTGTTGGAAGTCAAGTTGATTGCTTTAAAGGATCCTCCTAAGAAGCTCAACATAACCTCCCTAAAGTACAATCCTGATGAAAGGTGTGCCTACCATTCTGACAGTCCTGGACATGACACTGACGACTGTTGGAGCCTGAGGAACAAGATCCAAGACTTGATCGACGGAAGGGTGCTGGAGTTCATGCCGGGAGGGAAAATGAAAATCTTCTGCTGAGAATCTTCCATCTGAAATGACTGGTGCAAACTAAGAAGCTTTTGCTCATTAGATTTTTCAAGTTGTAATTTTCTTTTGATTGTTCAAACAATTATTGTCATAGCAAACTTTATTACTTTATCAATGCATCGCATATGTCTGTTTTGAATCAATATATTCGCATTCGCTATTTTCAAACTACTTCCATTTTTTTTGTGATGTTCAAACTCTCAATTAATAATTCTAAGCCTCTTGAGGGAGGATGACGAAAATGATACCATGATCTACAGTATGCTTTTGAACAGACCCCGCTGATGAGGTACAGGCACTGTTTCAATTCCTAAACACTGGAGTTATAAGGAAGATAATCCCTCGTCAACCCCTTTTGAGCCAAAGAAGTCGGAGTTTTTCTTTTCGAAAATTAAAACCCTTAATTATAACCTGGGGCAGGGTAGTTCTCTCAGTTGATCCAAGTGCACAACGAATAGCACCAAAGAGGTCCTTACAAAACAAAGGACAATGATGGCTCCGAATAATCATAAAGACAGGCAGTCATTATCCCTCAGAAATAAAAACCCAATAAGTCAAAACCTATGAAGGAGACTTATAAAACTGGGGCATCCCGCTGACTGTAATTCCAAAGAAAGGAAACAGTTCAGGCAAAAAAAAACAGGGATAACAAAAATCAAAAAGAAAGAGGTCATACAAACCCTCAACAAAAACAAAAAATGACTGCCTATTCAGAATAAATCATCAATATCTGAACCATCATTGGAACATCAGGACAAAGACTCAAACAAGGTCTAACGCACGATCAACTGAGCTTAGGTTTGAAGAACATCACGAAGAACGAGTGGGTACAAATAATTTGAGCCTTTATCCTTTGTTTCTTAAACCGTGAACCAAACCACGTTATAACCCTTAAAAGTCCTAGCTGAAGCATGGGTTAGTTCGAAAAGCATACTGGTACCAAAGGTATCCTGACTCCTTAAGGCTTGCTATAAAAAAATTGAGTTGACGTCACATTTTACAAAATTTGCTGGTTTTACTGAAAAATGCATTTTTCAAAAACTTCAAGACAGACATAAGCTTTGCATTTTTAACATAACTTTGTTTGCATATGACTTTTTGTTTGAACAACATAGAAATTCACATGACGAATGCCTAATGAACAAAAGCACCTCCAGTCAAGGGGCATGGCCTGATCGTTGTCTATCATCTGGGGCAGTCCAGTCAAGATTCAAGGAATCTCTCAAGATGCCAAACAGCTAGGGGCAAACCTCCGCCTGAGCCACTTAGGGCATTGGACATGAATTCCCAGCAACAAATCTTGCATGACCAAACATCTTCTGGTAGCATGACAAACACTTCTAACAGGGGCAACTCCCTACATTCTGAGAGCATGGACATAGTCGAAAAAATACTACGCATAATCAAAGACCCGCTAGGTTGACACACCTAGGCAGAAATAAGGGCTTCCCGGCGAACCAAAAGGGTTCGGGCAAAATAAGGGATGAAAATAAAAAAATCCGTACACCCGGCAAGTCGAAAACCTGAAAAGGAGGCTTGGGCAAAAATGGGTATCCCGGTGGACTGAAAACCCGAAAGGGCGGTCCAGGCAAAAGTTAGGGATCAAAAGCGTACGACTATGTCCCGGCGCCTCGTCACTTGCCTATCAGAAGAAGGTTTTTCAAATGGCAGTTATTAAGACTCCACCAGTATCTTCTCCCACAGAAACAGGGGCAATAATGAGTGGTCTAAGCGATCTAATTGTTCTGTCCATCAAGGTACCAAGGTAAGTTCAGCCGAAGAACATAACCAATATACCTTAATTCCCCAGAGAGTGAGCCAGCAAGTCAATGCACTCTCCCCAAGCAAAGTTATACAATCAGCCCTAAGGAAGTTGGGTATCCCCCGCAGATCTCAACATTCCCCAACACAATATACGAACATTCTTAACAAGCATCCCCGGCAATCTAGGTCTAAGATTGTTCCCCGGCGGTATACAAACATTCAGTGGAGTCACTTCCAATACATCTCAAAATTTCCCCAGGAGAGTCCAGTATAGTTCAAGACTTCCCTAGGAAAGTTTGAATCCATCTCCCCAGCAGGAAGCTTATCCCCAGTAGATTCTGGAGGCTTATCCCCTACAGAGCACGAACGCGTCCCCCGGTTTTATTCAAAGGTTATTTCCCTACCAGGATATAACTGGGTTATCCTCAGCCAAAAGCCACGGAAAGATCGTCCTCGGCAAAGTCTTCTTACTCCCCAGTGAAGTCTATTAAAGCTTCCAACATAACAACGGTATCCTCAGCGAAGTTACCATCAACATCTCAACAGCATACCTCTCTCCCCACAGAGTACTGTTCCCCAGCAAGGTAGCCAGAGTAATTTTTCCCCGCAGAGTAATTGATTCGCCAAGTTTATTCCCTAATGGAGTTATCTTCTCCTACCGGTATTCTTGCAACTATCATCCCCAGCGGAAACAACAAAGCACTATTCTCCAACATCAACCCAGGATGTGACTTCCCGACACCCGTCAAGGATTTAATTTCCTAGACAAAAACATACATTCATAAACATCGCATTTCCATACATTATAGCAGGCATATACGCATCATATCCTACAATCTCATTTATGTTGAGAACATCATTGCTCGATCCATATCATGCATTGCATATGACTGACCTTTACCCTTCAGGAAAGATCCAGTTAAGTTCTCAGCTATGTCCAAGACTTTAGTCTGGTTCAGTTAAATCGATTCTAAGATTTTTCTGATTCTTATCCAGTCAAAGCTAATCCAAGACTTTCGTCTGGTTCAGTTAAATCGACTCTAAGATTTTTCTGATTCTTACCCAGTCAAAGTTAACCCAAGGCCTTCTCTGGTTCAGTCAGATCGACGCTAAGATCTCCCTGATTCTTATTCCAGTTGAAGATATTCCAAGACTTTAGTCTGGTTCAGTTAAATCGACCCTAAGATTTTTCTGATTCTTATCCAGTCAAAGTTAATCCAAGACCTCCTCTGGTTCAGTCAGATCGACGCTAAGATCTCCCTGATTCTTATTCCAGTTGAAGATTCCAAGACCTTGCCTGGTTCAGTTAAATCGACTCCTAAAGATTTTTCTGATGCCGATCCAGTCAAAGGCCTTCTCTGGTTCAGTCAGATCGACGCTAAGATCTCCCTGATTCTTATTCCAGTTGAAGATTCCAAGACCTTTCCTGGTTCAGTTAAATCGACTCCTAAAGATTTTTCTGATGCCGATCCAGTCAGAGGCCTTCTCTGGTCCAGTTAAATTAATTCCTAAAGATTTTCCTGATAAAGACTCAGTAGAAGACGTCCAAGATTCTCTCATCGTTACTGTTGAGGTAGTAATCGCCCCAAATTCTCTCATCGTTACTGTTGAGGTAGTAATCGCCCCAGATTCTCTCATCGTTACTGTTGAGGTAGTAATCGCCCCAGATTCTCTCATCGTTACTGTTGAGGTAGTAATCGCCCCAGATTCTCTCATCGTTATTGTTGAGGTAGTAATCGCCCCAGATTCTCTCATCGTTACTGTTGAGGTAGTAATCGCCCCAGATTCTCTCATCGTTACTGTTGAGGTAGTAATCGCCCCAGATTCTCTCATCGTTACTGTTGAGGTAGTAATCGCCCCAGATTCTCTCATCGTTACTGTTGAGATAGTAATCGCCCCATATTCTCTCATCGTTACTGTTGAGGTAGTAATCGCCCCAGATTCTCTCATCGTTACTGTTGAGGTAGTAATCGCCCCAGATTCTCTCATCGTTACTGTTGAGGTAGTAATCGCCCCAGATTCTCTCATCGTTACTGTTGAGGTAGTAATAGCCCCAGATTCTCTCATCGTTACTGTTGAGGTAGTAATCGCCCCAGATTCTCTCATCGTTACTGTTGAGGTAGTAATCGCCCCAGATTCTCTCATCGTTACTGTTGAGGTAGTAATCGCCCCAGATTCTCTCATCGTTACTGTTGAGGTAGTAATCATCCAAGGTTCTCTCATCGTTACTGTTGAGGTAGTAACCATCCCTGTTTCATTCATCACCTTTTGAAGCTCCAGACTCGATTCCTGTATCTCGCCAGGGCATGTCTGAAGAGTTTAAAGATTCGATACCTGCATCCAGCCAGAGCGCATCTACACAAAGAGTTTGAAGACCAACTCCTGTAACAGGCCAGGTAATCATCTTTCTTTTTCTAGGTACGCAAGTTCTCGCTAAGGAAACTCTTACGCGATCGACATCAACATGGCATCTATAAGCCCATCCACCTATCCATCACCTCTCAACATGGCATCTGTAAGCCCATCTTCCTATCCATAAATCTCCAAATGGCATCTGTAAGCCCATTCCCACCATCACACTGCTAACATGTGAGCGCAAATTTCTGGGCACTCTAGTGTTCAATCATCTTCCACCTTCGGATTACGAAAGGCACGTCAGCCAATCTACATCCTCAGGTCTAAGAAGATTGAACAGGGGCAACTGTTGTACCCCAAAATTTTCCCTCCCATATTCTTCAAGGTTTGCTAAGAGCATGCTTCAAAATCTCTCAAGGGTTGCACAGTCCAATTGCCTCCTAAAAGTCAAAAATTAGGGTTTTGGTTCTGGCAAAGAAATTGAAGTTTCCAAGGGCCCAAACAAGTCCCACATGCCTACAAACATTGTCAAACATCCTCATGCCAAGTTTCAAGACTCACAGCATAAAATTGCACAGTCAAAAACCCTAATTGCTCAACAGTCAACTGTAGGGACAAAATGGTCATTTGACAGTCAAAAGTCAAAAATTTTGGTCAACATATTATTTTGAAGTCACAAACATCATTTGATCAATTCTTGATCATGATTCTCAAAGCATGGCTCAAAAAGTCTCAAGATGCAAAAGTTTCTATTTTTGGACAGTTGGAAAAGTCAACTGCAAATTGACCAGGGCACAACTTCCACATGGTTTATCAGAAAAATTCCATCCAATGCTCATCTTGAAGGGGAGGACATCTCCTACAACTCATATTCACATTCCAAGTCCAAGAAATGCTCTCACAAAAAGTTATCAATTTCAACATTATAGGTCATTTTCAAAAGTCAACAAAAAGGGACTTTAAGTCAAAGACCATAACTTGAGATTGGTAAATCAAAATAACATGGGACCAAAGACATTGGTTAGAGGACTTCAAGACCTTTCCAAAATTTACAAGAACATGATCAAAGCTTAAAAATTGAGCAAGATATGCATTGGAGAAGTTGGGAAATTTTTGTGAAATGGCCAAAATCATTTATCTTTGAAATTTCATTTTTTTTGACAAAAGGAGCCCACTTTTTCCACTTGAATCAGCTTGGCCATGCTTCCCACGTGTCCTACATTTTATTTCAAAATTTAAAATTAATTTTTTCATTTTTATTTGATTTTATTGGATTTAATTCATTTTAAATCCTTTAAAATCAAATAAAAATCAAAAAGGTTAATTAAGGGACATATTTGGCTTTGATTAGCTTTGAATCACCATTATACAACATCCCAAATTCGTACCAAGGCCTAATCAAGCAAGGATTCAAAATTGGCTCAAAAATGAAAGGTGTGTTAATGGAGGTTTATGGAAAATCTTAAGCATGAATGCAAGGCATTATGGGCCATAATTCTTATCAAAACACATTACATAATATGTATACAAGCTAACACAAGCAAAAACAGGACCTAAGCTGCGCCCAAACTCAGAAGAAAAACTTGCATTTTTTTCACAAAATTCTGAAAACTATTTTCCCACATAGAGCACGTTTCAAAGCAAAAGAACTATTCCATCACACTCCTGACACATCCAGGAAGCCACTCCAATCAAAATCAACCCTCCACGCGCAAGGAATTGGTTTGATTTAGTGGGGGTTTAAAACCCCTGCTATCTATTTTATTTACAGAAGAAAAAGGAGGACGAAGCTTAGGTGTCCACATGTTAATGGTTGGTTTCAAATCCTGGCGCGCGTTTTGTTGAAATACCACTAGCGCTTGTTTCTCTCTCATAATAATCATTGTCTATTATAATATCAAAGAGAGTCAGTGGCTCAGATGGTTAGTGTGTTTGCTTGCAGGTATTGGGACCTGGGTTCGATTCCCAGGTCCCCCATACAATTGTTGCTATTTTTTCTAACCCTTTCCCATGCAGTGCACGCTCCAAAGTCCACCATGCATCCCAACGCAGTAGCTTGACAAGTGGATCCCTGATCAATCAAAAGGCTAGAACGTGCAGCCTACCATACACATTCAGTCAACCATATGCATGCAAACGTGGAAAGTCAATGGGGCCAGGTTTCTGATGGGCCAAAACTCTCACAAAAACCTCCAAACTGGGCAGGAACCCCCCATGGTTTGCATATTATTTTCTTTCTTTTCATTTTTTTTATTTGTTTTATTTATTTTAATTAATTCACCAAATTTAATATAAAAATCCAAAAAAATCAGAAAATCATAAAACAAAAAAAAATATGTTTTATTAATATTAATTTCTATTAATTTTGTAAATAAATTTTAATAATCAAATTAGTTTAAATTTAGGTTTTCAATTTTAATATTTTCTTAATAACTAAAAAATATAGAAATTAGGGTTTTAGTATTTTTATTCTTTTTCCTTTTTATTCTTATCATTATTAATTATTAATTATTTTTGTAAATACTCTTGTAATTAAACAATTAGTAAATTAGGTTTAAAATTAAATATTTTCTTTAATAATTAAAAATAATTTAGAACTAGGTTTTTATTTAATTTCAAAATCCAATTAATTTTCTTTATGTCCATTAGGTACAAAAACATCAAAAAAAAAAAACTTCTTTTCTTATTAAATCATTAATTAATTTCCAATTTCAATATTTAATTTCTTTAAAGGGTCCAACGCCCTCGCACTTTCGATTCCAATTTCCTTTCGCGCGTTTGTCTTTATTTTTCGTTTTACATTAATGTATTTGCCCCAAAGCCTTGTAATAGATAATTAGGAAATTTACTTTTCGCACTTCTCTTATTCAAAAATCGGGTCTTTGTTAATTTGGTGATGTAGACCCGCGCCTTGTAATAGCGTAGGACCTTTATTTTTCCGCATTTTTATTTCCGCACCCTTTAAACTGTTAATCGCATGAAAGAATGTATGCCCAAATAAAATCAAAGCGTAGCTCACCCAATGCATGACAAGATAAAATATAACTGAAAATGACACACAATTCACACACCACTCCTAGGGTACGCCTCACTGTTGCCTTGCCCCTCGAAACGTGGTCGTCGAGTATAGGACGTTTTAGTAAGTCCTTATGTCCATGAACATGGCATAAGGGTAGCTTCTAAGGTGTCCTACTGTTGCTCTGGTGATCACACTGTTGCCTTGCCCCTCGAAACGTGGTCGTCGAGTATAGGACGTCTTAGTGAGTCCTTATGTTCCATTGATCTAATTGCCTCGAAACGGTTGCCTCGAAACAAGTTGCCTCGGAACGGTTGCCTCGAAACGGTTGCCTCGGAATAAAAAGATCAATGGAATAAGGGTAGCTTCTAAGGTATCTTACTATTGCTCGGTGACCACACCGTCCCTAACCCTCGAATTGACCCGAACACCTCCAACGGTGGTGCTACCTACCTCTTAATGGTGGGATGGCACTACCTTAAGGACATTTACACAGCATAATTCCTTAGGGTAGGTAGACGACTCGTAGATACTTGCTCTAATTCAAAACAAATCAAAATTTCTTTTCACACCGACACTTTTCAAAAAGCTTTCAAAAAACAATTTTTCAAACACTCTTGAGGACTGATACAAGAGTCGATCTGAAACTTTAAACGAAACTTTTTCAAACTCACTCACACTTTGAAAAGCAAACAAACATTTTGAAAACACAAATGAGCAAGTATCTAAGAGCCCATGGATAACCATGGATAGAAAGGGTGCTAACACCTTCTCTTTCTATAAATCTACCTCCCGAACTGAGAACTAATCTCAATAAGGAATTTTTCTGTGCTTTTGTCCTTTCCATGTTGGAGAAAATAAAAGACGGTGGCGACTCTTGCTTACCGCGACATTTCGCGAAACCAGCTTAAAAAACAGTCAGTTCTATTTCCACCGATCACAGTATGGTTATGTTAATAGCTGGTAACAAAGCTTGTTGTAGATAGGTGATCCAACGAGACATAGTCGTACGCTTTAACCCCTAACTTTTTCCTGGACCGACCTTTCGGGTTTTCAGTCCACCGGGATACCCTTTTTTGCCTAAGTCACCTTTTTAGGTTTTCGACTTGCCCGGGTGTAAAATCTTTATATATATCCCTAATTTTTCCCCTAACCTTTTTGGTTCGCCAGGATGCCCTTATTTTTGCCTAGGCCAGTCAACCTAGCGGGTCTCTTTTAGGCGTAGTATTTTTTGATTATGTCTGTGTTTACAGAGTATGGAAAATCTTTACCGTCCATCATGGTAAGTGTTGTACCCCAAAATTTTCCCTCCCATTTTTCATACAAGATACAACCCTAGGGTTTCTTGGATATTCAAGTTGGCTCAGAAATCGACCAGACAGATTCTCTTCTGGGGCAGTAAACCAGCAATTAGGGTTTTTTGCAATTCTCAAAAGAAAATGAATTTTCAAAGATCCAATTGGCCTTCATAGGTCTTCATGCTTCCTCAAGGTTGTATTTATGATTTTTTTCAAGCTACAAGATTTTGAGACGATTATGTCTGTTCATGGTCACATGTGATGTCGCTCACGGGTTTATCTTTAAAGAATCGGAAGAAATTTGAGTTTGGAAGACTTTAAAATTATCAAACCATCGCAAGGCATTTGATTGATTTTGAATTTTCTTAAACACAGTTTACTAAAAGGATAATGTTTGTTCTCAGAGCATGATTTATTTGGGACAAGAGATGGAGGTTAAGACTTTCATTCAGGACAATCATGATTTTGGGATCCAGGTTGACCAGATGATTTACGTCCTTAAAACATCTATTTTGTTTAGGAAATGGAGTACAAAGTGTGTGTTTGTTTGAAATGCAGTTACAAAGTTATTTAGATTATTTGGAATTTAAGTTACCAGACTGGAGCATTTTATTTCAAATATCCTGATTGGGAACTTCAAAAAAAAATCAATTAGGATGCGAAGAGAAATTACAAATTGTTGTTTATGAAGGATTTCAAGTTATAAAATAACACAAGAATACTTTATGCTACAATTCAAGATTTTCTCCAATTTCGAACACATCGTCCAAGATTGTTACAAAACTTTGAATTCTTTTAATACTTTATGTTTTACAACTTATTGTATTTAAAGATAAATTGTTACAACTATTGGATACAATACATCAAAATACAAGAAGATTTTTTTTCTAAGTTACAAATAAAATCAAAGTGAATGTTTGGCCTAAGAGAACTAATCTATGCTTAAGTTGTTTGAAGACTGAAATCATATCAGATTCCTTTGCTTATCTCCAAGACTTCCATGTTTGCCACGGATTTCTTGCGTTCTTTGCTTTGTCATCTCCAATTTTGCTCACATGAAAACAAGAGAAAGAAAGCATGATTAATACAAGATTATATGGGCATGAACAAGGAATTTTCCAAAGGTTATTTCATAAATTCATCATTAAGGTTTGCAACATGGAATCAGAATGCTATTTATTTCATCACAACCTATTTCCCCCAGTTGCAAATCACAAGAAGGTTGCCCTTCTTGGTTCACAAAAAGAAGGAAAAAGAGAAATTCGCGAACATGATAGCCCAAGGCTGCACATAATAACAAAATGATATAGCAGTCCAAACAAACAACATCATCACAAATTGAAACAAACAGCAGCATCACAAATTGAAACAAACAGCATCATCACAAACTGAACAAACAGCAGCATCACAAACTGAACAAACAACAGCATCACAAACTGAACAAACAGCAACATCACAAACTGAACAAACAGCAGCATCACAAACTGGACAAACAACAGCATCACAAACTGAACAAGCAGCGTCATCACAAACAAACAGCATCATCACAAACTGTACAAGGCAGCAGTTTGGCAAATATAACAAATAGCTAGATGCTAAATCAAACAAAATAGCAAGTCAACTTGCTCAAGAAACAAAATGTCATCATTTTCCAAGTGCTGCAAACCTTTCAGAAGGGTAAAATAAGCAAAAGAGAAATTTGCTTTTTTTTTGCTGTCATTGAGAGAGAAGAGAGGAAAGAGGTCACCTAGACTACAACATTTCCCAAAGCACATCCTGCAAAAGCTCTGCTACAAAAAGAAGAGCTTCTGTAAACCCAAAATCAGAACAAAACCTGCTATAAACCCAAAATCATCAAAACCTGTTGTAAACCCAAAATCAGAACAAAACCTGCTGTAAACCCAAAAATCATCAAAATTGCTAAAATACAAAATCAGAAAAACCTGCTGTAAACAAAAACCTATTGTAGAGACCAAAGGCAAAAAAGGCCACAACATAAGAAAAGGTCGATAAAAACAGAGAGAGAGGATGGATTAAGGGGGCCAGTAAAAAAAGAGAATAATCATTCACAACAAACACAATAACAAAGCGAGCAAACTCAAAAACTTGAGAACCATCATCCAAAACCCCAAAAAACAAAGAAAACAGAACATTTTTTTATCCAACTCAGAAAAAGCCGACCATCACCCTTGATCTCAAATCACAAAGAACCAACAAAATTAACTTGACAGTCAAAGAACGAAAATACCTTCATCAAGGAAGAGAAGATTAAAACGAAAAAAATATAAAGAAATTCTGCAAAGATTTTGACAAAATCTTCCCTGAAGTTCCCTTCAAGCTTCACCAAATTTCGAGATTTCTAGCCAAAGTCAAGAGGCCAATGTTTCCCGCTTTCGTTAAGCTCCTGCAAATCAATACCAACAACAATTTTCATGTCAATATTGACAAAACTAACTCGCATCCTCAAAGCAATTGTCATAGAACAAGGGGATCAGAACTTAAACGCATTTCAAAGGGAGAAGGATCTCGGAACTTACCTCTTTTGGAACTCTGCCGGAAAGACTCCAAAAGGTACTTTTTCTGCCACCATATCATCTTTTTGCGTTTAGTTTATCATCCATGGATTTTATGCTAGCTTGATTAAACTTTTCTCTGATTTGATTGTTGTGCATGTTGATTTTCCATTATTTTCGAATCATTTGAGATATATCGTCAAACTAAGCAACAAAAAAGTAACCGAAAGTTTTCAGAGTAGATTGGGGTAATGTCGAGTAAAGAGATTTAGGTTCGGTTGAGAGAAGATGGAGGAAGTTTCGTTGTTAGAATAGAAGAGAAAAAAAAGGGGTTTTGTTTGGGTTCTGTGTGTTCGTCGTGAGAGAGACGGCGTGGAGAGAAGAAGAGAGAGCACGTTTCTTTTATTTTTCTCTTAATTGATGTTTAATCAGAATTTTATTAGGAGTAAATACCATTAAGTGTAATAATAATAATAATTTTTCCTTTTCCCTAAGAGCAGCGCCGCGCCTCTCTCTATTTCCTAGGGTTTTAAAACCCTTTCTATTCCCTTTGTCAAACCGGGTCAGGCCTCTTGGGCCTTTTGGCCCAATCTTACCAACATTTTCTTTACATTTATCATTTAAGCCATTTGAATTATGAATAAACAATGTAGTTCAGTTGGTAAAATGTATCCTGGATAACTCAAATGGCTTGAGTTCGATTCCTCCTGTGGGCATTTTTTGTTTTATTTCTTTCAACTTTATCTTTTGACTTATATTTTTTTTAGTTTTAATAAAATACTTCAACTAACCTTAAAGAGCATACTTTTTCTTTTACATATTTAATTAATTTAAACTTTGTGATTATCTTTTTATCAACTTCTCTTTTTCTTAAAAATAAATAATAAAAAAATTTGTTGTAAATAAAATCATTAAATAATGTACATATAACAAAAATACTAAAAAATAGGAGAACTTAATTTTTATCCTTCCTTAGATTTTATTTAAGTAAGTAAAAATACAAAATAATACATGCGATTTTAATTTCTTTTAATCAATTATTTCATTTTTAGAATAGGTTTTACTTTCTTCCTTTCAACTAAAATACTTAAAATTTCATTTCCATATTTTGTTGGTTAAATTTCGTAGATTATTGTAGTTTGAATTAATCGTTCAAAATTCGATTTGGTTGTATTGCTTGCTATTTAGACCTTTCTATCGCATTTGATTCATCCCCATTTGTAAAAAATTGTACCCCCATTCCCGAACACTTTGTAATAGCGTAGAATTTCAATTCCCGCAATTTACTGTTTTCCTTATACTGTATAGTAATTAGGCATGTATGGCAAGATTCAAAAATCAATTGCTAGATAACCTAATCAAAGAATAAAATAACTTGAAACCAACACACTTTTTCATACGCACACCTCTAGGGTAACCTCGCTCGTTGCCTCGGAAATACAGTCATGTCCCTCGAATATGGGACGCCTTCGATAAAACGATCTCGTCCCTTACGAAAATTGCTAAAGCGTCTCATAAGTTGCCTTCGATGACTGTAAAAATTGACTCGCGCCTGTCCCTTCACATCCAATGATGGGGCTTCTTACCAAATTAATGGTAAGATAGCCACATTAGGAGGAGGAAGAAAAGAACAATTTAAGACCTTTTGAGTAGATAGATTCGCTCCTAGTTACTCGCTTGCTCACGATAAAAAACATTTTTACATCTACACTTTCATTTCAAAACATTTTTAAAAGACAAAACGTTTTGTATACGTTCTTATAGAGACGAGAACCATTGCAAAACATCTTTTCAAAACACTTTTCGAAACACAATTCACAAACACATCTTTGAACCACTTTTTTCGAAACAAAACTTTGTACGCGTTCTTATAGAAACGAGAACCATTACAAAGAGATTTTTTTCAAAACGCTTTCAAAGCCCACACCACAAACACACTCTCAAATGAAAGCAAGTGATCTAAATGAGCAACTAAGAGCCCATGGAAAACCATGGATGAAAAGGGTGCTAATACCTTCCCTTTTCATAATCTACCCCCTAAACCCGAGAAATAATCTCGAAAGGTCTTTCCTGTGCTTTTTTACCTTTCCTTTGGATAAAAGAAAAGTCGGTGGCGACTCTTTCTATCCGCACAAATGCGATCGAAATGCAAAACATCAAGTCAGTTCTCCCACCGTATCACAGAACTGGCGACTCTACTGGGGATAAGAAAAAAAATGGGGTTACCTTAGGGTTAGATCACCTTTACTCGCTTTCATTATTTGATTTGTGTGCTTTATATTTAGTTCTTTGTATTGGGCTTGCTTTGATCCTCCACCCGGATTTGGGGCACCTTTTTAGGTAAGTAGCAATAGATTGTGGAGACTGTACGGCATAGACCGATATGTTTGAGACAATGGCTATGTTAGTGTGGCGCATTTGTGGGTACCAGTATCCCTCGTGGTGAATCGAGGAGAATACGGGGCCGTTGAGTGAAGTCATGAAGCACTAATTAACCTTAGAATCCTAATTGAACAAACTTGGCCATTAGGACGTAGTGAGGTAGCCGGTTTCGGTGTAGAGCTGAAAATTGGTTGATACTCGATACTACACTCATTGAGGCTAGACTTTTGGGATATCTAGACCGCAAGAAAAGATTGTTGTGTTGAGACAATGCCTAAGAGAAAGGTCGGTGATATTGAGATCCTTTAGAACCCGATCATTATTTCTAGGACAGGTTGAGCCAACTAAACTTCAAGAGGGTACTTACCTACAAACTCATGCAAGCCTAAAACATAGGGATCTGTTTGTTGTGTGTGTATATGTTTGCTTGTACATAAACATCATAAACATCATCAACATCATATGCATGCTCACTAACCATTTCAAGGATTTAGAAATTTATCTTTGTTTTTGTTTTGTAGGATATGAATTCTCTCCGAAGAAACACCATCTGAATCAGCTTTGTAAAAGCACATCCTCAACTTCAAGAGCTAGCTTCAAGAGTGCCTGGGGATTCTCCTTTTACCAAGAAGTATGGTCGACTCCTTAGTTTGGCTACATCCAACTTCCAAGAAGATATGATGTGTGTACTATTCCAATTCTTTGATCCCGTACATCATTGTTTCACTTTCCCGGACTATCAGTTGGTACCTACACTGGAAGAGTTCTCTCTACTCTTAGGGGTGCCTATGCTTAATCAGATACCGTTCACCGGTCTAGAAGGGATTCCAAAACCTGAGGTCATCGCCGAAGCTTTACATGTGAAAAGGGCCGATGTCATAGCCAATTGGGAGACAAGAAGTGGGGTTAAAGGTTTTTTAGCTAAGTTTCTATTGGAAAAAGCTCTTTCATTCTGGGATGACATGAATTTCCAAGATTTCCAAGACGTGCTAGCTCTCCTCATTTATGGCTTGGTTCTGTTTCCTAATTCGGACCAATTCATAGACGTTAATGCCATCAAAGTCTTTCTCTCTCGCAATCCTATACCCACCTTGCTAGGAGACATCTTGCATTGCCTTCATACCCGTACCATGAAGAAAAGAGGTACCCTTTTGTGTTGTATACCCATACTCGCTAAGTGGTTCAATTCACACCTGCCTCAGTCAGCATTGAAGAACGAGCAAAGATTGACTTGGTCTCAAAGGATGATGTCTCTCTCCCACTCTGATATCCGTTGGTGCTCAAGATCTTTGGAAGATATTTCTATCATTGACCGTTGTGGGGAGTTCCCTAATGTACCTCTGCTAGGTATTAGGGGAGGTATCACCTACAACCCGTGTTTAGCTCTTTGGCAGTTTGGGTATGCACGAAGAGACGTCCCTCATGAGATGCTTGTCCAGGGTTTGGTCTTCGACTATGACAAAGAAGATCAAGGTTATCGCCAGAGGTTTGCATGTGCTTGGGGAATGGTGAACAAGGTGGACAATAGGACTTTGGGACATAAAAACTCTATCCCTCTCGAGCCTTACCTTATGTGGGTACGGGCTCGTGCTCAGAATCTCTTGATGCCTTACCCTTCCATCCTTCCTGTCATCATTGAGCATGTTATTGAAGGAGACATCCCATACACCGTTCTTCATCCTGACATGCCTACCTCTCTCGAAGACCTGCAGAAAGCTTGGGTTCAGTTAAAGGAAGAGCGAGACACCTTTGAAACCCAGTACTACGCCAGTGAGAAGAAGGTTTTAGAGCTCACCAAAATGCTTCATGAAGAGAAAAATCCGAATACCTACATTGCTCCAAAGAGGATGCGTTCGGTCTTTTTATCTTAAGAATTTTTGCTGTATTTTGTTTCTTTCTTTGTAAGCCCAAGGAAGCATGATGTATTCAAACTTGGTTTTATTTAATATGACGTGTGTTCTTTTTTTTGGTTTGGACAAGTTTAAATCTTCTAAATTTCCTTGAAATCATTTGCATATTGCATCTTCATTCATCATAACATCATATGGGTTTCTCATAACATGTCGCCTTATCCTTCTACTGTTTATTTCAGTGAGATGGATGTTGAACAGACTGTGAAAGATCTTCAGGCACAGAATTCCCAGTTTCAACAAATGCTCATGGCTCTGACAAAAGGACAAGAGGAGTTGAAGACTCTGCTAGCCAAAGAGAAGAAGAAGAAAATGAAGAAACCAACCGGAGTTGTGATCATGGGAAGAAGGTTTAAAGGGAAGACCAGGCGAACCTTGGACTTTGCGACATCATTGGGTGAAGGAGATAATTAAAGAGCCGAGACCCAGGAAGTGAACGACGACCCAGTATCCGAAGGAGAGGAAGAGCCTGATTACTCTGAGGAGCAATATCCTCCTGCTGAGGATAAATACAAACAGCTAGAGGATCGTTTGAATGCCATGGAGATTCAGAGGGTACCCGGTTTGGACTTTGAAGAATTAGGACTCATCTCAGGGGTTGTCATCCCACAGAAATTCAAGGTCCCAACTTTCGCCAAGTATGATGGTATCTCTTGCCCAAAACTACATCTGAGGTCATATGTCAGAAATATTCAACCCCACACGGCTGACAAAAATATGTGGGTGCATTTCTTCCAGGAGAGCTTATCAGGGACTCAGTTGGATTGGTTCTACCAATTAGAAGGGTCCAATGTCCGTAACTGGGAAGAGTTGGCTGCTGCTTTCTACAAATAGTATCAGTATAATGCTGATTTGGCCCCGACTAGGACACAGTTACAAAGTATGTCTATGGGAACAGATGAGGGTTTCAAAACCTATGATAAAAAATGGAGGGATCTCGCAGGCAGAGTCCAGCCCCCTTTATCCGACAGAGAATTAGTGGATATGTTCCTTTGCACCTTGTCAGGAACATTTTTCAATCACCTGATTGGGAGTTCTTCATCTGGGTTTACCGAATTAATCATGACTAGTGAGCGGGTCGAAGCCGGTATAAAAAGCGGTAAAATTCAAAGAGATGCATCCTCAAGTATGGTGAAGAAACCTTTTGTTGGAAAGAAGGAGGTCAGTGCTGCTTATGACCATAGGAATCAAAACAAAACCGACCATCATCCGGCAGTAGGGGTTGTCATGATCTCTAATTCTGCGCCAAATCAGCAGCGAAATTATCAACGCAAACCAGAAGCGCCCATGAGACGATTCAACCGGATTAACATGACCATGTCTCAAGTTTTGCCACACCTTCTAAGGACCAATCTGGCAACTTTAAAGGAAGCTCCCAAGAACCCCAATACTGTTTCTCCTCGCTACAACCCGAACGCCCGATGTGCCTATCATTCTGAAAGCTCGGGGCACAATACAAATGACTCTTGGTCCTTAAAGAATAAGGTGCAATACCTTATCGATGCGAAGGAGGTTGAATTTGAGCCCCCAGAGACGCCTAATGTAATAACGACACCAATGCCCAGACATGGCCAAGGTATCAACGCCATTGATGATGATCATTTTGTTTCCTCCGTGAATTACTTGGTTACTCCTCTGTTGACTATTAAACAAAATCTACTGCAAGCCGGCTTGTTCCCAGGTTGCGATGAAAATTGCCACCTTTGCAAATCTTTGCCAAACAGTTGTTTGTTACTAAAGATAGGCGTCCAGCGCCTGATGAATAGTAAAGAAATCCTATTTGAAAAGCTACCTCTTATCAAAAACTCTTATCAAGATGTTTTGATAATCACCATTTCCGACAATCCTCCCAGGGTCTCCACCAAAAGACCCGTCAGGATTACATCTGCTCCTAGATCTGCACCATTAATCATCACTATGCCAAGACCAATACCATACTCCTCAAATAAAGTTGTTCCCTGGAGTTATGAGGCTGACGTTTATTACTACGCCATCAAGCAAGATAAGTTGGCTGTCACAAATGAAGTTGCGAGAGATATTGATCCTGATATCGGTAACATCACTGGAACCAGCAAAATAACAAGAAGTGGAAGAGTCTTCTCACCTGAGATTTCTCCAAAGATCGTTGCTACTCCTGTGATCATCACTACTGCCACTCCTACTGACACCGCCAGTGATACTCCTGTTGTTATTCCTACTGCTGATACCAGGGGCAAAGAGGCTTTGGTTGAGCCTTCCCAAGCAAGAGAACATCCCGAAGTCATCCTTGAAGCTTCTAGAAAATAAATAGAAGAAATCCTGAAGATAATCAAGAAAAGTGACTACAACATTGTAGAACAATTGGGGAAGACCCCCTCGAAGATATCATTATTGTCCTTACTTTTGTGCTCTGAAACTCACGCCAAAGCCTTGGTAAAGTTTCTTAAGACCGCTCACGTGCCCCAAGAGACCTCCATCGACCAATTTGAAGATTGTATGGCCAGTCTAACTGCTGATAACAGATTGGGCTTTTCCGATGCTGATTTAACCTCTAAAGGAAGGAAGCACAACGATGCCTTACATATTTCCATTGAATGCAGGGGCACCACACTTGCCCATGTTTTGGTGGATATCGGTTCATCATT
Source organism: Vicia faba (assembly GCA_948472305.1). Classification (NCBI taxonomy): domain Eukaryota; kingdom Viridiplantae; phylum Streptophyta; class Magnoliopsida; order Fabales; family Fabaceae; genus Vicia; species Vicia faba. The sequence continues at coordinate 521,026,598 of OX451739.1, read as the reverse complement.
GAATGTCTTACCCAAAAATGCCCTCGATCGGCTGGATTGCGAGGGACTCATCTTGAAACCTAGCAACATCGTAGTAAGGGCCTTTGATGGTTCCACGAGGACAGTGCACAGAGAAGTTAGTATCCCCATAAAAATTGGGACTCAGACTTTTGACTCAATTTTCTATCTGATGGACATCCGCCCTTCGTACTCTTGTCTGTTGGGTCGACCCTGGATCCATGGTGCTGGTGCCGTTACTTCCACCCTACACCAAATGCTAAAGTACCCGATCAGAGGGAAGATTGTCATAGTTCGCAGAGAAGAGGAATACATGGTTAGCCATTTGAACTCTTTCAGGTATGTTGAAATGGATGGTGAATTCATAGAGACTCCTTGTCAGAACTTTGAGGAGGTTCCAGCAACAGTCGCATCAACCAAGTCTACTCCAAAGGTCACGAAGATTACCAGACCTCCGCTAAAGATGGCTTTATTGAAAGATGCTCGAGCAGTAGTCGAAGAGGGAGGATGTACTATCTGGGGTCAGCTTCCGGATATTCCCTACAAGTCCGACAAATTTGGGTTGGGATTCACTTCAGAGGCTCAGAAAGTTGTCCGACGTTCTCGCGCAGGGGGGCCACCTCTGTTTATCAGCAATTAAGGAGTCAATGCAATAGAAGATAGTGATGGCAACTGTGACATAGATGAATGGATTTTTCCAACTATCGGCGGAGGGCTCAACAATTGGGAGGATAAAGATTTCATTCCTATTACTTTTATTCAAGAGTAATTATCTTTTAATATTTCCAGGCTTGTAATATTTAAACAATTCAGACTTTTTAAAACCTTGTGTCTTACCCGAGGCACAATGGTCCATCTGTAAGGGTTGTCACTTCATTCTCATATGTCATTAATGAATCATGGATGTTTTTGCATCAAATTTTGTTTTCTTTGTCTTTTCTTTCTTACATTTTTATTTCTTTCAAAGGTAGCTGTGTTCTTACACACACTCACATATTGAAAATGCATATCTACATCCACTCAGGATCCCATGGGCAACAGTTCTGCTATGGCCAATTATGACTTTGAAAATCCGATCTACCAAGCCGACGACGAAGGTGAGGAAGATTATGAAGTGCCAAGAGAGTTGGCCAGGTTGTTGCAACAAGAAGAAAGGACCATTCAACTGCACGAAGAGCCGGTCGAAACAATTAACTTGGGAACTGAAGAAGATAAGAAAGAGGTCAAGGTGGGTGCCAACTTGGAACCTAATGTCAAGGAGCGTCTGATTCAGTTATTGCACGATTATGTTGAGATCTTCGCCTGGTCATATGAAGACATGCCAGGACTGGATGCAGACATTGTGCTACATCGTCTACCTACAAAGGAAGATTGTCCCCCAGTAAAGCAAAAGGTTCGTCGTATGAGACCCGATATGTCTGAAAAGATCAAAGCAGAAGTTATGAAGCAATTCAATGCTGGACTTTTGGCTGTCACCTCTTATCCCCAATGGGTGGCCAATGTTGTTCCTGTACCTAAGAAAGACGGTAAAGTGCGGATGTGTGTGGACTACAGAGATTTGAATAGGGCAAGCCCCAAAGACGATTTCCCACTTCCCCACATCGATATCTTAGTTGACAATATGGCGCAACATAAAGTGTTTTCCTTCATGGATGGCTTCTTGGGCTACAACCAAATCAAAATGGCGCCCGGGGATATGGAGAAAACAACTTTTGTTACATAGTGGGGCACTTTTTGCTATAAGGTCATGCCATTCGGACTGAAGAATGCTGGGGAAACCTATCAACGCGCCATGGTAGATTTATTTCATGACATGATACATCATGAGATAGAGGTCTACGTAAACGATATGATAGCCAGATCACAGACGGAAGAACAACACCTCGATCACCTACAGAAGTTGTTTGAGAGGCTGAAGAAGTACAAGTTGAGATTGAATCCAAATAAGTGCACATTCGGAGTACGGTCTGGTAAACTCTTGGGTTTTGTCGTCAGCAACAAGGGTATCAAAGTTGATCATGCCAAGGTTAAAGCGATACAAGAAATATCGTCTCCTCATACTGAGAAAGAAGTCAGAGGATTCTTGGGACGTCTGAATTACATAGCCAGGTTTATTTCTCACCTGACAGCTACTTGTGATCCAATCTTCAAACTCTTGAAGAAAGATCAAATAGTCAGATGGAACGACGAATGCCAAGTTGCTTTTGACAAGATCAAGGAATACCTGCAAGAACCTCCTGTGTTATTGCCACCTGTCAAGGGAAGGCCATTGATCTTATATCTAACTGTTTTAGAAAACTCAATGGGGTGTGTGTTGGGGCAGCATGACGAGTCTGGCCGAAAAGAGCATGCTATTTATTACCTGAGCAAAAAGTTTACCGACTGTGAAACAAGATATTCACAGCTCGAGAAAACTTGCTGCGCTCTGGCATGGGCTGCTCGCCGGCTGAGACAGTATATGCTGACCCACACTACTTTGTTGATATCTAAAATGGATCCGATAAAGTACATCTTTGAGAAGCCTGCTCTTTCTGGGAGAATAGCAAGATTGGAGATGATCCTGACAGAATATGACATACAGTATACTACCCAGAAAGCTATAAAGGGCAGTGTATTGGCTGATCTTCTTGCTCACCAAGCTGTAGAAGACTATCAGTCCATGAAGTTTGAATTCCCGGACGAGGACATCATGACGTTAGACAACTGTGAAGAGATCAGGCCATATGACGGACCTGAACAAGGATCCCGATGGACCCTGTTCTTTGATGGGGAATCCAATGCACTTGGCAATGGTATCGGTGCCGTACTCATATCTCCTGAAGGATGTCATACTCCCTTTACTGCCAAACTTTGCTTCAACTGTACAATCAACATGGCAGAATACGAAGCATGCATCTTTGGTCTTAAGGCTGCCATAGACTTGGGGATCAAACACTCGGATGTATTTGGAGATTCATCCTTGGTCATCAGTCAAGTCAAAGGGGAATGAGATACCAAGCACCCCAACCTTATCCCTTATAAAGAACATGTGTTGACATTGTTGCCGCATTTCAAGAAGATTACCTTCGAGCATTTCCCGTGAGAAGAAAATCAGCTAGCAGACGCATTAGCTACAATGTCATCTATGTTTAAACTTAATTGGGATAACGAGGCTCCTCGAATCACCATTGAGCGGATGGATGAACCATCCTACTGTCAAGAGATTAATACTGAAGAAGTAGTGGACCAACCTTGGTTTCATGAAGTCAAGAGGTATCTCGAGTCTTAGGAATATCCAGAAGGAGCTTCGGTGAATGACAAGAAGTTCCTAAGAAGGTTCTCGGCTAAATTCTTCCTTAGTAATGGCATTTTGTATAAACGCAATCATGACTCTGTATTGCTTCGGTGCGTAGACAAGGTTGAGGATGAAAGGATCATGGGTGAACTACACGAAGGCACTTTTGGTACACATTCCAGTGGGCATACAATGGCAAAGAAAATCCTACGGGCAGGCTATTATTGGTCTACCATGGAGGCAGATTGCTATCAACACTCTCGGACTTGCCATAAGTGCCAAATCTATGCCGATAAAGTACATGTACCTCCGGTTCCTCTGAATGTCTTGACGGCTCCTTGGCCCTTTGCTATGTGGGGAATCGATATGATTGGGGAAATCAAGCCAACAGCCTCCAATGGACATCGCTTTATCTTAGTGGCCATCGACTATTTTACAAAGTGGGTTGAGGCAGCTTCCTTTGCTTCCGTTACTAAGAATGTGGTCCCCGGTTCATCAAGCAGAATCTCATATGTCGATACGGTATCCCAGAGAGAATCTTCACTGATAATGGTACAAATCTGAATAATACTATGATCACCGCCTTGTGCGAGCAATTCAAGATTCAACATCATAATTCTTCCCCTTATCGGCCAAAGATGAATGGTGCTGTAGAAGCTGCTAACAAAAACATTAAGAAGATCATACAGAAAATGACAGTCACATACAAGGACTGGCATGAGATGCTACCATTCGCTCTCCATGGGTATCGTACCACAACTCGCACATCAATTGGGGCAACACCTTATTCTCTCGTATATGGCATGGAAGTTGTCTTGCCTATTGAGGTCCAGATCCCCTCTCTAAGAATCATGAAGGATGTTGGTTTGAATGAAGAAGATTGGATTCAGACTCGGTTTGACCAACTAAACTTGATTGATGAGAAGAGGCTTACAGCTATCTGTCATGGTCAAATGTACCAAAAATGCATGATCAAAGCTTTTAATAAAAAGGTCAAACGTCAGGTATATCGGGTCAGTGACTTGGTAATAAAGTGTATCATTCTTCCACAAGGTGATCCCAGGGGAAAATGGACCCCTACATATGAAGGGCCATTTGTAATCAAAAGCATTTTCTCTGGCGGAGCAATGATCTTGACTACTATGGATGGCGACGACCTCCCACACCCTGTAAATACGAACATAGTTAAAATATACTACACATGATCAAAGACCCGCTAGGTTGACTGGCCTAGGCAAAAATAAGGGCTTCCCGGCAAACCAAAAGGGTTCGGGCAAAAATAAGGGATGAAAATAAAAAAAAATATGTACACACGGCAAGTCGAAAACCCGAAAGGGAGGCTTGGGCAAGAAAGGGTATCCCAGTTGTTGTACCCCAAAATTTGCCCTCCCATATTCTCCAAGAAATTGCCAAGTCAAGCTGCAAAATTCCCCAAGGGTTGCACAGTGCAAAAGTCTCCTATACAGTCAAAACTAGGGTTTGTGTACTGATCAAGAAAATGAATTTTTCAAAGGCCCAATCAAGTCTCATATGCCTACAAATATGGTCAAGCATCCTCATATCAAGTTTCAAGGCATTCAGTACAAAATTGCACAGTCAAAAACCCTAATTGCACTACAGTCAACTGTAGGGGCAAAATGGTCATTTGACAGTCAAAAGTTCAAATTTTTGGTCAACATATCATTTTGAAGCCACAAACATCATTTGATCAATGCTTGATCATGATTCTCAAAGTTTGGCTCAAAAATCATCAAGATGCAAAAGTTTCCTTATTTGGACAGCTGAAAAAGTCAACTGAAATTGACCAGGGCATAACTTTCACATGGATTATCAGAAAAATTCCATCCAAAGCTCACTTTGAAGAGAAAGACATTTCCTACAACTCATCTCCATACTTCAAGTCCAAGAAATGCTCTCACAAAAAGTTATCAATTTCAACATTATAGGTCATTTTCAAAAGTCAACAAAAAGGGACTTTAAGTAAAAGGCCATAACTTGATATTGGTAAATCAAAATGACATGGGACCAAAGACATTGGTTATAGGACTCAAAGTCCTTTCCAAAATGTCCAAGAACATGAGAAAAGCTTAAAAATTGAGCAAGTTATGCCTTGTGGAAGTTGGGAAATTTTTGGATATTTTGAAAAGTCAACATTAATTCAAATGACCTAAAATTGCTAATGGGCCCATTTTTCTTCCATGATTCATCATCCATGACATATGCACGACCACTTGGCCCAAAGGGAAGTATTTTCTCATTTTTTATTTATTTATTTGAATTTTTATTTATATTAATTCATTTAAATCATTTAAATATATGAAAAATATCTAACTTAACCTAATCAATCTTTTTATACATGTTTTAGCCTCTATAATTCGTGCATAAGTCAATATGGAAAGAATTGGAGCAATTGGATATGATTTGGACCAAAAACACATGGAAAAAGATATGGAAATAATGGTGGAAAAAAATCAAATCTTCAATTCATGAATACAAGAGATTCTAGTCAAATTTGTTAACCTAATGGACTCAGTACAAATGCTAGAACACAACCCTAATCATGCTAGACAAAAAGCTGCGCAAGAAAGCTCTTCAAAAACTTGGAAAAATTCCCTAAAAACTGAAAACTGAAAAGCACTTTTTAGGTCGATTCAAAGCACAAGACTTGTTTCAATAGCTTCCTCAAGGTCCCCTGAACACATTCCAATCAAGAACAGCCATCCAAACGCAAGGAATTGGTATACAGAACCTGGAATACCTTGTGAAAAATTTGTGATCGTGTTTTAAAATTTATGCATCTTCATGACATATTATTCATTGATTCATATTCCTGATGAAGTTCTGAAGCTAACCAATATAGTTAATTGCTTTTTCATGCGCTACACGCGATTTCACCATGTTCGATATTTAGGGTTTGCAGGATGTTAAATTAGGGCTTTTGCAATAAGGCAAAATTAGAGGCTGAGACCAAGATCATTGAGTTCAACGCATGTGGACGAAGAAGAAGCACCCATCGCGCCAAATTTATGGACACCATAGGCCTAATCGCTATTTTCCCATAGCCGGCCTAACACAACGCATGAAAAACCGTTGCTTTTGTTTTTATGTTTCAGGGATAATGGAGAAGACGATGTGTTGGCAAGACGTGATAGGCTGTTTTTGAATTTCGCGCGTTTTAACCCACCAACGCGTTGTTTTCTTTTATTATATTTGTTGCTTATTTATTTAACAAAAGAGTTCGTTGGCACAGTTGGCAAGCAGGAATATTAGCAATGTATATGACCTGGGTTCGAACCCCAGGTCTACGTATTTTCTATATTATTTTGCAAAACATGTTCCTATGCAATTTCCAGGTTGGAGTACACCATACATCCTCCAGATCTATCCACCCACGCGTCCATCAGAATCAAACCAAAGGTTGAGATTGGGAGAGCACCATAAGCCCTGGTCAAACTGCTGACACGCTACTCAAAAAAGTCAAATGGACCAAGGTTTTTGGGCCAGGATTCTTGGATCTATACCTCCATATTGGGGCCTGAACCCCCCCTGGTTTGCAATTTTCCATATTTTTCTTATATTCTATTTTCAATTATTGTTTTATTTTCTTTATTTGTTTGATTTAATTAATTATTTTTACCAAATATAAAAAATGCCTAAAAATCAGAAAAGACAAAAAATATAATAAATACTTTATTTTAATTATTTTCATAAACAAATTGCATGTAAATAAATTAATTTAAATTAGGGTGTTAATGTTAATTCTTTTCATAATAAAAATCTAAAAATATAGAACTAGGTTTAAATTGTTTTATTCCTTTTAATTTTTCTTTTTTCACAATAGTATTATTTGTTTATTTTATTTATTTTTATAATTAAATTTGCATGAAAATAACTTAGGTTTAAATTAGGTTAAAACTTCAATATTTTCTTAATAACTTAAAAAATAGTTAGAATTAGGTTTAGCATTTAATTTTAATTTTAATTAATTCTCTTTTTTCTATTAAACCCTAAAATACCTAAAAATACAAAAAAAAAAAAAAAAATTTCTTTTCTTAATTTGAATCTTGATTCCTTATTAATTTTAATATTTTGCAAAAGGGTCCAACGCCCTCATTTCGTTCGTAATTTCTTATTTATTCGCACATTTATCTTATTTCGCTTAAATAATTATGTACCTCTCCCGAAGCCTTGTAACATTTACTTCTCGCACTTTTTAATTCTTTTAATTTCAATTTATTTGCTTTCTGTCAAATCGGGTCCTGGATATAATTTGGCGATGTGGACCCGCGCCTTTGTAATAGCTTAGGAACTTTACATTTCTCGCTCTTTTTTTTAACTGTTAATAATAGCATGCAAGAATGAATGACTAAAAACAAACGCGTAGATCACCTGACATGAACAAGATAAATGCAAATGAATCTGACACACAAATCACACACCACCCCTAGGGTAGGCCTCACTGTTGCCTTGCCTCGAAAGGTGATCGTCGAGTAGAGGATGTCTTAGTAAGTCCTCATGATCCGGGAACCTGGCATGAGGGTAGCTTCTAAGGTATCTTCCCATTGCTCTGGTGATCACCATGTCCCTACCTTCGAATTGACCCGAATACCTCCAACGGTGGTGCTACCTACCTCTCAATGGTGGGATGACACTACTTTAAAGGACATTTACACAGACGAATTCCTTAGGGTAGGTAGACGACTCGTGGATACTTGCTCTAATTCAAAACAAAACAAATCAAAAATACTTTTCACACCAACACATTTTCAAAAAGCTTTCGAAAGCAATTTTTCAAACACTCTTGAGGACCGATACGAGAGTCGAACTGAAATTTTCAAAGAAACTTTTTAAACCCACAGTTGAAAAGCAAACAAACCATTTTTGAAAACACAAGTGAGCAAGTATCTAAGAGCCCATGGATAACCATGGATAGAAAGGGTGCTAACACCTTCCCTTTCTATAACCTACCTCCCGAACCGAGAGCAATCTCTTTAAGGAATTTTTCTGTGCTTTTGTCCTTTCCACTTGGAGAAAATAAAAGACGGTGGCGACTCTTGCTTCCGCGACATTTCGCGAACCAGCGTTAAACAGTCAGTTCCAGATCCACCGATCACAGAACTGGCGACTCTGCTGGGGATACCTTTATAAAGTGAGGTGTACCTTAGGGCTAGTTCATAACTGTGTTTTCAATTGTATTGATTTGCTTGCTTTACTATTGTGGGTTGTTTCGGAGTTACATAGATCCTAACCCGGATCTGGGGATACCCTGTTTAGGTAGCATAAGCTGTGAGGGACCTGTCCGGCGTAGACCGACACAGGTGAAGCAGTGGCTACGTTGGTGTGGCACCTTGGTCTGTACCGATATCCCTTGTGTCGCAACGAGGAGAATATGGGTCTTCTAAGGAGTCATTAAGCACCAACAACCTTAGAACCTTAATTGACACAACTTGGCCTTTAGAATTGTAGCAGTATGCTACGCCCATTGAGGCTAAACTCTCGTGATGGTTCTGGCTGCAAGAAAAGATTGCGATGTTGGAGTTATGACCGATTGAGGGTAGTCAATGATATTGGGATCCTCTAAGAACCCGATTACTTTTGATTAGGACAGGTATGAACCAACCAACTTCAAGAGGGTAATACCCAGACCCCATGCTGGCCTAAACTCTAAGGGTTTCTCTTGTGTGACTTGTGTGCCTTCCAACTTGACTACTTGCACGCTTGTTATCTGACACTTGAGTTTCCTTGCAGGTTTTGTTTATAGTCCTTAATTGGGACTCATAACAGGGTTACTAAATTCTTGCAGGTTTTGTTTTGGTCCTTAATTGGGACTTATAACAGGGTGTACTGAGTTTCTTGCAGGTTTTGCCTATAGTCCTTAATGGGGACTCAAAACAGGGTTACTTACATTACCCCATGCATACCATGACATCATACCATTGCATACATCCTGACCCATTTCAAGGATCTCAAGGGCTTGTGATGCAGGTCATGATGAATCAAACATCTAGCAAGGGGCAAAGAGGATTTATTTTCCTCTAGCCAAAGTTGTCAGGGGCTAGGACCCACTGGATATGGTGAGCCTTGACCCTTGACGAAGGACTCTCAACAACATGAAGTACCTTCAATCAAGTTACCAGTTCTCAACTCTAACAAGTTTCTCTGTTTACCCCGCGAGGTCCTTGAAATCATTGCATGCATATCATACATATCATTGCATAACAGGTACCCTTTCTCTGCAGGTTACTTACCTTCTTCGCTGTTTATTTCAGCATCATGAATCCTGAATCCTCAACCGAGCACACTATCAAGGCACTCCAGGCTCAGAACGCCCAGTTCCAAGGGCTGATCATGAATTTGACCCAGGGGCAGCAAGATCTGAAAGCTCTGCTCTTGAAGAAGGAAAAGAAGAAGAAGAGGACTGTTTTGTTCAGCCCTAGACGCAGATCTAGGAACACACTGCAGACTGAAACTGAGAGGACTACTCCATCTGTGGGGAAAGGCAGTCATCAAGAGGAAAGGGTTCCCAGTCCAGTGGTCTCCGACAACGAGACAGATTTCAACGACGAACAATACCCTCTTGCCGAAGACAAGTACAAACAGTTGGAGGATAGGCTGAATGCTATGGAGATCCAACAGGTACCTGGGCTGGATTTTGGAGATCTGGGTTTGTCAACTGGTGTGATTATTCCTCGGAAGTTCAAAGCACCATCCTTTACCAAGTATGATGGGGCGTCTTGTCCCAAGTTACATCTCAGGTCCTATGTTCGGAAGATTCAACCATATACGGTGGACAAGAATTTGTGGATCCACTTCTTCCAGGAGAGTCTTTCAGGGACTCATCTCGAATGGTTCTATCAGCTAGATGGGACCAAGGTTCGTAACTGGGAGGAGTTGGCTACTGCTTTCTACAAGCAGTATCAATATAATGCCGACCTTGCTCCTACGCGTACCCAACTCCAGGGTATGTCGTTAGGATCAAGTGAAGGTTTTAAAGAATATGCGCAGAAATGGAGGGATCTTGCTGGAAGGGTACAACCACCTCTGACTGATCGGGAACTTGTCGATATGTTCTTGGGGACCCTGTCTGGTCCGTTCTACAACCACCTAATTGGGAATTCGTTTGCTGGATTCATAGATCTTATCTTGACTGGAGAGCAAATAGAAGCTGGCATCCGGTCTGGGAAAATTCAAGAGGCTGCACCTTCTGATAAAAAGCCTCATCATGGAAAGAAAGAATCCAATGCTGTGCACGGTAAAAAGAGCCGTCATGAGGTAGGGGCAATCCAGATCTCCAATCCTGGACCTGCTCAACAAGGACAGGGGCAGCAGCGCAAGGAGAAACGACAGTACACCAAAATCAACATGTCGCTGGATCAAGCACTGCAACAAATGTTGAAGGCAGGGCTGGTCACCTTAAGGGCTCCTCTTCGGAATCCGAACACTTCTGCTCCCAACTATCATCCCAACGATAGGTGCGCATATCATTCTGATAGCCCGGGGCATACTACGGACAACTGCTGGCCTCTCAAGAACAAGATTCAAGACATGATCGACGCCGGGGAGATTCAGTTTGAAGTGTCTGAGACTCCGAACATAATCACTGCTCCCTTGCCAAATCATGGCTAGGATTGAGAAATTTTTGTTCATTCGAATGTTCAAGTTGCAATTTTATTTTGTTCAAACATTTACTCATGTTAAACATTGTTATTTCATTAATGCATCGCATATGTCTGTTCTGAAACAATATATTCGTATTCACTAAATGCAAATTATTTTCATATTTTTTCTGATGTCAACTCTTGATCTAAAATTCTAAGCCTCCTGAGGGAGGATGACGAAAACGATACCATAATCTACAGTATGCTTTTGAACAGACCCCGCTGATGAGGTACAGCATTGTTTCAATCCCTAAACACTGGAGTTATAAGGATGATAATCCCTCGTCAACCCCTCTGAGCCAAAGAAGTAGGAGTTTTTCTTTTCGAAATTTAAAACCCGTAATCAAAACCTGGGGCAGGGTAGTTCTCTCAGTTGATCCGAGTGCATGACGAATGGCACCAAAAAGATCCTTACAAAACAAAGAAAGACAGTGATGGTTCCGAATGATCAATAAAGAAAGGCAGTCATTATCTTTCAAAATAAAAAAAAAACCCATTAAGTCAAAACCCAGGAAGGAGACTTACAAAACTGGGGCATCCCGCTGACTGTAATTCCAAAAAAGGAAACAGTTCAGGCAAAAAAAAGGGATAACAAAAAAATCAGACAAGAAAGAGGTCTTACCAACCCTCAACAAGAAAGGAATGACTGCCTATTCAAAATAAGTTATCAACATCCGAATCATCACCGGAAAATCAGAGCAAAGACTCAAACAAGGTCTAACGCACGATCAACTGAGTTTAGGTTTGGAGAACATCACGAAGAGCGGGTGGGTACAAATAATTTGAGCCTTTATCCTTTGTTTCTTAAACCGTGAACCAGGCCACGTTATAACCCTCAAAAGTCCTAGCTGAAGCATGGGTTAGCTCGAAAGCATACTGTCACGAAAGGTATCCTGACTCCTTAAGGCATACGGTAAATACGGAGTTGACATCACGTTTTACAAACATTCACTTGTTTTATGAAAAAAGAATGCATTTTCAAAATCTTTGAGACAGACATAAGCTTTGCATTTTTAACATAACTTTGTTTGCATATGACTTTTTGTTTGAACAACATAGAAATTCGCATGACGGAAGTCTAATGAACAAGAGTATCTCCAATCAAGGGGCACGGCATGATCATGGTCTACCATCTGGGGCAGTTAAGTCAGGATCCAGAAAGTCTCTCAAAAAGCCAAAAAGCCTGGGGCAAATCTCTGCCTGAGTCACTTGGGGCACTCCAGCAACGAATCTTGCACGATCAGACACCTTCTGGTAATATGGAAACACAAGCAGCCAGGGACACCTACCTGCATTCTAAGAGCGTGGACATAGTCGAAAAATACTACGCAAAATCAAAGACCCGCTAGGTTGACACACCTAGGCAAAAATAAGGGCTTCCCGGCGAACCAAAAGGGTTCGGGCAAAATGAAGGGATGAAATGAAAAAAATCTGTACGCCCGGCAAGTCGAAAACCTGAAAAGGCGGCTTGAGCAAAAATGGGTATCCCGATGGACTGAAAACCCGAAAGGGCGGTCCAGGCAAAAGTTAGGGATTAAAGCGTACGACTATGTCCTGCCATCTGTCTACCAGAAGAAGGTTTGTCCATCAACAACTATCAGCACCCCACAAGTGCCTCCCCCATAGAAACAGGGGCAATCAAGAGTTGTCTAAGCAATCTAATTGTTATGTCCTCCAAGGTATCAAAGTGGGTTCAGCTAAAGAACATGACCAGTACATGTCTTAATTCCCCAGAGAGTGATCCAGCAAGTCAGAGCACTCTCCCCAAGCGAAGCTATAATATCAAACTTAAGGAAGTTGGGTGTCCTCCAGCAGATCTCAACATTCCCCAGCAGCATATATACATTCTTAACGAGCATCCCCGGCAGTCTTGATCTAAAGATTGTTCCTCGGCGGTATCTCAATATTCAAAGGGATCACTTCCCCAGCATATCAAACTTCCCCAGGAAAGTTGAATCATCTCCCCAGCAGTAAGTTTATCCCCAGTAGATTCTGGAAGCTTATCCTTCGCAGAGACCGAACGCGTCTCCCGGCTTTATTCAAAGAGTTATTTCCTTAACAGGATATAACTGGGTTATCCTCAGCCAAAAGCCACGGAAAGAGCGTCGTCGACAAAGTCTTCCTATCCCCAGCAAACTATTATCAACACTCAGCAAGGCATCCCTCTTCCCACAGAGTATTGCTTCCCAGCATGGTCGCTAGAGTATCTTTTCTCCCTGCAGAATCCTCCATTTACCAAGTTTATTCCGCAACGGAGTTATATTCTCCTACCGGTATTCTTGCAACTATCATCCCCAGCGGAGGCAAAAATTTATTCTTCAACAGCAGCCCAGGAGTGACTTCCCGGCACTCGTCAAGGATTTACTTTCCTAGACGACAAAAACATATGTTCATAAACATCACATCTTCATACATTATAGCATGCATATGCATCATACTACACGAATCTCATTAATTTTGAGGACATACAGTTCATGCATCATGATCTTGCATACAACTGATGCTTTACCTTTCAGGAAAGGTCAATACAAAGATCATTACTATCAACTATCGCAACTCCTTCTAGATATAGTTCAGATGTGACCCAGATATGGCGACGTTCTGATACTTCTTCCAGATTTCCTTCTAGATATAGTTCAGATGTGAACCAGATATGGCGACGTTCTGATACTTCTTCCAGATTTCCTTCTAGATATAGTTCAGATGTGACCCAGATATGGCGATGTTCTGATACTTCTTCCAGATTTCCTTCTAGATATAGTTCAGATGTGAACCAGATATGGCGACATTTTGATACTTCTTCCAGATTTCCTTCTAGATATAGTTCAGATGTGAACCAGATATGGCGACATTCTGATACTTCTTCCAGATTTCCTTCTAGATATAGTTTCAGATATGACCCAGATATGGTGACGTTCTGATGCTGCTTCCAGAGTTCCTTCTAGATATAGTTTCAGATGTAAACCAGATATGGTGACGTTCTGATACTGCTTCCAGAGTTCCTTCTAGATATAGTTTCAGATGTAAACCAGATATGGTGACGTTCTGATACTGCTTCCAGATTTCCTTCTAGATATAGTTTCAGATATGGCGACGTTCTGATGCTGCTTCCAGAGTTCCTTCTAGATATAGTTTCAGATGTAAACCAGATATGGTGACGTTCTGATACTGCTTCCAGATTTCCTTCTAGATATAGTTTCAGATATGACCCAGATATGGTGACGTTCTGATGCTGCTTCCAAATTTCCTTCTAGATATAGTTTCAGATATGACCCAGATATGGTGACGTTCTGATGCTGCTTCCAGATTTCCTTCTAGATATAGTTTCAGATATGACCCAGAGATGGTGACGTTCTGATACTGCTTCCAGATTTCCTTCCAGATATAGTTTCAGATATGACCCAAAGATGGTGACGTTCTGATACTGCTTCCAGATTTCCTTCCAGATATAGTTTCAGATATGACCCAGAGATGATGACGTTCTGATACTGCTTCCAGATTTCCTTCCAGATATAGTTTCAGATGTAAACCAGATATGGTGACGTTCTGATGCTGCTTCCAGATTTCCTTCCAGATATAGTCCAGATATGAACCAGATATGGCGACGTTCTGACACTTATTCCAGTTGAAGACATTTCAAGACCTAGACCGGTTCAGTTAATCGACCCTAAGATTCTCTGTTGTTATCCCATCCCAGGCCTTCTCTAGTCCATCCAAATCGACCCCCAACAGATTTTTCTGACAAAGACTCAGTAGAAGCAATCCTAGACTATAATCCCTTCTCTTATGGTTCCCTCTCCGACGGTGAGTGAGGTGGTAAGTCCTTTTCAGATGTTTCCCTCTCCGACGGTGAGTGAGGTGATAATTCCTTTCAGATTATAATTTCCTATAGTTCCCTCTCCGACGGCGAGTGAGGTGATTCCCTTTCAGATTATAATTGTCTATGGTTCTCTTCCCAATACTGCAAAGATGGTAATTCCCGCTAAGATTTTTCTCAACGAGCGTTGTTGAAGTTAAAATCACCCAAGGTTCTCTTACCATTCATGCTAAGGTAGCAACCATCCCTGGTTCATTCATCATCTTTTGAACCTCCAGATCCAGCTCCTGTAACCAGTCAGGATATATCTATGCCAAGCATCTGAAATCAGCTCCCTGCAACATGTCAGGTACTCTTTTTTCTTTTGCAGGTACGCAGGTTCTCGCTAAGGAATCTCTTACGCGATCAGCATCCAAGATGGCATCTAGAAGCCCATCCACCTTCCAGCACATCCAGATGGCATCTATAAGCCCATCATCCTATCCAGCAACCTCTAAATGGCATCTATAAGCCCATTCCACCATCACTGCTACTATGTGAGCGCAAATTTCTGGGCACTCTAGTGTTCAATCATCTTCTACCCTCGGATTACGAAAGGCACGTCCGCCAATCTGCATCCTCAGGTCTAAGAAGATTGAACAGGGGCAACTGTTGTACCCCAAAATTTGCCCTCCCATATTCTCCAAGAAATTGCCAAGTCAAGCTGCAAAATTCCCCAAGGGTTGCACAGTGCAAAAGTCTCCTATACAGTCAAAACTAGGGTTTGTGTACTGATCAAGAAAATGAAGTTTTCAAAGGCCCAATCAAGTCTCATATGCCTACAAATATGGTCAAGCATCCTCATATCAAGTTTCAAGGCATTCAGTACAAAATTGCAAAGTCAAAAACCCTAATTGCACTACAGTCAACTATAGGGGCAAAATGGTCATTTGACAGTCAAAAGTTCAAATTTTTGGTCAACATATCATTTTGAAGCCACAAACATCATTTGATCAATGCTTGATCATGATTCTCAAAGTTTGGCTCAAAAATCATCAAGATGCAAAAGTTTCCTTATTTGGACAGTTGAAAAAGTCAACTGAAATTGACCAGGGCATAACTTTCACATGGATTATCAGAAAAATTCCATACAAAGCTCACTTTGAAGATAAAGACATTTCCTACAACTCATCTTCATACTTCAAGTCCAAGAAATGCTCTCACAAAAAGTTATCAATTTCAACATTATAGGTCATTTTCAAAAGTCAACAAAAAGGGACTTTAAGTCAAAGGCCATAACTTGAGATTGGTAAATCAAAATGACATGGGACCAAAGACATTGGTTATAGGACTCAAAGACCTTTCCAAAATGCCCAAGAACATGAGAAAAGCTTAAAAATTGAGCAAGTTATGCCTTGTGGAAGTTGGGAAATTTTTGGATATTTTGAAAAGTCAACATTAATTCAAATGACCTAAAATTGCTAATGGGCCCATTTTTCTTCCATGATTCATCATCCATGACATATGCACGACCACTTGGCCCAAAGGGAAGTATTTTCTCATTTTTTATTTATTTATTTGAATTTTTATTTATATTAATTCATTTAAATCATTTAAATATATGAAAAATATCTAACTTAACCTAATCAATCTTTTTATACATGTTTTAGCCTCTATAATTCGTGCATAAGTCAATATGGAAAGAATTGGAGCAATTGGATATGATTTGGACCAAAAACACATGGAAAAAGATATGGAAATAATGGTGGAAAAAAATCAAATCTTCAATTCATGAATACAAGAGATTCTAGTCAAATTTGTTAACCTAATGGACTCAGTACAAATGCTAGAACACAACCCTAATCATGCTAGACAAAAAGCTGCGCAAGAAAGCTCTTCAAAAACTTGGAAAAATTCCCTAAAAACTGAAAACTGAAAAGCACTTTTTAGGTCGATTCAAAGCACAAGACTTGTTTCAATAGCTTCCTCAAGGTCCCCTGAACACATTCCAATCAAGAACAGCCATCCAAACGCAAGGAATTGGTATACAGAACCTGGAATACCTTGTGAAAAATTTGTGATCGTGTTTTAAAATTTATGCATCTTCATGACATATTATTCATTGATTCATATTCCTGATGAAGTTCTGAAGCTAACCAATATAGTTAATTGCTTTTTCATGCGCTACACGCGATTTCACCATGTTCGATATTTAGGGTTTGCAGGATGTTAAATTAGGGCTTTTGCAATAAGGCAAAATTAGAGGCTGAGACCAAGATCATTGAGTTCAACGCATGTGGACGAAGAAGAAGCACCCATCGCGCCAAATTTATGGACACCATAGGCCTAATCGCTATTTTCCCATAGCCGGCCTAACAGAACGCATGAAAAACCGTTGCTTTTGTTTTTATGTTTCAGGGATAATGGAGAAGACGATGTGTTGGCAAGACGTGATAGGCTGTTTTTGAATTTCGCGCGTTTTAACCCACCAACGCGTTGTTTTCTTTTATTATATTTGTTGCTTATTTATTTAACAAAAGAGTTCGTTGGCACAGTTGGCAAGCAGGAATATTAGCAATGTATATGACCTGGGTTCGAGCCCCAGGTCTACGTATTTTCTATATTATTTTGCAAAACATGTTCCTATGCAATTTCTAGGTTGGAGTACACCATACATCCTCCAGATCTATCCACCCACGCGTCCATCAGAATCAAACCAAAGGTTGAGATTGGGAGAGCACCATAAGCCCTGGTCAAACTGCTGACACGCTACTCAAAAAAGTCAAATGGACCAAGGTTTTTGGGCCAGGATTCTTGGATCTATACCTCCATATTGGGGCCTGAACCCCCCCCTGGTTTGCAATTTTCCATATTTTTCTTATATTCTATTTTCAATTATTGTTTTATTTTCTTTATTTGTTTGATTTAATTAATTATTTTTACCAAATATAAAAAATGCCTAAAAATCAGAAAAGACAAAAAATATAATAAATACTTTATTTTAATTATTTTCATAAACAAATTGCATGTAAATAAATTAATTTAAATTAGGGTGTTAATGTTAATTCTTTTCATAATAAAAATCTAAAAATATAGAACTAGGTTTAAATTGTTTTATTCCTTTTAATTTTTCTTTTTTCACAATAGTATTATTTGTTTATTTTATTTATTTTTATAATTAAATTTGCATGAAAATAACTTAGGTTTAAATTAGGTTAAAACTTCAATATTTTCTTAATAACTTAAAAAATAGTTAGAATTAGGTTTAGCATTTTATTTTAATTTTAATTAATTCTCTTTTTTCTATTAAACCCTAAAATACCTAAAAATACAAAAAAAAAAAAAAAAAAACAATTTCTTTTCTTAATTTGAATCTTGATTCCTTATTAACTTTAATATTTTGCAAAAGGGTCCAACGCCCTCATTTCGTTCGTAGTTTCTTATTTATTCGCACATTTATCTTATTTCGCTTAAATAATTATGTACCTCTCCCGAAGCCTTATAACATTTACTTCTCGCACTTTTTAATTCTTTTAATTTCAATTTATTTGCTTTCTGTCAAATCGGGTCCTGGATATAATTTGGCGATGTGGACCCGCGCCTTTGTAATAGCTTAGGAACTTTACATTTCTCGCTCTTTTTTTTAACTGTTAATAATAGCATGCAAGAATGAATGACTAAAAACAAACGCGTAGATCACCTGACATGAACAAGATAAATGCAAATGAATCTGACACACAAATCACACACCACCCCTAGGGTACGCCTCACTGTTGCCTTGCCTCGAAAGGTGATCGTCGAGTAGAGGATGTCTTAGTAAGTCCTCATGATCCGGGAACCTGGCATGAGGGTAGCTTCTAAGGTATCTTCCCATTGCTCTGGTGATCACCATGTCCCTACCTTCGAATTGACCCGAATACCTCCAACGGTGGTGCTACCTACCTCTCAATGGTGGGATGGCACTACTTTAAAGGACATTTACACAGACGAATTCCTTAGGGTAGGTAGACGACTCGTGGATACTTGCTCTAATTCAAAACAAAACAAATCAAAAATACTTTTCACACCAACACATTTTCAAAAAGCTTTCGAAAGCAATTTTTCAAACACTCTTGAGGACCGATACGAGAGTCGAACTGAAATTTTCAAAGAAACTTTTTAAACCCACAGTTGAAAAGCAAACAAACCATTTTTGAAAACACAAGTGAGCAAGTATCTAAGAGCCCATGGATAACCATGGATAGAAAGGGTGCTAACACCTTCCCTTTCTATAACCTACCTCCCGAACCGAGAGCAATCTCTTTAAGGAATTTTTCTGTGCTTTTGTCCTTTCCACTTGGAGAAAATAAAAGACGGTGGCGACTCTTGCTTCCGCGACATTTCGCGAACCAGCGTTAAACAGTCAGTTCCAGATCCACCGATCACACCAGTGGACTGAAAACCCGAGAGGGCAGTCCAAGCAAAAGTTAGGGATTAAAACATATGACTATGTCCCGTTGGATCATCTGGCAAACAATCTTCAGCGGAAACCAATCAACTCAATTGGCTCTAAATCAATCCAATCAACTTCGCCGAGGCGACCAGCGGACAAGACATTCAGAGACATGAAGACTATAGCAGAACGGGAACCCCATGGGATTATTTCACATAGTTATCTTTTCTTTGTATCAATTTTCATTTTTTACGACGACATTCTCTGGATAGAATACTCATCTCATTTTACAAAAAACACTTGTTCAAGTTAATACAAAGATATCCCTTTTGAAAGTGCAAAACCATCTATTTTTCTTTATTTCTATGTTTTATTTACAAAAACGTCCAATGATTTATTTTTGAACATATGCATTTGAACGTGATTACTGTTACAAATAAATAAAGAAAAAAGGAAAGACAATTACTAATGACTTTAAGAAATAGAATAATATTTGTAAGCCATTCCATAAAAACCCTGCATGTGTTTTCTCCAGCCAGAGCAAAAATTTCCAACCACTGGTCCAAAATGTCCTCAGCAAATTGCCCGATTTCTCAGATTTCCCCAGCAGGATATCACAAGCAATGATTGGCTTTTCCCTTTTTTGCAAACAAAGTTTATACTTAGAAATTCAACCATCAGTACTTCAAAGGGGATTTATTTTCCCCGCTTCCATCAACGCTACGACACAAACAATCTTTAATTCCATACATTTGCATCCATACGTCATAACATTGACAACTCAAAGTGCATACATTGCATTCTCATTTATTTTGAGAGGCAAAAATCACACCATGCATCGCATACATCATAGCATTGCATACAATTAACTCTTCACCTTTTACAGGAAAGAGCCATTGGACAGTTACTATCAACAAACTTCCGACAGACACAAATTTTCAACAAGTCAAATACAGATCAGTTTCCAAGAAAATGCTAGTTTTTGCTGGTTCGGATAAATCTCTCAACGGTTTATTATGATTTATCTCCAGAATTTTACTGGTTCAGATAAATCTCTCAACGGTTTATTCTGATTCATCTCTAGATTTTACTGGTTCAAATAAATCTCTCAACGGTTTATTCTGATTCATCTCCAGATTTTTACTGGTTCAGATAAATCTCTCAACGGTTTATTCTGATTCGTCTCCAGATTTTTGTTTCATTTGTTTCAGATAGATCTCTCAATGGTTTATTCTGATTCGTCTCCAGATTATTTCACTGGTTCAGATAAATCTCTCAACGGTTTATTCTGATTCATCTCCAGATTTTTAATGGTTCAGATAAATCTCTCAACGGTTTATTCTGATTCATCTCCAGATTTTTACTGGTTCAGATAAATCTCTCAACGGTTTATTCTGATTCATCTCTAGATTTTACTAGTTCAGATAAATCTCTCAACAGTTTATTCTGATTCATCTCCAGAATTTTACTGGTTCAGATAAATCTCTCAACGGTTTATTCTGATCCGTCTCCAGATTTTTACTGGTTCAGATAAATCTCTTAACGGTTTATTCTGATCCATCTACAGATTTTTACTGGTTCATATAAATCTCTCAACGGTTTATTCTGATTCATCTCCAGAATTTTACTGGTTCAGATAAATCTCTCAACGGTTTATTCTGATTCCTCTCCAGATTTTACTGGTTCATATAAATCTCTCAATGGTTTATTCTGATTCGTCTCCAGATTATTTCACTAGTTCAGATAAATCTCAACACGGTTTATTCTGATTCGTCTACAGATTTTTACTGGTTCAGATAAATCTCTCAATGATTTATTCTGATTCATCTCCAGATTTTTACTGGTTCAGATGAATCTCTCAATGGTTTATTCTGATTCATCTCCATATTTTACTGGTTCAGATAAATCTCTCAACAGTTTATTCTGATTCATCTCCTAATTTTTACTGGTTCAGATAAATCTCTCAACGGTTTATTCTGATTCGTCTCCAGATTTTTATTTCATTTGGTTCAGAAAAATCTCTCAACGGTTTATTCTGATTCATCTCCAGATTTTACTGGTTCATATAAATCTCTCAACGGTTTAT
This sequence comes from Vicia faba, assembly GCA_948472305.1. Lineage (NCBI taxonomy): Eukaryota > Viridiplantae > Streptophyta > Magnoliopsida > Fabales > Fabaceae > Vicia > Vicia faba. The sequence goes on along the minus strand of OX451739.1, from coordinate 521,005,355 downwards.
TCTGATTTATCTCCAGATTTTTACTTGTTCAGATAAATCTTTCAATGGTTTATTTTGATTCGTCTCCAGATTTTTATTTCATTTATTTCAGATAGATCTCTCAATGGTTTATTTTGAATCATCTCCAGATTATTTCACTGGTTCAGATAAATCTCTCAACGGTTTATTCTGATTTGTCTCCAGATTTTTACTGGTTCAGATAAATCTCTCAACGGTTTATTCTGATTCGTCTCCAGATTTTTACTGGTTCAGATAAATCTCTCAATGGTTTATTCTGATTCATCTCCAGATTTTACTGGTTCAGAAAAATCTCTCAACGGCTTATTCTGATTCATCTCCAGATTTTTACTGGTTCAGATAAATCTCTCAACGGTTTATTCTGATTCGTCTCCAGATTTTTATTGGTTCAGATAAATCTCTCAACGGTTTATTCTGATTCATCTCCATATTTTTGCTGGTTCAGATAAATCTCTCAACGGTTTATTCTGATTTATCTCCAGAATTTTACTGGTTCAGATAAATCTCTCAATGGTTTATTCTGATTCCTCTCCTGATTTTACTGGTTTAGATAAATCTCTCAATGGTTTATTCTGATTCATCTCCAAATTATTTCACCGGTTCAGATAAATCTCTCAACGGTTTATTCTGATTTGTCTCCAAATTTTTATTTCATTTGTTTCAGGTAGATCTCTCAATGGTTTATTCTGATTCGTCTCCAGATTATTTCACTGGTTCAGATAAATCTCTCAACGGCTTATTCTGATTCGTCTACAGATTTTTACTGGTTCAGATAAATCTCTCAATGATTTATTCTGATTCTTCTCGAGATTTTTATTGGTTCAGATGAATCTTTCAACGGTTTATTCTGATTCATCTCCAGATTTTACTGGTTCAGATAAATCTCTCAATGGTTTATTCTAATTCATCTCCAGATTTTTACTGGTTCAGATGAATCTCTCATCGGTTTATTCTTATTCGTCTCCAGATTTTTACTGGTTCAGATAAATCTCTCAACGGTTTATTCTGATCCATCTCAAAATTTTTACTGGTTCAGATAAATCTCTCAACGGTTTATTCTGATTCATCTCCAGAATTTTACTGGTTCAGATAAATCTCTCAACGATTTATTCTGATTCCTCTCCAGATTTTACTGGTTCAGATAAATCTCTCAATGGTTTATTCTGATTCGTCTCCAGATTATTTCACTGGTTCAGATAAATCTCTCAACGGTTTATTCTGATTCGTCTACAGATTTTTACTAGTTCAGATAAATCTCTCAATGATTTATTCTGATTCTTCTCGAGATTTTTATTGGTTTAGATGAATCTTTCAACGGTTTATTCTGATTCATCTCCAGATTTTACTGGTTCAGATAAATCTCTCAATGGTTTATTCTGATTCATCTCTAGATTTTTACTGGTTCAGATAAATCTCTCTACGGTTTATTCTGATTCGTCTCCAGATTTTATTTCATTTGGTTCAGATAAATCTCTCAATGGTTTATTCTGATTCATCTCCAGATTTTACTGGTTCATATAAATCTCTCAACGGTTTATTCTGATTCATCTTCATATTTTTACTTGTTCAGATAAATCTCTCAACGGTTTATTCTGATTCGTCTCCAGATTTTTATTTCATTTGTTTCAGATAGATCTCTCAATGGTTTATTCTGAATTGTCTCCAGATTATTTCACTGGTTCAGATAAATCTCTCAACGGTTTATTGTGATTCGTCCCCAGATTTTAACTGGTTCAGATAAATCTCTCAACGGTTTTTTCTGATTCATCTCCAGATTTTTATTGGTTCAGATAAATCTCTTAATGGTTTATTCTGATTCGTCTCCAGATTTTACTGGTTCAGATAAATCTCTCAACGGTTTATTCTGATTCATCTCTAGATTTTTACTGGTTCAGATAAATCTCTCAATGGTTTATTCTGATTTGTCTCCAGATTTTTACTGGTTCAGATAAATCTCTCAACGGTTTATTCTGATTCATCTCCAGATTTTTGCTGGTTCAGATAAATCTCTCAACGGTTTATTCTGATTTGTCTCCAGAATTTTACTGATTCAGATAAATCTCTCAACGGTTTATTCTGATTCCTCTCCAGATTTTACTGGTTCAGATAAATCTCTCAATGGTTTATTCTGATTCGTCTCCAAATTATTTCACTGGTTCAGATAAATATCTCAACGATTTATTCTGATTCGTCTACGGATTTTTTCTAGTTCAGATAAATCTCTCAACAATTTATTCTGATTCATCTCCAGATTTTTACTCGTTTAGATAAATCTCTCAACGGTTTATTCTGATTCATCTCTAGATTTTACTGGTTCAGATAAATCTCTCAACGGTTTATTCTGATTCATCTCCAGATTTTTACTGGTTCAGATAAATCTCACAACGGTTTATTCTGATTCATCTTCAGATTTTTACTGGTTCAGATAAATCTCTCAACGGTTTATTCTGATTCATCTCCAAATTTTTACTGGTCCAGATAGATCTCTCAACGGTTTATTCTAATTCGTCTCTAGATTTTTACTGGTTCAGATAAATCTCTCAACGGTTTATTATGATTCGTCTCTAGATTTTTATTTCATTTGTTTCAGATAAATCTCTCAATGGTATATTATGATTCGTCTCCAGATTATTTCTTTGTTTCAGATAAATCTTTCAACGGTTTATTTTGATTCATTCTCTATTCAGATCCAGTTCAAACTTTCCATCAACAATCACCTTTGGATGGCATCTATAAGCCCATCTCCGACAATTATCCTCTGTTTCTCCAAATGGCATCTTTAAGCCCATTTCCATACACAATCAAACCAGCGCGTCATCAATTGCAAATTTATGGGCACTCTAGTGTTCAATCATCTTCTACTTTCAAACCACGAACGACAAACATGTTGATCTTGCTTTTCAAGTTTAAGAAGATTGAACAGGGGCAGCTGTTGTACCCCAAAATTTGCCATCCCATTTTTCATACAAGATACAATCCTAGGGTTTCTTGGATATTCAAGTTGGATCAGAAATCGACCAGACAGATTCTCTTCTGGGGCAGTAAACCAGCAATTAGGGTTTTTTGCAATTCTCAAAAGAAAATGAATTTTCAAAGATCCAATTGGCCTTCATAGGTCTTCATGCTTCCTCAAGGTTGTATTTATAATTTTTTCAAGCTACAAGATTTTGAGACAATTATGTCTGTTCATGGTCATATGTGATGTCGCTCACGGGTTTATCTTCAAAGAATCGGAAGAAATTTGAGTTTGGAAGACTTTAAAATTATCAAACCATCGCAAGGCATTTGATTGATTTTGATTTTTCTTAAACACAGTTTACTAAAAGGATAATGTTTGTTCTCAGAACATGATTTGTTTGGGACAAGAGATGGAGGTAAAGACTGTCATTTTGGACAATCATGATTTTGGGATCCAGGTTGACCAGATGATTTACGTCCTTAAAACATCTATTTTGTTTAGGAAATGGAGTACAAAGTGTGTGTTTGTTTGAAATGCAGTTACAAAGTTATTTAGATTATTTGGAATTTAAGTTACCAGACTGGAGCATTTTATTTCAAATATCCTGATTGGGAACTTCAAAAAAAAAATCAATTAGGATGCGAAGAGAAATTACAAATTGTTGTTTATGAAGGATTTCAAGTTATAAAATAACACAAGAATACTTTATGCTACAATTCAAGATTTTCTCCAATTTCAAACACATCGTCCAAGATTGTTACAAAACTTTGAATTCTTTTAATACTTTATGTTTTACAACTTATTGTATTTAAAGATAAATTGTTACAACTATTGGATACAATACATCAAAATACAAGAAGATTTTTTTTCTAAGTTACAAATAAAATCAAAGTGAATGTTTGGCCTAAGAGAACTAATCTATGCTTAAGTTGTTTGAAGACTGAAATCATATCAGATTCCTTTGCTTATCTCCAAGACTTCCATGTTTGCCACGGATTTCTTGCGTTCTTTGCTTTGTCATCTCCAATTTTGCTCACATGAAAACAAGAGAAAGAAAGCATGATTAATACAAGATTATATGGGCATGAACAAGGAATTTTCCAAAGGTTATTTCATAAATTCATCATTAAGGTTTGCAACATGGAATCAGAATGTTATTTATTTCATCACAACCTATTTCCCCCAGTTGCAAATCACAAGAAGGTTACCCTTCTTGGTTCAGAAAAAGAAGGAAAAAGAGAAATTCGCGAACATGATAGCCCAAGGTTGCACACAATAACAAAATGATACAGCAGTCCAAACAAACAACATCATCACAAATTGAAACAAACAGCATCATCACAAATTGAAACAAACAGAAGCATCACAAACTAAACAAACAACAACATCACAAACTGAACAAACAGCAGCATCACAAACTGAACAAACAACAACATCACAAACTGGACAAACAGCAGCATCACAAACTGAACAAGCAGCGCCATCACAAACAAATAGCATCATCACAAACAAAACAAGGCAGCAGTTTGGCAAATATAACATATAGCTAGATGCTAAATCAAACAAAATAGCAAGTCAACTTGCTCAAGAAACAAAATGTCATCATTTTCCAAGTGCTGCAAACCATTCAGAAGGGTAAAATAAGCAAAGGAGAAATTTGTTTTTTTTTGCTGTCATTGAGAGAGAAGAGAGGAAAGAAGTCACCTAGACTACAGCATTGCCCAAAGCACATCCTGCAAAAGCTCTGCTAAAAAAAGAAGAGCTGCTGTAAACCCAAAATCAGAATAAAACCTGCTGTAAACCCAAAATCATCAAAACCTGCTGTAAACCCAAAATAAGAACAAAACCTGTTGTAAACCCAAAAATCATCAAAACTGCTAAAATACAAAATAAAAAAAACATGTTGTAAACAAAAATCTGTTGTAGAGACCAAAGGCAAAAAAGGCCACAACATAAGAAAAGGTCGATAAAAACAGAGAGAGAGAGAGAGAGAGAGAGAGAGAGAGAGAGAGAGAGAGAGAGAGAGAGAGAGAGAGGATGGATTAAGGGGGCCAGCAAAAAAAGAGAACAATTATTCACCACAAACAGAGTAACAAAGCGAGCAAACTCAAAAACTTGAGAACCATCATCCAAAACCCAGAAAAACAAAGAAAATAGAACTTTTTTTATCCAACTCAGAAAAAGCCGACCATCACCCTTGATCTCAAATCACAGAGAACCAACAAAAACAACTTGAGAGTCAAAAAACAAAAATACCTTCATCAAGGAAGAGAAGATTAGAACGGAAAAAAATATAAAGAAATTCTACAAAGATTTTGACAAAATCTTCCCTGAAGTTCCCTTCAAGCTTCACCAAATTTCGAGATTTCTAGCCAAAGTCAAGAGGCCAACGTTTCCCGCTTTCGTTAAGCTTCTGCAAATCAATACCAACAGCAATTTTCGTGTCAATATTGACAAAACTAACTCGCATCCTCAAAGCGATTGTCATAGAACAAGGGGATTGGAACTTAAACGCATTTCAAAGGGAGAAGGATCTCAGAACTTACCTCTTTCGGAACTCTGCCGGAAAGACTCCAAAAGGTACTTTTCTGCCACCATATCATCTTTTCCCGTTTAGTTTATCATCCATGGATTTTATGCTAGCTTGATTAAACTTTTCTTTGATTTGATTGTTGTGCATGTTGATTTTCCGTTATTTTCGAATCATTTGAGATATATCGTCAAACTAAGCAACAGAAAAGTAATCGAAAGTTTTCAGAGTAGATTGGGGTAATGTCGAGTAAAGAGATTTAGGTTCGGTTGAGAGAAGATGGAGGAAGTTTCTTTGTTAGAATAGAAGAGAAAAAAAAGGGGTTTTGTTTGGGTTCTGTGTGTTCGTCCTGAGAGAGACGACGTGGAGAGAAGAAGAGAGAGCATGTTTCTTTTCTTTTTCTCTTAATTGATGTTTAATTAGAATTTTATTAGGAGTAAATACCATTAAGTGTAATAATAATAATAATTTTTCCTTTTCCCTAAGAGCAGCGCTGCGCCTCTCTCTATTTCCTAGGGTTTTCAAACCCTTTCTATTCCCTTTGTCAAACCGGGTCAGGCCTCTTGGGCCTTTTGGCCCAATCTTGCCAGCATTTTCATTACATTTATCATTTAAGCCATTTAAATTATGAATAAATAGTGTAGTTCAGTTGGTAAAATATATCCTGGATAACTCAAATGGCTTGAGTTCGATTCCTCCTGTGGGCATTTTTTGTTTTATTTCTTTCAACTTTATCTTTTGACTTATATTTTTTTTTAGTTTTAATAAAATACTTCAACTAACCTTAAAGAGCATACTTTTTCTTTTACATATTTAATTAATTTAAACTTTGTGATTATTTTTTATCAACTTCTCTTTTTCTTAAAAATAAATAATAATAAAATTTGTTGAAAATAAAATCATTAAATAATGTACATATAACAAAAATACTAAAAAATAGTAGAACTTAATTCTTATCCTTCCTTAGATTTTATTTAAGTAAGTAAAAATACAAAATAATACATGCGATTTTAATTTCTTTTAATCAATTATTTCATTTTTAGAATAGGTTTTACTTTCTTCCTTTCAAGTAAAATACTTAAAATTTCATTTCCATATTTTGTTGGTTAAATTTCGTAGATTATTGTAGTTTGAATTAATTGTTCAAATTCTATTTGGTTGTATTGCTTGCTATTTGGACCTTTCTATCGCATTTGATTCATCCCCATTTGTAAAAAATTGTACCCCCATTCCCGAACACTTTGTGATAGCGTAGAATTTCAATTCCCACAATTTACTGTTTTCCTTATACTGTATAGTAATTAGGCGTGTACGGCAAGATTCAAAAATCAATCGCTAGATAACCTAATCAAAGAATAAAATAACTTGAAACCAACACACTTTTTCACACGCACACCTCTAGGGTAACCTCGCTCGTTGCCTCGGAAATACAGTCATGTCCCTCGAATATGGGACGCCTTAGCAATGACCCTTCGATAAAAAAGATCGTAGTCCCTCGATGACCCCCGATGTTGCCTTCGATAAAACGATCTCGTCCCTTACAAAAATTGCTAAAGCATCTCATAAGTTGCTTTCGATGACTGTAAAAATTGACCCGCGCATGTCCCTTCACATCCAATGATGGGGCTTCTTACCAAATTAATGGTAAGATAGCCACATTAGGAGGAGGAAGAAAAGAACAATTTAAGACCTTTCGAGTAGATAGATTCGCTCCTAGTTACTCGCTTGCTCACGATAAAAAAAAAATTTACATCTACACTTTCATTTCAAAACATTTTTAAAAGACAAAACGTTTTGTATACGTTCTTATAGAGACGAGAACCATTGCAAAACATCTTTTCAAAACACTTTCCGAAACACAATTCACAAACACATCTTTGAACCACTTTTTTCGAAACAAAACTTTGTACGCGTTCTTATAGAAACGAGAACCATTACAAAGAGATTTTTTTCAAAACGCTTTCAGAGCCCACACCACAAACACACTATCAAATGAAAGAAAGTGATCTAAACGAGTAACTAAGAGCCCATGGAAAACCATGGATGAAAAGGGTGCTAATACCTTCCCTTTTCATAATCTACCCCCCGAACCCGAGAAATAATCTCGAAAGGTCTTTCTTGTGCTTTTTTACCTTTCCTTTGGATAAAAGAAAAGTCGATGGCGACTCTTGCTATCCGCACAAATGCGATCGAAACGCAAAACATCAAGTCAGTTCTCCCACCGTATCACAGTAAGTATCATAACACCGCCCAAAAATATCTTCTTGATTACAAATGGCCCTTCGTAGGTGGGAGTCCATTTTCCTCTAGGATCACCTTATGGCAGGATGATGCGCTTTATTACCAAGTCACTAGCCTGATATACCCGATGCTTGAATTTCTTGTTGAAGGCTTTGATCATACGCTTCTAGTACATATGACCATGACAAATGGTCGTAAGCCTTTTCTCGTCGATCAAATCTAGCTGGTCTAATCTAGTCTGAATCCACTCGTCTTCGTCTAAATCTGCATCTTTCATAATCCTTAAAGAAAGAATCTGGACCTAGACAGGCAGAATAGCTTCCATACCATAGACTAGAGAGAATGGGGTTGCCTCAGTTGATGTCCATACTGAAGTGCAATAGCCATGGAGAGCGAAGGGTAACATTTCATGCCAATCTTTATAAGTCAGTGTCATCTTCTGTATAATCTTCTTAATATTCTTATTAGCGGATTCCATTGCGTCATTCATCTTCGGTCGGTACAAAGAATAATTATGGTGCTTAATCTTGAACTACATGCAGAGTTCCACGATCATAGTATTGTTTGTTAGAACAAGATTGGTTCTAATCATATCTCAGAGTTTTGATGATAACAATAAAATATATTTTATATAATTGATACTCTGATGAGCATATTTATTTGTTTCAGATAATGTTCTGACTGAAGTATTTTCTTAGATGAAAATCATTTTGACGTGCTGAGCTGAAAATAAATGAAGAAGTTCTTTGATGAAAGAACTATTTGTTTTAGCGTAAGTTATGATGCTGACTCTGATAAGAAACTATTTTATGCATCTTCTAAAGCTTAGCGAGTTTCCATGTAAACTTTTTTCAGAAGAATTCTGCAAGCAAGCGCTGATAAGAAGATTTACAAGCATATTTTAAAGCAAGACGTGAAGCTAGTTCTGAAAGAATGAAGAAGCTAACAAGTCTTGTCAAGTTTCAGGAAACATGCTCTGACAAGTGCCGTTTGCTCATTTAATGCAAATACAGCTACATGCACTCAAGTGTCTACACCAGTTCATTGGAAAATGCAATACTGCAAGCAAACACGCAAACATTAATTGCTCTCCACTTTTGAAGGCAACAACGGTCGTTTTTTTCTTGCTATAAATAGAAGATCATTTATTGCAAGCCAACTACCTAACTACGTGAAAATATTCTGCTGCTCACAAATTATTTTACAAACACTTTGTGAAAAACTAATCTTAGTGAAAAATCACAGTTTGTGATATAGCTTTCTAAGAAGAAATTTGTTTCACTATCTGTAAAGATTTAATTCTTGTAATTGTTCCTTGAGAGACCAAGCTTGGTCAGATTTCTCAAGAAGGCTAGGACTAGTTTGAGTCTTAGTGGTGTTAGTCACTTGTAAGTTTACTTGTGCTTTGAATTGTTAGTCATAACAGTTTGGTTGTGTGATTGTAATCTATTTGATTATAGTGAATTAAGTCCTTGTTGAGAAAGGTGAAATCACCTTGGCGGGTGGACTGGAGTAGTTTGAGTTCAAACGAACCAGGATAAAAATAACCGTGTCTTTCTATTATTGTTGAGCCTTTAAGAAAAAGAAAAAGAGAAACTTATTCAACCCCCCCCCCTTCTAAGTGTTTTCTCACCCTTCAATTGGTATCAGAGCTTGACTCTGAGTGCAAACACTTAACCGTGTCAGATAAAGATCCAAAAGGGGAAAAACACTATGATGGGAACAAGTCAGAACATCAGCAGCAGCCCTCCAATATTTGACGGTGAAAATTTTAACAACTGGAAGGATATGATCTGAAGTTTCTTCCTAGCCTATGACGTTGACCTCTGAGATGTGGTAACTGATGGATACATACATCCTATTGATGAAAGCGGTCCGAAGATTGACAGAAAAAGGATGACAGATCATCAAAAGCAAGACTTCAGAAATCATCACATGGCCAGAACAATTCTCTTGAGTGCCATCTTGTGATACGGTGGGAGAACTGACTTGGGATTTTACGTTTGTGTTCGCAAATGTTTCGGTTTAGCAAGAGTCACCACCGACTTTTTATTTTATCCTAAGGAAAGGTCAAAAAGCACAGGAAAGACCTTTGAGATGTTTTCTTGGGTTCGGGGAGTAGATTATAGAAAGGGAAGGTATTAGCACCCTTTCTATCCATGGGCTCTTAGTTACTTGCTTAGATCACTTGCTTTGCTTTACAATTGTTTGAAATGGTGCTCTTCAATTGTTTGAAATGGTGCTTTGTGTGTGATTTTGAAAGATGTTTTGAAAAGAGGCCATCGTTGTGGCAACCTTTGTAATGATTATTGTTTGAATGTATACAAAGGTGTTTTTGTCTTTTGAAATTTTTTCAATGTTTTGAAAGTAGGGTTTTGAAATTGTGTTGTGAAGAGTGTTTTGAAGATAGCAAGGATGTTTTTGCAAGTTTTGATCAAGTAACTAATAGTTGTCTACCCTATTTTACTCAAAGATTTTTCTTATGTTTTTAACCCTTTTAACAGTGTTGTTTCACCATTGTATTTGGTAAACAACCTTGTGTTAGGATGTTAAACGAGACAGGAGCGAGTCATCGTATAGACCATGATAGCAATAGTGTCAAGTATTTTGGCAATTTTCTTGAGGGACTTGATCATTTTGTTTAGGCAACTCAAATAGCGTCATCGAGGGACTATGATCTTTTGTTTGTTTTTGTTTTGCCAAAGTGCTTGACATGCATACCATGGCCCATTTTTGAAGGAAACAAGTGGATTATAACTCTAGGGGTGCAAGTGTGCATTGTGTTTGTTTTTCATGCATTTTTGTCTTTTGGTTAGGTCAAGCTAATTGTTGATTTTATTTTGCATACAAACCCTAGGTCTAATCATGGCATAATTGAAAGCATTTAAAGGTGTGAGAATTTAAATTCTACATTATTACAACATGATATAGGGAGGGGGGGTACAAATTTGAATGGGGATTATTTTGCAAGAAATTAAATCCTAAGTTATTACAACCAAATTGAATGTATGAGACATAATATTTAAATGTACAATAATTAAATAAATACAATAAATAAATGTTAGATAAAATGTATTATGCAAAAAAAAGTTTTTATGTATGTAAAAAAAGGTTTTTTTAATGTGAAATGTAAATAAATAAATAAAAGTCACTTTTAATTATTTTTGTCTTTTAGGGCAAAAAACCCTAATTTCTTAAATAAATTGTATTATTTATTATTTATATACAATAATGTATCAATTTGTACAAAAAATAAAAGTATATTGTAAAAAAGGTATTTTGGTATAAAATTTTAATAAAAATAAAAATGTATTATTTTTGTGTTTTTTCTTCTTATTATTTAATAAAATATATTATATATGTATATATATATATATATATGTATATATATATGTATTAAATATATTAAGTGTGTATAAAAATAAAATAAATTATTTACAAAATGTATATATTTCAAGAAAATATTTTCAAATATGTATAAAAATAATAAATAAAAATAAAAGTATTTTTTATATTATTTTTACATTTAAACAGAGGTAAATATAAAGTATTTAATATATTAATATTAGAATTAATTAAAATAAATATCAAATAAATATAAAAATTTATGAAAATATTTTTTAAGTATTTTTTATATTTGAAAATAAAATATCAAGGTCAGAAATAAAATAAAAATGCAAAAATAATAAATATGCAAGAAAAGGGCCAGGGGGTGTAAAAAGAAAAGAGGGGGTGCCAAAAGTAAGCCTGTACAGGCCCAGCCCAGAAACAACTTCATCTTCTTCCTTTGAACAGAAACGCGCGCGCTCTGTATACAAAATGCTATCTCTCGATTCCTTGCTTTTTTGACAAAACTCATAACATGAAACTTGTAGAGCATCAAACAACGAATCTAACCATATAAAAAACTTAAGCTAACTCTCAAAGACCAGAGAGAATTTCTCTGGCCCTAATTCTTAACCTAGTTTTTTCAGAAATTTCATGAACAAAATTCTCCTAGCACGATTAATATAAATGAAAATTAAGCACATGTATGGTTTCAGGGCTATGAATACAACATTTTTCATTCACAAACCTAAGTCTAACTATTCCTAAATAGAGAGATAGAAGTTCATGAAATACTTGTTTCAGTTGACTTCGAGCTGGACAATGCAGCAACTTCCAAGGGTGCTTGAGGTTCTTTTGAGCTTGCCTGATGTCCAATGAAGCTTCCCAATGCTTAGTTTGTTTTGAAGTAGCTTGAATCGTGCTACAGAACTTAACCTGCAAAGCTTTGAAACAAAAATGGCAATGTGTGTTAATGGTGTTACAGCTAGCAATAGAGGTCTGGAATAGTTCAACTGAGTTGAATGGAAGGTGTTTGAAGTATCTTTGGACCAAACGCACGATGGAATTTGATGATGGCTTAGAAAATGAAGAACTGGCCCTGTTTTGCAAGAAAATGGGGATTTTGTGCACAAGGAGTTTTGAGAGGTCAAGGGCTCGTGTTTCTGGCTTGCTAGGGTGTATGAAACTTGTTTGACAACTTTGTTTTAGTTGATTTTATCAGATGTGTGAGATGCTTTGTTTTTGACAAGTTTTCTTCTTCTTGAAGCAAAAGAGTGGAAGTGAGGTTATAGACTTGTACATGTCATCCTATCACCCTGCACACAACCCTCTTGGCCCCTATAATTAGTGGATTTTGTTTGCAGCATAAGATCTGGTTCAATGCTCTAGGATGTTGTTTTGACATAAAGCAAAGTTCAAGCAAAAATGGCATTGTTACTTTTTTCATTTAAGGCTTAATCTAGTGTACAATACCCTAATGACCAAGACAATGCCTTGGCTCAATGGATTTACATTAAATTATGGAGTACAAACTGGTTTAGAGGCCTGTAATTGTGAACCAAGTAGCTAGATCAGATTTGGCAAGTGGTATGAACATGTATTGGCCATGGATCAAAGTGAGTTTTTGCCAACTTCAAGCATTCGATTCTCCCTAACCACAAAGGTGTTTGAGGAGTTCTTGGACAATTTGGAAATCTTGCAACATGTACTATAATCCATATTTGAAATGCAACTTGAAACTCTAAGTGAAACTATGTGAAAAATGGCCAAGAAGATGGGTCAAAATCCTGCCTAAACTAGGGCAAAATTTCTCTAAGTTAAAAGTTTTAGGTACCCTTGTTCCAAAAATCATAACTTGAGATACAAGCCTCTTTTGAGAAAACTTTGTGAATCAAAGTTGTATACCTTGTGATGGACTACAACATTCATGTTGCAAGTTTTGTTTGAATCCATTTGCATCTTGGTGAAAAAATGGGACAAAGTTAGAAACAAATAAGAAAATTTTATAACTTAGAAAAATTCTAAGTTATGAAATTTTTCCATTCTAAACGCTAATTTGCATTTTTGGGTTTCTTGATGAACAATTTTCATAATTTGACATGTCTTGGTGAAAAATGACCTTTGGCACTTGATTTTGACAAAAAAAGTCAAAGTTTGACTTTTCAGTATACAGCCCAAATTTTGATCAATTGACTGAAAAATTCATCTGTCAATCCTATGCATTTGAGATCTTTTGAACTTGTTGAATGGGTAAAGACAATGTAATTGAGTCCTTGAGTCCATGGTTGAGCTTGATTTTCCATTGGCTAGGTCAAACAGTCAAAAATTGCCTTTGTACAATCAAAACCCTAAAAGTGACCATTTTGCCCTTTTGGTGATCTGATCAAATTTCTTGTGGAATTGTGATCCAAAATTGATCAAATGGTTCATATGAGTTCATAATGTTGATTTGACTCAAATTTCATGAGGTTTGACTATCAATTGGCCATAGTTGACTTTTCCCCAATACAGCTGATTTCTAGGTCAACTGTCCAATTGACTGGGCAAAAATTTGAATCAAGGCTTGAAACTTGGTATGGACAAACTTATGAGTCCAACATGAAGTATGAAAGTAAATTTGGGCATTGTAGGTCAAAACATCACTGTGCAAACTCAAACCCTAATTTAGGTCAACAGTGCAAGGAGGTGTCTTGAGCAGAGCAAACCCTAGCTTGATCTTGAGTTCCAAGAGTCTTGTGATGAAAAATGTTGATGAAATGAGAGGGAAAATTTTGGGGTACAACAGTTGCCCCTGTTCAATCTTCTAGAACCTTAAGAGTTAGATTGGCAATTTTTCCGTTCGCGGCTCGTAGGTAAAAGATGATTGGACACTAGAGTGCCCAAAAATTTGCACTCGTCAAAGCATAGTTGAGGGAATGGGCTTAAAGATGCCATTTGGAGATGTGACAGAATCTTGTCGGAGATGGGCTTAAAGATTCCATCCAAGAATGTTTGTTGAATTTGTATGTTATGGGTGAGTGGGTGAGTATCAGAAAGGTATCCATGTTTGGAACGTCTCTGAGCTGGGGAATAAGCAATAGATTGACATCCATGTTGGGAAGCATCCGTAAACTGTTTTCAAAAGTTGAATCTGAACAAGCGATAGATTAACATCTGTGTTTGGAGAATCCGTAAACTGTTTTCAGAAGTCTTGAAGTTGAATAAGCAATAGATTAGCATCCATGTTGGGAAGCATCCGTAAACTGTTTTCAAAAGTTGAGTCTGAACAAGCGATAGATTAACATCCGTGTTTGGAGAATCCGTAAACTGTTTTCAGAAGTCTTGAAGTTGAATAAGCAATAGATTAGCATCCATGTTGGGAAGCATCCATAAACTGTTTTCAAAAGTTGATTCTGAACAAGCGATAGATTAACATCCGTGTTTGGAGAATCCGTAAACTGTTTTCAGAAGTCTTGAAGTTGAATAAGCAATAGATTAGCATCCATGTTGGGAAGCATCCGTAAACTATTTTCAAAAGTTGAGTCTGAACAAGCGATAGATTAACATCCGTGTTTGGAGAATCCGTAAACTGTTTTCAGAAGTCTTGAAGTTGAATAAGCAATAGATTAGCATCCATGTTGGGAAGCATCCGTAAACTGTTTTCAAAAGTTGAGTCTGAACAAGCGATAGATTAACATACGTGTTTGGAGAATCCGTAAACTATTTTCAGAAGTCTTGAAGTTGAATAAGAAATAGATTAGCATCCATGTTGGGAAGCATCCATAAACTGTTTTCAAAAGTTGAGTCTGAACAAGCGATAGATTAACATCCGTGTTTGGAGAATCCGTAAACTGTTTTCAGAAGTCTTGAAGTTTGAAACTTACTAAACTTATCCTGCGAAGGGTAAAGTATTAGCTGAAACACAAAGTCATGTTGTATGATGCAATGTATGTGCTATATGAATGCGCATGTAAGTTGATTAGGCGTCTTGCTGAGGAAGATAAATCTTGGATAGCCGAAGATAATAAAATATTTGACTGCTGTTGGGGAAAATAAGTCCTTGACTGCCGCTGGGGATTGAAAATCCTTTGATCATTGAAAATGAGAAGTCCTGGGACCACTGTTGGGGAAATCAGGAGTTTGGGTTGTATGCCAGTCTACTGGGGTTTTAAGGATGAGAATCTTCATTCTGTTAACGGTATCCGAAGCTTGGGAGTATACCAATCTTCTGAGGTTTCAAGGATGAGAATCTTCATTCTGTTAAGGGTCAGGAGGTTGGGAGTATACCAATCTTCTGAGGTTTTAAGGATGAGAATCTTCATTCTTGAGAGAAACAAATTTTTAGGAGCTTTAGTTGTCCGTTATTCTGTTGGTGGCTGTAACTTCCAACAGGTGATGAAGGAATCTTCGATGACTGTAACTTCCAACAGGTGATGAAGGAATTTTTGACGACGACCGTAACTTCCAACAGGTGATGAAGGAAATTTTTAACGACCGTGAATTCTAACAGGTGATGAAGGAAATTTTTAACGACCGTGAATTCCAACAGGTGATGAAGGAATTTTTGATGACGATTGTAACTTCCAACAGGTGATGAAGGAAATTTTTAACGACCGTGAATTCCAACAGGTGATGAAGGAATTTTTGATGACGACCGTAACTTCCAACAGGTGATGAAGGAAATTTTTAACGACCGTGAATTCCAACAGGTGATGAAGGAATTTTTGATGACGACCGTAACTTCCAGCAGGTGATGAAGGAAATTTTTAACGACCGTGAATTCCAACAGGTGATGAAGGAATTTTTGATGACGATTGTAACTTCCAACAGGTGATAAAGGAAATTTTTAACGACCGTGAATTCCAACAGGTGATGAAGGAATTTTTGATGACGACCGTAACTTCCAACAGGTGATGAAGGAAATTTTTAACGACCGTGAATTCCAACAGGTGATGAAGGAATTTTTGATGACGATCGTAACTTCCAACAGGTGATGAAGGAAATTTTTAACGACCGTGAATTCCAACAGGTGATGAAGGAATTTTTGATGACGACCGTTCAATTTGAAATGTAATTTGTTTTGGAGAATAAATCCTTGGCAAGTGTTGGGGAAATAAACCCATGACTGCTGGTCTGCTAGAGAGGTGATGAACTTCTCGAGGACGCTTGAACTTCTTTTTAGAAAGATTTTGGAGAGGGTCATCACTGCCCCTAGTATCGGATGTTTGTGGTACTGCCAGGAAATTTGGACTGTACGTAACCCTTTGATGAGATTGATGTTTAAATGCCCCAAGTGGTGGTGAGGGAGACTTGCCCCAGGTTTATCTGCAATTTGAGAGATTTCTCGAAATCTTGACTGGACTGCCCCAGGTTTTATGGACTTTGAAAGATTTTTTGAAATCTTGACTGGACTGCCCCAGGTTTACTGGACAATACCATATTAAGTCCCCTTTTGTTGATGGGAGATTTTTGCAACGGGAGTGTCATCCTACTTGAAGTGATTTTATTCACTAAGAGAGCTTTCGTTCATCTAAACATTCACTGTATGAATTTCTTCGCTATCAAACAAATAAACATGTGCAGACAACGATATTCAAATAATGCAAAGTTCATGCTTGTCTCGAAGTTTTGAAAAATGCGTTTTTTAGCAGAAAACTTTTTATAAGACAAATTCAACACAAGATTTAGAGCAAAGCCTTACAGGAGTCAGGATACCTTTTGTAACAGTATGATTTCGAACTAACCCATGCTTCAATTAGGACTTTTGAAGGGTTGTAACGTGGCCTGGTTCACGGTTTTAAGAAATAAAGGATAAAGGCCCAAAGTATATTTGTACCCACCCGCTCTTCATGATGTTCTTCAATCCTAAACTCATTTAATTGTGCGTCAAACTCTATTCGAGTTTGGAACAACGTTTTGGTGATGGTTCACACAAGTTGGATTTTATGGGAAGGCAATCATTTTTGCAACATTTTTCATGTTGTTTGAGGATTTACAACGACCTCTTTCTTTTGATTTATTATCCCTAATTTTTTCCTGACTGTTCCTGTTTTTGAGATTACAGTCAACGGGATGCCCCAGTTTTCTTAAGCCTCCTTTGTAGGTTTTGGCTTAGTGGGCTTTTCTTCTTTGAGAGATAATGACTGCCTATGAGATAAGGAACCATCACTGTCTTTTGGTTCAAAGGAATGTTTTTGATGTCATTTGTTGCATTACGAACTGAGAGTTTAAGACTTCAATGCACATCTTTTGAATTAACTGAGAGACTACCCTGCCCCAGGTTTAATCAAAGGTTTCAATTTGTATTCAAAACAGAAAACTTCTACTTCTTTGGCTCGAAGGGGTTGACTAGGGATTATCTTCCTTATAACTCCAGTGTTTAAGATTTGAAAGAAACGCATGTACATCGTCAGCAAGGTCTGTCCAAAAGCATACTGTATGAGATTATGGCATTGTTTTCGTCATCCTCCCTCTAAATACTTTGTAACTTTTATCAAGAGTTAAATATCATAAATAAAGTAGGAAGCATAATTCAAGAATAGTGAAAATGAATGGATGAATTCAAGACAAACATATGCAATGCATTAATGAAACAGAGTTTGACATCAACAGAAAATTATTTGAATAACAAAAGAAATTACAACTTGAAAATTCAAATGAAACAAAAGTCTCTTAGTTCGAACTTTTTCATTTCAGGTGGAGAACCCTCAGCGGAAGATTTTCATCTCGCCATCCGGCATGAATTTCAGCACTCCATTGTCAATCAAGTCTTGAATTTTGTTTTTCAAAGCCCAACAGTCGTCGGTGTCATGTCCAGGACTATAGGAGTGGTATACACAAAATGCATCGGGGTGATAGCTAGGAGAAGAGGTATTGGGCTTCCGAATAGGATCCCTTAAAGCAATAAGATTGACTTCCAACAAGCGTTCCAGTATTAGAGATGATGATATGTCAGTCTCAGTTAACTGTCTTCTAGACGTATTTTGCTTACGCCGATTACTCTGTTGATGATGACGAGGTTGTTGTTGGGCTTGTGACCCTGAAGCAAGTTGGGGAGCTTTTCCCTTGTCTTCTTGTCTCAAAGGAGGTTGAATGATGACTTGATCTTCAACCCTAGTTGTTTTCCCCACTTGGTTATCTCGAAGCAGTTTGTTGACGAGAACCCTGAGCTCTTCTTGTCTTTGAGCCAGGTCTTGAATGAGAGCCATCTGGCCCACCAGTTGTCCCATCATCTGGATCTTCATTGTTGCCAGCTCAATCGGTAGTCCTTCCAACTGATCATTCCTGATGCCGCCTGGATCCCCTAGGACCATGCCCCTTGTGAGGAGAGCTTTCACTTCTTCTTGTCCCTGGGACAGGTTCAAGAACAATTCTTGAAGTTGAGCGTTTTGAGCCTGGATATCTTTGACGGTTCTCTCTAGAGCCATCTCTACTGAAATAAACAGTAGGAGAATAAGGAAACCTGAAAAGGAAAACTTGTTATGATACAATGCATGATATGTGGATGCATGTTTTCAAGGATTTCGTGGGGTAAACACAAGAAAATGTTAGAGGTTGAACTTTGATCAACATTTTTTACTGGAGAACTTTGTATCGGTGGGTGTCTTTCCACGAGAATCAAGCTCACCATGTCAAGTGGGTCATAGCCCCAGATTCAAGTTGTTTCACTTGATCTTTGACGGCGTTTGTTTAGAGGAGAATGAATCCTCTTGCCCTTTGGTAGGCTTCTGGTTCCACGTGACTCTGCATCAAAGACCCTCGAGATCCTCGAAATGGTTATTGAAAATGCTATGGTATGATGTTATGATGTTATGTACAGGTATGCAAAAGTAAGCAAGCATATATACAGGTAATCATATTCACACAAAGAAGACCAGTCCTTAGGTTTAGGCTTGCATGAGGTTTGTAGGTAAGTACCCTCTTGAAGTTAGTTGGCTCAACCTGTCCTATAATAGAAACCGGGTTCTAAGGAGCTCAATATCACCAGATTATTTTCCGTGTTCATTGTTTTGGTTTAGCCACTTAACTGGCGACCAAAATATTCCAAGAAAAACAATCCTCAATGAGTGTAGTATCGAGTATCTACCAACTTCGGACTGCACCAAAGTCGGTCATCTCACTACCCCTAAAAAAAGGCCAAGATGGTCAAGTAAGGTTCTAAGAGTTCGTTAGTGCTTCATGACATCACTCAGCGGCCCCGTATTCTCTTTGATTGACTCAAAGGCTACCAGTACCCATAAATATGTCACACTAACGTAGCTACTGCTTCAACCATATCGGTATACCCCGCACAGTTCCCTCACAGTTTATTTCTACTTACCTAAAAGGTGCCCCCAAATTCGGGTGTAGGATTTAAAATAAACCCAAACAAGGAACCCAAAAAGTAAAGCAACCAAAGCAATCAAAGTAAGCATGTAAAAGTGATCTAAAACCCTAAGGTAACCCCACTTTTAGAAAAATCCCCAACAGAGTCGCCAGTTCTGTGATACGGTGGGAGAACTGACTTGGGATTTTACGTTTGTGTTTGCAAATGTTTCGATTTAGCAAGAGTCGCCACCGACTTTTCATTTTATCCTAAGGAAAGGTCAAAAAGCACAGGAAAGACCTTTGAGATGTTTTCTTGGGTTCAGGGAGTAGATTATAGAAAGGGAAGGTATTAGCACCCTTTCTATCCATGGTTATCCATGGGCTCTTAGTTACTTGCTTAGATTACTTACTTTGCTTTTCAATTGTTTAAAATGGTGCTCTTCAATTGTTTGAAATGGTGCTTTGTGTGTGATTTTGAAAGATGTTTTGAAAAGAGGCCATCGTTGTGGCAGCCTTTGTAATGATTCTTGTTTGAATGTATACAAAGGTGTTTTTGTCTTTTAAAAAGTTTTCAATGTTTTGAAAGTAGGGTTTTGAAATTGTGTTGTGAAGAGTGTTTTGAAGATAGCAAGGATGTTTTTGCAAGTTTTGATCAAGTAACTAAGAGTTGTCTACCCTATTTTACTCAAAGATTTTTCTTATGTTTTTAACCCTTTTAACAGTGTTGTTTCACCATTGTATTTGGTAAACAACCTTGTGTTAGGATGTTAAACGGGACAGGCGCGGGTCATCGTATAGACCATGATAGCAATAGTGTCAAGTATTTTGGCAATTTTCTTGAGGGACTTGATCATTTTGTTTAGGCAACTCAGATAGCGTCATCGAGGGACTATGATCTTTTGTTTGTTTTTGTTTTGCCAAAGTTCTTGACATGCATACCATGGCCAATTTTTGAAGGCAACAATTGGATTGTAACCCTAGGGGTGCAAGTGTGTATTGTGTTTGTTTTTCATGCATTTTTGTCTTTTGGTTAGGTCAAGCTAATTGTTGATTTTATTTTGCATACAAACCCTAGGTCTAATTATGGCATAATTGAAAGCATTTAAAGGTGCGAGAATTTAAATTCTACACTATTACAACATGATATAGGGAGGGGGGTACAAATTTGAATGGGGATTATTTTGCAAGAAATTAAATCCTAAGTTATTACAACCAAATTGAATGTATGAGACATAATATTTAAATGTACAATAAATAAATGTTAGATAAAATGTATTATGCAAAAAAAAGTTTTTATGTATGTAAAAAAAGGTTTTTTTAATGTGAAATGTAAATAAAAAAATAAAAGTCACTTTTAATTATTTTTGTCTTTTAGGGAAAAAAAAACCCTAATTTCTTAAATAAATTGTATTATTTATTATTTATGTACAATAATGTATCAATTTGTACAAAAAATAAAAGTATATTGTAAAAAAGGTATTTTGGTATAAAATTTTAATAACAATAAAAATGTATTATTTTTGTGTTTTTTGTTCTTATTATTTAATAAAATATATTATATATGTATATATATGTATTAAATATATTAAGTGTGTATAAAAATAAAATAAATTATTTACAAAATGTATATATTTCAAGAAAATATTTTCAAATATGTATAAAAATAATAAATAAAAATAAAAGTATTTTTTATATTATTTTTACATTTAAACAAAGGTAAATATAAAGTATTTAATATATTAATACTAGAATTAATTAAAATAAATATCAAATAAATATAAAAATTTATGAAAATATTTTTTAAGTATTTTTTATATTCGAAAATAAAATATCAAGGTCAGAAATAAAATAAAAATGCAAAAATAATAAATATGCAAGAAAAGGGCCAGGGGGTGTAAAAAGAAAAGAGGGGGGTGCCAAAAGTAAGTCTGTACAGGCCCAGCCCAGAAACAACTTCATCTTCTTCCTTTGAACAGAAACGCGCGCACTCTGTATACAAAATGCTATCTCCTGATTCCTTGCTTTTTTGACAAAACTCATAACATGAAACTTGTAGAGCATCAAACAACGAATCTAACCATATAAAAAACTTAAGCTAACACTCAAAGACCAGAGAGAATTTCTCTGGCCATAATTCTTAACCTAGTTTTTTCAGAAAGTTCATGAACAAAATTCTCCTAGCACGATTAATATAAATGAAAACTAAGCACATGTATGGTTTCAGGGCTATGAATACAACATTTTTCATTCACAAACCTAAGTCTAACTATTCCTAAATAGAGAGATAGAAGTTCATGAAATACCTGTTTCAGTTGACTTCGAGCTGGACAATGCAACAACTTCCAAGGGTGCTTAAGGTTCTTTTGAGCTTGCCTGATGTCCAATGAAGCTTTCCCAATGCTTAGTTTGTTTTGAAGTAGCCTGAATCGTGCTACAGAACTCAACCTACAAAGCTTTAAAACAAAAATGGCAATGTGTGTTAATGGTGTTACAGCTAGAAATGGAGGTCCAGAATAGTTCATGTGAGTTGAATGGAAGGTGTTTGAAGTATCTTTGGACCAAACGCACGATGGAATTTGATGATGGATTGCAAAATGCAGAACTGGCCCTGTTTTGCAAGAAAATGGGGATTTTATGCACAAGGAGTTTTGAGAGGTCAAGGGCTCGTGTTTCTGGCTTGCTAGGGTGTATGAAACTTGTTTGACAACTTTGTTTTAGTTGGTTTTATCTGATGTGTGAGATACTTTGTTTTTGACAAGTTTTCTTCTTCTTGAAGCAAAAGAGTGGAAGTGTGGTTATAGACTTGTACAGGCCATCCTATCACCCTGCACACAACCCTATTGGCCCCTCTAATTAGTGGATTTTATTTTCAGCATAAGATCTGGTTCAATGCTCTAGGATGTTGTTTTGACATAAAGCAAAGTTCAAGCAAAAATGGCATTGTTACTTTTTCCATTTAAGGCTTAATCTAGTGTACAATACCCTAATGACCAAGACAATGCCTTGGCTCAATGGATTTGAATTAAATTATGGAGTAAAAACTGGTTTAGAGGCCTGTAATTGTGAACCAAGCTAGCTAGATCAGATTTGGCAAGTGGTATGAACATGTATTGGCCATGGATCAAAGTGAGTTTTTGCCAACTTCAAGCATTCGATTCTCCCTAACCACAAAGGTGTTTGAGGAGTTCTTGTACAATTTGGAAAGCTTGTAACATGTAATATAATCCATCTTTGAAATGCAACTTGAAACTCCAAGTGGAACTATGTGAAAAATGGCCAAGAAGATGGGTCAAAATCCTGCCTAAACTAGGGCAAAATTTCTCTAAGTTAAAAGTTTTAGGTACCCTTGTTCCAAAACTCATAACTTGAGATACAAGCCTCTTTTGAGAAAACTTTGTGAATCAAAGTTGTAGACTTTTTGATGGAATACAACTTTCATGTTTCAAGTTTTATTTGAATCCATTTGCATCTTGGTGAAAAAATGGGACAAAGTTAGAAAAAAATTAGAAAATTTTATAACTTAGAAAAATTCTAAGTTATGAAATTTTTCCATTCTAAACCCTAATTTGCATTTTTGGGTTTCTTGATGAACAATTTTCATAATTTGACATGTATTGGTGAAAAATGACCTTTGACACTTGATTTTGACCAAAAAGTCAAAGTTTGACTTTTCAGTATACAGTCCAAATTTTGATCAGTTGACTGAAAAATTCATCTGTCAATCCTATGCATTTGAGATCTTTTGAACTTGTTGAATGGGTCAAGACAATGTCATTGAGTCCTTGAGTCCATGGTTGATCTAGATTTTCCATTGGCTAGGTCAAACAATCAAAAATTGCCTTTGTACAATCAAAACCCTAAAAATGACCATTTTGCCCTTTTGGTGATTTGATCAAATTTCTTATGGAATTGTGATCTAAACTTGATCAAATGGTTCATATGAGTTCATAATGTTGATGTGAATCAAATTTCATGAGGTTTGACTGTCAATTGGCCACAATTGACTTTTTCCCCAATACAGTTGATTTCTAGGTCAACTGTCCAATTGACTGGGCAAAAATTTGAATCAAGGCTTGAAACTTGGTATGGACAAACTTATGAGTCCAACATGAAGTATGAAAGTAAATTTGGGCATTGTAGGTCAAAACATCATTGTGCAAACTCAAACCCTAATTTAGGTCAACAGTGCAAGGAGGTGTCTTGAGCAGAGCAAACCCTAACTTGATCTTGAGTTCCAAGAGTCTTGTGATGAAAAATGTTGATGAAATGAGAGAGCAAATTTTGGGGTACAACACATCTCATATTCAGAGTATGAGAAAATCACAAATAGAGAAACAACTAAGAAATTGTTTGATTCTCTGAGAATGATGCATGAAGGCAACGAGCAAGTAAAAGAAACCAATGCCCTTACGCTCATTCAGAAGTATGAAGCCTTCAGAATGGAAGAAGACAAAACCATTGAAACAATGTTCTCTAGATTTCAAACTCTGGTGGCAGGGCTAAAGGTGCTGGACAAAGGGTACTCAACTGCTGATCATATAAAGAAGATCATCAGAAGTTTACCAAAACAGTGGAGTCCAATGGTCACGACTCTCAAACTAGAAAAAGATCTGAACATAATATCTCTAGAAGAACTTGTCAGCTCCCTCAGAAGCCATGAGATAGAGTTAGAAGATGATGAGCCTCAGAAGCAATGTAAGTCTCTCGCTCTTAAATCTAACAAATATGAAACCAAAATTTTGCAGACAGAAGCAGAAGCAGAAAACTCTGGAGAATCCTCGTCAGAAGAAGACGAACTATTATTTCTATCCAGAAGAATCAATCAGCTGCGGAAGCACAAGCAGAAGAATTTCAGAAACTCCAGAAGAACAGGAGATGACTCTGAATCTTCTGAAGACGGAACAAAATCAGAAGATGAACAAGCCAATATAGCTCAAACAAACAACTTATTATATGTCTCAGAATCTTCTGAATCAGAATCAGGGTCAGAATGAGAATCAGACGCTGAAGAGGTATTTTCTGACTTTACTGTTAATTTTACTAAAGCTGAACTAGGAGAAAGTCTGAGTGAAATTCTAGAAAGATATCAGCAGCTTCGAGTCAAATTCAGGAACCTGAAAAAGGATCTTGCTTCTGACTCTGAAGAAACTGAGAGTCTGAGATTAGAAAACTCTGAGTTAAAAGAAAAGATTTCAAAACTAGAAAATGACTTACAAAACTCTCAGAAGGAAATAATCTCAGAGGATCCCAGTAATGCTAATAAGATCATAAAGGAATGTGATCAAAGCTTTCAGACGTTTCTGGCTAAAAACATAGATAGAAGCAAAATGGTTTCAATGATCTAAGGAGTTAGCAGGAACGACATAATAGGTATAGGATACAAAGGCAAAGTATCCCAGCCTAAGAAAGTTAAGGATCGGTTTATCAAACGCACTCCTCTCTATTCTCACTTCACCACTGGGCAAACACATGATATAAAACATGCTGGTAAGGCGTTTTATACTAAACCAGAATTCAAACAGAATTTTGGAAACTCTAACAGTCATGGACCCAGAAATATATGGGTACCGAAAGACAAAATCATCTATGTTGCAGATATTTTTAACAGCAAGGTTGAAACCCCAGTATTAACACCTGGACTCTGGATGCTCTCTACACATGGAGGAAAGAAAGCATATGTTCCAAAGCCTGGAATTTAAAGGATTAACAGATTTCAGAGGCAATCAGAAACAAAAGCTACTGTCTCTGAACCATTGGAAACGAGCTGTTAGTCAAAAAGATGGAACAATCCTCTTTTTTGGCAAGAGAGAGAACAACATCTACAAAATTAATTTGTCAGATCTTAAAACTCAGAATGTAAAATGCCTTTTGTCTGTTAGCGATGAGCAATGGGTATGGCACAAAAGATTCGGACATGTCAGCTTGATAAAAATCTCTCAATTAAATAAACTAAATTTAGTCAGAGGACTTCCCAATCTGAAGTACAACTCAGAAGCTCTGTGCGAAGCATGTCAAAAAGGAAAATTTTCAAAACCTTCTTTTAAATCAAAAAATGTTGTTTCTTCCTCTAGGCCATTAGAACTACTATATATTGATCTGTTTGGGCCAGTTAAAACTGCATCCATCAGAGGCAAGAAGTATGGATTGGTCATTGTTGATGACTACAGCAGATGGACATGGGTTAAGTTTTTAAAACACAAGGATGAGTCACATTCTGTGTTTGCTGACTTCTGTAACCAAGTGCAAAACGAAAAAGATTTTAGAATTATAAAAGTCAGAAGTGATCATGGAGGAGAATTTGAAAACCATTATTTTGAAAAATATTTTAAAGAAAATGGTATTCTTCATGATTTCTCTTGTCCTAGAACTCCCCAACAAAATAGAGTTGTAGAACGAAAGAACAGAACATTACAAGAAATGGCCAGGACCATGATCAATGAAACAAATATGGCTAAGCACTTTTGGGCAGAAGCTGTGAACACAACATGTTACATTCAGAATAGAATCTCTATAAGACCTATTCTTGAAAAGACTCCCTATGAATTATGGAAAAACAGAAAACCCAACATTTCATATTTCCATCCTTTTGGATGTACTTGTTTTATTTTGAATACTAAAGAAAATCTGAACAAGTTTGATTCTAAAGCACAAAAGTGTTTTCTGCTTGGATATTATGAACGCTCAAAAGGCTATAGAGTATACAACACAAAAACTCTGATTGTTGAAGAATCAATCAAAGTCAGGTTTGATGATAAGCTTGGCCAGCAACAGCCAAAGCAAATTGATATTTCTGTAGGTATAGAAGATCATCTCTCAAACTCTGAAAAGTCAGAAGCAAATGAAGACTCAGAAGATTCTCCTCTTGATAATGCTCTGGATAATCTCAGAATCTCTGAACAACCCACTCAGAAAAGGTTTCCCATAATCTCTTCAGCTCATAAAGAAGACGTGATTATTGGAAGAAAAGAAGATCCCATCAGAACAAGATCCTCTCTCAGAATCAATGAAGAATCATTGTTTGGATTGGTATTTATGATTGAACCAACCTCTATTGATGAAGCTCTGGAAGACAATGATTGGATCTTAGCAATGCAAGATGAACTCAATCAATTTTCCAGAAACGATGTATGGGACCTAGTTCCAAGACCTAAAGGATTCAACATTATAGGAACTAAATGGGTTTTCAAAAACAAATTAAATGAGCAAGGAGAGGTGGTCAGAAACAAAGCACGACTGGTTGCACGGGGTTATAGTCAACAAGAAGGAATTGATTATAATGAAACCTTTGCCCCAGTCGCTAGGTTAGAATCTATTAGATTATTAATTTCTTTTGCTGTTCAAAATAACATTTCATTATATCAAATGGATGTTAAAAGTTCATTTTTAAATGGCTAAATAGAAGAAGAAGTTTATGTCCATCAACCTCCTGGCTTTAATGACTCAAAGTATCCAGAACATGTTTTTAAATTAAAAAAGTCTTTATACGGTTTAAAACAAGCTCCCAGAGCTTGGTATGAACGTTTGAGTAATTTTATTTTAGAAAAAGATTTTACCAGAGGGAAAGTGGACACAACTTTATTCAGAAAGACATTTAAAAATGACATTTTAATTTGTCAAATTTATGTTGATGATATTATTTTTGGAACCTCTAATATCTCCCTTGGAAAAGAATTTGCTGAGACCATGCAGGCAGAATTTGAGATGAGCATGATGGGAGAATTGAAGTTCTTTCTGGGAATACAAATTAACCAGACTCCAGAAGGTACTTACATACATCAGACGAAGTATGTTAAAGAACTTCTGAAGAAATTTCAGATGTCAGGAAGCAAAGATGCTAAGACACCAATGCATCCAACATGCATTCTGGGAAAAGATGAGGTAAGTATGAAGGTAGATCAGAAGCTCTACAGAGGTATGATTGGATCCCTTCTCTATCTAACTGCATCTAGACCTGATATATTATTCAGCGTATGTTTATGTGCTATATTCCAATCAGATCCTAGAGAATCTCACTTAACTGCTGTTAAGAGAATTCTGAGGTATCTGAAAGGTACTACTAATCTGGGTCTGTGTTACATAAGATCAAAAGATTTCAGACTAGTAGGTTATTGTGATGCTGACTTTGCTGGAGATAGAATTGAAAGAAAGAGCACCTCTGGAAGCTTCCAGTTTCTGGGTGACAATCTTATCTCGTGGTACAGCAAGAAGCAAGCAACAATTGCACTTTCAACAATAGAAGTTCAGTATATATCTACTGCTGGATGTAGTTCTCAGATGATCTGGATGAAAAGTCATCTATAAGATTTTAATCTTTATGAAAGTAAGATTCATATCTTCTGTGACAATACCTATGCAATTTGTCTTTCTAAAAATCCCATTTTACATTCTAAAGCAAAACACATAGAAATTAAATATCATTTTATAAGGGACTACATTCAGAAAGGAATTTTAAATTTTAAATTTGTAAAAACAGACCATCAATAGGCTGATATTTTTACCAAAACCCTTTCAGAAGATAGATTTAAATTCATTTTGAAAAATATTTGTATGGAATTATGTCCTGAATAAAATTGTATTTATCTTCTGTGTTTGCCTTCAGAATGTTCTGAAATGAATGTTCTGATTAACAACTCTTCAGAAGTTAGAAGAGAAGTTACATCAGAAGCTATATATAAAGTTCTGAAATGTTCTAACGTTTCATTACAAGTATAGTTCAATAGTTCATTATATCAAACAGCTGTCCCATGCAACCTTCAGGAGATGAACATGTGGTGTGTTTCTGAAAGGTCACGCGTGCTAAGCTATTGACGCCGTTCCTAGGTAACTGTTATGATTTTCTCAAATCTCACGCTTTCCACTCAATTTTCATTATCATTAAATGCTAGTAATGATTAGATTCTTTTTAATTAATTTTTTTAAAAAAACTCTTTTTACAGTTTTATTTTTTAAAACATATTTCTCAAAAGTTTTCATATAAATACCTTTCTAAAACCCCTTTCTCACTTTTTACCTTCTCTTTCAAAATTCAACCGTCTCTGTGTATTTTTCTTTGCAACCCATTTTCTTCTCTCAACCTAAGTGCTCAAATGGCTTCCTCCTCTACTCATTCTGGAAACACCCAATCTGAATCTTTTTTTATTAAAACTTTTACGCTCTTCAATGATTTTTTATATACTTTTTGATTATGCCAAAAATGGGGAGAAAATGAGTATTTTGATCTAATATCTGATTAACAGTTATGGGACTAAGTCTCAAACATTCTAACAAAATACAAAGATTTCTTTCTATGTTTAAAAGAATTTTGCAGGTATCACTAAACTCTGGAAGTTTAATTCAGCTGAACATTATCTTCAAAAGACTTACTGAAGAAATCCTAGAAGAAAATTTCAAAGCTCTTATGAAAATTCTCAGGAAGTTTTTCTTATAGAAATATTTATTTCAGGGGGAGATTCTTATCTCTTGTTCATTTTTATTTCAAAACCTGAATATTTTTGTCATCATCAAAAAAAGGGAGATTGTTAGAACAAGATTGGTTCTGATCATATCTCAGAGTTTTGATGATAACAATAAAATATATTTTATATAATTGATACTCTGATGAGCATATTTATTTGTTTCAGATAATATTCTGACTGAAGTATTTTCTTAGATGAGAATCATTTTGACGTGCTGAGCTGAAAATAAATGAAGAAGTTCTTTGATGAAAGAACTATTTGTTTTAGCACAAGTTCTGATGTTGACTCTGATAAGAAACTATTTTATGCATCTTCTAAAGCTTAGCAAGTTTCCATGTAAACTTTGTTCAGAAGAATTCTGCAAGCAAGCGCTGATAAGAAGATTTGCAAGCATATTCTGAAGCAAGACGTGAAGCTAGTTCTGAAAGAATAAAGAAGCTAACAAGTCTTGTCAAGTTTCAGGAAACATGCTATGACAAGTGTCATTTACTCATTTAATGCAAATACGGCTACATCCACTCAAGTGTCTACGCTAGTTCATTGGAAAATGCAATACTGCAAGCAAACACGTAAACATTAATTGCTCTCCACTTTTGAAGGCATCAACAGTCGTTTTCTTCATGTTATAAATAGAAGATCATTTATTGCAAGCCAACTACCCAACTACGTGAAAATATTCTGCTGCTCACAAATTATTTTACAAACACTTTGTGCAAAACTAATCTTAGTGAAAAATCACAGTTTGTGATATAGCTTTCTAAGAAGCAATTTGTTTCACTATCTGTAAAGATTTAATTCTTGTAATTGTTCCTTGAGAGACCAAGCTTGGTCAGATTTCTAAAGAAGGCTAGGACTAGTTTGAGTCTTAGTGGTGTTAGTCACTTGTAAGTTTACTTGTGCTTTAAATTGTTAGTCACAACAGTTTGGTTGTGTGATTGTAATCTATTTGATTATAGTGAATTAATTCCTTATTGAGAAAGGCGAAATCACCTTGGCGGATGGACTGGAGTAGTTTGAGTTCAAACGAATCAGGATAAAAATAACTGTGTCTTTCCATTATTGTTGAGCCTTTAAGAAAAATAAAAAAAGAAACTTATTCACCCCCCCCCCCTTCTAAGTGTTTTCTCACCCTTCATTGTTAAAATTAGTACCATTGTTCGTGATAATCCTTTCGGGGAGGCCATACCGACAAATAAGATTATGTTTAATAAACCGAGCTACAATATTCTTTGTAATGGAGGCAAACGAGGTTGATTCAACCCACTTGGTGAAATAATCAATGGCGATGAGGATGAAATGATGCCCGTTAGACGCGGTAGGCTTAATATCACCAATCATATCAATGCCCCACATTGCAAATGGCCAAGGAGCGGTTAAAACATTCAGAGGAACCAGAGGCACGTGTACTTTGTCAGCATAGATCTGGCATTTGTGACAAGTTCTTGAGTGACGATGGCAATCAGTTTCCATGGTCGACTAATAATAACCCGCTCTCAGAATTTTCTTAGCCATTGTGTGCCCACTGGAATGAGTACCAAAGACACCTTCGTGCATATCCTCCATAACTTTCTCCGCTTCCTTCTTGTCTATACAACAAAGAAGTGTCGAATCGTGGTTGCGCTTGTATAAAATTTCGTTTCTCAGAAAGAACTTAGCAGAGAACCTCCGTAGGAATTTCTTGTCATTGATAGATGCTCCTCCAAGATACTCTTGAGCTTCGAGGTACCTTTTAACTTCATGAAATCAAGGTTTCTCTTCTACTCCGTCAGTATTAACTTCTTAGAAATGTGCAGGTTCGTCTAGTCTCTCAATAGTAATTCGAGGAGTCTCGTTGTCCCATCTGACTTTGAACATAGATGACATGGTAGCCAATGCGTCTGTCAACTGATTCTCCTCTCGTGGAATATGTTCAAAAGTGATTTCTTCGAAGTATGGAATTAACGTCAGTATTTGCTCCTGATAAGGAACGATATTCAGGTGCTTCGTGTCCCATTCTCTCTTAATCTGACTGATTACCAGGACTTAGGGATGTCAGTTTGGACCTGTTAATGGGGATCCCCGCGGGGAACGCCCCGTTCGGGGCCCCAAAGATGGGGAATTTTCCCCCGTGGGGGCGGGGATGGGGAGAAAAATTCCCCCGAGAGCATTTCGGGGACGGGGACGGGGAATACACCCCCCGCCCCGCGGGGACCCCGCCCCGCCTATTATTTTAATATAGTTAATTTAATATATATATTTTAGATTAGGTTTTTTAGTCATTTCCTTTATGTTTATTTATAAAAATAAATAAATAAATATTCATGTATTTATTAAGAGAGAGAAATGTAAATATTAGACCCTAAAAAAGTTGAAGCGTTTCATTTTCTTCTGCCAGACATTTAGAGTCTCACACGTTAGACTCCTTTTTTTCTTCTCCAGTCAAATCTCCATTCATCTTCCTCTTCCAATTCCATCTTCTCTATTTGGTGTGCTTCCATTATTCACAGCTCTTACAATTTCATCAATAAGGTTTGATTTTCATAAATTTGTTCATGTAATTATTTATAGGAAAAAAATAGATTATTTCTCTTTGATTCTCATAAATCTGTTTATATTATTGTTTATAGAAAAAAGTAGATTGTTTCTCCTTGATTCTCATAAACCTGTTCATGTAATTGCTTATAGGAAAAGTTGATTATTTTGATTAAATTTAAATTAAATTGTTTAGAAATTTTAGAGTTATCAAATCATTTGCATATTAAAAAAATATAAAATAATCAAAAAATTACTCATTTTTATCTCCTTTTAAATATTTTTGTGTTCATTTTTTATCTATACTATGCATTTGTAATTAAAATAATGTCGTCAGTTTTTCCTTAAAAAATATTAAAATATACTTTTCCTATTTTTTATTAATATATCACACTATAATTTAATTTTCTATATTAAACAAAAAAATATTACTTTTTAAATGAATCAATATATCATGCTATCACGGTATCACCCATAAAAAAAACCAAATATCTTATATTTCTAATTATTAATGAAATAATAACATATAAACAATAATATATCATGCTATCACCCATAAAAAAATATATATCTTATATTTCTAATTATAAAACCAAAGCCATTAAGTGAAATAATAACATATAACTTTTTACACGAGTAAATATATCATGTATATAGGTAAATAAATGTATTCTCAATGTATATAATTAATTAATATATGTTATTATTTCTAATTGAAAAGTTACAGTAAATAAGGCATATTTAGAAATATGTGTAATGCATCATATATTTAGAAATATAAGATTTTTCTTATTAATTATTTTTTGTGTGAATTTCATGTATTTACTATTTCATTTATTTATTATTTTTTCATATATTTATTATTTTTGTTCTACTTCCATGTAGCCTTTTAAAATTTGTGTTTGTGTGTGTCAGGTTTTTGGTAAAAGAATGGTTGGTGAAGTTCAATCATCTAATAGTCCTAATGTTGCTTTGGAAGGGAATGAAGTTCCTATAGAAAGTAGTGGAGTTTCACTCACACAGGAAGTTCAATCTACTCCAAATGAAATAAATATAGAAAATCAAGATCCTGAAGCTCCCGTTGAACCCACTACAAGTCCTAACAAAAGGGGATTAAAATCAGATGCTTGGCCCTATTTTAAAAGGCAAAAAATAGGAGGCATTTGGAAGGCTATATGCAAATCTTGTGATAAGAAAATTGGTGGTGATACAAAAAATGGTACTAAACATTTATTTGATCATATTAGCATATGTCCAAAACGCACAGAGAGAGGTCCAAAACAAGCCATGCTTAAAGTGACAGAAAAAAAATCCGGAAACAGACATGAATCATTTGTGGTTGGAAATTATACATTTAATCAAGATGTTTCTAGGAATGAACTCGCGAAGATGATTATATTGCATGAATATCCCATCATGATGGTTAACCATATTGGTTTTAGAAATTATAGCCATTCTCTTCAACCTTTGTTCAAGATAGTTTCTCGCAACACCATGAAGAATGATATAATGAAGTTGTATGAAAGTGAGAAGTCAAAGCAAATGAAAATACTTGCAAAGAATAAAAGCCGCATTGCAATAACTACTGATATGTGGACTGCTAGCAACCAGAACAAAGGATATATGTCTGTTACAGCTCATTACATTGATGAAAATTGGATTTTGCAGAATCGGATCATCAGGTAACTTCTCCCTTCCATTTACGTTATTATTATAATATAGTTATTTTATGTGATATTTATTATAATTTATTTTTAGGTTCATTTATGTCCCTACGCCACATACTGCTGAGGTCATTTGTGATTTTTTGGTAGATTGTTTGATGGATTGGAATATTGATAGAAAATTGTCAACATTAACCGTTGATAATTGTAGCACCAATGATGCTCTGATTGACCATTTGATTGATAAGATGTCATCTTCTTCTTTTATTTTAAAAGGGAAATTGTTTCATATGCGTTGTTGCGCCCACATATTAAACTTGATAGTGAAAGATGGCATGCAAACAATTTCTAGTTCAATTGAAAAGATTAGGGAAAGTGTCGGTTTTTGGGTAGCAACACCAAAGAGGGAGGAGAAATTTAAAGAAACTTGTAATCAATTGAACATGACTTATGAAAAGAAGCTTGCACAAGATTGTAGAACAAGATAGAACTCTACTTATTTAATGCTTGCTTCTGCATTGCCTTACGAACAAGTTTTTAAACGTTTAAAACAACGCCGTGATTCCCAATATAAGTGTGCACCAAGTGAAGAAGATTGGAAAATGGCAAGAGAAATTTGTGACAAGTTGAAATTATTTTTTAGTGTCACTGAGTTGTTCTCGGGTACTAAGTATCCAACATCAAACATTTATTTTCCCAAAGTTTGTCAAATAAGATTAGCTTTAAGAAAGTGGGAAGATTCTTCTAGTGATATTATACAAAGTATGGCAAGAAGTATGATAGTGAAGTTTGACAAATATTAGAGTTTGATTAATGGGGTGATGGCAATAGGGGCTGTTTTGGATCCTAGATATAAAATAACTTTGTTGAATTACTTCTTCCCACTTATGTATGGGAATAATGCTCCCAAAGAATTGGAAAAGGTAATACAAATGTGTGAAGATTTAGTTGAAGAATATCAACCAAATAATGATATGGTTCCTACAAGTAGTGAAGTTGGTGCATCAACATTGGTAGATGACATTGATGTCACAAGTCAAGATTGGGAGAAGGCTTATTCGGAATATGTGATGGAAAATACTTCAACTACAAATGTCAAGTCAGAATTTACTTCCTACTTGGAAGATGGTGTCTTGCTTGATAAACAAAAAAAGGAAAATTTTGACATCTTAGGATGGTGGAAACAAAATGGTTTGAAATTTCCAACTTTGCAAAAGATTGCAAGGGACTTTTTAGCAATTCCTATCTCTACCGTTGCTTCAGAGTCCGCCTTTAGTACTAGTGGTCGTGTTTTAAGTCAACAACGTAGTAGGTTGAAGGAAGACACTTTAGAGGCTTTGATGTGCACTCAAGATTGGATCCGAAAAGATATAAAAGGTAATATATTTTTATCTTTTACAAGATTAATTGAAAAGGATTTTTAAATTTTAATTTAGCTATTTGTTTCTTAGGTTATTCAAAAACGTTGACTCAATTCGAATGTGTGGATGAAGATATGGATGATGATGATGATGATGATAATAAGGTAATTTACATATTAGTGTTGATTACCTTTTAGTTTTTAAAGTATTTTTTTAAGTAAATATAATTATTGATTGTTTACTTTTCGTAGGAAAAAGAAAGTCATATCTAATTGTGGAATGAGGAAGAAGACCTTGCAAGGAGAAGTTGGAAAGAGAGACATGATTGATCATTACTTGTTTGGATATTTTGCTTAATATTTTAGTTTATTTATATGTAACTTTGTTTTAAGTATTTTGATATTTCTACTTTACGTGTGTTATCAATTGAGCAAATAGAGATATGTTGACTTTTGCTTTTAGTTGACTTATTATGAAGTATTTTTTAGCTTTTCAAGCATACTCACGATGCTAAATTTTATAATTATCCCTTATTAGTTTTGATGAAGTATAGTTTTTTAAGCATAATTATGTTGTTGGATTTTTTTAGTTGTTTAGGCATATTGTTACTTTAAAAAGTATTATAGTTCATTTTGTTGAATTTTATAGCATTTTATAGAAATTTATAAAAAAAATATTATTATTTTGTGTTCCATTAGTATTTTTAATAAAAAATAATAAATGTCAAATACTAGTATTTTTTAATAACATAATAAATATGTGAATTCTTTGTGCTTTTTATTTTTATAGAAAATATAAACATTTAAAAAAATAAAATATTAATGAATAAATGTAGGATCTATGGGGATCCCCGCGGGGAACGAGGATCCGCGGGGAACGGGGATGGGGATAGAAATTCCCCCGTGACGGAGATCGGGGACGGGGACGGGGAATGAATTTGATGGCGGGGAAAAAGATGGGGAAGTGTCCCCCCGGCCCCGCCCCGCCCCATTGACATCCCTAAGTCCCCATATACACTGAAGAACTTGATCCTCAGGTCAATAGCAACTTTGATATCCATGATGCACGCTTCGTATTCGACCATATTATT
Source organism: Vicia faba (assembly GCA_948472305.1). Taxonomy (NCBI): domain Eukaryota; kingdom Viridiplantae; phylum Streptophyta; class Magnoliopsida; order Fabales; family Fabaceae; genus Vicia; species Vicia faba. Next base: position 520,969,913 of record OX451739.1, on the reverse strand, counting down.
GGTACAGTCAAAGCAAAGCCTAACACCAAATGTTGTATGGAAACCTTTGAAAAATATTTTAACATGCGTTTGTTTGAAAGCTAGAAAATTAATTTTTAAGATTTTCATTCTTAATTTGAAGGAAGTTATTCCTTAAAAATAAATTTTTAATCTAGTAAAATAAGTCAAACTACTATTTTTATTTTACTATTTAAGATTTTTTATATCTGATAATTCATTAAATAAATTATAAATTATATTAACCAACTTTATATACATTATTAATCAAAATTAATTCAATACATAACATTATTTTTTAATGTTAGTATACTCAATAATCAAAATTTAAATTATATTAATCAATTTTTTATTTAATTAATCAATTTTATTTTACTATTTACTATTAATTTTTGATATCAGAATATATATATATTAATTAAAGTAGGAATTGTATTAAACAAATTTTTTATATACCAAAATCATTATAAAAAAAAGAGTTTCAGCGTATTTATTAATGGTAAATAAGGTGTAAGTGTAAAATTAGATGTCAAAATATTACTCTTAATTTAACCATGATTGCTAACAAACACAGTTTCACCTTATCTTATCCACATTCTACAAGACAAACTTCAGCAATCTTCGATATGTCATTCGTTAACAACAACTGCCATTGCCCATAGCTCATGTTTCCAATGGCAAACATTGAAACCGTTATCAGGAGAGTCACCTCCGTAACAAACCACCTCCTTTCCACTCCAACACCACCACAACCTCAACTCATTTCCTTGTGCCACGCTTCTAGTTCCACGAATAGCGATAGCTACCAACGAGTTCATGGAAATGTTCCCTCCAACGACGTTGTTTGGGAGGTTGTTGCTTCTGATGATGAAGGAAAGCATTTCACTGACATTGTCTATGAGAAATCCGTTGGTGAAGGAATAGCAAAGGTTACTTAACAGATTCTCAAATGTAGTTCTTATTTATTCACTTTTTGTTACTCTAAGCAGTGTTTGATATCTATTAGAATAATCACTAGTTAGATTGTTTGAAAGAGTTTATAAAAACTATTTACAAATAATTAGGCAATTCTATAATTTAGGGTTTAATGTTGCAGATTAGTATTAATAGGCCAGAGAGAAGAAATGCATTTCGACCTCACACGGTTAAGGAGCTTATTCGTGCTTTCAATGATGCTAGAGATGATCCTTCTGTTGGTGTCATCATTCTCACTGGAAAGGTATGTATATACATAATGTTCGGCTACATACGTTCCATTGCAGTTTTGTCCTGGTTCAAACGGTTTAAATCGGTTAATATGATATAATAGGCTTGTCGGTTCGATGTCTGGTTCAATTTTCAAATTACTTCTATTATACATATATTTGTGATTTTCCATTGTAATTTGTCACTGAGAAACCACTGATCTATAACATTGAATTGATTGATTTTAATGCCGAAGTGGTGGCGTAGGGAACAGATGCATTTTGTAGTGGTGGTGACCAAGCCTTGAGGACTGAAGATGGTTATTCTGATTACGAAAATATCGGCCGCCTTAATGTGTTAGACTTGCAGGTATATATCAATTCATTCCTGATGTTTCTTTTTGGGTGAATGAAAGAAATCTTTACTCAACTTATCTTTTTGCGGGCTTTTTGCAGCATTCTTTTCAATGGATCAATATTGTTTTGAGTAAATCATCATTTTCGTCCTCCAAATTATAAGTGTCGATTAATTTAGTCTTTCAAATTTACGGAATGGCAGTTTATCCCGTAAACATTAGTCAATTTAGTCTCTCCTCCACAGTATCACAATCTGCTTTTCCCTGATTTGTAGTGAGACAATTTTCAATTCAAGTTGTTGGAAAAAAACCAATAGTCCCTTTGTTATTTTTCTTCTTTGAACTTCATTCTTTTCCTCTATTACAGGTGCAGATTCGCCGCCTACCGAAACCAGTGATTGCAATGGTACTCTCCTTACTTCTTTGATACTCTTGTTATATTAAGATTTTCTGCTTACATTAAAACAGGTTGCAGGGTATGCTGTTGGAGGAGGACACGTATTGCACATGGTTTGTGATCTAACCATTGCAGCAGATAACGCTGTCTTCGGCCAAACGGGTCCTAAGGTGCATCAATCATTTACTATTCGTACAAATCAAACACATAGCCTTTCCTTTGTAACATCTTGTCTTTGTATCTATAAAGGTTGGGAGTTTTGATGCGGGTTACGGAAGTTCTATCATGTCGCGTTTGGTGAGGACTAAATTCATAGTACTATTTTGTTTGCTTTAACATTTTGATATTGTCGATCGAGACGATAGAAATTATGATTGTTAATACAGGTAGGTCCAAAAAAAGCACGCGAAATGTGGTTTCTCGCAAGGTTTTATTCTGCTGTTGAAGCAGAGAAAATGGGCCTTATCAACACTGTTGTACCAGTAAGCTCTTGGAATTCTCAACACTGTAATTGCAAGTTCTAACATGAAGCTCATACTTATGGTTAATGTAATGTTTTGATTTGGTATAGCTAGAGAATTTAGAGAAAGAAACAATCAAATGGTGTAGGGAGATACTCAGAAACAGCCCGACTGCAATTCGGGTTCTTAAGGCGGCTATTAATGCAGTGGATGACGGGCACGCCGGACTTCAGGTACATCACTATTCATGATTTTTTTTTTGAAATCTTGGTATCTGAGCTAGCGACCGACTAATTCAATATTTGATTATAGGAAATGGGTGGAAATTCAACATTGATCTTTTATGGCACTGAAGAAGCAAAAGAAGGAAAAACTGCGTATATGGAACGTAGACGTCCGGATTTTTCGAAGTTTAATCGAAGACCATAAATTCCAATGTATTTATAAATTATACATGTCAATTCTTGTTATCAATTTGAGGTATGGTCTCCTAGTCTGACCAATGTTTTTTAGCAAAAATAAACAGATTTGATTCATGTTAGCTATTGTAATGTTATGTCCTTATTAAGTTTCTCTTCATATAAAACCAGTATCATATTTCTGAGTTATAGGAAAAAAAATAAACCACTCATTTGCCTTAGAATCATGATCATGGTATCAGAGCCTGGTTAACCATGTGCTTGGTTTGGGAGTTGAACTCAAGATCACTTGATGAAGCAAGCCCTGACACCATGAAGGAAACCAACAGGCTAAAGAGTTCAAGGTGTCATTTTGTTGGAATTTTAATAAACTATATCATATGTAAAAGAACATCAAACAAATTTCAGGTTTTTGACTACGTGTATTTTAACGTTTCTATATCATATTTCAAAACCGGCATAGATGTTTGGTTGAATTTTAATCATGTTAACAGATTTTTTTCCCTCTACAGCAAACATCAGAAAATTTACTCTATTAAAAAATATGAAATTTATAAACATATAAGTTAATAAAAGAAACACTGATAACAACCATACTAATCTTAAACCAATAAATTAGAACTTTGATAAAACTCCATGCGAATATGCATGGAGAATTAGGAACCTATATTGATAAAACTCCTTTTATTATGAGTTAACAATCTTCACCCTTTGACTTTTTTGATCTTCTTCTGTTTTCGAAATCACAGTTGAATTGTTCAGTTTAACACTTTCTTCTACTTCTTGCAACTCATTAGTATTGAGTAAAAGGTACAATTTGTTGTTAACCCTAAATGACCAAATATCGATCATTTGATTCTCTTTAAAATTATTCTTTAATAAAACTAGTGTCCAATCTTGAACAAGATTGTAAATACCAGTAGTCTTCATATTCCACTTCTTCAAAAACAATGAGAATTCATTAAAACAAGGATCTAACACCGTCACTTTTAAACCAATTGGTTTTCCTTCTTGATCCCTTGTTTCTAATGTTGCCTTTTCTATTTCCGTAAGAAAATCAGACTTAACTTTTGCAATAGGCATTGAAAGACGCTTGAGGTTATAGTTGAGATCGGACTTAAACAATTCCTTACACATGATATATTTAATATCACTACCATTCAATACTTTGATCATGTTATTAACATGACTAGGCAAATCTGGTGGTGGTGGTGATAACAATGTTTCTTCCCTACGAATTATTGACTTTCTCCTAATTACGGACTTTGATTTCACTTTTCTTTCCCCATCGGATATGATATCTTCATTACTTGAGTGATATCTTTTTTTGTTGTTGACTTCTATTCTTTTCACTTTACTTTGTGAGATAAGAGGGAGATTTGCTTCTTGACGTAAAATTTGATTGATTTTCTCTATTTGTGCTAACTCATCTTTGGAATAAAATTGTGGAGAAATTTGAGATAACACATTATGCAAAGTAAAATGAGGTAATGGGTCAAATTTCTTTTCCATCGTTTCCAATTTTTGCATATATGCATTGATCTTCTCAATAGCCATAACTTTCCTTTTCATCAAGACTTCTGGATTTTGTAACAATGCAGTATTGTTTTCCATAGACATTGATTTCTTTTCCTTTCTCAGTAATGTGTTGATTAGGTGTTGTGATTTTAAAGGTTTATCAAGTGTGAATTTATAATGTGCATGCAGATTTAAAGTTAAAAATTAAATAATATAATATCTTATCATATATCCAAAATTTAAAAAAGATTTGATACAAAAATCTTGATAAATCTTGATCAATAAGTTACAATAAATTTATTTTGTTCGTAATAATTCAATAGCAAAAACACAATTTCTATTAAGTTAATTTTTAATTTTAAAATAGTTATACATAACAAGTAGAGATAAACTAGTTTATTTGTTTACTTAAATTTTACTTAAATAATATATATATATATATATATATATATATATATATATATATATATATATATATATATATATATATATATATATATATATATATATATATATATATATATATATATATATATATATATATATATATATATATATATATATATATATATATATATATATATATATATATATATATATATATATATATATATATATATATATATATATATATATATATATATATATATTTCAATTCACCATTATAATAAGCTAAAACTTTTATAAATTAAAACAACATTTAATTTTAAAATCTCCATAAATCAATAACAATAAATTTATTTGTTTTGTAAACGAAAAAATATTTATATCTAATGAGTCAATTCAGCAACTTATCCAAAAGAAAACAAAAGTGATATAATATTTAAATTTAAAATTTTCAACCCACCGGTGACATAATTTAATTACTTTTAATTTTTTTAAAATTTTATCAAACTCTAATTAAAAATAATAGTCATTGTTAATTGTATCAATTTTGTATACAAATTGTCTTAAATAAATTTTTTATCGAGTTAATTATTTTTTACAATAATAAAATATATTTTTTTAAAGTTTATATTAAAATAATGTTTAAAATTTAAATCCAAAACAATTGCAAATCAAATTTAAAAAAATAAAAACTACAACAAATTTTTTTTGAATAGTTTTGGATGTGTTAGAAATTTACTTTTATAAAAACCACTCATATCGAATCAGATTTTAAATTGATTTTTAAAATCTGTTTAAATTGAATCAAATCCTATATATATTTTAATATTTTTTATTACTATGATATATTAGATTGATTTATTAATTATTAATATTTAATTTATTTTAATATTACTTATTAATTTAATTTATCTAATCTATTTATTTTTAATATTTTATTTGTTTGTGTGCTATATATTGTTTATTATTTCAAATATATTATTTTATATTATTTATCTATTTATTTATATTAATGAAAAATTATAACTTATAATTTGCATATTAAAAACCAATTTAAATTAAACCGGTTGAATTTGAATCGAAAGGGATTGGATTTTTTTAATCAGTTATATAAAACCAAAACAAAGTACAAGTAATTTTATATACAAATAGATGATTTTCCTCTCAAAACCAACTCAAACCACATCACAAATATTCCTCCTATTTACAACTATACAAGCCTATATTTATAATTTTTAAAATCATTTATGTATATTGTTAGAATATTGACATGATCATTGGATAAAGAAGAACATAAAGAAAAGAAGAATAATAGAAGAAAAAAAAAGCTGATATTGTATTGATTCAACTCAAAAAAGAAAAGAGAGGACAACCAGCTTATATAATAGTTTGGGACAATCAACTTAATCAACTAACTTCTAAAACAAAAACCTAACTAACTCTTAACAAAATTAATGAATAAGAGCTCTACAAGGTGCCACGTGTGCAATGCAATAACTTGGTAGTGGAGATAGCTCTTATGAAATATATTCTAACACCCTTCTTCAAGCTCAAGCATGATATATGTTGATCATGCCAAGCTTGGATAAAAATGTGTTGAATTTAGTTGGTTGTAGTGGTTTTGTAAACAAAACATCCAGTTGTTCCTGTGAATAAATTGGAAATAACCTCAACATTCCTTGTTATACTTTCTCTCGCACCAAGTGACAGTCTATCTCGAGATGCTTCACTCTCTCATGAAATACGAGATTTGATGCTATATGCAAAGCACTTTGGTTGTCACAATACAAAATTCGAGGCTTGGAGCATGAAACTTGCATATCTCTCAAAACATATAGGAGCCATATCAATTCACAAGTAGTTGAACCTAAGGATCTATATTCAGGTTTAGATGAGCTTCTCGACACAATTTGTTGTTTCTTAGCCTTCCATGAAATAAGATAGCTTCCTAAGAAAAAACAATAACCTGGTGTTGATTTTCTTATATCAATGCATCCTGCCCAATCTGCATCTGAATAACCCATGATCTTCAATTTAGATGATTATGGAAACATCAAGCCATATCCAGGATTCTTCTTTAGATATCTGATAATTCTGCAAGCTGCTTGATATTGAAGTTGTGCAGGCTTCTGTAGGAATTGACTCAACTGCTGCATGGCAAGAGTTATGTCGGGTCTGGTGTTGTTCAGATATATTAACCTTCCAATCAACCTTATGTAAAATTTGATGTCTTTGAAAGGCTCACTATTATCTTACCATAATTTTAGAGATGGATCTAATGGTGTATGCAAGTTCTCTATTTTTAGGATTGACATTAATTTTTGTAAAAAAAAATATAGCAACAATATGTTAAATAGGATGTCATTACTTGCTATGAAGAACATGTTGAGCAAGAAGTCATATTTTATGTTGAGACATGTTAAGTTGAAGTATTTCAACATCTGGAGCAACATGTCGGATAAGATATCCTAAGCAGGGTCGTACGACACCATGCCTGAACCGAGCTGAACAGTTGGATTATGTTATGATTTAACAGATGCAGAATATCGTGGGAATATTATGCAGTCCTATGAGGCGTTGAATTAAAGGTATGAAAGAATCAAGAAAAATATTGAAGAATATTAACTTTCTAAATAAGGAGACTTTTTAGGAAAGATTTGATTGAAGACCTATTTTGTAGAAGAATCTTCTCCAGATTTGTAATAGCTGATATGCTGTGGTTTGAAGTCAAATCCAGTTGGGAAATAGATTATAAATAAAAGCATTGTGACCTAGAAGAGGTACTAGCCGTGAATTAGAAAGATGTAATCATTAGGGATGAGTCTGTATGCCACTCTCTAGGAGAGTTGGTATGTGTTATAGAGTTGTTATCTCTGTTATTGTTCTCCTCGAAGCCGTGAAGTAAGAGTGAGTATTGTTCTCGGAGAAAGCTTGTATGCAACTCCAAGTTGTATTCTTAGTCAAGAGTCTTGGGTAGGTATTTTCATGGAAGTGTGTCTTCTGGTTGTTATGTCATAGAAGTGTGTCTTCCTGTTTTTGTCCAATCGCTGTCTGTGATTGATGAGTGATTGAGGAGGGTCTCATATCTAGGTGAGTCTTAGATAGAAGTATAACAAGGGTAGTGATTAAGTGATTAGATCATAAACTGGATGTTTGTTGAGGGTCTATGAATTAATACTATTTTAGTGGACTTATCCATGGTTTGGTAGCCCCCAGAGTAGGAAGGTTGTTCCGAATTGGGTTGATGTTAAGGACCAAAACATTGATATATTTGTAGATAATTTTGTGTCCTTTTCACTCTATTTTGATAATTAGTAATGTTTAAATTTCTAAATAGACGAAAATAAGCAATTATATAGTTTATGTGTCGTTGTACCCCAAAATTTTTCCACTTTTCATACACGCATATTATTGGTTTTATGGTTATGGAATAAAGGTATATTTATCAAGCTTCTTTAGGTTACAAGTGACATTTATTTTGTCAATGGATATTCTCAGAGTATTTTTCGTGCTGAAGATTGGTTCATCGTTTTGCAACGATTCGGGGTTCAAAGATTCACAAGTCCAACCCGGCACGTCATATTCAGGTGTTCTTTCGCCAAGATATCTCTGATAACATATTCTCAAATTCAGGTTTGGCTCAAGAGTCAATTCTTTAAAGAAGGTCTCCGAATGTGTGAGTTTTCTCGAAGAAATATGGTGAAAAAGTGTGCTGAAAGTGCAGCTTTTACGCACTAAAAAAATCATAACTTGAAGATCGTGGCTCGTTTTGAACCTGTTCTGGTGGCCAAAATTCCGTCTTGACGTTATCTATGTTTTCATCTCTCACGGATGGAAACCAATTTCGATCAGAAGGTCTTCAAAAATGCGGATTTATCAAGTATTTTCGTACAAAATATTTGTGATAAAAGTTTATTTGCGTCATGTTCAGAAAATCATAACTTGGTCGATTTTCATCGTATCGAGCTGGTTCTGGCGCCAAAATTTCAAAAATTGAGTTGGCTACGTTTTCACAAGAGGTATCGAGCTCGAACGGTATTCAAAAGGCCTCCGTTTTTTGCTCAGAGTACGCGTGACGCGCTGAAAATCCTGAATGCTGAATATTATTTCATCTGGTTCGAAACTTCGAAAATTCATAACTCGGTCAATTTTTATCGGGTCGGGCTCATCTTTTTACACAAGGTCACTGACTCAGATATCTATAACTTTTATTCCAAAGTCGAGACCGAATTATGCTCCAATTAATACCAGTTTTTTATTGAAGAACGTGTCAGAGTCGACACTAGAGCCCAAAATAAGTTTGTCTGAGCTAAAACTTCAAAAATTCATAACTAATTCAGTGTTTATCCGATTGAGCCCATTTTTGGACAAGAGTTAGTTATCGATATCGGATACATTTTGTTTTCACATTTCAACTTCAAAAATTACACTTAAGCCCCTGCGATTTAGCCTGGAACGTGACAGACTCAAGTGAACATTGGAGGCCCAATTGTACATTCAAAGCCCATATCTTTTCTCTAATTTCCATTATATAATCTCATTCTTTTCACACAAAGGAGGAGAGACAGAGAAAAAACCTTTGCCACAACCCTGTAAGAATACGAAATTCTTTCAAGAACCCTAAAAACCTTGAAATCCTTATTACAAATCCATATCTCACTACAAACAAGCCATCATTGTTACAAATCCACATCTCACTACTTCTCCAGTAAGGGTAAGGCTGATTTGATCTCTATAATCAAAAGGGCATATAAGCATTCATCTTACTACTTCTCCAGTAAGGGTAAGACTGGTTTGATCTCCATGATCAAAAGGGTGTAATTATTCATACATTCCATATCGGTTTTAACATTAAATTTTTTTAATATATATTTGCTTTATTTGTATTTCATGATATATAGTAATTTATTTAATGTGTTCATGAGATTCAACACTGTAGATTTAGACACGGTCTCATGCAGGTTCATTACAGAACGTTGAGGCCAAAACACTAATGGCCAAAATAGAACAACCACCAATGCATGACAAGGCAGACATTCTGAGAAGGTTAAGGGCGTGAGTTCAACAACCACACATATTGGTAACTTTTTTTTCTCCATAAAACTTAACATTTTTCACAAACCTTTGATTTTTTCTCCTAAACTCGAATAATTAATTTTAGGTTTTTTTAATTTAATTTTAGGTTTTAAATTAATTTGTGGTTCATCACCCACCCATGACATTTGCATTATCTTTATTTTCTAACCCTATTTTTCATTGATGTTTCTTCCCCTATCTATTTTTTGGCAAACTTAATTCTTTCTTATTAATCATTACACATAAATCTTTTTTTCAAAACTAACTTTTTTTTAATTAAAATTAGTTAGTTTTAGGTTTTAGGTTTTTTTCTTATTAACCTTTTTTTCCTCAAAATTAACCTTTTTTTAAATTAAAACTAATTAGGATTTAGATATTTTAATTAACTTTTTTCAAAATTAACATTTTTTATTAAACAATTAGGTTTTAGGTTTTCTTTGTAATTAAACTTTTAATTAACCTTTTTTTAATAAATTAGGATTAGGTTTTTGTTTTAGTTAGTAACTGAATTTTTGGCTTTTTTCATTTATTAATAAATTAAGTTAATTAACTTTTTTATTAAAATTAGTTAGAATTAGGTGTTTTAATCAACTTAAAATTATTTTCTACAAAAAATACCAAAAACATTAACTTAGAATTTTAGGTTTTAATTTTTCCTTAATTTCTTTTTATTTATTCTTTTACATTTTAATTTCTAGAAAAATTGTATAGGTCGCATTATCAATGTAATAGCGTAGATTTATCTTTTCTCGATTTTTTTTCTTCTAATTATGTAATTGCTTCCGGGATGTAATAGTTTTAGGATTACAATTCCGCATCTTTATTTTCAGTCCAAAATAATTATGTATCTGCAAAAGCCTTGTAATAGCTAGGACTTTAATTTCTCGCATTTTAATTTCCGCAAACTATAAACTGCTTAGATGAATGTTAATAGGATTGTATGGAAAAACTAATTGAAAATTAAAATAATAGATCACCTTAATTGTGCAAATATTAAATAACTGAAATCAAACACATGCACATGCTCACTCTTAGGGTATGCCTCACTTGATTGCCTCAGAAAACAATGGTCATGTCCCTCGAACGTAGGGATACCCTTAGCAAAGACCCTCAGTTAAAATCATCATAAAGATCATGGTCCCTCGATGTCCCTCGAAGTTTCCTACGGTATATGATCTTGTCCCTCGATGTTGCCTACGAATATATGATGACAGTCCCTTCGAAATGCTAAGGTATCCTTACATGTTACCTTCAATGACCATTACGTCCCTTTCAATAGTCCCTAAAACATCCAACGACTAGGGTTACCTACTCACTAATAGTAGGATAACACGGTCTAAAGGATAGGAGGAAACGAACAGACTTTTTCGAGTAGGTAGATTAGTTCCTAGGTACTTGCTCAAATAAACAAAAACTTTTTTCACACTAACACTTTTCAAACAAAGATTTCAAAAACAACTTCGTAACACTCTTGAGGATAGAAACAAGGGTTAAAACGAAGTAAAATAAAACTTTTCAAAAACAAGCACACAAACACAAACAATTTAAAAATGAGCAAGTACCTAAGAGCCCATGGAAAACCATGGATAGAAAGGGTGCTAACACCTTCCCTTTCTATAATCTACCCCCCGTACTCAGAAACATCTCGAAAAAGGTTTTTTCTGTTCTTTTTCCTTTTCCTGATTGGATAAAATAAAAGTCGGTGGCGACTCTTGCTTGCCGCGACATTTTTCGAATAAAAAATGCAAAACACAAACCAGTATTAAACAGTCGGTTCTGCCACCGTATCACAGAACTGGCGACTCTACTGGGGAGTTAATAAGTGGGGTATAACTTAGGATCTAGTTCATCATATTTGCTTCTCTTGTTTCTCTTGGTTGCTTTACTTTTAAGGGTTGTTTGGGAGTTACTATAGATCCTAACCTGGATCTGGAGACACCTTTTAGGTAAGTAGAAATAAACTGTGAGGGAACTGTACAGCGTAGACCGATACGGTTGAAGCAGTAGCTACATTGATGTGGCACATTGGTTGGTACCGGTATCCCTTGTGGAGAAACGAGGAGAATACAGGGCCGCTGCGTGTGTCGTTAAGCATCAACTGACCTTAGAACCTTTAATCGACCAACTTGGCCATTAGAAAGTAGTGAGATAGCCGGCCTCGGTGTAAAGCTGAGAACTAGTTGATACTCGATGCTACACTCATTGAGACCATACTCTCGAGATAGTTCCGGCCGCAAGAAAAGATTGTGTAAGCTGAAACCATGACCGATGAAGGATGGTCGGTGATATTAAGATCCTCTAGAACCCGGTTACTTTTCTAGGACAGGTTGAACCAACTTAACTTCAAGAGGGTACTACCTTAAAACCCATGCAAGCCTAAACCTAAGGCTGTTTGTGTGACTTGTGTGCTTTCGACTTGAACTACTTGCACATTTTTATTATCTGACAACATGAGTTCCTTGCAGGTTTTGTTTACAGTCCTTATCCAATAACTTGGATTTCTTGCCGAGTTTACTTGCTTACATCACCTCGCACTTTTGCTTAAATGCATAGCATACACATCATAACATCATGCCTTAACATTTCCTTAACCATTTCAAGGACCTCAAGGGTTTGTGATGCAGGTTATGGTAAATCAGACGTCTAGCAAGGAGAAATGGGATTTATTTTCCTCTAGCCAATGTCGTCTAGAGATCAAAACACGATAACTTGAGTCAGTGGCTATGACCCACTCGATATGGTGAACTTGACTCTTGAATAAGGACTCTTAACGACACGAAGTTTCTTCAATCAAGCTGCAATCAAATTCTAACAGTTTCTTGTTTACCCCGCGAGATCCTTGAAAACATTGCATACATATATCATACATATCATTGCATAACAGGTCTTCCAGTACAAGTCTCTCATGTTCTCGCTGTTTATTTCAGCAATGGCTCTCAAACAAGACAACAGAGATCTTCAAACTCAAGAAGCTCAGTTTAGGGAAATATTCCTAAACCTATCCAAGGGGCAGGAAGAGTTGAAAATACTCCTCGTTGGGAACTTGGTCAAGAAAAGTCCCAAAGACAATAAGGACTAACGGCTGGAACAACTGCAAGATGAGGTAGGTGCAATGAGAACCCAGATGCTGGGGCAGATGGTTCTTATCCAAGGCCTAGCCCGAAGACAAGAAGAGCTGAAAGCCATCATCAACTAACTTCATCAAGACGGATACAACAGTATGAAGAAAACAGTCGAGGTCGGGGACCAAGTTATTGATCAACCTCCAAGTAGACAAGGGTTTGGTTTGGTGAATAATGGACCTTTCCATATTGCTACTACCTCACGGGTCCAACAACAACCTCGCCAAAAACAATAGGTTAATCAGAGTAAGCCAGATACACCCAAGAGACAGTTTACCAAGCTCAACATGCCACTGTCTCAAGCTTTAAAACACATGTTGAGGATGAATCTGGTGACGTTGATAGGACCTCATCCGAATCCCAATACTTCTTCTCCTGACTACAATCCTGATGCAAGGTGTGCATATCACTCTAACAATCTGAGGCATGATACTGACGACTGTTGGAGGCTGAAATATAAAATCCAGGACTTGATTGATGAGGGAGTGTTGGAGTTTACACGAGATGGTCAGGCTGAGTTCTTCTACCATCCCTCCAAGGCACGTCCTCTGAAGTGACAAGATCAGACGAAGAGGCTTTTGTTCAATAGAATTTTCAATTTGCAATTTTCTTTTAATTATTCGAACATTTATTCATGTCAAACTCTGCTACTTTACCAATGCATTGCATATGTCTGTTTTGAATCAATTCATTCGTATTCACTATATTTAAATTTCTTTCCTTTTCGTGATATTCAACTCTCGACTAAAAAACTGTAAGCCTTTAGAGGGAGGATGACGAAAATGATACCACAATATCTACAGTATGCTTTTGAACAGACCCCGCTGACGATGTACATGCGTTGTTTCAAATCCTAAACAGTGGAGTTATAAGGAAGATAATCCCTAGTCAACTCCTTCGAGCCAAAGAAGTAGGAGTTTTTTTTCACACAAATTAAAACCCTTAATCATAACCTGGGACAGGGTAGTTTCTCAGTTAATTTAGATGTGCATTCAGTCGCAATATTCTACTTCATACATAATGAATATCATCAAAGACGTCCTTCCAAAACAAAAGACGGTGATGGTTCCGTATAATCGTCAAGACAGGCAGTCATTATCTCTCAAAATAAAAGCCCATTAAGTCATAACCTATGAAGGAGACTTAAGAAGAAAAAAAAGCTAGGGCATCCCGCTGACTGTAATCACAAAAAGAAACAGTTCAGGCAAAAGACAGGGATAATAAAATAAAAAAGAAAGAGATCCAACAAACCCTCAAACAAAAGAAATGACTGCCTATTCAAAATAAACTGTCAGTATCCAAACCATCACTGGAATATCAGAGCAAAGACTCAAACGGGATCTAAATGCACAATTAACTGAGTATAGGATAGAAGAAAATCACGAAGAACGGGTGAGTACAAATAAATTTTGAGCCTTTATCCTTTGTTTCTTGAACCGTGAACCAGGCCACGTTATAACCCTTAAAAGTCCTAGCTGAAGCATGGGTTAGTTCGAAAGCATACTGTTACAAAAGGTATCCTGACTCCTGTAGGACTTGCTGTAAATCCTGAGTTGACATCACACTTTTACAAAAAAAAAACTTATTTTACTAAAAAATGAATTTTCAAACTTCAAGACAGACATAAGCTTTGCATTCTTAAAATAACATTGTTTGCATATGACTATTTATTCAACAGCAGAGAAATTCGCATAACGAATATCTAGTGAACAAAAACCTTCTCAATAAAAAGGATCACCTCAAGTGGAAAAACACTTCCAACCAAGGGGCACGACATGATCATTGTCCATCATCTAGAGCAGTCAAGTCAAGATTCAAGAATCTCTCAAAGATGCCAAATAGTCAGGGGCAGATCTCCATCTGAATCACTTGGGGGCATTGGGCATGAATTCCAGCAACGAATCCTGTACGATTAAACAAACATCTTCTGGTAGTGTGGCAACACAACACTACCGACAGTGACAACTCTGTACCCAGTGAACATGGACATAGTCGGAAAATACTGTGCATGAACAAAGACCCGCTAGGTTGACTGGCCTAGGCAAAAATAAGGGCATCCCGACGAACCAAAAGGGTTCGGGAAAAAATTAGGGATAAAAACAAAAAAGATATGTACATCGGCAAGCCGAAAACCTGAAAAGGAGGCTTGGGCAAAAAAGGGTATCCCGGTGGACTGAAAATCTGAAAAGACAGTCCAGGAAAAAGTTAGGGATTAAAGCGTACGACTATGTCTCGTTATCTTGTCACTTGCCTATCAGTAGAACACTTATCATTCCGATCGAAAGTTACCAAGAACCTCATAAGTTGGGATGACACTCAATCCACAAGGTCTCCGCAGGCACTTTCTCCAGTAGGTACAGGGGCAAAAAAGTCTTGATACGAAGTCATTGTCATATCCTCAGCATGCGTCCCAGTAACATCTACACTCCCCATAGAGTAGAGGCAACCAAAGTTTTGATCTCTGCTTCCCCAAACAGGAGTCACTTTCCCCAGCCAAGCTCTTCTGGAGAGCTGACATCTATATTCCCCAGCCGAATTTTGTAATCGCAAGCGGGTCATAAAGTTTTCTCTCGAACAAAGTTTATTTCTATGAATACAGAAGCTCTCTTCCCCATAGAGTCATTCTCCCACGGGATTATTCTCAAACAGAGTCTCTCCCGGAAGAATACTCTCGAGCAGAACAGATACAAATCTCCAGCTAATCATCTTCGGTCACTATCCCCAACGAGAACGAAGAACTCAACTCCATATACTCTCCAGCAGCAGTCCATGATTTATTCTCCCCAGCCAGAGAATATCACAAGAACATTGCATATCCATACATCGTGGCATGCGCATACGCATCATACAGCACAATGTCATTTATTTTGAGAACATCATTACTCAATACATTTCATACATCATGACATTACATACGACTAACTCTTTACCTTTCAGGGAAAGATGCAATCAAGTTCTCACAAGTTTTCTCTGGTTCAGTCAAACTGACACTAAGGTTTCTATTCTAGTTGAAGATGTTCTAAGACTTTTGTCTGGGTCAGCCGAATCGTCGCTAAGATTCCCCTGATTTCTATGCCAATCAAAGTTAATCCGAGACCTCTCCAAGGACCAGTCAAATCGACACTAAGATTTCTCTCCCAGTTGAAGTTCTCACAAGTTTCCCCTAGTTCAGTCAAATCAATACTAAGATTTCTATTCCAGTTTAAGCTATGAAGTCTGGAAATCGACCGGATAATATCTTGATTTCTCCAAAATACTATGAAGCCTGGAATCGACCAGATAGTGGTATATCTCAAATTCAAGCTATGAAGCCCAGAAATCGATCGGATAATATCTTGATTTCTCCAAAATACTATGAAGCCTGGAATCGACCAGATAGTGGTATATCTCAGATTCAAGCTATGAAGCCCGAAAATCGACCGGATAATATCTTGATTTCTCCAAAAATACTATGAAGCCTGGAATCGACCAGATAGTGGTATATCTCAGATTCAAGCTATGAAGCCCGAAAATCGACCAGATAATATCTTGATGTCCCCGAAATACTACGAAGCCTGGAATCGACCAGATATTGGTATATCTTAAACACAAGCTATGAAGCCTGGAAATCGACCAGAAAATAGCTTAACCCTCAGCAAGTTATTGCGAAGCCTGGAAATCGACCAGATAGCAGTACAAGATACCATGAAGCCTGGAATCGACCAGACAGTGGTATAAGACACCGTGAAGCCTGGTGCATGACCAAATAACGGTAGAAGACGATGTGAAGACTGGAGCACGACCAGATAACAACAAAGGACACTGAAGCCTGGGACACGACCAGATAACAATATAAGGTACTAAGAAGCTTGGAATTCGACCAAATAGCAGTTTACTTGGCCAATTACTATGAAGCCCGGAAATCGACCGGATATTAGTATGCCTTAAAATCAAATTGAAGCCCGGATGCGACCGGATAACCATCTAATTCCTTCTGAAGCCTGTATCACGACCAGATAAGAATTGAGAAATTGCAAAGCCTGGAGCACGACCAGATAGCAAGTTTAATCTCATCTCCCCAGTAAGTCACTGTAAAACCTGGAGCACGACCAGATAACAGTCAGTCTTATTATCCTCAGCAAATCACTGTAAGGCCTGAAGCACGACCAGATAGCAGTTCATTTTCATCTCCTCGGCTAAGAGATGATTCCCCAGTAGATTAACGAACAACTGAAGCTCTTAAAATTCTATTTCTCCTAAGACAGATACCAACATTCCTCAGCAGATTCCTCCTCAACGACAGGAACAGGAATTCTCATCAAAGGAATATCTCAGGAAATCAACATCCTCTAGATGGCATCTTTAAGCCCATCTCCGACGATTCTCCGTCATATCTTCCGGATGGCATCTTTAAGCCCATCTCTGGTGACCTTCTGTCATCTCCTCCAAATGGCATCTGTAAGCCCATTCCTGATACTACCTACATAGTCAAGCATCATTACAGACGAGTGCAAATTTCTGGGCACTCTAGTGCTCAATCATCTTCCACCTTTAGATCACGAAAGGCAGACGAGCCAATCTAAATCTTCAGGTTTAAGAAGATTGAACAGGAGCAGCTGTTGTACCCCAAAATTTGCCCTCTTTTCATACATGTATATTATTGGTTTTATGGTTATGGAATAAAGGTATATTTATCAAGCTTCTTTAGGTTACAAGTGACGTTTATTTTGTCAATGGATATTCTCAGAGTATTTTCCGTGCTGAAGATCGGTTCGCCGTTTTGCAACGATTCGGGGTTCAAAGATTCACAAGTCCAACCCGGCGCGTCATATTTAGGTGTTCTTTCGCCAAGATATCTCTGATAACATATTCTCAAATTCAGGTTCGGCTCAAGAGTCAATTCTTTAAAGAAGGTCTCTGAATGTGTGAGTTTTCTCGAAGAAATATGGTGAAAAAGTGTGCTGAAAGTGCAGTTTTTACGTGCAAAAAAATTCATAACTTGAAGATCATGGCTTGTTTTGAATCTGTTCCAGTGTCCAAAATTCCGCCTTGACGTTATCTATGTTTTCATCTCTCACGGATGGAAGCCAATTTCGATTAGAAGGTCTTCAAAAATGCGGATTTATCAAGTATTTTCGTACAAAAAATTTGTGATAGAAGTTTATTTGCGTCATGTTCAGAAAATCATAACTTGGTCGACTTTCATCGTATCGAGCTGGTTCCGGTGCCAAAATTTCACAAATTGAGTTGGCTACGTTTTCACAAGAGGTATCGAGCTCGAACGGTATTCAAAAGGCCTTCGTTTTTTGCTCAGAGTATGCGTGACACGCTGAAAATCCTGAATGCTGAATATTATTTCATCTGGTTCGAAACTTCAAAAATTCATAACTCGGTCAATTTTTATCGGATCGGGCCTATCTTTTTACACAAGGTTACTGACTCAGAGATCTACAACTTTTATTCCAAAGTCGAGACCGGATTATGCTCCGATCAATTCTAGTTTTTTATTGAAGAACGTGTCAGAGTCGACACTGGAGCCCAAAATAAGTTTGTCTGAGCTGAAACTTCAAAAATTCATAACTAATACACCGTTTATTCGATTGAGCCCATTTTTGGAAAGGAGTTAGTTCTCAATGTCGGATACATTTTGTTTTCACATTTCAACTTTAAAAATTACACTTAAGCCCCTGCGATTTAGCCTGGAACATGACGGACTCAAGTGAACATTGGAGGCCCAATTGTACATTCAAAGCCCATATCTTTGCTCTAATTTCCATTATATAATCTCATTCTTTTCACACAAAGGAGGAGATACAGAGAAAAAAACATTTGCCACAACCCTGTCAGAATACCAAATTCTTTCAAGAACCCTAAAAACCTTGAAATCCTTATTACAAATCCATATCTCACTACAAACAAGCCATCCTTGTTACAAATCCACATCTCACTACTTCTCCAGTAAGGGTAAGACTGATTTGATCTCCATGATTAAAAGGGCGTAGAAGCATTCATGTTACTACTTCTCCAGTAAGGGTAAGGCTGGTTTGATCTCCATGATCAAAAGGGTATAATCATTCATACATGCCATATGGGTTTTAACATTAATTTTTTTTAATATATTTGCTTTATTTGTATTTCATGATATATAGTAATTTATTTAATGTGTTCATGAGATTCAACACTGCAGATTTAGACATGGTCTCATGCAGGTTCATTACAGAATGTTGAGGCCAAAACACTAATGGCCAAAATAGAACAACCACCAATGCATGACAAGGCAGACATCCTGGGAAGGTTAAGGGCGTGGTTCAACAACCACCCATATTGGTAAACTTTTTTTTCCATAAAACTTAACATTTTTCACAAACCTTTGATTTTTCCTCCTAAACTCGAATAATTAATTTTAGGTTTTTTTAAATTCAATTTTAGGTTTTAAATTAATTTGTGGTTCATCACCCACCCATGACATTTGCATTATCTTTATTTTCTAACCCTATTTTTCATTGATGTTTCTCCCCTATCTATTTTTTGGCAAACTTAATTCTTTCTTATTAATCATTGCACACAAAACTTTTTTTTCAAAACTAACTTTTTTTATTAAAAGTAGTTAGGTTTTAGGTTTTAGGTTTTTTTCTTATTAACTTTTTTTTTTCAAAATTAACTTTATTTTAATTAAACTAATTAGGATTTAGATATTTTAATTAACTTTTTTCAAAATTAACATTTTTTTATTAAACAATTAGGTTTTAGGTTTTCTTTGTAATTAACCCTTTAATTAACCTTTTTTTAACAAATTAGGATTAGGTTTTTGTTTTAGTTAGTAACTAAATTTTTGGCTTTTTTCATTTATTAATAAATTAAGTTAATTAACTTTTTTATTAAAATTAGTTAGAATTAGGTTTTTTAATTAACTTAAAATTATTTTCTACAAAAAATACCAAAAACATTAACTTAGAATTTTAGGTTTTAATTTTTCCTTAATTTATTTTTATTTATTCTTTTACATTTTAATTTCTAGAAAAATTGTATAAGTCACATTATCAATGTTATAGCGTAGATTTATCTTTTCTCGCTTTTTTTTCTTCTAATTATGTAATTGCTTCTGGGATGTAATAGTTTTAGGATTTCAATTCCGCATCTTTATTTTCAGTCTAAAATAATTATGTATCTGCAAAAGCCTTGTAATAGCTAGGACTTTAATTTCTCGCATTTTAATTTCCGCAAACTATAAACTGCTTAGATGAATGTTAATAGGATTGTATGGAAAGACTAATTGAAAATTAAAATAGTAGATCACCTTAATTGTGCAAAGATTAAATAACTGAAATCAAACACATGCACATGCTCACTCTTAGGGTATGCCTCACTTAGTTGCCTCAGAAAACAATGATCATGTCCCTCGAACATAGCGATACCCTTAGCAAAGACCCTCGGTAAAAATCATCATAAAGATCATGGTCCCTCGATATCCCTCGAAGTTGCCTACGGTATATGATCTTGTCCCTCGATGTTGCCTACGAATATATGATGACAGTCCCTTCGAAATGCTAAGGTATCCTTACATGTTACCTTCAATGACCATTACGTCCCTTTCGATAGTCCCTCAAACATCCAGCGACTAGGTTTACCTACTCACTAATAGTAGGATAACACGGTCTAAAGGATAGGAGGAAACGAACAGACTTTTTCGAGTAGGTAGATTAGTTCCCAGGTACTTGCTCAAACAAACAAAAACTTTTCTCACACTAACACTTTTCAAACAAAGTTTTCAAAAACAACTTTGTAACACTCTTGAGGACAGAAACAAGGGTTAAAACGAAGTAAAATAAAACTTTTTAAAAACAAGCACACAAACACAAGCAATTTAAAAATGAGCAAGTACCTAAGAGCCCATGGAAAACCATGGATAGAAAGGGTGCTAACACCTTCCCTTTCTATAATCTACCCCCCATACTCAGAAACATCTCGAAAAAGGTTTTTTCCTATTCTTTTTCCTTTTCCTGATTGGATAAAATAAAAGTCGGTGGCGACTCTTGCTTACTGCGACATTCTGTGAATAAAAAACGCAAAACGCAAACCAGTATTAAACAGTCGGTTCTGCCACTGTATCACATGTGTTAAATTACTTTGTTTACTTAGTTTTATGCTCATTTTGTATGTTTTGATGTTGGTCATTGGAGCATTGGAGCTTTGGGCAAGCTAGAGCCAAAAGTGAGGTGCAACAAGTCAAAAATTGGAGATTTGTACAGGCTAGCACGCTAAGTGTAATTTGTAGCGCACTATGAAGATTTACGCATTTGGAAAAATGTCATTTTGGGCCCGTTAAACGGCATCATCCCGCTTAGTGCGGTCCACTGAATTGGGAAAAGATATTTTCGTTGAGTTCACTTAGCGCGCTCAGGCCGCTTAGTGGGACTCACTTTTTTGGAACTTGTATAAGTAGCATTTTTTTTTGATATTTTGGAGGCAAGCTCTTATCAAACACACTAAAATCAGATATTTAGGTCTAAGAAATACTTTTTATCATTTGTAACTCAAGATCAAATATTTCTACCTTAAATCTTTGATAATTTCTACTTTATTTTCATCAAGCTTTCTACTTTATTTGTTGATCAAGCCACCATGGTGATGGGCAGCTAAATCCCTCTTTGTGTCAATATTAGAGGTATATAATCTTTATCTTTGTATGTATTTAGCTTGATATTTTATATGTGAACATGTTGATGGTAAGTATATGGTGAAAACTCTTGTTTTATGGTTTATATTCGAGTTGATCATTATTGAGAAGTATGTTCATCTCTTGACCTAAGTTTTCACTTATCAATGAATAATTTCTAGACATAGTTTTGTGAGTTGATATTTACTAATATTGAGCTTTTAAAGTTATCAAATTGATAGTTAGGTAGAGAGATCATGGATAAATTTGATAAAACTCACAATTTGTTTTAGAGATGAAACATCTTGAGAGGATATGTGATTATGTTTATTGTTAATGAGTTTACATACTGTGATACGGTGGCAGAACCGACGGTTAATACTGGTTTGCGTTTTTTGTTTGCAAAATGTCGTGGTAAGCAAGAGTCGCCACCGACTTTTATTTCATTCAACAAAGGAAAAGGAAAAAGAACAGAAAAAACCTTTTTCGAGAATGTTTCTGAGTACGGGGGGGGGGGGGGGGGGTAGATTATAGAAAGGGAAGGCGTTAGCACCCTTTCTATCCGTGGTTTTCCACGGGCTCTTAGGTACTTTCTCATTTTTAAAATTGCTTGTGTGTGCTTGCTTTGAAAAGTTTTGTTTTACTTCGTTTTAACCCTTGTTTTTGTCCTCAAGAGTGTTACGAAATTGTTTTTGAAAACTTTGTTTGAAAAGTGTTGGTGTGAAATTTGTTTGTTTGAGTAAGTACCTAGGAACTAATCTACCTACTCGAAAAAGACTGTTCATTTTCCTTTTAGACAATGCTATCCCATTATTGAGAAATAGGTAGCATCATCGTTGGAGTTTGAGGGACTATCGAAGGGACGAAATGGTCACTGAAGGCAACAAGTAAGGATACCTTAGCGTTTCGAAGGGAATATCGTCATAAGATCAATTCGTAGGAAACTCGAGGGACAAGTAGGGACTGTGATCTTTATGACGACTTTGAATCGCGGGTCATTGCTAAGGTATCCCTACGTTCGAGGGACACGACTATTATTTTCGAGGCAACCAAGTGAGGCACACCCTAGGAGTGCAAGTGTGCGAAAGTGTTTGATTTCAGTTATTTATCTTGTAATTTAGTGATCTATTTAGTTGATTAAGCATACAAGACTAGATTGCTAACATTTATATACAAGCATGCAGAATATAAAAGCGAGAAGGTAAAGGTCCTACGCTATTACAGGGATTTTACAGATACATAATTGTCTTGACTGAGAAATAAAAATGCGGAAGTTTAAATCCTAATTACTATTACAACCTCAAAACAGTTACAATAATAATAAAAGAATTAACATGCGTGCGGAGATTTAAATGCGAGAGTTTAGAGAACCCTAAAAATTTAATTGAAAAAAATATTTAGGTTATAATTATTTTGGAGAAAACAAGATTAATTAGGTTATGTACAAATTAAAACCTAATTTTAATTATTTTTAATTATGAAAAGAATTAAATTGCCCTAAATCATTAAACTAATTAATTAAGGGAATATAAAATATTTTATGAAAAAAAAGTTTTTTTTATGTTTTTGGTGATTTCTTGATTTAATTAAAAAATGATTTTTTATGTGATTTTGTAAAAAGAAAATTATTAATGAACTAATAAAAATAAGAAACATTAAAATAGAAAAGAAAGAATGGGCCTGTTTGTGAAGATGGAAAGGGAGGTGTAAGTCTGAATTTACTAGGCCCAATAATGCTCAAGCCCAATCCCTGCGCATGATTCAGTGTACCCTCTTTCTGATGGCGTACCATGGTCCCCTCTTGTATGGGACTTTGGATTGGTGAGAGAAATGATCCATTGGTTGGATTGCTGGAGTGCAAGATAGGCTCCTGGAAGCATAGTGTACGTGATCTGCAATTAAATGGTAAGAAAACAACAAAACGTTGGGACCTGGGGTCGAACCCAAGTCCTTTCGCTTCCAAACATACGCCTTTGCCACTGGATCACTTGTGTTCAATTGTTAATAGGATACTAACAATATATAATATATGAAAACAAAGTGGATCACTGAAAATAAAAAACGAACTCCAGCTATTTGAATGGCCCAATGATGATTAGCCACGTATGTTCTTCTTCCCTTGTCCGTTGTTTTAGGCCTGTAACCTTTACCTACGACCAAGCTTCCATGGCTATAACCCTGTGACTTTCAAAAATTACGCACAAGCACTATAAATAAGATTCAAGACCATGGATCGATTGGGTTTGACCCTCTGATCACAATGGTATCCTACATTAGGGCCAATTGTTCCTGCATTTGAAAGCCCCAAAATAACAAGGCAAACCCTAGCTATGGCAAGTATTCATACAGGCGTTAAAACTTCAATTAAATGGTCTAGACACGTTGCAAACATGACAACAAACACAAATAAACCTTCGAAACATGTTCATGATGCAATAATCATAACAATCAGATTTTAAGAAAGAAGCAAACTGTGATGATCGTATGTCCTGTTTCTGGGCTTCGGAGGACTGGAAAATGATTGGAACGTGTTCTGGAGATGCCCAGGAATTGATTGATGGATTTGAAAGTCTTTGAATTAGCCTCTAAACTGGAAATCAGTCTAAGAATTCCATTCCAACTTGGTTAACTCAAACCCAAAACCAAGGTCATCCAAATGACAATCTTAATCTTCAACTCTTGTCCAAATCAAATTTGCATTCAAAATGAACTCGCATGCCACACTCGATTAAAATGGGACTTCACTGCCAAACAAACATGCTTTAAGAACATTCGTCAATATTGTAGAATTAACAAACTTCAACAAATTGTGGTTAAGAACATTCGAAATCAAACAGATGACTTGCGACGATTTGATAACTTTCAAAGTCTTCCAAACATAATTTTCTTTCGATCTTTGAAGATAAACTCGTGAGCGACATCACTTATGACCATATGCAGAAATAATCGTCTCAAGATCTTGTAATTTGAGGAAATCACAATTCTTAGAAATCAGGCGACAATTATTTAAGATTAGGTCAAAGTCCCTGATGCGACTTCTAACGTATTCGAAATTTGGTGATCTTCTACACGTAATTAGCTCTTGATTTGTGAAGAGAAATTGGAGATGACATCAATGAGAATCATACGCAAGAAAAACCGCTCAAAAATATCGAATAATTAATAAGTTACAATCGTTTGAACTTGTTCTTGCAAAAGGTCGGTTTTTGGGTCAATGTAGTCGTTTTCAGTTATCTGAGCCATCGATTGAGCAAAATTGCAATGCAAAGTTTGAAAATTGGCATAAACATTCTTGAGGAGACATGAAGACCTATGAAGACTGTTTGAAACCTTGAAAACTCAATTTTCTCAGAGAAATATCAAACCCTAACTGTTGATTTGCTGCCTAGGGAGAATCTGTCTGACCAACTTCTGAGCCAAATTGAGTATTCGAGAAACCCTAGAATATGAAAAACGGGAGGGCAAATTTTGGGGTACGACAGCTACCCCTGTTAAATCTTCTTAAACTTGAAAAGCGAGATCTGTATGCTTTTCGTTCGTAGCTTGAAAGTGGAAGATGATTGAATATTTAGAGTGCCCGGAAATTTGCACTTGATGACGTGTTGGCTGATTATGTAGGGAATGGGCTTAAAGATGCCATTTGGAGAAATGATAGAGAGCTGCTAGAGATGGACTTGTAGATGCCATCCAAAGGTGACCGTTGACAGAAGATGGACTAAGTATGAACTTGGTTTCTACTGGAAAAGAATCAGAGTAAACCTTCAGACCGATTTATCTGAAACTAGCAGAAGTCTTGCATGTTATTTGACTGGAAAGAATCATAATAAATATTAGAGCGATTTATCTGAACCAGAAGAAATGTTTATTTGGAAAGTATCAGGATAAACCATTTAGAGATTTAAACTGAACTAAAAGAGGTCTTGGATATTCTTTAACTGGAGAGAATCATAATAGATATTTGAGCGATTTATCTGAACCAGAAAAAGTGTCTACTAGGAAAGAATCAAAATAAATCGTTGAGAGATTTATCTAAACTAGCAGGGATCTGGAGAAGAATCCGAATAAATCTTGAAGCGAATTATCTGAACCAGAGAAGATGTCTGCAGTAAAGAATCAGAATAAAATGTTGAGAGATTTAAACTGAACCGGCATGGGTCTGGAGAAGAATCAGAATGAATCTTGAAGTGACTTATCTGAACCAGAGAAGATGTCTGCGGGAAAGAATCATAATAAAACATTGAGAGATTTAAACTGAACCGGAAGGGGTATGGAGAAGAATCAAAATGAATCTTGAAGCGACTTATCTGAACTAAAGAAGATGTATGCGGGAAAGAATCAGAATAAAACATTGAGAGATTTAAACTGAATCGGTAGGGGTCTGGAGAAGAATCAGAATGAATCTTGAAGCGACTTATCTGAACCAGAGAAGATGTATGTGGGGAAGAATCAGAACAAACCATTCAGAGATTTAAACTGAACCGGCAGGGGTCTGAAGGAAATATCTGTTATATAGATGGTCGACCAGTCCTTTCTCAGGAATTGATCTGTAATTGGCTTGTTCATAGATATTTGCCTTGTCTTGTTGAAAATTTGATGATAATTTTCGGTTGATTGATCTTTCCTGAAAAGGTGAAGAGTTAGTTGCATGCAATGTAATGATGTATGAAGTGCATGGTATAATGTTGTTTCTCAAAATAAAGGAGATTGTGCTATATACATTTGTGTTGTCAATGCTATGAATGCAATGTATGAACATATTAATTGTTCTGCTGTAGTGTTGTTGGATTAGGGAAAATAAATCTCCGACTGCTACTGGGGATATGGAGTGTAAGTCTTTATATTTTGATGAAATTGAAGTGTTGATGGATGGGTTTTCATAATTATAGAAATAAACTTTGTTGGTGGAAGGGAAACACCGTGCATTGCTTGTGGACTTCGTGAAATCCTGCTGGGGAAACCTGAGAAACTAGGCGACTTTCACTGGGGAATCTTTGGAGCGGTAACTGGAAGTTTTTCTCCGTCGGGGATGTGAGAGCACCTGATACCATTAGGCTGCATACTGGAGATACGTTAGTGATCCTGTAGTAGGATGTCCTTGCTTCTGCTCTTGCTGGAAAAAGTACATGCGGGGATTTTATAGAATGGCCTATAGATATTATCCTATCTCTTAAAGCCATTAGTAATTGTCTTTCTATTTTATGTTCCTCCCTTTTTTGAGCTCATTTGTAAACAGTAATCACTTTCAAGTGCATATGTTCAAAAATAATCATTGGACGCTTTTGCAAACAAAACATGGAAATAAAAGAAAAACAGATAGTTTTGCACTTTCAAAGGAACATCTTTGCATTAACTTGAATAAGTATTTTTGTACAAAGAGACGAACATCCTAGTAAGGGAATGTCGTCATAGAAAATGAAAATTGATACAAAGAAAAGATAGTTATGTGAAATAATCTCATGGGGTTCCCACTCTGCTATAGCCTTCATGTCTCTGAGCGTCTCATCCACTTGCTGCTTTGTCCGAAGCTGATTGGATTGATTAGAACCGTTTGAGTTTGTCAGTCGATACTGAAGGTTGTCTGTAAGGTGATCTAACGTGACACAGTCATACGCTTTTAATCCCTAACTTTTTGCTGGACCTCCCTTTCGGGGTTTCAGTCCACCGAGATACCCTTTTTTGCCCAAACCGCCCTTTCAGGTTTTCAGCTTGCCGAGTGTATGGATTTTTTTTGTATTTTATCCCTAATTTTTGCCCGAGCCCTTTTGGTTCGTCGGGATGCCCTAATTTTTGCCTAGGCTAGTTGACTTAGCGAGTATTTATTCATGCATAGTATCTTTTGACTATGTTCGCGTTTACAGGGTGCATAAGGTCGTCGTCATCCATAGTGGTTAAGATCATTGCTCCACCAGAGAATATGTTTTTGATCAAAAATGGTCCTTCGTATGTAGGAGTCCATTTGCCCCTGGGATCACCTTGTGGCAATATGATACGCTTGATTACCAAGTCACCAACCCGATATACCTAACATCTGACCTTCTTGTTAAAAGCTTTGATCATGCGTTTTTGGTACATCTGACCATGACAGACAACCGTAAGCCTCTTCTCATCAATCAAGTTCAACTGGTCGAGTCGAGTTTGAATCCATTCATCTTCATTCAACCCTGCATCTTTTATGATTCTCAAAGAAGGTATTTGGACTTCAATTGGTAGGAGAACTTCCATACCGTATACCAAAGAGAAAGGAGTTGCCCCTATTGACATGCGTGCCGTGGTATGGTAACCATGGAGAGCAAATGGTAACATCTCATGCCAGTCCTTATAGTTCACTCATTTTTTGTATGATCTTCTTGATGTTTTTATTTGTGGCTTCTACAACGTCATTCATCTTCGGCCGGTAAGGAGAGGAGTTATGGTGCTGGATTTTAAATTGCATACATAGTGCGGTAACCATAGTATTGTTGAGATTGGTACCATTATCTACAATGACTCTCTCCAGGATACCGTACCGACAAATGAGATTCTGTTTGATGAATAAGGCGACAAGGTTCTTGGTAACAGAAGAGAATGAAGCTGCCTCAACCCACTTCGTGAAGTAATCAATGGCAACCAAGATGAAGCGGTGTCCATTAGAAGTTGTGGGTTTGATCTCTCCAATCATGTCAATTCCCCACATTACGAAGGGCCAAGGAGCAGTCAGGATGTTTATGGGAACCAGAGGCACATGTACTTTGTCAGCATAGATTTGGCACTTGTGGCAAGTTCGTGAATGTTGATAACAATCCTCTTCCATGGTGAACCAGTAGTATCCTGCCCGTAGGATCTTTTTAGCCATCATGTTCCCACTAGAATGAGTTCCAAAGGTACCTCAGTGTAAATCAGCCATGATCTTTTCTGCCTCACTCTGGTCTATGCAACGAAGCAAAGTAGAGTCGTGGTTGGGTTTATAGAGGATTCCGTTACTGAGGAAGAATTTAGCAGAAAATCTTCTCAAGAACTTCTTATCATTGACTGAAGCTCCCTCCGGATACTCTTGGGCCTCGAGATACCTCTTAAATTCATGGAACCAAGGCTTGTCCACTACTTCTTCAGTATCGATCTCGTGACAGTAAGCTGGTTCATCCATCCACTCAATGGTGATCTAGGTAGCCTCGCTATCCCACCTGATTTTAAACATGGATGACATAGTGGCTAGCATGTCCGCTAATTGATTTTCCTCTCATGGAAAATGATCAAAGGTAATTTTCTCAAAATGTGGGATTAATGTCAACACATGTTCTTTGTAAGGGATGAGATTAGGGTGTTTCGTGTCCCATTCTCCTTTGATCTGACTGATGACTAAGGCTGAATCTACAAATACCTTTTAGGACCCGATTCCCAGATCTATGGCGACTCTGAGACCCATAATACACGCTTCATATTCCACCATAATATTGGTACAATTGTATTGTACCTCAAAATTTCCCTCCCATATTTCTCAAAACATTTCAAGAAAGATCCTCAAGTTGCTCAAGGAAGTCCAAGGGTTGACCAGACAAACTCTCTCCTAAGGAAGTCTACCTCAAATTAGGGTTTCATTCTGCATCAAGACACTTGATTCCAAGGGATTCCAAATGCTCACTATTGTCCTAATATGTTCTCAATAACATCCATGTCAAGTTTCAAGCCTTGCAGAGGAAGTTTGCTCAGTTAATTGCTCAAAGGCCTGAAAATCGACTGTGATAGGGCAAAAGTCAACTGTGGCCCACATACAGTCAAACTTCAAGATTTTTGGTCAACATCATAATTTTGAAGTATCATTCATCATTTTATCAAGGGTTGATCATGATTCATCAAGGATTGCTCACAATTCATCCAAACCCAAAAGTTGCTAAATTAGGGTTTTGTAGTAAAAGTCAACTCAACTTTGACCAGGCATAACTTTCTCATACTTTATGAGAAATGACCCATAAAAAGCTAATTTTGAAGAGGATGCAATTCCCTACAATTCATCTTCAGCTCCCAAGTTCAAAATATGTACTTACAAGAAGTTATGAATTTTGACATCATAGGTCATTTTGAAAAGTCAACAAAAACACCTTTTTTGTCAAAGCTTCATACATGAACATGGAATACCAAATTGAGATGATACCAAAAGGGTTTCTTATAAGACATCTCAATCTTTCTAAAAAGTCCAAGAACACCTTCAAAGAGTCAAAATTGAGAAAGTTATGCATTGGTGAAGTTGACCTTTTTTGCAAAATTGCCAAAAGTCAACTATGCCTCAAATTGTAATTTTTGCTAAATGGGCCTAACTTTTTGAATTTGTTATGAGTTGGTAGCATGGTCCACGAGCCCTAGCTCTTTCCACTTGTCTTTATCTTATTTTTGTTATTTATTTTGATTTTTATTTGAATTAAATCAATTTAAATCAAAACAAATCATAGAAAATCCAAATCATTGAAACATCAAGATATTATGCATGTTTCAGGTTCTATATCCAGCTAGCAAAATATTGAAATCGTGCAAAGCCTTGGTGTGCACAAAAAGATTGAGTTTGGCCTATTTTTGGAAGAATCTTCAAGTGAATCAAATCAAAATCAAAAGCTATAATGGAGGAAGATTGAGAGCATAATTGTAAACCTAATTCAGTCCTTGGTATATAGTATACAATTGCAGACTTAAAACACAAGGCTTGAGAGGCGCACAAAGTCAGAACAAACTTGAAAAATCAAAGAAAAATGGTGGTTCGATTTTGCACTTCCAGGCATTTTCAAGACCCTCTAGCCATCCCAATCGCTTCCTGGGATCACAAGCAAGCCATACCAATCAAGAACAAGGAGTTTCCAGCACTAGAATGCACTGTAAGTCAGCCACGACATTGGCTTCCTCTTGAAATCAAATTGCATAATTTTGGCATCTATAGCATGAAATAAATATATATTCTTGCTCCTTGAAACATTTCCAAACTATCTATGACATTTAATTGCGTTTTTGTGGACTATATCAAGATTTGCCATTGTTAGGGTTTTGGTCTCAATTTGGGATCTTGTCACACAGGTAAAATTGGGCCACAAAAGGGGCACCATCATGCTCAGCAGGTCCAAACGAATTGATTCATGGCCTTAGAATTTATTTATCTTGCTTGTGTTTGATTTTGAGAATTACAGGGTCTGTAGTGACGGACGTTGTCCGTAGGTAAAGGTCTTCAAAGCTTTTAGCCACGGAGAGAGGACAGGGATGAAGGCGTGGCACATTCCCATTCGTCCATTTAAAATTTCGCGCGCAGGGAACTTATAAAGTTATGTTATTTTTATAATATTTGTTTGTTTCTTTAAATACAACTAATACGCGCAACTCAGTTGGTGGCCAGGCTATTGGAAAAGGTTATAGAACCTGGGTTCGAATCCCAGGTCCCCCCAATTATTTCATATTGTTTTTCTTTCAGTGATCAGACGCGTGCACAGGTAGGATGACCACCATGGTCCATTATTATCCAACCGGCCAAGTGTCCAGATGACCAGATCTAAAGGCCATCAGATGAAGGAGCACCAAAGGCCTTGGTCAAAGCAAAGCATGGGATCTGGGAAGTCAAACGTGGGTCATTTTCTTTTGGGCCCAAATTTGCTATTCACGCCCCCATAATTACTGATTCCAGGCCCAATTCTTCTTTCTTTTCTTTTTATATTTTGTCTTTATTTAATTTATTTATTTATTTCTACTAACAAAAAAATAATTCTTTTTATCAAAAAAATCACACAAAATATTTTCATCCAATTAGATTTAGGATATTTATTTTTTATACAAAAATTAATTAATTTAAATAGGTTATTTAATTTTAGGTAACTTAAATTATTTTGTAAATAAATTAAAAACAATTAGAACAATTAGGGTTTTTTTTCTAACTTAATTCTTTTTTTCTTTTTCTTAAAATAACCAAAAACACAAAAATAGGTTAAATTTAATTATTTTCTTTAATTAATTTAATTACTAATTAATTTTGTATTTAATTAAAAACCTTGTTTCTTTTTTCTTAAATAATTAAAAACAACAAAAATATTTGTTTCTTCCGATTAGGTTAGACGGGGTCAAAACCCTACTTCTCTCTCGTTCTTGGATCATCGCGCTTATTTATTTTTACCATATTGATGTAATTGCTCACAAGTTATAATAGATTAATTAGGTTTTTTTACTTTCGTTTATCGTTTTCTTTTACGGGTTGTTTTTGGCTATGTAAATACCCGAAGCCTTGTAATAGCTTAGCTTTACTTTCCGCACTTTAATTCTCGCAAAATATTGAACTGTTAGATGTATGGTAATAGGGATGCATGACAAGAATGTATGTAACTTTAAAACAGTTAGCAAACCCTAAATGTGCAAAGATAATAAACTTGAAATTGAATCACTCGCACATGCGAACTCCTAGGGTACACTTCCACTTCAGTTGCCTTCGGTAAACGGTCATTGAGTATAGGATGTTTTAGTGGTTGCTATTTTGTCTCAAAGATCAAAGTTGCCTCGGAAAGGTTGCCTCGGAATTGTTGCCTCGGATATTGATCTTAAGACATTAGGGTTATTACTAAGACGTCCTAACATTGCTTTAGTGATCGTACGTCCCTTTTCGAATTGACCCTCAAAACTCCAACGATGGTGCTACCTACTCACTAATAGTAGGATAATGCTATCTAAAGGAAACGAACATAGAACAATTCTTTTTTCGAGTAGGTAGATTAGCTCTTAAGTACTTGCTCAAAACAAACAAACTTTTTCACACTTACACTCCTTTTCAAACAAAGTTTTCAAAAACACTTCGTAACACTCTTGAAGACAGAAGCAAGAGTTAAATCGAAGTCAAAACAAAAACTTTTAAAATCACACAAACACACAAAAGCAATTTTGAAAATGATGAGCAAGTACCTAAGAGCCCGTAGAAAACTACGGATAGGAAGGGTGCTAATACCTTCCCTTTCTATAATCTACCCCCCGTACTTAGAAAATCTCGAAGAAGGAATTTTTCTGTGCTTTTTTTTCCTTTCCTTGTTGGATAAAATAAAAGTCGGTGGCGACTCTTGCTTACCGCGACATTTTGCGAACACAAATGCAAAACGCAAACCAGCATTTCAAAACAGTCCTGGTTCTGGTCACCGTATCACAGAATTGGCGACTCTGCCGGGGATTTAAATAAGTGGGGTATACCTTAGGATTAGTTCATCATATTTGCTTCTCTTGTTTGATTTGATTGCTTTATCTTTGTGGGCTTTGTATCGGAGTTACTATGGATCCTAACCCGGATCTGGGGAACACCTGTTAGGTAAGTAGCAATAAACTGTGAGGGAACTGTACGGCGTAGACTGATACAATTGAAGTAATAGCTATGTTGATGTGGCACATTAGTTGGTACCGGTATCCCTTGTGGAGAAACAAGGAGAATACGGGGCTGCTATATGGGTCGTTAAGCATCAAATGACCTTAGAACCTATAATTGACCAACTTGGCCATAGGAAGTAGTGAGATAGTCGGCCTCGGTATAGAGCTGAGAACTAGTTGATACTCGATACTACACTCATTGAGACCATACTCTCGAGATAGTTCCGGCCGCAAGAAAAGATTGCGTGAGCTGAAACCATGACCGATAGAGGATGGTCAGTGATATTGAGAACCTCTAGAACCCGGTTACTATTATTAGGACAGGTTGAAACCAACTGAACTTCAAGAGGGTAGTACCTAGACCCCATGCAAGCCTGCAACTTAAGGGATATTGTGTGACTTGTTTTCCTTTACCATGTTTGTTACCTGTTATACCTATTGTGTGTTTTATCATGACATCATGCATCATGACATAGCATGCATACTTCATTGTACTAACCATTTCAAAGACCAAGGGGATTTATCTTTGTGCTGTTTTGCAGATTATGACTTCAGTACGCATAAATACCATTCGAGTTAACTTCATGCAGATACCTGCTCAGCTCAGAGAGTTAGTCTCAAAAGTTCCTGATACCTCTTCATTTGTTAGAAGACATGGTCATCTCCTTAGCCTGGTCACTTCAAAGTTGGATGAGTAAATGATGAGCGTGCTGTTCCAATTCTTTGATTTGTTGCATCATTGTTTCACCTTCCCAGATTATCAGCTAGTCCCTACTTTGGTGGAGTTTTCTGATTTATTAGGCATATCTATCCTCGAGCAGACACCCTTCATAGGTTTGGAGGAGGTTCCAAGACCTGAGGATATTGCTTCAGCCTTACATCTAAAAAGGGCTGATGTAGCATCCAACTGGGAGACTCGGAGTGGGGTTAAAGGTTTCTTGGCCAAGTTTCTAATTGATCAAGCTCAACAGTTCTGGGATAACTTGGATTTTGAAGCTTTCGAAGACATCTTGGCTCTCCTCATCTACAACTTGGTTCTCTTCCCGAATCCAGATTCCTTCATAGATGTGAATGAGGTCAAGATCTTCTTGTCACGTAATCCAGTGCCTACCCTTCTGGGTGATATTTTACATGCTCTCTATACTCGTACTGTGCGAAGAAGAGGGACCCTCATGTGCTGCACGCCGCTGCTAGCGAGGTGGTTTATTTCGCACCTCCCCAAGTTTGTATTGAAGAATGAAGAAGGTTTGGGTTGGGCTTACAAAATCATGTCCCTTGCTCATACAGACAGTCCTTGAAGTTCTGAGGATATGGAAAGAGTAGCTATCATTGATCGATGTGGGGAATACACTAATGTCCCATTGCTTGGAATTAGAGGGGAAATAACCTACAGTCCTTGTTTGGCTTTACGATAGTTTGGTCGTGCTGGGAGGGACGGTCCTCATGAGCTACTTCTTACAGACATTGTATTTGACTACAAAGGGGACGTTAATGAGTATCACTGAAGGTTTATACGAGCCTGGGGCAGGGTGAACAGGTCTGACCCACATGAGCTAGGACCGAAGACTTCTCTCCCGATGCAACCTTATCTCCAGTGGGTTCGAGCCCGTGCTCAAAATCTGGGGATGCCTTATGAAGCTGTTTTAGCAGTAATTGTGGAGCATACTAATGAAGAAGGGGTTCCTTACATAGTCCTCCATCCCTATATGCCTACTGATCTTGGGGCATTGAAGAGATCCCGGATTCAGCTAAAGGAGGAGAGGGATACCTACAGGGAGAAGTATCATGAGCAGGAAAGGAAGATCTTGAAGCTCACGAGGCAACTTGAGAATGAGAGGACAATCAATGATTATGTCAGTACGAAGGGAAAGCGACCGTGGGATTTCTGATGTCTTTTATTATTTCTAGTTTAGATTTGCTTTTCAGTTTATTTCTTTTGTAACGCCTTGAAGGCATTATTAAACATTGTTACAAGTTTAATCTAATAAAGTGTGTTTTATTTTGGTTTACAAATTTGAATCTCCCAAAGTCTTTGAAATCATTTCATATGCATTCCATTACCATGCACCTCATCACAGGTACCATTACAGGTTTCTTATCTTCTTCGTTGTTTATTTCAGCACAAAATGTCTTCTGAAACACCTATCGATCAAGCCATCAAAGCTCTTCAAGAACATAATGCTCAATTTTAGGAGATGTTCTTGAACTTGGCCAAAGGACAACAGGATATGGAGACTCTCATCTTGAAGGACAAGAAGAAGAAAAAGAAGAAGGTGGTTCTGCTGAATATGGGTCACACATTTGGGAACAGGTTGCGACAGGAAGCTGATCTGTCTCATTCATCCGGAGGAGGAGAGAATCAAGAGGAAGGAAGGGGTTCTAGCCCTGTGGTCTCTGATAATGATACTTATTTTGATGATGAACAGTACCCTCCTGCTGAGGATAGGTACAAGCAACTTGAAGACCATCTAAGTGCTATGGAGATTTAAAAGGTTCCCAGTTTGGACTTCAGAGATCTGGGGCTAGCATCCGGGGTGCTGATTCCTCACAAGTTTAAAGCTCCACTCTTTGCTAAGTACGATGGAGTGTTTGATACGGTGGCCAGAACCGGGACGTTTTTCCCTATTTTTTAAGGAATTTGCTGGTTTGCGTTTCGCGTTTGTGTTCGCAAAATGTCACGGTAAGCAAGAGTCTCCACCGACTTTTATTTTATCCAACAAGGAAAGGAAAAAAGCAAAGAAAAATTCCTTTTTCGAGATATTTATGAGTACGGGGGGTAGATTATAGAAAGGGAAGGTATTAGCACCCTTTCTATCCGTAGTTATCTACGGGCTCTTAGGTACTTGCTCATCATTTTCAAAATTTTTTTCTTTGTGTTTGTGGGCTTTGAAAAGTTTTTGTTTTAACTTAGATTTAACTCTTGCTTTTGTCTTTAAGAGTGTAATGAAGTGTTTTTGAAAAATTTGTTTGTAACGGAGTGTAAGTGTGAAAAATTTGTTTTGATGGAGCAAGTACTTAAGAACTAATCTACCTACTCGAAAAAATAATCGTTCTATGTTCGTTTCCTTTAGACAGTGCTATCCCACTATTAGTGAGTAGGTAGCACCGTCGTTGTAGTTTGAGGGTCAATTCGAAAAGGGACGTACGGTCACTAAAGCAATGTTAGGACGTCTTAGTAATAACCCCAATGTCTTAGATCATTTATCTGAGGCAACAATATCCGAGGCAACTTTGATCTTTGGACAAAAGGACGACCACTAAAGCATCCTATACTCAATGACTGTTTACCGAAGGCAACCAAGTGAGAGTGTACCCTAGGAGTGCGCATGTGCGAATGATTCAATTTCAGTTTATTTGTCTTTGCACATTTAGGGTGATCCAACTGTTTTAAAGTTTAAAATACATTCTTGTCATGCAAACCCTAATTATTCATACATCTAACAGTTAATAATTTGCAGAATTTAAAGTGCGGAAATTAAACTACGCTATTACAAGGCTTCAGGTATTTACATAGCCAAAAACAAACCCTTTGAAAATAAAGCAATAAAAGTAAATAAACGTCCTAATTTAAACTATTACAAACTGTGAGCAGATACAATAATTGGGATAAAAAATAAAATAGAGTGCGAGATGAAAAATTAGATCGAATGCGAACTAGGGTTTTGACCCTTCTAACCTAATTAAAAGAAAACTTGTTTTTGTTGTTTTTAATGTTTTTTAAGAAAAAAGATTAGGTTTTAAAATTAAATATACAAATTGATTAGTGATTAAATTAATTAATGAAAAATAATTACATGACCTATTTTTGGTTTTTTTGTGGTTATTTTAGGAAAAAATAAAATATAATTAAATTAGTAATAAAACCTATTTATTCTAATTATTTTTAAATTATTTACAAAATAATTAAAGTTTTTTACCTAAAATTAAATCTAATTAAATTAATAAATTTATTGATAAAAAAATACCTAAATCTAATTGGTGGAAAATAATATTTTTGGTGATTTTTTTATAAAAGAAAATAATTTAATTGGTTAGTAAATAATTAAACAAAATTAAATGAAATAAATAAAGAATAGAGAAAAAGAAATGGGCCTGAGAATTGCAACTTGGGGAGGTGTGAGAAGCAGAAATCTGGGCCCAAAAGAGTGAGGTCCATTTGACCTTGTGGATCCAGTGCATACGCGTTTGACTTGGCTTTTGGTGTTCCCTCCTGGATGGGCATCAGATTTGGCCTCAAGACACTTGACATGATTGATGATGAGGACGTATGGTGGACCCTTGGTTGGTAAGCACGCTGGATCCTGGAAAGGAAAATAATATGGAGAAATTTGGGGGACCTGGGATTCGAACCCAGGTCCTGGAACAATTTCCAATGCTACGCTCACCACTGCACTATTCTCTTATGTTTGTACATAAAACACATAACAATAATAATATATAAAACAAATAAAATAATAAAATATTCCGCGCGAAATTCAAATGGCCAAATCAGGTGAAGCCATGTCTTCGTCTCTTTCCTCTCTCCATGGCTAAAAGTTTGGGAACCTATACCTACGGACAACGTTCGTCGCTACAGCTCTGCCAGTTCTCAAAATCACATACACGTGATATAAATGACCACCAAGGCCATGGTTAGATTCGGCTCATCCTTCTGAACATGATGGCATCCTTCATACGGGCTAATTTTTCCTGAAAACAAAAACCCTAATTCGAAGCTATAAACCCTAACAATGGTGAATTCCAGTATAGGCCATATAAATGCAATTAATCAATACAGGAAGCTTGCAAATGTTTCATGGATCAACAAGATATGATTAATTCATCCTAACAATGTCTAAATCATGTTATTCGAATTCAAGAAATATCAGGTACCGTGACTGACTTACAGTGCAATACAGGGCTCGAAAATGCTTGGTTTTGATTGCTTTGGCTTGCTGAGACTTCCAGGAAGCAAATGGAATGGTCAAGAAGTCATGAATTGGCCTGGAATAATGAAATCGATCTTGCACTTTTCCTTGATTTTTTCAAATGTTGCTCTCCTTGCTGCGGCTGTTTCTAACCTATTTTTAGGTCTGGCCTCATTCTATATGTATTGAGCAATGTATTGGGTTTGAAAGAATGCATCCAATTTTCCTCCATCAATGAATTTTGATTTGATTTGATTCACCTTTAAAATCTTTCCAAACATGGCCTAAATCCAATCTTTTTGTGCACACATGCCTTTACACGAGTTTGAATACTTGCTAGCTGTATAATAAAACCTGAAACAAGCATAAAATCTTTTATTTTCAATATTTTTGATTTTATATGATTTGTTTTGATTTAAATTGAATTAATTCAAATAAAAATCAAAATAAATAATAAAAACATGATAAGGACAAGTGGAAAAGGCTAGAGCTCGTGGACTATGTTTCCAACTCAAAACAAGTGAAAAAGATTGGGCCCATTTGGCAAAATTTGAAGTTTTAGGCATAGTTGACTTTTGGCAATTTTGCAAAAAAGGTCATCTTCACCAATGCATAACTTCCTCAATTTTGACTCTTTGGAGGCGTTCTTGGAATTTTTAGAAATCTTGAGAGGACCTCTAATCAAAAATTTTGGTCTCATATCAATTTGATATTCCATGCTCAAGTATGAAGCTTTGACAAAAAAGGCGTTTTTGTTGACTTTTCAAAAGGACCTATAATGTCCTAATTCATAACTTCTTGTGAGTGCATATTTTGAACTTGGGATATGAAGATGGATTGTATAGCATAACATCCTATTCAAAATGAGCTTTGGACGGGTCATTTCTCATAAAGTATGAGAAATTTATGCTTGGTCAAAGTTGAGTTGACTTTTCCTACAAAACCCTAATTTAGAAACCTTTGAGTCTTGATGAATTATGAGAAATCCTTGATGAATCATGATCAAACCTTGATCAAATGATTAAATATACTTCAAAATGAGGATCTTGACCAAAAATCTTGAAGTTTGACTGTATGTAGGCCACAATTGACTTTTGCCCTAGCACAATCGATTTTCAGGCTTTTGAGCAATTAACTGGGCAAACTTCCTCTGCAAGGCTTGAAACTTGACATGGATGATCTTGAGAACATATTAGGACATTGTTGAGCATTTTGGATTACTTGGACTCAAGTATCTTGATGCAACATGAAACCCTAATTTGAGGTAGACTGCCTTAGGAGAGAGCTTGTCTGGCCAACCCTTGGACTACCTTGAGCAACTTGAGTATCATTCTTGAAATGTTTTGATAAATACGAGAGGGAAAATTTTGGGGTACAACAACTTCCCCTGTTCAATATTCTTAAACTTGAGGAGGTAGATTGGCTTTCGTGCCTTTCGTGATCCGAAGGTGGAAGATGATTGAACACTAGAGTGCCTAGAAATTTGCACTCGCATGAAGTGGTAATTGTCTTACGATGTCGGGAATGGGCTTACAGATGCCATTTGGAAATTGCTGACGAGGGGATGGGCTTCAAGATGCCATCTGAAGGAGTGTCGATCGCATAAGAGATTCCTTAGCGAGAGCTTGTATACCTTTCATTAAGGAAGATTCCGCTGGGGAAGGCTGATCTTTGTTGAAAGTAGTAGAATTTTAGGAGCTTCGTCTTCCGTTATTCTGCTGGTGAGTCGTCTCTGTTGAATTTTAGGAACTTCGATCATCCGTATTCTAATGAGGAATCATCTCTGTTGAATTTTAGGAACTTCGGTCGTCCGTATTATAGTGAGGAAACATCTCTGATGAATTTTAGGAACTTCGGTTGTCCATATTCGACTGAGGAATCATCTCTGTTGAATTTTAGGAACTTCGTTCGTCCGTATTCGACTGAGGAAGCATCTCTGTTGAATTTTAGGAACTTCGGTCGTCCGTATCCTACTGAGGAAACATCTCTGATGAATTTTAGGAACTTCGGTCGTCCGTATTCTACTGAGGAATCATCTCTGTTGAATTTTAGGAACCTCGGTCGTCCACATTCTACTGAGGAATCATCTATGTCTAATTTTAGGAACTTCAGTCGTCTGTATTTGACTGAGGAAACATCTTTGTTGAATTTTAGGAACTTCGGTCGTCCGTATTCTACTGAGGAAACACCTCTGATGAATTTTAGGAACTTCGGTCGTCCGTATTCTACTGAGGAATCATCTCTGTTGAATTTTAGGAACCTCGGCCGTCCGTATTCTACGGAGGAATCATCTCTGTCGAATTTTAGGAACTTCAGTCGCCCGTATTTGACTGAGGAATCATCTTTGTTGAATTTTAGGAACTTCGGTTGTCCGTATTCAACTGAGGAAACATCTCTATTGAAGAGGAAAGTTGAATTTTAGGAGCTTCGGTCGTCCGTATTCAACTGGGGAATCATTTCTGTTGACATTTAGGAACTTCGATCGTCCATTATTCAACTGAGGAAAACATCTTTGTTGACATTTAGGAGCTTCGATCGTCCGTTATTCAACTGAGGTAAAAGCTCATAGCTTGAATTTTGTGAGAATTTGATCGTATCCTTCCTGAAAGGTAAAGGTCAGCTGTATGTAATGCATGATATGTATCAGGCAATGATGTTCTTAAAATAAATGAGAATGTGTTGTATGATGCGTATATGCATGTGTCATGATGTATGGAAATGCGATGTTTTTAGCTGGGGAAAATAAATCCCAGATTGCTGCTGGAGAAAAGAGTTAAATTCTTCGTTTCCGCTGGGGATAGTGAATGAAGATGATGGTGAGAATAAACCTGCAGGAGAGGATAACTCCGCTGGGGAATAAACTGATGAGGAAATGACTCTGTGGGGCAGAGATGCTCTGCTGAGGATTCTGCTGATAAATTCAGCTGAGGATGAATTACCGTTGCTGGTGATAATGAAACTCTGTTGGGAATTGAGTTTCTATTTGTGAAAGGAATGAACTCCGCTAAGGATGATTTTCTAATTGAGACTTCATTGAGGATAACCTTTTAGGCTCTACTGGGGACAATCCTTCATCCTCCACTGGGGATAATTCTCCGAACTCCACTGGGGATAATTCTCCAAACTCTACCGGGGATAATTTTCCAAACTCCACTGGGAATAATTTTCCAACGCTGATGATATATAAATTCTGCTTGGGGAGAATTTTACCGACTTATTCGCGGTTGCGAACCTCAGCTGGGGAGAGTTAACACCACTGTATTTTTCATTCTCTGCGGGGAGTGAATGTTCCTTGAGTCTAATTCTCCAGCTAGGTCTATCCCTATACCTGGTGGACAGAGCAATTGTACGATTTAGACATTTCTTGTTTGCCCCTGTTCCTGATATTACGAGTAATCGTCTTTTGTTTCGCATGTAAATATTTATGAACAACAATTAATGTCAAATGCATATATAAAAAATGAACATTGGACGTTCTTGCAAAATAAAACAGAAAAAGGAAAACAATTTGAAATTTATTTGTAAAATGAATTGTATTGACTTTGAAGTTTGGCCTGTAAATAAGCATTTTTGTACAAGAGGCTGACGTCCTAGTAAGAGAACACCGCCGAACAAATAGAATTTATACAGCTTGTGAAAAAACAAAGAAAAACAGCTATGTGAATAATCCCACTGAGTTCCAACTCTTCTATTGCCTTTATATCCTCGAGCATCTCATCACTTTGCTACTTGGTTGAAGGTAGATCAAATTGAGTAGTGCCGTCTGAGCTTGATAGTCGATACCAAAGTCTGGTTGCAAGGTGATCTAATGAGACATAGTGTTACGCTTTGATCCCTAATTTTTTCCTGGACCTCCCTCTTGGGTTTTCAGTCCACCGGGATACCCTTTTTTGCCCAAGCCGCCTTTTCAGGTTTTCGACTTGCCGGGTGTACAAATTTTTTCATTTTCATCCCTTATTTTTGCCCGAACCCTTTTGGTTCGCCGAGAAGCCCTTATTTTTGCCTAGGCCAGTCAACCTAGCGGGTCTTTGATTATGCGTAGTATTTTTTCACTATGTCTGCATTGACGGGGTGAGGAAGGTCGTCACCATCCATGGTGGTTAGAATCATAGCTCCTCCTGAAAAAATGTTCTTAACCACAAATGGCCCTTCGTACGTAGGGGTCCATTTGCCCCTGGGATCACCTTGAGGTAGGATGATGCGCTTGATCACCAGATCCCCAACTTGATACTCTTGTCGTCTAACTTTCTTGTTAAATGCCTTGATCATCCGCTTTTGATACGTTTGACCATGACAAATAGCAGTAAGTCTCTTTTCATCGATTAAGTTCAGCTGATCAAGCCGGGTCTGAATCCAGTCATCTTCACTCAAACCTGCATCCTTCATAATCCGAAGAGAGGGTATCTGAACTTCAATGGGTAAAACTGCTTCCATACCATATACCAAGGAATAGGGTGTTTCCCCTGTTGACGTCCGCGCTGAAGTACGGTACCCATGAAGAGCAAATGGTAACATCTCGTGCCAATCTTTGTATGTCACCGTCATCTTCTGCACAATCTTCTTGATGTTCTTATTAGCCGCTTCAACAACCCCATTCATCTTCGGCCGGTAAGGAGAAGAGTTGTGATGCTGTATCTTGAACTGCTTACAGAGCTCGGTGATTATCTTATTGTTGAGATTTGTACCATTGTCCGTAATGATCCTCTCTGGTACACCGTATCGACAGATCAGATTGTGCCGAATAAACCGTGCCACGACATTCTTGGTTACAGTAGCAAAGGAAGCTGCCTCAACCCACTTTGTAAAGTAATTAATAGCTACCAGGATGAAACGATTCCCGTTAGACGCAGTAGGTCTGATCTCGCCAATCATATCGATGCCCCACATTGCGAAAGGCCAAGGAGCTGTCAAGACATTTAGAGGTACTGGAGGTATGTGCACCTTATCAGCATAGACTTGGCACTTGTGACAGGTTCGAGAATGTTGATAACAGTCGGCTTCCATAGTAGACCAATAATATCTTGCCCGTAGGATTTTCTTTGCCATGGTATGTCCACTGGAATGAGTTCCGAAGGTACCTTCATGTAACTCCGCCATGATTCTTTCTGCCTCGTACTTATCCACACATCGTAGCAAGGTTGAATCATGGTTACACTTGTAAAGAA
The DNA here is from genome assembly GCA_948472305.1 of Vicia faba. Classification (NCBI taxonomy): domain Eukaryota; kingdom Viridiplantae; phylum Streptophyta; class Magnoliopsida; order Fabales; family Fabaceae; genus Vicia; species Vicia faba. The sequence continues at coordinate 520,926,946 of OX451739.1, read as the reverse complement.
CACCATTACTAATGAAGAATTTCGCAGCGAATCTCCTCAGAAACTTCTTATCATTAACAGATGCACCCTCGGGGTATTCCTGAGCCTCAAGATACCTCTTCACCTCGTGGAACCAGGGTTTATCTACTACCTCTTCAGTCTCAATGTCACAATAATGTGCAGGTTCGTCCAACCTCTTAATGGTAATCTGGGGAGCCTTGTTGTCCCACCTGACCTTGAACATAGAAGACATCGTAGCTAGTGCGCCTGCTAACTGACTCTCCTCTCTTGGGAAGTGTTCAAAGGTTATCTCTTCAAAGTGTGGAAGCAACGTCAATACATACTCTTTGTAAGGAATAAGATTTGGATGCTTCATATCCCACTCACCTTTGATCTGGCTGATCACGAGAGTGGAATCTCCGAATACACTTAAGAACTTAATCCTTAGGTCAATTGCTGCTCGAAGACCCATGATGCACGCTTCATACTCCGCCATATTGTTGGTGCAGTTGAAACATAGTCGGGCGGTGAACGGAGTATGAGAGCCTTCAGGAGATATGATCACGGCGCCAATGCCATTACCCAAAGCATTTGAAGCTCCATCAAAGTATATAGACCATCGGGATCCCTCCTCAGGTACTTCATCTGGTCCAGGTGTCTCACAATCAGTTACCAATATGATGTTCTCATCCGGGAATTCGAAGTTCAAAGACTGGTAATCATCCACTGCCTGATGTGCCAAATGATCTGCCAACACACTTCCCTTAATTGCTTTTTGGGTTGTGTATTGGATGTCATACTCAGTCAAGATCATCTGCCATCTTGCTATTCTTTCGGACAAGACAGGCTTTTCGAAGATATACTTGATTGGATCCATCTTTGATATCAATAAAGTAGTGTGAGTCAGCATATATTGTCTCAGCGGGCGAGCAGCCCATGCCAAAGCGCAACAAGTTTTCTCAAGCAACAAGTATCGAGTCTCACAGTCGATAAACTTTTTGCTAAGGTAATAAATAGCATGCTCTTTTCGGCCAGACTCGTCATGCTGACCCAGCACGTACCCCATTGAATTGTCGAGTACTGTCAAGTATAAGATCAGAGGTCTCCCTTCAACTGGAGGCATCAGAATAGGTGGCTCTTGGAGATATTCCTTGATCATTTCGAAAGCGGCCTGACATTCATCGTTCCATCTTACCACTTGATCTTTCTTCAGTAGCTTGAAGATTGGCTAACAAGTAGCAGTCAGGTGTGAGATGAATCGGGAAATATAGTTTAGACGTCCCAAAAAGCCTCTGACTTCTTTTTCTGTTCGAGGATCTGGAATTTCCTGTATAGCCTTCACCTTTGCATGATCCACTTGAATACCTTTATCACTTACGACAAAACCTAGCAGCTTACCAGATCTCACCTCGAAGGTGCACTTGTTTGAGTTTAACCTCAGCTTATACAACTTCAACCTGTCAAATAGCTTCTGAAGATGGTCGAGGTGTTCTTCCTCAGTCTGGGACCTTGCAATCATGTCATCAACGTATACCTCAATCTCATGATGAATCATGTCGTGGAACAAAGCGACCATGGCACGCTGATACGTTGCCCTAGCATTCTTCAATCCTAAAGGCATGACTTTGTAGCAAAAGGTACCCCACTGCATAACAAAAGTTGTCTTCTACATGTCTTCGGGAGCCATTTTAATCTGATTGTAACCGGAGAAACCATCCATAAAGGAGAAGATCTTATGTTGTGCGGTGTTGTCAACCAAAACGTCGATATGAGGCAGAGGGAAATCATCCTTGGGGCTCGCCCTGTTCAGATCCCTATAGTCAACACACATACAAACCTTACCATCTTTCTTCGGCACTGGAACCACATTGGCAACCCACTGTGGGTAAGAAGTAACTGCTAGAAAAACTGGCATCAAACTGTTTCATAACCTCAACCTTGATTTTCTCAGACATCTCTGGGCGCATTCGACGAACTTTCTGCTTCACCGAAGGACAATCCTCTTTAGTAGGCAGGCGGTGAACCACAATATCAGTATCTAACCCAGGCATATCTTCATAAGACCAGGAAAAGATCTCAACATAGTCACGCAACATTTGTATCAACCATTGCTTAACACTAAGTTCCAGATTTGCACCGATCTTGACCTCTTTCTTGTCTTCCTCCGTACCCAAATTCACGGATTCCACTGGCTCTTCATGCGGCTGAATGACCCTCTCTTCCTGAAGTAACAGTCTAGTAAGTTCCCCAGGCACTTCACAATCATCCTCACCTTCGTCCTCGGCTTGGTTGATCGGACTTTCAAAGTCATAATTGGCAGTAGCAGAGTCGTTATCAGTGGGATCCAGAGTGGATGTAGACCTGTATATATGAGTGTGTGTAAGACAAATAGCTGTTTTGCTAGATAGAAAAGAAAAACAAGGAGCACAAAATTTGTAATGCAAGAAAATGTCCAATGCTTTTATTGATGATATATGGAGATGACACATAATAAGCCCTCAAACAAAGGCACAGTGTCTCGGGCAAGGCACCGGGCCGTAAAAGTTTTAAATTGTCTGTTACAAATCCAAAACAAAAGTCTTATTACTGTGTAATAAAAGAAATGGGCACGAAGTCCTTTGCCGTCCAATTGCTTAATCCACCGTTGGTAGTCGGGTAAATCCAGCTTTCCAAATCTGACTCTTTATCATTATCTCCAATTGCATTGACTCCTGCATCATGTTTTGGCATAGGAGCAGTTATGACATTAGGCTTTCTCGGCGCTTCAAACTCAATCTCCTTAGCATCAATCAGATCCTGCACTTTATTCTTCAAAGCCCAGCAGTTGTTTGTATCATGCCCTGGGCTATCGGAGTGATAAGCACAACAGGCGTTCGGATTATACAGTGGTGATGTAGTACTGGGATTCTTTGGAGCCTCCTTCAGAATCACCAAGTTGGTTTTCAACAGTTGTGGTAAAATTTGAGATAGGGTCACACTAAGCCGAGTATACTGCCTTTGCGGTCTCTCTACTCTTTGCTGATTGTTCCATTGTGGGGCAACAGTTGGTCTTGATATTACCACCACATTCACCGCTTGGCGGCGTTCAGGTCGGTTTTGGCTTCTCGAGCTGTAAATTGCATTAGATTCCTTCTTGAAAGGCTTCTTCTCTGTACTTGACGAAGCACCCTTCTGTATCTTGCCACTTTTAATATCGGCCTCAACTCTCTCCCTAGTCATAATTAATTCAGTGAGCCCAGATGATGAACTTCTGATCAAATGATTGAAATACGGACCAGACAAAGTCTGAAGAAACATATCCACCAACTCCCTGTTAGCCAGAGGGGGTTGTACTCTTCCTGCCAGATCTCTCCACTTCTGAGCGTAGTCCTTAAAACCTTCGCTCGCACCCATAGACATACCCTGAAGTTGAGTACGTGTGGGAGCAAGGTCAGCATTATACTGGTATTGCTTGTAAAAAGCAGCAACAAGGTCTTCCCAGTTACGGACGTTAGCTCCTTCCAGTTGGTAGAACCATTCAAGTTGAGTCCCTGACATACTATCTTGAAAGAAATGAACCCAAAGGTTCCTATCAGCAGTATATGGTTAAATCTTTCTAACATACGAGCGGAGGTGTAACTTCGGACATGATACACCATCGTACTTAGCAAAGACAGGCACTTTAAACTTGTGTGGGATTACCACCCCAGATGCCAAACCCAAATCTCTGAAATCCAGACCAGGGACTTTCTGGATCTCCATTGCGCTTAACCGGTCTTCAAGTTGCTTATACTTATCCTCAGCAGGAGGATACTGGTCTTCATCAAAGTCTGTGTCATTGTCAAAAACCACAGGGCTAGGACCCTTCCTTTCCTCTTGATTCTCTCCTCCTCCAGATGACTGAGACAAATCAACTTCCTATCTCAACCTGTTCCCAAATCTGTGACCCATATTCAGGAGGACCGTCTTCTTGTTCTTCTTGTCCTTCAAGATAAGAGTCTTCAAATCTTGTTGACTCTTGGCCAAGTTCATGAACATTTCCTGGAACTGAGCATTCTGAGCTTGCAGAGCCTTGATGGCTTGATCAGTAGGTGTTTCAGAAGACATGATTGCTGAAATAAACAGCGAAGAAGATGAGAAACCTGTAAGGGTACATGTGATGAAGTGCATGGGAATGAAATGCATATGAAATGATTTCAAAGACTTTGGGAGATTCAAATTTGTAAACCAAAATGAAACACACTTTATTAGATTAAAAACTTGAAACAATGTTTAACAAATGCCTTTAAGGCGTTACAAAAGAAATACTGAAAAGCAAATCTAAACTAGAAATGGTAAAAGACATCAGAATTCCCATGGTCGTTTTCCTTTCGTGCTGACATAATCGTTGATTGTCCTCTCAGTCTCCAGCTTCCTTGTAAGCTTCAGGATCTTCCGCTCCTGCTCATGATACTTCTCTCTGTAGGTATCCCTTTCTTCCCTTAACTAGATCCAATATCTCTTCAATGCCCCAATATCAGTAGGCATGTATGGATGGAGGACCGTATAAGGAACACCTTCTTCATCAGTATGCTCCACAATCACCGGCAAAACAGCTTCGTATGGCATTCCCAGCTTTTGAGCACGGGCTCAAACCCACTGGAGATACGGTTGCATCGGGAGAGAAGTCTTCATTCCTAACTCATATGGATCAGACCTGTTCACTCTATCCCAGGTTGTATAAATCTGCGGCGATGTCCCTGAACATCCCCCTTAAAGTCAAAGACAATGTATGGAAGCAGCAGTTCATGAGGACCGTCCCTTCGAGCTCGTCCAAACTGTCGTAAGGCCAAACAAGGATTATAGGTTATCCCTCCTCTAATTCCAAGCAATGGAACATTGGGGTATTCCCCACACCGATCGATGGCAGCTACCTTTTCCATATCTTTAGTACTCCAAAGGATGTCTGTGTGAGCAAGGGACATGATTCTGTAAGCCCAACCCATACCTTCCTCATTCTTCAATACAGATTTGGGGAGGTGAGAAATAAACCACCTCGCCAGCAGCGGTGTACAACACATGAGAGTTCCCCTTCTCCAAACAGTACGGGTATAAAGAGCATGCAGAATATCACCTAAGAGAGTAGGCACTGGGTTACGGGACATGAAGATATTGACTGCATTCACATTGACAAAAGAATCTGAATTTGGGAACAGAACCATGCCATAAATGAGGAGATCCAGGATGTCTTCAAATGCTTGAAAGTCCAAACTATCTCAGAACTGTTGAGCCCGTGCTCAAAAGCTGGGGATGCCTTATGAAGCTGTTTTACCAGTAATTATGGAGCATACTAATGAAGAAGGGGTTCCTTACACAGTCCTCCATCCCTATATGCCTACTGATCTTGGGGCATTGAAGAGATCCTGGATTCAGCTAAAGGAGGAGAGGGATACCTATAGGGAGAAGTATCATGAGCAAGAAAGGAAGATCTTGAAGCTCACGAGGCAACTTGAGAATGAGAGGACAATCAATGATTATGTCAGCATGAAGGGAAAGCGACCATGGGATTTCTGATGTCTTTTATTATTTCTAGTTTAGATTTTCTTTTCAGTTTATTTCTTTTGTAACGCCTTGAAGGCATTGTTAAACATTGTTACAAGTTTAATCTAATAAAGTGTTTTATTTTGGTTTACAAATTTGAATCTCCCAAAGTCTTTGAAATCATTTCATATGCATTCCATTGCCATGCACTTCATCACAGGTACCAATACAGGTTTCTTATCTTCTTCGCTGTTTATTTCAGCATATAATGTCTTCTGAAACACCTACCGATCAAGCCATCAAATCTCTTCAAGAACAGAATGCTCAATTTCAGGAGATGTTCTTGAACTTGGCCAAAGGACAACAGGATTTGAAGACTCTCATCTTGAAGGACAAGAAGAATAAAAAGAAGAAGGTGGTTCTGCTGAATATGGGTCACAGATTTGGGAATAGGTTGCGACAGGAAGCTGATCTGTCTCATTCATCCGGAGGAGGAGAGAATCAAGAGGAAGGAAAGGGTCTTAGCCCTGTGGTCTCTGATAATGATACTGATTTTGATGATGAACAATACCCTCCTGCTGAGGATAGGTACAAGCAACTTGAATACCGTCTAAGTGCTATGGAGATTTAGAAGGTTCCCGGTTTAGACTTCAGAGATCTGGGGCTAGCATCAGGGGTGGTGATTCCTCACAAGTTTAAAGCTCCGGTATTTGCTAAGTACGATGGAGTGTGTGATATGGTGTCCAGAATCGGGACGTGTTTCCCTATTTTTTAAGGAATTTACTGGTTTGCATTTTGCGTTTGTGTTCGCAAAATGTCGCGGTAAGCAAGAGTCGCCACCGACTTTTATTTTATCCAACAAGGAAAGGAAAAAAGCATAGAAAAATTCCTTTTTCGAGATATTTATGAGTACGGGGGGTAGATTATAGAAAGATAAGGTATTATCACCCTTTCTATCCGTAGTTATCTACGGGCTCTTAGGTACTTGCTCATCATTTTCAAAATTGTTTTCTTTGTGTTTGTGGGCTTTGAAAAGTTTTTGTTTTAACTTAGATTTAACTCTTGCTTCTGTCTTTAAGAGTGTAATGAAGTGTTTTTGAAAACTTTGTTTGTAAAGGAGTGTAAGTGTGAAAAATTTGTTTTTGATGGAGCAAGTACTTAAGAACTAATCTACCTACTCGAAAAAAGAATCGTTCTATGTTCGTTTCCTTTAGACAGTACTATCCCAATATTAGTAAGTAGGTAGCACCATCATTGTAGTTTGAGGGTCAATTCGAAAAGGGACGTACGGTCACTAAAGCAATGTTAGGAAGTCTTAGTAATAACCCTAATGTCTTAGATCATTTATCCGAGGCAACAATATCCGAGGCAACCATTCCGAGGCAACTTTGATCTTTGGAAAAAAGAACGACCACTAAAGCATCCTATACTCAATGACCGTTTACCGAAGGTAACCAAGTGAGAATGTACCCTAGGAGTGCGCATGTGCGAATGATTCAATTTCAGTTTATTTGTCTTTGCACATTTAGGGTGATCTAACTGTTTTAAAGTTTAACATACATTCTTGTCATGCAAACCCTAATTATTCATACATCTAACAGTTAATAATTTGCGGAAATTAAACTACGCTATTACAAGGCTTCGGGTATTTACATAGCCAAAAACAAACCCTTTGAAAATAAAGCAATAAAAGTAAATAAACGTCCTAATTTAAACTATTACAAACTGTGAGCAGATACAATAATTGGGATAAAAAATAAAATAAAGCGCGCGATGACAAATTAGATCGAATGCGAACTAGGGTTTTGACCCTTCTAACCTAATTAAAAGAAAACTTGTTTTTGTTGTTTTTAATATTTTTTAAGAAAAAAGATTAGGTTTTAAAATTAAATATACAAATTGATTAGTGATTAAATTAATTAGTGAAAAATAATTACATGACCTATTTTTGGTTTTTTTGGTTATTTTAGGAAAAAATAAAATATAATTAAATTAGTAATAAAACCTATTTATTCTAATTATTTTTAAATTGTTTACAAAATAATTAAAGTTTTTTTACCTAAAATTAAATCTAATTAAATTAATAAATTTATTGATAAAAAAATACCTAAATCTAATTGGTGGAAAATAATATTTTTGGTGATTTTTTGATAAAAGAAAATAATTTAATTGGTTAGTAAATAATTAAGTAAAATTAAATGAAATAAATAAAGAATAGAGAAAAAGAAACGGGCCTGAGAATTGCAACTTGGGGAGGTGTGAGAAGCAGAAATCTGGGCCCAAAAGAGTGAGGTCCGTTTGACCTTGTTGATCCAGTGCATACACGTTTGACTTGGCTTTTGGTGTTCCCTCCTGGATGGCCATTAGATTTGGCCTCAGGACACTTGGCATGATTGGTGATGAGGACGTATGGTGGACCCCTGGTTGGTAAGCACGCTGGATCCTGAAAAGGAAAATAATATGGAGAAATTTGGGGGACCTGGGATTCGAACCCAGGTCCTGGAACAATTGCCAATGCTACGCTCACCACTGCACCATTCGCTTCTATTTGTACATAAAACACATAACACTAATAATATATAAATCAAATAAAATAATAAAATATTTCGCGTGAAATTCAAATGGCCAAATCAGGTGAAGCCACGCTTCGTCTCTTTCCTCTCTCCGTGGCTAAAAGTTTGGGAACCTATACCTACAGACAACGTCCGTCGCTACAGCCCTGCCAGTTCTCAAAATCACATACACGTGATATAAATGACCACCAAGGCCATGGTTAAATTCGTCTCATCCTTCTGAACATGATGGCATCCTTCATCAAGGCTAATTTTTCATGTAAACAAAAACCCTAATTCGAAGCTATAAACCCTAACAATGGTGAATTCAAGTATAGGCCATATAAATGCAATTAATCAATACAAGAAGCTTGCAAATGTTTCATGGATCAAAAATATATGATTAATTCATCCTAACAATTTCTAAATCATGTTATTCGAATTCAAGAAATATTGGGTACCATGACTGACTTACAGTGCAATACAGGGCTCGAAAATGCTTGTTTTGATTGCTTTGGCTTGCTGAGACTCCCAGGAAGCAAACGGATTGGTCAAGAAGTCTTGAATAGGCCTGGAATAATGAAATAGATCTTGCACTTTCCCTTGATTTTTTCAAATGTTTCTCTCCTTGCTGCGCCTGTTTCTAACCTTTTTTTAGGTCTGGCCTCGTTCTATATGTATTGAGGAATGTATTAGGTTTGAAAGAATGCATCCAATCTTCCTCCATCAATGAATTTTGATTTGATTTGATTTGATTCATCTTTAAAATCTTTCCAAACATGGCCTAAATCCCATCTTTTTATGCACACATGCCTTTACACGAGTTTGAATACTTGCTAGCTGTATAATAAAACCTGAAACAAGCATAAAATCTTTTGTTTTCAATATTTTTGATTTTATATGATTTGTTTTGATTTAAATTGAATTAATTCAAATAAAAATCAAAATAAATAATAAAAACATGATAAGGACAAGTGGCAAAGGCTAGAGCTCGTAGACTATGTTGCCAACTCAAAACAAGTGAAAAAGATTGGGCCCATTTGGCAAAATTTGAAGTTTTAGGCATAGTTGACTTTTGGCAATTTTGCAAAAAAGGTCAACTTCACCAATGCATAACTTCCTCAATTTTGACTCTTTGGAGGTGTTATTTGACTTTTAGAAAGCTTGAGAGGTCCTCTAAGCAACCCTTTTGGTATCATCTCAATTTGATATTCCATGCTCAAGTATGAAGCTTTGACAAAAAGGTGTTTTTGTTGACTTTTCAAAATCACCTATAATGTCCAAATTCATAACTTCTTGTGAGTGCATATTTTGAACTTGGGATATGAAGATGGATTGTAGAGCATGACATCATCTTCAAAAGGAGCTTTGGATGGGTCATTTCCCATAAAGTATGAGAAAGTTATGCTTGGTCAAATTGAGTTGACTTTTCCTGCAAAACCCTAATTTAGCAACCTTTGAGTCTTGATTAATTATGAGAAATCCTTGATGAATCATGATCAACCCTTGATCAAATGATGAAATATACTTCAAAATGAGGATGTTGACGAAAAATCTTAAAGTTTGACTGTATGTAGGCCACAGTTGACTTTTGCCCTAACATAGTCGATTTTCAGGCTTTTGAGCAATTGACTGGGCAAACTTCCTCTGCAAAGCTTGAAACTTGACATGGATGATCTTGAGAACATATTAGGACATTGTTGAGCATTTGGGATTACTTGGACTCAAGTATCTTGATGCAACATGAAACCCTAATTTGAGGTAAACTGCCTTAGGAGAGAGCTTGTCTGGCCAACCCTTGGACTACCTTGAGCAACTTGAGTATCATTCTTGAAATGTTTTGATAAATATGGGAGGAAAAATTTTGGGGTACAACAGAGTGTCCTGTCCAAAACTCCATCTCCGCTCATACGTCAGGAAAATTCAACCATACACTGCTGATAGGAATCTATGGGTTCATTTCTTTCAAGATAGTCTGTCAGGGACTCAGCTTGAATGGTTTTATCAATTGGAAGGAGCTAATGTCCGCAACTGGGAGGACCTTGCTACTGCTTTCTACAAGCAATACCAGTATAATGCCGACCTTGCTCCCACTCGTACTCTGCTTCAGAGTATGTCCATGGGTGCAAGCGAAGGTTTTAAGGACTATGCTCAGAAGTGGAGAGATCTGAATGGAAGAGTCCAACCCCCCCTGTTTGATAGGGAGTTGGTTGATATGTTTCTGGGGACCTCGTCTGGTCCGTTTTTCAATCATCTAATCAGTAGTTCATCGTCCGGGTTTACTGAATTGAGAATGACTGGGGAGAGAGTAGAGGCTTGTATCAGAAGTGGTAAGATACAGAAAGGTGCTTCATCAAGTACAAAAAAGAAGCCTTTCAGGAAAGAAGCTAGTGCAGTTTACGGCTCGAGGAGCCAAAACCGACCTGAACGCTGAATGCCACCAAGCAGTTAATGCGGTAGTACCTACAGTTGCCCCACAATGCAACAATCAGCAAAGAACGGAGAGGCCGCAGAGAAAATATACTCAGCTTAATATGACCTTATCCCAAATTGTACCGCAATTGTTGAAAACCAACCTGGTAGCTCTGAGGGAAGCTCCGAAGAATCCCAGTACCACCTCTCCGCTGTATAATCTGAATGCCCGCTGTGCCTATCACTCTGATAGCCCGGGTCATGATACGAACAACTGCTGGGCCTTGAGGAATAAGGTGCAAGATTTGATTGAGGCTAAAGAAATTGAGTTTGACGCTCCAGAGAAACCGAACGTCATAACTTCTCCTATGCCCAAACATGATCAAGGAGTGAATGCAATTGAGGATGATGAAGAAGAGTCAGATATCGACAGATGGATTTACCCGACTACCAACAGTGGATTGAATAACTGGACGGCGAAGGACTTCGTGCCCGTTTCTCTTATTACATAGTAATAGACTTTTGTTTTTGAGATTTATAACAGACAGTTTAAAACTTTATGGCCCGGTGCCTTGCCCGAGGCACTTTGGCTTTTGTTCGTGGGGGCTTATTATTTGTCATTTTCATATATCATCAATAAAGCATTGGAAGTTTTCTTGCATTACAAATTTTGCGCTCCTTGTTTTTATTTTCTCTCTTGCACTTTATCAAAACAGCTATTTGTCTTACACACACTCACATATCATAATACAGGTCCACATCCACTCTAGATCCCACTGATAACGACTCTGCTACTTCCAGTTATGACTTTGAAAGTCCGATCAACCAAGCCGAGGACGAAGGTGAGTATGATTGCGAAGTGCCCGCGGGGAACTTGCTAGACTGTTACTACAGGAAGATAGGGCCATACAGTCGCATGAAGAGCCGATTGAATCAGTACATTTTGGTACGGAGGAAGACAAGAAAGAGGTCAAGATAGGTGAAAATCTGGTGCCTAGCGTCAAGCAACGATTGATATAGATGCTACGCGACTATGTTGAGATATTCGCTTGGTCTTATGAAGATATACCGGGTTTAGACACTGATATCATGGTTCATCGTTTGCCAACTAAAGAAGACTGCCCTCCGGTAAAACAGAAGGTTTGCCGTATGCGCCCTGAGATATCTGAGAAAATCAAAGCTGAGGTTATGAAACAGTTTGACGCCGGATTTGTAGCTGTTACTTCTTACCCGCATTGGGTTGACAGCGTGGTTCCGGTGCCGAAGAAGGATGGTAAGGTGCGTATGTATGTAGACTATAGAGATCTGAACAGGGCGAGCCCCAAAGACGATTTCCCACTGCCTCATATCGATGTTCTGGTCGACAACACTGCACAGCATAAGGTCTTCTCCTTTATGGATGGTTTTTCCGGTTACAATCAGATTAAGATGGCTCCCGAAGACATGGAGAAGACAACCTTCGTTACGCAGTGGGGCACTTTCTGTTACAAGGTAATGCCTTTCGGTTTGAAGAATGCTGGAGCAACTTATCAATGCGTTATAGTTGCTTTGTTCCACGACATGATTCACCATGAGATCGAGGTGTACGTTGACGACATGATTGCAAGGTCCCAGGCTGAGGAAGAACATCTTGACCATCTTCAGAAGCTATTTGACATGTTGAAGACGTATAAGCTGAGGTTAAACCCAAACAAGTTCACCTTCGGAGTGAGGTCTGATAAGCTGTTGGGTTTCGTTGTTAGTGATAAAGGTATTCAAGTGGATCCTGCAAAGGTGAAGTCTATACAGGAGATGCCAGTTCCCCGAACAGAAAAGGAAGTTAGAGGCTTTTTGGGACGTCTGAACTACATTGCCCGATTCATTTCACATCTGACAGCTACTTGTGAACCAATCTTCAAGCTGCTGAAGAAAGATCAAGTGGTAAAATGGAACAATGAATGTCAGGCCGCTTTCGAAAGGATAAAAGAATATCTCCAAGAGCCACCTATTCTGATGCCTCCAGTTGAAGGAAGATCTTTGATCTTATACTTGACAGTACTCGATAATTCAATGGGGTGCATGCTGGGGAAGCATGACGAGTCTGGCCGAAAAGAGCATGTTATTTACTACCTTAGCAAAAAGTTTACCGACTGCGAGACCTGATACTCGTTGCTTGAGAAAACTTGCTGCGCTTTGGCATGGGCTGCTCGCCGGATGAGATAGTATATGCTGACTCACACCACCTTATTGATATCAAAGATGGATCCAATCAAGTATATCTTCGAAATGCCTGCCTTGTCCGGAAGAATAGCAAGATGGCAGATGATCTTGACTGAGTATGACATCCAATACACAACCCAAAAGGCAATCAAGGGGAGTGTGTTGGCAGACCATTTAGCGCATCAGGCAGTGGATGATTACCAGTCTATGAATTTCGAGTTTCCGGATGAGAGCATCCTGTTGGTGACCGACTGCAAAAAACTTGGACCGGATTAAGGACCTGAGGAAGGATCCCGATGGTCTATGTATTTTGATGGAGATTCAAACGCTTTGGGTAATGGCATTGGCGCCGTGATCATATCTCCTGAAGGCTATCATACTCCATTCACCGCCCGACTATGTTTCAACTGCACCAACAACATGGCGGAGTATGAAGCGTGCATCATGGGCCTGCGAGCAGCTATTGACCCGAGGATTAAGTTCTTGAGTGTATTCGGAGATTCCGCTCTCGTGATCAGTCAGATCAAAGGCGAGTGGGATACGAAGCAACCAAATCTTATTTCTTATAAAGAGTATGTACTGACGCTGCTTCCGCACTTTAAGGAGATAACCTTTGAACATTTCCCAAGAGAGGAGAATCAGTTAGTGGACGCGCTAGCTACCATGTCTTCTATGTTCAAGGTCAGGTGGGACAATGAAGCTCCCCAGATTACCATTGAAAGGCTGGACGAACCCGCACATTGCTGTGACATTGAGACTAAAGAGGTAGCAGATAAACCATGGTTTCATGAGGTAAAGAGGTATCTTGAGGCTCAGGAGTACTCCGAGGGTGCATCTGTTAATGATAAGAAGTTTATGAGGAGGTTCGCAGTGAAGTTCTTCATCAGTAATGGTATCCTTTACAAGCGTAACCATGATTCAACCTTACTGCGATGTGTGGACAAGAACGAGGCAGAAAGGATCATGGCAGAGTTACATGAAGGTCCTTTCGGAACTCATTCCAGTGGATATACTATGGCAAAGAAAATCCTACGGGCAGGATATTATTGGTCTACTATGGAAGTCGACTGTTATCAGCATTCTCGAACCTGCCACAAGTGCCAAGTCTATGCTAATAAGGTGCATATACCTCCAGTTCCTCTGAACGTCTTGACAACTCCTTGGCCTTTTGCAATGTGGGGCATCGATATGATCGGCGAGATCAGACCTACTGCGTCTAACGGGCATCGTTTCATTCTAGTAGCGATTGATTACTTTACAAAGTGGGTTGAGGCTACTTCCTTTGCTACAGTGACCAAGAACATCGTATCACAGTTCATCCGACACAATCTGATCTGTCGATATGGGGTACCAGAGAGGACCATTACGGACAATGGTACAAATCTCAAAAATACAATGATCACCGAGCTCTGCAAATAGTTTAAGATACAGCATCATAACTCTTCTCCTTACCGGACGAAGATGAATAGGGTTGTTGAAGCGGCTAATAAGAACATCAAGAAGATTGTGCAGAAGATGACGGTGACATACAAAGATTGGCACGAGATGTTACCATTTTCTCTTCACAGGTACCGTACCTCAGCACGGACGTCAACAAGGGCAACACCCTACTCTTTGGTGTATGGCATGGAGGCAGTCTTACCCATTGAGGTCCAAATACCCTCTCTTCGGATTATGAAGGATGCAGGTTTGAGTGAGGACGATTGGATCCAAACCCGACTTGATCAACTGAACTTAATCGACGAAAAGAGACTTACTGCTATTTGTCATGGTCAGACGTATCAAAAACGGATGATCAAGGCATTTAACAAGAAAGTTAGACGACAAGAGTATCAAGTTGGGGATCTTGTGATCAAACGCATCATATTACCTCAAGGTGATCCTAGAGGCAAATGGACCCCTACGTACGAAGGGTCATTTGTGGTTAAGAACATTTTCTCAAGAGGAGCTATGATCCTAACCACCATGGATGGTGACGACCTTCCTCACCCCGTCAATGCATACATAGTGAAAAGATACTACGCATAATTAAAGACCCGCTAGGTTGACTGGCCTAGGGAAAAATAAGGGCTTCCCGAAGAACCAAAAGGGTTCGGGCAAAAATAAGGGATGAAAATGAAAAAAAACTGTACACCTGGCAAGTCGAAAACCTGAAAGGGCGGCTTGGGCAAAAAAGGGTATCTCGGTGGACTGAAAACCTGAAAGGGCGGTCCAGGAAAAAAATAGGGATCAAAGCGTAACACTATGTCTCATTGGATCACCTTGCAACCAGACTTCGGTACCGACTATCAAGCTCGGACGAAATTAATCAATCTGATTTACCTTCAACCAAGTAGCAAAGTGATGAGATGCTCGAGGATATAAAGGCAATAGCAGAGTTGGAACCCAGTGGGATTGTTCACATAGCTATTTTTCTTTGCTTTTCACAAATTGTATAAATTCGGTTTGTTCGGCGGCGTTCTCTTACTAGGAAATCAGCCTCTTATACAAAAAACGCCTATTTATAGGCCAACTTCAAAATCAATACAATTCAGTTTCACAAAGGAATTTCAAATTGTTTTTCTTTTTCTGTTTTGTTTTGCAAGAACTTCCAATGGTTAATTTTTTGATATATGCATTTGACAATGATTGCTGCTCATAAATATTTACATGCGAAACAAAAGACGATTACTCGTAATATCTGAAACAGGGGAAATCAAGAAATGTTCGAGCCTTACAGTTGCTCTATCCACCAGGTACAAGGATAGACCTAGCTGGGAATACGACTAAAAATGCATACACTCCCCGCAGAGTAGGAAGTACCAGAATACTGTATTATCAACTCTCCCTAACTGAGGTTCGCAATCGCGAATGAGTCGGTAAGATTCTCCCCAAGCAGAGTTCATCTTTCACCA
This sequence comes from Vicia faba, assembly GCA_948472305.1. Taxonomy (NCBI): domain Eukaryota; kingdom Viridiplantae; phylum Streptophyta; class Magnoliopsida; order Fabales; family Fabaceae; genus Vicia; species Vicia faba. Next base: position 520,911,411 of record OX451739.1, on the reverse strand, counting down.
ATAATGGAAAACCATCCCCAGTGGAGTTTATTTCTCCCACAAACGGAAATTTTATCCCCGACAGAGTTTATCATCGCCATCAATGTTAATTCATCCACAGCCGAGGTTATTTCTCCAAGTCAGCAGATCTTCTGACAAAGCATCTCTTCCCCACAGAGCCATTCTTTCACCAATGTATTCTCCAGCAGGATTATTCTCCCAATCATCTTCGGTCTTTATCCCCAGCGAGCGAAACTCTTCATATTCTCCAGCAGCAATCCGAGATTTATTTTCCCCCAGCTAGAGAACATTACAAAAACACCACATTTCCATACATCATGGCACATGCATACGCATCATACGACACAATCTCATTTATTTTTGAGAACATCATTACTCAGTACATGTCATGCATCATGGCATTACATACGACTAACCCTTTACGTTTCAGGAAAAGGATACAATCAAAATTCTCACAAAGTTCAAGCTATGAAGCCCGGGTACGACCGGATAGTATCTTGATTACTCCATCATATTGTGAAGCCCAGAGAATGACCAGATAACAATATCAAACACCGCGAAGCCTGGATTTGACCAGATAGTGGTTTATCACTAAGCTATGAAGCCCTGATTCAATCGGATAATAGTTTAATCCCCAACAAGCCGTGAAGCCCGTATTACAACCGGATAACAGCTCCACAAGTTATTGTGAAGCCTGGATTACGACAAGATAGCAATACAAGTTACTGTGAAGCCTGTATTATGACTAAATAGCAGTCCGAGACACCATGAAGCCTGGATTCGACCAAATAGTGGTATATCTTTAATACAAGTTATGAAGCCCGGATTCGACCGGATAGCATCTAGATCTTCTCCGAACACCATGAAGCCTGGATTCGACCAGATAATGGTATGAGACTTCGCGAAGCCTGGATTAAGACCAGATAGCAGTAAAAACACTGAAGCCTGGATTACGACCAGATAACAGCTCATCCAGTTTCTGTGAAGCCTAGATTACGACCAGATAACAGTGAGGGACACTGTGAAGCTTGGATTATGATCAAATAGCAGTTCACCCGGCCAATTACTATGAAGCCCAAATTCGACCGGATATTAGTAGGCCCAAAAATCAAAGGGAAGCCCGGAGGCGACCGGATAACCATTTGATTCCTTCTGAAGCCTGGATTACGACCAGATAGGAAGTAAGGTATTGTGAAGCCTGGATTACGACCAGATAGCAGTACAGAACACCATGAAGCCTGGATTCGACCAGATAATGGTATAAAGCATCGTGAAGCCTAGATTACGACCATATAACGATAAAAGGACTGAAGCCTGGATTACGACCAGATAACAATACAAGACACTGTGAAGCTTGGATTTCGACCAAATAACAGTTTACCTGGACAGACACTAAGAAGCCCGGAGTCGACCATATATTAGTGTGCCCTAAATTCAAGTTGAAGCCCAGATGCGACCGGATAACAATTGAATTCCTTCTGAAGCCTAGATTACGACCAGATAAGAATTGAGAAATTGCGAAGCCTGGATTACAACCAGATAGCAAGTATAATCTCATCTCCCCAGTAAGTCACTGTAAAGCCTGGATTACGACCAGATAGCAGTCGGTCTTATCACTATGAAGCCTGGGTTACGACCAGATAGTAGTTCATTTTCACCTCCTCGACCAAGAGACTATTCCCCCAGTAGAATAACGAACGACCGAAGCTCCTAAAATTCAAACCTTTCTCTCGAGACAGAGAACAATATTCCCCAACATAGTCTTCCTCAACAACAGGTATACAAGCTCTTGCTAAAGAATCTCTTATGCGATCGACATTCCTTCAGATGGCATCTTTAAGCCAATCTTCCTTCATCAATCTCCAAATGGAATCTATAAGCTCATTTCCGACATCATAAGACGAATACCACTTCATGCGAGTGCAAATTTCTGGGCACTCTAGTGTTCAATCATCTTCAACCCTCAGATCACAAAAGACAGACAAGCCAATCTAAATCTTCAAGTTTAAGAAGATTGAACAGGGGCAGATGTTGTACCCCAAAATTTGTCCTCCCATATTTCTCAAAACATTTCAAGAAAGATCCTCAAGTTGCTCAAGGAAGTCCAAGGGTTGACCAGACAAACTCTCTCCTAAGGCAGTCTACCTCAAATTAGGGTTTCATGTTGCATCAAGAAACTTGAGTCCAAGGGATTCCAAATGCTCACTATTGTCCTAATATGTTCTCAAGAACATTCATGTCAAGTTTCAAGCCTTGCAGAGGAAGTTTGCTCAGTCAATTGCTCAAAGGCCCGAAAATCGACTATGCTAGGGCAAAAGTCAACTGTGGCCCATATACAGTCAAACTTCAAGATTTTTGGTCAACAAACTCATTTTGAAGTATAATTCATCATTTGATCAAGGGTTGATCATGATTCATCAAGGATTGCTCACAATTCATCCAAACCCAAAAGTTGCTAAATTAGGGTTTTGTAGGAAAAGTTAACTCAACTTTGACTAAGCATACTGTTGTACCCCAAAATTTTCCCTCCCATATTCTTCAAAGATTTGCCAAGTCAAGCTTCAAAGTTCCCCAAGGGTTGCACAGTGTAAGGGTCTCCTAAGCAGTCAAAATTAGGGTTTTTGCTCTGATCAAGAAAATGAAGTTTCCAAGGGTCCAATCAAGTCCCACATGCTTATAAATATGGTCAAGTGTCCTCATATCAAGTTTCAAGACTTTCAGCACAAAATTGCACAGTCAAAACCCTAATTGCACTACAGTCAACTGTAGGGGCAAAATGGTCATTTGACAGTCAAAAGTTCAAATTTTTGGTCAACATCTCATTTTGAAGCCACAAACATCATTTGATCAATGCTTGATCATGATTCTCAAAGTATGGCTCAAAAATCATCAAGATGCAAAAGTTTCTATTTTTGGACAGTTGAAAAGTCAACTGTAACTTGACCAGGGCATAACTTTCACATGGATTATCAGAAAAATTCCATCCAAAGCTCATTTTGAAGAGAAAGACATTTCCTACAACTCATCTTCATACTTCAAGTCCAAGAAATGCTCTCACAAAACTTTATCAATTTCAACATTATAGGTCATTTTCAAAAGTCAACAAAAAGGGACTTTAAGTCAAAGGCCATAACTTGAGATTGGTAAATCAAAATGACATGGGACCAAAGACATTGGTTAGAGGACTTCAAGATCTTTCTAAAATGTCCAAGAACATGATCAAAGCTTAAAAATTGAGCAAGATATGCATTGGAGAAGTTGGGAAATTTTTGTGAAATGGCCAAAATCATTTATCCTTGAAATTTCATTTTTGACAAAAGGGGCCCACTTTTTCAACTTGAATTAACTTGGCCATGCTTCCCACGTGTCCCACCTTTTATTTCATATTTTTTAATTAATTTTTTCATTTTTAATTGATTTTATTGGATTTAATTAATTTTAAATCTTTTAAAATCAAAAAAAAAATCAAAAAGCTTAATTAAATGGAATATTTGGCCTTAACTAAATTTGATTTATCATTATGCAGCCTACCAAATTCGTGCAAAGGGCCAAAAGAGCAAGAATTCAAAAATGAGTCAAAAAAGGAAATTTGGTTATAGAGGTTTATGGAGAATCATGAAATTGAATGTGTTGCATTAAGAGGCCATAATTCCTTTTGATTCACATTGCCTAATGCTTATACAAAGGAGACAAAAACGAAATTGGGGAGCTAGGCTGCACCAGAACACAAAGAATCCATAAACTCACACTTGAGTTTTTGTCAAAAAAAAATTGAAACTCCAAAATCTCATACAGCCATCTTCAAGGTCTCCTGACTATTCTTTCGTGTCTATAAGGTAGTATGTGACATGTTTGAACCAATTTCTATGGCCAATACATGCTAGAACACCATGCTCATGGACATCCGTGTGTTTATATTTTTGGTTTTGATTCTTACATTGTCTTATGATTTACTCTATTTTACTAATGCTAACATGTTTATATGAGTACAGGGATTGATTCTGGTCCATCTTTTGAATGATTCTGTGTCTAGAATCAAAATCACCATGACCATGGCAAGCATGGTGAAGTTTCGGATTCCGGGTTATAGGTCGTTTCAAGTTCTAAAAACTATCTCATTGAACCCAGGAGGCTTTGATTAGTGAGGAAGGATCTTTTATTTTCTTCGATTGTACTTAATTTTCATGTTTGATTTTTCAGGACTTTCAGCCACGGAAGAAATCCGTAGGTAAAACCCTTCGACCTAAGGCGACGGGCCAAAGGTTAGGGATGATATGTGGCTCATAACCATTGGACCATTTAAATGTTTATCCCGCGCGTTTTCATTTTTGAGATTTCCAGAATCCACGTTTTTTCATTCTTATATTTTTGTTTTCATTATAAATCGGATAAATGCGCTGGTACGGATGGTAAGTCTGTAGAGTTGTGATCTTGAGGTCCCGGGTTCAACACCCCCGGGACCAATTTTAATAACCAGCATTTTCTTTTCTATTTTTAACAAATTTTTACTTTTCTTTATTAAATAAAAATCAACTAAAAATATTTTAATTTTAAAACCAATCACTAGACTTTAGGTTATTTTTATATTTCATTTTTAACTTGACATATCTTTCTCAATAAATCCAAAAAAAACAAAAAGTAGTTTTATTTACTTTTTATTTTGCAATTTTATTTTAATCTAAACAATTCTACTTTATAACAAAAATTACAAATAAATTTATTTCTTCTTAAAATCCAATTTCTTTATATAATTAAAATCACCAAAAATGTTTATTTCAATTTAAATGTAATTTCTGTTTATAACTTTAAAAAAAAATCATTAAAAAAATATTTTATTTTTTCTTGTTTCTTTTTAATATTAATTTAAAAAATGCAAAAAATAAGTTCCTTTTTATTTAACTCAATTATTTTAATAATTTTATTTTAATTCCTTCAAAGGGTTCAACGCCCTCGCATTCGATTACATTTTTGTTTCGCGCGTTTTATTTATTTCTTTTTGTGAATATAATGTACTTGCTCTGAAGCCCTGTAATAGTTAATTAGATATTTATTTTCTGCAATTTATTTTAAATCGGGTCTGGATTAATTTGGCGTTGTAGACCCGCGCCTTTGTAATAGCGTAGGACCTTTTATCTTTTCCGCACTTTAAATTCCCGCACCTTTAACTGCTAAACAATAACATGAAAGAATGAATGCCCAAAAAATAAAATCAAAGCGTAGATCACCAATGCATGACAAGACAAACAATAAACTGAAAATGACACACAATTCACACACCACCCCTAGGGTACGCCTCACTGTTGCCTTACCTCGAAAGGTGATCGTCGAGTAGAGGATGTCTTAGTAAGTCCTCATGATCCGGGAACCTGGCATGAGGGTAGCTTCTAAGGTGTCTTCCTATTGCTCCGGTGATCACCATGTCCCGAACCTCGAATTGACCCGAACACCTCCAACGGTGGTGCTACCTACCTCTCAATGGTGGGATGGCATTACCTTAAGGACATTTACACAGGCTAATTCCTTAGGGTAGGTAGATGACTCGTAGATACTTGCTCTAATTCAAAACAAAATCAAAAACTTCTTTTCACACCTCACACTTTCAAAAAGCTTTCAAAAACAATTTTCCAAACACTCTTGAGGACTGATACAAGAGTCGATCTGAAACTTTCAAAGAAACTTTTTCAAACCCACACACTTTTGAAAAGCAAACAAACATTTTGAAAACACAAATGAGCAAGTATCTAAGAGCCCATGGATAACCATGGATAGAAAGGGTGCTAACACCTTCCCTTTCTATAAATCTACCTCCCGAACCGAGAGCAATCTCTTTAAGGAATTTTTCTGTGCTTTTGTCCTTTCCATTTGGAGAAAATAAAAGACGGTGGCGACTCTTGCTTACCGCGACATTTTGCGAAACCAGCTAAAAAACAGTCAGTTCCAGATCCACCGATCACAGAACTGGCGACTCTGCTGGGGACATTAAACTTAAAGTGAGGTGTACCTTAGGGCTAGTTCATAACTGTGTTTTCAATTGTATTGACTTGCTTGCTTTACTATTGTGGGTTACATGGGAGTTACATAGATCCTAACCCGGATCTGGGGATACCCTGTTTAGGTAGCATAAGCTGTGAGGGACCTGTCCAGCGTATACCGACATGGGTGAAGCAGTGGCTACATTGGTGTGGCGCCTTGGTCTGTACTGATATCCCTCGTGTTGAAACGGGGAGAATATGGGTCTTCCAAGGAGTCATTAAGCACCAACAGACCTTAGAACCTTAAATGACCCAACTTGGCCATTAGAACAGTAGCAGTACGCTACTCCCATTGAGGCTAAACTCTCGTGATGGTTCTGGCCGCAAGAAAAGATTGCGATGCTGGAGTTATGACCGATTGAGGGTAGCCAATGATATTGGGATCCTCTAAGAACCCGGTTACTTTTGATTAGGACAGGTATGAACCCACCAACTTCAAGAGGGTAATACCCAGACCTCATGCTGGCCTTAAACTCTAAGGGCTTCTCTTGTGTGACTTGTGTGCCTTCCAACTTGACTACTTGCATGCTTGTTATCTAACATTTGAGTTTCTTGCAGGTTTTGTTTATAGTCCTTAATTGGGACTCATAACAGGGTTTACTAAGTTTTTCGCAAGTTTTGTTTACAGTCCTTAAATGGGACTCATAACAGGGTTTACCTATATTACCCCACGCATAGCATAACATCATGACATCATGCCATTGCATGCATCCTACATAAGGACTAATCCATTTCAAGGATCTCAAGGGTCTGTGGTGCAGGTCACAATGGACCAAACTGCCTAGCCAGGGGCAAAGGGGATTTATTGTCCTCTAAGCCAAGGTTGTCAGAGGCTATGACCCACTGGATATGGTGAGCCTTTGACCCTTGAAGAAGGACTCTCAACAACATGCAGTTCCTTCAACCAAGCTACGAAATTCAACTCTAACAATTTTTCTTGTCTACCCCGCGAGATCCTAGAAAACATCGCATGCATATCATACATATCATTTCATTACAGGTACACTTGTTGCAGGTCACTTACCTTCTTCGCTGTTTATTACAGCCGTCATCATGAATCCTGAATCATCTGATGGACAAGCTATCAAGGCCCTCCAGGCCCAGAATGCCCAGTTCCAGGAGTTGATTATGAGCCTAGCCCAGGGTCAAAAGGAATTGAAGACTCTGATTCAGAAGAAGAAGAGGACTATTTTGTTCAACCCTAGACGCAGATCTGGGAACACACTGCAAAATGAAGCTGAGAGGACTACTCCATCTGTGGGGGAAGGCAGTCACCAAGGGAGAGAGGTTCCTAGCCCTATGGTCTCCGACACCGAGACAAACTTCAATGATGAACAGTACCCCCCTGCTGAGGACCGGTACAAGCAACTAGAGGATCGTCTGAATGCCATGGAAATTCAACAAGTGCCTGGGTTGGATTTAGGGGACCTGGGTCTATCTTCTGGTGTGGTGATCCCACACAAATTCAAGGTTCCTTCTTTTGCTAAGTATGATGGGGCATCCTGTCCCAGGCTGCATCTCAGATCTTATGTGCGGAAGATTCAACCATACACTGTAGACAAGAACTTGTGGATCCACTTCTTCCAGGAGAGTCTTTCAGGGACTCACCTCGAATGGTTCTATCAGCTGGATGGGACCAAGGTTCGTAACTGGGAGGAGTTGGCTACTGCTTTTTACAAGCAATATCAGTATAATGCCGACCTCGCTCCTACACGTACCCAACTCCAGGGTATGTCGTTAGGATCGGGAGAAGGTTTCAAAGAATATGCGCAGAGATGGAGGGACCTTGCTGGGAGGGTACAACCACCTTTGACCGACCGGGAACTCGTTGATATGTTCTTAGGGACCCTATCCGGGCCGTTCTTCAATTATCTCATTGGTAATTCATCTGCAGGGTTTACCGACCTCATTCTGACTGGGGAGAGAATCGAAGCTGGTATCAAGAGTGGGAAGATTCAGGAGGCCACACCTTCGGATACTCACCAAAAGCCTTACATGGGCAAGAAAGAGTCTAATGCTGCATACGGTCAAAAGAGTCGTCGTGACCAACAGGCAGGGGCAGTCATGATCTCTGGTTCTGCACCACGCCGCCAACCACAAAAGGGAAATCAGTGAAGGCCGGACGAGCCTAAAAGACAATTCACCAACATCAACATGCCATGGTCACAAGCATTACAGCACATGTTGAAAATGAACCTGATTGCGGTGATCAACCCTCCTGCAAATCCCAAGACCTCCTCTCCAAACTACAATCCAGAAGCGAGGTGTGCTTATCATTCTGATAGCCCGGGGCACGATACTGAGGACTGTTGGGCGCTGAAGTATAAGATCCAGAATATGATCGACGCTAAGGAGATCGAGTTCGAGCCTGCTGAGACTCCCGTTGTGACCACTGGTCCTTTGCTAAAACATGGCTAGGATTGAGAGATTTTTGTTCATTTGAATTCAAGTTGTATTTTTCTTTTCTTGTTCAAACAAACAATTATCATGTTAAACTCTTTTATTTCATGAATACATTACACATGTCTGTCTTGAATTAATTATGTTTACTGTACTTAAAACTGCTTTCCTATTTTTGTGATGATCAACTCTTGACTGAAAATTCTAAGCCTCTTGAGGGAGGATGACGAAAACGATACCACGATCTTTACAGTATGCTTTTGAACAGACCCCGCTGATGAGGTACATGCATTGTTTCAATCCCTAAACACTGGAGTTATAAGGAAGATAATCCCTCGTCGACCCCTTTGAGCCAAAGAAGTAGGAGTTTTTCTTTTCGAAAATTAAAACCCTTAATCATAACCTGGGGCAGGGTAGTTCTCTCAGCTGATCCAAGTGCACAACGAATGGCATCAAAAGAAGTCCTTCTGAAACAAAAGACAGTGATGGTTCTAAATAACCATAAAGATAGGAAGTCATTATATCTCAAAAATAAAAAACCAATAAGTCAAAACCTATGAAGGAGACTTACAAAACTGGGGCATCCCGCTGACTGTAATCACAAAAGAAACAGTTCAAGCAAAATTTAGGGATAGCAAAATCAAAAAGAAAGAGGTCGCACAAACCCTCAACAAAAACAAAATAAAAGACTGCCTATTCAGAATGAATCATCAATATCTGAATCATCATTGGAACATCAAGGCAAAGACTCAAACAAAGTCTAGCGCACGATCGACTGGGTTTAGGATTGAAGAACATCACGAAGAGCGGGTGGGTACAAATAATTTGAGCCTTTATCCTTTGTTTCTTGAACCATGAACCAGGCCACGTTATAACCCTTAAAAGTCCTAGCTGAAGCATGGGTTAGTTCGAAAGCATACTGTTACGAAAAGTATCCTGACTCCTTAAGGCTTGCGGTAAAATAACGAGTTGACATCACATTTTACAAAATTTGCTGTTTTTACTGAAAAAATGCATTTTTCAAAAAAACTTCAAGACAGACATAAGCCTTTGCATTCTTAAAATAACCTTGTTTGCATATGACTATTTGTTTGAACAGCAGATAAATTCGCACGACGAACATCTAATGAACAAAAGTCCTCTCAACAAAGAGATCACCTCAAGTGGAAGAAACACTTCCAATCAAGGGGCATGGCATGATCAGTGTCTATCATCTGGGGCAGTCCAGTCAAGATTCGAGGAATCTCTCAAGGCCAACTAGCTTGGGGCAAACCTCCGCCCGAGTCACTGGTGGCATTCCAGCAACGAATCTTGCACGATCGGACATCTTCTGGTAGCAGGGCAACACAACACTATCAACAGGGGCACCCCCCTACACCCTGAGAGCGTGGACATAGTCGAAAAAGAATACTACGTGTAATCAAAGACCCGCTAGGTTGACACACCTAGGCAAAAATAAGGGCTTCCCGGCGAACCAAAAGGGTTCGGGAAAAATAAGGGATGAAAAAGAAAAATTTGTACACCCGGCAAGTCGAAAACCTGAAAAGGCGGCTTGGGCAAAAATGGGTATCCCGGTGGACTGAAAACCCGAAAGGGCGGTCCAGGCAAAAGTTAGGGATCAAAGCGTACGACTATGTCCCGGCATCTCGTCACTTGCCTAGCAAAAGGAAGATTTGTCAATAGGCAGTCATCCAACACCTCCACAAGATATCTTTTCCCCTCACCTCAGAAACAGGGGCAATAATGAGTCGTCCAGGCGATCCGGTTGCTCTGTCAACCAAAGTACCAAGGAAAGGTTAATACAAAGATGATTACCATCTACCTTTACAAATTCCAGATCAAGGGTTAACATCTGAAACCAAACAGGACAATCATCCACTTGATCATCATCGGGCAACCCTACACCGGTTCCTTCTCAACTTTCAGACAAAGTCTTACACGGACTCATCCACAAGTAACCCTACACCGGTTCCTTTTCTTTCAGAAAAAGTCTTACATGGACTTATCATCAAAGTAACCCTACACCGGTTCCTTCTCAACTTTCAGACAAAGTCTTACACGGACTCATCCACAAGTAACCCTACACCGGTTCCTTTTCTTTCAAAAAAGTCTTACACGGACTTATCATCAAAGTAACCCTACACCGGTTCCTTCTCAATTTTCAGACGAAGTCTCACACGGACTCATCTTAAGATAACCTTACCCCGGTTCATCACGAAGTCTTACACGGACTCACCCTCCACAGATAACCTTACCCCGGTTCATCAAGAAGTTTTATACGGACTTATCCTGAAATAACCCTACACAGGTTATCTCTTTCCAGACGTAGTTTTACACGGACTCGTCATCAGTAAACCCTACACAGGTTTCCTTCTCAAAACTCCAGATGTAGTTTTACACGGACTCGTCACCCAGAAACCCTACACAGGTTCTCTATTTTTAAGGATGCAGTTTTACACGAACTCGTCATCAGTAAACCCTACACAGGTTTCCTTCTCAGCTCTAGATACAGTCTTATACGGACTCATTGTCAATAAACCCTACACAGGTTTCCTCCCTCCAAAGATGCAGTTTTACACGAACCCGCCATCAAGAAACCCTACACAGGTCCTCTCTTTCCAAAGATGAAGTTTTACACGAACTCGTCATCAAGAAACCCTACACAGGTTTCCTCCCTCCAAAGATGCAGTTTTACACGAACTCGCCATCAAGAAACCCTACACAGGTTTCCTCCCTCCAAAGATGCAGTTTTACACGAACTCACCATCAAGAAACCCTACACAGGTCCTCTCTTTCCAAAGATGAAGTTTTACACGAACTCGTCATCAAGAAACCCTACACAGGTTTCCTTCAACTCCAAATGCAGCTTCACGCGAGCCCAACCTCAAAGTAACCCTACATAGGTTCCCTCTTTCAACTTACAAAAAATACATCTAAAAAATTTCCCCAGTAGATTCTGGAAGCTTCTTCCCCGCAGAGCACGAACGCGTCTCCCGGCTTTCTTCAAAGGTTATTTCCCTACTAGGATATAACTGGGTTATCCTCAGCCAAAAGCCACAAAAAGATTGTCCTCGGCGAAGTCTCCCCATCCCCAGCGAAGTTACCATCAATATCCGAGCAAAGTACGTCTCTCCCCACAGAGTATTGCTTCCCAGCAAGGTCGCTAGAGTACTTTTCTCCCCGCAGAGTTATCCATTCGCCAAGTTTATTCCCCAATGGAGTTATCTTCTCCTACCGATATTCTTGCAGCTATCATCCCCAGCGGAAGCGAAATTTATTCTTCAACATCAGCCCAGGATATGACTTCCCGGAACCCGTCAAGGATTTATTTTCCTAAGACGAAAACATACATTCCTAAATATCACATACATCATCATAGCATGCATAGACGCATCATATCTTACAAATCTCATTTATGTTGAGAACATCATTGCTTGATCCATACCATGCATTGCGTATGACTGACCTTTACCTTTCAGGAAAGATTCAGTTAAATTCTCAATCTGATTTCAAGACCTAGACCGGTTCAGTTAATCGACTCCAAAGATTTCTTATCCAGTCCAAGGCCTTCTCTAGTCCAGCTAAATCGACCCCAAACAGATTTTTCTGATGAAGACTCAGTAGAAGTTATCAAAGGTTTTTCTCAAACGTCCGCTTTTGAGATTATAATTTCCTATGGTTCTCTCCCCGATGTTGCAGAGGTGATAATTCCAATCCAGGTTTTTCTCAAACGTCCGCTTTTGAGATTATAATTTCCTATGGTTCTCTCCCCAATCCTGCGGAGACGATAATTCCAACCCAGGTTTTTCTCAAACGTCCGCTTTTGAGATTATAATTTCCTATGGTTCTCTCCCCGATGTTGCGGAGGTGATAATTCCAATCCAGGTTTTTCTCAAACGTCCGCTTTTGAGATTATAATTTCCTATGGTTCTCTCCCCAATGCTGCGGAGACGTTAATTCCCACCCAGGTTTTTCTCAAACGTCCGTTTTTGAGATTATAATTTCCTATGGTTCTCTCCCCAATGCTGCGGAGACGTTAATTCCCACCCAGGTTTTTCTCAAACGTCTGCTTTTGAGATTATAATTTCCTATGGTTCTCTCCCCAATGTTGCGGAGATGATAATTCCATTCCAGGTTTTTCTCAAACGTCCGCTTTTGAGATTATAATTTCCTATGGTTCTCTTCCCGATCCTGCGGAGGTGGTAATCCCAAGACTTTCTCAATATTTGCTGTTGAGGATAAGGTCATCCAAGGTTCTCTCACCGTTCCTGTTGAGGTAGTAACCATCCCTGGTTCATTCATAATCTTTTGAAGCTCCAGATCCAGCTCCTGTAACTAGTCAGGACACATCTATACCAAGCATCTGAAGACTAGCTCCTGCAACATGTCAGGTACTCATTTTTTCTTTTGCAGGTACGCAAGTTCTCGCTAAGGAATCTCTTACGCGATCAACATCCATATGGCATATATAAGCCCATCATCCTATTCATCAACCTCTAAATGGCATCTATAAGCCCATTCCACCATCACTGCTACTATGTGAGTGCAAATTTCTGGGCACTCTAGTGTTCAATCATCTTCCACCCTCGGATTACGAAAGGCACGTCAGCCAATCTGCATCCTCAGGTCTAAGAAGATTGAACAGGGGCAACTGTTGTACCCCAAAATTTGCCCTCCCATATTCTTCAAAGATTTGCCAAGTCAAGCTTCAAAGTTCCCCAAGGGTTGCACAGTGTAAGGGTCTCCTTAGCAGTCAAAATTAGGGTTTTTGCTCTGATCAAGAAAATGAAGTTTCCAAGGGTCCAATCAAGTCCCACATGCTTATAAATATGGTCAAGTGTCCTCATATCAAGTTTCAAGACTTTCAGCACAAAATTGCACAGTCAAAACCCTAATTGCACTACAGTCAACTGTAGGGGCAAAATGGTCATTTGACAGTCAAAAGTTCAAATTTTTGGTCAACATCTCATTTTGAAGCCACAAACATCATTTGATCAATGCTTGATCATGATTCTCAAAGTATGGCTCAAAAATCATCAAGATGCAAAAGTTTCTATTTTTGGACAGTTGAAAAGTCAACTGTAACTTGACCAGGGCATAACTTTCACATGGATTATCAGAAAAATTCCATCCAAAGCTCATTTTGAAGAGAAAGACATTTACTACAACTCATCTTCATACTTCAAGTCCAAGAAATGCTCTCACAAAACTTTATCAATTTCAACATTATAGGTCATTTTCAAAAGTCAACAAAAAGGGACTTTAAGTCAAAGGCCATAACTTGAGATTGGTAAATCAAAATGACATGGGACCAAAGACATTGGTTAGAGGACTTCAAGATCTTTCTAAAATGTCCAAGAACATGATCAAAGCTTAAAAATTGAGCAAGATATGCATTGGAGAAGTTGGGAAATTTTTGTGAAATGGCCAAAATCATTTATCCTTGAAATTTCATTTTTGACAAAAGGGGCCCACTTTTTCAACTTGAATTAACTTGGCCATGCTTCCCACGTGTCCCACCTTTTATTTCATATTTTTTAATTAATTTTTTCATTTTTAATTGATTTTATTGGATTTAATTAATTTTAAATCTTTTAAAATCAAAAAAAAATCAAAAAGCTTAATTAAATGGAATATTTGGCCTTAACTAAATTTGATTTATCATTATGCAGCCTACCAAATTCGTGCAAAGGGCCAAAAGAGCAAGAATTCAAAAATGAGTCAAAAAAGGAAATTTGGTTATAGAGGTTTATGGAGAATCATGAAATTGAATGTGTTGCATTAAGAGGCCATAATTCCTTTTGATTCACATTGCCTAATGCTTATACAAAGGAGACAAAAACGAAATTGGGGAGCTAGGCTGCACCAGAACACAAAGAATCCATAAACTCACACTTGAGTTTTTGTCAAAAAAAAATTGAAACTCCAAAATCTCATACAGCCATCTTCAAGGTCTCCTGACTATTCTTTCGTGTCTATAAGGTAGTATGTGACATGTTTGAACCAATTTCTATGGCCAATACATGCTAGAACACCATGCTCATGGACATCCGTGTGTTTATATTTTTGGTTTTGATTCTTACATTGTCTTATGATTTACTCTATTTTACTAATGCTAACATGTTTATATGAGTACAGGGATTGATTCTGGTCCATCTTTTGAATGATTCTGTGTCTAGAATCAAAATCACCATGACCATGGCAAGCATGGTGAAGTTTCGGATTCCGGGTTATAGGTCGTTTCAAGTTCTAAAAACCATCTCATTGAACCCAGGAGGCTTTGATTAGTGAGGAAGGATCTTTTATTTTCTTCGATTGTACTTAATTTTCATGTTTGATTTTTCAGGACTTTCAGCCACGGAAGAAATCCGTAGGTAAAACCCTTCGACCTAAGGCGAAGGGCCAAAGGTTAGGGATGATATGTGGCTCATAACCATTGGACCATTTAAATGTTTATCCCGCGCGTTTTCATTTTTGAGATTTCCAGAATCCACGTTTTTTCATTCTTATATTTTTGTTTTCATTATAAATCGGATAAATGCGCTGGTACGGATGGTAAGTCTGTAGAGTTGTGATCTTGAGGTCCCGGGTTCAACACCCCCGGGACCAATTTTAATAACCAGCATTTTCTTTTCTATTTTTAACAAATTTTTACTTTTCTTTATTAAATAAAAATCAACTAAAAATATTTTAATTTTAAAACCAATCACTAGACTTTAGGTTATTTTTATATTTCATTTTTAACTTGACATATCTTTCTCAATAAATCCAAAAAAAACAAAAAGTAGTTTTATTTACTTTTTATTTTACAATTTTTATTTTAATCTATACAATTCTACTTTATAACAAAAATTACAAATAAATTTATTTCTTCTTAAAATCCAATTTCTTTATATAATTAAAATCACCAAAAATGTTTATTTCAATTTAAATGTAATTTCTGTTTATAACTTTAAAAAAAAATCATTAAAAAAATATTTTATTTTTTCTTGTTTCTTTTTAATATTAATTTAAAAAATGCAAAAAAATAAGTTCCTTTTTATTTAACTCAATTATTTTAATAATTTTATTTTAATTCCTTCAAAGGGTTCAACGCCCTCGCATTCGATTACATTTTTGTTTCGCGCGTTTTATTTATTTCTTTTTGTGAATATAATGTACTTGCTCCGAAGCCCTGTAATAGTTAATTAGATATTTATTTTCTGCAATTTATTTTAAATCGGGTCTGGATTAATTTGGCGTTGTAGACCCGCGCCTTTGTAATAGCGTAGGACCTTTTATCTTTTCCGCACTTTAAATTCCCGCACCTTTAACTGCTAAACAATAACATGAAAGAATGAATGCCCAAAAAATAAAATCAAAGCGTAGATCACCAATGCATGACAAGACAAACAATAAACTGAAAATGACACACAATTCACACACCACCCCTAGGGTACGCCTCACTGTTGCCTTACCTCGAAAGGTGATCGTCGAGTAGAGGATGTCTTAGTAAGTCCTCATGATCCGGGAACCTGGCATGAGGGTAGCTTCTAAGGTGTCTTCCTATTGCTCCGGTGATCACCATGTCCCGAACCTCGAATTGACCCGAACACCTCCAACGGTGGTGCTACCTACCTCTCAATGGTGGGATGGCATTACCTTAAGGACATTTACACAGGCTAATTCCTTAGGGTAGGTAGATGACTCGTAGATACTTGCTCTAATTCAAAACAAAATCAAAAACTTCTTTTCACACCTCACACTTTCAAAAAGCTTTCAAAAACAATTTTCCAAACACTCTTGAGGACTGATACAAGAGTCGATCTGAAACTTTCAAAGAAACTTTTTCAAACCCACACACTTTTGAAAAGCAAACAAACATTTTCAAAACACAAATGAGCAAGTATCTAAGAGCCCATGGATAACCATGGATAGAAAGGGTGCTAACACCTTCCCTTTCTATAACTCTACCTCCCGAACTGAGAGCAATCTCTTTAAGGAATTTTTCTGTGCTTTTGTCCTTTCCATTTGGAGAAAATAAAAGACGGTGGTGACTCTTGCTTACCGCGACATTTCGCGAAACCAGCTAAAAACAGTCAGTTCCAGATCCACCGATCACACATACTGTTGTACCCCAAAATTTTCCCTCCCATATTCTTCAAGAAATTGCCAAATCATGCTTCAAAATTCCCCAAGGGTTGCACAGTGCAAAGGCCTCCTGAACAGTCAAAATTAGGGTTTTTGTTCTGATCAAGAAAATAAAGTTTCCAAAGGTCCAATCAAGTCTCACATGGCTACAAATATGGTCAAGCATCCTCATATCAAGTTTCAAGACTTTCAGCACAAAACTGCACAGTCAAAACCCTAAATGCATTACAGTCCACTGTAGGGGCAAAATGGTCATTTGACAGTCAAAAGTTCAAATTTTTGGTCAACATCTCATTTTGAAGCCACAAACATCATTTGATCAATGCTTGATCATTATTCTCAAAGCTAGGCTCAAAAATCATCAAGATGCAAAAGTTTCCTTATTTGGACAGTTGAAAAAGTCAATTGTAAATTGACCAGGGCATAACTTTCACATGGATTATCAGAAAAATTCCATCCAAAGCTCATTTTGAAGAAAGACATTTCCTACAACTCATCTTCATACTTCAAGTCCAAGAAATGCTCTCACAAAAAGTTATCAATGTCAACATTATAGGTCATTTTCAAAAGTCAACAAAAAGGGACTTTAAGTCAAAGGCCATAACTTGAGATTGGTAAATCAAAATGACATGGGACCAAAGGCATTGGTTAGAGGACTCAAAGAACTTTCCAAAATGTCCAAGAACATGAGCAAATCTTAAAAATTGAGCAAGTTATGCCTTGTGGAAGTTGGGAAATTTTTGGATATTTTGAAAAGTCAACATTGATTCAAATGACCTAAAATTGCTAATGGGCCCATTTTTCTTCCACAATTCATTGTCCCAAGCATGCACACGACCATTAGGCCCAAAGGGAAGTTTTTCTCCATTTTTATTTATTTATTTGGATTTTTTTTATCATTAATAATTCATTTAATTAAATAAAATGCATGAAAAATACAAAACTAATGAAATAAAATCTTTTTGTGCAGAAATTATTCTCATTGGACACTCAAATTCGTGCATGACCAATTAGGAAAGGATTGGATATGATTTGGTATCAAATAGCATGAAAAAAGATTGGAAAAAGATCTTGAAAAATCAAATCTCAAAAACCATGAATGCAAATGATTTGGATTGTTTTTCTTGACTTAATTCACTCTATACTTAAGCCTGAACACAAACCTAATGCAAAAAACCATTAAGCTGCGCAAGAACATAGAAAACCAAACTTGAAATTTTCTTTAAAAACTCAAAACTGAAAATAGGGTTAGAGGTCGTTTCAAGCCACAAAGTTCTTTCCATTGCATTCCTAGGACGTCAAGCAACCTTCCTGGATCAAAAGCATCAATCCTAACCCCTTGAATCATTGTACAGAAGTCCAAATTTTCTCACTTTTTTGCATAATCGTGCTTTACAATTTACGCATATTCATGGCATTTTATTTGTAGATTCATGCTAAGCAATGTGTTCTAAAGCTAACCATGTATTTTGATTGGATTTTTATGCACTATATGCGAATTCACCATGGATGCAGATTAGGGTTTTGCAAGCTTGAAATTGGGGATTTCCAAACGCGGCAAAATTAGACCACCATAGTACCACCATTCAATTCAGTGCGTTTGGACGATCAGGAACCCACCCTCGCGCCCAATTTATGAGCGTCCTAGAGCTATTCGTTATTTTCTGGAAAGGGACCTAAGGGAACACCATGAAAACCGTGGCCTATGTGTTATGTTTCAGGAACGAGGAAGAAGATGACCTCGTGGCATCAGTGGATTGGCTAATTTAAAATTTCGCGCTAAAAAGCACTAACTCATGTTTTTATTCTTATAATATTTGTTTGTTCTTTATTATACAGAAAACGCGCTTGGTACGATTGGCAAGGCATGTGTGTGTTAACGTTCAAGACCTGGGTTCGAGCCCCAGGTCTTCACAATCTCCATATTATTTTTCAACCAAAATTCCTGTGCAGTGTCAATAATGAAGATACATCATACGCCTTCAGAATCAGGCGTCCACGCGTCCCAAGGAAGAGGATCGGAAGGCCACGCTCTGAGGTACATGATAAACCCTAGTCAACGCGTGTACACGCATCATGGAAAGGTCAACAAGGCCTCCAAATGGGCCAGCATTATTGGATTTTCACCTCCACTTTGGGGACAGATACCCCCCTAGGTTTGCATTTTTTACATTCTTTCTCTTTTGTTTTTTTTTCTTTCTTTTAATTATTGTGCTTTTTTAATTAATTATTTTTTCCATAAAAACACAAAACAATAAAAAAAAATCAGAAAGATAAAAATAAAATAATAAATATTTTATTTAATAGTATTTTGTAAATAAATAACTTTAATTGATTAGTTTTAAATTAGGTTTAATTTTAACTTTTTTAATAAAAATCTAAAAAATATAAAAATTAGGGTTTAATTAATTTTCATCTTTTTTTCTTTTATTCCATAATAATTAAATAATCAAATATTAGATATTTATTTTTATAATTAAATTGTATGTAAATTAATTAGGGCTAATTTTAGGTCAAATTTAATCTTTTCTTAACAAATAAAAATGGTAGAATTAGGTTTAATTTTAATTGCATTTAATTCTTTTTCATTAAAATCATAAAATACTAAAAAACACCAAAAACAATTTCTTTTCTTTTTAATCTTAATTAATTCATCGTTTAATTTAATTTTGCAAAAAGGGTCCAACGCCCTCGTTTTTAATCCTTATTCGCATATTTATTTTATTTCGTTTAATATTTGATGTGTCTCTCCCAAAGCCATGTAATTAATCTGTCGCACTTTTAATTCTTTATTTTCTTTACTTTCTTTATTTTTCTGTCAAATCGGGTTCGAGAAATTTTGGCGATGTGGACCCGCGCCTTTTGTAATAGCTTAGAATCTTTTACTTTCCGCAATTTTTTAACTATTAAATAATGGCATGAAAGAATGTATGGACAAAAATAAAAACAAACGCTAGATCACCCATAACCTGACAAGACAAAAATAAAAGAATCTGACACACAAATCACACACCACCCCTAGGGTACGCCTCACTGTTGCCTTGCCTCGAAAGGTGATCGTCGAGTAGAGGATGTCTTAGTAAGTCCTCATGATCCGGGAACCTGGCATGAGGGTAGCTTCTAAGGTGTCTTCCCATTGCTCTGGTGATCACCATGTCCCGAACCTCGAATTGACCCGAACACCTCCAACGGTGGTGCTACCTACCTCTCAATGGTGGGATGGCACTACTTTAAAGGACACTTACACAGACGAATTCCTTAGGGTAGGTAGACGACTCTAGATACTTGCTCTAATTTCAAAACAAAAATCAAAAATACTTTTCACACCGACACCTTTTCAAAAAGCTTTCGAAAGCAATTTTTCAAACACTCTTGAGGACCGATACAAGAGTCGAACTGGAATTTTCAAAGAAACTTTTTTAAAACCCACATTGAAAAGCAAACAAACCATTTTTGAAAACACAAGTGAGCAAGTATCTAAGAGCCCATGGATAACCATGGATAGAAAGGGTGCTAACACCTTCCCTTTCTATAATCTACCTCCCGAACCGAGAGCAATCTCTATAAGGAATTTTTCTATGCTTTTGTCCTTTCCATTTGGAGAAAATAAAAGACGGTGGCGACTCTTGCTTCCGCGACATTTCGCGAACCAGCGTTAAACAGTTAGTTCCAGATCCACCGATCACAGAACTGGCGACTCTGCTGGGGAATCTCATAAAGTGAGGTGTACCTTAGGGCTAGTTCATAACTGTGTTTTCAATTGTTTTCCTTGTGTGCTTTAAATTGTGGGTTGCTTGGGAGTTCTATAGATCATAACCCGGATCTGGGGGATACCTTCTTAGAAAGTAGCAACAAGGCTGTGAGGGAACTGTGCGGGGTATACCGACATGGTTGAAACAGTCTGCTACGTTGATGTGGCACTTTGGTGTGTACCGGTAACCCTTGAGTTCAGTCAAGGAGAGTACGGGGCCTCCGCGTGGTGTCATGAAGCATCAACAGACCTTAGGAACCTTAATTGAACTATCTTGGCCTCTTTAGGGTAGTGAGATAACTGACTTTGGTGCAGTCCGAGGTTGGTTAATACTCGATACTACACTCAATTGAGGGTTGCTTTCCTGGAATATTTCGGTCGCCAGTTCAGTGGCTAAATCAAAACGATGAACAATGAAAGCAATCCCGTGATATTGGGAACCTTAGAACCCGGTTACTTTGATAGGACAGGTTGAACCCACCAACTTCAAGAGGGTACTACCCAGACCCCATGCTGGCCTTAAGCCCTAAGGGCTTGTCTTGTGTGCCTTGCGTGCCTTACATGTTTGTCTTTGTAAATATCTGTGGTGTGTTTAATCATAGCATCATGACATCATCCAGCATCATATGCATTGACTAACCATTTCAAGGGTTCGAATTTTCATCTTTGTTCTTGTTTTGTAGGATATGGAAACTGTTCGTAGAAAGACAATTCAAGTGAGTCTTGTAAGGATCTCTCCTCAGCTTAAGGAACTTATATCCAGGATTCCCGAGAACTCTTCGTTCAGTGAAAGACATGGAAGCCTCATCAGCTTGGTCAACACCAACATTGAGGAAGATATGATCAAGGTCCTGTTCCAATTCTTTGACCCTCTGCATCACTGTTTCACCTTCTTGGACTATCAGTTAGTACCTACATTGGAGGAGTTATCCCGGCTCCTGAAGATCCCTATCCTTGATCAGCTACCCTTCAACGGTACGGAAAAGGAACCTAAGCTTGAAGAGATTGCTAAAGCCTTGCACCTACAGTCATCTGACCTCAAGGGACATTGGGAAGTCAGAAGTGGTATCAAAGGGTTCTTATCCAGGTTTCTGTTTGAAAAGGCCCATGAATGTTGGAACTCCCTTGACTTGCAAGCTTTTGAAGAAGTTGTGGCCCTCCTTGTCTATGGTTTGGTGTTGTTCCCTAACCCAGATCAGCTTATAGATATCAGTGCTGTCCAGATCTTTATGTCCAGGAATCCTATACCTACGTTGCTGGGGGACATTCTTCACTCATGTTACACTCGAACCATGAGAAAAAGAGGTGTCCTTATGTGTTGCACTCCTCTCCTGGGAAGGTGGTTTATTTCGCACCTTCCACAATCAGTCCTGAAGAATGAGCGGGGTTTGAGATGGTCACAACGGTTGATGACTCTTACATATGCGGATATACATTGGTGCCCTCGGTCCAGAGAGGATGTCACTATCATTGATCGTTGCGGGGAGTACCCTAATGTTCCTTTACTTGGAATCAGAGGAGGTATTACTTATAACCCCTGCCTGGCTTGGAGACAGTTCGGTTATGCTCGGAGGGATGGTCCTCATGACATGTTAATTCCTGACATAGTTTTTGACTTCGACAATGATGCTCAAGGATTTCGCCAGAGATTCATCAGAGCCTGGAGGATGCCCAGTAGGATAGACAGCAAGACACTGGGGCACAGGAACTCCATCCCGTTGGAACCTTATCTCAAGTGGGTACGAGCCCGCTCCCAGAAGTTAGTGATGCCTTATCCTCATATGCTCCCTGTGATCAAAGAGCCAGTCTTGGAAGGAGAAGTGTCCTATACTATTCAGCACCCTGATATGCCCACGTCCTGGGAAGAGATGCAGAAGAGCTGGATCCAGCTTAAGGAAGAACGGAATTCTCTTGAGACTAGTCTACATGCCAGTGAAAAGAAGGTCTTGGAGCTCACCCGCCTGCTGCATGAGGAGAGGAATCTCAACACTTACATAGCTCCAAAGAGGATGCGCAGTGTATTTTGGGATTGACTTACTTTTGTATTATTTTGCCCATGAGGCTTTGATGTACTAAACAATTATTTCCTTAAATAATAACGTGTGTTTCTTTTTGTCTACAACAAAGTTGAATTTTCGAACCCTTGAATGCATTGCATAAACACATATCATTCATCATGTGCATAGCAGGTTTTTCCTCTTTTCAGGTTGCTTACAGCTCTTCGCTGTTTATTTCAGCATCATGAATCCCGACTCGTCATCAACTGAGACATCCATCAAAGCTCTTCAGGCGCAGAATGCGCAATTTCAGGAATTAATCAAGGGTCTGGCTCAAGGCCAAGAAGAGCTGAAGGCTCTGCTCCTAAAGAAGGAGAAGAAGAAGAAGAGAAGAACTGTTCTGTTTAACTCGGGCCGAAGGTTTGGCAATACTTTGCAGCATGAAGAGGCTGGTTCTTCTGTTGGCAAGAGTACTCCTCAGACAGAAAAGGGTCCTAGTCCGGTAGTCTCCGACAACGAGACTGATTTTGATGAAGAGCAGTATCCTCCGGCAGAAGACCGTTACAAGCAGCTGGAGGATAGGCTGAATGCTATGGAGATACAGTAGGTACCTGGGCTGGATTTTGGAGATCTGGGTTTGTCTACTGGTGTGATCATCCCTCGGAAGTTCAAAGCACCGTCTTTTACTAAATATGACGGGGCGTCTTGCCCCAAGCTACATCTCAGGTCCTATGTTCGGAAAATCCAACCGTACTCAGCGGATAAGAATTTGTGGATCCACTTCTTCCAGGAGAGTCTTTCAGGGACTCATCTCGAATGGTTCTATCAGCTGGATGGGACCAAGGTTCGTAACTGGGAGGAGTTGGCTACTGCTTTCTACAAGCAGTATCAATATAATGCCGACCTTGCCCCTACACGTACCCAACTCCAGGGTATGTCGTTAGGTTCAAGTGAAGGTTTTAAGGAGTACGCTCAGAAGTGGAGAGACCTGGCTGGCAGGGTGCAGCCTCCGTTGACTGATCGGGAGTTGGTAGACATGTTCTTGGGGACCCTATCTGGGCCGTTTTTCAACCATCTTATCGGGAATTCGTCTGCAGGGTTCACTGATCTAATTCTGACTGGAGAAAGAATTGAGGCTGGATTAAAGTCTGGTAAGATTCTGAAGGGTGCATCGTCTAGTTCGGAGAAGAAACCCTTCAAGAAGGAGGCTAGTGCCGTGTATGGTTCCAAGAGATCAGAGAGATTTGAGCGCTGCCAATCTGTCAGTGCGGTAACGATTGCCAGACCTGCTGCCGCTCCTCGGCCAACCAATCCTCAAAGGGCTGAAAGACCCCGGAGAGAGTTCACCCGGTTGAGCATGACCCTATCGCAGATCCTGCCACAGTTGCTATCCACCAATTTAGTGACTGTCAGAGAGGCTTCGAAGTTCCCCAATACTGCATCTCCCAAGTACAACCCAAATGCTCGTTGTGCTTATCATTGTGATAGCCCGGGGCATTCCACTGATGATTGTTGGGCATTAAGAAGCAAGCTGCAGGACCTTATTGACGCCAAGGAGGTACATTTTGAGGCATCTGAGAAGCCTAATGTAGTGACAGCTCCCCTGCCTGCTCACGGAGTGAATGCTATTGGAGACGAAGATGAAGTGGATGAAGCTGAGTTTGATAGCTGGATCTACCCGGCAACCGACAGTGGACTTAGCAATTGGAGTGCGAAGGACAATCTATCTGTTTCTCTTGTTACTAAGTAATAAATTTCTTTGTTTTGCTATTTGTAATAAACAATAAATAAACTCTATGGCCCGGTGTCTTACCCGAGGCACCGTGGTTTCATTTGTGAGGGTATATAAATTGTCATTTCATATATCATGAATGAAAATCTTGGACGTTTTCTTGCATTGCAAATCTTATGCTCCTTTCCTGTCTTTCTTTCCTTTACATATATTTCAAAACAGCTGTATTTACACACACACTCACTCATACAGGTTTCAATCCACTCCGGATCTCACTGATAACGACTCCGCTACTGCCAGTTATGACTTCGAAAATCCGATCAATTTAGCCGAAGACGAAGGTGAAGATGATTGCGAAGTGCTTGGTGAGCTTGCAAGACTGTTGCTTCAGGAAGAGAGGGCAATTCAACCCCATGAAGAGCCAGTGGAAACAATAAACCTGGGTACTGAGGCAGACAGGAAAGAGGTAAAGATTGGTGCCAACCTAGAGCTCAGCGTGAAGCAACGGTTGACTCAGATGCTACATGATTATATGGAGATCTTTGCCTGGTCCTACGAAGACATGCCCGGGTTGGATACCGATATTGTGGTCCATCACTTGCCAACTAAGGAAGACTGCCCTCCAGTTAAGCAAAAGGTCCGTCGGATGCGTCCAGAGATGTCTGAGAAGATCAAAGCCGAGGTTATGAAACAGTTTGACGCTGGGTTCCTTGCAGTGACTTCTTACCCTCAGTGGGTTGCTAATGTGGTGCCGGTACCTAAGAAGGACGGTAAGGTCAGAATGTGTGTCGACTACAGGGATCTGAACAGGGCCAGCCCCAAGGATGACTTCCCCTTACCTCACATTGATGTTCTTGTTGATAATACAGCTCAACATAAAGTGTTCTCTTTCATGGATGGCTTTTTAGGTTACAATCAGATCAAGATGGCCCCTGAAGACATGGAAAAAACTACATTTGTTACTCAGTGGGGCACCTTCTGTTACAAGGTCATGCCATTTGGGTTGAAGAACGCTGGAGCAACCTACCAACGTGCCATGGTTGCTTTATTTCATGACATGATCCATCATGAGATAGAAGTGTATGTTGACGACATGATCGCAAGGTCCCAGACTGAGGAAGAGCACCTAGATCATCTGCAGAAGTTGTTTGACCGGTTGAAACTGTACAAGCTGAGGCTGAATCCGAACAAGTGCACCTTCGGGGTAAGATCGGGGAAATTGCTAGGCTTCATGGTAAGTGACAAGGGCATTCAAGTGGACCCTGCCAAGGTCAAAGCTATTCAAGAGATGCCGGTTCCTAAGACAGAGAAGGAAGTCAGAGGCTTTTTAGGACGCCTGAATTACATTGCTCGGTTCATCTCACATTTGACTGCTACCTGTGAGCCAATCTTCAAACTGCTGAAGAAAGATCAGGTAGTACGTTGGAATGATGAATGTCAGGCTGCTTTTGACAGAATCAAGGAGTATCTCCAAGAACCACCTATCCTTATGCCACCGGTTGAAGGGAGACCTCTGATACTATATCTAACAGTGCTTGACAACTCAATGAGGTGTGTGCTGGGGCAGCATGACGAGTCTGGCCGAAAAGAGCATGCCATTTATTACCTTAGCAAAAAGTTTACCGACTGTGAGACCCGATACTCACTGCTCGAGAAAACTTGCTGCGCTTTGGTATGGGCTGCTCGCCGGCTGAGACAGTATATGCTGACTCACACTACCTTGTTGATCTCAAAAATGGATCCTATAAAGTACATATTCGAAAAGCCCGCTCTGTCTGGGAGGATTGCAAGATGGCAAATGATCTTGACGGAATACGACATTCAGTACACGACCCAGAAAGCCATCAAGGGAAGTGTATTGGCAGACCACTTGGCACATCAGGCCGTGGATGACTATCAGTCAATGAACTTTGAGTTTCCGGATGAAAGCATCATGATAGTAACTGATTGTGAAGTACCTGGACCGGATGAAGGACCCGAGGAAGGATCCCGATGGTCTATGCACTTTGACGGAGCCTCCAATGCTTTGGGTAACGGTATCGGCGCCATAATCATATCACCTCAAGGTACTCATACTCCGCTTACTGCCCGACTATGTTTCAACTGTACCAACAACATGGCAGAGTATGAGGCATGCATCATGGGTCTTCAAGCTGCGATCGCCCTAAGGATTAAGTTTCTGAGTGTCTTCGGAGATTCCGCTCTTGTGATCAATCAGATCAAAGGAGAGTGGGATACGAAACATCCGAATCTTATCCCTTACAGAGAATGTGTGTTGACCCTGATCCCCCACTTCACAGAGATAACCTTTGAACACTTTCCAAGAGAAGAGAATCAGTTGGCGGACGCGTTAGCTACAATGTCTTCTATGTTCAAAGTTAAATGGGATAATGAGGCTCCCCGGATCATCATCTGGAAACTGGACGAGCCGGCATACTGTTGTGATCTCGAAATTGAATTGGTGACTGAGAAGCCTTGGTACCATGAGGTGAAGAGATATCTGGAAGCTCAGGAATACCCTGAAGGTGCATCTGTCAACGATAAGAAGTTCCTGAGAAGGTTCGCGGCAAAGTTCTTCCTTAGCAACGACATCTTGTACAAGCGAAACCATGATTCAACCCTGCTGCGTTGTGTGGATAAGACTGAAGCAGAAAGGATCATGGAAGAGCTACATGAAGGGACCTTTGGTACACATTCCAGTGGACATACAATGGCAAAGAAGATCCTTCGGGAAGGGTATTACTGGTCCACAATGGAAGCTGACTGCTACCAACACTCCAGGACATGCCATAAGTGCCAGATTTATGCAGACAAGGTGCATGTTCCTCCAGTTCCTCTGAATGTTCTGACTGCGCCTTGGCCGTTTGCAATATGGGGCATAGACATGATCGGTGAGATTAAACCTACGACATCTAATGGACATCGCTTCATCCTGGTAGCGATTGATTATTTCACGAAGTGGGTTGAGGCAACTTCCTATGCTACGGTAACCAAGACTGTTGTGGCATGGTTCATTCGGCATAATCTGATCTGTCGGTACGGCGTCCCAGAGAGAATCATTACGGACAACGGTACCAATCTGAATAACAAGATGATCGCTGAGCTCTGCGAGCAGTTCAAGATACAGCACCACAATTCTTCTCCTTACAGACCGAAGATGAATGGGGCTGTAGAAGCAGCAAATAAGAACATCAAGAAAATCGTGCAGAAGATAACAGTGACTTACAAAGATTGGCACGAGATGTTACCGTTCGCTCTACATGGGTACCGTACCTCAGCTAGGACGTCAACCGGGGAAACTCCTTTCTCTTTGGTCTATGGTATGGAGGCAGTCTTACCGATCGAAGTACAAATACCCTCTCTCTGGATAATGAAGGATGCAAACCTGAACGAAGATGATTGGATCCAGACACGACTTGATCAGCTCAACCTCATTGATGAAAAGAGACTTGCTGCTATCTGTCATGGTCAGACGTATCAGAAACGGATGATCAGGGCATTTAACAAAAAGGTCAGACCACAGGAATATCAAGTTGGGGATCTGGTAATCAAGCGAATCATCCTTCCTCAGAGTAATCCAAGGGGCAAATGGACTCCTACATACGAAGGGCCATTTGTGGTTAAGCATGTGTTCTCAGGAGGAGCCATGATTCTAACCAACATGGATGGTGACCACCTTCCTCACCCCGCCAATGCAGACATAGTAAAAAGACACTACGCATAAAAAAGACCCGCTAGGCTGACATGCCTAGGCAAAAATTAGGGCTTCCCGGCGAACCAAAAGGGTTTGGGCAAAATGAAGGGATGAAAAAAAATCTGTACACCCGGAAAGTCGAAAACCTGAAAAGGCGGCTTGGGCAAAAATGGGTATCCCGGTGGACTGAAAACCCGAAAGGGCGGTTCAGGAAAAAATTAGGGATAAAAGCGTAATACTATGTCTCATTGATCACTCTGCATCCAGAATCCGATATCTACATCAAGTTCAGACGGCATCGATCAGCCAGCTTCACCTTCAACCAAGGTCATCAAGTGATGAGACGCTCAGAGTCATAAAGGCAATAGCAGAGTTGAAAACCAGTGGGAGCATTCATATTTCACACAACTGTTTTATTTTCTTTTGTACAAAATTTGTATAAACTCTTTTGTTCGGCGGCGTTCTCTTACTAGGACGTCAGCCTCTTGTACACAAAACGCCTATTTACAGGCCAATCAAAAATCAATACAAATATAATTTTCAGTTAAAAGTGCCAATGGTTTTTCTTTTTTCTGTTTTGTTTTGCGAAGAACGTCCAAGGTTCAATCTGTGATATATGCATTGACAATAATTTGCTAACTCATGAATATTTGCATACGAAACAAAGGATTTATTACAGGTAACATTAGAAACAGGGGCAATAAAGAGTTGTCTAAGAAATCTAATTGTTCTATCCTCCAAGGTACCAAGGTAGGTTCAACTAAAGAACATAACCAAACACCTTAATTCCCCAGAGAGTGAGCCAGCAGTCAGTGCATTCTTCTCCAAACAGAATTATCAAACCTTAAGGAAGTTGGGTATCCTCCAGCAGATCTCAACATTCCCCAATAGCACATATATTCATAACAAGCATCCCCGGCAGTCTTGGTCTAAAGATTGTTCCCCGGCGGCATACCATCATTCAAAGGAATCACTTCCCCCGCAGTTCAAACTTCCCCAGGAAAGTCCAATCCAGTTTCCCCAGGAAAGTTGGAAATCCATCTCCCCAAGCGGTAAGCTTATCCCCAGTAGATTCTGGAAGCTTATCCTCGCAGAGCACGAACGCGTCGTCCGGCTTTATGCAAAGAGTTATTTCCTTACCAGGATATAACTGGGTTATCCTCAGCCAAAAGCCACGGAAAGGTCATCGTCAACATAGTTCTTTCTTATCCCCAGCGAAGTCTATTAGCACTTCCGATACAGCAAAGATATCTCCAGCAAGTTATTATCAACAGCTCAGCAAAGCATCTCTCTCCCCACAGAGTATTGCTTCCCAGCAAGATTACTAGCGTACTGTTCTCCCCGCAGAATCTTTCATTCGCCAAGTTTATTCCTCAACGGAGTCATCTTCTCCTACCGGTATTCTTGCAATTATCATCCCCAACGGAAGCAAAATCTATTCTCCAACATCAGCCCAGGAGTGACTTCCCGGCACCCGTCAAGGATTTACTTTCCTAGACGAAAACATACATTCATAAACATCGCACCTCCATACATCATTATAGCATGCATAGACGCATCATACAAATCTCATTTATGTTGAGAACATCATTGCTTGATCCATATCATGCATTACATATGACTGACCTTTACCTTTCAGGAAGGATTCAGTTAAGTTCTCAATCATATTTCAAGACCTAGACCAGTTCAGTTAATCGACTCCAAAGATTTCTTATCCAGTCCAAGGCTTTCTCTAGTCCAGCTAAATCGACCCCAAACAGATTTTTCTGATGAAGACTCAGTAGAAGTTATCAGGTTTTTCTCAAATGTCCGCTTTTGAGATTATAATTTCCT
Source organism: Vicia faba (assembly GCA_948472305.1). NCBI lineage: Eukaryota > Viridiplantae > Streptophyta > Magnoliopsida > Fabales > Fabaceae > Vicia > Vicia faba. The sequence continues at coordinate 520,881,842 of OX451739.1, read as the reverse complement.
ATGGTTCTCTCCCCAGCGGTGCGGAGATGATAATTCCATCCCAGGTTTTTCTCAAACGTCCGCTTTTGAGATTATAATTTCCTATGGTTCTCTCCCCAGCGGTGCGGAGATGATAATTCCATCCCAGGTTTTTCTCAAACGTCCGCTTTTGAGATTATAATTTCCTATGGTTCTCTCCCCAGCGGTGCGGAGATGATAATTCCATCCCAGGTTTTTCTCAAACGTCCGCTTTTGAGATTATAATTTCCTATGGTTCTCTCCCCAGTGGTGCGGAGATGATAATTCCATCCCAGGTTTTTCTCAAACGTCCGCTCTTGAGATTATAATTTCCTATGGTTCTCTCCCCAACAGTGTGGAGATGATAATTCCAACCCAGGTTTTTCTCAAACGTCCGCTTTTGAGATTATAATTTCCTATGGTTCTCTCCCCAACGGTGCAGAGATGATAATTCCAACTCAGGTTTTTCTCAAACGTCCGCTTTTGAGATTATAATTGCATATGGTTCTCTTCCCGATCCTGCGAAGATGGTAATTCCCACCAAGATTTTCTCAACGAGCGTTGTTGAAGTTAAAGTCACCCAAGGTTCTCTCACCGTTCATGCTGAGTTAGTAACCATCCCTGGTTCATTCATCACTGTTTGAAGCTCCAGATCCAGCTCCTGTAACCAGTCAGGACACATCTATACCAAGCATCTGAAAACAGCTCCTGCAACATGTCAGGTAATCATTTTCTGTTTTGCAGGTACACAAGTTCTCGCTAAGGAATCTCTTACGCAATCAACATCCAGATGGCATCTATAAGCCCATCATCCTATTCATCAACCTCTAAATGGCATCTGTAAGCCCATTTCCACCATCACTGCTACTATGTGAGCGCAAATTTCTGGGCACTCTAGTGTTCAATCATCTTCCACCTTCGGATTACGAAAGGCACGTCAGCCAATCTGCATCCTCAGGTCTAAGAAGATTGAACAGGGGCAACTGTTGTACCCCAAAATTTGCCCTCCCATATTCTTCAAGAAATTGCCAAATCATGCTTCAAAATTCCCCAAGGGTTGCACAGTGCAAAGGCCTCCTGAACAGTCAAAATTAGGGTTTTTGTTCTGATCAAGAAAATGAAGTTTCCAAAGGTCCAATCAAGTCTCACATGCCTACAAATATGGTCAAGCATCCTCATATCAAGTTTCAAGACTTTCAGCACAAAACTGCACAGTCAAAACCCTAAATGCATTACAGTCCACTATAGGGGCAAAATGGTCATTTGACAGTCAAAAGTTCAAATTTTTGGTCAACATCTCATTTTGAAGCCACAAACATCATTTGATCAATGCTTGATCATGATTCTCAAAGCTAGGCTCAAAAATCATCAAGATGCAAAAGTTTCCTTATTTGGACAGTTGAAAAAGTCAACTGTAAATTGACCAGGGCATAACTTTCACATGGATTATCAAAAAAATTCCATCCAAAGCTCATTTTGAAGAGAAAGACATTTCCTACAACTCATCTTCATACTTCAAGTCCAAGAAATGCTCTCACAAAAAGTTATCAATGTCAACATTATAGGTCATTTTCAAAAGTCAACAAAAAGGGACTTTAAGTCAAAGGCCATAACGTGAGATTGGTAAATCAAAATGACATGGGACCAAAGGCATTGGTTAGAGGACTCAAAGACCTTTCCAAAATGTCCAAGAACATGAGCAAAGCTTAAAAATTGAGCAAGTTATGCCTTGTGGAAGTTGGGAAATTTTTGGATATTTTGAAAAGTCAACATTGATTCAAATGACCTAAAATTGCTAATGGGCCCATTTTTCTTCCACAATTCATTGTCCCAAGCATGCACACGACCATTAGGCCCAAAGGGAAGTTTTTCTCCATTTTTATTTATTTATTTGGATTTTTTTATCATTAATAATTCATTTAATTAAATAAAATGCATGAAAAATACAAAACTAATGAAATAAAATCTTTTTGTGCAGAAATTATTCTCATTGGACACTCAAATTCGTGCATGACCAATTAGGAAAGGATTGGATATGATTTGGTATCAAATAGCATGAAAAAAGATTGGAAAAAGATCTTGAAAAATCAAATCTCAAAAACCATGAATGCAAATGATTTGGATTGTTTTTCTTGACCTAATTCACTCTATACTTAAGCCTGAACACAAACCTAATGCAAAAAACCATTAAGCTGCGCAAGCACATAGAAAACCAAACTTGAAATTTTCTTTAAAAACTCAAAACTGAAAATAGGGTTAGAGGTCGTTTCAAGCCACAAAGTTCTTTCCATTGCATTCCTAGGACGTCAAGCAACCTTCCTGGATCAAAAGCATCAATCCTAACCCCTTGAATCATTGTACAGAAGTCCAAATTTTCTCACTTTTTTGCATAATCGTGCTTTACAATTTACGCATATTCATGGCATTTTATTTGTAGATTCATGCTAAGCAATGTGTTCTAAAGCTAACCATGTATTTTGATTGGATTTTTATGCACTATATGCGAATTCACCATGGATGCAGATTAGGGTTTTGCAAGCTTGAAATTGGGGATTTCCAAACGCGGCAAAATTAGACCACCATAGTACCACCATTCAATTCAGTGCGTTTGGACGATCAGGAACCCACCCTCGCGCCCAATTTATGAGCGTCCTAGAGCTATTCGTTATTTTCTGGAAAGGGACCTAAGGGAACACCATGAAAACCGTGGCCTATGTGTTATGTTTCAGGAACGAGGAAGAAGATGACCTCGTGGCATCAGTGGATTGGCTAATTTAAAATTTCGCGCTAAAAAGCACTAACTCATGTTTTTATTCTTATAATATTTGTTTGTTCTTTATTATACAGAAAACGCGCTTGGTACGATTGGCAAGGCATGTGTGTGTTAACGTTCAAGACCTGGGTTCGAGCCCCAGGTCTTCACAATCTCCATATTATTTTTCAACCAAAATTCCTGTGCAGTGTCAATAATGAAGATACATCATACGCCTTCAGAATCAGGCGTCCACGCGTCCCAAGGAAGAGGATCAGAAGGCCACGCTCTGAGGTACATGATAAACCCTAGTCAACGCGTGTACACGCGTCATGGAAAGGTCAACAAGGCCTCCAAATGGGCCAGCATTATTGGATTTTCACCTCCACTTTGGGGACAGATACCCCCCTAGGTTTGCATTTTTTACATTCTTTCTCTTTTGTTTTTTTTTTCTTTCTTTTAATTATTGTGCTTTTTTAATTAATTATTTTTTCCATAAAAACACAAAACAATAAAAAAAAATCAGAAAGATAAAAATAAAATAATAAATATTTTATTTAATAGTATTTTGTAAATAAATAACTTTAATTGATTAGTTTTAAATTAGGTTTAATTTTAACTTTTTTAATAAAAATCTAAAAAATATAAAAATTAGGGTTTAACTAATTTTCATCTTTCTTTCTTTTATTCCATAATAATTAAATAATCAAATATTAGATATTTATTTTTATAATTAAATTGTATGTAAATTAATTAGGGCTAATTTTAGGTCAAATTTAATCTTTTCTTAACAAATAAAAATGGTAGAATTAGGTTTAATTTTAATTGCATTTAATTCTTTTTCATTAAAATCATAAAATACTAAAAAACACCAAAAACAATTTCTTTTCTTTTTAATCTTAATTAATTCATCGTTTAATTTAATTTTGCAAAAAGGGTCCAACGCCCTCGTTTTTAATCCTTATTCGCATATTTATTTTATTTCGTTTAATATTTGATGTGTCTCTCCCAAAGCCATGTAATTAATCTGTCGCACTTTTAATTCTTTATTTTCTTTACTTTCTTTATTTTTCTGTCAAATCGGGTTCGAGAAATTTTGGCGATATGGACCCGCGCCTTTTGTAATAGCTTAGAATCTTTTACTTTCCGCAATTTTTTAACTATTAAATAATGGCATGAAAGAATGTATGGACAAAAATAAAAACAAACGCTAGATCACCCATAACCTGACAAGACAAAAATAAATGAATCTGACACACAAATCACACACCACCCCTAGGGTACGCCTCACTGTTGCCTTGCCTCGAAAGGTGATTGTCGAGTAGAGGATGTCTTAGTAAGTCCTCATGATCCGGGAACCTGGCATGAGGGTAGCTTCTAAGGTGTCTTTCCATTGCTCTGGTGATCACCATGTCCCGAACCTCGAATTGACCCGAACACCTCCAACGGTGGTGCTACCTACCTCTCAATGGTGGGATGGCACTACTTTAAAGGACACTTACACAGACGAATTCCTTAGGGTAGGTAGACGACTCTAGATACTTGCTCTAATTTCAAAACAAAAATCAAAAATACTTTTCACACCGACACCTTTTCAAAAAGCTTTCGAAAGCAATTTTTCAAACACTCTTGAGGACCGATACAAGAGTCGAACTGGAATTTTCAAAGAAACTTTTTTAAAACCCACATTGAAAAGCAAACAAACCATTTTTGAAAACACAAGTGAGCAAGTATCTAAGAGCCCATGGATAACCATGGATAGAAAGGGTGCTAACACCTTCCCTTTCTATAATCTACCTCCCGAACCGAGAGCAATCTCTATAAGGAATTTTTCTGTGCTTTTATCCTTTCCATTTGGAGAAAATAAAAGACGGTGGCGACTCTTGCTTCCGCGACATTTCGCGAACCAGCGTTAAACAGTCAGTTCCAGAACCACCGATCACACATACCTTTCTCATACTTTATGAGAAATGACCCATCCAAAGCTAATTTTGAAGAAGATGCAATGACCTACAATTCATCTTCATCTCCAAAGTTCAAAATATGTACTTACAAGAAGCTATGAATTTTGACATTATAGGTCATTTTGAAAAGTCAACAAAAACACCTTTTTTGTCAAAGCTTCATACATGAACATGGAATACCAAATTGAGTTGAGACAAAAAGGGTTGATTAGAGGAAATTTAAAGCTTTTTAAAAATTCCAAGAAAACCTTCAAAGAGTCAAAATTGAGGAAGTTATGCATTGGTGAAGTTGACCTTTTTTGCAAAATTTCCAAAAGTCAATTATGCCTCAAATTGCAATTTTTGCTAAATGGGCCTAACTTTTTGCATTTGTTCTGAGTTGGTAGCATAGTCCATGAGCCCTAGCTCTTTCCACTTGTCGTTATCTTATTTTTATTATTTATTTTGATTTTTATTTGAATTAAATCAATTTAAATCAAAACAAATCATAGAAAATCCAAATCATTGTAACATCAAGATATTGTGCATGTTTCAGGTTCTATATCCAGCTAGCAAAATATTGAAATCGTGCAAAGCCTTGGTGTGCACAAAAAGATTGAGTTTGGCCTATTTTTGGAAGAATCTTCAAGTGAATAAAATCATAATCAAAAGCTATAATGGAGGAAGATTGAGAGCATAATTGTAAACCTAATAAAGTCCTTGGTATATAGTATACAATTGCATACCCAAAACACAAGGCTTGAGAGGCGCACAAAGTCAGAACAAACTTGAAAAAATCAAAGAAAAGTGGTGATTCAATTTTTCACTTCCAGGCATTTTCAAGACCCTCTAGCCATCCCAATCGCTTCCTGGGATCACAAGAAATCCATACCAATCAAGAACAAGGAGTTTCTAGCACTAGAACACACTGTAAGTCAGCCACGACAATGGCTTCCTCTTGAAATCGAATTGCAGAATTTTGGCATCTATAGCATGAAATATTTATATATTCTTACTCCTTGAAACATTTCCAAACTATCTATGACATTTAATTGGGTTTTTGTAGACTGTATCAAGATTTTCCATTGTTAGGGTTCTTGGTCTAGATTTGGGATCTTATCACACAGGTAAAATTGGGCCACAAAAGGGGCACCATCGTGCTCAGCAGGTCCATAAGAATTGATTCACGGCCTTAGAATTTATTTATCTTGCTTGTGTTTGATTTTGAGAATTACAGGGTCTGTAGTGACGGACGTTGTCCGTAGGTAAAGGTCTTCAAACCTTTTAGCCACGGATAGAGGACATGGATGAAGGCGTGGCATATTCCCATTCGTCCATTTAAAATTTCGCGCGCAGGGAACTAATAAAGTTGTGTTGTTTTTATAATATTTGTTTGTTTCTTTACATACAACTAATACGCGCAGCTCAGTTGGTGGCCAGGCTATTGGAAAAGGTTATAGGACCTGGGTTCGAATCCCAGGTCCCCCTAATTATTTCATATTGTTTTTCTTTCAGTGATCAGACGCGTGCACAGGTGGGATGACCACCATGTTCCATCATTATCCAGCCGGCCAAGTGTCCAGATGGCCAGATCTAAAGGCCATCAGATGAAGGAGCACCAAAGGCCTTGGTCAAAGCAAAGCATGGGATCTGGGAAGTCAAACGTGGGTCATTTTCTTTTGGGCCCAGATTTGCTATTCACTCCCCCCCAATTACTAATTCCAGGCCCAATTCTTATTTCTTTTCTTTTTATATTTTGTCTTTATTTAATTTATTTATTTATTTCTACTAACAAAAAAATAATTCTTTTTATCAAAAAAATCACAAAAAATATTTTCATCCAATTAGATTTAGGATATTAATTTTTTATACAAAAATTAATTAATTTAAATAGGTCATTTAATTTTAGGTAACTTAAATTATTTTGTAAATAAATTAAAAACAATTAGAACAATTAGGGTTTTTTTTCTAACTTAATTCTTTTTTTCTTTTTCTTAAAATAACCAAAAACACAAAAATAGGTTAAATTTAATTATTTTCTTTAATTAATTTAATTAATAATTAATTTTGTATTTAATTTAAAAACCTTGTTTCTTTTTTCTTAATAATTAAAAACAACAAAAATATTTGTTTCTTCCGATTAGGTTAGACGGGGTCAAAACCCTATTTCTCTCTCATTCTCGGTTCATCGCGCTTATTTATTTGTACCATATTGATGTAATTGCTCACAAGTTGTAATAGATTAATTAGGTTTTTTTACTTTCGTTTATCGTTTTCTTTACGGGTTGTTTTTGGCTATGTAAATACCCGAAGCCTTGTAATAGCTTAGCTTTACTTTCCGCACTTTAATTCTCGCAAAATATTGAACTGTTAGATGTATGGTAATATGGATGCATGACAAGAATGTATGTAACTTTAAAACAGTTAGCAAACCCTAAATGTGCAAAGATAATAAACTTGAAATTGAATCACTCGCACACGCGCATTCCTAGGGTACACTCCCACTTCGGTTGCCTTCGGTAAACGGTCATTGAGTATAGGATGTTTTAGTGGTCGCTCTTTTGTCTCAAAGATCAAAGTTGCCTCGGAAAGGTTGCCTCGGAATTGTTGCCTCGGATATTGATCTTAAGACATTAGGGTTATTACTAAGACGTCCTAACATTGCTTTAGTGATCGTACGTCCCTTTTCGAATTGACCCTCAAATATCCAACGATGGTGCTACCTACTCACTAATAGTAGGATAGCGCTGTCTAAAGGAAACGAACATAGAACAATTCTTTTTTCGAGTAGGTAGATTAGCTCTTAAGTACTTGCTCAAAACACACAAACTTTTTCACACTTACACTCCTTTTCAAACAAAGTTTTCAAAAACACTTCGTAACACTCTTGAAGACAGAAGCAAGAGTTAAATTGAAGTCAAAACAAATTTTTTTCAAATCACACAAACACACAGAAGCATTTTTGAAAATGATGAGCAAGTACCTAAGAGCCCGTAGAAAACTATGGATAGGAAGGGTGCTAATACCTTCCCTTTCTATAATCTACCCCCCGTACTCAGAAAATCTCAAAGAATGAATTTTTCTGTGCTTTTTTTCCTTTCCTTGTTGGATAAAATAAAAGTCAGTGGCGACTCTTGCTTACCGCGACATTTTGCAAATACAAACGCAAAACACAAACCAGCATTTCAAAATAGTCCCGGTTCTGGACACCGTATCACAAGTTAAAACAAAGTCTTGTAGTGAAGGGAGTATGACATCCTTCAGGGGATATGATCACAACGCCTATGCCATTGCCGAGCGCATTGGAAGCTCCGTCAAAAACCAAAGTCCATCGGGATCCTTGTTTAGGTCCGTCATATGGTCTGAGTTCTTCACAATTATTTACCAACATGATGTCTTCATATGGGAACTCAAATTTCATGGACAGGTAGTCATCCACAGCCCGATGAGCAAGGTGATCAGCTAGCACACTGCCCTTTATTGCTTTTTGGGTAGTTTATTGAATGTCGTATTCAGTCAAGATCATCTGCCATCTTTCTATTCTTCCAGAGAGGGCGGGCTTCTCGAATATGTATTTAATTGGGTCCATCTTGGATATCAATAAGGTAGTATGGTTCAACATATACTGTCTTAGACGGCGAGCAGCCCATCCCAGAGCGCAACAAGTTTTCTCGAGCAATGAATATCTGGTTTCACAGTCAGTAAACTTTTCGCTCAGGTAGTATATTGCATGCTCTTTTCGGCCAGACTCGTCATGCTGCCCCAACACACACCCCATTGAATTTTCCAAGATAATTAGATACATGATCAAAGGTCTTCCCTCGACTGGCAGCATCAAAACAAGAGGCTCTTGAAGGTACTCTTTGATCCTGTCGAAGGCAACCTGGCAGTCTTCGTTCCAATCCAACACTTGATCTTTCTTCAGTAATTTGAAGATTGGTTCACAAGTAGCAGTTAGGTGATAAATGAATCTGGAGATTTAGTTTAGCCGTCCTAAGAATCCTATGACTTCCTTCTTGGTGCGAGGAGCAGACATTTCTTGTATTTCTTTTACCTTTGTAGGGTCCACTTAGATACCTTTACCGCTGACAATGAAGCCTAGGAGTTTACCGGACCTCACTCCAAAAGTGCATTTACTCGGGTTTAACCTTAGTTTGTATTTCTTCAGTCTTTCAAACAGTTTCTGCAAATGGTCAAGGTGTTCCTCTTCAGTTTGAGATCTGGATATCATGTCATCTACATAGAGCTCTATCTCGTGATGGATCATATCATGAAACAGAGCTACCATGGCGCGCTGATAAGTTGCCCCAACGTTCTTCAACCCGAATGGCATAACTTTGTAACAAAACGTACCCCACTGTGTGACGAAGGTTATTTTCTCTATGTCCTCAGGTGCCATTTTGATTTGATTGTACCCGGAGAAACCATCCATGAAGGAGAATACTTTATGCTGTGCGGTATTACCAACCAGAATATCGATATGGGGATGCGGGAAATCATCCTTAGGGCTTTCCTTATTCAAGTATTTGTAATCCACACACACGTGTACTTTACTGTCCTTTTTAGGCACTGGAAAAACATTAGCGACCCATTGTGGATAGGAGGTGATGGCTAAGAATTCGACATTGAACTGTTTCATGACTTCAGTCTTGATCTTCTTTGACATTTCTGGCCGCATACGACGGACTTTCTGCTTTTCCGGAGGGAAGTCTTCTTTTGTCGGCAGACGATGGACCACGATATCAGCGTCACATCCTGGCATGTCTTTGTATGACTAGGAAAAGACCTCAACATAGTCATGTAGTAACTGAGTTAAGCGCTTCTTGACACTAGGTTCCAGATTGGCACCTACCTTGACTTCTTTCTTGTCCTCTTTGGTACCTAAGTTAACTGTGTCAACCGGTTCTTCGTGGGGCTATATGGTCCTTTCTTCCTGTTGTAGTAACCTGGCTAGTTCCCCTGGCACCTCACAATCTTCCTCACCTTCGTCTTCGGCTTGGTAGATCGGATTTTCAAAGTCATAATAGGCCATAGCAGAATTGTTACCCATGGGATCCTAAGTGGATGTGGATCTGCATTTTGATATATGAGTGTGTGTAAGAGCATATCTATCTTTGAAACAAATAAAAATGTAGAAAAAGAAGAACAAAGAGCATAAAATTTGCATGCAAAAACGTCCATGATTTATTGATGACATATGAAAATTGAAGTAACAACCCTCACAAATGGACCGTTGTGCCTCGGGTAAGACACAAGGCTTTAAAGTCTAAATTGTTTAATTATTACAAGCCCGACAAAATTTTAGAGACAATTACTGTTGGATAAAAGTAATAGGGACACATTCTTTGGCTTACCAGTTGTTGAGTCCTCCGCTGATAGTTGGAAAAATCCATTCTTCCAGGTCACAACTGTCATCACTATCTTCCAATGTGTTGCCTCCATGGTTGCCGATCCGCAAAGGTGTTCCCCTGGCACGAGCATGACGAACAACTTTCTAGGCTCCTAAAGTAAAACCTAAACCAAATTTGTCAGATTTGTAGGAAATATCCGGGATTTGGCCCCAAATGGCACACCCACCTTCTTCGACCACTGCCTTGGCATATTTCAGAGAAGCCATCTTCAACCGAGGTCTGGTAATCTTCGGAACTTTGGAAACAGTCTTGGTTGCCGCAACTGTTTGTGGGACTTCCTCGAAATGCTGACATGGAGTTTCGATGAATTCACCATCCATTTTTACATACCTAAAAGAGTTCAGGTGACTGGCCATATATTCCTCTTCTCCATGGACAGTGATGATTTTTCCCTTGATTGGGTACTTCAACATCTGATGTAATGTAGAGGTGACGACACCAGCGTCATGAATCCAAGGTCGGCCCAATAAACAGGAATAGAAAGGGCGAATATCCATCACATAGAAAGTTGAATCAAAGGTCCAAGTTCCAACTTTGATGGGAATGTCCACCTCCCCGTGCACCATTCTCTTTGAACCGTTGAAGGCCCTTACCGTTATGTTGCTGGGTTTTAAGGTCAAACCTTCACAGTCTAGTCTATCCAGAGCCTTATTAGGCAGCACATTCAATGATCAACCAATATCTACCAGGACATGGGCCAAAGTAGTGCCCCTGTATTCGATAGAGACATGCAACGCCTAATTGTGTTTCCTCCCTCTAGGTGTCAGATCAGCATCAGAAAAGCCCAAACCGTTATCAGCAGTCAAGCTGGCCGCACAATATTCAAATTGGTCAGTAGAGGTTTCCTATGGCACATGGGCAGTTTTAAGAAATTTCACCAAGGCCTTCGCATGAGCTTCAGAGGATAATAGTAAAGCTAGCATAAAAATCTTTGAAGGGGCCTTCCCTAGATGTTCGACTACATTATAGTCACTTCTCTTTATAATTTTCAAAATTTCTTCCATCTCCTTCTTGGAAGCCTCTGGGATAGATACTGACTGTGCCTTCGTCCGGACAGGCTCAACCAAAATATCTTTGCCCCGAGTCTCAGTCGACTCGGTGATAGGGGTGTCAGAAGGGGTAACCATAGGAACTGTAGTAATAATATCAGCAGGAACAAAAGCAGGAATGATCACAGGACCAATAACAGCTTTCAGAGGAGAAATCTCAGGGGAGAACACTCTTACACTTCTGGTTATTTTGCTGGTTCCCACAATGTTTCCAATGTCGGGGTCAGCCTTCTCAAAAACCGAGTCTTCAATAGGCAGCCATTCCTGCTTGACACTGTGGTAGTAGACGTCACCCCCATAGTTCCAGGGAACAGTTTTGTCTGAGGAGTATGGTATTGGCCCTGACATAGTAATTATCAGTGGAGTCACCTTCGGAACAGACGTAATCCTAACTGGTCTTTTGGTGGAAACCCTGGGAGGATTGGCAGAAATGGTTATTATTGAAACATCCTTGTAATAAATGGTTGGAACGGGAGTCTTTTCAAACAAAATCTCTTTGTCATCCATCAGGCGTTGGACACCTGCCTTCAATAAATGACAACCAGTCGGTAGAGATAAACAGAGGTGGCAGCCTTCACCACAACCCATAAATAAACCGACCTTCAACAGGTTCCTTTTGATGGTTAGGAGGGGAGTGACAAGTTCATCAACAACAGTAACAAACACATCATCTTCAACAGTGTTAACACCACGGCCGTGCTTGGGCATAGAAGCACATTTGGGATCTCAGGAGCGTCAAATTCAATTTCCTCTACCTTGAGAAGGTCTTGCACCTTGTTTTTCAAATCCCAGCAGTCGTTTGTATCATGACATGGACTTTCTGAATGGTAAGCACAACGAGCATTTGGGTTATAACGGGGAGAGGAAGTGTTGAGATTCTTCGGAGCTTCCTGCAAGTTTACCAGATTAGATTTCAACAAATGCGGCAAGACTTGTGACAACGTCATATTTATCCGGGTAAACTGTCTTACCGGCCTTTCCGTTCTAGACTGATTGTTCATTTATTGAGTAGGTGCAGGCTTAGAGATCATGACAACCCCTACCGCTGGACGGAGTTCAGTTCTATCATGATTCCTATGTTCATATGCAATACTGACCTCCTTCTTTCCGGTAAAGGGCTTCTTTATCGCGCTCGAGGATGCATCTCTTTGAATTTTTCCACTTTTTATACCCGCTTCTACCCGTCACCGGTCATGATTAATTCAGTAAACCCAACCGAGGAGCTTCCGATCAGGTGTTTGAAGAATGGACCAAACAGCGTGCCTAAGAACATATCCACAAATTCTCTGTCAAATAGAGGGGGTTGGACCCTTCCCGCGAGATCTCTCCATTTTTGAGCATAGGTCTTGAAACTTTCACCTGTACCCATAGACATGCCTTGCAACTATGTTCGTGTTGGAGCTAAGTCAGCATTATACTGGTATTACTTGTAAAAAGCCGCTGCCAAATCTTCCCAATTGCGGATATTGGTCCCTTCCAACTGATAGAACCAATCCAACTGCGTCCCTGACAAGCTTTCTTGGAAGAAATGCACCCATAGATTCCTATCTGCAGTATGGGGTTGAATTTTCCTGACGTATGATCTCAAATGCAGCTTTGGACAAGAGACACCTTCATATTTAGAGAAAGTGGGGACCTTGAATTTCTGCAGTATGACAACCCCTGAGACAAGTCCTAGCTCCTCAAAATCCAACCAGGGTACCTTCTGGATCTCCATAGCATTGAGGCGATCTTCCAACTGTTTGTATTTGTCGTCAGCTGGAGGATACTGCTCTTCGGAGTAGTCAGCCTCTTCTTCCTCTTCAGATTCTGGAAGGTCAGTCACTTCCTTGTTTTTCCCTTCTTGATTATCCCTTTCACCTGACAATGTTGCGAAGTCTAGAGTCCTTCTGGCTGGTCCTTTGAACCTTCTTCCCAGATTCAAAACACCGGTTGATTTCTTCATTTTCTTCTTCTTTTCTTTGATCAACAGGGTTTTCAACTCATCTTGTCCTTTTGCCAGAGTCAAAAACATTTTTTGAAACTGGGCGTTCTGCGCTTGGACATCTTTTACTGTCTACTCAATATCCATCTCACTGAAATAAACAGTAGAAAGATAAGGAGACCTATTGCAAGAAACCTGTTTGTGTTATGATGAATGAAAATGCATATGCAAATGATTTCAAGGAAATTAGAGATTTAAATTTACTTTAGACAAAAAAGGAACATACGTTACATTAATAAATCCAAGTTCAAGTACATCATGCCTCTTTGGGTTTATAATGAAAGAAATAAAATACAAAAACTCAGACAAAAAAGTTGAACGCATCCTCTTTGGTGCGATGTAGGCGTTCAGACTCCGCTCTTCATGAAGCTGCTTGGTGAGTTCCAGAACTTTCTTCTCGCTGGCGTAAAATTGGGCTTCGAAAGTGTCCTACTCTTTATTAAGCTGTATCCAATCCCTTTGTAAGTCTTCGAGAGAGGTGGGCATGTTAGGATGAAGGACAGTGTATGGGACATCTCCTTCAACAACAGGCTCTATGATAACTGGGAGAATGGAGGGCTAAGGCATTGGAGACTCTGAGCGCGAGCCCATACCCACCTAAGGTAAGGTTCAAGAGGAATGGAATTCTTGTGCCCCAATGTCCTACTGTCCACCTTGCTTACCATCCTCCAGGCTCGTATAAACCTCTGACGGTAGTCTTGATTGTCACTTTCATAGTTGAAAGCTACACCTTGGATGAGCGTGTCGTGTGGACCATCTCTTCGTGCATACCCAAACTGTCGTAGAGCTATGCAAGGGTTATAAGTGATGCCTCCCATAATGCCAAGCAAAGGAATATTAGGGAATTCCCCACAATGATCGATGATAGTAATATCCTCCAAGGATCGAGAACACCAGTAGATATCTGAATGCTTGAGTGACATCAGCCTGTTAGACCACCTCAAACCTTGCTCATTCGTCACAACGGATCGGGGAAGATACGAAATAAACCATTTAGCCAACAAAGGAGTACAACATATAAGGGTTCCTCTTCTCCTCATGGTGCGAGCGTTGAGAGAATGCAAGATATCTCCGAACAAATTAGGCACTAGATTGTGAGATGAAAAGATTTTGACAACATTCACATCTATAAGTTGGCCAGGATTTGGAAATAGTACCAACCCATAGATGAGAAGAGCCAAAATTTCTTCAAAAGCTTATAAATCCAGGTTGTTCCAACAGTCTTGAGATTTTTCCATTAAGAACTTGGCTAAGAACCCTTTGACACCACTTCTTGTTTCCCAATTAACCGTGATGTCGGATTGTTGCAAGTGTAAAGCTTGGGAAACCTCTTTAGGGCTTGGGTCTTTTTCGGTACCGTTGAAAGGTAGTTGATCGAGGATAGGAATTCCCAAGAGCTGAGAGAACTCTTCCATAGTTGGTACAAGATGGTAATCGGGGTAACCAAGTTGAGAAGTCGTCCATGTGTTTTGGAACTGGAAAAGCACCTTCATCATATCTTCATCAAAGCTCTAGGTAACCAAGTTGAGAAGTCGCCCATGTCTTTTGGTGAACAGAGAATTCTCAGGGACCCTCGACGCTAGATCCTTGAGCTGAAAAAAGTACTCGTACAAGGTTGACTTGGATTGTTTTCCTGCGAGTGAAAGTCATATCCTACAAAACAGAACAAAGATGAATCTCAAAATCCTTGAAATGGTTAGTCTAAAATGCTATGGTATGATGTCATGATGTTATGTACAAGCATATGCGCATGTTAAATCAAACAAATCCTTAGGTTTAGGCTTGCATGAGGTTTTATAGGTAAGTACCCTCTTGAAGTTTAGTTGGCTTAACCTGTCCTAGTAATAGCAACGGGGTTCTAAGGGATCTCAATATCACTGATTTGTATTCTCGGGAATTGTTTCAGCGCAAGCCTCTTTCACGGCGACCAAAATATCCCATAAATCCAAACCTCAATGAGTGTAGTATCGAGTATCTACCAACTTCAGACTGCACCAAAGTCGTTCTTCTCACTACGTCCTAATGGCCAAGTTGGTCAAGTAAAGGTTCTAAAAGTCAGTTAGTGCTTCATGACATCACTCAGCGGCCCCGTATTCTACTTGACTACTCAAGGGCTACCGATACCCAAAAATATATCACACTAACGTAGCTATTGCTTAGACCATGTTGGTATACCCCACACAGTTTCCACAACGTATTGCTACTCACCTATAAGGTATCCCAAATCCGGGTAGAGGATTCAAGCCCAAACAAAGAACCAAAATGTAAAGCATACAAGTCAAACAAAGAAAGCAAGTAAAGGTGATCTAGCCCTAAGGTAACCCCACTTTTAAATTATCCCCAGCATAGTCGCTAGTTCTGTAACGCGGTGGGAGAACTGACTTGGTGTTTTGCGTTTTATCACATTTGTGTGGATAGCAAGAGTCACCACCAACTTTTCTTTTATCCAAAAGGAAAGGCTGAAAAGAACAGGAAAGACCTTTAGAGATGTTTCTTGAGTTCGGGGGGTAGATTATGAAAAAAGGGAAGGTATTAACACCATTTTCATCCATAGTTATCTATGGGCTCTTAGTTTCTTGCTAGATCACTTGCTTTTGTTTGAATGTGCTTGTGGTGTGGGTTTTGAAAGTATTTTGAAATTGTCTTTGTAATGGTTCTCATTTCTATAAGAACACGTATAAAGTTTTGTTTCGAAAATAGTTCAAAGAGGTATTTGTGGAATGTGTTTTTGAAAGTGATTTTGAAAATGTGTCTTCTTTGTAATGGCTCTCGTTTCTATAAGAACGCATACAAAGTGTTTGTCTTTTGAAAATGTTTCAATATGAAAATGTTGGTGTAAAATGTTTGGTTGTGAGTAAGCGAGCAACTAGGAGCGAATCTACCTACTTAAAGGGTATTTAATGTTCTTTTCCTCCTCCTTTAGATGTTTCTATCTTACCATTGATTTGGTAAGAAGCCCCACCGTTGGATGTGAAGGGACAGGCCCGAGTCAATTGTACAGTCATAGAAGGCAACTTATGAGACGCTTTAGCAATTTTTCATAAGGGACTAGATCGTTTTATCGAAGGCAACATTGAGGGACATCGAGGGACTACAATCTTTTTTATAGAAGGGTCTTTGCTAAAATGTCCCACATTCGAGGGACATGACTGTGTTTCTGAGGCAACAAGCAAGGTTACCCTAGAGGTGCGCGTGTGAAAGTGTGTTTAATTCAAGTTAAGTTGTTCTTTGATTAGGGTTATCTAGCGATTGATTTTAAATCTTGCCATGCACGCCTAATTACTATACATTATAAGGAAAACATTAAATTGTGGAAATTAAAATTCTACGCTATTACAGAGCTTTCGGGAGTGGGGGTACAAATTTACAAATGGAGATGGATTAATGTGATTAAAAGTCCATATAGGCAAACAATACAACCAAATCGAATCGAGAAATTAAATGAAATTACAACAAATTTATGAAGCAAAGTTAATTAATAAAGTAAAGATAAGGAAATAAAAAAAATCTTGGTATTTATTTGAAAAGTTTGGAAAGAGAATAAAAAAAACTATTCTATTAAAGAAAATAAAATAATTGATTTTAAAAAATTAAATTATTTGTATATAATTTTGTCTTTTAGGTTTTTTTTGTTATGAAGAAAATAAAACAAACAAATTAAGACTAAAGAAAGAGTTAATTAGTAAAATTATTTACAATATCTTAACTAACAAAATATTGAAATTAGCTATTTTCGTTAAGTTTAAAAAAAAATACTAAAGATTAATAAAATGAAATCTAGGTTAAAATCATAAAACAAAGAATTCTAAACTAACTTAACGTTCTAAGATTATAAAAATTGTTCTAAAATTATTAAGTTAAATCTAAACTAAATTTAAATTCTAAAGTTTACTAATTTAAACTAATTAGTTCTAATTAAATTTTTTGTAATGTTATATGATTAAACTAATCAACCTAAATATTGAATCTAATCAACTATATATTTTTAAAGTTATTAGATTAAATCTAAGACAAAATTTTAAAATTAGTAGATGAAAACTAAATCAAAATAAATGAATAATGGGTAATGTTTAAAACAGAAAATAGAGGAGTGTAAAAAAAAAGACTGGGCTTCAGGATTAGAGTCCAAAAGGAATTTTGTTATTGTTTATTAAAACAAAGTTTTTAAAAAAATATAATGGGCCAAGGGAAGGATTTCGGCCCAAGTAACACAACCTCATCCCAACATTTCAAATTATTCTCATATTTTTGTTTTATTAATATATATGTACATGAATTAAATGTAAAAGAGAAAGAAAATAAAACAGAATAAAATATCAAAGCAAAATTAAAAGAGGATTTAGGGTTCTGTTATCAAATTCAATGAGATATCTTATTCCTATCGAGCTCCGACGATGCCTCCTCCTCTGATCTCGTGCCTCCGCCTCTTTCTATTGTAATCGCCTCGGCTCTCTCCGCTCAAACACTCTCCGCCGCTCTCCGCTCCGTCTCACCCCATCTTCAAACCTCCAATTGCTCAACCTGAGAAATCGTCCGGCGCTCCTTCGATTGAGGTACGAATTCGTAGTCATTCTTCATATCTTCTGCTTCTACTTATTTATTTTTTGCATGTTATTTATGTGTGTATTATGGATTTGAGGTAGTGGTTCTGAGTGAGTCTGAGTGATGAGGTAGTTTTGGGGTGAGTGAAGTTGTTGACGCGTTTTTCTGTATATTTCAGTGAGGTGAATCGTTGGAGAGTTGAAGGTGATGGAAGTTCAGAGAGTATAAAGAAAGTTTTTAGAGGTTTGGAGATTTTTCTGTGAGTTTTTGTTACTGTTTTCTTTTTCTCTAACATCCGTCCTCCCTTTCTGCTTATGCTGGTTGTGTATATTATAGCCTCTATTCTTTTGGTTTTCTGGCTATTATGCTGTTGGACTTTTTTGCAGGTTCTGTTATCCTTTATTTGGTTTTCTGACTTGGCCTTTTATGCTGCAAAACGTCCCTCTTTCCTGTTTGCTCATGCTGGCTGTGTATATTATATTCAAAATCAGGGTGAAAAGTGGGGGGGGGGGGGGGGGGGGGGGAATTTAAGGTTTTGAACATATGTGCTATGCTAACCTTGGGCTTTAGGGTACAGGTTAAGTTATGTCTATTTTGGTGCAAATTTTGACTGATTTTTGGGCAACATTTTGGCTTTCCTAGTGCAGGTTTAGGGCAACAATAACACATGTTATACAGGGCTGCCTTTTTGGCAATTTTACAGGATTTTGGACTGTTGTTTGCTAGGTGATATCTCTTTCATCTTTCCTCTTTCATCTTTCAAGGATGCAAATAACTTCTGAAGGGTTTGTGTGATACGGTGGGAGAACTGACTTGAGGTTTTGCGTTTTGTGTTTGCAAATGTTTCGGTTTAGCAAGAGTCGCCACCGACTTTTTATTTTATCCTAAGGAAAGGTCAAAAAGCACAGGAAAGACCTTTGAGATGTTTTCTTGGGTTCGGGGAGTAGATTATGAAAAGGGAAGGTGGAAGCACCCTTTTCATCCATGGTTATCCATGGGCTCTTAGTTACTTGTTTAGATCACTTGCCTTTGCTTTTCAATTGTTTGAAATGGTGCTTTGTGTGTGGTTTTTTTGAAAATGATTTGAAAAAGAGGCCTTGTCTAGGAAACCTTTGTAATGATTCTTGTTTGAATATATACAAAGGTATTTGTCTTTTGAAAAGATATTTCAATGTTTGAAAGTTTATTTTGAAATTGTGTTGTGAGGTGTGTTTGAAAATAGCAAGGATGTTTTTGCAAGCTTTTGATCAAGTAACTAAGAGTTGTCTACCCTATTTTACTCAAAGATCTTTCTTATGTTTTTAACCCATTTGACAGTGTTATTTCACCATTGCATTTGGTGAACAACCTTGTGTTAGGATGTTAAACGGGGCAAGCGCGGGCCATCGCATAAAATCATTGAAAGCAACTTGTGAGACACTCTAGAAATTTTGTAAGGGACGAAATCGTTTTATCGAAGGCAACATCGAGGGTCATCGAGGGACTACGATCTTTGTTTATCAAAGGGGCATTTGCTAGAGTGTCTCATATTCGAGGGACATGATTGCATTTCCGAGGCAACAAGCGAGGTTACCCTAGAGGTGCATGTGTGAATTGTGTTTGTCATTTTCATGCATTTGGATCTTGTATTAAGTCATCTAGCGATTGATTTTAGATTTTCGCATACAAACCCTAATCTCTAGTCATGGCATATTTGAAAGCATAAAGTGCGAGAATTAAAATTCTAAGCTATTACAAAAGTATCCGGTGATGGGGGTACAATTATTTACGAATGGGGATGAATCTCACAAGGATAATACAGTCCAAATATGAAGTGTTACAACCAAATCGAATTGTCGCAATTCAATATAAATTATAACAAATTATAAAATAAGGAAAATCAATAAATTATGAGATGCATGTATAAATAAAAATCTATTCTAAAAAAAGGAAGATTAAGTATTATATTCTTTTGTTTTTTTGCATTTTTATTAATTATGAAAAGAAAAAGTTTTAAAGAAAGAAAATTTACTTTTAAACTAAATCTCTATTATTTACGTATTTTTATTAATCAATAACAAGGGTTAAAGAAAACCAAAATTATTTAAATCAAACTAAATGTTCTTTTTTTTTTGTATTTTCATTATATTAAACAAGATTAATTAATAAAATAAAACTAAGTTAAAAGAAAATAAAACAAAGTTTACTTAGTGTTTTTATTAACTAAAAGAAAGAAAACAAATTAGTTAAAATCAAATAGTAAAAAAAGTGTTTGCTAATTTAAGGAAAAGAAAATAAGGAGATTGGGCTTAAGGCTTGAGGAGTTGGGCCCAAGATAAAGAAAAGAAAGAAGGAAGAAAGGACAAAATGGGGGGGGGGGGGGGGGTGGGGGTCGCTAGTAAAACAAATATGGGCTTAAGGAAAATGTGTGAGGCGAAGGCCCAATGAAAAATTTGAACAACATTTAGTTAGGGGTTTCAGCATTTTAGGGTTTGTATGTTTGGCTTTACAGCAGCGCCCCTTTTGCTCTCTTCTTCGTCTTCATCCTTCTTAGGCCATGACGCTCTGATTCTCTCCCTAAACCCCAACTACCAGAGCGCCACCCTCTATCACTCTCTATCTTCTTACAGTGGCCCACAGTTTTGGTTCTAAAATGGTACGATTCATCATCTTTGTGTTTTAACAGTTTCATTGTTTGTTTGATGTTCATGTTACTTTGTTTTAATCCGTGGTGTTTATGTGTTTGATAAGTAGTAAAGGTTTGAGAAAATCATACCTTGAGAGATTTGTTTATGGAAAATGGAGGAAGAGAGATTAGATTGGTGGCGCCTCCTTGGTGGTCGGGGATACGAGGAAGATGATGACTAGCTTCGCTTCTGGTATCTCTCTTTGGATCTTTAAGATTTTGAGTGTTGTTTGATGATGATGAAAGTTCTGAAAACTGTGTTGTTGTTGATTGTTGATGATGACAAATTTCTGAAACTCTTTGCCTTTGCCTCTGAAACTCTTTCTTTCTCTCTCCTTGAGTGTTGATGATGAGTGATTCTGAAACTTTTGATTTTTTTGTTTTTGAATATGATGTTTGATAATGAAATGTTCTGAAAACTTGTGCTTTTTGCTTCAAAAACTCTTTCCTCTCTCTTGGATATTGAATATTGATGATGATGGTTATTCTGAAATCTTGTTGCCTTTGAAGCTTCTTTCCTCTCTTATTTTCTCTTGGAATGTTGATGTTGATGATGAGAATAGCCTTTGAAACAAACTTTTGTGGTTGCTATTTGTGATGGTTGTTTATGAAACTGATTTTGTTGATGAAAATTCTGAAAACTTGTTGTTCTTTGTGGTTTGACTGTGCCTGCGAGTTTGTGCAATGGTTGCATTTTGGCTTTGTTTGTTTTAGCAAGCTTGGCTTCTTTGCAGTTTTGAGTGTTGTAGTTTTGGTTGGCTTGTTGAGATTGTAGTTTGGGCAAGCTTTTGCAGGTTTGTTGGTTTGATAGCAGGCCTGGCTTAATTTGTAATTTGTTTGACTGTTTGTTCTGTTTGCAAGTCTGTTACATTTTTGTGTTGTAACTGATTTGGAGATGGCAGGCTTGCAGTTTGGAAACTTGCAGTTTTGTTGTGTTTTTGATTTGCAGTTTGGAACTGAAGGTTTATGGAGATTTTTGTGAGCTTATGCAGTTTGTACTATTTTGTGTAGCTTGACATGCTTGGAGCTTGTTTGGTTTGGGCAAGGCTTGTGGTTTGAGCAAGCTTGGCTTGTTGAATTTTGTTTTGGGCAAGCTTGTTCAGTTTGAGTAGTTTTTACAGGCTTGGCTTTTGTTCAAGTTGTGTGATTTTGCTGCAGGTTTGAGGGTTTACAGTTTGTTACAAGTAGGCTTGGGTTGATAGCAGTTTTGCTATGGTATTTGGCAAGCTAGCAGTTTGGTTGGTTTTTGAACTGTTAACAGTTTTGCAGGGTTTTTGAAAAGTATTTTTCTCCTCCCTGTTGTTTATGCAGTTAGATAGTTTTATATCCTTTTTGCTCTTTTGTCTTATGACAGCCTGTTTTTAGCCAAACTGCAAACTTCACCCAAGGTGATATCTTTTCCTCTTTCTCTCTCCATGAAAAAAAAGCATTTTTTGCTTTATATATTATTTTCTGAAAAGTTTTCCCCTGGAAAATGATGATGGTTATTACAAGCCTTTTGCTTGTCAATAGGTTTTCCTGCTGTATTTGCCTGCTGCATTTGCTGTACTTTCTGCATTGTGTACTTTGCATCTAGTTGGCTTACTTGACAATTTTTGTATTCAGTTTGGGTTTGCCATGCTTAGTTTGCTTAGTTTATGTTTGTATAACATATTTAGAAATGCATCTTGGCTTGTTTTGCAACTTAGTTTGGTTACTGCAGTTTAGTATTCTTGGTTGCTGGACAATTTGAATTTTGGCGCCTTGGTTTTCCTTTGCAATGCCTATGTTTGCAAGCTTTGTACAACATGGTCCATATTTTGCATTTGATCCAATTGCTTTTGTATGCTTGCATTTCATTTTTTACTTTTCTCTTTGTGAACCAAGAAGAGCAATCTTCTTGTGATTTGCAAAGAGAAAAATAAAACATGATGAACAATAGCACACTGATTCCGGACGGCAAACTTTAATGATGAATTTCTCCTTTCTTTTTTGTTTGAAAATTCTTTTTTCAATTAACTGTACTAATTTCTTTTTCTTCTTCTTTTTAAGGTGAATGCATCTTGGACGATAGAGGAAGCAGGAGACTTTGAGCATAAGAGCGAATGGAGTTTTAGGCTTAGACTTAAATTTATTTATTCATTGTAATAATTTATTCTTTAAATACTATAAGTTGTAAAACGTATAATATTCAAACAATAAACTATTTTTGTAACAACATTTGCAATGAAATAAAAAAAAGTCTTTATCCAATAAAACTCTTCTACTGTCAATAATTTGCAACTTTTTCTATGCATCTTCACTTAAACCTTTAAGATTCTCAGATAAAAATAATTGAAATTGCACTCCAATATTTTTAATACAGATAACTTAAATTCCAAGTAATCCCAAGAACTTTGCAATCTCATAACTTTGCAACAACATTCTAATCATAATACGCATTGTATTCCAAACAAGCAAGCATTCCATTAACTGGAAAACATTTCATTATATTAACAAGCAGATGTCTTAACAGGCGCACATTACCTGGTTAATCTGGATTAGACAGTTTCAGCCCCTATCTCTTATCCCAGAATAATCAAGCCTTGAGAACAACCAATAATCTTTCAGTAGGCATTAAAAGGTGAGAAAACAATGTAACAGTGAACTGAATTTCTGTGGATTCAATTTCTTCTGAGAATTGCAAGAGAAACCTTGATTCTTGATTTACTGCCAAAGAAAGGTCTGTTTGATCGATTCCCGAGCCAATCTTAAAAATCTGAGAAAACCCTAGGGTTGTGATTTCTTGTGAAAAAGGGAGGGAAAATTTTGGGGTACAACAATTGCCCCTGTTCAATCTTCTTGAACCTGAAGAGTTAGATTGGCGAGTTCGCTGTTCGTGACTCGAAGGTAAAAGATGATTGGACACTAGAGTGCCAATAAATTTGCACTCGTCAAAGCATAGTTGAGGGAATGTGCTTAAAGATGCCATTTGGAGATGTGACAGAACCTTGTCAGAGATGGGATTAAAGATGCCATCCAAGAATGTTTGTTGAACTGTATGTTGTAGGTGAAAGAATGAGTATCAGAAAGGTATCCAGGTCTGGAACGTCTCTGAGCTGGGGGTCTGAATAAGCAATAGATTAGCATCCGTGTTTGGAGCATCCGTAAACTGTTTTCAAAAGTTGAATCTGAACAAGCGAGAGATTAACATCCATGTTGGGAAGCATCCGTAAACTATTTTCATGATCCTTGGGTTGAACAACAATAGGTTAACATCCATGTTGGGAAGCATCCGTAAACTATTTTCAAAAGTTGAATATGAACAAGCGATAGATTAACATCCATGTTGGGAAGCATCCGTAAACTATTTTCATGATTCTGGGGTTGAACAAGCAATAGATTAACATCCATGTTGGGAAGCATCCGTAAATTATTTTCAAAAGTTGAATCTGAACAAGCGATAGATTAACATCCATGTTGGGAAGCATCCGTAAACTATTTTCATGATTCTGGGGTTGAACAAGCAATAGATTAACATCCATGTTGGGATGCATCCGTAAACTATTTTCATGATTCTAAATTCTAAGCTTGCTAATCTTATCCTGAAAATGGTAAAATATTAGCTGAAACACAAAGTTATGTTGCATGAAATGTATGATGCAATGTATGTGTTATATCAATGTTTATGATATATGAATGCAAATGTATGCGCATGTAAGCTGATAAGCTGTCTTGCTAAGGAAGATAAATCCTGGATAGTTGGAGATAATAAAATCTTTGACTGCTGTCGGGGAAGATAAATCTTGGACCACTGTTGAAGAGTATGTGTGTATTCAAGATTTTTGACAACCTCTGTGGGGAAAAGCTATACTGCTTGGGGAAAATCAGGAGTTTAGGTTGTATGCCAATCTACCAGGGATTCCTTCTTTGAGGAGAACTCCGCTGGGGGATATCTGAAAACTCTGTGAGGAATTGAGAATGAGAATCTTCATTCTGCAGGGGATTAAAAAAACTCTGACAAATTATGCTGAGAGTAAAGAAGGTTCTGGCAACTTCACTGGAGAATCAAGGATAAGAATCTTGATTTTGTCGGGGAGTAAAAACTCTGTAGGGAGTAGCTGTACTGCTGAAGAGTAGCTATCCTGTTGGAGAGTAAAACTCAGGACTCTGGGAAAAGCTTATTCCTGTTTGGAAGAAGTTCAGGAGTTAAAGTTGTATGCCACTTTGAGAATTAGAATCTTCATTCTGTCGGGAATATCAGGAACTCGGGTTATATGCCACTTTGAGAATGAGAATATTCATTCTGTCGGGAGTATCAGGAGCTTAAGTTGTATACCACTTTGAGAATGAGAATCTTCATTTTGTCGGGAATATCAGGAGCTTAAGTTATATACCACTTTGAGAATGAGAATCTTCATTCTGTCGGGAATATCAGGTATTCAGATTATACGCCACTTTGAGAATGAGAATCTTCATTCTGTCGGGAGTATCAAGAGCTTAGATTATACGCCACTTTGAGAATGAGAATCTTCATTCTGTCGGGAGTATCAGGAATTCAGGTTATATGCCACTTTGAGAATGAGAATCTTCATTCTGTCGGGAATATCAGGAATTCAGGTTATATGCTACTTTGAGAATGAGAATCTTCATTCTGTCGGGAATATCAGGAGGTTGGGTGTATGCTAATCTACTGGGGAAGCAAGAATGAGAATCTTCAATCAGGCGTTTGGGTCAGAAGGTTGGATGTATGCCAATCTACTGGGGTTTTAAGGATGAGAATCTTCATTCTGTTAACGATATCAGGAGCTTAGGAATATACCAATCTTCTGAGGTTTCAAGGATGAGAATCTTCATTCTTGAGAGAAACAGAATTTCAGGAGCTTCATTTGTCCGTTATTCTGCTGGTGGGTTGTTTCTGCTGAGATTTAGGAACTTTTCCGTAATTCAACTGAAGTAAAAGCTTTGTCGAGATTTAGGAACTTGTCTGTAATTCGACTGGAGAAAAGCTTTGTCGAGATTTAGGAACTTGTCCGTAATTCGACTGAAGAAAAGCTTTATCGCTTGAATTTGATTGTACCTTTCCTGAAAGGTAAAGGTTAGTGGCATATATCAAATAATGATGTTCTCAAAATAAATGAGATTGCGTTGCATGATGTCCTAATGTACGGATGTGTAATGTTTTTTAAGACCACCTTTCGTTGGGGAAAATAAATCCCGAATTGGTGATGGAGAAAAGAGTTGGATTCTTTGTCTTTGATAGTGAAAGATCTGGAAGCGAATCAGAATGAATCGTTGAGAGACTTATCTAAAACAGCAAAACCCGGAATATCTTCCACTGGAAAAAGAATCAGGGAGATCTTAGTGTCGATCTGACTGAACCAGAGAAGGTCTTGGATTAACCTTGACTCAAGCGGATGATAAAGGAATCTTTGACGACTGCAACTCCAAAAGGTAATGAAGGAATCTTGGACGATTACTACTCCAAAAGGTGATGATAACCTTTACCTGTCGATCAATCTGCACATGTTACAAATGTTGTTGAAATGTAATTTCATTTTGGAGAATAAATCTCTGACAAATGTTGGGGAAATAAACCCATGACCGCTGGTCTGCTAGAGAGGTGATGAACTTTTTCGAGGATGCTTGAATTTCTTTTCAGAAAGATTTTGGAGAGATTCGTCACTGCCCCTAGTATCAAATGTTTGCGGCACTGCCAGGAAACTTGGACTGTACGTAACCCTTTGATGAGATTGACGTTTTAATGCCCCAAGTGATGGTGAGGGAGACTTGCCCCAGGTTAATCTGCAATTGAGAGATTTCTTGAAATCTTGACTGGACTGCCCCAGGTTTACCGGACTTTGAGAGATTTGTTGAAATCTTGACTGGATTGCCCCAAGTTTACTGGACAATACCATACCAAGTCCCCTTTTGTTGATAGGAGATTTTTGCAACGGGAGTGTCATCCCACTTGAAGTGATTTTATTCACTGAGAGAGCTTTCATTCATCCGAACATTCACTGTGTGAATTTCTTTGCTGTCAAACAAATAACCATGTGCAAACAACGATATTCAAATAATACAAAGTTCATGCTTATCTTGAAGTTTTGAAAAATGAGTTTTTTAGCAGAAAACTTTTTATAAGAAAAATTCAGCTCAAGATTTAGAGCAAAGCCTTACAGGAGTCAGGATACCTTTAGTAACAGTATGCTTTCGAACGAACCCATGCTTCAATTAGGACTTTTGAAGGGTTGTAACATGGCTTGGTTCACAGTTTAAGAAACAAAGGATAAAGGCCCAAAGTATATTTGTACCCACCCGCTCTTCGTTATGTTCTTCAATCCTAAACTCAGTTAATTGTACATTTTGAACTCCAAATGGGTCTGGAACGACGTTTTGGTGATGGTTCACACAAGTTGGATTTTGTGGGAAGACAATCATTTTTGCAACATTTTTCATGTTGTTGAGGATTTGTAATGACCTCTTTTTTTTTCCCGATATCCCTAATCTTTGCCTGAATGTTCTTATTTTTGAGTTTTACAGTCAGCGGGATGCCCCAGCTTTCTTAAGCCTCCTTTGTAGGTTTTGGCTTAGTGGGCTTTTTTTTTTCTTTTTTGAGAGGTAATGACTGCTTATGAGGTAAGGAACCATCACTGTTTTTTGGTTCCAAAGGAATGTTTTGATGTCATTTGTTGTATTACGAAATGGGAGTTTGCGGCTAAACGCGCGTTTTGAATTAACTGAGAGACTACCCTGCCCCAGGTTTGATCAAAGGTTTCAATTTGTGTTAAAACGGAAAAATTCTACTTCTTTGGCTCAAAGGGGTTGACTATGGATTATCTTCCTTATAACTCCAGTGTTTAGGATTTGAATGAAACGCCTATACATCGTCAGCAAGGTCTGTCCAAAAGCATACTGTATGAGATTATGGCATTGTTTTCGTCATCCTCTCTCTAAAGACTTGTAACTTTTAGCAAGAGTTAAATATCATAAAGAAAGTGGGAAACATAGTTCAAGAATAGTGAAAATGAATGGATGAATTCAAGACAAACATATGCAATGCATTAATAAAACATAGTTTGACATCAACAGATAATTGTTTGAATAACAAAATAAATTACAACTTGAAAATTCAAATGAAAAAAAAGTCTCTTAGTTCGAACTTGTCATTTCAGGTGGAGAACCCTCAGCGGAAGATTTTCATCTGGCCATCCTGTGTGAATTCCAGCACTCCTCTGTCAATCAAATCTTGGGTCTTGTTTTTCAAAGCCCAACAGTCGTCGGTGTCATGTCCAGGACTATAGGAGTGGTATACACAAAATGCGTTGGGGTGATAGCTAGAAGAAGAGGTATTGGGATTCCGAAGAGGATCCTTTAAAACAGTCAGATTGACCTCTAACAAGTGTTCCAGTACTAGAGATAATGGTATGTCAATCTCAGTGAAACGCCTTCCAGATGTATTTTGCTTACGCCGATTTCCCCGTTGGTGTTGGCGAGGTTGTTGTTGGGCTTGTGACCCTGAAGAAAGCTGGGGAGTCTTTCCCTTGTCTTCTTGTCTCAAAGGAGGCTGAATGGTGACTTGATCTTCAACCCTAGTTGTTTGCCCCACTTGGTTATCTTGAAGCAGTTTGTTGATGAGGACCCTTAGCTCTTCTTGTCCTTGAGCCAGGTTTTGAATGAGAGCCATCTGGCCCACCAGTTGTCCCATCATATGGATTTTCATTGTTGCCAACTCAATCTGTAGTCCTTCCAACTGATCATTTCTGACGCTGTCTGGATTCCCTAGGACCACGCCCCTTGTGAGGAGAGCTTTCACTTCTTCTTGCCCCTAGGACAGGTTCAATAACATTTCTTGAAGTTGAGCATTTTGAGCCTGGATCTCTTTGACAGTCCTCTCTAGAGCCATCTCTACTGAAATAAACAGTAGGATAATAAGGAAACCTGAAAAGGGGAAAACCTGTTATGATACAATGCATGACATGTGGATGCATGTTTTTAAGAATCTCGCGGGGTAAACACAAGAAAATGTTAGGGTTTGAACTTCGATCAACATTTTTGATTGGAGAACTTTGTATCGGTGGATTTCTTTCCACGAGAATCAAGCTCACCATGCCAAGTGGGTCATAGCCCTCGATTCAAGTTGTTGTACTTGATCTTTGACGGCGTTTGTTTAGAGGAAAATGAATCCTCTTGCCCCTTGATAGACGTCTGGTTCGACGTGACCCTGCATCAAAGACCCTCGAGATCCTTGAAATGGTTATTGAAAATGCTATGGTATGATGTTATGTACAGGTATGCAAAAATAAGCAAGTGTATATACAGATAGTCACATTCGCACAAAGCAGACAAGTCCTTAGGTTTAGGCTTGCATGGAGTTCGTAGGTAAGTACCCTCTTGAAGTTAGTTGGCTCAACCTGTCCTATAAATAGTAACCGGGTTCTAAGGAGCTCAATATCACTAGATTATTTTCTGTGTTCATTGTTTCAGTTTAGCCACTTTACTGGCGGCCTAAATATTCCAAGAAAATAACCCTCAATGAGTGTAGTATCGAGTGTCTACCAACTTCGGATTGCACCAAAGTCGGTCATCTCACTACCCCTAAAAATGCCAAGATGGTCAAGTAAGGTTCTAAGAGTTCGTTAGTGCTTCATGACATCACTCAGCGGCCCCGTATTCTCTTTGATTGACTCAAAGGCTACCGGTACCCACAAATATGTCGCACTAATGTAGCCACTACTTCAACCATGTCGGTATACCCCACACAGTTCCCTCACAGTTTATTGCTACTTACCTAAAATGTGTCTGTAAATCCGGGTGTAGGATTTAAAACAAACCCAAACAAGGAACCCAACATGTAAAGCAATCAAGGCAAACAAGATAAGCATGCAAAGGTGATCTAAAACCCTAAGGTAACCCCACTTTTAGAATTTCTCCCCAGTAGAGTCGCCAGTTCTGTGATACGGTGGGAGAACTGACTTGAGGTTTTGCGTTTTGTGTTCGCAAATGATTCGGTTTAGCAAGAGTCGCCACCAACTTTTTATTTTATCCTAAGGAAAGGTCAAAAAGCACAGGAAAGACCTTTGAGATGTTTTCTTGGGTTCGGGGAGTAGATTATGAAAAGGGAAGGTGCAAGCACCCTTTTCATCCATGGTTACCCATGGGCTCTTAGTTACTTGTTTAGATCACTTGCCTTCGCTTTTCAATTGTTTTAAATGGTGCTTTGTGTGTGGTTTTTTTGAAAATGCTTTGAAAAAGAGGCATTGTCTAGGCAACCTTTGTAATGATTCTTGTTTGAATATATACAAAGGTATTTGTCTTTTGAAAAGATATTTCAATGTTTGAAAGTTTGTTTTGAAATTGTGTTGTGAGGTGTGTTTGAAAATAGCAAGGATGTTTTTGCAAGCTTTTGATCAAGTAACTAAGAGTTGTCTACCCTATTTTACTTAAATATCTTTCTTATGTTTTTAACCCTTTTGACAGTGTTATTTCACCATTGCATTTGGTGAACAACCTTGTGTTAGGATGTTAAACGGGTCAAGCGCGGGTCATCACATACAATCATTGAAAGTAACTTGTGAGACGCTCTAGCAATTTTGTAAGGGACAAAATCATTTTATCGAAGGCATCATCGAGGGTCATCGAGGGACTGCGATCTTTGTTTATCGAAGGGGCATTTGCTAGAGTGTCTCATATTCGAGGGATATGATTGCATTTCCGAGGCAACAAGCGAGGTTACCCTAGAGGTGCATGTGTGAATTGTGTTTGTCATTTTCATGCATTTGGATCTTGTATTAAGTCATCTAGCGATTGATTTTAGATTTTCGCATACAAACCCTAATCTCTAGTCATGGCATATTTGAAAGCATAAAGTGCGAGAATTAAAGTTCTAAGCTATTACAAAAGTATCCGGGGATGGGGGTACAATTATTTACGAATGGGGATGAATCTCACAAGGATAATACAGTCAAAATATCAAGTGTTACAACCAAGTCCAATTATCGCAATTCAATATAAATTATAACAAATTATAAAATAAGGAAAATCAATCAATTATGAGATGCATGTATAAATAAAAATCTATTCTAAAACAAGGAAGATTAAGTATTATATTCTTTTGTTTTTTTGCATTTTTATTAATTATGAAAAGAAAAAGTTTTAAAGAAAGAAAATTTACTTTTAAACTAAATCTCTATTATTTACGTATTTTTATTAATCAATAACAAGGGTTAAAGAAAACCAAAATTATTTAAATCAAACTAAATGTTCTTTTTTTTTGTATTTTCATTATATTAAACAAGATTAATTAATAAAATAAAACTAAGTTAAAAGAAAATAAAACAAAGTTTACTTAGTGTTTTTATTAACTAAAAGAAAGAAAACAAATTAGTTAAAATCAAATAGTAAAAAAAGTGTTTGCTAATTTAAGGAAAAGAAAATAAGGAGATTGGGGCTTGAGGAGTTGGGCCCAAGATAAAGAAAAGAAAGAAGGAAGAAAGGACAAAATGGGGGGGGGGGGGGGGGGGGGGGGGGTTTCGCTGGTAAAACAAATATGGGCTTAAGGAAAATGTGTGGGGCGAAGGCCCAATGACAAATTTATACAACGTTTAGTTAGGGGTTTCAACATTTTAGGGTTTGTATGTTTGGCTTTACAGCGGCGGCCCTTTTGCTCTCTTCTTCGTCTTCATCCTTCTCAGGCCATGACGCTCTGATTCTCTCCTTAAACCCCAGCTACCGGAGCGCCGCCCTCTCTCACTCTCTATCTTCTTACAGTGGCCCACGGTTTTGGTTCTAAAATGGTACGATTCATCATCTTTGTGTTTTAACAGTTTCATTGTTTGTTTGATGTTCATGTTACTTTGTTTTAATCCATGGTGTTTATGTGTTTGATATGCAGTAAAGGTTTGAGAAAATCAAACCTTGAGAGATTTGTTTCTGGAAAATGGAGTGAGAGAGATTGGATTGGTGGCGCCTCCTTGGTGGTCGGGGATACGAGGAAGATGAAGACTAGCTTCGCTTCTGGTATCTCTCTTTGGTTCTTTAAGATTTTGAATGTTGTTTGATGATGATGAAAGTTCTGAAAACTGTGTTGTTGTTGATGACAAATTTCTGAAACTCTTTGCCTTTGCCTCTGAAAATCTTTCTTTCTCTCTCCTTGAGTGTTGATGATGAGTGATACTGAAACTTTTGATTTTGTTGTTTTTGAATATGATGTTTGATGATGAAATGTTTTGAAAACTTGTGCTTTTTGCTTCCAAAACTCTTTCCTCTCTCTTGGATATTGAATATTGATGATGATGGTTATTCTGAAATCTTGTTGCCTTTGAAGCTTCTTTCCTCTCTTCTTTTCTCTTGGAATGTTGATGTTGATGATGAGAATAGCCTCTGAAACAGACTTTTGTGGTTGCTATTTGTGATGGTTGTTTATGAAACTGATTTTGTTGATGAAAATTTTGAAAACTTGTTGTTCTTTGTGGTTTGACTGTGCCTGCAAGTTTGTGTAATGGTTGCAGTTTAGCTTTATTTGTTTTAGCAAGCTTGGCTTCTTTGCAGTTTTGAGAGTTGTAGTTTTGGTTGGCTTGTTGAGCTTGTAGTTTGGGCAAGCTTTTGCAGGTTTGTTTGTTTGATAGCAGGCCTGGCTTAGTTTGTAATTTGTTTGACTGTTTGTTCTGTTTGCAAGTCTGTTACATTTTTTTGTTGTAACTGATTTGGAGATGGCAGGCTTGCAGTTTGGAAACTTGCAGTTTTGTGGTGTTTTTGATTTGCAGTTTGGAACTGCAGGTTTGTGGAGATTTTGGTGAGCTTATGCAGTTTGTACTATTTTGTGTAGCTTGACAGGCTTGGAGCTTGTTTGGTTTGAGCAAGCTTGGCTTGTTGAATTTTGTTTTGGGCAAGCTTGTTCAGTTTGAGTAGTTTTTACAAGCTTGGCTTTTGTTCAAGTTGTATGATTTTGCTGCAGGTTTGAGGGTTTACAGTTTGTTGCTAGCAGGCTTGGGTTGATAGCAGTTTTGCTATGGTATTTGGCAAGCTAGCAGTTTGGTTGGTTTTTGAACTGTTAACAGTTTTGCAGGGTTTTTGAAAAGTATTTTTCTCCTCCCTGTTGTTTATGCAGTTAGATAGTTTTATATCCTTTTTGCTCTTTTGTCTTGTGACAGCCTGTTTTTAGCCAAACTGCAAACTTCACCCAAGGTGATATCTTTTCCTCTTTCTCTCTCCATGAAAAAAAGAATTTTTTGCTTATTATATTATTTTCTGAAAAGTTTGCCCTTGGAAAATGATGATGGCTATTACAAACCTTTTGCTTGTCAATAGGTTTTCCTGTTGTATTTGCCTGCTGCATTTGTTGTACTTTCTGCATTGTGTACTTTGCATCTAGTTGGCTTACTTGACAATTTTTGTATTCAGTTTGGGTTTTCCATGCTTAGTTTGCTTAGTTTATGTTTGTATAACATATTTAGCAATGCATCTTGGCTTGTTTTGCAACTTAGTTTGGTTACTGTAGTTTAGTATTCTTGGTTGCTGGACAGTTTGAATTTTGGCGCCTTGGTTTGCCTTTGCAATGCCTATGTTTGCAAGCTTTGTACAGCATGGTCCATATTTTGCATTTGAGCCAATTGCTTTTGTATGCTTGCATTTTATTTTTTACTTTTCTCTTTGTGAACCAAGAAGATCAATCTTCTTGTGATTTGCAAAGAGAAAAATAAAACACGATGAACAATAGCACACTAATTCTGGATGGCAAACTTTAATGATGAATTTCTCCTTTCTTTTTTGTTTGAAAATTCTTTTTTCAATTAACTGTACTAATTTCTTTTTCTTCTTCTTTTTCAGGTGAATGCAACTTGGACGATAGAGGAAGCAGAGGAAGCAGGAGACTTTGAGCATAAGAGCGAATGGAGTTTTAGGCTTAGACTTAGATTTATTTATTCATTGTAATAATTTATTCTTTAAATACTATAAGTTGTAAAACGTATAATATTCAAACAATAAACTATTTTTGTAACAACATTTGCAATGAAATAAAAAAAAAGTCTTTATCCAATAAAACTCTTCTACTGTCAATAATTTGCAGCTTTTTCTCTGCATCTTCACTTAAACCTTTAAGATTCTCAGATAAAAATAATTGAAATTGCACTCTAATATTTTTAATACAGATAACTTAAATTCCAAGTAATCCCAAGAACTTTGCAATCTCATAACTTTGCAATCTCATAACTTTGCAACAGCATTCTAATCATAGTACGCATTGTATTCCAAACAAGCAAGCATTCCATTAACTGGAAAACATTTCATTCTATTAACAAGCAGATGTCTTAACAGACGCACATTACCTGGTTAATCTGGATTAGACAGTTTCAGCTCCTATCTCTTATCCCAGAATAATCAAGCCTTGAGAACAACCAATAATCTTTCAGTGGGCTTTAAAAGGTGAGAAAACAATGTAACAATGAACTAAATTTCTGTGGATTCAATTTCTTCTGAGAAATGCGAGAGAAACCTTGATTCTTAATTTACAGCCAAAGAAAGGTCTGTTTGATCAATTCCCGAGCCAATCTTAAAAATCTGGGAAAACCCTAGGGTTTTGATTTCTTGTGAAAAAGGGAGGGCAAATTTTGGGCTACAACAATTTGTATATTTAGGAAATTGATGATAATGTGGTGTGTTGGGCAAGCTAGCTATGCTGTTTTTATGAATAATGCTTTGTTGTTTTTGTTGGCTTTGCGCTTTACATGCTATTTTTGCATTGTTCTGTTTGGCAGCTTGTGCTGCATCATTGCAGCCTACTGTTGCCTGTTCTGATGTGTTGCTATTTTTTTTTCTTTTGCTTGCTGCACTTGTCTTGGTTTATGCTGCTTGTATAGCAGCTTGTTGCTACCTTTTTTTTGTGCTGCCGCCTGCTATGTTTGACAACCTTGCTGCTGTGTATATCTACTGTTTGTTTTAATAGCCTTGGGCTTGCATATTTTCTTGCTATTTTGACAGCCTTGGGCTTGCATATTTTATTTTCCTTTTTTTGAACCAAGGCCTAACCTTGTGATTTGCAAAAATGGGAGAAGAGGGATTATGATAAAACAAACCATCTTTAAATTTGATTCCTACATACAAACTCTAGTGATGAATCTTTTTCCTTTCTTTACACATCACTTTTGCTTGAATTGCTAACTTTATTTTATTTGTTTCATGAACATGAGGTGTGGATGGCAAGCGAGGATTTGATGGATTGCTTAAAGATGAAGCAAAGAAGACTTGAAGAAATAGAACAAAATTTCTTTCTTTGTAAACAAAAATTTGTAATGCTTTGTAAACAAGACAAAAATTTGTAATTCAATTCATTTGTAATGTAATAAACACAAAGCCTTGAATAAATTTGTAAATGTTGAAATTTATTATTCAAAACTTTGAGTTTTAATTTAAACTTTGCAATTCTCAATTGAATGCTTTGAACAAAACACCTTGGTTTGGTAACTTGAACTTCAAGCAATCACAAAATGACTAAATAAACCATGTGTCTTGTACTCCAATAAAATTCCTAAACAAAATAAATGTTTAAGAATTCCATTTCAACTTGGTTAACTCAAACCCAAAATCAAGGTCATCTAAATGACAGTCTTCTAGGCTTTCTTACTATTTTAACACACAAAACTTCTAGGTTTTCACATTGTTATGACACAACACAAAATTTCCAGGCTTTCTCATTGTTTAACACAACACAGAACTTCTGATTTCCACTCACTGTTTAAACAAAACACATAACTTCTGACTTTTTGCTCATTGTTTTAACACATACATAATTTCTAAGATTTTCTCACTATTTTAACACTCAGAACTTCAGTACATAATGACCCATAAATTTTGTTTTTCTGTTAACGTTTCTTTCAGGACCCCAATGTGCATCAACCCAGAACTTCTGATTACATCTGACGTTTCATTCTGAACCACGGCGCGCCCGGCATCAGAGCTTCTGATCCCCTTTTATTCTTGTTTGCAGTAACATGCTGATCCTATTTCTCATTTTTTTTAAATCATTTTAGCATTTGAACTACTTTCATACAAAAACATCAAAAATATTTTCTCTTATTAAATAATTATTTCCCTTTATTTTATTAAGAGAAAAAACTATTTTCAAAACAAGTATTTTCTTTTTTCTTATATTGTACAATTCAATATGGTTTTAATAGATAATTAGGATTTAAAAATCTTGCAAACCCCCTATTTGCAAATATGTACCCCCATCCCCGAAACGATGTAATAGCGTAGGACTTTACATTTATGCAATTTATCGCTTTCAAATATAAATGCTATTAATTAGGTTGTGTATGGCAAGACATAAAATTAACAAATAGATAACCCGAATCAAGACTAAATGCATGTAAACCAAACACACTTGCACACTAGCATCCTTAGGGTAATCCCACTTTGTTGCCTTTGGGAAAATAGTCGTGTCCCTCGAGCATGGGTGTTTTAGCAAAGACCCTTTATTGTACCTCAAAATTTTCCCTCTCACTTATCAATAATTTTCTCACAAGATCTTCTTGGGCTCAAGACTGCACTAGGGTTTGATCAGCTCAAGACATCTCCTTAAGCACTGATGACGAAAATTAGGGTTTGAGTTTGCATAAGGATTTTTGAACTTCCAATTCCCCATATGACTTTAATGTATCACTATGGACCCCCAAGATTTCTCATGTCAAGTTTCAAGCCTTGGATCACACTTTTGATCAGTCAATTGAACAGTTGACCTAAAAATCAACTGTATTGGGGAAAAAGTCAACCATGGCCAATTTACAGTCAAACTTCATAATTGTTTATCCACATCAACATTTTAGACTCATATGTATCATTTGATCAAGTTTGGACCACAATTCCTCAAGAAAGTTGATCAAATTTCCAAAAGGGCAAAATGGTCAAAATTAGGACTTTTGACTGGGAAAGGGTAATTTTTGATTTTTGACTAGAAAATGGTCAATTGGTTTAAGGAATGATCTCAAGAGTCAAATTGCATCATTTTGACCTAATGACATGATTCAAAACATTGCAAGTCTATTGGATTGACATATGAATTTTGCAGTCAACTAATCAAAAGTCATCTGTATACTGAAAAGTTAAACTTTGACTTTTTGGTCAAATTCAAGTGCCAAAGATCACAATTCATCAAAACATGTCAAAATAAGAAATTTATTCATCAAGAAATCAAGATTCCATTTTGAAAAGTCAAAATTTCTAAACTTAGAAATTTTTCTAAGTGTTGAAAATTTCTTATATTTTCATAACTTTGAGCCAAATTTTCACCATGATGCAAGATGATTCAAAGGAAACCTCCAACATGAAAGTTGTAGATCTCCATGAAATATACAACTTTTATTCACACAACTTCTCCTAAAAATGATTGGATCTCAAGTTATAATTTTGTGAATACATGCTCATGAACTAAAAAAAGACTTAGTGAAATTTTGCCCTAGTTAGGCAGATTTTTTACCTAACTTCATGGAAATTTTTCACATAGTTCTAAGGGGAATATTCAAAAGAAATTCAAAGATGGGTTGTAGAGAACATTGAAATATTTCCAAAATGTCCAAGAACTCCTTGAGATCATTCTTGAGCAAGGAGAATCGAAGGCAAGAAGTTAGGGTTTTCAAACTTGAATTACAAGCCATTTTGTGAAGAACACTTGATCCAATATTCAAGCATGATGTACAAATCTTGCTTTGCAGGTTTCAAACTTTCTAATAACTCAATAATTTAATGTTTACACAACTGATAGAGCCATTGTCGAAGCATTTGAGCCATTATCCAAGTTGCATTTCTATTTTGGGAAGAAAGTCACCACTTCCATTTTGGAAAAGTGACTTTAATCACAATGTCAAGTCTTCTTGAGCCCATACATTGTTGTTTCTGACTCCAAAACATTTAAAAGCAAGAAGCAACATATCTACAGCCTGCTAACCACCCTACAAATCCTTGTACTTCACATTGAAACCATGTTTGTCAACTTTGCTTCAAAATCAAGTAACCATGCCATAACATGTGATTTCAATTTCTGAGTTGTTTCAAGCCTAAAAACCTCTTGCCTATAAGTACATACACTATTTGCAAGATAACACACGGATGCTAGTCCCCTGAAATGATCTCAAACACTCAAAAACCATAAATATGCTCAAAAACACCATTGATACACAGCTCCGACCTTGAACTTGTATCTCTCATTTCCCTCGTGCGTTTTCCCTCAAATTCATTTGCAAAGCTTCTATACCTCAAATATAGTCCATCCATGTCCTTGTTTTGGAACTGTAACACCATCTTCACCTTCCTCCATAACCAAAAAATAGAGTCTACAAGTTGACTTCTCGCGACCATTCCAGCCACCTACAGTTCAACCCATCCATTGCATTAGCTTCCTAGAGGTCCAAGGAAGCTAACTTGATCATCACCATCATTTGAAACAAGCTCATTTGCATTTCACGATTTCCAGTTTTGAGGTATTTTTCTTGAACTTCTATCTCATTACTTAAGCATTGTTAGGCTTGTATTTGTGAAGATAAAATGTAGACCTCATTGCCACGAAGCTGTACATATCCATAGTTTGCATTTATATGGCCTGAGCTTAGAGAATTTTAGAGTTGAAGTTTCTGAAATTTTTAGGGTTCAAATTAGGGCCAGAGAAATTCTCAGTTATCTTTGACTTTTAGCTTTAGTTATTTACATGGTTAGATTCATGAGGAAGAATGCCACAACTTTCATTTTGTCATCTTCCATTTTTGTTGAGAAATGAAGAAGTTGCAGGTACACCGGCTGGAGGTTGAAGATGAAGTCATTAGGACTTGATTTTCCTTACATATTTATGGTTTTGTTTATATAAATGGATGTATAGCCACCCAGTGGTAAAGCGCGCGCTTGTTCACCCCATGGTCCTGAGTTCAAGCCCCAGCGTGACCATTTTTACATTTTCACATTTTTTTGATACTTTTTTTGATCTGTTTGCAGGCGCTGGGCCCTTTGGGCGTGGCTTTTCTTTTTGTTTTTGCTGACTAACACAATGCCAACTTGTGGCACCCCCTGGCCCATTTATTTTTATTTATTTATTTATATCATTTTTTTTAAAATATATTTTCTAAAATAATAAAAAAATCATAAAAAATATAAAAATAGTAGATTTATGTTTTGACATAATTTAAATATTTTTCTCACACAAAAATTATTTTAATTTATTATACTTTATTTATCTTTACTAATTATCTTGTAAATTAAATTAAAAGTAGGTTATTATTTATTTTATTTTATACTTATTTAAATATATTTATTTTAATATAAAAAAGGCCAAAAATATTATACAACACCATATATTATTTTCAAGACAAAAATACAAAAAATACTTTTTCTTTAAACTTATTTTCTTTTAATCAACTAAATAGAATTAGGGTTTTTATTCAAAAATATTTTCTTAATTAATTTCTTTTCTTAACTAATTTAAGTTAATTTTGATTAAATTATTTTTCTATAATTAGGTTTAGGTTAAAACCTCTTTCATATAAAAATCCAAACAAAAAAATAATTTCTTTCCATTTGCATTTGTACTTTATATATTTCTTCAATTATTTGTACATATTCAATTTGGTTGTAATAGATTAATTAGGTTTATATTATTGCAATCCCCATTCACAAATTGTACACCCCCTCCCACAAGTATTGTAATAGCGTAGTAATTTTAAATTTCATAATTTATCGCTTTCATATATACAATGCTAGTAATTAGGTTTTGTATGGAAAGATTAAAACCAACCAAATAGAAAACCCTAATTCAAGACAAAATCAAGCATGAAAATAATACATTTGCACATATGCACCCTTAAGGTTAACTCCACTTGTTGCCTAAAAAATGGTCATGTTATGCATGTGGGGTGTCTTAGCAAAAACAATCGAAATACAATATCATAGTCCCTCGATGACGCTAAAAATGTTGCCTTTCAAAATGATCTTAGTCTCTCAAAAATAAATGCTAAGATACCTCACAACATTGCTATCATGGCTGTGATACGGTGGCCAGAACCGGGACTATTTTAGGAATGCTGGTTTGCGTTTTGTGTTTGTGTTTGCAAAATGTCGCGGTAAACAAGAGTCGCCACCGAATTTTATTTTATCCAACAAGGAAAGGAAGAAAGCACAGAAAAATTCCTTTTTCGAGATTTTCTGAGTACGGGGGGTAGATTGTAGAAAGGGAAGGTATTAGCACCCTTTCTATCCGTAGTTATCTACGGGCTCTTAGGTACTTGCTCATCATTTTCAAAATTGCTTCTGTGTGTTTGTGTGATTTGAAGAGTTTTTGTTTTGACTTCGATTTAACCCTTGCTTCTGTCTTTAAGAGTGTTACGAAGTGTTTTTAGAAAACTTTGTTTGAAAAGGAGTGTAAGTGTGAAAAAGTTTGTTTGGATTGAGAAAGTACTTAAGAACTAATCTACCTACTCGAAAAAAGAATTGTTCTATGTTCATTTCCTTTAGACAGTGATATCCTACTATTAGTGAGTAGGTAGCACCGTCGTCGGAGTTTTGAGGGTCAATTCGAAAGGGACGTACGATCACTAAAGCAATGTTAGGACGTCTTAGTAATAACCCTAATGTCTTAAGATCAATATTCGAGGCAACAATATCCGAGGCAATCTTTCCGAGGCAACTTTTCTGAACCGGACTTTGATCTTTGTTTAGACAAGAGAGCGACCTCTAAAATATCCTATACTTAATAACCGTTTACCGAAGGCAACCAAAGTGAGAGTATACCCTAGGAGTGCGCATGTGCGAGTGATTCAATTTCAATTTTATTATCTTTGCACATTTAGGGTTTGCTAACCGTTTTAAAGTTTACATACATTCTTGTCATGCAACCCTATTATTCATACATCTAACAGTTAATATTTTGCGGAAGTTAAAATGCGGAAAATAAAGCTAAGCTATTACAAGGCTTCGGGTATTAATTATATAGCCAAAAACAACCCGTAAAAAAACGATAAATGAAAGTAAAAGATCCTAATTAATCTATTACAACTTGTGAGCAATTACATTAATATGGTAAAAATAAATAATAAAGCGTGCGCGAGGAAAATAAGAACGATAAGAAATTAGGGTTTTGACCCCGTCTCGCCTAATCGAAAGAAAAATTATTTTTGTTGTTTTTTGACTATTTTTAAGAAAAAAAGAATTAGGTTTTTAAATTAAATACAAAAATAATTAGTAATTAAATCAATTAAAGAAAATGACTAAATTTAACCTATTTTTATGTTTTTGGTTATTTTAAGAAAAAAGAAAATATAATTAAGTTAGAAACAAAAACCCTAATTGTTCTAATTGTTTTTAATTTATTTACAAAAAGGAATTAAAGTTACCTAAAATTAAATAATCTAATTCAATTAATTTTTGTATAAAAAATAAATATCCTAAATCTAATTGGATGAAAATATTTTTTGTGATTTTTGATAAAAGGAATTATTATTTTTGTGTTAGTAAATATAAATAAATAAATTAATTAAGAAATATGAAAAGAAAAGGAAATGGGCCTGAGAAAGAAAATTGAGGGAGTGTGGATAGCAATTTTCTAGGCCCAAACAAGTGATCCACGTTGACTTCTTGGATCCCCTGCTGCATGTTAACCAAGGGCTTTGGTGTACCTTCATCTGATGCCCTTTAGATCTGGCCATCTGGAGATCCAAAGGTTGGATCTTGAGGATGCATGGTGGTCTTCATGCCTTGTGGGACGCCTGATCAATGAAAGAAAAATAACATGAAATAATTGGGGAGACCTGGGATTCGAACCCAGGCCCCAAAGCTTTTTCCAAATGCTTGGCTACCAACTGCGCTGCACACGTTAGTTGTACATCAAAGAAAAAACAACAATTAAATATTAAGAAATCATAATATGTCAATTCAGCGCGCGAATTTTAAACGAAGCAATAAGAGCTTGCCACGCCATCATCCATGTCCTCTCTCTGTGGCTAAAAGATGCAGGGACTTTTACCTACAGACAACGTCCGTCACTACAAACCTTGTAATTCTCAAAATCAAGCACAAGCGAGATAAATAAATTCTAAGGCCATGAATCAATTCGTCTGGACCCGCTGAGCACGATGGTGCTCTTCTTGAGGGCTAATTTTACCTGTCCACAAAGATCCAAAATCGAAGCAAAAAACCCTAATAATGGTAAAATCAGATATAGTCCATAAAAACACAATTAAATGATATAGATAGCTTGGGAATGTTTCAGGGAGCAAGAATCTATAATTATTTCATGCTATAAGTGTCAGAATGATGCAATTCGATTTTAAAAAAAGTCCAAGGTCGTGACTGACTTACAATGGGTTCTAGCGCCTTAAAGTGCTTGTTCTTGATTGGTATAGCTTGCTGGTGATCCCAGGAAGCGATTGGGATGGCTAGAGGGTATTGAAAATGCCTGGAAATAGCAAAACGAATTACCACTTTTCTTTGATTTTTTCAAGTTTGTTCTGACCTTGTGCGCCTCTCAAGCCTTGTGATTTTTGTCTGTAATTGTATACTATATACTGAGGAATGAATTAGGGTTGAAAACATGATCTCAATCTTTCTCCATTATAGCTTTTGATTTGGATTTGATTCACTTGAAGATCCTTCCAAAAATAGGCCAAATTCAATCTTTTTGTGCACACAAAGGCCTTGCACGAATTCAATCACTTGCCAACTGGATATAAGACCTGAAACATGCACAATATCTTGAGATTTCAATGTTTTGGATTTTCTATGATTTGTTTTGATTTAAATTGATTTAATTCAAATAAAATAAAAATAAATAATAAAAATAAGATAAAGACAAGTGGCAAGAGATAGGGCTCGTGCACCATGCTACCAACTCAAAACAAGTGCAAAAAGTTAGGCCCATTTAGCAAAAATTGCAATTTGAGGCATATTCGACTTTTGACAATTTTGCAAAAAAGATCAACTTCACCAATGCATAACTTCCTCAATTTTGACTATTTGAAGGTGTTCTTGGATTTTTTAGAAAGCTTGAGATATCCTCTAAGCAACCATTTTGGTCTAATCTTAATTTGGTATTCCATGTTCATGTATGAAGCTTTGACAAAAAAGGTGTTTTTGTTGACTTTTCAAAATGACCTATAATGTCAAAATTCATAACTTCTTGTGAGTGCATATTTTGAACCTCGGAGATGAAGATGGATTGTATAGAATTGAATCCTCTTCAAAATGAGCTTTGGATGGGTCATTTATCATAAAGTATGAGAAAGTTATGCTTGGTCAAAGTTGAGTTGACTTTTCCTGCAAAACCCTAATTTAGCAACTTTTGTGTTTTGATGAATTGGAAGCAATCCTTGATGAATCATGATAAACCCTTGATCAAATGATGAATAATACTTCAAAATGAGGATGTTGACCAAAAATCTTGAAGTTTTACTGTATGTAGGCCACAGTTGACTTTTGCCCTAGCACAATCGATTTTCAGGTCTTTGAGCAATTGACTGAGCAAACTTCCTCTGCAAGGCTTAAAACTTGACATGGATGTTCTTGAGAACATATTAGGACAATATTTAGCATTTGTAATACCTTGGATTCAAGTGTCGTGGTTCAACATGAAACCCTAATTTGAGGTAGACTGCCTTAGGAGAGAGCTTGTCTGGTCAACCCTTGGACTTCCTTGAGCAACTTGAGGATCTTTCTTGAAATGTTTTGAGAAATATGGGAGGGAAAATTTTGGGGTACAACAGCTGCCCCTGTTCAATCTTCTTAAACCTGAGGATGTAGATTGGCTCTTGTGCCTTTCGTGATCCAAAGGTGGAAGATGATTGAACACTAGAGTGCCCAGAAATTTGCACTCGCATGAAGTGGTATTTTTCTTGTGACGTCGGGAATGGGCTTACAGATGCCATTTGGAGATTGATGACGGAAGATGGGCTTAAATATGCCATTCGAAGGAGTTTCAATCGCATAAGAGATTCCTTAGCGAGAGCTTGTATACCTGTTGTTGAACAATCATATAAACAACAAACATTATAAAATAAAACAAAAGTTAGTGCCTGTTTCCGCGCGAATTTTTAAATGAACCAATCAGTCTTGGCAACATAATCATCTTCTTCATCGTTTGTTGATTTCCTGAAAATAGAAGATGGTTAGCGGGGGTTTTAAACCCCCCAAAATAGGCAGTTTTGGATAATAGCAATTAAGCCATCTTTGAATATAAATTAGGCGCGAGGGTGCTATTGTTTTCGTCCAAGCACGCTGAGTTTGGTCATGGCCTTGAGGTATTCCAATTTTTCCATATGCACAAACGCCCAATTTGAAAGTTCTGCAACCCTAACCTATTTCCATGGTGAAATCTCCAATAATGCATAAAAACTCAATTGAAATATGTGGTTAGCTTCAGAACACATCAATTAGTATGAATCCATCAAAGAAATGCAATGAAAATGCCTAAATATTAAAACACGATTATGCATATAATTTAAAACAGTTTGAACCCCCTGTACCAATTCTGGGCGTGTAAGGGTTGGAAAATTATCCAGTTAGCTTCAGTAAGGCACGAGGAAGCTTTTGCAATTGGTCTCTTGCTCTGAATCGTGCTAAAACCTTGTTTTCAGTTTTCACTTTTTTGGCAAAAAATTCAAGTTGTGTTATTGGTCTATGGCGCAGCTGGGAGCTTATAAGGAGTAGGGTTAGCATATGTATATATGTGTGAGTGATTTAGGTCAAAGAAAACAAATCAAAACCTTTGCATTCATGATTTTCAAGATTTGATTCTTAAGGATCTTTTCAAATATTTTTTCATGCCTATTTGGTACAAATCATGGCCAATCACTTCAATTCCTTCCATATCTGATCATGCACGAAATTTTAAACCTATTCCATGCACAAAAAGATTTGATTGCATTGGTTTGGTATTTTTCATGTATTTTAATTAATTAAATGAATTATTAATGATAAAAAATCCAAATAAATAAATAAAAATGATAAAAAACTTCCCTTTGGGCCACATGGTCGTGCACATGCCTTGGATGATGAATTGTGGAAGAAAGAGGCCCATTAGCATTTTTAGGTCATTTGAATCAATGTTGACTTTTCAAAATATCCAAACATTTCCCAACTTCCACAAGGCATAACTTGCTCAATTTTTAAGATTTGCTCATGTTCTTGGACATTTTGGAAAGGTCTTTGAGTCCCCTAACCAATGCCTTTGGTCCCATGTCATTTTGATTTACCAATCTCAAGTTATGGGCTTTGACTTAAAGTCCCTTTTTGTTGACTTTTGAAAATGACCTATAATGTTGAAATTGATAACTTTTTGTGAGAGCCTTTCTTGGACTTGAAGTGTGAAGAGGAGTTGTAGGAAATGTCTTTCTCTTCAAAATGAGCTTTGGATGGAATTTTTCTGATAATCCATGTGAAAGTTATGCCCTGGTCAAGTTACAATTGACTTTTTCAACTGTCCAAATATGGAAACTTTTGC
The DNA here is from genome assembly GCA_948472305.1 of Vicia faba. Lineage (NCBI taxonomy): Eukaryota > Viridiplantae > Streptophyta > Magnoliopsida > Fabales > Fabaceae > Vicia > Vicia faba. The sequence goes on along the minus strand of OX451739.1, from coordinate 520,837,072 downwards.
ATCTTGATGATTTTTGAGCCAAGCTTTGAGAATCATGATCAAGCATTGATCAAATGATGTTTATGGCTTCAAAATGAGATGTTGACCAAAAATTTGAACTTTTGACTATCAAATGACCATTTTGCCCCTACAGTTGACTGTAGTGCAATTAGGGTTTTTTACTGTGCAATTTTATGCTGTGAGTCTTGAAACTTGGTATGAGGATGCTTGACCATGTTTATAGGCATGTGAGGCTTGATTGGACCCTTGGAAACTTCTTTTTCTTTGTCAGAACCAAAACCCTAATTTTGATTGTTAGGAGGCCCTTGAACTGTGCAACCCTTGGGGAGATTTTGAAGCTTTGACTTGGAAATTCTTGAAGAATATGGGAGGGCAAATTTTGGGGTACAACAGTTGCCCCTGTTCAATCTTCTTAGACCTGAGGATGCAGATTGGCTGACGTGCCTTTCGTAATCCGAGGGTGGAAGATGATTGAACACTAGAGTGCCCAGAAATTTGCGCTCACATAGTAGCAGTATGATGATGGGAATGGGCTTATAGATGCCATTTGGAGATTAATGGATAGGATGATGGGCTTATAGATGCCATGCTAAGAGGTGATGGATAAGTGGATGGGCTTATAGATTCCATCTGGATGTTGATCGCGTAAGAGATTCCTTAGCGAGAACTTGCGTACCTGCAAAAAAAGAAAAATGAGTACCTGACCTGTTACGGGAGTTGGTCTTCAAACTCTTGTGTAGATGTGTCCTGACTGGTTACAGGAGTTGGATCTGGAGCTTCAAACGGTGATGAATGAACCAGGGATGGTTACTACCTCAACAGGAACGGTGAGAGAACCTTGGATGATTACTACCTCAACAGGAACGCTGAGAGAATCTTGAACAACTTTAACCTCAACAGCAATCATTGAGAGAATCTTGGATAACTTCTACTTCAACAGCAATCGTTGAGAGAATCTTGGGATGATTACTACCTCCGCAGTATCGGGGAGAGAACCGCAAGCGACTACAATCTCAACAGCAATCATTGAGAGAATCTTGGGCAACTTCAACTTCAACAGTAACGCTGAGCGAATCTTAGGATGATTACTACCTCCGCAGTATCGGGGAGAGAACCACAGGCGACTACAACCTCAACAGCAATCATTGAGAGAATCTTGGACGACTTTAAATTCAACAGTAACGCTGAGCGAATCTTGGGATGATTACTACCTCCGCAGTATCGGGGAGAGAACCACAGGCGACTACAACCTCAACAGCCATCATTGAGAGAATCTTGGATAACTTCTACTGAGTCTTTATCAGGAAAATCTGTTTGGGGTCGATTTAACTGGACTAGAGAAGGCCTTGGACTGGATAAGAAACAGAAAATCTTAGGGTTGATTAACTGAACCGGTCTAGGTCTTGAAATGTCTTCAACTGGATAAGAAACAAGGAGATCTTAGGGTCGATCTGACTGAACCAGAGAAGGCCTTTGGCTGGATAAGAAACAGAGAAATCTTTGGAGTCGATTTAACTGAACCAGACTAGGTCTTGAAATATAGTTGAGAATTTAACTGAATCTTTCCTGAAAGGTAAAGGTCAGTTATATGCAATGCATGATATGGATCAAGCAATGATGTTCTCAATATAAATAAGGTTTGTAAGATATGATGCGTATATGCATGCTGTAATGATGTATGTGATGTTCATGAATGTATCTTTTCATCTTGGAAAGTAAATCCTTGACGGGTGCCGGGAAGTCATATCCTGGGCTGATGTTGAAGAATAGATTTTTGCTTCCGCTGGGGATGATAGTTGCAAGAATACCGGTAAGAGAAGATAACTCCGTTGGGGAATAAACTTTGGCGAATAGATTACTCTGCGGGGAGAAAAGTACTCTAGTGATCTTGCTGGGGAGCAATGCTCTGTGGGGAGAGAGGTACTTTGCTGAGTGTTGACAATAACTTGCTGGGGATACCCTTGTTGTGTTGGAAGTGTTGATAGACTTCGCTGGGGATAAGAAGACTTCGTCGAGGACGCTCTTTCCATGGCTTTTGGCTGAGGATAACCCAGTTATATCCTGGTAAGGAAATAACTCTTTGAATAAAGCCGGGCGACGCGTTCGTGCTTTGCGAGGATAAGCTTCCAGAATCTACTGGGGATAAGCTTACTGCTTGGGGGAGATGGATTCCAACTTTTCCTGGGGAACTAGATTGGACTCTCCTGGGGAAGTTTCGAGATGTATTGGAAGTAACTCCATTGAATGTTTGATATACCGCCGGGGAACAATCTTTAGACCAAGACTGCCGGGGATGCTTGTTAAGAATATATATACGCTGCTGGGGAATATTGAGACCTGCGGGAGGATACCCAACTTCTTTAAGGTTTGATAGTAGCTTTGCTTGAGGAGAGTATACTGCTTGCTGGCTCACTCTCTGGGGAATTGAGATACCTGGTTATGTTCTCTAGCTGAACCTTACCTTGATACCTTGGAGGATAGAACAATTAGATTGTTTAGACAACTCTTTATTGCCCCTGTTTCTAATGTTACCTGTAATTAATTCTTTGTTTCGTATGCAAATATTCATGAGTTAGCGAATTATTGTCAATGCATATATCACAAATTGAACCTTGGACGTTCTTCGCAAAAAAAAACAGAAAAGGAAAAAAACAAATGGCAATTTTAACTGAAAAGTATATTTGTATTGATTTTTGAATGGCCTGTGAATAGGCGTTTTATGTACAAGGGGCTGACGTCCTAGTAAGAGAACGCCGCCGAACAAAAGAGTTTATACAAATTTTGTACAAGAGAAAATAAAACAGCTGTGTGAAATGAATGATCCCACTGGGTTTCAACTCTGCTATTGCCTTTATAACTCCGAGCGTCTCATCACTTGATGACCTTGGTTGAAGATGAAGCTGACTGATCGATGCCGTCTGAACCTGATGTAGATACCGGATTCTGGATGCAAAGTGATCCAATGAGACATAATATTACGCTTTATCCCTAACTTTTGCCTGGACCGCCCTTTTGGGTTTTCAGTCCAACGGGATACCCATTTTTGCCCAAGCCGCCTTTTCAGGTTTTCGACTTGCCGGGTGTACAGATTTTTTCATTTCATCCCTTCATTTTGCCCGAACCCTTTTGGTTCGCCGGGAAGCCCTAATTTTTGCCTAGGCATGTCAGCCTAGCGGGTCTTTTTTTCATGCGTAGTATCTTTTTACTATGTCTGCATTGGCGGGGTGAGGAAGGTCGTCACCATCCATGTTGGTTAAAATCATGGCTCCTCCTGAGAACACATGTTTAACCACAAATGGCCCTTCGTACGTAGGGGTCCATTTTCCCCTTGGATCACTCTGAGGAAGGATGATTCTCTTGATTACCAGATCCCCAACTTGATATTCCTGTGGTCTGACCTTTTTGTTAAATGCCCTGATCATCTGTTTCTGATACGTCTGACCATGACAGATAGCAGCAAGTCTCTTTTCATCAATAAGGTTTAGCTGATCAAGTCGTGTCTGGATCCAATCATCTTCGTTTAGATTTGCATCCTTCATTATCCGGAGAGAGGGTATTTGCACTTCGATCGGTAAGACTGCCTCCATACCATAAACCAAGGAAAAAGGAGTTGCCCCGGTTGACGTCCTAGCTGAGGTACGGTACCCATGTAGAGCGAACGGTAACATCTCGTGCCAATCTTTATAGGTCACTGTCATCTTCTGCACGATTTTCTTAATGTTCTTATTTGCTGCTTCTACAGCCCCATTCATCTTCGGTCTGTAAGGAGAAGAGTTATGGTGCTGTATCTTGAACTGCTCGCAGAGCTCAGTGATCATCTTGTTATTCAGATTGGTACCGTTGTCTATAATAATTCTCTCAGGGACGCCGTATCGACAGATCAGATTATGCCGAATGAACCGTGCCACAACAGTCTTGGTTACCGTAGCGTAGGAAGCTGCCTCAACCCACTTCGTGAAGTAATCGATCGCTACCAGGATGAAGCGATGCCCATTAGATGCCGTAGGTTTGATCTCACCGATCATGTCTATGCCCCACATTGCAAACGGCCAAGGTGCAGTCAGAACATTCAGAGGAACTGGAGGAACATGCACCTTGTCTGCATATATCTGGCATTTGTGGCATGTCCGAGAATGTTGGTAGCAGTCAGCTTCCATGGTGGACCAGAAATACCCTGCCCGAAGGATCTTCTTTGCCAGAGTGTGCCCACTGGAATGTGTACCAAAGGTCCCTTCATGTAGCTCTTCCATGATCCTTTCTGCTTCAGTCTTGTCTACGGAACGCAGTAAGGTCGAATCATGGTTTCGCTTATACAGGATGCCATTGCTAAGGAAGAACTTTGCTGCAAACCTTCTCAGAAACTTCTTGTCGTTGACAGATGCACCTTCAGGGTATTCCTGAGCTTCCAGATATCTCTTCACCTCATGGTACCAAGGCTTCTCAGTCACCAATTCAGTCTCAAGATCACAACAGTATGCCGGTTCGTCCAGTTTCCAGATGATGATCCGGGGAGCCTCATTGTCCCATTTGACCTTGAACATAGAAGACATTGTAGTTAACGCGTCCGCCAGCTGATTCTCCTCTCTTGGGAAGTGTTCAAAGGTTATCTTTGTGAAGTAAGGGATCAAGGTTAACACACATTCTCTGTAAGGAATAAGATTCGGATGTTTCGTATCCCACTCTCCTTTGATCTGATTGATCACAAGAGCGGAATCTCCGAAGACACTCAGAAACTTGATCCTTAAGTCGATCGCAGCTTGAAGACCCATGATGCATGCCTCATACTCCGCCATGTTGTTGGTACAGTTGAAACATAACCGGGCAGTGAGTGGAGTATGAGTGCCTTGAGGGGATATGATTATGGCGCCGATACCGTTACCCAAAGCATTGGAGGCCCCGTCAAAGTGCATAGACCATCAGGATCCTTCCTCAGGTCCTTCATCCGGTCCAGGTACTTCACAATCTGTCACTATCATGATGCTCTCGTCCGGAAACTCGAAGTTCATTGACTGATAGTCGTCTACGGCCTGATGTGCCAAGTGGTCTGCCAATACACTTCCCTTGATGGCTTTCTGGGTTATGTATTGAATGTCGTATTTCGTCAAGATCATTTGCCATCTTGCTATTCTCCCAGACAGAGCAGGCTTTTCAAATATGTACTTTATAGGATCCATCTTTGAGATCAACAAGGTGGTATGAGTCAGCATATACTGTCTCAGCCGGCGAGCAGCCCATACCAAAGCGCAACAAGTTTTCTCAAGCAGTGAGTATCGGGTCTCACAGTCGGTAAACTTTTTGCTAAGGTAATAAATGGCATGCTCTTTTCGGCCAAACTCGTCATGCTGCCCCAGCACACACCCCATTGAATTGTCAAGCACTGTCAGGTATAGTATTAGAGGTCTCCCTTCAACCGGTGGCATAAGGATGGGTGGTTCTTGGAGATACTCCTTGATTCTGTCAAAAGCAGCCTGACATTCATCATTCCAACGTACTACCTGATCTTTCTTCAGCAGCTTGAAGATTGGTTCACAGGTAGCGGTTAGGTGTGAGATGAACCGAGCAATGTAATTCAGGCATCCTAAAAAGCCTCTGACCTCTTTCTCTGTCCTAGGAACTGGCATCTCTTGAATAGCTTTGACCTTAGCAGGGTCCACTTGAATACCCTTATCACTTACAACGAAGCCTAGCAACTTTCCAGATCTTACCCCGAAGGTGCATTTGTTCGGGTTCAACCTCAGCTTGTACAACTTCAGACGGTCAAACAACTTCTGCAGATGATCTAGGTGCTCTTCCTCAGTCTGGGACCTTGCGATCATGTCGTCAACATACACTTCTATCTCATGATGGATCATATCATGAAATAAAGCAACCATGGCACGTTGGTAGGTTGCCCCAGCATTTTTCAGTCCAAAAGGCATGACCTTGTAGCAGAAGGTGCCCCACTGAGTAACAAAGGTAGTTTTTTCCATGTCTTCAGGTGCCATCTTGATCTGATTATAACCTGAAAAGCCATCCATGAAAGAGAATACCTTATGCTGAGCTGTATTATCAACAAGGACATCAATGTGAGGTAGGGGGAAGTCATCTTTGGGGCTGGCCCTGTTCAGATCCCTGTAATCGACACACATTCTGACCTTTCCATCCTTCTTTGGTACCGACACTACATTAGCAACCCACTGAGGGTAAGAAGTCACTGCAAGGAACCCAACATCAAACTGTTTCATAACCTCGGCTTTGATCTTCTCAGACATCTCTGGACGCATACGGCGGACCTTTTGTTTGACCGGAGGGCAGTCTTCCTTAGTTGGCAAGTGATGGACCACAATATCGGTATCCAACCCGGGCATGTCTTCGTAGGACCAGGCAAAGATCTCCATATAATCATGTAGCATCTTAGTCAACCGTTGCTTCACGCTGAGCTCTAGGTTGGCACCAATCTTTACCTCTTTTCTGTCTGCCTCAGTACCCAGGTTTATGATTTCCATTGGCTCTTCGTGTGGTTGAATTGCCCTCTCTTCCTGGAGTAACAGTCTTGCAAGCTCACCAGGCACTTCGCAATCATCTTCACCTTCGTCTTCGGCTAAGTTGATCGGATTTTCGAAGTCATAACTGGCAGTAGCAGAGTCATTACCAGTGAGATCCAGAGTGGATTGAAACCTGTATGAGTGAGTGTGTGTAAATACAGCTGTTTTGAAATATATAAAGGAAGGAAAGACAGAAAAGGAGCATAAGATTTGAAATGCGAGAAAACGTCAAAGATTTTTATTTATGATAAATGAAATGACAATTTATATGCCCTCACAAATAAAACCACGGTGCCTCGGGTAAGACATCGGGCCATAGAGTTCAATTTATTGTTTATTACAAATAACGAAACAAGGAAGTTTATTACTGCATCATAAAAGTAACAGGAGTATGGTCTTTGACAATCCAATTGGTCAATCCGCCTTCAGTCGTCGGATAGATCCAGCTATTGAACTCAGCTTCATCCACTTCATTATCCTCCCCAACAGCATTCACCCCTGGGTTGGTAATAAGCACAGGAGGTCTTCTGGTCTTTGCTTTCCGCATAGCTTTCTGTCCCTCTGCAGTAAAACCCAGTCCAAATTTGTCAGTTTTCTGTGTAAAGTCGGGAAGCCTGCCCCAGTTAGTACATTCACCTTTCTGAACCACAGCCCGGGCATCCTTTAGGGAAGCCATCTTCAAAGGAACATCTTCTTCAACTGCTGTTTCTGCTGCTGCTGAAATTGGAAGTACCTCCTCGAAATGCTGAAAGGGGGTTTCAATAAACTCCCCGTCCATCTCAATGTATCTGAAGGAATTCAAATGGCTCACCATATACTCCTCCTCTCCCTGCACAGTGACAATCTTCCCTCTGACAGGGTACTTTAGCTTCTGGTGCAAGGTGGAGGTCACTGCCCCAGCTTTGTGGATCCAAGGTCGACCCAGTAGACAAGAGTAAGATGGACGGATATCCATCACATAGAAAGTGGAGTCGAACACCTGAGAGCCCACGCGAATAGGAATGTCAACCTCTCCATGAACCATCCTCTTGGAACCGTCAAAGGCTCTGACGATGATATTGCTGGGTTTCAGTTCCAGGCCTTCACAATCCAAACGGTCTAAAGCTTTCTTGGGTAGCACATTTAAGGAAGAGCCAGTGTCCACCAACACATGCGCCAGAGTAGTGCCCCTGCATTTAATAGAGATATGCAGGGCATCATTGTGGTCCCTTCCCTTTGCAGTAAGGTCAGCATCTGAGAAACCCAAGCCATTGTCCGCTGTCAGATTTGCTACGCAATCAGTAAACTGAACTGCAGATGTCTCCTGTGGCACATGGGCCGTCTTGAGAAATGAGATCAAGGCCTTAGCATGGGCCTCGGAGCATAGCAATAAGGAAAGCATTGAGATCTTGGAGGGCGTATGCCCCAGCTGTTCCACAACATTGAAGTCACTCTTCTTTATTATTTTCAGGATTTCCTCCATCTCTTGTTGGGAGGCTTCAGCAGTTATAGGTATTGATGCCTCCATCCGGGCAGGCTCAACTTTAATCCCTTTGCCCCGAGCATTAGATGACTCGGCAGCAGGGGAAACAACTTGGTCAGAAACAGGAACAGGCATAATTGTAGGTGTTATAAGGAGGGGTCTTCGAGTAGCGGGCGGTGCAATGTCAGGCGAGAAGAGCCTGCCACTGCGGGTAACCTTGGCTGGACCAGTGATATCACAGATACTGGCGCTAGTGTTGAATTCTTGTTTGATCCCATTCACATATACATCTGCCCCATAGTGCCAGGGGACAGCTTTATCAGATACGTAGGGGAGAGGCCCCGGAACAGTAATAACAACAGGTGTGACAGTCATGATTTGGACAGGCTTCTTTGGGAGAGCCTTGATTGGATTATTAAAGATGGTAATAACAGAAACTTCTTCTATCGGAACCAACTGAACAACAGACTTCTTGAATAGAATCTCTTTGCTATCCATTAGGCCTTGGATGCCCAACTTCAGCAAAGGACAACCGGATAGAGAAACAGCACAGAACAGGCAACCCTCACTGCAACCTGGAAATAAACCAGCTAGCAGTAGGTTCTTCTTGACAGTCTTCAAGGGAGTGGCTAGATCATTCACAGAAACAGCGTAAACATCTTCATCAACAACATTTACCCCATGCTGAGGCATAGGAGCAGTAACCACATTCGGCCTCTCAGGCGCCTCAAGCTGTATCTCTTTCGCGTCAATAAGGTCTTGCACCTTATTCCTTAATGCCCAACAGTCATCAGTGGAATGCCCCGGGCTATCGGAGTGATAAGCACAGCGGGCATTTGGGTTGTATTTAGGGGAAGCAGTGTTTACAACCTTTGGCGCCTCTCTGACAGTCACTAGATTGGTGGATAGTAACTGCAGAAAAATTTGGGATAGGGTCATGCTCAAACGGGTGAATTCTCTTCTAGGTCTTTCAGCCCTTTGAGGATTGGTTGGCCGAGGAGCGGCAGCAGGCTTAGCAATCATTACCGCACTGACAGATTGGCGGCGCTCAGATTTCTCTTGTCTCTGGGAGCCATATACAGCACTAGCCTCCTTCTTGAAGGGTTTCTTCTCTGAACTAGACGATGCACCCTTCGGAATCTTACCAGACTTCAACCCAACCTCAATTCTCTCTCCAGTCAGAATAAGATCAGTAAACCCTGCAGACGAGTTACCGATAAGATGGTTGAAAAATGGCCCAGATAGGGTCCCCAAGAACATGTCTACCAACTCCCGATCAGTCAACGGAGGCTGCACCCTGCCAGCCAGATCCCTCCACTTCTGAGCGTACTCTTTAAAACCTTCACTTGAACCTAACGACATACCCTGGAGTTGGGTACGTGTAGGGGCAAGGTCGGCATTATACTGATACTGCTTATAAAAAGCAGTAGCCAACTCCTACCAGTTACGAACCTTGGTCCCATCCAGATGATAGAACCATTCGAGATGAGTCCCTGAAAGACTCTCCTGGAAGAAGTGGATCCACAAATTCTTATCCACTGAGTACGGTTGAATCTTCCGAACATAGGACCTGAGATGTAGCTTGGGACAAGACGCCCCGTCGTACTTAGTAAAGGATGGTGCTTTGAACTTACGAGGAATGATCACACCAGTAGACAAACCCAAATCTCCGAAATCTAGCCCAGGTACCTGTTGGATCTCCATAGCATTCAACCTGTCTTCCAACTGCTTGTAACGGTCTTCAGCCGGAGGATATTGCTTTTCATCAAAATCAGTCTCGTTGTCGGAGACTACCGGACTTGGACCTTTTCCCTCTTGAGGAGTACCCTTGCCAACAGAAGAACCAGCCTCTTCATTCTGCAGAGTGTTGCCAAACCTTCGGCCCGTGTTGAAAAGAACAGTCCTTCTCTTTTTCTTCTTCTCCTTCTTCAGGAGCAGAGCCTTCAGCTCTTCTTGGCCCTGAGCCAAACCCATGATTAATTCCTGAAACTGCGCATTCTACGCCTGAAGAGCCTTGATGGACATCTCAGTTGATGATGAGTCAGGATTCATGATGCTGAAATAAACAGCGAAGAACGGTAAGCAACCTGAAAAGAAGAAAACCTGATATGCATATGATGAATGGAATGCGTATGATTTATGTTTTCAAAGACAATCGGGAATCAACTTTGTAAACAAAAAGGAACACACTTCATTAGATTCAACTTTGAAACTTAAATTGTTCAACAGGTTGCCCTTAGGCGTTACATGAAAGGAAATATTGAAAAGGGAAACAAAACTGTAAAAGAACATCCAGAGCTCCTTATTGATCCCATGGTCTCCTCTTCTCAGTACGGATGTAGTCATTTAGAGCTCGCTCATTTTCCAACTGCTTTGTCAGCTTCTGGATCTTCAATTCCTGCTCGTTGAACTTTTCCCAGTAAGAATCCCGCTCTTCTCGCAGTTGCGACCAAGATCTCTTCAATGTCTCATAATCAGTAGGCATCTGAGGAGGGAGGACAGTTGGAGGAACACCATCTTTGTCAAGATACTCAAGAATGATAGGTCTGACGGCTTCGTACGGCATACCTAACTTCTGGGCACGGATGCGAACCCATTTGTAGTAGGCTTCCATAGGTAAAGAAGTCTTTGGCCCCAACTCTTGTGGGTCAGCTTTATGAACTTTGTCCCAAGCCTTGATGAACCTACGACGCAGCTCGTCACTATCCACCTGAAACTCAAAACTGATGTGAGGCACCAACATCTCATGAGGCCCTGCTCTTCTGGCTCTTCCAAACTGACGGAGCGCTAGACATGGATTGTAAGAGATCCCTCCTTGGATACCAATCAGAGGAACATTAGGGTATTCCCCGCATCGATCAATAATAGCTATCTCATCCAAACCTCTGCAAGTCCAAATGATGTCTTTGTCGGTGAGAGACATTAACCTATGAGCCCAACCTCTTCCTTCTTGGTTCTTCAGTACGAACTTAGGGAGGTGCGGAATAAACCACCTCACCAACAAAGGGATACAACACCATAGGGTTCCTCGTCTTCGGGTAGTACGAGCATGAAGTTGTTGCAAGATGTCACCCAAGAGAGTGGGCACAGGATTCTGAGACATAAAGATCCTTATGGCAGTGACATTGATGAAGTTGTCAGGATTAGGAAACAAGACTAACCCATAGATTAAGAGAGCCAAGATGTCTTCATATGCCCTAAAGTCCAAGCCATTCCAAAAACTGTTAGCTTTACCAATCAGAAACTTGGCCAAGAAACCCTTAATTCCGCTTCTAGTCACCCAGTTGTCCATTACTTCTTGATGTGTCAAGGGAAGAGCTGCAGCAACATCCTCCAGCCTGAGGGTCTTTTCCCAACCAGTAAAGGGAGTCTGATCCAAGATAGGGATACCAAGAAAATCAGAGAACTCTTCCAGGGTAGGGACCAGCTGGAAGTCTTGAAAGGTGAAGCACTGGTACAGAGGGTCATAGAACTGGGTCAGAACACTCATCAACTGTTGATCCCGCTTTGCAGTGACTAAACTGAGAAGAGAACCATGCCTCTGAATGAAGGAAGTGGTATTTGGAATTCTGCTAACCAACTCTTCAAGCAACTCAGGTGAATGAACAAAGTTGAACCGGATAGTATTCCTTCGCACAGGCATCATGATGTCCTACAAAACAGAGCAAAGGTGAAACCCTCTTGTCTTTGAAATGGTCAGTCCTTATGCAGGATGCATGCAATGCTCATGATGTTATGATGTTATGATAAAGCACACCACAAATAGATACAAAGGCAAACATGGTAAGGCACACAAGTCACACAAGGAAAGCCCTTAAAGTTTAGGCTAGCATGAGGTCTAGGTACTACCCTCTTTCAGTTTGTTGGTTCATACCTGTCCTATCAAAGTAACCGGGTTCTTAGAGGATCCCAATATCATTGACTACCCTCCATCGGTTATAACTCCAGCATCGCAATCTTTTCTTGCGGCCAGAACCATCACGAGAGTTTAGCCTCAATGGGCGTAGCATACTGCTACTGTTCTAATGGCCAAGTTGTGTCATTTAAGGTTATAAGGTTGTTGGTGCTTAACGAATCCTCAGAAGACCCATATTCTCCTCGTTGCGACACAAGGGATATCGGTACAGACCAAGGTGCCACACCAACGTAGCCACTGCTTCACCCGTGTCGGTCTACGCCGGACAGGTCCCTCACAGCTTATGCTACCTAAACAGGGTATCCCCAGATCCGGGTTAGGATCTATGTAACTCCCATGCAACCCACAAATTTAAAGCAGACAAATCAATACAATTGAAAACACAGTTATGAACTAACCCTAAGGTACACCTCACTTTAAGTTGGATTATCCCCAGCAGAGTCGCCAGTTCTGTGATCGGTGGATCTGGAACTGACTGTTTAACGCTGGTTCGCGAAATGTCGCGGAAGCAAGAGTCGCCACCGTCTTTTATTTTCTCCAAATGGAAAGGACAAAAGCACAGAAAAATTTCTTAAAGAGATTGCTCTCGGTTCGGGAGGTAGATTATAGAAAGGGAAGGTGTTAGTACCCTTTCTATCCATGGTTATCCATGGGCTCTTAGATACTTGCTCATTTGTGTTTTCAAAAATGGTTTGTTTGCTTTTCAACTGTGGGTTTTAAAAAGTTTCTTTGAAAATTTCAGTTCGACTCTTGTATCGGTCCTCAAGAGTGTTTGAAAAATTGCTTTCGAAAGCTTTTGAAAAGGTGTCGGTGTGAAAAGTATTTTTGATTTTGTTTTGAGATTTAGAGCAAGTATCTAGAGTCGTCTACCTACCCTAAGGAATTCGTCTATGTAGATGTCCTTTAGGTAGTGCCATCCCACCATTGAGGGGTAGGTAGCACCACCGTTGGAGGTGTTCGGGTCAATTCGAGGGTTCGGGACATGGTGATCACCAGAGCAATATGAAGACACCTTAGAAGCTACCCTCATGCCAGGTTCCCGGATCATGAGGACTTACTAAGACATCCTCTACTCGACGATCACCTTTCGAGGCAAGGCAACAGTGAGGCGTACCCTAGGGGTGGGGTGTGATTTGTGTGTCAGATTCATTTATTTTTGTCTTGTCATATACGGGTGATCTACACTTTTGTTTTTTTATTTTGTCATTCATTCTTGCATGCCATTATTAACAGTTAAAAAGTTGCGGAAATTAAAGTTCCTAAACTATTACAAAGGCGCGGGTCCACATCGCCAAATTAAAATCCAGGACCCGATTTGGCATAAAATAAAGAAAAGTGCGAGAAATATAAATTTACACGGCTTTGGGAGAATTACATTAATATTATATGAAATAAAATAAAATGCGCGACACAAATTAAAATTTAAAGCGAGGGCGTTGGACCCTTTTTAATTAAATTATATTATTAATGAAATTAAAATGGAAAAGAAATTATTTTTTGAGGTTTTTTGGTATTTATGACTTTTTTGATGAGAATTAAATTAAAATATTATTCTAGCTATTTTTTAATTTATTAAGAAAACATGAAAATTACCTAAAATTAAACCTAATTAATTAATGCAATTTGATTTATGAAAATAAATAATTAATTATTAGTGATGAGAAAATAAAAGAAAAAAGTAATTAAAATAATTAAAACCTAATTCTACAAGTTTTTAATTTATTAAGAAAAGATATTAAAATTAACCCTAGAATAAAAACTAATTAATTGATACAAGACTTTATTTACAAAAAAAAATATTAATTAAATAAAATATATTTTGATTTTTGTCTTTTCTGATTTTTGTATTATTTTTATATTTTATGAAAAATAAATTAAGTTAAAGGAATTAATAAAAAAAAGAAATAATTGAAACAAATAAAATAAAGAAAAGAAAAGAAATACAATACCTTGGGGGGTTCTGTCCCCAATTGGAGGTGTGATAGTAGTAATTAGGCCCAGTGGCTTAAGGCCCTTTCTGACTTTTCATGGGAGCATGCGTATGCGTTGACTGCAGCGTTTCATGGGCCTCAGATCCTGGCCATTGGATGGAGGTTGTTGGACGTGTGGCACGTTTGGATCATTGGGCGTAGGATGAGCCTCAGGAGGTAAACTGCACAGGATAACGTCAGAAAAAATATTATGGAAAGGGAGGGTGACCTGGGATTTGAACCCAGGTCCTAGGAATTAACATACACACGCCTTGCCAACTGCTCCAATTGGTTTCTTTGTATATCATATAAACAACAAACATTATAAAATAAAACAAAAGTTAGTGCCTGTTTCCGCGCGAATTTTTAAATGAACCAATCAGTCTTGGCCACATAATCATCTTCTTCATCGTTTGTTGATTTCCTGAAAATAGAAGATGGTTAGCGGGGGTTTTAAACCCCCCCAAAATAGGCAGTTTTGGATAATAGCGATTAAGCCATCTTTGAATATAAATTAGGCGCGAGGGTGCTATTGTTTTCGTCCAAGCACGCTGAGTTTGGTCATGGCCTTGAGGTATTCCAATTTTTCCATTTGCACAAACGCCCAATTTGAAATTTCTGCAACCCTAACCTATTTCCATGGTGAAATCTCCAATAATGCATAAAAACTCAATTGAAATATGTGGTTAGCTTCAGAACACATCAATTAGTATGAATCCATCAAAGAAATGCAATGAAAATGCCTAAATATTAAAATACGATTATGCATATAATTTAAAACAGTTTGAACCCCCTGTACCAATTCTGGGCGTGTAAGGGTTGGAAAATTATCCAGTTAGCTTCAGTAAGGCACGAGGAAGCTTTTGCAATTGGTCTCTTGCTCTGAATCGTGCTAAAACCTTGTTTTCAGTTTTCACTTTTTTGGCAAAAAATTCAAGTTGTGTTATTGGTCTATGGCGCAGCTGGGAGCTTATAAGGAGTAGGGTTAGCATATGTATATATGTGTGAGTGATTTAGGTCAAAGAAAACAAATCAAAACCTTTGCATTCATGATTTTCAAGATTTGATTCTTAAGGATCTTTTCAAATATTTTTTCATGCCTATTTGGTACAAATCATGGCCAATCACTTCAATTACTTCCATATCTGATCATGCACGAAATTTTAAACCTATTCCATGCACAAAAAGATTTGATTGCATTTGTTTGGTATTTTTCATGTATTTTAATTAATTAAATGAATTATTAATGATAAAAAATCCAAATAAATAAATAAAAATGATAAAAAACTTCCCTTTTGGCCACATGGTCGTGCACATGCCTTGGATGATGAATTGTGGAAGAAAAATAGGCCCATTAGCATTTTTAGGTCATTTGAATCAATGTTGACTTTTCAAAATATCCAAAAATTTCCCAACTTCCACAAGGCATAACTTGCTCAATTTTTAAGCTTTGCTCATGTTCTTGGACATTTTGGAAAGGTCTTTGAGTCCCCTAACCAATGCCTTTGGTCCCATGTCATTTTGATTTACCAATCTCAAGTTATGGCCTTTGACTTAAAGTCCCTTTTTGTTGACTTTTGAAAATGACCTATAATGTTGAAATTCATAACTTTTTGTGAGAGCCTTTCTTGGACTTGAAGTGTGAAGAGGAGTTGTAGGAAATGTCTTTATATTCAAAATGAGCTTTGGATGGAATTTTTCTGATAATCCATGTGAAAGTTATGCCCTAGTCAAGTTACAGTTGACTTTTTCAACTGTCCAAATATGGAAACTTTTGCATCTTGATGATTTTTGAGCCAAGCTTTGAGAATCATGATCAAGCATTGATCAAATGATGTTTGTGGCTTCAAAATGAGATGTTGACCAAAAATTTGAACTTTTGACTGTCAAATGACCATTTTGCCCCTACAGTTGACTGTAGTGCAATTAGGGTTTTTGACTGTGCAATTTTATGCTGTGAGACTTGAAACTTGGTATGAGGATGCTTGACCATGTTTATAGGTGTTGTACCCCAAAATTTGCCCTCCCATATTCTTCAAAGATTTGCAAAGTCAAGCTACAAAATTCTCCAGGGTTGCACTGTGCAAGAGCCTCCTAAGCAGTCAAAATTAGGGTTTGTGTTCTGGTCAAGAAAATGAAGTTTCCAAAGGACCAATCAAGTCTCACATGCCTACAAATATGGTCAAGTATCCTCATATCAAGTTTCAAGACATTCAGCTCAAAATTGCACAGTCAGAAACCCTAATTGCACTACAGTCAATTGTAGGGGCAAAATGGTCATTTGACAGTCAAAAGTTCAAATTTTTGGTCAACATATCATTTTGAAGCCACAAACATCATTTGATCAATGCTTGATCATGATTCTTAAAGCTTGGCTCAAAAATCATCAAGATGCAAAAGTTTCCTTATTTGGACAGTTGAAAAAGTCAACTGTAAATTGACCAGGGCATAACTTCCACATGGATTATCAGAAAAGTTCCATCCAAAGCTCATTTTGAAGAGAAAGACATTTCCTACAACTCATCTTCATACTTCAAGTCCAAGAAATGCTCTCACAAAAAGTTATCAATTCCAACATTATAGGTCATTTTCAAAAGTCAACAAAAAGGGACTTTAAGTCAAAGGCCATAACTTGAGATTGGTAAATCAAAATGACATGGGACCAAAGGCATGGGTTAGAGGACTCAAATACCTTTCCAAAATGTCCAAGAACATGAGAAAAGCTTAAAAATTGAGCAAGTTATGCCTTGTGGAAGTTGGGAAATTTTTGGATATTTTGAAAAGTCAACATTGATTCAAATGACCTAAAATTGCTAATGGGCCCATTTTTCTTCCATAATTCATCATCCATGGCATGTGCACGACCACTTGGCCCAAAGGGAAGTATTTCTTCATTATTTATTTATTTATTTGAATTTTTATTTATATTAATTCATTTAAATCAAATTAAATACATGGAAAATACTTAACCTAAAGTTTTAAATCTTTTTGTGCATGTTTTATACTCAATAATTCGTGCCTAGCCAAATAAGGAAAGATTTGGATTGATTAGATCATAATTGATACAAAAATGCATGGAAAAGATTGAAAAAACAAAGCTTGAAAATCAAATCTTCAAAACCATCATTGCAAAGGATCTTGATCAATTTTCTTAACCTAATTCATTACTACATATGCCAGGATCACAACCTAATCATCCAACACACACAGCTGCTGAGAAAACTGGAAAACAAACTTGAAATTTTTTCTAAAAAAACTCAATTCTGAAAACACTTTTGCAGGTTGATTCAAGGCACGATTTCCATTCCATTAGCTTCCTTGAAGATTACTGAACGTGTTCCAATCAAAAACATCCATCAAAACTCAAGGAATTGGTAACAAGAACCGCCCCTGTACAGAAAAAAATCCATGATCGTGTTTTGACATCTAGGCATTCTTATGGCATTTTAATTGTTGATTTACATTCCTTATGCCATTCTAATGCTAACCATATAATTTAATTGTGTTTTTAAGCTGTATACGCGATTATGCCATTATCGTTTTCTAGGGTTTACAGGACCTTAGATTGGGGCTTTTCACCCAAGGAAAAATTGAGACTTATGACCACCATCATTCAAATCAGCGCGTCTGGACGAAGAAGGAGCCATGCTCGCGCTCAATTTATGAGTGTTCCTGGGCTAATCGCTATTTTCCCATAGCTGGCCTAAGAAAACGCGTAGAAAACCGTTGCTTATGTTTTTGTATTTCAGGGATGAAGAAGAAGACGATATCGTGGCAAGATCTGGTTGGTCTGTTTGAAAATTCGCGCGCAGCCCCACTAACACATTGTTTTCTTATTATAATATTTGTTAGTTGTTTAATGTTAACGTGCGTGAGTTGGTTCAGCTGGCAAGGCATAGTGATTGCAACATTCCTGACCTGGGTTCGAGTCCCAGGTCTTCTTTGTCTCAATATTATTTTTCAATATATATTCCCATGCAGACTCAACATCAAGGCGCACCATGCACCCTCCAGATCAAACCATCCACGTGCATATTGGAATCAAATCAAAGGTTCAGAATTGATGAACACCATAAACATGGTCAATGTTGCAGCACGCTATCTGGAAAAGGTCAAACGAACCAAGGTTATTGGGCCAGAATTTCATGATTTCACCTCCACATTGGGGACTGACACCCCCCTAGGTTTGCCAATTTATTTTCTTTCTTTAATTTTTTTTATTATTTATGTTTTCTTTTAATTATTGCTTTATTAATTAATGTAATATTTTCATAAATATAAAAAAATACACATAAAAATCAGAAAAGAATTAAAACAATAAATAATTTTTATTTTAGTATTTTCTTAAATAAATTTGCATGTAATTGAATTTAGTTTTAAATTAGGTTTGCAATTTTAATTCTTTTAATAAAAAATCTAAAAAATGTAGAAATAGGTTTAGTTAATAATTTTTCATCCTTTTTATTTTTCTTTCATAAATATATTAAATAATTAAATATTTTATTTTCATAATTAAAATTGTAAATTAATTAGGGTTTAATTTAGGTAAAAAACTTCAATATTTTTCTTAATAAATTAAAAGCCATTAGAATCAGGGTTAGTATTAATTTTAATTAATTCCTTTTTTATATTAAATCCTAAAATACTAAAAATATCAAAAAAAACAAATTCTTTCTTTTTTTTAATTAATTAACTCCATCATTAATTTAATTTTTGCAAAAGGGTCCAACGCCCTCGTTTCGATTTAATTCTTAATTCGCATATTCCTTTTATTTCTTTATAATATTTATGTATCTCTCCCGAAGCCTTGTAAATAATTGCTCGCACTTTTAATTCTTTTATTTTCTTTAATTCTTTATTTCTTCTGTCAAATCGGGTCCTGGTTAATTTTGGCGATGTGGACCCGCGCCTTTTGTAATAGCTTAGAATTTACTTTTCTCGCAATATTTTTAAACTGTTAATCAAAGGCATGAAAGAATGTATGGACAAAATAAAAATAAGCGTAGAACACCAATAACATGACAAGATAAATGCAAATGAAAACGACACACGAATCGCACACACCACCCCTAGGGTACGCCTCACTGTTGCCTTGCCTCGAAAGGTGATCGTCGAGTAGAGGATGTCTTAGTAAGTCCTCATGATCCGGGAACCTGGCATGAGGGTAGCTTCTAAGGTGTCTTCCTATTGCTCTGGTGATCACCATGTCCCGAACCTTCGAATTGACCCGAACACCTCCAACGGTGGTGCTACCTACCTCTCAATGGTGGGATGGCACTACTTTAAAGGACATTTACACAGACGAATTCCTTAGGGTAGGTAGATTCTCGTAGATACTTGCTCTAATTTCAAAACAAATCAAAAAATCTTTTCACACCAACACATTTTCAAAAAGCTTTCGAAAGCATTTTTTCAAACACTCTTGAGGACCGATACAAGAGTCGAACTGGAATTTTCAAAGAAACTTTTTAAAACCCACAGTTGAAAAGCAAACAAACCATTTTGAAAACACAATGAGCAAGTATCTAAGAGCCCATGGATAACCATGGATAGAAAGGGTGCTAACACCTTCCCTTTCTATAATCTACCTCCCGAACCGAGAGCAATCTCTATAAGGAATTTTTCTGTGCTTTTGTCCTTTCCATTTGGAGAAAATAAAAGACGGTGGCGACTCTTGCTTACCGCGACATTTCGCGAACCAGCGTTAAACAGTCAGTTCCAGATCCACCGATCACAGAACTGGCGACTCTGCTGGGGACTTAACTTAAAGTGAGGTGTACCTTAGGGTTAGTTCATAACTATGTTTTCAATTGCTTTCCTTGTTTGCTTTAAATTGTGGGACTGTCTTGGGAGTTCTATAGATCCTAACCCGGATCTGGGGATACCTTCTTAGAAAGTAGCAACAAGGCTGTGAGGGAACTGTGCGGGGTATACCGACATGGTTGAAACAGTCTGCTACGTTGATGTGGCACTTTGGTGTGTACCGGTAACCCTTGAGTTCAGTCAAGGAGAGTACGGGGCCTCCGCGTGGTGTCATGAAGCATCAACAGACCTTAGGAACCTTAATTGAACTATCTTGGCCTCTTTAGGGTAGTGAGATAACTGACTTTGGTGCAGTCCGAGGTTGGTTGATACTCGATACTACACTCAATTGAGGGTTGCTTTCCTGGAATATTTCGGTCGCCAGTGCAGTGGCTAAATCGAAACGATGAACAATGAAAGCAATCCCGTGATATTGGGACCCTTAGAACCCGGTTACTTTGATTAGGACAGGTTGAACCCACCAACTTCAAGAGGGTAATACCCAGACCCCATGCTGGCCTAAACTCTAAGGGCTTCTCTTGTGTGACTTGTGTGCCTTCGTACTTGACTATCTGCATGCTTGTTACCTAACACGTGTTTCTTGCAGGTTTTGTTTTAGTCCTTAACTGGGACTCATGACAGGTTTTACTTGAGTTTCTTGCAGGTTTCTGTTTATAGTCCTTGATAAGGGCTCATAACAGGGTTACCTACATTACCCCATGCATCATGACATCATACCATTGCATACATCCTAACCCATTTCAAGGATCTCAAGGGCTTGTGATGCAGGTCATGATGAACCAACTGTCCAGCCAGGGGCAAAGGAGATTTATTTTCTTCTAGACAAGGTTGTCAGGGGCTATGACCCACTGGATATGGCGAGCCTTTGACCCTTGAAGAAGGACTCTCAACAACATGAAGTACCTTCAATCAAGTTACCAGTTTTCAACTCTAACAAGTTTCTCTGTTTACCCCGTGAGGTCCTTGAAATCATTGCATGCATGTCATACATATCATTGCATAACAGGTACCCTTTCTCTGCAGGTTACTTACCTTCTTCGCTGTTTATTTCAGCAGTCTCGTCATGAATCCTGAATCCTCAACCGAGCACACTATCAAGGCCCTCCAGGCTCAGAATGCCCAATTCCAAGGGCTGATCATGAATTTGACCCAGGGGCAACAAGATCTGAAGGCTCTGCTCTTGAAGAAGGAAAAGAAGAAAAAGAGGACTGTTTTGTTCAGCCCTAGACGCAGATCTGGGAAAACCCTGCAGGATCAAGCTGAGAGGACAACTCCATCTGTGGGGAAAGGCAGTCATCAAGAGGAAAGGGTTCCCAGTCCAATGGTCTCCGACAATGAGACAGATTTCAACGACGAACAATACCCTCCGGCTGAGGATAGGTACAAACAGTTGGAAGACCGGCTAAGTGCTATGGAGATACAAAAGGTGCCTGGCCTGGACTTCGAGGATCTAGGTCTGTCTTCTGGGGTAGTGATCCCGCACAAGTTTAAGGCACCCGCCTTTGCTAAATACGACGGGGCATCCTGTCCTAAATTGCATCTCAGGGCTTACACAAGGAGGATTCAGCCCTATACAGCTGACAAAAACTTATGGATCCATTTCTTCCAAGAGAGTCTTTCAGGGACTCAGCTCGAGTGGTTCTATCAATTGAATGGAGCCAACATCCATACCTGGGAAGACTTAGCCACGGCTTTATACAAGCATTACCAGTACAATGCCGACCTTGCTCCTACACGTACCCAACTCCAGGGTATGTCGCTGGGGTCAAGTGAAGGTTTCAAGGAATACGCGCAGAGATGGAGAGACCTTGCTGGAAGGGTGCAGCCTCCATTAACTGACCGGGAACTCGTTGATATGTTCTTGGGGACCCTATCCGGGCCATTCTTCAATCACCTCATTGGTAATTCATCTGCTGGATTTACCGACCTCATCCTGACTGGCGAAAGAATTGAAGCTGGTATCAAGAGTGGGAAAATTCGAGAGGCCACACCTTCTGACACTCACAAAAAGCCTTACACGGGAAAGAAAGAATCTAATGCTACATACAGCCAAAAGAGTCGTCGTGACCAGCATGCAGGGGCAGTCATGATCTCTGGTTCTGCACCACGCCGCCAACCACAAAAGGGAAACCAGCGAAGGCCGGATGAACCTAAAAGACAATTCACCAACATTAACATGCCATGGTCACAAGCATTGCAGCACATGTTGAAGATGAACCTGATTGTGGTGATTAATCCTCCTGCAAATCCTAAGACTTCCTCTCCAAGCTACAATCCAGAAGCAAGGTGTGCTTATCATTCTGATAGCCCGGGGCACGATACTGAGGATTGTTGGGCGCTGAAATACAAGATCCAGAATATGATCGATGCTAAAGAGATTGAATTTGAACCTGCTGAGACCCCCAACGTGATCACTACTCCATTGCCAAAACATGGCTAGGATTGAGGGATTTTTGTTCATTTGAATTCAAGTTGTATCTTTCTTTTCTTATTCAAACAAACAATTATTATGTTAAACTCTTTTATTTCATGAATGCATTACACATGTCTGTCTTGAATTAATTATGTTTACTGTACTTAAAACTGCTTTCATATTTTTGTGATGATCAACTCTTGATTAATAATTCTAAGCCTCTTGAGGGAGGATGACGAAAACGATACCGCAATCTACAGTATGCTTTTGAACAGACCCCGCTGATGAGGTACAGGCATTGTTTCAATCCCTAAACACTGGAGTTATAAGGATGATAATCCCTCGTCAACCCATTTGAGCCAAAGAAGTAGGAGTTTTTTCTTTTCGAAATCTAAAACCCTTAATCATAACCTGGGGCAGGGTAGTCTCTCAGTTGATCCAAGTGCATAACGAATGGCATCAAAAAGTCCTTACAAAACAAAAGACAGTGATGGTTCCCTATAATCGTCAAGAAAGGCAGTCATTATCTTTCAAAATAAGAACCCGATAAGTCAAAACCTACGAAGGGGACTTACGAAACTGGGGCATCCCGCTGACTGTAATTCCAAAAAGGAAACAACTCAGGAAAAAAATAGGGACAATAAAAAATCAAAAGAAAGAGGTCTCACAAACCCTCAACAAAAACAAAAATGACTGCCTAGTCAGAATAAATCATCAATGTCCGAACCATCACTGGAAAATCAGAGCAAAGACTCAAACAAGGTCTAACGTATGATCAACTGAGTGTAGGTTTGGAGAACATCACGAAGAGCAGGTGGGTACAAATAATTTGAGCCTTTATCCTTTGTTTCTTAAACCGTGAACCAGGCCACGATATAACCCTTAAAAGTCCTAGCTGAAGCATGGGTTAGTTCGAAAGCATACTGTATGAAAGGTATCCTGACTCCCGAAGGTTTGCGGTAAAATCTTGAGTTGACACCGCATTGTATTACAAAAAATGCATTTTCAAAATTCAAGACAGACATAGGCTTTTGCATTCTTAAAATAACCTTGTTTGCATATGACTATTTGTTTGAACAGCAGGGAAATTCGCACGATGAACACCTTGTGAACAGAAGTACCTCCAATCAAGGGGCACAGTAGGAGCATTGCCCATTATCTGGGGCATGGCAAAATACTTCCAACAGGGGCAACTCCCTACATTCTGAGAGCGTGGACATAGTCGAAAAATACTACGCCTAATCAAAGACCCGCTAGGTTGAGACGCCTAGGCAAAAATAAGGGCTTCCCGTCGAACCAAAAGGGTTCGGGCAAAAATAAGGGATGAAAATGGAAAAATATGTACACCCGGCAAGTCGAAAACCTGAAAAGGCGGATTGGGCAAAAATGGGTATCCCGGTGGACTGAAAACCCGAAAGGGCGGTCCAGGCAAAAGATAGGGATCAAAGCGTACGACTATGTTCCGGTATCTCGTCACTTGTCTACCCGAAGATTTGTCAATCACCCACACAGGTATCCTCTTCCCTCACCTCCGAAACAGGGGCAATAATGAGTTATCCAGGCGATCCAATTGCTCTGTTAACCAAAGTACAAAGGAAAGATCAACATAAGGATGATTACCATCTACCTTTACAAATTCCAGATCGTGGGTTAACATCCGAGACCAAACAGGACAATCATCCACTTAATCAAAATCATGCAACCCTACACCGGTTCCTTCTCAATTTTCATCCAGAAGTTTTACACGAACTTATCCCGAAGCAACCTTACCCCGGTTCCTCCAGAAATCTTACATGGATTTATCCCAAGGTAACCTAACCCCGGTTCCTCCCAGAAATCTTACATGGATTTATCCCAAGTAACCTAACCCCGGTTCCTCCAGAAATCTTACATGGATTTATCCCAAGGCAACCTAACCCCGGTTCCTCCAGAAATCTTACATGGATTTATCCCAAGTAACCTAACCCCGGTTCCTCCAAAAATCTTACATGAACTTATCCAAGTAACCTAACCCCGGTTCCTCTAGAAATCTTACATGGATTTATCACAAATAACCCTACCCCGGTTCATCAAGAAGTTTTTACACAAACTTATCCAAGTAACCTAACCCCGGTTCCTCCAGAAGTCTTACGTGGACCTATCTCAAGATGACCTAACCCCGGTTCATCAAGAAGTTTTACAC
Organism: Vicia faba; assembly: GCA_948472305.1. Classification (NCBI taxonomy): domain Eukaryota; kingdom Viridiplantae; phylum Streptophyta; class Magnoliopsida; order Fabales; family Fabaceae; genus Vicia; species Vicia faba. Next base: position 520,812,782 of record OX451739.1, on the reverse strand, counting down.
AAACTTATCCTGCCGTAACCTAACCCCGGTTCCTCCAAGAGTCTCACATGGACCTATCTCAAGATGACCTTACCTTGGTTCATCAAGAAGTTTTACACGAACTTATCCTACGGCAACCTAACCCCGGTTCCCCCCAGAAGTCTTACATGGATTTAGCTCAAGATAACCTCACCCCGGTTCATCAAGAAGTTTTACATGAACTTACCCCACCAAGCAACCCTACACCGGTTCCCTCTCTTCAAGATGCAGTTTTACATGGACTCGTCACCCAGAAACCCTACACAGGTTCTCCCTTTCCAAGAACGAAGTTTTACACGAACTCATCATCAAAGTAACCCTACCCAGGTTCCTTCTCCATTTCAGATATGGTTTTACACGAGCTCATCAGCAGGCAACCCTACATATGTGCCCTCTTTCAACTTACAAAATTACAGTTCAAAATCTCCCCAGGAGAGTCCAATCTAATCCCCCGGAAAGGTGGAATTCATACCCCCAAGCAGTAAGCTTATCCCTAGTAGATTCTGGAAGCTTATCCCCCTCAGAGCACGAACGCGTCGTCCGGCTTTATTCAAAGAGTTATTTCCTCAACAGGATATAACTGGGTTATCCTCAGCCAAAAGCCACGGAAAGAGCGTCCCCGACGAAGTTCTCTTATCCCCAGCGAAGTCTATTCATACTTCCAATACAACAAAGATATCCTCAGCAAGTCATTATCAACAATTCAACAAAGTATCTCTCTCCCCAGAGTATTGCTCCCCAGCATGGTCGCTAGAGTATTGTTCTCCCCGCAGAACCTTCCATTTGCCAAGTTTATTCCTCAACGGAGTCATCTTCTCCTACCGGTATTCTTGCAGTTATTACCCCCAGCGGACGCGAAAGCTTATCCTTCAATATCAGCCCAGGATGTGACTTCCCGGCACCCGTCAAGGATCTACTTTCCTAGACAAAAAACACATACATAAACATCACATACATCATTATAGCATGCATAACGCATCATATCATACAAATCTCGTTTATGTTGAGAACATCATTGCTTGATCCATATCATACATTGCGTATGACTGACTTTTATCTTTCAGGAAAGATTCAGCTAAATTCTCAATCATATTTCAAGACCTAGACCGGTTCAGTTAATCAACTCCAAAGATTTCTTATCCAGTCCAAGGCCTTCTCTAGTCCAGCTAAATCGACTCCCAACAGATTTTTCTGATAAAGACTCAAGAGAAGTTATCCGGGTTATAATTTCCTATGGTTCCCTTCCCGACGGTGCGTGAGGTGATTCCTTTTGAGATTATAATTCCCTATGGTTCCCTCCCTGACGGTGCGTGAGGTGATTCCTTTTGAGATTATAATTCCCTATGGTTCCCTCCCCGACGGTGCGTGAGGTGATTCCATTTAAGATTATAATTCCCTATGGTTCCCTCTCCGATGGTGCGTGAGGTGATAACTCCCTTTTAGGTTATAATGGTTCCCTCTCCGATGGTGCGTGAGGTGATAATTCCCTTTTAGGTTATAATGGTTCCCTCTCCGAGGGTGCGTGAGGTGATAATTCCCTTTTAGGTTATAATTTCCTATGGTTCTCTCCCCGACGGCGCGTGAGATGTAATTCCCTTTCAGATTATAATTTCCTTTGGTTCTCTCTCCGACGGTGCATGAGATTTCCATTTTAGGTTTTTCTTTGAGATTATATTTTCCTATTGGTTCTCTCTCCGACGGTGCATGAGATTTCCATTTTGGGTTTTTCTTTGAGATTATATTTTCCTATTGGTTCTCTCTCCGACGGTGCATGAGATTTCCATTTTGGGTTTTTCTTTGAGATTATAATTTCCTATTGGTTCTCTCTCCGACGGTGCATGAGATTTCCATTTTAGGTTTTTTCTTTGAGATTATATTTTCCTATTGGTTCTCTCTCCGACGGTGCATGAGATTTCCATTTTGGGTTTTTCTTTGAGATTATAATGTTCTATTGGTTCTCTCTCCGACGGTGCATGAGATTTCCATTTTAGGTGTTCCTTTGAGATTATAATGTCCTATTGGTTCTCTCTCCGACGGTGCATGAGATTTCCATTTTAGGTTTTTCTTTGAGATTAATTTCCTATTGGTTCTCTTCCCGATATTGCGAAGATGGTAATTCCCACCAAGATTTTCTCAACGACCGTTGTTGAAGTTAAAGTCACCCAAGGTTCTCTTACCGTTCACGCTAAGGTAGTAACCATCCCTGGTTCATTCATCACCGTTTGAAGCTCCAGACTCAGCTCCTGTAACCAGTCAGGACATGTCTATACCAAGGCATCTGAAAATCAGCTCCTGCAACGTGTCAGGTAATTATTTTCTATCTTGCAGGTATACAGGTTCTCGCTAAGGAACCTCTTACGCGATCAACATCCAGATGGCATCTATAAGCCCATCATCCTATCCACCATCTCTCCAAATGGCATCTGTAAGCCCATTTCCACCATCACTGCTACTATGTGAGCGCAAATTTATGGGCACTCTAGTGTTCAATCATCTTCTACCCTCGGATTACGAAAGGCACGTCAGCCAATCTGCATCCTCAGGTTTAAGAAGATTGAACAGGGGCAACTGTTGTACCCCAAAATTTGCCCTCCCATATTCTTCAAAGATTTGCAAAGTCAAGCTACAAAATTCTCCAGGGTTGCACTGTGCAAGAGCCTCCTAAGCAGTCAAAATTAGGGTTTGTGTTCTGGTCAAGAAAATGAAGTTTCCAAAGGACCAATCAAGTCTCACATGCCTAAAAATATGGTCAAGTATCCTCATATCAAGTTTCAAGACATTCAGCTCAAAATTACACAGTCAGAAACCCTAATTGCACTACAGTCAATTGTAGGGGCAAAATGGTCATTTGACAGTCAAAAGTTCAAATTTTTGGTCAACATATCATTTTGAAGCCACAAACATCATTTGATCAATGCTTGATCATGATTCTTAAAGCTTGGCTCAAAAATCATCAAGATGCAAAAGTTTCCTTATTTGGACAGTTGAAAAAGTCAACTGTAAATTGACCAGGGCATAACTTCCAAATGGATTATCAGAAAAGTTCCATCCAAAGCTCATTTTGAAGAGAAAGACATTTCCTACAACTCATCTTCATACTTCAAGTCCAAGAAATGCTCTCACAAAAAGTTATCAATTCCAACATTATAGGTCATTTTTAAAAGTCAACAAAAAGGGACTTTAAGTCAAAGGCCATAACTTGAGATTGGTAAATCACAATGACGTGGGACCAAAGGCATTGGTTAGAGGCCTCAAAGACCTTTCCAAAATGTCCAAGAACATGAGAAAAGCTTAAAAATTGAGCAAGTTATGCCTTGTGGAAGTTGGGAAATTTTTGGATATTTTGAAAAGTCAACATTGATTCAAATGACCTAAAATTGCTAATGGGCCCATTTTTCTTCCATAATTCATCATCCATGGCATGTGCACGACCACTTGGCCCAAAGGGAAGTATTTCTTCATTTTTTATTTATTTATTTGAATTTTTATTTATATTAATTCATTTAAATCAAATTAAATACATGGAAAATACTTAACCTAAAGTTTTAAATCTTTTTGTGCATGTTTTATACTCAATAATTCGTGCCTAGCCAAATAAGGAAAGATTTGGATTGATTAGATCATAATTGATACAAAAATGCATGGAAAAGATTGAAAAAACAAAGCTTGAAAATCAAATCTTCAAAACCATCATTGCAAAGGATCTTGATCAATTTTCTTAACCTAATTCATTACTACATATGCCAGGATCACAACCTAATCATCCAACACACACAGCTGCTGAGAAAACTGGAAAACAAACTTGAAATTTTTTCTAAAAAAACTCAATTCTGAAAACACTTTTGCAGGTTGATTCAAGGCACGATTTCCATTCCATTAGCTTCCTTGAAGATTACTGAACGTGTTCCAATCAAAAACATCCATCAAAACTCAAGGAATTGGTAACAAGAACCGCCCCTGTACAGAAAAAAATCCATGATCGTGTTTTGACATCTAGGCATTCTTATGGCATTTTAATTGTTGATTTACATTCCTTATGCCATTCTAATGCTAACCATATAATTTAATTGTGTTTTTAAGCTGTATACGCGATTATGCCATTATCGTTTTCTAGGGTTTACAGGACCTTAGATTGGGGCTTTTCACCCAAGGAAAAATTGAGACTTATGACCACCATCATTCAAATCAGCGCGTCTGGACGAAGAAGGAGCCATGCTCGCGCTCAATTTATGAGTGTTCCTGGGCTAATCGCTATTTTCCCATAGCTGGCCTAAGAAAACGCGTAGAAAACCGTTGCTTATGTTTTTGTATTTCAGGGATGAAGAAGAAGACGATATCGTGGCAAGATCTGGTTGGTCTGTTTGAAAATTCGCGCGCAGCCCCACTAACACATTGTTTTCTTATTATAATATTTGTTAGTTGTTTAATGTTAACGTGCGTGAGTTGGTTCAGCTGGCAAGGCATAGTGATTGCAACATTCCTGACCTGGGTTCGAGTCCCAGGTCTTCTTTGTCTCAATATTATTTTTCAATATATATTCCCATGCAGACTCAACATCAAGGCGCACCATGCACCCTCCAGATCAAACCATCCACGTGCATATTGGAATCAAATCAAAGGTTCAGAATTGATGAACACCATAAACATGGTCAATGCTGCAGCACGCTATCTGGAAAAGGTCAAACGAACCAAGGTTATTGGGCCAGAATTTCATGATTTCACCTCCACATTGGGGACTGACACCCCCTAGGTTTGCCAATTTATTTTCTTTCTTTAATTTTTTTTATTATTTATGTTTTCTTTTAATTATTGCTTTATTAATTAATGTAATATTTTCATAAATATAAAAAAATACACATAAAAATCAGAAAAGAATTAAAACAATAAATAATTTTTATTTTAGTATTTTCTTAAATAAATTTGCATGTAATTGAATTTAGTTTTAAATTAGGTTTGCAATTTTAATTCTTTTAATAAAAAATCTAAAAAATGTAGAAATAGGTTTAGTTAATAATTTTTCATCCTTTTTATTTTTCTTTCATAAATATATTAAATAATTAAATATTTTATTTTCATAATTAAAATTGTAAATTAATTAGGGTTTAATTTAGGTAAAAAACTTCAATATTTTTCTTAATAAATTAAAAGCCATTAGAATCAGGGTTAGTATTAATTTTAATTAATTCCTTTTTTATATTAAATCCTAAAATACTAAAAATATCAAAAAAAACAAATTCTTTCTTTTTTTTAATTAATTAACTCCATCATTAATTTAATTTTTGCAAAAGGGTCCAACGCCCTCGTTTCGATTTAATTCTTAATTCGCATATTCCTTTTATTTCTTTATAATATTTATGTATCTCTCCCGAAGCCTTGTAAATAATTGCTCGCACTTTTAATTCTTTTATTTTCTTTAATTCTTTATTTCTTCTGTCAAATCGGGTCCTGGTTAATTTTGGCGATGTGGACCCGCGCCTTTTGTAATAGCTTAGAATTTACTTTTCTCGCAATATTTTTAAACTGTTAATCAAAGGCATGAAAGAATGTATGGACAAAATAAAAATAAGCGTAGAACACCAATAACATGACAAGATAAATGCAAATGAAAATGACACACGAATCGCACACACCACCCCTAGGGTACGCCTCACTGTTGCCTTGCCTCGAAAGGTGATCGTCGAGTAGAGGATGTCTTAGTAAGTCCTCATGATCCGGGAACCTGGCATGAGGGTAGCTTCTAAGGTGTCTTCCTATTGCTCTGGTGATCACCATGTCCCGAACCTTCGAATTGACCCGAACACCTCCAACGGTGGTGCTACCTACCTCTCAATGGTGGGATGGCACTACTTTAAAGGACATTTACACAGACGAATTCCTTAGGGTAGGTAGATTCTCGTAGATACTTGCTCTAATTTCAAAACAAATCAAAAAATCTTTTCACACCAACACATTTTCAAAAAGCTTTCGAAAGCATTTTTTCAAACACTCTTGAGGACCGATACAAGAGTCGAACTGGAATTTTCAAAGAAACTTTTTAAAACCCACAGTTGAAAAGCAAACAAACCATTTTGAAAACACAATGAGCAAGTATCTAAGAGCCCATGGATAACCATGGATAGAAAGGGTGCTAACACCTTCCCTTTCTATAATCTACCTCCCGAACCGAGAGCAATCTCTATAAGGAATTTTTCTGTGCTTTTGTCCTTTCCATTTGGAGAAAATAAAAGACGGTGGCGACTCTTGCTTACCGCGACATTTCGCGAACCAGCGTTAAACAGTCAGTTCCAGATCCACCGATCACAATAGGCATGTGAGGCTTGATTGGACCCTTGGAAACTTCTTTTTCTTTGTCAGAACCAAAACCCTAATTTTGATTGTTAGGAGGCCCTTGAACTGTGCAACCCTTGGGGAGATTTTGAAGCTTTGACTTGGAAATTCTTGAAGAATATGGGAGGGCAAATTTTGGGGTACAACAGTTGCCCCTGTTCAATCTTCTTAGACCTGAGGATGCAGATTGGCTGACGTGCCTTTCGTAATCCGAGGGTGGAAGATGATTGAACACTAGAGTGCCCAGAAATTTGCGCTCACATAGTAGCAGTATGATGATGGGAATGGGCTTATAGATGCCATTTGTAGATTAATGGATAGGATGATGGGCTTATAGATGCCATGCTAAGAGGTGATGGATAAGTGGATGGGCTTATAGATGCCATCTGGATGTTGATCGCGTAAGAGATTCCTTAGCGAGAACTTGCGTACCTGCAAAAAAAGAAAAATGAGTACCTGACCTGTTACGGGAGTTGGTCTTCAAACTCTTATGTAGATGTGTCCTGACGGGTTACAGGAGCTGGATCTGGAGCTTCAAACGGTGATGAATGAACCAGGGATGGTTACTACCTCAACAGGAACGATGAGAGAACCTTGGATGATTACTACCTCAACAGGAACGCTGAGAGAATCTTGAACGACTTCAACCTCAACAACAATCATTGAGAGAATCTTGGATAACTTCTACTTCAACAGCAATCGTTGAGAGAATCTTGGGATGATTACTACCTCCGCAGTATCGGGGAGAGAACCGCAAGCGACTACAATCTCAACAGCAATCATTGAGAGAATCTTGGATAACTTCCGCTTCAACAGCAATCGTTGAGCGAATCTTGGGATGATTACTACCTCCGCAGTATCGGGGAGAGAACCGCAGGCGACTACAATCTCAACAACAATCATTGAGAGAATCTTGGGCGACTTCGACTTCAACAGTATCATTGAGCGAATCTGGGGATGATTACTACCTCCGCAGTATCGGGGAGAGAACCACAGGCGACTACAACCTCAACAGCAATCATTGAGAGAATCTTGGACGACTTCAACTTCAACAGTAACGCTGAGCGAATCTTAGGATGATTACTACCTCCGCAGTATCGGGGAGAGAACCACAGGCGACTACAACCTCAACAGCAATCATTGAGAGAATCTTGGACGACTTCAACTTCAACAGTAACGCTGAGCGAATCTTGGGATGATTACTACCTCCGCAGTATCGGGGAGAGAACCACAGGCGACTACAACCTCAACAGCCATCATTGAGAGAATCTTGGATAATTTCTACTGAGTCTTTATCAGGAAAATCTGTTTGGGGTCGATTTAACTGGACTAGAGAAGGCCTTGGACTGGATAAGAAACAGAAAATCTTAGGGTCGATTAACTGAACCGGTCTAGGTCTTGAAATGTCTTCAACTGGATAAGAAACAGGGAGATCTTAGGGTCGATCTGACTGAACCAGAGAAGGCCTTTGGCTGGATAAGAAACAGAGAAATCTTTAGAGTCGATTTAACTGAACCAGACTAGGTCTTGAAATATAGTTGAGAATTTAACTGAATCTTTCCTGAAAGGTAAAGGTCAGTTATATGCAATGCATGATATGGATCAAGCAATGATGTTCTCAATATAAATGAGGTTTGTAAGATATGATGCGTATATGCATGCTGTAATGATGTATGTGATGTTCATGAATGTATCTTTTCATCTTGGAAAGTAAATCCTTGACGGGTGCCGGGAAGTCATATCCTGGGCTGATGTTGAAGAATAGATTTTTGCTTCCGCTGGGGATGATAGTTGCAAGAATACCGGTAGGAGAAGATAACTCCGTTGGGGAATAAACTTTGGCGAATAGATTACTCTGCGGGGAGAAAAGTACTCTAGTGATCTTGCTGGGGAGCAATGCTCTGTGGGGAGAGAGGTACTTTGCTGAGTGTTGACAATAACTTGCTGGGGATACCCTTGTTGTGTTGGAAGTGTTGATAGACTTCGCTGGGGATAAGAAGACTTCGTCGAGGACGCTCTTTCCATGACTTTTGGCTGAGGATAACCCAGTTATATCCTGGTAAGGAAATAACTCTTTGAATAAAGCCGGGCGACGCGTTCGTGCTTTGTGAGGATAAGCTTCCAGAATCTACTGGGGATAAGCTTACTGCTTGGGGGAGATGGATTCCAACTTTTCCTGGGGAACTAGATTGGACTCTCCTGGGGAAGTTTCGAGATGTATTGGAAGTAACTCCATTGAATGTTTTATATACCATCGGGGAACAATCTTTAGACCAAGACTGCCGGGGATGCTTGTTAAGAATATATATACGCTGCTGGGGAATATTGAGACCTGCGGAAGGATACCCAACTTCTTTAAGGTTTGATAGTAGCTTTGCTTGAGGAGAGTATACTGCTTGCTGGCTCACTCTCTGGGGAATTGAGATACCTGGTTATGTTCTCTAGCTGAACCTTACCTTGATACCTTGGAGGATAGAACAATTAGATTGTTTAGACAACTCTTTATTGCCCCTGTTTCTAATGTTACCTGTAATTAATTCTTTGTTTCGTATGCAAATATTCATGAGTTAGCGAATTATTGTCAATGCATATATCACAAATTGAACCTTGGACGTTCTTCGCAAAACAAAACAGAAAAGGAAAAAAACAAATGGCAATTTTAACTGAAAAGTATATTTGTATTGATTTTTGAATGGCCTGTGAATAGGCGTTTTATGTACAAGGGGCTGACGTCCTAGTAAGAGAACGCCGCCGAACAAAACAGTTTATACAAATTTTATACAAGAGAAAATAAAACAGCTGTGTGAAATGAATGATCCCACTGGGTTTCAACTCTGCTATTGCCTTTATAACTCCGAGCGTCTCATCACTTGATGACCTTGGTTGAAGATGAAGCTGACTGATCGATGCCGTCTGAACCTGATGTAGATACCGGATTCTGGATGCAAATTGATCCAATGAGACATAGTATTACGCTTTATCCCTAACTTTTGCCTGGACCGCCCTTTTGGGTTTTCAGTCCACCGGGATACCCATTTTTGCCCAAGCCGCCTTTTCAGGTTTTCGACTTGCCGGGTGTACAGATTTTTTCATTTCATCCCTTCATTTTGCCCGAACCCTTTTGGTTCGCCGGGAAGCCCTAATTTTTGCCTAGGCATGTCAGCCTAGCGGGTCTTTTTTTCATGCGTAGTATCTTTTTACTATGTCTGCATTGGCGGGGTGAGGAATGCCGTAGAAGATGATGAAGATAGATGTGACTTAGAGGACTAGATATTACCAACTGTCAATGGAGGGCTCAGCAACTGGGAGGCTAGAGATTTTGTCCCGATCACTTTTATCCCACAGTAATTTGTCTGTACATTTTGTTAGATCTGTAATATTAAAACAATTCACACTCTTAAAACCGTGTGTCTTACCCGAGGCACAATGGTCCATTTGTAAGAGTTATTATCTCATTTTCATATGACATCAATGAATCATGGACGTTTTCGCATACAAACCTTTGTGCTCATTGTTTTTATTTTTTTTACATTTTCATTTCTTTCAAGAATAGCTATACCCTTACACACACTCACACTCACAATGCAGGTATACATCCATTCGAGATCCCATGGGTAACGATACTGCTATGGCCTTTTGTGACTCTGAGAATCTAATCTACCAAGCCAAAGACGAAGGTGAGGAAGATTGTGAAGTACCAGGAGAACTTTCCAGACTACTACAAAAAGAAGAGAGAACCATTCAACCTCACGAGGAACCCGTAGATACAATCAACCTAGGTACCGAAGAAGACAAAAAAGAGGTCAAGGTGGGTGCCAATATGGAACCCAGTGTTAAGGAACATCTGATTCAGTTGTTACACGATTATGTTGAAGTCTTTGCCTGGTCGTATGAAGACCTGCCAGGACTTGATGCAGATATTATGGTACATCGTCTACCTACAAGAGAAGATTGTTCGCTAGTAAAGCAAAAGGTTCACCGCATGAGGCCTGATATATCAGAAAAGATTAAAGCAGAAGTCATGAAGCAATTCAACGCTGGATTTTTGGCAGTCATCTCTTATCCCCAATGGGTTTCCAATGTTGTTCCAGTGCCCAAAAAAGACGGCAAGGTGCGAATGTGTGTGGACTATAGAGATTTCAATAGGGCAAGCCCTAAGGATGATTTTCCACTCCCCCACATTGATATTCTAGTTAAAAATACGGCACAACACAAAGTGTTTTCCTTCATGGACGGACTCTCAGGTTACAACCAAATCAAAATGGCGCCTGAGAACATGGAGAAAACAACCTTTGTCACGCAGTGGGGCACTTTCTGCTATAAGGTGATGCCACTCGGACTTAAGAATGCTGGGGCAACCTATCAACGTGCCATGGTAGCTCTATTTCACGATATGATACACCACAGAATAGAGGTCTATGTGGAAGATATGATAGTCAGATCTCAAACAGAAGAAGAGCATCTTGATCACTTATAAAAATTGTTTGAGAGACTGAAGAAGTACAAGCTGAGGTTGAATCCAAACAAGTGCACATTTGGGGTACGGTCTGGTAAACTCATAGGCTTTATCGTCAGCAACAAAGGTATTGAAGTAGATCCTGCCAAGGTAAAAGCAATACAAGAGATGCATGCTCCTCGTACTGAGAAGGAAGTCAGAGGGTTCTTGGAACGTTTGAACTACATTGCCAGATTCATCTCTCACCTGACAGCTACTTGTGGACCAATCTTTAAATTGTTGAAGAAAGATCAGGTAGTCAAATGTAATGACGAGTGCCAAGTTTCTTTTGACAAAATCAAAGAATACTTACAAGAGCCTCCTGTGTTGATGCCACCAGTCGAGGGAAGACTGTTGATCATGTATCTGACTGTTTTAGAAAACTCAATGGGGTGTGTATTAGGGCAGCATGACGAGTCTGGCCGAAAAGAGCATGCTATTTACTACCTGAGAAAAAAGTTTACCGACTGTGAAACCAAATATTCACTGCTCGAGAAAACTTGTTGCGCTCTGGCATGGGCTGCTCGCCGGCTAAGATAGTATATGCTGACTCATCCTACTTTGTTGACATCTAAAATGGATCCGATAAAATACATCTTTGAGAAACCTGCTCTCTCCTGGAGAATAGCGAGATGGCAGATGATCCTGACAGAATATGACATACAATATACTACCCAGAAAGCGATAAAGGGAAGTGTATTAGCTAATCACCTTGCTCACCAAGCTGTAGAAGACTACCAATCCATGAAGTTCGAATTTCCAGATGAAGACATCATGACGGTAAATAACTCTAAAGAATTCAGGCCATATGACAGACCTGAACAAGGATCCCGATGGACCCTGTTCTTTGATTGGGCATCCAATGCACTTGGCAATGGTATCAATGTTGTACTCATATCTCCGGAAGGGTGTCATACTCCCTTTACCGAAAGACTCTGCTTCAATTGTACAAACAACATGGCGGAATACAAAGCATGCATCTTTGGCCTCAGAGCTGCCATAGACCTAGGGATCAAATCTTTGAGTGTGTTCGGAGATTCAGCTTTGGTCATCAGTCAGATAAAAGGGGAATGGGACACCAAACACCCTAACCTGATCTTTACAAAGAACATATTTTGACATTGCAACCATATTTTGAGAAGATTACCTTCGAGCATTTTCCGCGAGAAGATAATCAGTTAGCAGACGCTCTAGCCACAATGTCATCTATGTTTAAACTTAATTGGGATAAGGAGGCTCCCCAGATCACCATCGAACGAATGGAAGAACCAACGCACTGTCACGAGATTAATATTGAAGAAGTAGTGGACAAACCTTGGTTTCACGAAGTCAAGAAGTATCTCGAGGCTCAAGAATATCCAGAAGGAGCTTCAATCAATGATAAGAAGTTCTTAAGGAGATTCTCTGCTAAATTTTTCTTTAGTAATGGCATCCTGTACAAACGCAATCATAACTCTGTGTTACTTCGGTGCATAGATAAGGTTGAAGCTGAAAGGATCATGGCTGAATTGCATGAAGGCACTTTTGGCACCCATTCCAGTGGGCATATGATGGCAAAGAAAATCCTACGGGCAGGCTATTACTAGTCTACCATGGAAGCAGATTGCTATCAATGCTCTCGAACCTGCCATAAATTCCAGATTTATGTTGACAAGGTGCACGTACCTCTGGTTCCTCTGAATGTCTTGATAGCTCCTTGGCCCTTTGCTATGTGGGTAATAGATATGATTGGGGAAATCAAGCTGACAACCTCTAATGGACACTGCTTCATCTTAGTGGCCATTAATTATTTTACAAAGTGGGTGGAGGCAACTTCCTTCGCTTCCGTTACCAAGAATGTTGTTTCCTGTTTCATCAAGCAAAATCTCATTTGTCGGTACGGTATCCCGGAAAGGATCATCACTGACAATGGTACAAATCTCAACAACACTATGATCACCGCCTTGTGCGAGCAATTCAAGATCCAACATCACAATTCTTCCCCTTACCGGCCTAAGATGAATGGTGCTGTCGAAGCTGCAAATAAAAACATTAAAAAAAATCATACAGAAAATGACAGTCACATACAAAGACTGGCATAAGATGTTCCCATTCGCTCTCCACGGGTATCGTACCACAACTCGCACATCAACTGGGGCAACACCCTATTCTCTGGTTTATGGCATGGAAGTCGTCTTACCTATTGAGGTTCAGATCCCCTCTCTAAGAACTATGAAGGATGCAGGGCTGAACGAAAACGATTGGATCCAGACTCGACTTGATCAATTGAACTTGATTGATGAGAAGAGACTTACTGCTGTTTGCCATGGTCAAATGTATCAAAAATGGATGATCAAGGCTTTCAACAAGAAGGTCAGATGCCAAGTGTATCAAGTTGGAGATCTGGTGATCAAACGCATCATACTGCCACAAGGTGATCCTAGGGGAAAATGGACTCCTACCTATGAAGGACCATTTATAATCAAAAACATTTTCTCTGGTGGGGTAATGATCTTAACCACCATGGATGGTGACGACCTGTCGCATCCTGCAAACGTGGACATAGTCAAAAGATACTACGCATAAGGGACCCGCTAGGTTGACATACCTAGGAAAAACAAGGGCATCTCGGAGAACCACAAAGGTTCGGGCAAAAATTAGGGATAAAACAAAAAATCTATACACCCGACAAGTTGAAAACCCGAAAAGGGCAACTTGGGCAAGAAAGGGTTTCCCGGTGGACTGAAAACCCGAAAGGGCGGTCCAGGAAAAAGTTAGGGAATTAAAGCGTATGACTATGTCCCGTTAGATCACCTTACGGACAACCTTTGGACTCAACTGACAAACTCAGAGGTTCTGATCAATTCAATCATCTTCGGACGAGGCAACAAATAGACAAGATGCTCGGAGATACAAAGGCTATAGCAAAATGGGAACCCCATGGGATTTTTACACATAGCTATCTTTTCTTTGTATCAAAATTTTCATTTTTTACGACGGCGTTCTCCTACTAGAATGTTCGTCTCATTGTACAAAAATACTTACTCAAAGCTAATACAAAGATATTCCTTTGAAAGTGCAAAACTATCTGTTTTTCTTTACTCTTGTTGTTTTGTTTACAAAAACGTCTAATGATTCATTGTTGAACATAATTACTGTTTACAAAATAAACAAAATAAAAGACAATTACTAATGGATTTAAGAGGTAGGGATATCTCTCTAAGCTATTTCCATAAATTGCCCACAGTTTGCAGTTTAATTCCCAGTGGAACGAGTTTCCAATTATCAATCCCCGATAGAAGTCGTTCATTTTCTCAGGATTTCACAACAGGATTTTACAAGCGGTACATGGCATCTCCCTTACAACAAAGTTTATTTTTCTAAGCAGAAATTCATCAACACTTAGACTTCACAACATGAAGACTTATATCCTCGGCAGCAGTGCAATAAACATTGATAACACGAATGCATTATACTATTTATTTCATACAACGTAAACATTTCATTTTAGCTAACATTTTACCCTTTTCAGGATAAGGTTAACAACTACCATTAACAATATTCAAAGTTTTCAGATACAGTTCAAATACGCTCCAGATACGGACGTCATTCTGATACTCATTCAGATTCAACTTTTAGATACAGTTCAGATACGCTCCAGATACGGAAGCCATTCTGATACTCATTCAGATTCAAATTTCAAATACAGTTCAGATACGCTCCAGACACGGATGCCATTCTGATACTCATTCAGATTCAACTCTCAGATACAATTCAGATACACTCCAGACACATACGCCATTCTAATACTCATTGATCCAGTTTACAAATTAAAATTCAACAATCACTATTGGATGGCATCTACAAGCCCATATCCAAAAACTTTCTATCACCTCTCCAAATGGCATCTTTAAGTCCATTCCTTCTACCATCGCATCGCCGAGTGCAAATTTCTGGGCACTCTAATGTCCAATCATCTTCCACCTTCGAGTCACGACTGGAAAAACATGCCAATCTAACTCTTCAGACTTAAGAAGATTGAACAGGGGCAGCTATTGTACCCCAAAATTTTCCCTCTCACTTATCAAGAATTTGCTCACAATATCTCCTTGGGCTCAAGACTGCACTAGGGTTTGATCAACTCAAGACATCTCCTTAAGCATTGATGACCAAAATTAGGGTTTGAGTTTGCACAAGTATTTTTGAACTTCCAATGCCCCATATGACTTTCATGGATCATTATGGACTCTCAAGATTACTCATGTCAAGTTTCAAGCCTTGGATCACACTTTTGATCAGTCAATTGAACAGTTGACCTAAAAATCAACTGTATTGGGTAAAAAGTCAACATGGCCAATTTACAGTCAAAATTCATAATTTTTTATCCACATAAACATTTCAGACTCATATGTATCATTTGATCAAGTTTGGACCATAATTCCTCAAGAAATTTGATCAAATTTCCAAAAGGGCAAAATGGTCAAAATTAGGGTTTTTGACTGGGAAATGGCAATTTCTGATTTTTGACCTAGCAAATGGTCAATTGGTTTAAGGCATGATCTCAAGAGTCCAATTGCATCATTTATACCTAATGACATGATTCAAAATATTGCAAGTCCATTGGATTGACAGATGAATTTTGCAGTCAACTGATCAAAAGTCAATTGTATACTGAAAAGTCAAACTTTGACTTTTTGGTCAAACTCAAGTGCCAAAGATCACAATTCATCAAAACATGTCAAAATAAGAAATTTATTCATCAAGAAATCAAGAAATCAAGATTCCATTTTGAAAAGTCAAAATTTCTAAACTTAGAAATTTTTCTAAGTGTTGAAAATTTCTTATTTTTTCATAACTTTGAGCCAAATTTTCACCATGATGTAAGATGATTCAAAGGAAACCTCCAAAATGAAAGTTGTATATCTCCATGAAATATACAACTTTGCTTCACACAACTTCTCCTAAAAATGCTTGGATCTCAAGTTATAATTTTGTGAATACATGCTCATGAACTAAAAAAAGACTTAGTGAAATTTTGCCCTAGTTAGGCATATTTCTTACCTAATTTCATGGAAATTTTTCACATAGTTCCAAGGAGAATCTTCAAAATCAATTCAAATATGGATTATAGAGCACATTTCAAGCTTTCCACAATGTCCAAGAACTCCTTGAGATCATTCTTGAGCAAAGAGGATCGAAGGCAAGAAGTTAGGGTTTTCAAACTTGAATTACAAGCCATTTTATGAAGAACACTTGATCCAATCTTCAAGCATGTTGTACAAATCTTGCTTTGCAAGCTTCAAACTTTCTAATAACCCAATAATTTAATTTTTACACAACTGATAGAGCCATTGTCCAAGCATTTGAACCATTATCCAAGTTGCATTTCCATTTTGGGAAGAAAGTCACCACTTTCATTTTGGAAAAGTGACTTTAATCACAATGTCAACTCTTCTTGAGCCCATACATTGTTGTTTCTGACTCCAAAATATTTAAAAGCAAGAAGCAACATATCTGCAGCCTGCTAACCATCCTACAAATCCTTGTACTTCACATTGAAACCATGTTTGTCAACTTTGCTTCAAAATCAAGTAACCAAGCCATAACATGTGATTTCAATTTCTGAGTTGTTTCAAGCCTCAAAACCTCTTGCCTATAAGTACATACACTATTTGCAAGATAAGACACGAATTCTAGTTCCCTGAAACGATCTCAAACACTCAAAAACCATAAATCTGCTCAAAAACACCATTGATACACAGTTCTGACCTTGAACTTGTATCTCTCATTTCCCTCGTGCGTTTTCCCTCAAATTCATTTGCAAAGCTTCTATACCTCAAATATAGTCCATCCCTGTCCTTGTTTTGGAACTATAACACCATCTTCACCTTCCTCCATAACCAAAAAACAAAGTCTGCAAGTTGACTTCTCCAGACCATTCCAGCCACCTACAGTTCAAGCCAGCCATTGCATTAGCTTCCTAGAGGTCCAAGGAAGCTAACCTGATCATCACCATCACTTAAAACAAGATCATTTGCATTTCACGATTTCTAATTTTGAGGTATTTTTCTTGAACTTCTATCTCATTACTTAGGCATTGTTAGGCTTGCATCTGTGAAGATAAAATGTAGACCTCATTGCCACGAAGTTGTACATATCCATGGTTTGCATTTATATGGCCTGAGCTTAGAGAATTTTAGAGTTGAAGTTTCTGAAATTTTTAGGGTTCAAATTAGGGCCATATAAATTCTCATTTATCTTTGACTTTTAGCTTTAGTTATTTACATGGTTAGATTCGTGAGGAAGAATGCCACAACTTTCATTTTGTCATCTTCCATTTTATTTGAGAAATGAAGAAGTTACAGGTACACCGGCTGAAGGTTGAAGATGAAGTCACCAGGACTTGATTTACCTTACATATTTATGGTTTTGTTTATATAAACGAATGTATAATCACCCCAGTGGTAAAGCGCGCGCCTGTTTACCCCATGGTCCTGGGTTCAATTCCCATCGTCACCATTTTTACATTTTCACATTTTTTTGATACTTTTTTTGATCTGTTTGCAGGCGCTGGGCCCTTTGGGCCTGTCTTTTCTTTTTGTTTTTGCTGACTAACACCCTGCCTACTTGTGGTACCCCCTGACCCATTTATTTTTATTTATTTCATTTTTTTATTTTAAATATATTTTCTAAAATAATAAAAAATCATAAAAAATATATAAATAGTAGATTTATGTTTTGACATAATTTAAATATTTTTCTCACACAAAAAATTATTTTTATTCATTATACTTTATTTATCTTTACTATTTATCTTGTAAATTAAATTAAAACTAGGTTATTATTTATTTTCTTTTATACTTATTTAAATATATTTATTTTAATATAAAAAAGGCCAAAAATATTTTACAACACCATATATTATTTTCAAGACAAAAATACAAAAAATGTTTTTTCTTTAAACTTATTTTCTTTTAATCAACTAAATAGAATTAGGGTTTTATTCAAAAATCTTTTCTTAATTAATTTCTTTTCTTAACTAATTTAAGTTAATTTTGATTAAATTATTTTTCTCTAATTAGTTTTAGGTTAAAACCTCTTTCATATAAAAATCCAAACAAAAAAAAATCATTTCTTTCCATTTGCATTTGTACTTTATATATTTCTTTAATTATTTGTACATATTCAATTTGGTTGTAATAGATTAATTAGGTTTATATTATTGCAATCCCCATTCACAAATTGTACACCCCTCCCACAAGTATTATAATAGCGTAGTAATTTTAAATTTCACAATTAATCGCTTTCATATATACAATGATAGTGATTAGGTTTTGTATGGAAAGATTAAAACCAACCAAATAGCACACCCTAATTCAAGACAAAATCAGCATGAAAATAATACATTTGCAGACATGCACCCTTAAGGTTAACTCCACTTGTTGCCTAAAAAATGGCCATGTTATGCATGTGGGGTGTTTTAGCAAAAACAATCGAAATACAAGATCATAGTCCCTCGATGCCGCTATAAATATTGCCTTTCAAAATGATCTTAGTCCCTTAAAAATAAATGCTAAGATACCTCACAACATTGCTATCATGGCTATACGATGACCCACGCCCGTCCCGCTTACATCCAAAGATAGGGTTACTTACCAAATCAATGGTAAGACAATTATGTCAAAGGAAAAGAAAATGAACAAGAAAGACATTTGAGTAGGTAGATTGCTCCTAATTACTTGCTCCATTTCAAAACAAACATCCTTTCTATTTTCAAAAATAATCACCTACACCTTCAAAAAACACCTTTCAAACTTGAAAACATTTTCAAAAGATCTACACTTTGTATACATTCTTACGAACGAGAATCATTACAAAGTTTTCCTAAACGATGGCGCCTTTTCAAAATACTTTCAAAAAACCACACAAAACACAATTTCAAACAAAAGCAATTGATCTAGCAAGTAACTAAGAGCCCATGGAAAACCATGGATGAAAAGGATGATAATACCTTCTCTTTTCATAATCTACCCCCCGAACTCAAGAAATAATCTCAAAGGTCTTTCCTGTGCTTTTTCACCTTTCCTTTTGGATAAAAGAAAAGTCGGTGGCAACTCTTGCTAACCGCAACATTTGCAATCAAACGCAAAACCTTCAAGTCAGTTCTTCCACCATATCACACCCTTGATAAAAGATCGTAGTCCCTCGATGACCCTCAATGTTGTCTTCGATAAACGATCTAGTCCCTAGACGACATTGCTAAAACGTTTTATAAGTTGCCTTCTATGACTATACAAACGTCATGTGCTCGTCCATTCACATCCAACAATGGGGTTTCTTACTAAGACAATGGTAAGATAACAACATCTAAGGAGGAGGAAAAGAATGTTTAAGACCTTTTGAGTAGGTAGGTTACTCCTTGATGCTTGCTCACAACAAAATATTTTATACACCAACACTTCAGTTTGAAACATTTTTCAAAAGACAAAACACTTTGTACGCGTTCTTATAGAGACGAGAACCATTACAAAGACATTATTTTTCAAAATACTTTCAAAACCCACATCACAAACATATTTTCAAACAAAAAAGCAAGTGATCTAGCAAGCAACTAAGAGCCCGTAGATAACTACGGATGAAAAGGGTGCTAATACCTTCCCTTTTCATAACCTACTGTTACAAATGATTTTTTAATAAAGAGTCGCCACTATTAGTTTTTATCCCAGGGAAGAGCATCTAATAGGAAACCCTAATTCGCAGACAAAGATTCTAGGTTTCAGACTTCATTAGACGAAAGGAAGGTGTTAGGCACATTTCATCTATCTTGTTCACAAGGATACTAGGTTTTAGGTTTAGGTTAAGATAAAATAGAGTTTTAAATTTTAATAGGGGAAAGAGTTTGTTTTTTTATAGGATAACTCGCTACGATTTTTGATCGTATGCCTACGTATCCTCTTATGAGGAATCAGAGTCTCAATTTGTAATTCGTAGTTTGGTTGGTGTTTTTTATAGGATCACGTAGAATTGCTTTCGAATTTATCCTTGAACCTTGTCTGGGTTTTAAAAAGTGAGTGATTGTAGACGCAGTTCACAGTTAATTTTGAAAGAAATTCTCCTTAATCCTTTTTATTAAAATATCTTTTATTTTGTTATGTTAGTGGAAAAATTATTAGTGTTTGATTGATTAGCTATTTTAGGATGTATGATGCGATATGAGAAAAATATGTTTGGACGAGAAAAATAATTAATGCAATTTAGAAAAATAGAGTTAGTGTTTTAGAAAAATATTTAAGCTAATAACTAACTATCTTTCCTAATTATTAAAAAATATCAAATATTAAAAATATCCAATAATTATTTATTAATATGCGAAAATTATATTTAATGCAAATGTGTAAAAATGCGATATATAATAATTAAAAAAATAGAAGATTAGAAGGATTATAATAAATTAATTAATTAAGGTTAAGGGGTGTAAAACTTAATGTGGAGGTGTTAAGCTGAAGGATCCTAGTTTAGATATTAAACTGGACCCAAAACACGCGGGGGATGAGGATATTAAGACTGAGCGGTGTATTAGAAGAAAGCCTGGACCCAAAGATATTTTGAGCCCAAATTGGCCGAGGGATACATTTTGTAACAAGGTAGTCAAATAGGAGGGTCTGGAAAGTAAAGACCCAAGTTCAGATATTGAACTGGACCCTAAATGCAAATGGGCTATTAATGGCCCAAATTCAGAAATTGAACTTGGCCCAATTAAGCGGGTTGTTTAGATTAAGTAGAATTTTAAGTAAAAAGTTTGATTTTTTGAATTCTTATAAATAAAAGTTAATGGAGTATACTAACCAATTAAATATAATTAGTCTAATAATTATATAACTACATTAATTATTTACCAACAAATCTAAAGCTAATAATAAAATCACTCATTTTTGTGTTTGGACATTTTTTATAGACTAAATTAAGCAATTAATGAAATTAATATTTTATATCCTTTTTTAGAATAATAAAATAACTAAATAGAATGATTAGTAAATTAAATATGAAATGATTGTTTATCTATAGCCTAATTTAAACAAGAGTTTGTGTAAAAATAAAATAAAATAACAATAACAAATGAAAGAAATTGAGATTACCTTTCACGTGACTTTATCTCTATTGCTATCATCAAGTTTTCAAAGCACTAACCAATGGTGGTTGTGCCCCTTTTTTTCGTTCATAACTTTTGCAGAAAAAATAACAGCAAGCAAATCTCTCTTCTTCATAGTAACAAAATTAACACCTATGTTCCACAATCAAAACCGAAAAAAAAAGAAAAAGATAGGAGAGGCTTATAGTGGTGGTGGCCGCGATTGGAGGGTTGCCGGAGGGAATTTGTGCGTTGGTGCGTGGAAGCTTCACCAAAACATGGTTGTGCAATTTGTGTGTGGTTGATGGAAAAATTGTTGATGAATTCTAGATCTGTGAAATTGTTGATAAAATAAAATACTGCATATATATTAGTTTTTTTTTACAAAGAAAGAAAACCATGAGAAAATATCATTATATGGTTAAATAAAACAACAACAATTAAAAAAATAATCAAGAGGCCTCATATGAAATCATCGGCCAACAAATAGTAAAACAAATACCAATAATATTGAGAAGAAAATTTGAAAAGAAAGTGTTTGTGAAAAGTTATTGTGAGAAATTCTGGATATTTCCGAATGAATTCTTGATAAGTTTTTAGGGCTATTTATAAGTGAAAAAATTAGGTTAAAATCCAAAAAATAAAGTATCAAATACCCAAAGCCCAAATTTTCATCTTGGCCAGCAAGATTAAGAATATGAACATATTTGTGTCCAGGTGCAAAATTTGATATAGAGCAAAATTAATCTGGAAAGATTTTATTTATTTATGAAGTATTTTGACTATTTTTTAAATAAAATTAATATTTTAATAAAAATAATATTTTTAAAATATAATAAATAAATAAATACGAAAATAATAATTTAATAATAAAAAATATGATTTTTGTTGTTAGAAAAATGAAAAATAAAGTTAGTAACAATAAACAGCAAAAATATCCAAAGTGCACCATGTGAGATTCGAATCCGCGACCTTCTGCTTGCAGGTCTTTCTCCCTTATCAACTATGCTATGTTACTCATTCGAAAGTAAAAAACCAATTAAAAGTATATGAATGCGGACGATTATTTTCTATTTAAAAATACAAATAGTTATTATATTTTCAAACAGACTTGAAAGCGAATTTTTATAGAAAAACCTCAGAATATTAATATAATTTAAATCAAAGGAATTTTATACTCTGTAAATCCCAAGTTCGAAAATAAATTTGACGGTAACACTAAAGCGGGTAAATTTGGGGTATGACAACTGCCCCTATTTAATAACTCTTTGTTTGAATGGCGCGAGAATGCGTAGATCTTTGTTCATTCAAATCAGAGATTTATTAAATAATGGAAAACCCCAAGATTTGACCAAAGGTTGTCTAGATAGGGTTACACTGATATAGCATACCCCCAAGAGTTGGCTAGATAGGGTTACACTGATATAGCATACCCCCAAGAGTTGGCTAGATAGGGTTACGTTGATATAGCATACCCTCAAGAGTTTTGAAGAGAATAGGCAAAGATGATGATGTATCACTTTACCAAGATTTGAATAAGGATGATGATTTAGAACTTGGGGGAACAATCTTGTATGTCTTGGCTTGGTTTTGCTTATTCACCCATTTGGAAGATGAATAAAACAACAACTGATGATGCATGGCTGCTTGGAAACTGAGGCCATGGGTTATGTTCACGAATCACCGTGTGACGTCTTAGGCGATAAGCTAAATTTTGTATTTTTCGAGCATCGCTGCATGAAGTTTGAGGCGATGGTTTGTGTTACGGAGTAAAGAAACACATTGATGCATGAAGACTGGGGCAATGGGTTAGGCTTGCAAATTGCTGCGTGAAGTCTGAGACGATAATCTAGATTTGGTTTTCAGACATCGCTGCATGAAGTCTGAGGTGATAGGCTGGATTTTATGGAATGAAGAAACACTTCGTTGCATGAAGTCTGAGGCAATGGGTTAGGTTTACGAATCGCTGCGTGAAGTCTGAGACGATAAGCTGGATTTGGTTCTCGGGCATCGCTGCATGAAATCTGAGGCAATGGTTTGTGTTACAGAGTAAAGAAATATACATTGCTGCATGAAGTCTGAGGCAATGAGTTTGGTTCATAAATCGCTGCGTGAAGTCTGATGCGATAAGCTGGATTTTGTGGAATGAAGAAACACATTGCTGCATGAAGTCTGAGGCAATGGGTTAGGAGTTTGGAATGAAGAAACACATTGCTGCATGAAGTCTAAGGCAATGGTCTGGAGTTTGGAACACATTGCTACATGAAGTCTGAGGAAATGTGTTAGGATCGCAAATCGATGCGTGAAGTCTGAGGCGATAATCCGTGTAAAGAAACACATTGTTGCATAAAGTCTGAGGCAATGGTCTAGGTTTTGCAAATATATTAAGACTTAGAGGCAATGTGTTGAATTTTGCGAATACAATATTGCGGCTTAAAGGAAATGTAATGAGTTTTGTGAATACATTGCGGCTTAGAGGCAACGTAGTGAGTTTTGCGAATACATTGCGTTTAGAGGCAACTTAATGGGTTTCGCAAATAAATTGCGGCTTAGAGGCAATGTAATGGGTTTTGCAAATACATTGCAGCTTAGAGGCAATGTAATGAGTTTTATGAATACATTGCAGCTTAGAGGCAATGTAATGAGTTTTGAGAATATGTTGCGGCTTAGAGGCAACATAGTGAGTTTTATGAATACATTGCGGCTTAGAGGCAATGTAATGGGTTTTGAAAATACATTGCGGCTTAGAGGCAATGTAATGAGTTTTGTGAATACATTGCGGCTTAGAGGAATTGTAATGAGTTTTGTGAATACGTTGTAGCTTAAAGGCAACATAGTGAGTTTTGCGGATACGTTGCGGCTTAGAGGCAATGTAATGAGTTTTGCGAATACATTGCGGCTTAGAGGCAATGTAATGAGTTTTGCGAATACGTTACGACTTAGAGGAAATGTAATGAGTTTTGCGAATACATTGCGGCTTAGAGGAAACGTAGTGAGTTTTGCGGATACGTTGCGGCTTAGAGGCAACGTAGTGAGTTTTACGGATACGTTGCGGCGTAGAGGCAATGTAATGAGTTTTGCGAATACATTGCAGCTTAGAGGCAATGTAATGAGTTTTGCAAATACGTTGCAGCTTAGAGGAAATGTAATGTGTTTTGCAAATACATTGCGGCTTAGAGGAAATGTAATGAGTTTTGCAAATACATTACGGCTTAGAGGCAATGTAATGAGTTTTGCGAATACGTTGCGGCTTAGAGGCAATGTAATGAGTTTTGCGAATACGTTGCGGCTTAGAGGCAATGTAGTGAGTTTTGCGGATACGTTACGGCTTAGAGGCAATGTAATGAGTTTTACGAATACATTGCGGCTTAGAGGCAATGTAATGAGTTTTGAGAATACATTGCGGCTTAGAGGCAATGTATTGAGTTTTGCGAATACATTGCGGCTTAGAGACAATGTACTGAGTTTTGCAAATACATTGCGGCTTAGAGGAAATGTACTGAGTTTTGAGAATACATTGAGGCTTAGAGGCAATGTGATGAGTTTTGCAAATATATTGCGACTTAGAGGCAATGTACTGGGTTTCTAGGGGACTCATCACTCAGGAAGATTTAGGTTATGGGCTGAACGCATCACGGCATGAAGAATGAGGTGATGGGTTGAATCATAGAATAAGTATTGCGTTGGTCGACCCTTAGATAGTTGAATCGAGGGTGAGATTATTTGTCTGTTTTCTATATGATACATGTGTATGCATGCGTATTAAATGTTGTATGTATGCGAAATGTATGATGTTTTAACATTGATATGGAACCCTGAATGTATTGAATATTGAAATGCATAGGGTATGTATGCTTTAGATATGCAAAATGTATGTGTGAAATGTGTGTAAGATGCATGTATGCCTTGCGATGTTATGAAGACCATTTCTAGAATTCTCTCCTTTAAACCATTGGCTTAGAGTTACCAATTCTCGGCGCTGTATGATGTGTCGCTGTAGCATTGTTGAACTTGAACATAGTGGACAATGTTAGCAAAATTTGAACATTGATTTTGTATTGTGAGCTTGGGCGTAGGCGTAGACGTAGACGTAGGTAATGGCCTATGCGTAAATTTGTATTAGTATATGTATGGCCTTTGTGTTGTAAGTGAAGGTGTAAGCATAGACGTATGTAGATTCGTATGTTGTGAGCGCAGGCGTAAGCGTAGACGTATGTATAGAATTGGCAGGAGTACACATGTGCGTGTACGCGTGCGAACGTAGAATTCGTGTTGTAAGTTAGGCATAAGTGCTGACATGGACGTAGACTTTGTGTGCGGACCCGTAGATGTAGGCATAGACTTGGTATTGTTGAGCGTAAGAATAGGCGTAAATGTACGTGTAGGCGTAGACTTTTTGCGTCGTGAGCGTAGATATAGGCTCAGACATGTGTATAGATTTTTGTATTGCAAGATGTAAGAGTATCCATGTGCGTGGATGTAGACGTGGATTTTCTTTTGATATTTTTCTAACCAAAATGCTTCTTTGATGTTTTGTCAAATGCTATTATTTTGTTAATCCCTCAGAATGATTTCAAGACAATATTCACAAGTAATTATCGTAGTATTTTGTAAACAAGTCTGAGAAAAGAAAAACGCAATTTGAAAGATGCAAAGAAAGCAACTGTTTTATTGACGTGCCTCTGAATAGGCGAGAGTACACGGTGCAATTCCTAGAAAGAGGTAATTACAGAAGGTTTTAAAACTGTAAATGGCAATAAAAATGATAATTGCTACTGCTGTTCCCCCAATATCCTTTTAATGATCTTATCTCCTTTGCTTCTGAGTTGAATGATTCAAATCTATCTCTCTCTTCGTGGTACGTAGTCGCAGTTCTTAGATTGCAGTCTTTTTGTTCTTTATTTGTTTACATGAAATCCCTAACTTTTTCCTGGATTGCCCTTTCGGGTTTTCACTCCACCGAGATAAATTTTTTTTGTTTATATGCCCCTAATTTTTGCCTGGATCGCCCTTTTAGGTTTTCGATCCACCAGGATGCTCCCTTTTGCCTAAGTCGCCTGCTTAAGGTTCGAGCATAGCCAGCTTCTTATACATAGTGTTTTTGACTACGTCTGAATTTACCGGGTGTGGTAGTTCTTCCCCATCCATTGTTGTGGAGACAAGATTACCACAGGAGGATTTTGTTTTGACTACGTGCGAACCTTCGTAATTGGGGGTCCGCTTACCACGTGCGTCGAGGCGAGGTAGTAGAATCTTCTTGAGTATTAGACCATGTAGTGGTTCATCTTGTACAGTATACCGTTACTCAGAAGGAATTTCGAGGCTAATTTTTGTAGAGTTTGTCGGTCGATGCTGGAGGCATTTTCTGGATGTTCTTGTTTTTCCAGGTACTCCTTGATGTCATAAAACCAAGGCTTGTCGTCCGGTCTTTTTGATAGCAAGACAAAGTGAGGGATCTTGATAATGTCTGTTTGTGATGCACGATTCGTGGTATGACCAAGTTACTTTAAATATAGACGATATAATTGCCAAGGCGTCTGTCATTTGATTTCCTTTTCGTGGGACGTGACTGAAAAATGATTTTTGTGAATTCCGCAGTTAGTTTTCAAAACATGATCCTGATATGGAATCAGTTTTGGATGCTTAGTATCCCGTTCACTATTGACTTAGTCTATGGCTTGTGTGTCTTCTTTGGAGAAGTCAATACTGCCCCTATATCGTGCCCCGGGGCATTTGAAGCCCCGTCGAACGTGGATAACCAACGTGCCCCTGGCTCGGATTCTTCGTCAGATCTTGGTGTTCCGTAGCTGCTTATTTTAACAGCGATGTCTACATTTGGCCTTCGCCTGTTTCTGTAGATATGTACAATAACTTGATCATCTTCTTTGTGGTTCCTCTCTTTTCATTGCCCCTTAGCTTGGTTTTTTTCGGGTCTTCCACTGTGTTCAGATTAATGGTCTTAATAGCCTCTTGATATGGTTGCGTATTGTTAGCTTTTCTTTTTATTTCCTTTTCCATTTTCTCAGAGAGTTCAAGATCTTTATCATCTTCCTCTTTAGCTTGGTCGATAGGAGCATCAAAATTATATCGGATCGCAACAATAGCATTACCGGTGGTTTTGGGCATGAATTTGCACCTTTATCATGTTTTGGTGCAGGTTTAGTATATGAATATTTGAAAATGCATGTGTAGAAAAAGTATTTCCATTTTTGGATTTAAGATATAAATGCTAGAGAAAGAAAAGGTATCTTAATTGAAAAAAAATATAACTTTTATTAATCATAAATATTGTCTGAAACAAAACAAGGTAACCCTTACAAGCAACCCCTATTCCTCGGGCTTGACATAGGTTCTTTCAAAAACATGAAAAATTAATTAGGAAAGAAAAAGGTCTCAGGAATCTTCACGGTCGTCCATCTTTTGAGTTTTTTCTCCTGGGGCGCATTCTTGGATGAATTCAGTTTCCCCTTTGGTGTTGGCTTCGTTGAATATTTTTGCCTCATGTCTACCATGCACTACTCTATTGTTGACAAAAGTCTCTTGGATTGGAGGAGAATGTGCTTCGGCCTTTAGAGTAGCTTTATTTTTTTCTTCAGGGTATGGTTCGAATTAGACTATGCCCTGGTCCCTTAGCCTTTGTAGAGCTTTTTCGGGAGCTTCATTATGTTCCAGCGGGAGTCCATATTCCAACTGATATTCTTTCAACGAGTTTATCGGGGTCTTTGCTTGTCTGCTTTCCCCAGAGTCAATGACTACTTCAATTTCATTTATTGTTAGCCCATCTTGCAACGACATAGGGTCTGATTTGATGTTCGGTTTCTCAAAAGTGATGTCTTGAGATTCTAACAAGTCTTGGACCTTATGCTTGAATGGCCAACATTACTCTAAGGTATTTCTAGGAGAATTAGCATGATACTCACATCTGGCGTTGTCGTTGTACTTTCACGGGAGCGACCCGACTGGGGGAGCTAGAGGCTTGATTTCTACCAAGGATTCCTTAACTAGCTGTTGTAATAACTGACTGGGTGGCATCGGGAGTGGATCAAAATTTCTTTTCGGCCTTCTGCCTTGCTGCTGCCCTTGTGGGATCACTAATGGTTGTTGCACCCTGGGTTGTGACGCTACAAAATTAATTTATCCCTCTTTTCCTTTGGGGAAGTTTGAAGCAGGCCTTCTTGAATTATAGGGGGTACTTGATGGTCCCCCTAATATTTTCCCATTTTTTATTCCAGTCTCGATTCTTTCTCTGATAGTCACTAGATATGAGAATCCCGAGGAGATACTTCTAACCATCTTCTCATAATAAAGCCCCTGCAAAGTTCCCATGAACATGTCTACTATCTCCCTTTCCAACATCGGAGGTTGCACACGAGATGCCATCTCTCTCCATCTCTGAGCATAATCTTTGAAGGATTCTTCTTTCTTCTGGGACAGATTATGGAGTTGCATGCGGGTAGGCTCCATGTCCAGGTTATATTTGTAATGCTTTAGGAAAGCATTAGCAAGATCTGCCCAGGTTCGAATATGTGTTCGCTCCAATTGCATATACCAGTCTAAAGATGCCCCACTTAGACTGTCTTGGAAACAGTGAATCATTAGTTTCTGATCATGGGCATGGGCATGCATCTTCCTGCAATACATACGAAGATGATTTCTTGGACAAGTGAGCCCCTTGTATTTTTCAAAGTCAGGTACTTTGAACTTTAGTGGAATCACCATATCAGGAACTAGACCCATTTTCAGAGCGTCTACTTCGAAAGCGTCAAAACCCTCCACAGCTTTTAGTCTTTCCTCTAGAGCTTAGTATTGATTCATCACTAGTGGATTATCAATAGCATGAGTACCAGTCGTCTTTGAGGGCGCTTGGTTGGTATCCTCTGGGTCGTGGTCTCCGTATTATAGGTCCAAGTAGTTGTCTGCATTATTGGTAGGAATCTGTATGGTATGAGATGCCCCTGATTTTGGCGGCGGTGGGACAAACCTTTCAGTTTCAGCTTCTTGTTAGGTCATGGCGGACTTTTGGGGTCCTGCTTCTGGTTCTTTACTTAGTTGGTGACCGCTTGATGCACCAATAGTCTGGGCTACTTCCTCGAAAGCTACCATGGGAATTTGATATTGCCTGTGAATAATGCTCTTCAAAGCCATAAGAACTTGACTCAAATCTCCTTTCATTAAACTTACGTCGCCCTTTACTTGGTCGAGATCCTCTTTGAATGCAGCCTGAGTTTTCTCGATTTTTTCCATTGCTTTCTGTTGATAATCCCTTGTTCGATATGGAGGCCAAGGAGGTGGAGACCTTCTTCTACCAATGGTTCAACTGGAGAGATGTTTTTAAAAAAAATGAGTTTTGACATGATATGCGGGTGTTCGTGAATGCATGCGTGTGAATGAATGTGTATGAATATGAAAGGGGTTAATTGTCCTATTCACTTGGGTATGTATATGTCTTTTGCTTATTATTTATTCGGTGACCAGCTTAAAAATAGATACTCCAATGAGATAGGGAACAAAATACCGTTATTGAAGGTAACATAATTCAGATATTGAAAAATATTACAATCTTAAACCAAAACTTTATTTGCGTGAAATCAAGCAAAGGGAAATAAGTCTTCTAGGTGCGCCTGCAGATATCTGCTCTTGAAACCATCCACCTTTTCTTGACGAAGCTTGAGAAAGTATTCACCACATTATTTCCCTTTTGTGGCTTTGATTTCAGACATGTTTGGCATACTGACGCGGACAAGTTGTTTCCTTCGGTATCCATTTTTAAAGACAGCCACTGAGATCTTGAATTTATTATTATCTTTTATACCCACTGTGAATAAGACAAATAGAAAGAAATGGGTGACGAATATATGAAATTTATGATGAATATATGAAATGTATGAATGCATAGGTGTAGAGTTGAGTGATAGGATTTTTGTAATAAGTACCCCTATACGGTAGGGATGTATGGTTCAGTGACGGGGTTTTTGTGATAAGCACTCTTAGAAGGTAGGCTCCATAATTTTGACCTACGGTTATTCTACCCTCTCAAAAGGTGGTTTCTTTAAAGGTATCATGAATAACACCAGAGGGAAAAGACACAAGGGCCTCCCTTAGGTGGAGCCTCTTTACGGACCAAAACTTTCGTCTCAAAGTTGTGAAAGGTCTCGTCATGAGATTTTAGGTTAACGCTGTTACAAAGAGTCATGGGTGACCTTCTAAAGTCCTACTCGTCAAGAGGATATCTCTCGATAAGTATTCCTTTTTCGGAAGTTCACCGACTCTAGGAGAAGTCGTCACATAAACTCGTAGGGATTATGTACCCCCTAAGCTAATAGACGAACCTTCTTTCTAAGGGTTATCGAAAATATTTTTTTGAAATAAAAATCTGCCACATAGTAAATATATAATAATAAATAAAAATAGAAAAGAAAATAAAAAATGCAATAAGTAAATTAATGCAAATAAATAAATAAAAATAAAAACCAAAAAGAGACTTAAAACCTAGGGTTAAGAGAGTCCTCAGCAGAGTCGCCAGCTGTTGCAACTGGTTTTTTAATCAAGAGTCGCCACTATTAGTTTTTATCCTAGGGAAGGACATCTAATAGGAAACCCTAATTCGCAGTTTTTATCCTAGGGAAGGACATCTAATAGGAAACCCTAATTCGCAGACAGAGATTCTAGGTTTCGGATTTCATTAGACGAAAGGAAGGTGTTAGGCACCTTTCATCTACCTTGTTCACAAGGATACTAGGTTTTAGGTTTAGGTTCAGGTAAAATAGTGTTTTAAATTTTAATAGGGGAAAGAATTTGTTTTTTTATAGGAGAACTCACTACGATTTTTGATCGTATGCCTACGTATTCCCTTATGAGGAATCAGAGTCTCAATTCGTAGTTCGTAGTTTGGTTGGTGTTTTTTTATAGGATCACGTAGAATTGCTTTCGAATTTATCCTTGAACCTTGTCTGGGTTTTGAAAAGTGAGTGATTGTAGACGCAGTTCACAGTTAATTTTGAAAGAAATTCTCCTTAATCCTTTTTATGAAAATATCTTTTATTTTGTTATGTTAGTGGAAAAATTATTAGTGTTTGATTGGTTAGCTATTTTAGGATGTATGATGCGATATGAGAAAAATATGTTTGGACGAGAAAAATAATTAATGCAATTTAGAAAAATAGAGTTAGTTTTTTAGAAAAATATTTAAGCTAATAACTAACTATCTTTCCTAATTATTTAAAAAAATATCAAATATTAAAAATATCAAATAATTATTTATTAATATGCGAAAATTATATTTAATGCAAATGTGTAAAAATGCGATATATAATAATTTAAAAAAAATAGAAGATTAGAAGGATTATAATAAATTAATTAATTAAGGTTAAGGGGTGCAAAACTTAATCTGGAGGTGTTAAGATGAAGGACCCTAGTTCAGATATTGAATTGGACCCAAAACATGCGGGGGGTGAGGATATTAAGACTGAGCGATGTATTAGAAGAAAATTTGGACCCAAAGATATTTTGAGCCCAAATTGACAGAGGGATACGTTTTGTAACAAGGTAGTCAAATAGGAGGGTCTGGCAAGTAAAGACCCAAGTTTAGATATTGAACTGGACCCTAAATGCAAATGGGATATTA
This sequence comes from Vicia faba, assembly GCA_948472305.1. NCBI lineage: Eukaryota > Viridiplantae > Streptophyta > Magnoliopsida > Fabales > Fabaceae > Vicia > Vicia faba. Next base: position 520,781,210 of record OX451739.1, on the reverse strand, counting down.
AGGGCCCAAGTTCAGAAATTGAACTTGGCCCAATTAAGCGGGGGGTTTAGATTAAGTAGAATTTTAATTAAAAAGTTTGATTTTTTGAATTCTTATAATTAAAATTTAATAGAGTATAATAACCAATTAAATCTAATTATCCTAATAATTATATAACTACATTAATTATTTACCAACAAATCTAAAGCTAATAATAAAATCACCCATTTTTGTGTTTGGACATTTTTTATAGACTAAATTAAGCAATTAATAAAATTAATATTTTATATCCTTTTTTAGAATAATAAAATAACTAAATAGAATGATTAGTAAATTAAATATGAAGGGATTGTTTAACTATAGCCTAATTTAAACAAGAGTTTGTGTAAAAAATAAAATAAAATAACAATAACAATAACAAATGAAAGAAATTGAGATTACCTTTCACGTGACTTTATCTCTATTGCTATCATAAAGTTTTCAAAGCACTAACCAATGGTGGTTGTGCCCCTTTTTTTCGTTCATAACTTTTGCAGAAAAAATAACAGAAAGCAAATCTCTCTTCTTCATAGTAACAAAATTACCTATGTCCCACAATCAAAACCGAAAAAAAAGGAGAGACTTATAGTGGTGGTGACCGCGATTGGAGGGTTTTCGGAGGGACTTCGTGCGTTGGTGCGTGGAAGCTTCACCGAAACATGGTTGTGCAATCTGTGTATGGTTGATGGAAAAATTGTTGATGAATTCTGGATCTGTGAAATTGTTGATAAAACAAAATACTGCATATATATTAGTTTTTTTACAAAGAAAGAAAACCATGAGAAAATATCATTATATGGTTAAATAAAACAAAAATAACAATTAAAAAAATAATCAAGAGGCCTCATATGAAATCATCGGTCAATAATTAGTAAAACAAACACCAATAATATTGAGAAGAAAATTTTAAAAGAAAGTGTTTGTGAAAAGTTGTTGTGAGAAATTCTGGATATTTTCGAATGAATTCTTGATAAGTTTTGAGGGATATTTATAAGTGGAAAAATTAGGTTAAAATCCAAAAAAGAAAGTATCCAACACCAAAAGTCCAAATTCTCATCTTGGCCAGCAAGATTTAGAATATGGACATATTTGTGTCCAGGTGCAAAATTTGATATAAATCAAAATTGATCTGGAAAGATTTTATTTATTTATGAATTATTTTGACTATTTTTTAAATAAAATTAATATTTTAATAAAAAATAATATTTTTAAAATATAATAAATGAATAAATACGAAAATAATAATTTAATAATAAAAAAATATGATTTTTGTTGTTAGAAAAATGAAAAATAAAATTAGTAACAATAAACAGCAAAAATATCCAAAATTCTCTCTTACCAACTATGCTATGTTACTCATTCGAAGGTAAAAAACCAATTAAAAGTATATGAAGACGGACAATTATTTTCTATTTAAAAATACAAATAATTATTATATTTTTTATTTTAAAAATACAAATAATTATTATTATAATTTCAAACAGACTTGAAAGCAAATATTTATAGAAAAACCTCAGAATATTAATATAATTTAAATCAAAGGAATTTTATACTCTGTAAATCCCCAGTTCGAAAATAAATTTGACAGTAACACAAAGGCGGGAAAATTTGGGGTATGACAGCTATCCCCCGAACTCAAGAAAATATCTCGAAAGGTCTTTCCTATTCTTTTCAGCCTTTCCTTATTGGATAAAAGAAAAGTCGATGGCGACTCTTGCTAACCGCAATATTTGCGATCAAACGCAAAAACACCCAAGTCAGTTCTCCCACCGTGTTACAGAACTGGCGACTCTGCTGGGGAAATATTTAAAAGTGGGGTTACCTTAGGGCTATATCACCTTTACTTGCTTTATTTTGTTTGATTTGTTTGCTTTACATTATGGTTCCTTGTTTGGGCTTGTTTTGATCCTCTACCCGGATCTGGGGCACCTTTTTAGGTAAGTAGCAATAGATTATGGAAATTGTACGGTGTAGACCGATATGGTTGAAGCAATGGCTACGTTAGTGTGATGCATTTGTTGGTACCGGTATCCCTTGTGTTAAATCAAGGAGAATACGGGGCCGCTGAGCGGTGTCATGAAGCACTAACTGACCTTAGAACCTTAATTGAACAACTTGGCCATTAGGAAGTAAGGAGATAGCCGGTTTCGGCGGAAAGCTGAAAATTGGTTGATACTCGATACTACACTTTTTGAGATTGGACTTTTGGGATATCTCGGCCGCAATAAAATATTGATTATGCTGAGACAATGCCTAAAATAAAGGTCAATGATATTGAGATCCCCTAGAATCCGGGACTTGTGTGTTTTGTGTGTACATAATAACTTGCTTGCTTTGCATACTTGTACATAACATCATAAACATCATAACATCATAAGCATTCTCACTAACCATTTCAAGGATTTAGGAATTTATCTTTGCTTTATTTTGTAGGTCATGAATCCCATCAGAAGGAATACCATCCGGATCAACTTCGTGAAAGCTCACCCTCAACTCCAAGAGTTAGCATCAAGGGTGCTTGGAGATTCTCCCTTCACCGAGAAATATGGTCTACTTCTCAGCTTGGTTACCTCCAAATTCCGAGAAGAAATGATGTGTGTGCTCTTCCAATTCTTTGATCCCATGCATCATTGCTTCACCTTTCCTGACTATCAGTTGGTCCCTACGCTAGAGGAGTTCTCTCAACTATTGGGAGTGCCCGTGCTTGATCAATTACCATTCACTGGTTTAGAAGGGACTCTAAAGCCTGAAGTCATTGCTGAAGCCCTACATCTGAAGAGAGTCGACATCATAGCAAATTGGGAGACAAGAAGCGGAGTTAAGGGTTTCCTGGCCAAGTTTCTGTTAGAGAAGACTCGTTCATTCTAGGAAGACATGGATTTCCAAGCCTTTGAAGATGTCTTGGCTCTTCTAATATATGGTTTGGTTCTATTTCTCAATCCGGACCAATTCATAGATGTGAATGCCATCAAGGCCTTCCTCTCTCTCATAATCTTATACCTACTTTGCTTGGAGACATTTTACATTGTTTCCACACTCGCACAATAAAGAAAAGTGGTACTCTCTTGTGTTGCATTCCTCTACTCGCTAAATGGTTTACTTCACACTTACCTCGATCAACATTAAAGAACGAGCAAGGATTAACACGGTCTCAAAGGATGATGTCCCTCACACACTCTGACATTTATTGGTGTTCTCGATCCTTGGAGGATGCTACTATCATTGACCGTTGTGGGGAATTCCCTAATGTTCCTTTGCTCGACATTAGGGGAGGTATCACCTATAACCCTTCTCTTGCATTACGACAATTTGGCTATGCACGAAGAGATGGTCCTCATGATGCACTCATCCAAGGTTTGGTGTTCGACTACGAGAGTGATGATCAAGGCTACCGTCAAAGATTTATACGAGCTTGGAAGATGGTAAACAAAGTGGATAGCAAGACATTGGGTCGTAAGAACTCCATTCCTTTAGAGCCTTATCTTAAGTGGGTACGAACTCGTGCTCAAAGACTCGGTATGCCATACCCTGCCACTTTGCCTATCATCATGGAGCTATTAGTTGAAGAAGATATTCCTTATGTTATCTCTCACCCTACCATGCCTACTTATCTTGAAGACTTATAAAGAGCTTAGATCCAACAGAAGGAAGAACGAGACACTTTCGAGGCCCATTTCTATGCGAGTGAAAAGAAGGTCATGGAGCTTACAAGACAGCTTCATGAGGAGCCAAATCTGAACACCTACATCGCACCAAAGAGGATGCGTTCGACCTTTTTGTCTTAGGAGTTTATTTTTCTTTATTTCTTCCATTGTAAGCCCAAGGGGAACGGTTGTAATCAATTTAAACTTATTAATACAATTGATGCTTGCTCTTTCTTTGTCTATAACAAATTTAAATTTTCTAAGTCCTTGAAAACATTGCATCCACATACCATGCATCATATCATGACAGGCTTTTCCATACAGGTCTCTCATCTACTTACTGTTTATTTCAGTAGAGATGGTTCTAGAACAGACTATCAAAGACATTCAGACTCAAAATGCTCAACTTCAGGAAATGTTTTTGAACTTGTCCAAGGGACAAGAAGAGGTGAAAGCACTTCTCACTAGGGGCATGATCATGGGGAATCCTGAGGACAACAAGGATGACCTGTTGGAACGGCTACAAACTAAAATGGAAACATTGAAGATCCAGATGATGGGACAACTGGTGGGCCAGATGGCTCTTATCCAAAACTTAGCTCAAGAACAAGAGGAGCTAAGGACCCTTGTCAACAAACTTCATCAAGACAGTTACAAACGTATGAAGCAAACAGTCGAGATTGGGGATCAAGTAATTATTCAGCTTCCTATGAGACCAGAAACCGGGTTAAGGGAGAGCAGACCTTCCCAGATTGCTTCCACGTCACGGGCCCAACATCGACCTCGTCAACATCAACGGGAAAATCAGCAAAGGCAAAACAAGCCCGAGAGACAGTTTACTAACATCAACATGCCACTGTCGCAAGCATTGAAACACATGTTGAGCATGAATCTGATTATGTTGATAGGACCTCATCCAAACCCCAATACTGCTTCCCCCCGCTATATCCCAATGTAAGGTGCGCCTATCACTCTGACAGTCCTGGGCATGACACAAACGATTGTTGGGCGTTGAAGTACAAGATTTAAAATTTGATCGACGGAGGAGCGTTGGAGTTCACACAAGATGGTCAACTGGAGCTCTTCTACCACCCCTTAAGGGCATCCAATTGAAGCGACGGTCTGGGCAAGAAATTTTTTCTGTTTATTCAAATTTTCAGTTGTAATTTCTTTGTTTGCTTAAACGCCTATCTTTATGCCAGACTTTGATTACTCTCATGAATGCATTAAATATGTTTGTCTTGAATTAATCCATTCTTTTTCATTCTATTTAAACTATGCTTTTTACTCCCTTTATGCTATTCAATGTTTGTTTTAAAAGTTGCAAGCCTTTAGATGGAGGATGACGAAAACAATTCCATAATCTCATACAGTATGCTTTTGGACAAACCTTGTTGACGATGTACATGAGTTTTTTCAATTCCTAAACACTGGAGTTATAAGGAGGATAATCCCTAGTTAACCCCTTTGAGCCAAAGAAGTAGGAGTTTCCTTTTTACACAAACTGAAACCTTTAATCAAAACCTGGGGCAGGGTAGTCTCTCAGTTAATTCAAACGCGCGTTAAGTCGCAAACTTTCACCTCGTATACAACGAATGACATCAAAAACATTCCTATGGAATTAAAAGACAGTGATGGTTCCCTACCAAAATAGGCAGTCATTATCTCTCAAAAGAAAAAACCCACTAAGTCAAAACCTACGAAGGAGACTTAAGAAAAACTGGGGCACCCCACTGACCGTAATCTCAAAAATAAGAACAGTCAGGAAAAATCAGGGATAATAAATCAAAAAGAGGTCACTAAAAATCCTTAACAACATGGAAAATATGGCAAAAAAAGACTTCCTTCCAACAAACTTAACTTGTCTGAACCATCACCAAAACGGAATTCTAGACTCGATTGGAGTCCAAACGCACAATTAACTGAGTTTAGGACTGAAGGACATCACGAAGAACGGGAGGGTACAAATACACTTTGAGCCTTATCCTTTGTTTCTTAAATTGTGAACCAGACCACGATACAACCTTTCAAAGTCCTAATTGAAGCATGGGTTAGTCCGAAAGCATACTGTTATAAAAGGTATCCTGACTCCTGTAAGGCTTACTCTAAATCCCGATTTGAATTCACATACTTTCAAAATTCTTTCATCTGCTAAAACGCATTTTTAAAACTTTAAGACAAGCATAAACTTTGCATTATTTTGAATATTGTTGTTTGCATATGGCTAATTGTTTTACAAGTGAGAAATTCACACGACGAATGTCCAACGAACGAAAGCTCTCTCAGTGAACAAAATCACTTCAAATGGGATGACACTTCAAATGGCAGATCTCCTATAAACAAAGGGACGTGACATGTCACTTTCCAACTCGCCTGGGGGAAGTCAAGTCAAGATTCCAAGGAATCTCTCAAGAAATGCTGAATAACTAGGGGCGGGTCTGTATCTGAATCACTTGGGGCATTGAACATGAATTCCAACAAAGGGTTGCATACGGTCAGGCAAGCATTTCCTGGAAATACTAAAAATACTTGCTACTAGGGGAAGTGACGAATCCTCCACAAGGTCCTTTTCACAGGGTGATCCCCAACCAATATTTCAATCTCTGAAAACTTCTCCCCAACTGAGTTGATTTCAAGAACCTTCGAGGAGTTCTGCCAAAAGAAAGCACCTCTCCAACAGATTGGCGAAAAGGTTTATTTCCCCAACAAATGGAAAGATTCCCAAACTTGAATTTGCCTCCCAGACTATCACAAATCAAGGGACCACAACTCCTCTTCCCCAGTAGACTTTCCTACAATCCCCGGTAAGCTGCTGCAAAACCTGGAAGACAACCAGATAACAGTTAACTCCTTTATCCCCAACAAGTTGTTAGCTTCCTTTCTCTTCCATCATGAGATAACCCTCTAGTAGAGAAACGGACAACTAAGACTCCTAAACTTTTTTCCCCAAAACGGAAATCAACACTCTCCACAGAGTTTTCTTCTCAAGAAAAATCAACATCCCCCAGCGGATTTCTCCTCAAACAACAAAAACAAGAATCCACGGTGGAAACGTTCTAAGCAAGGTTTGAAGATACTCTTCATCCCTCAACGATCATCCAGGACTCAGCCTCCTAAATCTCCCCAACATTTTTCAAGGATTTATTTTCCAAGACAAAAATACATTCCAATAACATTTCGCATTTCATGCATCATATTACATACATGACAAGTGCATACGACACAATCTCATTTATTTTGAGAACATCGTTGAACCATGCATTTCATACATCATGGCATTGCATGCAGCTAACTCTTTACCTTTTCAGGAAATATCAAATCAACAGATGGCTATCATCAATGATCTTTCTCAGGTCAGAGATTAATACCTGAAACCAGATAGGACAACTATCTCAAACGACCAACTTTTTGAAGTTCCAGATTAATACCTGTAACTAGCAAGGAAAACTATATGTGGACGACTGATTATAGATTAACACTTGTAACAAGCCAGGAAAACTATATACATGAAGAGATTGAAGATTAACACCTGTAACAAGCCAGGAAAATTATCTTTCTTTCTCAGGTCAGAGATTAATACCTGAAACCAGACAAGACAACTATCTCAAACGACCAACTTTTTCAAGTTCCAGATTAATACCTGTAACTAGCTAGGAAAACTATCTGTGGACGATTGATTGTAGATTAACACCTGTAACAAGCCAGGAAAACTATCTATTTGAAGAGATTGAAGATTAACACTTGTAACAAGCCAGTAAACTATCTTTCTTTCTCAGGTCATAGATTAATACCTGAAACCAGACAGGACAACTATCTCAAACGACCAACTTTTTCAAGTTCCAGATTAATACATGTCACTAGCCAGGAAAACTATATGTGGATGACTGGTTATAGATAACCACCTGTAACAAGCCAGGAAAACTATCTACATGAAGTGATTGAACATTAACACCTGTAACAAGCTAGGAAAACTATTTTTATTTCTCGGGTCAGAGATTAATACCTGAAACCAGACAGGACAACTATCTACTCAACCAGCTGAAGCAACCCTACCCAGGTTTCTTCTCATTTCCAGATGCAGTTTTACACGAACTCATCATGAAGCAATCCTACACGGGCTCATTCAGATTCAGCTTTATGATACAATTCAGATACGCTCCAGATATGTATGCCATTCTGATACTCATTCAGATTCAGCTTTCTAATACAGTTCAGATACGCTCCGGATACAGATGCCATTCTAATACTCATTCAAATTCAGCTTTCCGATATAGTTCAGATACGCTCCGGATACGGATGCCATTCTGATACTCATTCAGATTTAGCTTTCTGATACAGTTCAGATATGCTCCAGATACGAATTCCATTCTGATACTCATTCAGGCTCAACTTTCATATACAGTTCAGATACGCTCCAGATACGAAAGCCATTCTGATACTCACTCAGATTCAGCTTTCAGATACAGTTCAGACACGCTCCAGATACGGATGCGGTTCTGATACTCATTCAAGCTCAGCTTTCATATACAGTTCAGATACGCTCCAGATATGGATGCCATTCTGATGATCATTCATCACATTACTCAAATACAATCCAGATACGATCTAGAAACGGATGTCATTCTGACGCTCATTTAGTACATCTTTCAGATGCGAGTCAGATACAATCCATTTATGGATATTTTTCTGATACTCATCCCACTACATCTAATATTTCAGTATAAATCAACCAGAGATTTATTCTGATACTACTTCAAATGTTTGCCATCAATCACTTTTGGATGGCATCTGTAAGCCCATCTCCGACAACTCTCCATCATCTCTCCAAATGGCATCTGTAAGCCCATCTCTGATAACTCTCTATTATCTCTCCAAATGGAATCTTTAAGCCCATTCCCTGCATAATCAACCACCACATCATCGAATGCAAATTTCTGGGCACTCTAGTGTTCAATCATCTTCCACCTTCAAGTCACGAATGGCAGGTTCGCTAATCTAACTCTTCAGGTTTAAGAAGATTGAACATGGGCAGCTGTTGTACCCCAAAATTTGCTCTCTTATTTCTCAAGGGATCATCCTGGACCCTCAGGATTGCTTCTGTCAAGTTTCAAGTCTCGGATTACAATTTTCCAAGAAAGTCATTCACAAGGGCAAAATGGTCAAATGTACACTGAAAAGTCAAACTTTGACTTTTGGATCAAAAATCAAGTTTCAACAATTATATTTCATCAAGACATGAAATTAATTCATTAAAATCAAAAGTCAGAAATTGATTTGAAAAGATCAAATTTCTAAACATTTAGAAAATTTTCTAAATGTTAAGAGAATATGATACTTCAGAACTTCTGGGTCAGCCTCCACACAAGTGCAATCAGAATCTGTAGAGACGGTTCAAAATATGAATCTTCAATAAGAACATATGGAAGCAATGTTCTTCGGTCAGAACATGACTCTTCAGCATATGGAGGCTACGTTTCTGGTCTTCTAAGATCAAAACATCACCAAATCCTAAAACCTTGTTTGAGCAGCCTGCTGCTCTGCTATATCACAGTCCTGCAACCAGCTGCTGATCCAGTCCATGCTTGCACTTTATCAAACCCCATATTTGCACCAAATTAGCATACAAAAACTGTGATTAAAAATCAATGAAACAATATGCCAAAAGGTTTTAAATCCCATTTGTTTTTCCCCCAAAACCACAACAAACTCACCTATAAATAAGTTGTTCCATCACACTTTCAAGGGGTTGGCTTTGGAAAAGAGAGGATTATCAAAGAGAGAAAAGAAAACAGTCAAACATTTGTAAACCCAGAATTCCCAAACAAAACCAAAACTTTATTATTCCCTTTTGAATCAAAGAACATAACGTTTTATTTCATTCCTTGCTAATCCTAGAACATCTGAAGGCAGCAGCTCAAGTCCCAAACACACGTTTCAAATTCAAGGTAAGTCTTTCTGACTTTGAATTTTTTATTCAGAACATCATTAAATATGTAAATATCATAGTATTGATGTTGTCCATATCATTGCATAAGTAGAAAAACTGTAGATCAGAGCTTCTTGAATAAAGCTAGGCTCAGAATTAGGATTAGAACTTCTATGAACTGTTGTGATTTTATCTTTCTGATTTGTTGTTGTTAAGAACTGAATAAGTTGTTGATGAGCTGATTAATGTAAGGAAGGAGTTGAAGTGTAATACAGAACTTTTGAGTTCTCCTCACTGTTTTAACACACAAAACTTCTAAGATTTCTTACTGTTTTAATACACAAAACTTCTAGGTTTTCACTCTGTTATGACACAGCACCAGAACTTCTAGGCTTTCTTACTATTTTAACACACATAAATTCTAGGTTTTCAGATTGTTATGACACAACACAGAATTTCCAGGCTTTCTCCATTTTAACACAACACAGAACTTCTAATTTCCACTCACTTTTTAAACACAACACATAACTTCTGACTTTTTGTTCACTGTTTTAACACATACAACATTCCTAAGATTTTCTCACTATTCTAACACTCAGAACTTCAGTATGTAGCGACCCGAAACTTCTGTTTTTCCGTTAACGTTTCTTTCAGGACCCTAATGTGCATCAACCCAGAACTTCTAATTACATCTGACATTTCATTCTGAACCACAGCGCGCCCGACATCAGAGCTTCTGATCCCCTTTTATTCTTGTTTACAGTAACATGCTGATCCTATTTCTCATTATTTTCCTTTTTTTTATCATTTTAGCATTAGAACTATTTTCATACAAAAACATCAAAAATATTTTCTCTTATTAAATAATTATTTCCCTTTATTTTATTAAGACAAAAAACCATTTTCAAAACAAGTCTTTTCTTTTTTCTTATATTGTACAATTCAATATGGTTGTAATAGATAATTAGGATTTAAAATTCTTGCAAACTCCCTATTGGAAAATATGTACCCCCATCCCCGAAATGATGTAACAGCGTAGGACTTTAGATTTCCTCAATTTATCGCTTTCAAATATAAATGCTAGTAATTAGGGTGTGTATGGAAAGACATAAAATCAACAAATAGATAACCCGAATAAAGACTAAATGCATGTAAACCAAACACACATGCACACTGGCACCCTTAGGGTAAATCCCACTTTGTTGCCTTTTGGAAAATAGTCGTGTCCCTCGAGCATGTGTGTTTTAGCAAAGACCCTTGATAAAAGATCGTAGTCCATCGATGGCCCTTAATTTTGCCTTCGGTAAATGATCTAGTCCCTAAACGACATTGATAAAACGTTCCATAAGTTGCCTTCTATGACTATACAAACGTCCCGTGCCCGTCCCTTCACATCCAACGATAGGGTTTCTTACTAAAACAATGATAAGATAACAACATCTAAGGAGGAGGAAAAGAACGTTTAAGACCTTTTGAGTAGGTAGGTTACTCCTAGTTGCTTTCTCACAACAAAATATTTTATACACCAACACTTCACTTTGAAACATTTCTCAAAAGACAAAACACATTGTATGCGTTCTTATAGAGATGAGAATCATTACAAAAACATTCTTTTTCAAAATACTTTCAAAACCCACATCACAAACACATTTTCAAACAAAAAAGCAAGTGATCTAGCAAGCAACTAAGAGCCCGTAGATAACTACGGATGGAAAGGGTGCTAACACCTTCCCTTTTCATAACCTACCCCCCGAACTCAAGAAAATATCTCAAAAGGTCTTTCCTGTTCTTTTCAGCCTTTCCTTATTGGATAAAAGAAAAGTCGGTGGCGACTCTTGCTAACCGCAACATTTGCGATCAAACGCAAAAACACCCAAGTCAGTTCTCCCACTGTGTTACACTAACCACGCCCTTAGTTTTCATTTATCTTGCCTGAGTGATGCAAATTTTGAAGTTGAAGTTACAGAAAAATTAGGTCAGAATTTGGTACCAATAGAAATTCGTGTTCATCTTTGAGTGTTAGCTTAAGTTATTTACATATTTGAAATCGTGATGAAATTTCTAACAAGTTTGATGTTTACACTTTCTGAATGGTTGAGAAATGAGCAAATTTGAAATTCAAAAATGGCTGGCGCGAGGAGGAAGATGAAGTACAATCAGAAGCAAGTTTATTTTATATTTAATAGGTGTTGCATAAACTAACTGATATATCACCACCCCAGTGGTTAAAGCGCACACCTGTCACCTATGAAACTTGGGTTCGAGCCCTAGCGTCCCATTTTGTTATTTTTCTAACAATTTTTTGTTCCTTGTTTTGTTCTAGCGCGTTTGGGCCTCCCTGGCTTTGAGCCTTATCATTTTTTTCTTTCCATCACCCCACTTTACTTAATTCAGACGCAGGCCCATCACTTTTATTTTATTAATTTCTGATTTGAAATAAAAATAAATAAAATGTTGTTTTGGGCCTAACCTTTTTACTACTTTTTTACACCCTATTTTACTTTTTAACATCAGGCCCAACTTTTTATTTCTTTTATATTTTTATATTTTCTTTATTCATTTATTTTATTTTTTACTTAATAAAAATACAAAAATATATTTAAAATAAATAGATTAAAAATATTTTAATTCTTTTTATTTTATTTTACTTCACTTATTTTTAAACAAATAAAACCTCAAAAATTATTATTTTCTAGACAACTAAATTAGACTTAAGGTTTATTTTTAATTAACTAAGACTTTAGATTTTGTTAAATAATTAACCAATTTCCCTTTTAAATTAATTAGTTTAATTAGGTTAATTAAAACTTTTTCCATAAAAAACAATTTTCTTTTCTTCATCTTTACATTTTTTTGTACATTGTATTATTTCGCATTATAATTTATATAACTGTCAAAGTCTTGTAATAGCAATTAGGGTTTATTTTACTTGTCATCCCCATTTGTAAATTTGTATTACCCATCCCTAAAAGTATTGTAATAGCATAGGATATTTAAATTCCATAATTTATCGCATTCCATATTATTCCTAGTAATTAGAGTGTGCATGACAAGACTAAAATCAACCCTAGAAAAACCCTAAATTCAAAAATAATATACATGAAAATAAAATACTTTGCACACATGCACCTCTAGGATAACCCACACTTGTTGCCTAGGATATAAACAATCACGCCCCTCGAACGTGATATGTTTTAGCAAAGACCCTCGATAAAAAGATTGTAGTCCCTCGATGACCCTTCAATGTTGTATTCGATAAACGATCTTAGTCCCTCACGACAAATTGCTAAAACATCTTACAAGTTGCCTTCTATGACTGTACGATGACCCACACATGTCCCTCACATCCAATGATATGGCTCTATATCCACTAATGTTAGAAAAGCACTATCTAAAGGAGGAGAAAAAGAACAAAGACTTTTTGAGTAGGTAGATTGTTCGTAATTTCTTGCTCACAAACAAAACCATTTACACCTCAAAACACTTTTCAAAACAAACATTTTGTATACAGTCTCAACGATACGAGAATTATTGCAAAATTTCCTTACATTGGCATTTTCAAACATCTTTCAAAACATTCCCTTTTCAACAAATATTTTCAAAACCAACACTTTGTATACATTCTCAACGATACGAGAATCATTGCAAAGTTTGCCAAACTTAGGTGTTTTCAAAATATTTTCAAACATACACAAACACAAATCATTTCAAAGTGAGCTAGCAATTAAGAGCCCGTAGATAACTACGAATGAAAAGGGTGTTAACACCTTCCCTTTTCATAACCTACCCCCCGAACTCAAGAAAATTCTCAAAAGGTCTTTCTTGTTCTTTTCACCCTTTCCTTTATTGGATAAAAGAAAAGTCGGTGGCGACTCTTACTATCCGCAATATTTGCGATCAAACGCAAAACACCCAAGTCAGTTCTCCCACCATATTACACCCATTTACAATTATCTCCAGAGTCATGTTATTCCCCAATGAGTTATTCTCCTGTTTGAACCCACTTTCTTAGTCTATTTTATGTTGTAACATTGTCTATTTTATTTTGTTATTCTCAGTGATGTCTTGTTTCCCCTACGAAATCTTTCTTTTACATTTATAATCATAAACATTGGCGGACATCTTAGGGCGAAAGTTGAGTATTTTGTATTTAAGTATCTTCAATCACGTCGAGATAAAGATTTTAACATTTCATATTTCCGAATAGAAGATACTTAAATAAGTGTAGCTGTTATACCCTAATTTTTGGTCCTCTTATATTTTTACCTCAATAGGCTTATACCTCATTCTCATACATATGCATGTATATAATTAGTTCTATGTTTATGGGACCAAGGTATTTGGTATTGATGATCTTATTCACTCCAAGGGAGAGAGAGAGAGAGAGAGAGAGAGAGAGAGAGAGAGAGAGAGAGAGAGAGAGAGAGAGAAAGAGAGAGAAAGAGAGAGAGAGAGAGAGAGAGAGAGGAGTTTAAGGAAATGAGGAGAATGAGAAGTCCTCAATATAATGGCACACTCAACCTACAAGAGCTTCATACATATCAAAATATTATCACTAAACTCTCATGGCCATTTGGCGGCTAAGGTTTCAGATGATTGATAGTGTATCACATTCCCCTATCTCATTGGTGCCCAACTAGGGTTTTGAATAAAGTCAGAATATCACTGATTTGTTAAAGAATACAAGATCTCATGGTTCAATATGCATCTTAAGGCATCCATGTGTTCATTACAAGGCTTTTGAAAAGGTTGTAATTGATCAAAGTAGGGGAATTGTTTGCAAATGGAAAAAGTCAATAAAAGTCAAAATGCAGTCAAACTGATGAAATTATGGTCAACATAAAAAATTTTCATCAAATTTTATGAAATCAATGAAATTGACCAAGAATATGAAGTGGAATCAAGATAATCAGAAAATTCCCAAATTTGATGAAATTAGGGTTTCACAAAATTTTCTAAGTATGGAGGAAATTCATGATCATTTGCCTTACTTCACACAGGTGTATCTCTCTCATTTATGGTCCAAACTGAGCAAACAATACATCATGTTAAAGATAAAGTTTCCTACTCAAATTTTGTAGAAGGAATCAAGATCAAATTTTCCATGGTTAAAAAGTTACAAGGGTTTGAATTTAAAGATCCAATTCTGATCAGAATCCAACACTTAGAGAATTTTGAGATTCTCTACAAGTGCCCAAGTGCATGACTTCATGGGTAGTTTACATAGGGTTCTAGGTTCCTATTCAGAATCTCTTCAACTACAAAGTTGTTCCATCATCTTTTCTCTTTCTCATGACATCAAGAATGCAACATTTGGTTCATTATTGAGAAAGTTAGAGATTCATGAAGTAGTGAATATGAAGTTGATGAATGGTTATTTGACTAAGAGAAATTTCAGGTATTTCAATCAGTTTTAACATCACAATTTCATGGCCTTTTTAAGGGATGTTCCAAGCTTTGTCTAAATTTTCTCTCAACAAGAGAAGTATAGCATGATATGCCAGCTTTCCATTGCAACCAAGATTGAGTCATTTGGAGGCTTGAAGTGCATGATTCAAATGCTTGAAGCAGACTGCATGGATATGAACTCAAAGTTTATATTTGGTCATAACTGGTAGTTTATTGCATTTTTTAGTACATTAGAGCAACACTAGCTTGTAGCGGATCTCTCATACGCACCACATTATCACTTGTTACTCAAAATAGCCAAACAATAGGGTACTATGCATGAATTATGGTAAAAGTGTACTCTAGTTAAAAGATGCCATTTTTCTAAATTTGTGGATAAAGTTTGCTTGGCCAGTCCACACTTTTCCTCATGCTCTATTCTCCCATTCATGATTACATCACCATGATTCAAAATTAACACAACATAACAATGCCTTTGAATGCAAAACCTGTGACCTCACTCTCCATCATTTTTTTGAGACCACCATTCAATTCAAACTCATTTGTGAAGATTGATCATTCGCCCAACTTCCTTGATATATATCTATCATCATCATTCAAATAGAGTTAGTTACAAAAAGATTAAAAACTCTGAAAACGGTTACGATTACCATTCATCATTGTGAGATCTCTTTTTTTTCTCTCATTTATCTCAACTCGGAAGCTATGAATCTCCATTGTTCGTGAGGATTTTTATGGAACCTCTCGATCAATTCTTCATCACCACGTGGTGTAGAAGCTTTTACACGCAGAAGCACGCATCTGGATTCCTCCATTGATTCAGTGTAAGCTTATTTCAGTCTTTCATCGAGTGTTCGCAAGCCTAAAGTTGCAAGCAATTTTAAAGCAAGCTAAGAGTTTCATCTTCATCTACAAGAGAGTTGCAAGGGGTTTGGTTGAGTTTTTTGGATCAAGAACGTGATAAAGATTGCAACAGACGAATTTCCATTTGGTAAATCTTCCCAATCCATTTCCACTCTCATTCATCATTGCTTTATCATGTAAATGGCATCTGAAGTCCTACCTTAGGGTAGAAAATGATTGTGTGATAACTGCGTAGCATTTCCTTGCGATTCTGTTAACATTCAATTTTTAGGTGAAACTTATGAGCTTTGTTCACGGTGAAACTAGAAGTTTTTGTGAAATCCAAGGGTGGATTCGATCTCTACGTAAAATTCTGATCAAGATTGTGGCTATTGTTTGTGTTTTCACGATAATTTCGTGACCTCCAGCAGCGGAGCTTCGCCGAAGAAGAAGGTATGAGTTAGGGCTTGCGACTGTGTGTTTGTTTCATCTGAATCTGATTACGTGAGGTGGCAGTCCTATTAGAACATAATTTGGTTCTATATCTTAGTAATAGTTTTGACGATAACAAATACATGATATATATAAAGAACAAATTTTCCATCTAATAAATTATTAAAATATGCAGATAAGTTCTGATAAATAAGCATAGAAGTTGGCGAACAATTTACACTAAGAAGATCTGATGAAAAATCATAGAAGATGATGAGTGTATTTGTGTGTTGAAGTTCTGATTAGACGAAGCATACAAACTTAGAAGAAAATCCGTGTAACACGCTCAATAGAAGAAGTTCTGATGTTATAACTTCTGAAACACCAAAGTTGCAAGCTAAATTTTGATACTCTAATAAGTGAAGTTCTGGAAGAACAAAGGAAGTCTCAATACACTCATCTATACTGAAGTTCTAAGACTCAACACTTAAACTCAAGTTATACTTTGATAAGTGAATATTTTGAAAGTATAAAGAAGCTTCAATGTGTCTGTCTCACCCAAGTTCTGATCATATGAATCTCAAGAAACTATGATGATCTAAAGTCTCAACATTAATATTCTTATTCTGATCAGATTTCAAAGAAGCAAAGTTCTGATGCGTTACGATTCATTCATTACAAATCAAAGAGTAACAGGTGGAACAAGACAAGATCTATATTTTTGGAAAGTGCATTAACAACATTTTATCAACCTTCCAAAGATAATTTCTTATGTCTCGAAAAATTCAATTCACTTTCTCGATATAAAGAAGACTATGAAGAAGAATCAAACATCACTCATACATACCAAAAAGAGCGATAAAAAACATTCTCTATAATTTTCTCTTGAACTATCACTGTGATTTAATCTTTGTGTAAATATCATAGTTGTGATATAGATTTTTAGAAGCATTTGTTAAACACATTATTTTTGTTAGAAAATTTGTAATTTCTTGAGAAATCAAGTTGTGGTTTACTCTTTAGAAGGCATTGGCGGTAGTCTTTATGAATTGTAATTTTTTAAGAAACTAAGTTGTGGTTTGATCTCAAGAAGACGTTGATAGTTGTCTTTATGAATTGTAATCAAGTTTTGATTAGTGGATTAAGACCTCAATTGAGAGAGGAGAAATCACCTTGGTGGGTGGACTGAAGTAGTTTGAGTTCAAACGAACTAGGATAACCAAACGTGTCATAGTGTTTATATTTTTGAAAACCCTAATTCAAACCCCCCATATATTGTGTTTTTCTATCCTTAAATTGGTATCAGAGCTCCTGGTTTTGGATGCTAACACTTAACCGTGTCAGAAAAAGATCCTAAGAAAGAAAAGCACTATGGTGGAACCTAGTCAGAACAACAACAACAACAACCATGATGAGAAGGACAGAATCAACGACATACCTCCAATCTTTGATGTAGAAAACTTAGATTGCTGAAAAGGCAGAACCGAGAGTTTCTTTCTAGCTTATGACGCTGATCTCTGGGACATGGTAACTGATGGCTACATTCATCTAGTCGATGCAAATGGTTAGAAGATCGATAGAAAGAAGATGACTGATGAACAGAAGAAAGAATTCAGAAACCATCACAAAGCCAGAACAATCCTCTTTAGTGTTATCTCATATACTGAGTATGAGTAAATCATAAATAAATATTATGCTAAAAACATGTTTGAATCTCTAAAAATGACGCATGAAGGAAACACACAAGTCAAAGAGATCAAAGCTCTTGCACTTATTTATAAGTACGAAGCTTTCAAAATGGAAGAAGAAGAAACTAATGAGACAATGTTCTCAAGGTTTCAAAGTCTGGTTGCTGGATTAAAAGTTCTGGACAAAGGTTACTCCATAGCATATCATGTAAATAAAATCATCAAAAGCTTACCAAAGAAATGGAGACCCATGGTCACAGCCTTAAAGCTTGTCAAAGATCTGAACAATATATCTCTTGAAGAACTTGTCAGCTTTCTGAGAAGTCACGAGATAGAACTAGAAGAAGATGAGTCCCAAAAGAAAGGTAAGTCTCTTGCTCTTAAATCTAATAAAAAATATGAAACTAAAGCTTTTTAGGCAGAAGAAGAAAGCTCTAGAGGATCCTCATAAAAATAAGATGAATCATCTCTTCTCTCCAGAAAAGTCCATCAGTTATGAAAGCACAGACAGAGGAAATTCAGAAACCCCGGAAGAACAGGTAATCACTTTAAATCATCCTCCAGATACATAAAGTCTAGCAGCAAAGATGTTGTCTGTTACAAATGCAAAGAGCCAGGTAACTACAAAAGTGATTGCCCCAAACTTCAGAAAGAAAAGCCTAATAAGAAATTATTCAAAGAAAAGAAGAAAAGTCTTATGGCAATGTGGGATGACTCAGAATCTTATGTAGCAAAATCAGCATCAGAAGATGAATGTGCCAATATCGCTTTAATGGAAAACATATCAGATGACACTAGTTCATCTGAATCAGAATCAGACTCAAAAATAGAAGAGGTATTCTCTAACTTTTCTAGATCTTAATTAGAAGACGGTCTCTCTGAAATTCTTGAAAGATATCAACTTCGAGTCAAAAACAAGAACCTAAAATACGTTCTAGTATCTGACTCTGAAGAAACTTGGAAACTAAAAGCATAAAATTCTGAGCTAAAAGAAACCATCTCTAAACTAAAAAATGAAAATCATTTTATTAAAAACGAGTTACAAAAAGCTCAGAAAGAATCTATCTCAGAAGTTTCAACTAGTTCTGATAACATCATAAAAGAATATGATCACAACTTCCAAAAATTTCTAGCTAGAAACATAGATAGAAGTAAGATGGCCTCTATGATCTATGGAGTTAGCAGA
Organism: Vicia faba; assembly: GCA_948472305.1. Taxonomy (NCBI): domain Eukaryota; kingdom Viridiplantae; phylum Streptophyta; class Magnoliopsida; order Fabales; family Fabaceae; genus Vicia; species Vicia faba. The sequence goes on along the minus strand of OX451739.1, from coordinate 520,762,064 downwards.
AACGACAGAAAAGGTATAGGATATGTGAAACCAAAAGGAAAAGAACCATATCCACCAAAACAAGTTGATAACATGGTCATAAAATACACACCCCTAAATTCACATTTCACATATGCATACGCACATGACATAAAATACACTAGTGAATCTTATTTTGTGAACTCTTATAAACCAAAATTCAATCAGAATTATAGAAAGTCTAACAAACAAGAACCCAAAAAGATATGGGTACCAAAGGATAAAATCATCTATGTTGCAGATGTCTTTAACAGCAAAGTTGAAACACCAGTCTTGGCACCTGAACTCTGGATGCTCTTGACACATGACAGGAAGAAAGCATATGTTCCAAAGCCTGGAACTTAAAATTGGAGGATACGTAGGTTTCAGAGGCAATAAGAAAGAAAAGATTATTGGCTCTGGAACCATTGGTAACGATCATTTGAAAAAGTTTGATTCTAAAGCAATAGTGTTTCATGTTAGGATACTCTGAATTTTCAAAAGGTTATAGAGTATATTACATAGAAACATGAATTGTTGAAGAATCTATTAGTGTCAGTTTTGATGATAAGCTTGGCTCTCAAAAGTCAAAGCAGGGTGAATCTTTTGCAAATATAGAAGTTCTAATTATAGGAATTGAAGACAGATCTTCTGAAAATAAAAGTTTAGAACTTCAGCTAAATACAGAAGAAGACATCACAAATATTACAACATCTTCCAAAGAACTCATCCAGAAAAGATAATCCAGAAGCCACTTAGCACATCCTGAAAACATGATTCTGGGAAAGAAAGATGAACCAATCAGAATAAGATCTAAATTCAAAATACTGGAGAGTCTATCATAGGATTAGTGTCTCTCATCTAACCTACATACATCAAAGCAAGTATGTTAAAGAACTTCTGAAGAAATTTGATATGTCAGAAAGTAAGCCATCCAAAACTCATATGCATCCTACATGCATTATGGAAAAGGATGAGGTAAGTAAGAAAGTAGAATAGAAGATCTACAAAGGTATGAATGGTTCTCTCCTATATTTAATCCTCAGAACTTTTTGATTTTTTTTTTATGAACATCTGAACAATAGTTCTCAGAAGTAAGAAGGAAAATTGTCTCAAACTATCCAGAAGATCTGAACGTTTTTCTGAAAATGATTCATTTCAAAGATAGACGCAAGTAGTTCACCATATCAACATCTGTCAACCCTAAATTCTAAGTCACTCTCTGAGGCTGAACACGTGTTCAAAATCTGAAGGGCTGAAACGATTGAGTTGACACATTGAGGCGCGAGTCACATTGGTAACTGTTTAGAAAAATCTTCATGTCGTCCCCCTTTTCAGAAATCATTTTTGTTATTAATCATTTTGGTTATTTTATTATGAAATTATTTTCATGTTTTCTCTTTGTTGGCTATTTATACCTCACTTTCACCACAAATCACTTCCACACCTTCACTCTCTCTCACCTTGTTTTCTCTGAATTTGCTCTTTTCCCTTTTGTATGCTCTAAAACCCTAATTCTGTGAACAATGGCTTCTTCTCAACAACAACAAAAGTCTCAGGATCTTGCTCCTCATATCAACATCCTTGGTTCATCCTCTACTTCCAACGAAGAAAGGTATGTTGAACCTACAAGAACTCTCATTACTTCGGTTGATTCTCTCGAAGTTCTCTATGAACTCATAATTGATTTTGAAAACATGAAAGAAAATGGCTATGACCTTACTCATAATGTTGAGTTTCAAGGGTGGACAAAATACTTTGATCAATTAATTGGTCCAGTTTTTCCCAAACTGGTTAAAGAATTATGGATTCATGCTACTGCATCAAATTATCAAGTAACTTCTTATGTAATGGGAAAGAAGATTGTGATCACCGAAGATCTCATTGGAAAGCTTATTGGTCATGATAGAAGCGGCATCAGGTGCAGTGAAATGGAAGATAAAGGTTTTGACCTAACCATTGTATATAAAGAAATCTTCTATTCTAGACAATCCTCCAACAAGATCAAAGATCTGAAAGACTATCTCAGAATTTGGTCTAGAATAATTCTGGGATGTATCAATCACTGAAAACCAACAAGTTCTCATGACTACATCAATATTGATCAACAATACCTGTTGTACTTCATCGAAACTAAGGCCAAACAAGAATTGTAATCAGGGAAAGGCTGGATAAACATGATGAAACCAATAAAGAGATCAAGGGGATGCTAGGCAAGCAAGAAGAATCAAACAATCATATCAAAAGTCTCCTGGAAGCATTGTTCACATGACTTCCACCTCCTTCACAACCTTAGATCTAGTCTTTTGCTTGTTTCTACTATGCTTTATGTTTAAAACTTCTATTTGTCTGCTTCTGTTTGTATTAATCTCTGTTCTTGTATGCATAACCGTCTTGCTCTGATTACATTTTTTTAATTCTTTTTTATTTATGACAAAAAGGGGGGGAGAAAGTGAAATATTTTGAATATAACAGTTCCATGACTAAGTCTCAAACATTTTTTATATCATAACTTTTGTTTCAATGTTTCTGAAAGCAAACGGGAAAAGTGTCTCTTGAAAGTAACTTCTGCCACATGGACTTAACAGAACTTCCATCAAAATCTATGATCAAACATCTTCAAGGAAGTATATATTTTTTTCTTTATCTGAGTATTCAACTCAGGGGGAGACCCTAATGCTTTGTGTTCTTACTTGTTCATCAAAATATACAAGTTTTTGTCATCATAAAAAAGGGGAGATTGTTAAAACATTGTTTGGTTCTACATCTTAGTAATAGTTTTGATGATAACAAATACATGATATATATAAAGAAAAAATATGCTATCTAATAAATTATTTAAATATGCAGAGAAGTTCTGATAAAGAAGCATAGAAGTTGGCAAATAATTTGCGCTAAGAAGATATGATGAAAGAGCATAGAAGATGATGAGTATATTTGCATGTTGAAGTTAGAAGAAGCGTACAGACTTAGAAGCAAATTTGTGTAACACGTTCCATAAAAGAAGTTCTGATGTTATAACTTATGAAGCACCAAATCTGCAAGCTAAATTATTATACTCTGATAATTGAAGTTCTGGAAGAATAAAGGAAGTCTCAACGCACGCATCTATATTGAAGTTCTAAGACTTAATACTTAAGCTCAAGTTATACTCTGATAAGTGAATATTCTGAAAGTACAAAGAAGCTTCAATGTGTCTGTCTCATCCAAGTTCTGATCATATAAATCTCAAGAAACTATGATGATCTAAAGTCTCAATGTTAATATTATTATTCTGATCAAATTTCAAAGAAGCAAATTTTTGATGCGTTACAATTCATTCACTACAAATCAAAGGGTAACGGTTGGAACAAGACAAGATCTGTATTTTTAGAAAGTGCGTTAACAACATTTTATCAATCTTCCAAAGATAATTTCTTATGTCTCCAACGATTTAATTCACTTCCTTTATATAAATAAGACTATGAAGAAGAGTCAAACATCACTCATACATACCAACAAGAGCGATCAAAAACATTTTCTATTATTTTCTCTTGAATTATCATTGTGCTTTAATCTTTGTGTAAATATCACAGTTGTGATATGACTTTTTAGAAGCATTTGTTAAACACATTATTTCTGTTAGAAAAGTTGTAATTCCTTGAGAAACCAAGTTGTGGTTTAGTCTCGAGAAGACATTGACGTAGTCTTTGTGAATTGTAATTCCTTGATAAACTAAGTTATGGTTTGATCTCAAGAAGAAGTTGACAGTTGTCTTCATGAATTGTAATCAAGTTTTGATTAGTGGATTAAGACCTCGATTGAGAGAGGCGAAATCACCTTGGCGGGTGGACTGGAGTAGTTTGAGTTCAAACGAACCAGGATAACCAAACGTGTCATACTGTTTTTAATTTTGAAAACCCCAATTCAACCCCCCCCCCCCCCCCCCCCCCCATTTCTTGTGTTTTCTATCCTTCAAGTCCCTTGTTGGTGCATGCATTTTTAATTTTTGTTTTTTGTTTCAATTTATTTGATTCAGTTGATAAAACTTGAGTGTGAACAATAAATAAAACTTGAATAATAGATATAAAAAAAACAAAAAATGAAACTTGTTATTGGACCCTAGCACGCAAATTAGACCAGGCTTAGAGCCTTAGTTATTCACCCACCCTGAGTATTGGGCCTTTGTAGCACCATAGTTGTGTCTAGTTCAATATGAAGATTCAGGTTCACACCCCCTTTGTTTGGTTAAACAATAATTGTTGATTTTCAATTTTAATTTGTCATTTAATCTTTCTTTCATATTAAAAATAAATAAATAATACATTTTAGATTCTTTAATGTGTTGAGAATTTTAAGGTGATTTTTAATTAATTTTTTCATTTAATTTTGTTTATTAATTAGGTTAAATTTGTGAAAGTATGCTAGGTGAATATCTTTGGTGTGTGACCTTTGATTGAAGGCTTCTTTAAGCTCCTTTTGAACCAATATTTTTACCATGATTAGGTACTTAAATGATTAGGGTTTTTATGATAATTTGATGCATTTTGTTGAGGTTTTAATTACTTGTTAATTGGATTTTGATAACCCTCGACTCATGTCTAAATGTTGATGCATGTTTGTGTTAATTATTTGATTTGAAGCATGCACTTGTGCAACCTATTAGGGAAGATTTTCTCATTTATTCTTGAGTATCATGACATGAGGTAGAGCCTCAATTTCAGGTTTTCATGATCATTTGAATTCCTTGAAATTGTTGAATCATTTGATGATGTTTTAAAGTGATGTTTGACCTAGTCTTTGTGCATGGTACTTATTGAAACTTCTTGAGGTTTATGGGTCATGATTAAGGTTGGATGTGTTGTCTAAGATTATGACATGAAATTTTAAATTCTTAATTTCAGGATCACATGTTCATTTGCTTGATGTGGATATATGATTTCTTTTGAGGATGATATTAATTGATGAATGCCTAGTTGCTTGATCATGTTTTGAGTATGATGATTGATGAAACTTCTTTATGTTTGTGAATAATGTATTATGTGAATATCATGTTTATAATACTGACTTTCCTTGTCTTTTCACCTCAATCTCTTACTTGTTTGATCTTTGGTTAGCATATTATTGATGGTGCAATTTGGTGATGCTGTAGGAATTTGATCGTTGTTTGTTTGACCTAACTTTTGAACATGAGGCTTGTTAGAGTTTCTTATAACCTTGAGACATGTTTTGAATTTCATTTATTACTTTTGTCTTTACATCACCATGCTTTGATCCCAATTCCATAATCACTTGTTACTTTGACTTTTAGAAGCTAGTTGTAGTTTGTTAGTTTTGTTTCCAATTTATGTTTGATCTTGTTGTGATTCTTTCTCAATCTTTAAAGTATGTTTGAGATGAGCTTGATATGTTGAAGCTACTGACTTATATTAATTTTTACCTTGCCTAATTTAAATTATATTTGTATGCCAAGTTTGAGTGAGTGATTAATGCCTAAAGTCATGAATGCTTGGGCAATTGTTGTTTGCTTTTGCTTAAGGTTTAACATTGATATTCGTTACTTGTTTGTTGATAGTTGAGTCTTCACTTCTAGTTCTTTGTTGGCTTGTGCGTCATCCACATTTGACACTTTGGTTTTGTTTATTATTTTGTCATACTTCATTATGAACGAAGAGTCACTCAGTTTTTACACCATAGCTGAGATCACGACATCATTCTTTTGTTCTGAACGAAGAGTCACTCAGTTTTACACCATAGCTGAAATCAAGACATCGTTATTTTTATTTGCTTTCATTGTGAATGAAGAGTCACTCAGTTTTTACACCATAACTGAGATCACGACATCGTTATTTGTTTGTTGTGAACGAAGAGTCACTCAGTTTTACACCATAGCTGAGATCACAACATTGTTCTTTTATTTGCTTTTGTTGTGAATGAAAAGTATCTTAGTTTTGTACCCCAAGTGAGATCATGACATCGTTCTTTTTATTTATTTATTGATTGCTTGTACTCACATGTACCCTTAGGAGTTTTATTCCATCTTGTTCAAGGTGTTAATTGAATAGACCTTAGGTTTCTAAATCAGGCATGATAACATTAGGTAGAAGTCCCTCAATCCTCGCCCCCTTAGGTCCATGATGAATGTTAACTATTAGGTAGTTTCCCTTTGATATCCTAACTCTAGGACCATATTGCATGACAACATTAGGACTTGAGTTTCCCCCTTAGATTTTGTTTTCCCTTTTTCATTGCATTTAAAACTAAAATTTCATTTTCTTTATCAAATCTCAAAAACACTTAACAATAAAGAGGCGAACCATATGTCATGATTCATAACTAATGAGAGAAGGATGAGGCGGTACATTTCTAACCTTATTCTTCCTCTCATTCATAGTCTTTAATATTGTTCAAATCACCAAATCCTTTTTCAAGGTAACAAAATACTCCAACAAGTTCAAATCATTTTGTGCTCTTTGTGCACTTTTCTCTTTAAAATATTTTCTTAAAGATTAGATTCTTATTGATTCTTGTAGTGATGCAAACTATTATACTTCTACAATATATAGTGAAATGATGACATTTTCCACTTAGGTGTTGAGTGATTGTCTTGTTGATTTAAATCCAAGCAAAATCCTCCACTTCAAGATGATGTAAATGCTCATTCCTCATAATTGTGGGTAGTAAGTTAAGTTTTCCACTCGAATACAACAATATGTCTTTCACTAAAAAAATATATAACAAACCAAATTTTTTGAGAAGAACTATGGTGCTCTGATTCTTTCGAGATACGTAGGCACGAGGTTGTAAAACTGAGGCGAACGCAACAATAAAAAACCTTTTTTTTTGTGTTCATTTATGATCCATCCATATGTTCCCTTAGTAAGTTTAAGATTTAGATAACACACCCTTTGATTAGAATAAACATAGTGGATCCCGTTGAGTATAACAGATGTTTAGGATGCTAATACATTCCATTTGCATAACCGACCCCCGTACCTTGATCTTTATTCTTTTGTGGGTTTTATTCGATCTTTTCCCATTCCTTTTGGAAAAATAAAGTTTGGTGGCGTCTTTCACTTTGTGAGTTAAGTTAATCAATAGCTTAATATCAATTTTTACCGCTACAAAGTGTTTATAGTTTCATCAAATGAGAATGATGCATGTATGATATATATATATATATATATATATATATATATATATATATATATATATATATATATATATATATATATATGTGTGTGTGTGTGTGTGTGTGTGTGTGTGTGTGTGTGTGTGTGTGTGTGTGTGTGTGTGTGTGTGTGTGTGTGTGTGTGTGTGTGTGTGTGTGTGTGTGTGTGTGTGTGTGTGTGTGTGTGTATCAGAGAGAGAGAGAGAGAGAGATAGAGATAGATAGATAGATAGAGAGAGAGAGAGAGAGAGAGAGAGAGAGAGAGAGAGAGAGAGAGAGAGAGACTTGGAGGAAAAAGAAAGGACTTGGAAACTGATTTTTGAAGTTTGGTACAATATATGTCGACACAAGTAAGTCATGTGTTGACACATACATGGCACACATTAACACATGTGTCAACGCATAGCTGGTTATGAGTCGACACAAGATTCTAGAGAATTACAGGCTTGAAAACAACAACACATGAGGCGACACGAAATCACATGTGTCGACACATAAAGTACTTTTTAGGATATGTGTCGACACGAACAAAATGATGAGTCAACACATATTTCCAGAAACTTATATGCTTAAAAACTGTAATACATGTGCCAACACGAAGATCGTATGTGTTAACACATGCATGTAAATTTTGTGCAAAAACTCAATTTTCAAGCATTAGACCAATGGATAACTAAACCAAACTTGTTATATATGCTTCTTATGATTCCTAATGACTTTTAATGTATGGGTGCACACAAATACTTAGAGATATCGTTCAATGCACATAAAAGTTAAACCAATCCCTAGTTTTGACATCATACAAAATATCTATGAGAGAAATGCATCCACAAGGTATTCCATTCAGATGCACTATAATCAAAGGGCACGACATAATGATCAGGGCCAGAGGTTTCACATTCAAATTCAGTTATGTAGTTTTTCTCTCATGATCTTTTCTGTACCACTATTAAGTATTAAGCACAGATTATGCTCTGATGCCAACTGAAGGTGAGAAAAACACAATAATAAGGGTTGAATTGTGTTAACTTTTTATCGTTTTTCACTTACAAAACTCTTATCAGATTCTGATCACAAGGATAGGATCTAAATCGGAGTCTTATTATGATAGCAGTAAAATAGAGTTAATCATAAATAAAGAAGATAATAAGAAATACCACAAGCAATTATCCTGGTTCCTCTTACAAATTAGGAGTATTCTAGTTCCCTTGCCCTTCCAAGGGATTTTCACTATAACCAAATCTAATTAGAAATTGTTCAAGTTCACACGCAAGAGACTTCCAATGCACAAAAATATAAGTAAGGGACTTCAATGCTCAAGAACACAAGCAAGACACTTCTAGTATCTGAAGCACACAAGTAAGAGACTCCAATGCTCAAGCACACAAGTAAGAGACTCTAATGCTCAAGCACACAAGTAAGAGACTTCTAACTCTATAACAAATAGTGAAGAGAATGATAAACTACACTCAATATACAATCAGAGGTGTAGAGAGATTACAATACAAACAGACTCTAAGACTTAGGAATTTCTATAATATATAAGAGTTAAGAAATCCTAAGTTAAGCTTGTGCTATTTGTTTTGACAGAGTAACTTCTCTTTGTTTGTCAAGACGCAATGTTGTATATTTTTCTCCAAGTCTTCAACTCCATTTATAGAAAAATGTCAAAGAAACGTTGGAGAAGACATCTTGCACAAGCGAGTCCTTGAGAGAAGCAATATCAGATATGTTGCAAAGCTTCCTGATATGGTTAATATCGTTGCAATGCCATTAGAAACTCTTTTTCTATAAATGGAATTATCAGTTGCAATTCTTCAAGCTTCTAAAACTTTATGCTAAGTCTTCACCTGACTAGAAGAAGACAAATTGACCTTAGAGTCTAATAGCTTCTTGTTAGAAACTCAGTTCTTGAGCTTTAAATGACTTCAGGTTTTGATCCTTCAGAGTCTGAGTCTTAGTTTCAAATTCTTCTGAGTCTATGTCTTAGCTTCTGATCCTTCATACTCTGAGTCTTTAGAGGTTGACTTGATCTTTAGATGTTGACTTGATTAGAGTCTGGGATCTTTAGGTTATGAACCATCATAGGTTATCTTCTTCAGACTTTGGTCTTCAGAGTTGACTTCTTCAGAATCTACAACTTTAAGCTTTTCCTTGACTGTTTAGTGTAGTATCAGAACTGACTTTCAATTAGAATGTTAGTCTATGTACCTACACACTTAAACACACATTAGTACATCCAATTGTTTTTTAAATACTTTGTTATTGTCAAAATATTAGGGATGTGGTACAAATCAATCTTGTTCCAATAGTTCTTTGCATTCTTCGTTATCTTTGAGGAACCTAGTTTCAAAGTCTTTTATTTCCTTCATCATCATAGGAGTTATGTGCTTATTGTGACGTTGATTGGACTTGTGACTCCACAGATCTTTCTTGGAAACTCTAAAAGTAAGAAACAAGATATAATATTTGATTCTTTCTATAAAAGCTGAGTATTGTATTATGGCATCCACTACTATTGAAATAGTTTGACTCCATTGATTACTTTTTGATACGGAAATATTAGTTTGAGAGAATATATTAGATATTATTATTATTATTATTATTATTATTATTATTATTATTATTATTATTATTATTATTATTATTATTATTATAATATTATTATTATTATTATTATTATTATGATTATTATTATTATTATTTAATATTATATATTAATAAAAATAATTTAATTTTGTATATTATCTAATAATTGTACTTTATTATATAATCCTTATTTTACATATTTTTGTCAGTCTAATGAAAACCCTATAATCTCTTTTATTTACAAAATGATCAACAAAATAAATAATAAAATACATTTTGAAATAATAATTCTAGGATTTGAAAATATAATTTCAATTTAAAAATATTTTAAGGGTTTGTTTCAAAGTTAGAAAATTAATTATAGATACAAAAAATCATAGCTACCAACAAGTTCATGGAAATGTTCCCTAGAACGAAGTTGTTTGGAAGATTATTGCTTCTGATGATGGAGGAAAGGATTTCACTGGCATTGTTTACGAGAAATCCGATGGTGAAGGAATAGCAAAGGTTAGTTAGCAGTTTCTCGAATGTTGTTCTTTTTTATTTGGTTTTTGTTAGTAAATATTGAATTTAGTTACTCTTATACTAAAGTGTGTTTGGTATCTATTAGAATAATCACTTGTTAGATTGTTTGAAAGAATTTATTGAAACTAGTTATGAAATGTCCATAAATAACTTAAGCACTTGTATAATTTAGAGTTTAAGCTTCAGGATTGATGAAATGTGCTTACCCTATTTTCTCTATCTCTCTCTTCAATTTTGACAATGTTAGGTTTAATGTTGCAGATTAGTATTAATAGGCCAGAGAGAAGGAATGTGTTTCGACCTCACACGGTTAAGGAGCTTATTTGCGCTTTCAATGATGCTAGAGATGATCCTTCTGTTGGTGTCATCATTCTCACTGGAAAGGTATATACATATTCAGATACATACATTAGATTGCAGTTAATATGACCAAAAATAGGCTTACCCTTCCTTTGTAACATCCTGTCCTTGTATCTATAAAGGTTGGGAGTTTTGATGATGGTTACGGAAGTTCTATCATGTCGGCGTTTGGTGAGGACTAAATTAAGTGTAATATTTTCTTTTGCTTTTAACATTTTGATGTTGTCAATTGAGACAATAGAAAGTGTGATTTTTAATACAGGTAGGTCTGAAAAAAGCGTGCGAAATGTGGTTTTTTACAAGGTTTTATTCTGTTGTTGAAGCAGAGAAAATGGGCCTCATCAACACTGTTGTACCAGTAAGCTCTTGGAATTCTCAGGAATGTAATTGAAAGTTGTAACACTAACATGAAACTCATAGTTATGGTGTAGGGAGATGATTTAGAGAAAGAAACAATCAAATGGTGTAGGGAGATAATTTAGAGAAAGAAACATTTAAATGGTGTAGGAAGATACTCAGAAACAGCCCAATTGCTACCATAAATTTCAATGTATTTATAAATTATATATGTCAATTATTGTTTGCTCTTATAATGTTATTTCTTTTAATTTTCTCTTCATATAAAACCAATATAAAAAAAAGAACAAAAAATAATGATTATTTTCATGAGTTTTAAGGGAAAAAATAACCCTATTGGCCTTAGAATCACGATCATGGTATCAGAGCCTGATTAACCATGTGCCTGATTTGGGAGTTGAACTCAAGACCACTTGATGAAGTAGGTCCTAACACCATGAAAGAAACCAACAAGCCAAAGAGTTTAATGTATTTTGTTTAAATTTAAGTATATTAAATTATGAGATTAAAGATAGTGGGCATTGATGTAAATTAGTCTGACATTATTATTTAATAGAGTTATAATATTCAATTATGTCATATCAGTATTTTAAAACTAAAAGTGTGATTTAGCGGAATTCAAAATTTTGACAACATGTATTTAAATTGTTCTATATCATGTTTCAAAGACGGGCATGTTCACAATTTTTTTTTCATTACACTCAACATCAGAAAATTTACTCTATAAAAAATATGAAATTTATAAACATATAAGCTGATAAAAGAAACATTGATAGCAACCATACTAGTCTTAAACTAACAAATTAGAACTTTGATAAAACTCCAAGCTGACGTGCATAGGAGAATTAGCAAAACCCATATTGATCACCTCCTTGAAACTCAAACTCATTTGCTTTGGAGTTAGTAATCATTGACTTCTTGGTTCTTCTTCCATTTCCGAAAGCCTTTTATTTTCTACTTCTTGCAACTCATTAGTATTCAGTAAAAGGTACAACTTGTTGTTAACCCTAAATGACCAAATATCAATAATTTGATTCTCTTTAAAATTATTCTTTAATAAAATTAGTGTCCAATATTGAACAAGATTGTAAATACTAGTAGTCTTCATATTCCACTTTTTCAAAAATAATGAGAATTCATTAAAATAAGGATCTAACACGGTCACTTTTAAACCGATTGGTTTTCCTTCTTGATCCCTTGTTTCTAATGTTGCCTTTTCTATTTCCGTAAGAAAATCAAACTTAATTTTTGCAAGGCATTGAAAGACGCTTGAGGTTATAGTTGAGATTATACTTAAACAATTCCTTATACATGATATATTTAATATCAGTGTCATTCAATACTTTGATCATGTTATTAACATGACTAGGCAAATCTGGTGGTGGTGATACCAATGTTTCTTCCCTACGAATTATTGGCTTCCTAATTGCGGACTTTAATTTCACTTTTCTTTCTCCATCGGATATGATATCTTCATTACTTGAGCGATACCTTTTTTTGTTGTTGACTTCTACTCTTTCCACTTTACTTTGTGAGATAAGAGAGAAATTCTCTTCTTGACACGGAATTTGATTGATTTTCTCTATTTGTGTTAACTCATCTTTAGAATAAAATTGTGGAGAAATTTGTGATAACACATTATGCAAAGTAAAATGAGGCAATGGGTTGAATTTCTTCTCCATCGTATCTAATTTTTGTATATATGCATTGATCTTCTCAATAGCCATAACTTTCCTTTTCATCATGACTTCTGAATTCTGAAACAATGCATTGTTGTTTTCCATAGAGATTGATTTCTTTCTTTCTCAGTAATGTGTTGATTAGGTGTTGTGGATTTTAAGAGTTTATCAAATGTGTATTTATAGTGTTCATTAAGATTTAAAATTAAAAACTAAATAATATAATATCTTATCATATATATATATATATATATATATATATATATATATATATATATATATATATATATATATATATATATATTATAGGTTAAATATTTTTTAAAATTTTAAAAAGATTGATACAAAAATCTCGATCAATCTGTTTAAACGAATTGATTTTAGTTGTAATCATTTAATAGCGGAAACGCAAATAATAATAAATTATAATTAGCGATAAACTTAAAATAAGGATGATTTACTTAAATTTTATTTAGATAATTTTTGTATTTATATCTTAATTCTCCATTATTATGAGTTAAATCTTTTTTAAATTAAAACAAGATTTAATCTTAAAATCTCGATCAATCAATAATATTATATTTATTTGTTTTGTATACGAAAAAAAATTTGATATAACAATGAGTCAATTCAACAACTTATCCAAAACAAAACAAAATTGATCTAAAAATTAAATTTAAAACTTTCAACTCACGCGCAACAATTTAGTTACTGTTAGTTTTTGTTTAACCCTTTGTTCTTTTTTCCATTTCGTTTCTTTTATTTTTCATTATGTTAAGTTTTGTCAAACTCTAACTAAAAATAATAGCGATTGTTAATTATATCAATTTGTATACAAATTGTCTTAAATAAAATTTATATTGAATTAATTATTTTTTACAATAATAAAATATAATTGTTGCTTATGTTTATATTATAAGTGTGTTTAAATTTAAATTTTAAAAATTAGGGCTTGGGAAACAACTGGTTGGGAATAAGCTATTGCCTGCAAGACGAAGATGTGATAATCCCGAGCAATTTTTGTGGGGCAAAAGTTTGTGACTTAGTAGATGAGCATGGTGATTGGAACTTTGATATTCTGCTTGATTGGTTGCCAAAGCGTTACATTGACAAAATGCAAGCATGCGTTCCTCTAAAGGATGGATAATTTACTGATGTTTTTTGTTTTGCAGGTACTAGCATTGATGAATTTTCTATGAAGGAGGTTTATTCATCAGTTTCTGGGCACAATGTGGATCAGGAGGGTGATGTTGTTTGGCATCAGATTTGGAAACTTGCAGCCCCTGAGAGATTTAGAAGCTTCATTTGGCTTCTTTATCATGACCGACTGCTAACTAATCTTAGAAAAAGTAGATGAGGTCTGGGTAGTGTCGCGTGCAATATTTGTGGGAATGCTTGCGAATCGATGTTGCATGCCATTCCTGATTGTAACAATTGCATGCATATATGGAAGAGTATTGTGCCTAGTCACATAATGGGTGAATTTTTTCTGCAGAGCACAAATCATGGGTCCGGATGAATGTCAAGAATTATGGAGGAATGCATATAAATTGGAACAGTACTCGGGCTATTACTTGTCATACGTTATGGTCGTGGAGGAACAAGGAGGAACGTATTGAAAACTTTGAACAACCTCCGGATTCGATTGTTCATGTTATGAGGATAAATAAGGAGTATGATAATGCTTGTGCAATTTTTAAAAATATGGTAGGAGCAAATACTGGCAGTAGATTGGTGGGATGGAAGCCTCCAACCCCGGATATGGTTAAGCTTAATACTGATGGAGCTAGGAAAGAGAATCGAGTTTCTGGATGTGGATGGCTTATTAGAGACCATCATGGGATTAAAGGTTTCTCAAAGAATATGGGTTCGTGTAATATTCTACAAGTCGATTCTAGGGGGTGCTAGAAGGTCTCAAAGTTACAAAATCCTTAAGGTTAAGGAGAGTTGAGATTAATATAGATTATCATATTGTTGTCAAAGCTATTCAAGATGGCAACATTAGAAAGACGGGTTGTAAAGTTTTGCTCTGTGACATTTGTCACATTATGAACGATCATTATATTGTGATTGTTTCCCATAACTTTAGAGAATCGAATAGATGCGTTGATATCATGGCTAACATTGGTAGTTCCCATGATGGATTTTAGATTCATGACAAAGCTTCGTATATTCTATATTCTCTTTTAGATGATGATGTTTTAGGGTTACACACTCCTAGGGGTGTTTTTGTGTAGTTTGATCTTTCCTTTGGGCTTAGGCCCTCTCTTTTCCCAAAAAAAACAATTATAAATTGATTTTAAAAAATTGAATAGTTTTGGATGTGTTAGAAATTTTAAAACCACTTGTATCGAATCCAGTTTTGAATTAAATTTTAAAACCAGTTCAAATTCAATCAAATCTCATACATATGTTTTAGGAAAATGATAATTAGTGTTCTCGGACACTCGTTAAAAGATTAAAAAGGTAAATTGAATATTTTTTAAAAGATTAAAAAAATAAATTGTTTTTTAAAAAGATATGTGTCTCGGGGGCACTGGTTAGTATGACCCTATATTTTAATTAGTATGATATATTAGATTGATTTATTAGTTAATGTTCTGGACTGGGCCTGTGACTGGCCCACCGTCATTCACGATACAGCCCAGCGCTACCTCAAGGAAGGCCCAACGAAATGGCCTAGACTGTCATGATTGTTGGGTGTTGTACCCTAAAATTCGCCCTCTTTGTTTTTAGACCAAATTGGCTTATATTTCATTACCATGTGCATACATGCATGTCATTCGATTTATACTCATGGAATCAAGGTATCTCTCTGCAAAAATGGGTTGTGAAAATTGATTGTTCCATTAAGTAACAATGTGAAGCAGAACTCAGGGTTTTCTGCATTTTAATGCGATCCATATGGTTTCCAAGCTATACAATCAACAACCAAGAAATTTTTCATCATTTCAATCTCTTATGAATTTCAACATGCTCTGAATCGTGCAGAAAGTTAAGCGTCTCATTTGATTTGAGACAGTGCAGACAGAAATTCAGTACGGTGTGTTTCAAATTTAAATATTCACAACTCGGGTTCATAATGTGGTTCGGAGATGATTCTTTGGTCATTAGAACCATCTTGAGGTCTTCTTCATTTTATTTGTTCATTTTGAAGGCTAGTTTTGTGAGGAAGATTTTTTAAAGCGCAAAATACTTGAATTGCGGTATATAGTGGATTTATCGTTTCTCTGGTTTTCAGATGCTTAAAAATTCATAAAATTTTGACTTGAGTATCATCTTTGAGTTCCTCTTAGAGCATTTGAACCGTCTTGTTATTTCCTCCAACTTTCATGTTCGGCTCGAAGGCCAATTCATTGAGGAAGATCTCCGAACGCACGAGTACTTTGAAGCTAAACAGTGAAAAAATAGTGAAAATAATATGTTGAACCGTTATTTTGTGGATGTTCAAAAATTCATAACTTTCGACTTGATCGAATTTTTTGAGCCGTTATTTGGGCGAAAAATATGTCTTGGTTTTATCTTTGATTCGTATGTTCGGGCCGAAGGCTAATTCTTTGTAGAAGCTCCCTGAAATTCTGGATTGCTAGAGGAATTTACTGTGTTGAACCGGAGTTTTCATTCACCGTTTTCCGATATTGTAAAAAACATAACTTCTTTGATTTTTATCGTATCGTGACGGTTCTTTCGGCATATTTTCAAAAAATTTATTAGCTCCGAATTTACTTCAGACCCCGAGTTCGAATTTTGACCGGAGGATTTTCATTCGCGGGATTCTTTCCAGACTGAACAATGAAAAAAGCAGAAAATGAAATAAGTTTGTTTGAGACAGTGTCAGTGCATCTTCAAAAATTCATATCATTCTCATCGTTTATCCAATTGAGTCTGTTTTTTCAGCATCATATCACAAATTTCGCAAGATTCGATTTTTATGTTTAGCTCGAGTCGAGATTCCACATCGATGATGACGTGGCATTTTGTACTTACATTGGGTATTAAATTTGCTGACACTGATAAAACAAGGCCTAACCCAAATTCCAATCCAAGGCCCAATTGGAGAGTGCTCATATTCAAAAAATCAAAATTTCTCTCATAACTTCACTCACTCCCAAAAATACATCTCAATTTTCTCTCTATTCTCTCAAGGACCAAATCACTTTTTCTCTAGTTAGAACATAGTTTGGTTCTACATCTTAGTAATAGTTTTGATGATAACAAATACATGATATATATAAAGAACAATTATGCTCTCTAATAAATTATTTAAATATGCAGAGAAATTCTGATAAAGAAGCATAGAAGTTGGCGAACTATTTGCGCTAAGAAGATTTGATAAGAATATCTGCACAAACTAAATTAAAGTACCACGCTCAATAGAAGAAGTTCTGATGTTATAACTTTTGAAGCACCAAAGCTATAAACTAAAATTTGATGAAGCAATACTCAAATGATCTAAAGTCTCAACACACTCATCTATTTTGAAGTTCTAAAGACTCAACATTTAAGCTCAAGCAATACTCTAATAAGTGAATATTCTGAAAGTACAAAGAAGCTTCAACGTGTCTGTCTCATCCAAGTTTTGATCATATGAATCTCAAGAAACTCTGATGATCTAAAGTCTCAATGCTAATATTCTGATTTTTATCAGATTTTAAAGAAGCAAAGTTTTGATGTGTTGCAATTCAATCATTACAAATCAAAGAATAACGGCTGAAACAAGACAAGATCTGTATTTTTGGAAAGTGCATTAACAACATTTTATCAACCTTCCAAAGATAATTTCTTATGTCTCCAATGATTCAATGCACTTCCTCTATATAAAGAGACTATGAAGATGGATCAAAATGTGAGCACATACAATAGAAATATTCAAAATAATCACACGAGCATATCAAACAAGAGCAATCAAATTCTCTATTTTATCATTGTGCTTTAATCTTTCTGTAAACATCACAATTGTGATATAGCTTTTTAGAAGCATTTATAAAACACATTAGTTCTGTTAGAAAAGTTTTAATTCCTTGAGAAACCAAGTCGTAGTTTAGTCTCAAGAAGACATTGACGGTAGTCTTTGTGAATTGTAATTCCTTGAGAAACCAAGTTGTGGTTTGATCTCAAGAAGGCGTTGACAGTTGTCTTTGTGAATTGCAATCAAGTTTTGGTTAGTGGATTAAGATCTTAATTGAGAGAGGAGAAATTACCTTGGTTGGTGGACTGGAGTAATTTGAGTTCAAACAAACCAGGATAACCAAACGTGTCATACTGTTTTTATTTTTTAAAAACCTTAATTAAAACCCCCATTTCTTGTGTTTTTCTATCCATCACATCTTTGCTTGGTCTTATGAAGACATGCCTGGGTTGGATACGGACATTAATGTGCACAAGCTACCTATTAGAGAAGAGTGTCCTCCTGTTAAAGAAAAGCTTCGAAGAACTCATCCTGAGATGTCTAAGAAGATCAAAGAGGAGGTTTGGAAACAATTTGATGCGGGTTTCTTGAAAGTGACTTCTTATCCGTCGTGGATTGCGAATATTGTTCTAGTGCCTAAGAAGGATGGTAAAGTGAGAATGTGTGTGAATTATAGGGACTTTAACAGAGCAAGCACTAAAGATGATTTTATGCTCCCTCATATTGATATTCTAGTTGACAATACTGCTAAATCTAAATTGTTTTTCTTTATGGAAGGTTTTTCTGGCTATAATCAGATTAAGATGGCGCCGGAAGACATGGAGAAGTCAACTTCCATTACACCTTGGGGAACATTTTTCTACAAAGTGATGTCCTTTGGTTTGAAGAATGCAGGGGCAACGTATCAGCAAGCAATGGTCACTCTCTTTCATGATATGATGCATAAAGAGGTTGATGTCTATGTTGACGATATGATTTCTAAGTCCCGGACAGAAAAAGAACATCTTATTCACTTGTTGAAATTGTTTGAAAGACTGAGAAAATTCAGACTGAGGCTGAACCCGAATAAGTGAACCTTTAGTGTGAGATCAAGAAATTTATTTGGCTTCATAGTAAGTGAAAAAGGGATTGAGGTTGATCCTACCAAAATAAAAGTTATACAAGAAATGCCTGAGCCAAGAACAGAAAAAAAGGTTCGTGGTTTTCTCAGAAGGTTGAACTACATTTCTAGATTCATCTCTCATCTTACAGCCACTTGTGAACTGATATTCAAGTTGTTTAAAAAAGATCAAATGGATAGGTGGATGACAATTACTAAGCGTTATCTGATAAAATAAAAGAGTATTTGCAGGAACCTCCAATTCTCTCGCCTCCAGTGGAAGGAAGGCCCTTAAAAATGTATTTGACAGGGTTGGAAAACTCCATGGGATGTGTACTCGGTCAACATGATGAGACTGGTAGCAAAGAGCATTCTATTTACTACCTGAGCAATAATTTTACTGATTATGATTCGAGATACGCATTACTAAAAAAATACTTGTTGCACACTCGCGTGGGCAGTAAAATGTCTCAGACAATACATGTTGACCCATACTACTCTCATGATTTCCAAGATGGATCCAATCAAGTACATTTTTTAAAATCCATCTCTCACAGAAAGAGTAGCCCGTTGGCAGATGATCTTAACAGAATATGATATTCAGTATACTACCCAAAAAGCTATCAAAGATAGTGTATTTGAGGATTATCTTGCTCACCAGCCCGTGGAAGATGACTATCAGTCAATGAAGTTTGAATTTCCTGATGAGGACATCATGTACATATATGATTGTTATATCCCTAGCCCAGAAGAAGGACCCGAACCAGGATCACGATGGACAATGGTGTTCGATGGTTCCTACAATGCCTTGGGTAATGGTATCGGTGCTATAATTACTTCTCCTGAAGGATTCCATACTCCTCTTACTGCCAGAATTTGATTTGATTGCACTAACAATATGGTCGAGTATGAAGCTTGCATATTTTGGTTAGAAGCTGCTATTGATTTGCGAATCAAGATCTTGGAAGTATATTTGGATTCTGATCTTGTGATTAGTCATATCAACGGATATTGGGAGACTCGTCACCCGAATTTTATTTTGTATCGTGAGCGTGTTTTGAAGTTGATCTCGTACTTTAATGAGATTACTTTCAACCACATTCCAAGAGAAGATAACAATTTGTCAGACACATTGGATACTCTTTCATCCATGTTTAAAGTCAAATGGACAAATGAAACCCCCTCTATCACCATTTTGAGATTGGATGAGCCAATGTTCTATTACGAAATTGAAGAAGATGCTGCTGATGAAAAACCATGGTTTTATGATATCAAAAGATATCTTGAAATGAAAGAATATCCAGAGGATGCTTCTGTCAATGATAAGAAGACTCTATGGAAGTATTCATCCAAGTTTTTCCTCAATGGAGATGTTTTGTACAAAAGAAACTATGACTTTGTTTTACTCTGATGCGTGGATAGAAACGAAGCAAACAAGATCATAAAAGAGATTCACGAAGGCTCCTTCGAGACGTATTCCAGTGGGCATACTATGGCCAAGAAAATCTTGAGAGCATGTTATTATTGGTCTATAATGGAAAATGATTTCTACAATCACTCTAGAGTTTATTACAAATGTCAGATTTATGCCGACAAAATGCATGTGCCGCCCAATCCTTTAAATGTTTTTGAATTCTCCTTGGCCCTTTGCAATGTGGAGCATTGTGATACAGTGGCAGAACCGACTGTTATACTGGTTTTGCATTTTGTATTCGCAAATGTGCGGTAAGCAAGAGTCGCCACCGACTTTTCTTTTATTCAATAAAGGAAAGGGTGAAAAGAACAGAAAAAGATCTTTTTCGAGATTTTTCTGAATAAGGGGGTAGATTATGGAAAGGGAAGGTGTTAGCACCCTTTCCATTCGTAGTTTTCCATCGGCTCTTAGATACTTGCTCATTTTTGAAAATTGCTTTCATGTTTGTGTGTTTTGAATAGTTTGTTTGCTTTATGATAACTCTTGTATCAGTCCTCAAGAGTGTTGATAAAACGTTTTTGAAAAAGGTTTTGAAAGTGTAGTGTGAAAAAGTTGTTTTTGAGCAAGGACCTAATAGTTATCTACCTACTCGAAAAAGGTATTATTTTCCTCCTTTCCTTTAGACAGTGCTATCCTACTATTAGTGAGTAGGTAGCCCTATCTTTGGATGTTAAGGGACTATCGAAGGGACGTTTACGGTCACTAAGGCAACTGGCCAAGAACTTCTAGTAATTGTCCTAAAGTTCTAAGATCACTTTTTCACCGAGGCAACGTCGAAAGGGTCATCGAGGTACTTGTGATCTCTTGAACTAATGATAGTTTTCGAAGGCAACCGAAGTGGGGAGTACCCTAAAGGTGAGTATGTGCAAGTGTGTTGAGATTCAGTTATTTTTTGTCTTTTTGTGAGGTTAGCTAACGTTTGATTTTAGTCTTTCTATACAAGCCTATTTACTAATAGTAATATAGTAAAATAATAAAGCAATAAATGTGCAGAAAATAAAATGCAGAAACAAAACACAAAATTATTTTGTTATGAAAAGAAATTGAATTAAAAATCCTAAGTCTATTCAATTTTAGTTTTTTAAGAAATTATTAAAATAATTAATTAATTAATTGACAAAATTAATATTAATAGTAAAAACTAAAACCTAATCTTTTTTTGTGATTTTTGATTTTTAATGTTGATTAAAAACTAGAAGAAACAAAGTAATGGAAAAGATAAACTAAATGGAACAAGCAGTAAAAAGAAAAGGGGTAATCTGCATCCTGCAGGCCTGGATCGAAAGGCCTAAGGATGCCTTTCAATCCAAGTGAAAAGGTTGATCGAAGGTGCCTAATGATGGTACATGATATATGTTGTACCCCAAAATTTGCCCTCCCATTTCCTCAACATTTTCTCATCATAAAACCCTTGGAGCTCAAGATCCAGTTAGGGTTCCTCTGCTCAAGACTTCTCCTTGCACTGTTGACCCAAATTAGGGTTGGTGTTTGAACAAAGATATTTTGACCTAAAATGCCTAAGATGACTTTCATACTTCATTTTGGACTCCCAAGTTTATCCATACCAAGTTTCAAGTCTTGATTCCAAATTTTGCCCAGTCAATTGGACAGTTGACCTAGAAATCAGCTGTATTGGGGGAAAAAGTCAACTGTGACCAATTGACAGTCAAATCTCATAAAAATTGACCCACATAAACATTATGAAGTCACATGGACCATTTGATCAAGTTTGGATCACAATTCCACAAGAAATTTGATCAGATCACCAAAAGGGCAAAATGGTCATTTTTAGGGTTTTGACTGCACAAAGGCAATTTTTTACTGTTTGACCTAGCCAATGGCAAACCAAGCTCACATATGGACTCAAGGACCCCATGGAATTGTATTGACATACTCAACAAGTTCAAAAGATCCCAAATACACAAGATTGACAGTTGAATTTCCCAGTCAATTGATCAATTTTGACTGTATATTGAAAAGTCAAACTTTGACTTTTTGGTCAAAATCAAGTGTCAAGATTCATTTTTCATCAAAACATGCCAAATCATGAAACTTGTTCATCAAGAAATCAAGAATTGCAAATTAGGGTTTGAAATGAAGATTTTTCATAACTTAGAATTTTTCTAAGTTATGAAAAACCCTAATTTTTTTCCTAACTTTGCCCCACTTTCTCACCAAGATTCATTTGGATTCAAGCAAAAGTCAAAACATGAAAGTTGTAGCCTATTGCAAAATCTACAACTTTGATTCACAAAGTTTTCCCAAAAGAAGCTTGTAGCTCAAGTTACAATTTTTGGAACAAGGGTACCAAACCATTCTTAACTTAGAGAAAATTTGACCTATTTTAGACAAGGTTTTTACCTAACTTCAAGACCATTTTTCACATACTTCCACTTGGAATTTCAATTTGCATTTCAAATATGGATTGTAGTACACATTCCAAGCTTTCCAAAATGTCCAAGAACTCATCAAAACCTCATGGTTAGAGAGAATCGAATTTGGCAATATGGAAAAAACTCACTTTTCATTTGGCCAAATTACATGTTCATACATTTGTGCCATTTTGAATCCAGCATGCTTTCCTTGATTACAGGCCCTAAATCCCTTTTACACTCCTTAATTTAATGCCAATCCTTTGTGCCAAGACCATATTCTATGTGTTCAAGCATTGCATAAAGGTTTAGTCCCAAATTGGAAAAAGCATTATATTCATTTTTGCAAAAGTGAACTTTATGTCAATATGCAAATCCAAGCAAGTACATTTGAAATCTCTTTGGCACAAGTTTATGAGTTAATTATACTGATCAAGACTGAGTTATGCAGCACATTAGGGGGGCCTGTACAAGCTAGAAACTAAACTTGGCCATTTGTTGCTTAAAGTGTAAGAAACTTGCCATAACACATAACAACTATCATTCCTGTAAACCAAGCCTTAAGAAAACTTGTCAAACATTTTCTAAAGATCCATTCTGAGCTAGAACACGAGTGAACCATCCCCAACACCTTCCCATTCACAGAATCACCATTGAACTACCCAAAACAGGGCATCCCTGCAGTTTGAGTTCCATAGCTCAAACCTTCCATGCATTCTTGCTAAAAACACTTCAAACATATTCCATAACATCCATATGAACTATTCCAAACCTTGAACTGAGACTGTAACAGCCATAGCACCATTTGCCATTTCCATTTTTCTCTCTTGCAGGTGGACTTCTACAGCTTGATTTGGCACGATTCAAAACACACCAAGCATTGGAATAGCATCACTACACTTCAGGCAAGCTGTACAAATCATCATCTTGCCCTGAAAGCTCCTCCATTGCCAGACACGATTCCAACTGAACAGGTATATTCATGAAGTTCTATCTCTCAATATAGGCATTGTTAGCTCTAGGTTTGTGAATGAAAAATGTTCTACTCATGCCCCTGAAACTGTACATACCTTTACTTTTCATTTATTTTGCATATGCTGTGAGAATTTTAAGTCTGAACATTGAACAAAAACTAGGTCAGGAATTGGGGGAGAAGAAATTCTCTCTCATTTCTGAGAGTTAGATTGATTTCTTTATATGTCTGTAATCGTGGCTTCAAGCTCTACAGGTTTCATGTTGGAAGATTTGGCAAAAGATCAAGGAATTGGAAGATAGAAAACACGTGTTTTCTTCAACAAAAAATGTTCTGAGGTTGAAGATGACAGGGTTCTGGGCTAGGCTTGTTTCCCTTTTCTTTTTGCACCATGTTTTCACTTTTACACCCCCTAGGCCCATTTTGCTTATTTTTATGACTTTTTGACTTTTTCTTTTCTGTTCTGACTTATTTATTTTTTCTTATAATATTAAAAATATAAAAAAAATATTTTTTACACCATTTTCATATTTATTAGGTATTTATTTGTTTAGATTAATATTTGTACATAAATAAATATATAAACATACTTTTATTTGAAAAATACTAAAATAATGCAAACACATTTTATTTTTCATTTTTATTTTGTTTTATCTTCTGAAAATATTTTATATAAAATATACTTTTTTTATAAATATTAAATATTATTATTTTGTATATATAATATATATTTAGTAAATACTACAAATATTTATATATATATTAGTATATTTAGGTTAAAATACAAAATATACACACTTTTATTTTTTTTATTAATATTTAATATTAAAAATACCTTTTTGACAAATATACTTCATTTTTATTTTTTATTTTTGTACATAATTGATTAAATATTGTACATATTAAATAACTAATACTTGTACTTAATAAAATTAGGGTTTTGCCCTAAATATAAAAAACTCCAAAAAAAATAATACTTTTTATTTTGTTTATTTGACATATAAAAATACTTTTTTTATATACATATAAAAAGCCTTTTTGCATCTTGCATATTTATTTTATTTCTATTTAATTTGTGCAATTAAATATCTTGTAAATAATTCAATATTGATGTAATAGTCTAGGTTTAAATTCCTTGTCAAAATACCCCCCATTTGAACATTTGTACCCCCCCTTCCCATATATTGTGCTGTAATAGCTTAGTAATTTTATTTTTCGCACTTTAACGCTTCCTAAATATACCATGTTAGAATTAGGGTTTGTATACGAATCAAAAACAACAAAAATAGTTTGACCTAATTTCAAGATAAACAAGCATGAAAATGGACAACACTAATCACACTTGCACCCCTAGGGTATTCCACTTGTTGCCTTCAATAAATGGGCCATATTGCATGTTAGGTCTCTTTGGGCAAAACAAAAATAATTCAAATGATCATAGTCCCTCGATGACGCTTTCGAAAGTTGCCTAAAAAATGATCAAGTCCCTTAAAGGAAAAATTGCCCAAAGATACTTGGCACCATTGCAATCATGGTCTAAACGACGACCCGCGCCTGTCCCTTTCACATCCTAACACAAGATTGTCCACCAAATGCAATGGTGGAACAAAATTGTCAAAAGGGTTAAAAAACATAGGAGAAATCTTTGAGAAATTTAGGAGTAGATAACCCCTTAGTTACTTGAATCAAACTTGCAAAGCACTTGCCTATTTTTAAAACCACACCTCACAACACTTTCAAAACAAACTTTCAAAAAATGAAAACCTTTTCAAAAGACACACACCTTTGTATACATCCCAACATGGATCATTACAAAGGTTGCCACCACATTGGCCTCTTTTCAAAACATTTTCAAATCCACACACACAAAGCACCATTTCAAACAATTGAAAAATAAGGCAAGTTGATCTAAGCAAGTAACTAAGAGCCCATGGATAACCATGGATAGAAAGGGTGCTAATACCTTCCCTTTCTATAATCTACTCCCCGAACCCAAGAAAACATCTCAAAGGTTTTTGCTGTGCTTTTTAAACCTTTCCTTAGGATAAAATAAAAAGTCGGTGGCGACTCTTGCTTAACCGAAACATTTGCGAAAACAAACGCAAAATCATAGTCAGTTCTCCCACCGTATCACAGAACTGGCGACTCTACTGGGGATAAAATTAAAAGTGGAGTAACCTTAGGGCTTAGATCACCTTTGTTTTCAATTGTTTGCCTTGTTTGCTTTTATATTTGTGGGCTTTGCATCGGAGTTTCATAGATCCTAACCCGGATCTGGGGAATACCCTTTTTAGGTAGCATAATCTGTGAGGGACATGTCCGGCGTAGACCGACATGGGTGAAGCAGTGGCTACGTTGGTGTGGCACCTTGGTCTGTACCTATATCACTTGTGTTGCAACGAGGAGAATATGGGTCTTCTAAGGAGTCATTAAACACCAACCAACCTTAGAACCCTAAATTGACCAAACTTGGCCATAGAACAGTAGCAGTATGCTACACTCGTTGAGGCTAAACTCTCGCGATGGTTCTGGCCGCAAGAAAAGATTGCGATGCTGTAGTTATGACCGATTGAGGGTAGTCAATGATTTGAGATCCTCTAGAACCCGGTTACTTTTGATAGGATAAGTTTTAACCAACGAAACCAAAAGAGGGTAATACCTAAACTTCATGTTGGCCTGAAACCTAAGGGTTGTCTTGTGTGACTTGTGTGCCTTATCATACTTGCCTGTGTGAATACTTGTGGTGTGCTTCATCATAGCATCATGCCATCATACCATTGCATGCATCCTATATAAGGACTAACCCATTTCAAAGACAAAAAAGTTTCATCTTTGCTCT
Organism: Vicia faba; assembly: GCA_948472305.1. Classification (NCBI taxonomy): domain Eukaryota; kingdom Viridiplantae; phylum Streptophyta; class Magnoliopsida; order Fabales; family Fabaceae; genus Vicia; species Vicia faba. Next base: position 520,735,741 of record OX451739.1, on the reverse strand, counting down.
GTTTTGTAGGACATCATGATGCCCGTGCGTAGGAATACTATCCGGCTCAACTTTGTTCAACCACCAGCTCTGCTCAAAGATTTGGTTGGTAGGATTCCAAACACTACTTCCTTCATCAAAAGGCATGGTTCTCTTCTTGGCTTGATCACTGCAAAGTGGGACCAACAACTGATAAGTGTCCTGACCCAGTTTTATGACCCCCTGTATCATTGCTTTACCTTTCAAGACTTCCAGCTGGTCCCTACCCTGGAAGAATTCTCTGATTTGCTCGGTATCCCTGTTTTGGAGCAAACTCCATTCACTGGTTGGGAAAAGATTCCTAGGCCTGAAGAGGTTGCTGCAGTTCTCCCCTTGACCAAAGAAGAGGTATCGGCTAACTGGGAAACTAGAAGTGGAGTTAAGGGCTTTTTGGTCAAATTTCTGGTTGGCAAAGCTAATGATTTCTGGAATGACTTAGACTTCAAGGCGTACGAAGACATTCTGGCTCTTTTAATCTATGGTCTGGTATTGTTTCCCAATCCTGACACCTTTATCAGTATCTATGCCATAAGGATCTTCATGTCTCGAAATCCTGTACCCACTCTTTTGGGTGATATCATGCAACAACTTTATGCTCGTACTTCTCGAAAACGGGGAACTCCGTGGTGTTGTGCTCCTTTTCTAGTGAGGTGGTTTATTTCGCACCTTCCTAAGTTTGTGCTGAAGAATGAAGAAGGAAAGGGTTGGGCTCATAGGTTAATGTCTCTCACTGATAATGACATCGCTTGGACTCTCAGAGGTTTGGATGAGGTAGCTGTTATTGATCGTTGCGGAGAATACCCTAATGTCCCATTGATTGGTATCCAAGGAGGAATCTCCTATAATCCATGTTTAGCTCTCCGCCAGTTTGGAAGAGCCAGAAGAGCAGGGCCTCATGAAATGTTGGTTCCTCACTTCCATTTTGAATTTCAGGCAGACAGTGACAAACTACGCCAAGGATTCATTAAGGCTTGGGACAGAATTCATAAAGCTGACCCACATGAGTTCGGACCAAAGACTTCTCTACCAATGGAACCCTATTGCAGATGGGTCCGCATCCGTGCTCAGAAGTTAGGTATGCCGTACGAAGCTGTCAGACCTATCATTCTTGAATCTCCTGATGAAGATGGGGTTCCTCCAACTGTCCTCCCTCCTCAGATACCCACTGATTTTGACACAATGAAGAGATCTTGGGCGCAACTAAAGGAAGAACGGGATTTTTATCAGGAAAAGTTCAACGAACAGGAACGAAAGATCCAGAGGCTGACTAAGCAATTGGAGGAAGAACGTGTTCTAAATGACTACATCCACACTGAGAAGAGGAGGCCATGGGAGCACTGATGGGCTTTGGATGTTTCCTTTTACAACTTTTATTTCCTTTTCAGTATTTTTTCATTCCTGTAATGCCTAAGGGCAAGTTGTTGAACAATTTAAAATTTGAATCTAATAAAGTGTGTTTCCCTTTTGTCTACAAAGTTGAATCTTGTCTGTCTTTGAAAACATAAAACATATGCATCTCATTACACCATATGCATAACAGGTGCCCTTTTTCACAGGTTGCTTAATCTTCTTCGTTGTTTATTTGAACAGTCATCATGAATCCAGATTCATCCAGTGAGCAAGCAATCAAGGCCCTTCAGGCCCAAAGTTCCCAGTTTCAAGAAATGGTCCTGAGCCTGGCCCAAGGTCAGCAAGAGTTGAAGGCTCTACTCCTGAAGAAGAAGAAGAAAAAGAGGACTGCGTTATTCAACACCGGATGCAGGTTTGGGAACACACTCCATAATGAGGCTGATCCAACTACTTCCTCTGCAGAGAAAGACAGTCCCCAAGGGGAAGGAGCTCCTAGTCCTGCAGTCTTTGACAACGAGACGGACTACAATGACGAATAATACCCACCCGCTGCTGACAGATACAAGCAATTAGAAGACCGCTTGAGCGCCATGGAGATTCAGAATGTACCGGGGCTGGATTTCGGAGATTTGGGGTTATCTTCTAGGGTAGTAATCCCACACAAGTTTAAGGCGCCTGCCTTTGCCAAATACGACGGGGCTTCCTGTCCAAAGCTGCATCTAAGGTCGTACGTAAGGAAGATCCAACCTTACACGGCAGATAAGAACCTGTGGATTCACTTCTTCCAAGATAGCATTTCGGGGTCACAGCTTGAGTGGTTTTATCAGCTAGATGGAACCAGTATCCGACATTGGGAAGATTTGGCAACCGCATTCTATAGACAATATCAATACAATTCTGACCTCGCTCCTACGCGTACCCAACTTCAGGGTATGTCTTTAGGAACGGGCGAAGGGTTCAAAGAATATGCACAAAAATGGAGAGATTTGGCTGGCAGGGTGCAGCCTCCATTGACTGATCGTGAGCTGGTTGATATGTTTCTAGGGACCTTGTCTGGTCCATTTTTCAATCATTTGGTTGGTAACTCCTCCGCTGGGTTTACAGATTTGATTCTGACGGGTGAAAGAATTGAAGCTGGCATCAGGTCAGGAAAGATACAGAAAGTTGCCTCCGCAAGTACTGAGAAGAGGCCTTTCAAGAAGGAAGCAAGTGCCGTCTATGGTCCTAGAAGACAAGTCAAGCCAGAAAGCCGCCAAGCCGTTAATGCTTTGGTCATTTCAAAACCTGTTGCTGCCCCTCAGCAGTACAATCAACAAAGAGGTGAAAGGCCCAAGAGGCAGTATACTCGGCTGAGTATGACCTTGTCACAAATTTTACCGCAACTGTTATCAACCAACTTGGTGACCATCAAAGAGGCTCCGAAGGTCGTGAATACTGCATCTCCTAAGTATAACCCAAATGCCCGTTGTGCTTATCATTCTAATAGCCCCGGGCATACTACTGATGATTGCTGGGCCTTGAGAAATAAAGTGCAAGACCTTATCGACGCGAAGGAAATTCAGTTTGAGGCGCCTGAGAGGCCAAATGTTGTAACTGCTCCTATGCCCCAGCATAGAGTAAATGCCATCGAGGAAGATTTGTATGTTGTTTCGGTGAATGATGTTGCTACCCCTCTTTTGACTGTTAAGAGGAACTTGCTACTAGCCGGTTTATTTCCGGGTTGTAGCAAGGGTTGCCTCCTGTGTGCTGTTATCCCTACCGGTTGTCCGCTGCTGAAATCAGGCATCCAAAGCCTGATGGATAGCAAAGAAATTCTGTTCAAGAAAACTGCTGTTCCATTTGTTTCCGCTGAAGAAGTATCTGTTGTCACAATTTACAATCCTACCAAAGCTCCCCCGAGGAAGCCAGTCCAAATTATGTCTGTTGCACCCATTACTATTACTGTTCCGGGGCCTCTCCCCTATGAGTCTGATAAAGTTGTCCCATGGCATTATGGGGCTGACGTGTATGTGCTTGGAGTGAAGCAGGAGTTCAACACCGGTACCAGTATCAGTAACATCACTGGTCCCGCCAAGATTACTCGTAGTGGCATGCTCTTCTCGCCTGACATTGCACCACCAGTTATCCGAAAGCCTCTTATCATCACACCCGCAAGTGTGCATGTTCCAAATCAAGTTCCTGTGTCTACTACTGCCGCCGAGTCCTCTGATGCTCGGGGCAAAGAAGTTGCTACCGATTTGCCTGCCAGGACGGAGGCACCAAAAAAGACTGCTGTTGAAGCCTCCCAACAAGAGATGGAGGAAATCCTTAAAATCATTAAAAAGAGTGACTTCAATGTTGTTGAACAGTTGGGGCATACCCCCTCCAAAATCTCTATGCTATCATTGCTGCTATGCTCAGAGGCCCATGCAAAGGCCCTGATTTCATTTCTGAAAACGGCCCATGTGCCGCAAGAGACCTCTGCAGATCAATTCACTGACTGTGTGGCTAATTTGACAGCTGACAATGGTTTGGGGTTCTCAGATGCTGACCTCACCGCCAAAGGGAAAAATCACAATGATGCCCTGCATGTCTCTATAAAGTGTAGGGGCACTACTCTCGCACACGTGTTGGTGGACACCGGTTCTTCCCTGAATGTTTTGCCCAAGAAGGCATTGGATCGCTTGGATTGTGAGGGTCTGGAATTGAAACCTAGTAACATCATTGTTAGAGCCTTCGACGACTCTAAGAGGATGGTGCATGGGGAGGTAGACATTCCTATTCGTGTGGGTTCCCAAGTCTTCGACTCAACGTTCTATGTAATGGATATTCGTCCATCTTATTCCTGCTTGTTGGGCCGACCCTGGATTCACAAGGCTGGGGCAGTAACATCCACTCTACACCAAAAGCTCAAATACCCTGTCAAAGGGAAAATTGTTACTGTGCAGGGTGAGGAGGAATACATGGTTAGTCACTTGAACTCATTCCGGTATATCAAGATGGACGGGGAGTTTATTGAAACCCCCTTTCAGCATTTTGAGGAAGTACCTCCAACGTTGGCATCGGCTGAAACAGTGGTTGAAGAAGACTTTCCGTTGAAGATGGCATCCCTGAAGGATGCCCGGGATGTGATCGAGAAAGGCAAATATGCAAACTGGGGTCAGCTTCCTGACTTCACTCAAAAGACCGACAAGTTTGGGCTGGGCTTCACTGCAGAGGCTCAGAGGGCTGTGCGTAAAGAGAGGATCAGAAAGGCTCCAGTGTTTATCACCAACTCAAGGGTGAATGCTATCGAGGAGGACGTAGAGGAAGCAGAGTTTGACAGTTGGATCTATCCAACCACCAGCAACGGACCAAGCAACTGGACGACAAAGGATTTTACACCTATCACATTTGTCACGCAGTAATTAACTCTTTTGATTTTCAATTTGTAACAAACAATATGTTGAAACTTTATTGGCTCGGTGTCCTACCCGGGGCATCGTAGCTCCATTTGTGATGGCTTTTTGTATGACATTTCCATATATCATTAATCAAAACATTGGACGTTTGTTGCATTTCAAATCTTGTGCTCTTTTTCTTTCTGTGTTATATATTGCAAAACAGCTATATTTACACACACTCACTTATACAGGTTTCATTCCACTCTGGATCTCACTGGTAACAGCTCTGCTACCACCAGTTATGACTTTGAGAATCTGATCAACTTGGTCGAAGACGAAGGTGAAGATGATTGCGAAGTGCCTGGTGAACTCGCAAAACTGCTACTCCAGGAAGAGAGGGCCATTCAGCCGCATGAAGAGCAGGTGGAAACAGTGAACCTGGATACTGAGACAGATAGGAAAGAAGTCAAGATTGGGGCCAATCTAGAGCTCAGCATGAAGCAACGATTGATCCAGATGCTACATGATTACATGGAGATATTTGCTTGGTCTTACGAAGACATGCCTGGTTTGGACGCCGACATTGTAGTTCATCACCTGCCTACCAAGGAAGACTGCCCTCCGGTAAAGCAAAAGGTCTGCCGTATGCACCCAGAGATATCCGAAAAGATCAAAGCTGAGGTTATGAAGCAATTCGATGCCGGGTTTCTATCAGTAACTTCTTATCCTCAATGGGTTGCCAACGTGGTGCCAGTGCCGAAGAAGGACGGTAAAGTCAGAATGTGTGTCGACTACAGAGATTTGAACAGGGCAAGCCCCAAGGATGATTTCCCTCTGCCTCACATTGACGTTCTTGTTGACAATACTGCTCAACACAAGGTGTTCTCATTCATGGATGGTTTTTCAGGGTATAATCAGATCAAGATGGCTCCAGAAGATATGGAAAAGACTACCTTTGTGACTCAGTGGGGCACCTTCTGCTACAAGGTCATGCCATTCGGGTTGAAAAATGCGGGGGCAACCTACCAAAGTGCCATGGTTGCTTTATTTCATGATATGATCCATCATGAGATTGAGGTATATGTTGATGACATGATTGCAAGGTCCCAAACTGAGGAGGAGCACCTTGATCATCTGCGGAAGCTGTTTGACCGATTGAAGTTATACAAGCTGAGGTTGAATCCCAACAAATGCACCTTTGGGGTGAGGTCCGGAAAATTGCTAGGTTTCATTGTAAGTGATAAAGGTATTCAGGTGGACCCTGCCAAGGTGAAAGCCATACAAGAGATGCCAACTCCCAAGACAGAGAAAGAAGTCAGAGGCTTTCTGGGACGACTGAATTATATTGCCCGATTCATCTCACATCTAACTGCTACTTATGAGCCAATCTTCAAATTACTGAAGAAAGATCAAGTAGTACGTTGGAACAATGAATGTCAGGCTGCTTTTGAAAAGATAAAGGAATATCTCCAAGAGCCACCCATTCTTATGCCACCAGTGGAAGGGAGACCTCTAATACTATACTTGACAGTACTTGACAACTCGATGGGGTGTGTGTTGGGGCAGCATGACGAGTCTGGCCGAAAAGAGCACGCTATTTATTACTTGAGCAAAATTTTTACCGACTGTGAGTCTCGTTACTCACTGCTCGAGAAAACTTGATGCGCTCTGGTATGGGCTGCTCGCTGGCTGAGACAGTATATGCTGACTCACACTACTCTGTTGATTTCAAAGATGGATCCCATCAAGTACATATTCGAAAAACCTGCTATGTCTGGAAGAATAGCGAGATGGCAAATGATCTTGACAGAATATGATATCCAGTATACAACTCAGAAAGCAATCAAAGGAAGTGTACTGGCAGATCATTTGGCACACCAACCTGTGGACGATTACCAATCATTGAACTTTGAATTTCCGGACGAAGACATCATGGTGGTAACTGATTGTGAAGTGCCTGAACCGGATGAAGGACCTGAGGAAGGACCCCGATGGTCTATTCATTTTGACGGAGCCTCCAACGCTTTGGGTAACGGCGTCGGCGCTGTAATCATATCTCCCAAAGGAACTCATACTCCACTCACCGGCCGATTGTGTTTCAACTGCACCAACAACATGGCAGAATATGAGGCATGTATCATGGGTCTTCAAGCTGCAATCGATTTAAGGATCAAGTTTCTGAGTGTCTTCGGAGATTCCGCCCTCGTGATCAATCAGATCAAAGGCGAGTGGGATACGAAACACCCAAATCGTATTCCTTACAAGGAGTATGTGTTGACTTTGCTTCCCCACTTTGAAGAAATAACTTTCGAACACTTCCCAAGAGAGGAGAATCAGCTAGCGGACGCACTAGCTACGATGTCTTCAATGTTCAAAGTCAAATGGGACAATGAGGCTCCCCGGATCATTATCTGGAAATTGGACGAACCGGCATACTGCTGCGATCTTGAGGCTGAAAAAGTGACTGAAAAACCCTGGTATCATGAGGTGAAGAGATACTTGGAAGCTCAGGAATACCCTGAAGGTGCATCTGTCAATGACAAGAAGTTCATGAGAAGGTTTGCGGCAAAATTCTTCCTCAGCAACGATATTCTCTACAAACGGAATCATGATTCAACTCTACTGCGTTGTGTGGATAAGGATGAAGCAGAGAAGATCATGATAGAACTGCATGAAGGTACATTCAGAACACATTCCAGTGGACACACCATGGCAAAGAAAATCCTTAGGGCAGGATATTTCTGGTCCACAATGGAAGCCGATTGTTACCAACATTCTCGAACTTGTCATAAATGCCAGATTTATGCTGATAAGGTGCACATCCCTCTGGTTCCTCTGAACGTCCTGACGGCACCTTGTCCTTTTGCAATGTGGGGCATTGATATGATCGGTGAGATCCGACCGACGGCATCCAACGGGCATCGCTTCATCTTGGTAGCGATCGATTACTTCACGAAGTGGGTTGAGGCAGCTTCCTACGCCACGGTAACCAAGAGCGTCGTGGCACGTTTCATCCGGCATAACCTGATCTGTCGGTACGGCGTCCCGGAAAGAATCATTATGGACAATGGTACCAATCTCAATAACAAGATGATCACTGAGCTCTGCGAGCAATTCAAGATACAGCACCATAACTCTTCTCCTTACCGGCCGAAGATGAATGGGGTTGTAGAGGCAGCTAATAAGAATATCAAAAAGATTGTGCAGAAGATGACAGTGACCTATAAAGATTGGCACGAGATGTTACCGTTTTCTCTTCATGGGTACCGTACCTCAGCAAGGACGTCAACCGGGGCAACACCTTTTTCCTTGGTCTATGGCATGGAGGCAGTCTTGCCAATTGAAGTTCAGATACCCTCTCTCCGGATAATGAAGGATGCAGATCTGAGTGAAGATGACTGGATCCAGACTCGACTTGATCAATTAAACCTGATCGACGAAAAGAGACTCACCGCTATCTGTCATGGTCAGACGTACCAAAAACAGATGATCAGGGCATTTAACAAGAAAGTCAGACCACAAGAGTATCAAGTTGGGGACCTAGTAATCAAACGCATCATCCTTCCTCAAAGTGATCCCCGGGGCAAATGGACCCCTACGTACGAAGGGCCATTTGTGGTTAAACATGTGTTCTCAGGAGGAGCCATGATTCTGACCACCATGGATGGTGACGACCTTCCTCACCCCGCCAATGAAGACATAGTAAAAAGATACTACGCATGAATAAAAGACCCGCTAGGTTGACATACCTAGGCAAAAATAAGGGCTTCCCGGCGAACCAAAAGGGTTCGGGAAAAAATAAGGGATGAAATGAAAAAATCTGTACACCCAGCAAGTCGAAAACCTGAAAAGGCGGCTTGGGCAAAAATGGGTATCCCGGTGGACTGAAAACCCGAAAGGGCGGTCCAGGCAAAAGTTAGGGATAAAGCGTAACACTATGTCTCATTGGATCACCTTGTATCCAGAATTTAGCATCAACTATCTGGCTCAGACTTCGGCATCGACCAATCAGCTTCATCTTCAACTAAGCAACAAAGTGATGAGACGCTTGAAGACATAAAGGCGATAGCAGAGTTGGAACCCAGTGGGAATATTGTGCACATAGTTGTTTTGTTTCCTTTTCAAAATTGTATAAACTCTATGTTATTCGGCGGCATTCTCTTACTAGGATGTCAGCCTCTTGTACAAAAACGCCTATTCACAGGCAAATTTCAAAATCAATACAAGTTCCCTTTTCCGAACAAATTGCCCATTGTTTTTCCTTTTTCTGTTTTGTCTTACGAAGAACGTCCAATGTTCATTTTTGATATATGCATTTGACATTAAATTGCTGATTCATAAATATTTGCATATGAAACAAAAGACTAATTACAGGCGACATCAGAAACAGGGGCAATGTAAAGTTGTCTGATGCAGTCTGGTTGCTTTGTCCGCCAAGGTACCAAGGTAGATCTAACTGAAGGATATGATCAAGTTCTCTCAACTCCCCACAGAGTAAGACAAGATAGCAACATTCCCCAGTGGAGTACAGGCATTCATTAGCAAGCATCCCCGACAGTCTTGACCTAAGATGGTTCCCTGGCGGAATATCAATACCCCAGTGCAATTCCAAAAGTTTCCCCAGGAAAGTGGAATTCTTATCCCCAGCAGGTTTTGAAGCTTATCCCCAGAAGATTCTGGAAGCTTATCCCCTGCAGAGTACGGACGTCTCTCCCGAGCTTTGTTCAAAGTTATTCCTCATAAGGGTTTATAACTGGGTTATCCTCAGCTAATTGCCACGGAAGATCTCCCTCGGTAAAGTTCTTCCTATCCCCAGCGGAGTTCATCAAAGTTCCCCAACATAACTTATCAACACAATCCCCAGCGGAGTTTATCTTTGGTATCCCCAGCGGAGTTTATCATCATTATCCCCAGCGGAATCCATCATTGAAATCCTCAGTGGGCCTCTCATCAAAACTTCAGCAAAGTATCTCTTCCACAGAGCAATTCCCCGCAGAGTAATCTCTCCAACAAGTGTATTCCTCAACGGAGTCATCTTCTCCTACCGGTGTATTCTTACAACCGTCATCCCCAGCGGAAGCGAAGAACTCTACTCTTCAACGTCAGCCCAAGATTTAATTCCCCGGCCGGTCGTCAAGGATTTATTTTCCTAGATGAAAATACATTCATAAACATTTCACATTTCATACATCTTGCTTACATACATGATAAAGTGCATACAACACTATCTCATGTTGAACATCATGACATCATGCATTTCATACATCATGACATTGCATACAACTGATGTTTTTCCTTTTCAAGAAAAAAGACAACCCCAAAGACAACTACCTTCAACTGTCACAATTCCAGATTCGATACCTGTATCTAGCCAGGGCACATCTGTGAGTGATCAGTTTCCAGACTCGATTCTTGTATCTAGCCAGGGCACGTCCGAAGAGTTTGAAGATTCGATTCCTGTATCCAGCCAGGGCATATCTAGCAACTATCACAATTCCATATTCGATTCCTGCATCCAACCAGGGCATATCTGTTGACCACATTTCCAGACTCGATTCTTGTATCTAGCCAGGGCACGTCTGAAGAGTTCGAAGATTCGATTCCTGTATCCAGCCAGGGCATATCTGTTGACGACTATTTCCGGATTCGATTCCTGTATCCAGCCAGGGCACATATGTGAGCAACCGATTGTAGATTCGACACCTGTATCTAGCCAGGGCATATCTGCATGAGGAGATTGAAGATCAAACACCTGTAACAAGCCAGGAAAACATCTGTCTTTCTCAAATACACAAGTTCTCGCTAAGGAATCTCTTATGCGATCAACACTTCCAAATGGCATCTATAAGCCCATTCCCGACAAGGTTCTGTCACATCTCCAGATGGCATCTATAAGCCCATCTCCCTATCCACCATCTCTCCAAATGGCATCTATAAGCCCATTCCCGACATCACATTGCTGATACTCCAACATGCGAGTGCAAATTTCCGGGCACTCTAGTGTCCAATCTCCTTTTACCTTCGAGTCACGAAAGGCAAACTTGCCAATCTAACTCTTCAGGTTCAAGAAGATTGAACAGGGGCAACTGTTGTACCCCAAAATTTTCCCTCCCATTTCCTCAACATTTTCTCATCATAAAACCCTTGGAGCTCAAGATCCAGTTAGGGTTCCTCTGCTCAAGACTTCTCCTTGCACTGTTGACCCAAATTAGGGTTGGTGTTTGAACAAAGATATTTTGACCTAAAATGCCTAAGATGACTTTCATACTTCATTTTGGACTCCCAAGTTTATCCATACCAAGTTTCAAGTCTTGATTCCAAATTTTGCCCAGTCAATTGGACAGTTGACCTAGAAATCAGCTGTATTGGGGGAAAAAGTCAACTGTGACCAATTGACAGTCAAATCTCATGAAAATTGACCCACATCAACATTATGAAGTCACATGGACCATTTGATCAAGTTTGGATCATAATTCCACAAGAAATTTGATCAGATCACCAAAAGGGCAAAATGGTCATTTTTAGGGTTTTGACTGCACAAAGGCAATTTTTGACTGTTTGACCTAGCCAATGGCAAAACAAGCTCACATATGGACTCAAGGACCCCATGGAATTGTCTTTACATACTCAACAAGTTCAAAAGATCCCAAATACACAAGATTGACAGTTGAATTTCCCAGTCAATTGATCAATTTTGACTGTATACTGAAAAGTCAAACTTTGACTTTTTGGTCAAAATCAAGTGTCAAGATTCATTTTTCATCAAAACATGCCAAATCATGAAACTTGTTCATCAAGAAATCAAGAATTGCAAATTAGGGTTTGAAATGAAGATTTTTCATAACTTAGAATTTTTCTAAGTTATGAAAAACCCTAATTTTTTTCCTAACTTTGCCCCACTTTCTCACCAAGATTCATTTGGATTCAAGCAAAAGTCAAAACATGAAAGTTGTATCCTATTGCAAAATCTACAACTTTGATTCACAAAGTTTTCCCAAAAGAAGCTTTTAGCTCAAGTTACAATTTTTGGAACAAGGGTACCAAACCATTCTTAACTTAGAGAAAATTTGACCTATTTTAGACAAGGTTTTTACCTAACTTCAAGACCATTTTTCACATACTTCCACTTGGAATTTCAATTTTCATTTCAAAGATGGATTGTAGTAAAAATTCCAAGCTTTCCAAAATGTCCAAGAACTCATCAAACAACCTCATGGTTAGAGAGAATTGAATTTGGCAATATGGAAAAAACTCACTTTTGATTTGGCCAAATTACATGTTCATACATTTGTGCCATTTTGAATCCAGCATGCTTTCCTTGATTACAGGCCCTAAATCCCTTTTACACTCCTTAATTTAATGCCAATCCTTTGTGCCAAGACCATATTCTATGTGTTCAAGCATTGCATAAAGGTTTAGTCCCAAATTGGAAAAAGCATTATATCCATTTTTGCAAAAGTGAACTTTATGTCAATATGCAAATCCAAGCAAGTACATTTGAAATCTCTTTGGCACAAGTTTATGAGTTAATTATACTGATCAAGACTGAGTTATGCAGCACATTAGGGGGGCCTGTACAAGCTAGAAACTAAACTTGGCCATTTGTTGCTTAAAGTGTAAGAAACTTGCCATAACACATAACAACTATCATTCCTGTAAACCAAGCCTTAAAAAAACTTGTCAAACATTTTCTAAAGATCCATTCTGAGCTAGAACACGAGTGAACCATTCCCAACACCTTCCCATTCACAGAATCACCATTGAACTACCCAAAACAGGGCATCCCCGCAGTTTGAGTTCCATAGCTCAAACCTTCCATGCATTCTTGCTAAAAACACTTCAAACATATTCCATAACATCCATATGAACTATTCCAAACCTTGAACTGAGATTGTAACAGCCATAGCACCATTTGCCATATCCATTTTTCTCTCTTGCAGGTGGACTTCTGCAGCTTGATTTGGCACGATTCAAAACACACCAAGCATTGGAATAGCATCACTACACTTCAGGCAAGCTGTACAAATCATCATCTTGCCCTGAAAGCTCCTCCATTGCCAGACACGATTCCAACTGAACAGGTATATTCATGAAGTTCTATCTCTCAATATAGGCATTGTTAGCTCTAGGTTTGTGAATGAAAAGTGTTCTACTCATGCCCCTGAAACTGTACATACCTTTACTTTTCATTTATTTTGCATATGTTGTGAGAATTTTAAGTCTGAACATTGAACAAAAACTAGGTCAGGAATTGGGGGAGAAGAAATTCTCTCTCATTTCTGAGAGTTAGATTGATTTCTTTATATGTCTGGAATCGTGGCTTCAAGCTCTACAGGTTTCATGTTGGAAGATTTGGCAAAAGATCAAGGAATTGGAAGATAGAAAACGCGTGTTTTCTTGAACAAAAAATGTTCTGAGGTTGAAGATGACAGGGTTCTGGGCTGGGCCTGTTTTCCTTTTCTTTTTGCACCATGTTTTCACTTTTACACCCCCTAGGCCCATTTTGCTTATTTTTATGACTTTTTGACTTTTTCTTTTTTGTTCTGACTTATTTATTTTTTCTTATAATATTAAAAATATAAAAAATATTTTTTACACCATTTTCATATTTATTAGGTATTTATTTGTTTAGATTAATATTTGTACATAAATAAATATATAAACATACTTTTATTTGAAAAATACTAAAATAATGCAAACACATTTTATTTTTCATTTTTATTTTGTTTTATCTTCTGAAAATATTTTATATAAAATATACTTTTTTTATAAATATTAAATATTATTATTTTGTATATATAATATATATTTAGTAAATAATACAAATATTTATATATATATTAGTATATTTAGGTTAAAATACAAAATATACACACTTTTATTTTTTTTATTAATATTTAATATTAAAAATACCTTTTTGACAAATATACTTCATTTTTATTTTTTATTTTTGTACATAATTGATTAAATATTGTACATATTAAATAACTAATACTTGTACTTAATAAAATTAGGGTTTTGCCCTAAATATAAAAAACTCCAAAAAAAATAATACTTTTTATTTTGTTTATTTGACATATAAAAATACTTTTTTTATATACATATAAAAAGCCTTTTTGCATCTTGCATATTTATTTTATTTCTATTTAATTTGTGCAATTAAATATCTTGTAAATAATTCAATATTGATGTAATAGTCTAGGTTTAAATTCCTTGTCAAAACACCCCCCATTTGAACATTTGTACCCCCCTTCCCATATATTGTGTTGTAATAGCTTAGTAATTTTATTTTTCGCACTTTAACGCTTCCTAAATATACCATGTTAGAATTAGGGTTTGTATGCGAATCAGAAACAACAAAAATAGTTTGACCTAATTTCAAGATAAACAAGCATGAAAATGGACAACACTAATCACACTTGCACCCCTAGGGTATTCCACTTGTTGCCTTCAATAAATGGGCCATATTGCATGTTAGGTCTCTTTGGGAAAAACAAAAACAATTCAAATGATCATAGTCCCTCGATGACGCTTTTGAAAGTTGCCTAAAAAATGATCAAGTCCCTTAAAGGAAAAATTGCCCAAAGATACTTGGCACCATTGCAATCATGGTCTAAACGATGACCCGCGCCTGTCCCTTTCACATCCTAACACAAGATTGTCCACCAAATGCAATGGTGGAACAAAATTGTCAAAAGGGTTAAAAAACATAGGAGAAATCTTTGAGAAATTTAGGAGTAGATAACCCCTTAGTTACTTGAATCAAACTTGCAAAACACTTGCCTATTTTTAAAACCACACCTCACAACACTTTCAAAACAAACTTTCAAAAAATGAAAAACTTTTCAAAAGACATACACCTTTGTATACATCCCAACATGGATCATTACAAAGGTTGTCACCACATTGGCCTCTTTTCAAAACATTTTCAAATCCACACACACAAAGCACCATTTCAAACAATTGAAAAATAAGGCAAGTTGATCTAAGCAAGTAACTAAGAGCCCATGGATAACCATGGATAGAAATGGTGTTAATACCTTCCCTTTCTATAATCTACTCCCCGAACCCAAGAAAACATCTCAAAGGTTTTTGCTGTGCTTTTTAAACCTTTCCTTAGGATAAAATAAAAAGTCGGTGGCGACTCTTGCTCAACCGAAACATTTGCGAAAACAAACGCAAAATCATAGTCAGTTCTCCCACCGTATCACAATATACTCCTTCGATCTGGGACATTGGATATGCAAGCAAGTTTGTTAGAAAAAACAAAAAATGTATGACCTGGGTGTCGAACCCAGGTCCTTCGGTTCCCTCTCTAATTCAAATCTGAAGTTATTTCGTCCTGCAATACCAAGAATCCTGAGATTCAAATCTGGGTTTAAAAATGGCAGAAGGTTCATGTGTCACCCAGTTCGAAGCTTGCTGCTTCGAAGCCCTAAACAATATTCCTTCAAAATGAACAAATATTAGAGATCCAGGGGGCGCCTTACCCCCTAGTTCTAAACTCTCCTTAATTCGAATCAGGGTTCGTCTTCTGAGATTCGAAGGAACCAAATTCATGTGCCCTAACAATGGCAGGTATGTGGGGATTGTAACCTGTCTAATGCTTCATTACAAACACGCACAAACACATTAGAACGAATAAATGCGCTTAGATTAAGAAATTGAATTTCAGAATTATACCTATGCCGGTATGCTTCGATCTACAGCTTTGGGTGTGGAGATGTTGCTTAGGAGTTGGTGTGGACTTATGGATGGCTCAGGAACATGAATCTAGTATTCGTTTGGGCTGAGGGTGCCTGCAATAGGTGTTTCGATTGGGACACTTTTGGGATTTTGAGCAATGTGGTGTGGCAACGTGATCTGTGTGATGCAGTATGCATGCGTGTGAGTCCCCCCTGGATTTATGTTTGACATCTTGTATTTATAGATGGTGGAGGAGACAAGGAAACATGGCATTAAAGACCAGCCATTAACAGGGCTTTGAAAACAGAATCAGACAAATTAAAATACTTCTATTTTGATATATTTCATGCCATTCTGGGATTTTGAATGAACTTGGACATGTCAATTTGCCGCCTTGTTCAAATTTGAAAATATTCAGATTTTCCCTCTTCAGAGCCCCTTCGATCGGCCCTTGTTCTTGTAATGATTCTAAGTCCTGATTCAAATTTCCCAGAACTTCCCTTATCAGAACTTCTTTGATAAGCCCTTGTTCTCTCTGATGGTTCTGATTTCTGATTCGAAGTGTTCAGAACTTCCCTCATCAGAAGATTTTAGATTAAGACACCTCTACACTGATACGCCATTCGAAGGATACTTTGTTCTGATGTTCTAATCGAAGGAAACTCTGATGTTCCAATCGAAAGAAACTCTGATGTTCCAATCGTAGGTGTGATACGGTGGGAAGAACTAACTGTTTTTTTTGGAATGCTGGTTTGCGTTTTGCATTTGTTTTCGCAAAATGTCGCGGTAAGCAAGAGTCACCACCGTATTTTATTTTATCCAACAACGAAAGGAAAAAAGCACAGAAAAATTCCTTTTCGAGATGTTTCTCGGGTCCGGGGGGTAGATTATAGAAAGGGAAGGTGTTAGCACCCTTTCTATCCG
This sequence comes from Vicia faba, assembly GCA_948472305.1. Taxonomy (NCBI): domain Eukaryota; kingdom Viridiplantae; phylum Streptophyta; class Magnoliopsida; order Fabales; family Fabaceae; genus Vicia; species Vicia faba. The sequence goes on along the minus strand of OX451739.1, from coordinate 520,719,401 downwards.
TGGTTATCCACGGGCTCTTAGGTACTTGCTCAAAGTGTTTTCAAAATTTGCTTTTCTTTGTGTTTGTGGGTTTGAAAATAGTTTTTGTTTGAAAGGTGTAAGCGTGAAAAGTTTTGTTTTGTTTTAGAAAGAGAAAGTACTTAAGAACCATCTACCTACTCGAAAAAGGAATCAATCTGTGCTAATGTCCTTTAGACAATGCTATCCCATTATGAATGAGTAGGTAGCACTGTCGTTGGAGTTTAAGGGTCAATTCGATTAAGGGACGTGCGGTCACTAAAGCAATGTTAGGACGCCTTAGCAGTAACCCTAATGTCTTAGATCATTTTTTCGAGGCAACCGTTTCGAGGCAACTATGATCTTTGGACAAGAGGGCGACCTCTAAAACTTCCTATACTCAATGACCACGTTCAAAGGCAACCAAGTGAGGTGTACCCTAAGAGTGCGCATGTGCGAGTGTGTTGTTTTCAGTTAATTTTATCTTTGTACATGTCAATGGTTATCTATGTTGATTTTAGGTTTAAACATTCGATCTTGTCATGCATTCCCTATTATCAAACATCTAACATTGTATAAGTTGCGAAAATTAAATTGCGGAAATTAAACTAACTATTACAAGGCGTCGGGTATTTACATCGCCAAAAGCAACCCTTGAAATTAAAATGCGGAAAATAAATAAAGCGATAAAAATATTAAAGTCCTATTAAACTATTACATTCCGGGAAACAGATACAATATTGAATAATAGATCACGTGCGAAAAATTAAATCGGGCGAGTTCTAGGGTTTTGACCCTTTGTTTTAAAGAAAAGATTTTTTTGAATTTATGGAAGAAATTAAATTAAGTTAAGCATTAAATTAATAAATTAATTAATTAATGAAAATATTTTTGGAGTTTTGGGTATTTAGAGAGAAAAAAAAATTAATCAAAGTTAATAAAACCTAATTGTATAAATTAATTTTAATTATTGCAAAAGATATTAAAGTTATTTCCTAATTAAACTAAATTAATTAAATTAATATTTATTAACAAAAAATAAAATGCTGAATTTTATTTTAATAATGAAAAAATATTTTTTGGTTTTTAATTTTATGACAGAAAAAATGTGATTGGTTAGTTAGTAATAAAATAATAAAATAAAACAATTAAATAAAAAGAAAGAGATAGAAAAACTCAGGGGGGGGGGGGTTCATGCCCAATTTGGAAGTGAGAATGGCATTTTTGTGGCCCAACAGGCGCAGGCCTGATTGACTTTCTGGATTTCCATGTGGCACGTTGACTAGAGCATATGGTGGACATCACATCTGGACCACCAGATCTGGCCTGGGGCCATCTGGCGCTTTGAAATCTGAGGGCATATGATAGGTATTAAGTCTTGGCTTGTACTGGATAACCTGTGAAAAAATAATACAAATGCATAGGGGACCTGGGATTCGAACCCAGGTCCTGTTGGTATTTGGAGACACGCCTTTGCCACTGAACCAATGTGCTTCAATTGTTATTATATTGGACACTGAATATTATAAGAGAAATCAATTAAATGCCAGAAAATATAAAAAATAAAGCGCAAATATTTGAATTGTCCAATGGGGGAGGGCCACATCTTCATCTTCTTCGTTTGACCCTGGTTATTTACCTGTGGATTTATATCCGCAGCTAAACCCGTATGACATTCCAAAAATCAAACCTAAGCCATGATAAAGAACCCCAAGACCATGGTTCTATTCGTCTGGACATCCTGAGTACACCTATACCATTCTTGGACCTTGATTTCGCCTGTACAAGAAATCCCCAAAAAAACAAACTACGAACCCTAGATTCAGCTAGGAGATTTGCCCTTGAAAACGCCTCTAAGAAGGATTTCAGTTTCACACTTTTTGGCAATTTTTTCAAGTTTGCTTTTGATGATTCTGCAGCCTCTAACCTTAAATTCGTGTGCCTTTCACTTGTATATGTAATAAGAAATGCATTAGGTCAACAATTTTGGACTGAATCCTTGTGCATTATGGCTTAGAGATTTGATTTGATCCTCCATTGAAAACTTGCTTATTTTGTCCAAAATCCAATCTTTTTGCACATGGAATGACTAATACTAGTTTGATCATGTCATTGATGATGATTAGGTCCTGAAAATAGAAAAAGATCTCATATAATCAAGTTTTGTGATTTTATTTGATTTAAATTAATTTAAAATGAAATAATTCAAATAAAAAACAAATAAAATAGAAAAATTGACAAATGGAATCAAGGTTGAGGCTAGGACACGTGTGGAGTGTGACAAGATCAAATCAAGTGGAAAAGAATGGGCCCATTTGACAAAATTTGAAGTTTTGGGGATAGTTGACTTTTGGCAATTTTGCAAAAATGCCCAACTTCAACAATGCATAACTTCTTCAATTTTGAACTTTTGTAAGTGTTCTAGGAATTTTTAGAAAGCTTGATATTTCCTCTAAACAACCCTTTTGGTCTCATATCTTTTTGATATTCCATGCTCAAGTTATAAGCTTTGGAAAAAAAAAGTGTTTTTGTTGACTTTCAAAAATGACCTATAATGTCCAAACTTATAACTTTTTGTGAGTGCATTTTCTGATCTTGGTGTGTGAATATGGGTTGTAGGAAATTGCATCCTCTTCAAAATGAGCTTTGGATGGGTCATTTCTCATAAAGTATGAGAAAGTTATGCTTGGTTAAATTTGAGATGACTTTTCCTACAAAACCCTAATTTAGCAACTTTTGAGTCTTGATGAATTTTGAGCAATCCTTGATGAATCATGATCAACCCTTGATCAAATAATGAAATATCCTTCAAAATTATAATGTTGACAAAAAAATCTTGAAGTTTGACTGTATATAGGTCACAATTGACTTTTGCCCTAGCACAGTCGATTTTTGGACCCTTTGAGCAATTGACTGACCAAACTTCCTGTACTAGGCTTGAAATTTGACATGGATGACCTTGATGCAACACAAAACCCTAATTTGAGGTTGACTGCCTTAGGAGATAGCTTGAATGTCCAACTCTTGAGCAATCTTGAGCCACTTGGAGATTTTTCTTGCAATATTTTGAGAAATATGAGAGGACAAATTTTGGGGTACAACAACTTCCCCTGTTCAATCTTCTTAAACCTGAGGATATAGATTGGCTTTCGGGCCTTTCGTGATCCGAAGGTGGAAGATGATTGAACACTAGAGTGCCCAGAAATTTGCACTCGCATGAAGTGGTATCAGCCTGGCGATGCCAGGAATGGGCTTACAGATGCCATTTGGAGACTGTTGATTGGTGGTTTGAACTTCGACTGGAATACGAATTAGGGAGATCTTATCATCGATCTAACTGAACCAGAGGAGGTCTTGGATTAACTATGACTGGATCGTCATCAAAAAAATCTTAGGAGCGATTTAACTGGACCAGACAAGGTCTTGGAATATCTTCAACTGGAATATGAATTAGGGAGATCTTATCGGTGATCTAACTGAACCAGAGAAGGTCTTGGGTTAACTTTGACTAGATCGGCATCAGAAAAATCTTAGGATCGATTTAACTGGACTAGACAAAAGTCTTGGATTAATTTTAACTGAATCGGTATCAGAAAAATCTTAGGATCGATTTAACTGGACCAGAAAAAAGTCTTGGAATATCTTGACTGGATCGACATCAGAAAAATCTTAGGAGCGATTTAACTGGACCAGACAAAAGTCTTGGGACATCTTCAACTGGAATACGAATCAGGGAGATCTTATCGACGATCTGACTGAACCAGAGAAGGTCTTGGATTAACTTTGACTAGATCGGCATCAGAAAAATCTTAGGAGCGATTTAACTGGACCAGACAAGGTCTTGGATTAACTTTGACTAGATCGGCATCTAAAAAATCTTAGGATCAATTTAACTGGACTAGACAAAAGTCTTGGATTAATTTTGACTGGATCGGCATCAGAAAAATCTTATGATCGATTTAACTGGACCAAACAAAAATCTTGGAACATCTTCAACTGGAATACGAATCGGGGAGATCTTAGGGTCGATCTGACTGAACCAGAGACGGTCTTGGATTAACTTTGACTAGATCGACATCAGAAAAATCTTAGGAGCGATTTAATTGGACCAGACAAGGTCTTGGATTAACTTTGACTAGATCGGCATCCGAAAAATCTTAGGATCGATTTAACTGGACTAGACAAAAGTCTTGGATTAATTTTGACTGGATCGGCATCAGAAAAATCTTAGGATCAATTTAACTGGACCAGACAAAAATCTTGGAACATCTTCAACTGGAATACGAATCAGGGAGATCTTAGGGTCGATCTGACTGAACCAGAGAAGGTCTTGGATTAACTTTGACTAGATCGGCATCAGAAAAATTTTAGGATCGATTTAACTGGACTAGACAAAAGTCTTGGATTAATTTTGACTGGATCAGCATCAGAAAAATCTTAGGATCGATTTAACTGGACCAGACAAAAGTCTTGGAATATCTTCAACTGGAATACGAATCAGGGAGATCTTAGGGTCGATCTGACTGAACCAGAGAAGGTCTTCGACATAGTTGAGAACTTAACTGCATCCTTCCTGAAAGGTAAAGGTCAGTCATATGCAATGCATGATATGGATCAAGCAATGATGTTCTCAAAATAAATGAGATTGTGTTATATGATGCGTATATGCCTATATAATGATGTATGGAGATGTAATGTTTCTAGCTGGGGAAAATAAATCCCGGATAGCTGCTGGAGAATAGAGTTGAATTCTTCGTTTCTGCTGGGGATGGTGAACGAAGGGAATAAACCTGTCGGAGAGGATGACTCTGTTGGGGGGATAAACTGATGAGGAGATTACTCTGTGGGGAAGAGATGCTCTGCTGAGGATTCCACTGATTCTTCATCATCGTCGTCCCCGATAGCATTCACCCCTGCATCTTGTTTAGGCTTTTCTGGTGCTCCAAACTCGATATCTTTTGCATCAATTAAGTCCTGTATTTTGTTCTTTAAAGCCCAACAATCATCTGTATTATGCCCCGGGCTATCAGAGTGAAAAGCACAGCGGGCATTAGGGTTATACTTTGGTGATGTAATGTTGGGATTCTTCGGGGCATCCCTTGGCAACACTAGATTAGTCTTTAATAACTATGGCAGAATCTGAGATAACGTCATGCTGAGACGGGTGAATTGCCTTTGAGGTCTCTCGTCCTTTTGTTGATTGTTGTGCTGAGCAGCACCAACAGGTCTTGAAATAACAACCGCATTAACAGCTTGGCGGTGTTCAGATCTATTCTGGCTTTTCGAACTATAGACAGCACTGGACTCCTTCTTAAAAGGCTTTTTCTCGGTGCTCGATGAAGCACCCTTCTGTATCTTACCAGCCTTAATACCAGCCTCAATCCTTTCACCAGTCATAATTATCTCTGTAAACCCAGACGAAGAGCTTCCAATCAGATGGTTGAAAAATGGACCAGACAAGGTCCCTAGAAACATATCCACAAGCTCCCGATCAGCCAATGGTGGTTGTACTCTTCCGGCGAGGTCCCTCCACTTCTGAGCATAATATTTGAAACCTTCACCCGTTCCCATAGACATACCCTGGAGTTGGGTACGCGTGGGAGCGAGGTCGGAATTGTATTGATACTGCCTGTAGAAAGCAGTAGCCAAATCTTCCCAACTGCGGATACTGGATCCATCCAACTGGTAAAACCATTCAAGCTGAGTCCCTGAGGGACTATCTTGAAAGAAGTGGATCCATAAGTTCTTATCAGCGGTGTACGGCTGAATCTTCCTTACATATGACCGGAGGTGCAACTTCGGACAAGAAACTTCGTCATACTTAGCAAAGGCTGGTGCTTTGAATTTATGGGGAATCACCACCCCAGAGGATAGACCCAGATCACCAAAGTCCAGACCAGGCACTTTCTGAACTTCCATCGCACTCAACCGGTCTTCCAGTTGTTTGTATCTATCCTCGGCCGGAGGATATTGGTCTTCGTCGAAGTCCGTCTCATTGTCTGAGACCATAGGGCTAGGAGCCCTCCTTTCTTCCTGACTATCTTTCCCTCCAGATGAGGTGGTCAAATCAACTTCATCCCGTAGCCTGTTTCCAAACCTGTGACCTGTGTTAAACAAGATTATTCTCTTCTTCTTCTTCTTCTTCTTCTTCTTCTTCTTCTTCTCTTTCAGAATCCGGGTCTTCAGATCTTGCTGACCCTTAGCTAGATTCATGAACAGCTCTTAGAATTGGGAATTCTGGGCCTGTAGGGCCTTGATTGCTTGCTCAGTTGAAGGTTCAGCAGACATGATGAATGCTGAAATAAACAACGAAGAAGATAAGAGACCTGTAATGGGTACCTGTTATGGAGTGCATGGGATGAAATGCGTATGAAATGATTTCAAAGACAATCGGGAGATTCAAGTTTGTAAACCAGAAATGAAACACACTTTATTAGATAAACTTTGAAATTCAAATTGTTTAACAGATGCCCTTAAGGCGTTACAAGAAAGGAAATACTAAACAGTAAATAAAAACTGGAAAGGAAATAATCAAAGGACAATCAGTGCTCCCATGGTCGCTTCTTGTCGGTGCGGACATAGTCATTGAGAATCCGCTTATTCTCCAGCTGCCTAGTCAACTTCTGGATCTTCTGCTCTTGCTCGTTGAACCTTTCTCGGTAAGCATCCCGCTCTTCTCTCAGCTGCATCCAAGACCTTTTCAGTGTCCCAATGTCAGTGGGCATATGAGGATGGAGGATGGTCAGAAGAACCCCTTCTTCATTAACAACTTCAACAATGATAGGCAGGACGGCTTCATATGGCATATCCAACTTTTGGGCACGGATACGAACCCATCTGAGATATGGCTCCATCGGAAGTGAAGTCTTTGGGCCCAACTCGTGTGGATCAGATCTGTAAACTATATCCCAAGCCCTTATGAATCTGCGGCGCTGCTCGTTGCTATCCCCTTGAAAATCAAAGATGATACTAGGCATTAACAGCTCATGAGGTCCTTCTCTTCTGGCTCGCCCAAACTGACGTAAGGCCAAGCATGGATTATAAGAAATTCCTTCATTGGTTCCTATCAGGGGAACATTGGGGTACTCCCCACAGCGATCAATGATAGCCACCTCGTCCATACCCTTGAGAGTCTAGATGATGTCATTATGAGAGAGAGACATAACCCTATAGGCCCAGCCCATGCCTTCTTTGTTCTTCAGCACTGATTTGGGGAGGTGCGAAATAAACCACCTCGCCAATAATGGAGCACAACACATCAAGGTTCCTCGCTTTCTGGAAGTACGGGCATAAAGCTGATGAAGAATGTCACCCAAGAGAGTGGGTACAGGATTACGAGAGATGAAGATTTTCACCGCATTCACATCAACAAAGGAGTCGGAGTTCATAAACAATACCAAGCCATATATCAGAAGATCCAGAATATCTTTGAATGCCTTGAAGTCTAGACTATCCCAGAAATAGTTAGCTTTGCCAACCAAGAACTTAGTCAGAAAGCCCTTTGCTCCATTTCTAGTCTCCCAATTAGCCATTACCTCATCCTTGGTCATATGAAGGGCTGAAGCAATCTCTTCCGGCCTAAGAATCTTCTCCCAACCAGTAAACGGGGTCTACTCCAGAATAGAGATACCGAGCAAATCAGATAACTCTTCTAAGGTGCGAACCAACTGGTAGTCCTGGAAAGTAAAGCAATGGTACAGCGGATCATAGAATTGGACCAAAACACTCATCATCTGCTCGTCCAATTTGGAGGTGACCAAACTGATAAGATACCCATGTCTTCTAATGAAGGAGGTAGTATCAGGCATCTTTGCAACCAACTCTTTAAGCATGGTAGGAACTTGGACAAAGTTGATCCGGATGGTATTCCTACGCATGGGCATCATGACCTGCAAAACAGAACAAAGATGAATCCCTCCTGTCTTTGAAATAGGTTAGTCCAATGCAAGATGTATGCAATGATATGATGTCATGATGTCATGATAGTAAGCACACCACAAGTATCCACAAATAGCAAACATGGTAAAGGCACACAAGTCATAGAGAGCCCTTAGATTTCAGGCTGGCAAGGAGCTTAGGTACTACCCTCTTTCAGTTTAGTTGGTTTAAACCTATCCTAAAAATAGTAACCGGGTTCTAGAGGATCTCAATATCACTGACTACCCTCGATCGGTCATAATTCCAGTTTAGCAACCTTTTCTTGCGGCCAGAATCATCGCGAGAGTTTAGTCTCAATGAGTGTAGCATACTGCTACTGTTCTATGGCCAAGTTGGTCAATTTAAAGGTTCTAAGGTCAGTTGGTGCTTAATGACCCCTTAGAAGACCCATATTCTCCTTGTTCCAACACAAGGGATATCGGTACAGACTAAAGTGCCACACCAATGTAGCTACTGCTTCAACCGTATCGGTTTATGCCGTACAGTTCCCTCACAGTTTATTGCTACTTACCTAAAGGGTATCCCCCAGGTCCGGGTTAGGATCTATAGTAACTCCGATACAAGCCCACAAATATAAAGCATAAAAGCAAACAATTGAAAACACAATGATCTAATCCTAAGGTACACCCCACTTATTAAGATATCCCCAGCAGAGTCGCCAGTTCTGTGATACGGTTGGAAGAACTGACTGTTTTTTTTGGAATGCTGGTTTGCATTTTGCGTTTGTTTTTGCAAAATGTCGCGGTAAGCAAGAGTCGCCACTGTCTTTTATTTTATCCAACAAGGAAAGGAAAAAAGCACAGAAAAATTCCTTTTTCGAGATGTTTCTCGGGTCCGGGGGTAGATTATAGAAAGGGAAGGTGTTAGCACCCTTTCTATCCGTGGTTATCCACGGGCTCTTAGGTACTTGCTCAAAGTGTTTTCAAAATTTTCTTTTCTTTGTGTTTGTGGGTTTGAAAAGAGTTTTTGTTTGAAAGGTGTAAGTGTGAAAAGTTTTGTTTTGTTTTAGAAAGAGCAAGTACTTAAGAACCATCTACCTACTCGAAAAAGGAACCAATCTGTGCTAATGTCCTTTAGACAATGCTATCCCACTATGAATGAGTAGGTAGCATCGTCGTTGAAGCTTAAGGGTCAATTCGATTAAGGGACGTGCGGTCACTAAAGCAATGTTAGGACGCTTTAGCGGTAACCCTAATGTCTTAGATCATTTTTTTGAGGCAACCGTTTCAAGGAAACTATGATCTTTGGACAAGAGGGCGACCTCTATAACTTCCTATACTCAATGACCACGTTCGAAGGCAACCAAGTGAGGTGTACCCTAAGAGTGCGCATGTGCGAGTGTGTTGTTTTCAGTTAATTTTATCTTTGTACATGTCAATGGTTATCTATGTTGATTTTAGGTTTAAATATTCGATCTTGTCATGCATTCCCTATTATCAAACATCTAACAATGTATAAGTTACAGAAATTAAATTGCGGAAATTAAACTAACTATTACAAGGCGTCGGGTATTTACATCGCCAAAAGCAACCCTTGAAATTAAAATGCGGAAAATAAATAAAGCGATAAAAAATATTAAAGTCCTATTAAACTATTACATTCCGGGAAACAGATACAATATTAAATAATGGATCACGTGCGAAAAATTAAATCGGGCGAGTTCTAAGGTTTTGACCCTTTGTTTTAAAGAAAAGATTTTTTTGAATTTATGGAAGAAATTAAATTAAGTTAAGCATTAAATTAATAAATTAATTAATTAATGAAAATATTTTTGGAGTTTTTGGTATTTAGAGAAAAAAAATTAATCAAAGTTAATAAAACCTAATTGTCTAAATTAATTTTAATTATTGCAAAAGATATTAAAGTTATTTCCTAATTAAACTAAATTAATTAAATTAATATTTATTAACAAAAAATAAAATGCTGAATTTAATTTTAATAATGAAAATATATTTTTTGGTTTTTAATTTTATGACAGAAAAAATGTGATTGGTTAGTTAGTAATAAAATAATAAAATAAAAAGAAAGAGATAGAAAAACTCAGGGGGGGTTCAGGCCCAATTTTGAAGTGAGAATGGCAATTTTGTGGCCCAACGGGCGCAGGCCTGATTGACTTTCTGGAATTCCATGTGGCACGTTGACTAGAGAATATGGTGGACATCACATCTGGACCACCAGATCTGGCCTGGGGCCATCTGGCGCTTTGAGATCTGAGGGCATATGATAGGTCTTAAGCCTTGGCTTGTACTAAATAACCTGTGAAAAAATAATACAAATGCATAGGGGACCTGGGATTCGAACCCAGGTCCTGTTGGTATTTGGAGACACGCCTTTTCCACTGAACCAATGTGCTTCAATTGTTATTATATTGGACACTGAATATTGTAAGAGAAATCAATTAAATGCCAGAAAATATAAAAAATAAAGCGCGAATATTTGAACTGTCCAATGGGGGAGGGCCACATCTTCATCTTCTTCGTTTGACCCTGGTTATTTACCTGCGGATTTATATCCGCAGCCAAACCCGTATGACATTCCAAAAATCAAACCTAAGCCATGAAAACGAACCCCAAGACCATGGTTCTATTCGTCTGGACATCCTGAGTACACCTATACCATTCTTGGACCTTGATTTCTCCTGTACAAGAAATCCCCAAAAAAATAAACTACGAACCCTAGATTCGGCTAGGGGGTTACATGCCATATTAATGCAATCAAATAATGCAGAAAGCTTAGAAATTGCACAAGCATCATGAATATGTCAACGATTTGTCAAAAATATGCAAGAACATGAGGTTACGATTTCGAATACAGGGCGGTTTTTTGAGAGACTTACAGGGCAGTTTTTTGAGAGACTTACAGCGCGATTGAAAGGGCGTGAGGGCTTGCTTTTGATTGCAGGAGGTTCAGTGTATACCCAGCAATGGATTGGTGTTGAGATTTGCCCTTGAAAACGCCTCTAAGAAGGATTTCAGTTTCACACTTTTTGGCAATTTTTTCAAGTTTGCTTTTGATGATTCTGCAGCCTCTAACCTTAAATTCGTATTCCTTTCACTTGTATATGTAATAAGAAATGCATTAGGTCAACAATTTTGGACTGAATCCTTGTGCATTATGGCTTGGAGATTTGATTTGATCCTCCATTGAAAACTTGCTTATTTTGTCCAAAATCCAATCTTTTTGCACATGGAATGACTAATACTAGTTTGATCATGTCATTGATGATGATTAGGTCCTGAAAATAGAAAAAGATCTCATGTAATCAAGTTTTGTGATTTTATTTGATTTAAATTGATTTAAAATGAAATAATTCAAATAAAAATCAAATAAAATAGAAAAATTGACAAATGGAATCAAGGCTGAGGCTAGGACACGTGTGGAGTGTGAAAAGATCAAATCAAGAGGAAAATAATGGGCCCATTTGACAAAATTTGAAGTTTTGGGGATAGTTGACTTTTGGCAATTTTGCAAAAATGCCCAACTTCAACAATGCATAACTTCTTCAATTTTGAACTTTTGGAAGTGTTATTGGACTATTTAGAAATCTTGCGACTTCCTCTAACCAACCCTTTTGGTCTCATATCATTTTGATATTCCATGCTCAAGTTATAAGCTTTGAAAAAAAAAGGTGTTTTTGTTGACTTTCAAAAATGACCTATAATGTCCAAATTTATAACTTTTTGTGAGTGCATTTTATGATCTTGGGGTGTGAAGATGGATTGTAGAAAATTGCATCCTCTTCAAAATTAGCTTTGGATGGGTCATTTCTCATAAAGTATGAGAAAGTTATGCTTGGTCAAAGTTGAGATGACTTTTCCTGCAAAACCCTAATTTAACAACATTTGAGTCTTGATGAATTTTGAGCAATCCTTGATGAATCATGATCAACCCTTGATCAAATGATAAAATATCCTTCAAAATGATAATGTTGACAAAAAATCTTGAAGTTTGACTGTATATAGGTCACAGTTGACTTTTGCCCTATCACAGTCAATTTTTGGACCCTTTGAGCAATTGACTGACCAAACTTCCTCTGCAAGGTTTGAAATTTGACATGGATGAACTTGAGAACATATTAGGACATTGGGTAGAACTTGAGGTCATTTCTATGTAAGGACCTTGATGAAACACAAAAACCTAATTTGAGGTTGACTACCTTAGGAGATAGCTTGACTGTCCAACTCTTGAGAAATCTTGAGCCACTTGGAGATTTTTCTTGCAATGTTTTGAGAAATATGAGAGGGAAAATTTTGGGGTACAACAGTAGGAAACTCTGATGTTTCAATTGAAGGAAGCTCTGATGTCCCAATCGGAGGAAATTCTGATGTTCCAATCGAAGGAAGCTCTGATGTTCCAATCGAAAGAAGCTCTGATGTTCCAATCGAAGGAAAATCTGATGTTTCAATCAAAGGAAGCTCTGATCTTCCAATCTAAGGAAGCTCTGATGTCCCAATCGAAGGAAACTCTAATGTCCCAATCAAAGGAAACTCTTATGTTCCAATCTAAGGAAGCTCTGATGTTCCAATCGAAGGACATTTCGTTCATCTTCAAATTTTACTTTCCCTCAATCCAAAGTTTGCAACATTCCATGTAAAAGAAAATCTTGAAAGAAAATGAGAGGGCAAATTTTGGGGTACAATAACTTCCCCTGTTCAATCTTCTTTGACCTGAGGATGTAGATTGGCTTATCTGCCTTTCGTGGTCTGAAGGTGGAAGACGATTGAACACTAGAGTGCCCATAAATTTGCACTCGTCTGAAGTGATACTATTGGTTGATAATATCGGGAATGGGCTTATAGATGCCATTTGGAAAGGATGACGGAGAGTCGCCGGAGATGGGCCTAAACATGCTGATTTCATGAGAGATTCCTTTGTGGGGATTCCTGTTCCTGTCGTTTGAGGAGGACTCCGCTGAGGAATGTTGGTCTCTGTCTTGGGAAATAGAGTTTAGGAGCTTCAATTGTCCACTACTCTACTGGGGAGTTATCTCTTGACTGAAGAGATGAAAGTGAGTTGTTATCTGGTCGAGATCCAGGCTTTGCAGCAACTTGCTGAGGATAATAAGGATGACTGCTATCTAGTCGTATTCCAGGCTTCACAGCAACCTATTGGGGAATATGAAATTAACTGCTATCTGTTCGATTCTAGGATTCACAGTAATTGTAGACATTGAATTGTTATCTGGTCGTATCTAGGCTTCAGTGATTTGAAGAAATTAAGTTGTTATCTGATCGGGTCCAGGCTTTAACTTGAACCTGAGGTATACCGTTATCTGGTCGGGTCCAGGCTTCGGTGTCATAGGTTATACTATCATCTAGTTGGGTCCAGGCTTCATAGTAATTAATAAACTGCTATCTGGTTGGACTCCGGGCTTTACAGTATCTTTAACTGGATAAGAATCAGAAAATCTTAGTGTCAATTTAACTGAACCAGAGAAAGGTATTGAATTATCTTTAACTGGATAAAGAATCAGAAAATATCTTAGGGTCGATTTAACTGAACCAGAGAAAGTATCCACCAGAAATGAATCAGAATAAATCATTGGTCGATTTAAACTGAACCAGCAGAGGCCTTGAGTTATCTTTAACTGGATAAGAATCAGAAAAATCTTAGGGTCGATTTGACTGAACCAGAGAAAGTATCTATCGGAAAAGAATCAGAATAAATCATTGGTCGATTTAGACTGAACCAAAAGGGGTCTTGAATATGATCTTCTGTAGAAAATGCTGGAATGGCCCTTCGTCAGAGGTAACCTTTGAAAAGACTGTCAGGTCATATAAGTAGTTTGTGATGTTTGTTGATTGATCTTTCCTGAAAAGGTAAAGAATTAGTTGTATCCGATTTCATGATGTATGAAATTCATTGTGTAATGATGTTCTTAAAATAAATGAGATTGTGATGTATGCAATATATATGCATATGCCATGATGTATGAACATGGAATGCTATTGCGACATTTTCTAGTCTGGGAAAATAAATCCATGACTGCTTGCTGGAGAGTACTAAGAAGCTGAATCCCGAACTTTTGTTTGGTAGATGAGGAAATTGGTTCTTTCATTTTTGCTGGGGATGATGAATGGAGATGATTTTATGGGGATTTCCTCTTTCCGTTTGAGGGTACTCTACCGGGGATCCTTGACTTCTGCTTGAGAATGCTCCGCCAGAGAGAAGATTCTCTGTTGGAAGATTTTACAAATGTAGATAAATAAACTCTGTTGGGGGATGAACTTCTGTGACTAGAGAAATAAACTCTATCAAGGACAAGGCTTTATAAACTGTTTGAGATTATAAAACTTAGCTGGGGAACATGGATTTGAGCTCTCTGAGGTAACTTTGCTGGAGGAGGTAATTCCTGCTGAGGTAAGAAGAGGTCAAAACTTTGGTTGTTTTCACTCTGCAGGAACATAGACATCACTAGGACGTATGTTGAGGATGTAGCCGTGACTTTGCATCAAGATGTTTCTGCCCCTGTACCTGCTAGAGAAAGCACCTGCGGAGATATTGTGGATGGATCTATATGGTGATTATACTTGAACATGCATTGAAATAAGTGTCAGAATGACATCCGTCTCTGGATCGTATCTGAATTGTATTTGGAACATGTATTGAATGAGTGTCAGAATGACATCCGTCTCTGGATCGTATCTGAACTGTACTTGAAACATGTGTTGAATGAGTGTTAGGATGACATCCGTCTCTGGGTCGTATCTGAACTGTACTTGAAATATATGTTGAATGAGTGTCAGAATGACATTCGTCTCTAGATTGTATCTGAATTGTATTTGGAACATGTATTGAATAAGTGTCAGAATGACATCCGTCTCTGGATCGTATCTGAACTGTACTTGAAACATGTGTTGAATGAGTTTCAGAATGACATTCGTCTCTGGATCATATCTGAACCGTACTTGAAACATGTGTTGAATGAGTTTCAAAATGACATCCATCTCTGAATCGTATCTGAACTGTTTTTGAAACATGTATTGAATGGGTGTAAGAATAACATCTGTCTCTGGATCGTATCTGAACTGTTCTTAAAACATGTGTTGAGTGAGTGTCAGAATGACACCCGTCTCTGTTAATAAGTTTATGAAAAGGTATACTTGTGTGATGGAACAAATAATGGCTAGAGAGTGAAGCCAATTGTTAGGAACCCATAAACAGAATAATAAAAATAAAAATAGACAAACACAAAGTGAGGGTTAGAATCCAAAAGTGGGGCATTTGTACCTGAGAGGAAACAACCACGACTTAAATTCGATAAAACTTCACTTGCATGTCTGTTGTACCCCAAAATTTCCCCTCTCATTTTTCTCAAGACATACTCCTAGAGGTCCTCAATTGCTCAAGGTTGACCAAAGAATTGACCAGACAAATTCTCTTCCTAAGGCAATGAACCTCTAACTAGGGTTTCAGTTTTCATCAAGATGTGTGAGATACAATGGTCTCAAATGTTTTCCATGATCCTAATATGTCCTCAAGATTATCCATGCCAAATTTCATGCCTTGCACAACAAGTTTGCTCAGTCAATTGCTCAAATACTGGAAAATCAATCGTGCTAGGTCAAAAGTCAATTGTAACTTATATACAGTCAAACTTCAAGATTATTTGGTCAAACTCAACATTTTTAAGTGATATTCATCATTTGATCAAGGTTTGATCATGATTCCTCAAGAAATGCTCATAATTCATCAAAAGTCAAGAATTGCTAATTAGGGTTTCTATACAAAAAGTCAACCAAACTTTGACCAGGCATAACTTTCTCATACTTAATCTATTTTTCCCAACCAAAGCTCATTTTGAAGAGGATTCAATTCCCTACAACTTCTCTTCATCCCTCAAGTCCAAGAAATGCACCATTTGAAAGATACAAGTTCATACATTACAAGTCATTTTTAGAAAGTCAATAAAAGCCACTTTTTTCTAAGACCTTTAACATCAAGGTAATACCTTCAAATGCAAAATTGATCAAAAGAGGGATTAAAATAGACATATTGAGATTTCCAAAAAGTCCAAGATCATCATCATAAGATAAAAATTGAGCAAGTTATGGCTTGCCCAAGTTGGGAAAATTTGGGAAATTTCAAGAAAAGTGCAGTGAGCAAATTTGAGCTTTTAAGGCAATGACTCATTTTTTTGGACTTCAAACATTTTCTTAAGATTATAGAGGACCCCTAAAACAATTTTTTCATAGTCTTGAGTTTATTTGCATTTTATATTAATTTTATTTAATTAAAAATCAAATAAATCAAAATTATTACAAAATATATGGGTGTTGTACCCAAAAATTTGCCCTCCCATATTTCTCAAAACATTTCAAGAAAGATCCTCAAGTTGATCAAGGAAGCCCAAGGGTTGACCAAACAAGCTCTCTCCTAAGGCAATCTACCTCAAATTAGGGTTTCATGTTGCATCAAGATACTTGAGTCCAAGGGATCCCAAATTCTCACCATTGTCCTAATATGTTCTCAATATCATCCATGTCAAGTTTCAAGCCCTACAGAGGAAATTTTCTCAGTCAATTGCTCAAAGGCCTGAAAATCGACTGTGCTAGGGAAAAAGTCAACTGTGGCCCACATACAGTCAAACTTCAAGATTTTTGGTCAACATCCTCATTTTGAAGTATATTTCATCATTTGATCAAGGGTTGATAATGATTCATCAAGGATTACTCATAATTCATCAAAAACCAAACGTTGCTAAATTAGGGTTTTGCAGGAAAAGTCAACTCAACTTTGACCAAGCATAACTTTCTCATACTTTATGAGAAATGACCCATACAAAGCCCATTTTGAAGAGGATGAAATTCCTTACAATCTATCTTCACCTCCTAATTCAAAATATGCACTCACAAGAAGTTATGAATTTGGACATTATAGGTCATTTTGAAAAGTCAACAAAAACACCTTTTTTTGTCAAAGCTTCATACATGAGAATGGAATATCAAATTGAGATGAGACCAAAAGGGTTTCTTATATGACATCTCAAGCTTTCTAAAAAGTCCAAGAACACCTTCAAAGAGTCAAAATTGAAGAAGTTCTGCATTGATGAAGTTGACCTTTTTTGCAAAATTATCAAAAGTCAACTATGCCTAAAACTTCAATTTTTGCCAAATGGGCCCAATCTTTTGCACTTGTTTTGAGTTGGCAACATGGTCCACGAGCCCTAGCCTTTGCCACTTGTCATTATCTTGTTTTTATTATTTATTTTGATTTTTATTTGAATTAAATCATTTTAAATCAAAACAAATCATAGAAAATCCAAAATATTGAAAACACAAGTTTTGTACTTGTTTCAGGTCTTAAATTCCAGCTAGCATGAGATCAAATTCGTGTAAAGGCATGAGGTGCACAAAAAGATTGGTTTTAGGCTATTTTTGGAATGTTTTTCAAGTGTATCAAATCAATATCAAAAGCATTGATGAAAGAAGATTGTGATCATTCTTTCAACCCTAATTCATTCCTCAGTACATAAGGATGATTTGCAGACCAAAAGAGAGGCTAGAGAGAGGCGCATCATCAAGAACAAAACTTGGAAAAAACAAGAAAAAGTGTTGAATCGAATTCTTAGTTGCAAGCAATTTCAAAGCTTCCTGCCCATCCCATTCACTTCCTGGGATCCCCAGCAAGCAAAATCAATAAAGAACAGGTCTTTTCTGTTACCAAAACACGCTGTAAGTCATCCACGACTTTGTTATTTTCTTGAATTCGAATTGCATCATTCTTGTACTTGTAGCATGAAATAGTTATAGATTCTTACTCTTTGGAACATTTACAAACTTTCTGTAATCTTTAATTGTGTTTTCATGACCTGTATGAGGTTTCACCATTATTAGGGTTTATAGTTTCGATTTGGGAATTCTGTGTGCAGGCAAAATTAGGCCATGAAAGGGCCACCATTATACTCAGGAGGTCCAGACGAGTTGATTGGTGGCCCTAGTTTTTATTTATCTTGCTCATGGTTGATTTTAAGAGAACGCAGGTTTGTAGTGACGGACAAATGTCCGTAGGTAAAAGTCTGGGACTTTTACCCACGGAGAAGGGAAGAAGATGATTAGCTGGCACCTTTCCATTGGATCGTTTGAAAATTCGCGCTAATATTTTATTATTTCTCTTATTCTTTATATAATAATTGTTGTTTATATCATATACAACAAAAACAAGTGGCGCAGTTGGTTACAGGGTATGTGCATAACGCTTCAGGGCCTGGGTTCGAATCCCAGGTCCCCCCTTTCTTTCACATATTTTGTCTTTTCAGGATCCAGCGCGCACCAAAGACCAAGGTCCATCATGGAACCTCATCATTCAGCCTGCCAAGTGGCCGGATGGCCAGATCCAAAGGCCATCAATGGAGGAGCACCATAAGCCACAGTCAACGTGCAACATCAGATCCTGAGGGTCAACATGGACACCTTTGGTCTTGGGCCAGAAAATTGCTTCTCACATGCCCTCAAACTACTGATTGCAGGCCCAAGTTTCTTATTCCTTTTCTTTTTATATTTGTTTTATTTAATTTATTTTATTTATACTTTACTAACCAATTAACTATTTTCTTTTTATCAAAAAATCACAAAAAAAAATTTTCATCCAAATTAGGTTTAGATTTTATTTTTTATCAAAAATTAAATTAATTTAATTAGGTTGTTAATTTTAGGTAACTTTAATTCTTTTTGTAAATAAATTCAAAAATAATTAGAACAATTAGGGTTTTATTTCTAACTTAATTATATTTTCTTTTCCTAAAAATAATCAAAAACATAAAAAAAGGCCATTTAATTATTTTCATTAATTAATTTAATTACTAGTTATTTTTGTATTTAATTTAAAACCTAATTCTTTTCATAAAAATAATTAAAAATAACAAAAACAGTTTTCTTTTAATTAGGTTAGAAAGGGTCAAAACCGTAGTTCTCTCCTGATCTAATTTTCCTCGCGCGCGTTTTATTTTTATCCTATTAATGTAATTGCTCACAAGTTGTAATAGTTTAATTAGGTCTTTTATCTTTCATTTACCGCTTTATTTTTAAAGGGTTTGTTTTTGGCTATGTAAATACCCGAAGCCTTGTAATAGGTTAGTTTAATTTCCGCACTTTAAATTCCGCAAAAATATTAACTGTTAGATGTATGATATTAGGATGCATGACAAGAATGTATGTGAAAACTTTAAAACAGTTAGATAACCCTAAAATGTGTAAAGATAAATAATCTGAAATTGAATCACTTGCACATGCGCACTCCTAGGGTACACTCCCACTTGGTTGCCTTTGGTAAACAGTCATTAGGTATAGGATGCTTTAGTGGTCGTCTTTTTGTCCAAAGATCAAAGTTGCCTCGGAAAGGTTGCCTCGGATATTGTTGCCTCGAATAATTGATCTAAGACATTAGGGTTACTACTAAGACGTCCTAACATTGCTTTAGTGACCGTACGTCCCTTTCAAATTGACCCTCAAAACTCCAACGACGGTGCTACCTACTCACTAATAGTGGGATAGCATTGTCTAAAGGAAACAAACATAGAACGATTATTTTTTCGAGTAGGTAGATTAGTTCTTAAGTACTTGCTCAATCCAAACAAACTTTTTCACACTTACACCTCTTTTCAAACAAGTTTTCAAAAACACTTCATTACACTCTTGAAAACAGAAGCAAGAGTTAAATCGAAGTCAAAACAAAAAAACTTTTCAAAACACACAAGCACACAAAGAAGCAATTTTGAAAATGATGAGCAAGTACCTAAGAGCCCATAGATAACTACGGATAGAAAGGGTGCTAATACCTTCCCTTTCTATAATCTACCCCCCGTACTCAGAAATATCTCGAAAAAGGAATTTTTCTGTGTTTTTTTCCTTTCCTAGTTGGATAAAATAAAAGTCGGTGGCGACTCTTGTTTACCGCGACATTTTGCAAACACAAACGCAAAATGAAAACCCGTAAATTCCTAAAAAACAGTCTCGGTTCTGGCCACCGTATCACAAAACTGGCGACTCTGCTGGGGAGTTAATAAGTGGGGTGTACCTTAGGATTAGTTCATCATAATGTTTTCTATTGTTTGATTTGATTGAATTATTTTGTGTGTTTTGTATCGGAGTTACTATAGATCCTAACCCGGATCTGGGGGATACCTTTTAGGTAAGTAGCAATAGACTATGAGGGAACTGTACAGCGTAGACCGATACGGTTGAAGCAGTAGCTATGTTGATGTGGCACATTAGTTGGTACCGATATCCCTTGTGGAGCAACAAGGAGAGTATCGGGCTGCTATATGGGTCATTAAGCATCAACTGACCTTAGAACCTATAATTGACCAACTTGGCCATAGGAAGTAGTGATATGCTACACTCATTGAGATCATACTCTCGAGATGGTTCCGGCCGCAAGAAAAGATTGTGTGAGCTGGAACTATGACCGATGGAGGATGGTCAGTGATATTGAGAACCTCTAGAACCCGGTTACTATTATTAGGACAGGTTGAATCAACTAAACTGCAAGAGGGTAGTACCTAGACTCCATGCCAGCCTGAAATTTAAGGGCTATTGTGTGACTTGTTTGCCTTTACCATGTTTGATACCTGCTATACCTGTTGCGTGTTTTCTCATGACATCATGCATCATGACATAACATGCATATTTCATTAGACTAAACATTTCAAAGACCAAGGGGATTCATCTTTGTTCTGTTTTGCAGATTATGACTTCTATGCGCAGAAATACCATTTGAGTCAATTTTGTGCAAATCCCTGCTCATCTTAGAGAGTTGGTCTCAAAGGTTCCTGATACTTCTTCCTTTGTTAGAAGACATGGTCATCTCCTTAGCCTGGTCACTTCCAAGTTGGATGAGCAAATGATGAGCGTCCTGTTCCAGTTCTTTGACCCGTTGCATCATTGTTTCACCTTCCTGGACTATCAGCTAGTCCCTACTTTGGAGGAGTTTTCTGATTTACTGGGCATATCTATTCTAGAGCAGACACCCTTTACAGGTTTGAAGTTAGATCCTAGGCCAGAGGATATTGCTTCAGCCCTACATCTAAAAATGGTTGATGTAGTATCTAACTGGGAGACTCAGAGTGGGGTTAAAGGTTTATTGGCTAAATTTTTTATCGATCAAGCTCAACAGTTCTGGGATAGTTTGGATTTTCAAGCATTTGAAGACATCTTGGCTCTCCTCATCTACGGCTTGGTTCTTTTCCCGAATATGGATGCCTTTATAAATGTGAATGCAGTTAAGATCTTCATGTCTCGTAACCCAGTGCCTACTCTTCTAGGTGATATTCTATGTTCTCTCTATACCCGTACTGTGCGGAGAAGGGGAACTCTCATTTGTTGTACGTCGCTGCTGGCGAGGTGGTTTATTTTGCACCTCCCCAAGTCTGTATTGAAGAATGAGGAAGGTGTAGGTTGGGCTTACAGAATCATGTCCCTTTCTCATACGGACATCCTTTGGACTTCTAAAGACATGGAAAAGGTAGTTGTCATTGATTGATGTGGGGAGTACCCTAATATTCCTTTGCTTGGAATTCGAGAGGGTATAACCTGCAATCCTTGTTTGGCTTTACGACAGTTTGGACGCGCTCAGAGAGATGGTCCTCATGAGCTGCTGCTTACAGGCATTGTCTTCGACTACAAGGGGGATGTTGAGGGACATCGCCGTAGGTTTATACGAGCTTGGGGCATGGTAAACAGGTCTGACCCACATGAGCTAGGATTGAAGACTTCTCTCTCGATGCAGCCTTATCTCCAGTGGGTTCGAGCCCGTGCTCAAAAGTTGGGGATGCCATATGAAGTTGTTTTTCCGGTGATTGTAGAGCATACTAATGAAGAAAGGGTTCCTTATACAGTCCTCCATCCTTATATGCCTACTGATCTGGGGGCATTGAAGAGATCTTGGATCCAGTTGAAGGAAGAAAGGGATACCTACAGAGAGAAGTATCATGAGCAGGAGAGGAAGATCTTGAGGCTTACAAGGCAGCTTGAGAATGAAAGGACAATCAACGATTATGTCAGCACGAAGGGAAAACGACCATGGGATTTCTGATGTCTTTTTTTGTTTCTAGTTTAGATTTTCTTTTCAGTATTTCTTTTGTAACGCCTTAAAGGCATTTATTAAACATTGTTACAAGTTTTATCTAATAAAGTGTGTTTTATTTTGGTTTACAAATTTGAATCTCCCAAAGTCTTTGAAATCATATCATACGCATTCCATTCCCATGCACCTCATTACAGGTACCATTACAGGTTTCTCATCTTCTTCGCTGTTTATTTCAGCAATCATGTCTTCTGAAACACCTACTGATCAAGCCATCAAGGCTCTTCAGGATCAAAATGCTCAGTTTCAGGAGATGTTCATGAACCTGGACAAAGGGAAGAAAGATTTGAAGACTCTCATCTTGAAGGACAAGAAGAAGAAGAAGAAGAAGAAGAAGGTGGTCCTCCTGAATATGGGTCGTAGAATCGGGAACAATTTGCGACAGGAAACTGATTTGTCCCATTCATCTGGAGGGGGAGAGAATCAAGAGGAAAGGAAGGGTCCTAGCCCTGTGGTTTCTGACAATGACACTGATTTTGATGAAGACCAGTATCCTCCTGCCGAGGATAGGTATAAGTAACTCGAAGACCGGCTGAGTGCAATGGAGATCCAGAAGATACTTGGATTGGACTTCAGAGATTTAGGTTTGGCATCTGGGGTGGTGATCCCTCACAAGTTTAAAGCTCTTGTCTTTGCTAAGTACGATGGGGTATCCTTCCCAAAGCTACACCTCCACTCGTATGTCAGAAAGATTCAACCCTATACTGCTGATAGGAACCTTTGGGTTCATTTCTTTCAAGATAGTCTGTCAGGGACTCAGCTTGAATGGTTCTATCAACTGGAAGGAGCTAATGTCCGCAACTTGGAGGACCTTTCTGCCGCTTTTTACAAGCAATACCAGTATAATGCCAACCTTGCTCCCACGCGTACTCAACTTCAGGGTATGTCTATGGGTGCGAGCGAAGGTTTTAAGGACTACGCTCAGAAGTGGAGAGATCTGGCTGGAAGAGTACAACCCCCTCTGTCTAATAGGGAGTTGGTGGATATGTTTCTTGGGACTTTGTCTGGTCCATATTTCAATCATTTGATCGGTAGTTCATCGTCTGGGTTCATTGAATTGATTATGACTGGGGAGAGGGTTGAAACTGGTATTAGAAGTGGCAAGATACAAAAATGTGCTTCATCAAGTACAGAGAAGAAGCCCTTCAGGAAAGAATCTAGTGCAGTATACAGCTCGAGGAGCCAAAACCGACCTGAGTGCCACCAAGCAGTGAATGCAGTAGTTATATCAAGACCCATTGTTGCCCCACAATGCAACAATCAGCAAAGAGTAGAGAGACCGCAAAGACAATATACTCGGCTCAGTATGAATCTATCTCAAATTCTACCGCAGTTATTGAAGACCAACCTGGTAACTCTGAGGGAAGCTTCGAAGAATCCCAGTACTACATCACCGCTGTATAATCTGAACGCCAGTTGTGCCTATCACTCTGATAGCCTAGGGCATGATACGAACAACTGTTGGGCCTTGAGTAATAAGGTGCAAGATTTGATTGAAGCTAAAGAAATTGAGTTTGACACACCGGAAAAGCCTAATGTCATAACTGCTCCTATGCCAAAACATGATGCGGGAGTCAATGCGATTGGACATAATGATGAAGAGTCAGATATTGACAGCTGGATTTACCCGACTACTAGAGGTGGACTGAGCAATTGGACGACAAAGGACTTCGTGCCCATTTATTTTATTACAAAGTAATAGACTTTTGTTTCGAGACTTGTAACAAACAATTTGAAACTTTTACGGCCCGGTGCCTTGCCCGAGACACCGTGGCTTTGTTTGTGAGGGCTTATTATGTGTTATTTCCATATATCATCAATAAAGCATTGGACGTTTTTCTTGCATTACAAATTTTGCGCTCCTTGTTTTTCTTTTCTATCTTGCAAAATAGCTATTGTCTTACACACACTCACATATCATAATATAGGTCCACATCCACTCTGGATCCCACTGATAACGACTCTGCTACTGCCAGTTATGACTTCGAAAGTCCGATCAACCAAGCCGAGGACGAAGGTGAGGATGATTGTGAAGTTCCTGGTGAACTTGCTAGACTGTTAATTCAGGAAGAGAGGGCCATACAGCCGCATGAAGAACCAGTGGAAACAGTAAATCTGGGTACCGAGGAAGACAAGAAAGAGGTCAAGATCGGTGCAAATCTGGAACCTAGTGTTAAGCAACGGTTGATACAAATGCTACGTGACTATGTTGAGATCTTTTCCTGGTCTTATGAAGATATGCCTGGGTTGGATACCGATATTGTGGTTCACCGCTTACCAACCAAAGAAGAATGTCCTCCAGTGAAGCAGAAAGTTCGCCGAATGCGCCCAGAGATGTCTGAGAAAATCAAAGCTGAGGTTATGAAACAGTTTAATGCCAGTTTTCTAGCAGTTACTTCTTACCCTCAGTGGGTTGCCAACATGGTTCTGGTGCCGAAGAAAGATGGTAAGGTTCGTATGTGTGTGGACTATAGGGATCTGAACAGGGCGAGCCCCAAAGATTATTTCCATCTGCCTCATATCGACGTTCTGGTTGACAACACTGCACAACATAAGGTCTTCTCCTTTATGGATGGTTTTTCCGGTTACAATCAGATTAAGATGGCTCCTGAGGATATGGAGAAGACAACTTTCGTTACGCAATGGGGTACCTTTTGCTACAAAGTCATGCCTTTCGGATTGAAGAATGTTGGGGCAACGTATCAGCGCGCCATGGTTGCTTTGTTCCACGACATGATTCACCATGAGATTGAGGTACACGTTGACGACATGATTGCAAGTTCCCATACTGAAGAAGGACACATGGATCATCTTCAGAAGCTATTTGACAGGTTGAAGTTGTACAATCTAAGGTTAAACCCTAACAAGTGCACCTTCGGAGTAAGGTCTGGTAAGCTGTTGGGTTTCGTCGTTAGTGATAAAGGTATTCAAGTGGATCCTGCAAAGGTGAAAGCTATACAGGAAATGCCAGCTCCCCGAACAGAAAAAGAAGTCAGAGGCTTTTTGGGACGTGTGAATTACATTGCCCGATTCATTTCACATCTGACTGCTACTTGTGAGCCGATCTTCAAGCTGCTGAAGAAAGATCAAGTGGTAAAATGGAATGATGAATGTCAAGCCGCTTTCGAAAGGATCAAGGAATATCTCCAAGAGCCACCTATTCTGATGCCTCCAATTGAGGGGAGACCTTTGATCTTATACTTAACAGTACTCGACAATTCAATGGGGTGCGTGCTGGGGCAGCATGACGAGTCTGGCCGAAAAAAGCATGCTATTTACTACCTTATCAAAAAGTTTACCGACTGTGAGACCCGATACTCACTGCTTGAGAAAACTTGTTGCACTTTGGCATGGGCTGCTCACCGGCTGAGACAGTATATGCTGACTCACACTACTCTATTGATATCAAAGATGGATCCGATCAAGTATATCTTCGAAAAACCTGCTTTGTCCGGAAGAATAGCAAGATGGCAGATGATCTTGACTGAGTATGACATCCAATACACAACCCAAAAGGCAATCAAGGGGAGTGTGTTGGCGGATCATTTGGCGCATCAGGCCGTAGATGATTACCAGTCTATGAACTTTGAGTTTCCGGATGAGAGCATCATGTTGGTGACCGACTGTGAAGAACCTGGACCGGATGAAGGACCTGAGGAAGGATACCGATGGTCTATGTACTTTGATGGAGCTTCAAATGCTTTAGATAATGGCATTGGCGCCATGATCATATCTCCTGAAGGCTGTCATACTCCATTCACCGCCCGATTATGTTTTAACTGCACCAACAACATGGAGGAGTATGAAGCATGCATCATGGGCCTTCGAGCAGCTATTGACCTAAGGATTAAGTTCTTAAGTGTATTCGGAGATTCGCTCTCGTGATCAGCCAGATTAAAGGCGAGTGGGATACGAAGCACCCAAATCTTATTCCTTACAAGGAGTATGTATTGACATTGCTTCCGCACTTCGAGGAGATAACCTTTGAACACTTCCCAAGAGAGGAGAATCAGTTAGCGGACGCGCTAGCTACTATGTCTTCTATGTTCAAGGTCAGGTGGGACAATGAAGCTCCCCGGATTACCATTGAAAGGTTGGACAAACCCGCACATTGCTGTGATATCGAGACTGAAGAGGTAACAGATAAACCCTGGTTTCATGAGGTAAAAAGGTATCTTGAGACTCAGGAATACCCCGAGGGTGTATCTGTTAATGATAAGAAGTTTCTGAGAAGATTCGCGGTAAAGTTCTTCATCAGTAATGGTATCCTTTACAAACGTAACCATGATTCAACCTTACTGCGATGTATGGATAAAAACGAGGCAGAAAGGATCATGGCAGAGTTACATGAAGGTACTTTCGGGACTCATTCCAGTGGACACACCATGGCAAAGAAGATCCTTCGGGAAGGATATTATTGGTCTACCATGGAAGCCGATTGTTATCAGCATTCTCGGACCTGTCATAAGTTCCAAGTCTATGCTGATAAGGTGCATGTACCTCCAGTTCCTCTGAACGTTTTTACGGCACCTTGGCCTTTTGCAATGTGGGGCATCGACATGATTGGCGAGATCAGACCTACTGCGTCCAATGGGCATCGTTTCATCCTGGTAGCGATCGACTATTTTACGAAGTGGGTTGGGGCATCTTCATTTGCTATTGTAACCAAGAACGTCGTGGCACGGTTTATTCAGCACAATTTGATTTGTCGATATGGTTTACCAGAGAGGATCATTACGGACAATGGTACAAATCTCAACAATACTATAATCACCGAGCTCTGCAAACAGTTCAAGATACAGCATCACAACTCTTCTCCCTAATGGCCGAAGATGAATGAGGTTGTTGAAGCGGATAATAAAAACATCAAGAAGATTGTGAAGAAGATGACGGTGACATACAAAGATTGGCATAAGATGTTACCATTTGCTCTTCATGGGTACCGTACCTCAACGCGGATGTCAACGGGGGCAACACCCTATTCCTTGGTGTATGGCATGGAGGCAGTCTTGCCCATTGAAGTTCAGATACCCTCTCTTTGGATTATGAAGGATGCAGGTTTGAGCGAAGATGATTGGATCCAGACCCAGCTTGATCAGCTGAACTTAATCAACAAAAAGAGACTTACTGCTATTTGTCATGGTCAGACGTATCAAAAGCGGGTGATCAAGGCATTTAACAAGAAAGTTAGACGACAAGAGTATCAAATTGGGGATCTGGTGATCAAGCGCATCATACTACCTCAAGGTGATTCCAGGGGTAAATAGACCCCTACGTACAAAGGGCCATTTGTGGTTAAGAACATTTTCTCAGGAGGAGCTATGATTCTAACCACCATGGATGTTGACGACCTTCCTCACCTCGTCAATGCAGACATAGTGAAAAAATACTACGCATAATCAAAGACCCGCTAGGTTGACTGGCCTAGGAAAAAATAAGGGCTTCCCGGTGAACCAAAAGGGTTCGGGCAAAAATAAGGGATGAAAATGAAAAAAATCTGTACACCCGGCAAGTCGAAAACCTGAAAAGGCGGCTTGGGCAAAAAAAGGGTATCCCGGTGGACTGAAAACCCGAAAGGGCGGTCCAGGAAAAATATAGGGATTAAAGCGTAACACTATGTCTCATTGGATCATCTTGCAACCAGACTTCGGTATCGACTATCAAACTCAGACGGCACTAATCAGTCTGATCCACCTTCAACCAAGTAGCAAAGTGACAAGATACTCGAAGACATAAGGGAAATAGCAGAGTTGGAACCCAGTGGGATTATTCACATAGCTGTTTTTCTTTCTTTTACATAAACTGTATAAATTCTATGGTTCGGCGGAGTTCTCTTACTAGGACGTCAGCCTCTTGTACAAAAAACGCCTATTTTATAGGCCGACTTCAAAATTAATACAATTCATTTTCACAAAGAAATTTCAAATTGTTTTCCTTTTTCTGTTTTGTTTTGCAAGAACATCCAATGTTCATTTTTGATATATGCATTTAACAATAATTGCTGCTCATAAATATTCACATGTGAATCAAAAGACGATTACTCGTAATATCAGAGACAGGGGCAAATAAGAAATGTCTAAACCATACAGTTGCTCTGTCCACCAGGTATAGGGATAGACCTAGTTGGAGAAAACGATTGAAGGTACATTCACTCCCCACAGAGTAAGAAAAGGATAGTGATGTTATCAGTCCCGAACAGGACACCACTCTCCCCAGCTGAGGCTCGCAATCGCAAATGAGTCAATAATATTCTCCCCAAGCAGAGTTTATCTATCATCAGCACTAGAAAATTATCCCCAGTGGAGTTTGGAAAATTATCCCCAGTGGAGCTTGGACAATTATCCCTAGTGAAGTTTGGAGAATTATCCCCAGTAGAGTCTGGAGGATTATCCCCAGTAGAGTCTAAAAGATTATCCCCAATGAAGTCGCAACTGGAAAATCATCCCCAGCGGAGTTCATTCCTTTCACAAACAGAAACTCAATCCCCAACAAGTTTCATTATCACCAGCAACGGTAATTCATCCCTAGCTGAGTTTATTTCTTCTAAATAAACAGATCCTCCGACAGAGTATGTCCTCCCCACATAGTCATTTCCTCGTCAGTTTATTCCCCAGCGGAGTTGTTCTCTCCTGCAGGAATATGCTCACAATCATCTGCATTCACTATCCCTAGCGGAAAAGAAAAATTCAACTTCTTGCACTCTCCAACAGCAACCCGGGATTTATTTTCCCCAGCTAGAGATTATCATAAAAACATTGCTTATCCATACATCATGGCATGTGCATACACATCATACAAAACATTCTCATTTATTTTGAGAACATCATTGCTTGATACATATCATGCATTACATACGACTAACATTTACCTTTCAGGAAAGATACAATCAAATTCTAACAAAAGTTCAAGCTATGAATCCTGGGTACGACCGGATAGTATCTTGATTCCTACAGCATATTGTGAAGCCCTAATTACAACCGGATAGCAGTATCAAATACCGCGAAGCCTGGATTCGACCAGATAGTGGTTTATCTTTAAGCTATGATGCCCGGAGAACGACCGGATAATAGTTTAATCCCCAGCAAGTCGTGAAGCCCGGATTACGACCGGATAACAGCTTAGTAAGTTATTTTGAAGCCTGGATTACGATCAGATAGCAATACAAGTTCCTGTGAAGCCTGGATTACAACTAGATAGCAGCCAAAGACACCGCGAAGCCTGGATTATGACCAGATAGTGGTTTGTCTTTAACACAAGTTATGAAGCCCGGATTACGACCGGATAGTATCTTGATTTCCTCTGAACACCATGAAGCCTGGATTTCGACCAGATAGTGGTATCAGACGTCGCGAAGCCTAGATTACGACTAGATAGCGGTAAAAGACACTAAAGCCTGGATTACGACCAGATAACAGTGAGGGACACTATGAAGCTTGGATTAAAACCAAATAGCAGTTTACCCAGCCAAATACTATGAAGCCCGGATTACGATCGAATATTAGTAGGCCCAAAGCCAAAGGGAAGCCCGGGTTACGACCGGATAACCATTTGATCTCTTCTGAAGCCTGGATTACGACCACATAAGAAGTAAGGTATTGTGAAGCCTGGGTTACAACCAGATAGCAGTACAAAACACCATGAAGCCTGGATTCGACCAGATAATGGTATAAAGCATCGTGAAGCCTGGATTATGACCAAATAACGATAAAAGCACTGAAGCTTGTATTACGACCAGATAACAGTACGAGACACTGCGAAGCTTGGATCTCGACCAAATAGCAGTTTACCTGGATAGTTACTAAGAAGCCCGGAGTCGAACGGATATTAGTGTGCCCTAAGGTCAAGTTGAAGCCCGAATGCGATCGGATAACAACTCATTTCCTTTTGAAGCCTGGATTACGACCAGATAAGAATTGAGAAATTGGTAAGCATGGATTACGACCAGATAGCAAGTTTAATCTCATATCCTCAGTAAGTCACTATAAAGCCTGGATTACGACCAGATAGCAGTCGGTCTTATTACTATGAAGCCTGGATCACGACCAGATAGTAGTTCATTTTCTCCTCCTCGGCTAAGAGACGGTTCCTCAGTAGAATAACGGAAGACCGAAGTTCCTAAAATTCAACAGAGATGATTCCCCAGTAGAATAACGGACGACCGAAGATCCTAAAATTCTATTTCTCCCAAGACAGAGATCAACATTCCCCTGCGGAATCTTCCTCAACAACAGGTATACAAGCTCTCGCTAAGGAATCTCTATTGCGATCGACACTCCTTCGGATGGCATCTTTAAGCTCATCTCCTGTCAGCAATTTCCAAATGGCATCTATAAGCCCATTCCCGATATCGCAAGACGAACACCACTTCATGCGAGTGCAAATTTCTAGGCACTCTAATGTTCAATCATCTTCCACCTTCGGATCACGAAAGGCACGAAAGCCAATCTACATCCTCAGTTTTAAGAAGATTGAACAGGGGCAGCTGTTGTACCCAAAAATTTTCCCTCCCATATTTCTCAAAATATTTCAAGAAAGATCCTCAAGTTGATCAAGGAAGCCCAAGGATTGACCAGACAAGTTCTCTCCTAAGGCAGTCTACCTCAAATTAGGGTTTCATGTTGCATCAAGATACTTGATTCCAAGAGATCCCAAATTCTCACCATTGTCCTAATATGTTCTCAAGATCATCCATGTCAAGTTTCAAGCCCTACAGAGGAAATTTGCTCAGTCAATTGCTCCAAGGCCTGAAAATCGACTATGCTAGGGAAAAAGTCAACTGTGGCCCACATACAGTCAAACTTCAAGATTTTTGGTCAACATCCTCATTTTGAAGTATATTTCATCATTTGATCAAGGTTTGATCATTATTCATCAAGGATTACTCATAATTCATCAAAAACCAAAAGTTGCTAAATTAGGGTTTTGTAGGAAAAGTCAACTCAACTTTGACCAAGCATAACTTTCTCATACTTTATGAGAAATGACCCATACAAATCCCATTTTGAAGAGGATGAAATTCCTTACAATCCATCTTCACCTCCCAAGTTCAAAATATGCACTCACAAGAAGTTATGAATTTGGACATTATAGGTCATTTTGAAAAGTCAACAAAAACACCTTTTTTGTCAAAGCTTCATACATGAGAATGGAATATCAAATTGAGATGATACCAAAAGGGTTTCTTATAGGACATCTCAATCTTTCTAAAAAGTCCAAGAACACCTTCAAAGAGTCAAAATTGAAGAAGTTATGCATTGATGAAGTTGACCTTTTTTGCAAAATTATCAAAAGTCAACTATGCCTAAAACTTCAATTTTTGCCAAATGGGCCCAATCTTTTGCACTTGTTTTGAGTTGGAAACATGGTCCATGAGCCCTAGCCTTTGCCACTTGTCATTATATTGTTTTTATTATTTATTTTGATTTTTATTTGAATTAAATCATTTTAAATCAAAACAAATCATAGAAAATCCAAAATATTGAAAACACAAGATTTTGTACTTGTTTCAGGTCTTAAATTCCAGCTAGCATGAGATCAAATTCGTGTAAAGGCTTGAGGTGCACAAAAAGATTGGTTTTAGACTATTTTTGGAATTGTTTTCAAGTGTATCAAATCAAAATCAAAAGCATTGATGAAAGAAGATTGTGATAATTCTTTCAACCCTAATTCACTTCTCAGTACATAAGGATGATTTGCAGACCAAAAGAGAGGCTAGAGAGAGGCGCAGCATCAAGAAAAAAACTTGGAAAAAACAAGAAAAAGTGTTGAATCAAATTCATAGTTGCAAGCAATTTCAAAGCTTCCTGCCCATCTCAATCACTTCCTGGGATCCCCAGTAAGCGAAATCAATCAAGAACAGGTCTTTTCCGATACCAAAACACGTTGTAAGTCATCCACGACTTTTCTATTTTCTTGAATTCGAATTGCATCATTCTTGTACTTGTAGCATGAAATTGTTATAGATTCTTACTCTTTGGAACATTTGCAAGCTTTTTGTAATCTTTAATTGTGTTTTCATGGCCTGTATGAGGGTTTATAGTTTTGATTTGGGAATTCTGTGTGCAGGCAAAATTAGGCCATGAAAGGGCCACCATTATACTCAAGAGGTCCAGACGAGTTGATTGGTGGCCCTAGTTTTTATTTATCTTGCTCATGGTTTATTTTAAGAGAACGCAGGTTTGTAGTGACGGACAAATGTCCGTAGGTAAAAGTCTGGGACTTTTACCCACGGAGAAGGGAAAAAGATGATTAGCTGGCACCTTTCCATTTGATCGTTTGAAAATTCACGCTAATATTTTATTATTTCGCTTGTTCTTTATATAATAATTGTTGTTTATATCATATACAACAAAAACAAGTGGCGTAGTTGGTTATAGGGTATGTGCAAAACGCTTCAAGACCTGGGTTCGAATCCTAGGTCCCCCCTTTCTTTCACATATTTTGTCTTTTCAGGATCCAGCACGCACCAAAGACCAAGGTCCACCATGGGACCTCATTATTTAGCCTGCCAATTGTCCAGATGGCCAGATCCAAAGGCCACCAATGGAGGAGCACCATAAGCCACAGTCAACGTGCAACAGCAGATGCGCCAAAAACTTGATCGCGACTTTATCGTCTAAATTAATCGGGAGACTGCAAGTGCACAGTCCTATCGCGTAGTTTTAAAAGATATCGAACCCACAGAGACTATAAATCGATCTATTGTTATCCTAAGTTACGGTACACAGCTAAGGCGAATAGTTCTTTTAGAATATTGGTTAAGGAATATAAATATAAATAAAACGGATATCAGTATGTACTTCGTTAACACTAGAGAATCCGGCTTTCCACAGGCTTATTTTCTAAAAATGATAATAATATCTTTTTCAGCAAAAAGTATTTATTCAAAAATCTATTCTCAAACTTTCGCTCTATTGAAGTAAATTATAATTTTAAACTCTGATGTATGCTTTCGCTATCCCATTGATTTTAAAATTACTTTTTGAAAATAAATAAAGTTTAATTGGTTTTAAAACGCTGTCGTAGTCTTTAAAAACAATACCTAGTATCTACTATCTGATTCTAAACCTCAAACTGTCGCTCTATTGGTTTCTAATCTTAGTCGGTTTATTAACCTCAAACTGTCGCTCTGTTGGTTTCTAAACCTTTTTAACAAAATAAACTAGATAACTAAATCAGAAAAAGTGTTTATTTTATAAGATATAATCAAGCCTGTTTATTCCGGATCCATTCAAATTAACTCGTTACATACCGATATTTAAATAATTTAGCCAGACATACTCATAAAAGCAGACATGAATACATTAAAGGAATTAACATTCGTAAATAAATTCATGGCTAAATAAATATCTATCATGCAAATAATTAATTAAATAAATTAAAATAATTATATTAAGAACCTGGATATAATAATGCTTGAATAATCTTGTTCTTCGAAATAAACGAGCATTCCCCCACAAGTCGGTTGGATATGCTCAGAGACTTCTTGAATTGAAAAGAAAAATTACGACAAGAAATAAAAAAGGCACTGGGTCTAACGTAAGGTTAGATCAGTGAAAATTATAGAAACTTAAACTAAAATAAAAACTAAAGAAAGAAACCGAACTAGAAAAGTATGGTAGAAATACAAAACTGAAAAGAAAATACGAAAACAGAAAAATAAAGAAAGACTAAATAACGGTTGTTCGGTAAAATTGTCGACCCTTTCTCTGAAGGTTGAACTTGTATTTATAGGCTTCATTTGTAACTTCCCGCTTCCATGTTGTACGAAGGCTAGTGGAGATCATGGGAATAACTACCAGAATCATGGGAGAACATGGGAATAACTACCAAAATCATGGGAGAACATGGGAATAACTACCAGAATCATGGGAGAACATGGGACACATATCCATGACGTGAGGATTATTTCTTTGTATAATTATTTCTTTCTTCTTAACTCCTCCTTTTTGCTATATCACCCCTTTTGCTTCATTTCTTTGGCTTTTTAATCCGATTTTCCCTCAATTTCTTTCTTTTCTCAATTTATCTTTTATTTAATACAAATACCTGAAACAAAAGAAATACCAACGTAATACAACAATAAAATAGAATAAATAAATAAAAATACTAATATTATCTATGAAAATTAAGCCAAATATGTTATATAAATTCGTGTTATCAAGGGTCAACATGGACACCTTTGGTCTTGGGCCAGAAAATTGCTTCTCACACCTCCTCAAACTACTGATTGCATGCCCAAGTTTCTTATTCCTTTTCTTTTTATATTTGTTTTATTTAATTTATTCTATTTATACTTTACTAACCAATTAACTATTTTCTTTTTATCAAAAAATCACAAAAAATATTTTTCATCCAAATTAGGTTTAGATTATTTTTTATCAAAAATTAAATTAATTTAATTAGGTTGTTAATTTTAGATAACTTTAATTCTTTTTGTAAATAAATTCAAAAATAATTAGAACAATTCGGGTTTTATTTCTAACTTAATTATATTTTCTTTTCCTAAAAATAATCAAAAACATAAAAAATAGGCCATTTAATTATTTTCATTAATTAATTTAATTACTAGTTATTTTTGTATTTAATTTAAAACCTAATTCTTTTCATAAAAATAATTAAAAATAACAAAAACAGTTTTCTTTTAATTAGGTTAGAAAGGGTTAAAACCCTAGTTCTCTCCCGATCTAATTTTCCTTGCACGCGTTTTATTTTTATCCTATTAATGTAATTGCTCACAAGTTGTAATAGTTTAATTAAGTCTTTTATCTTTCATTTATCGCTTTATTTTTAAAGGGTTTGTTTTTGGCTATGTAAATACCTGAAGCCTTGTAATAGCTTAGTTTAATTTCCGCACTTTAAATTCCGCAAAAATATTAACTGTTAGATGTATGATATTAGGATGCATGACAAGAATGTATGTGAAAACTTTAAAACAGTTAGATAACCCTAAAATGTGTAAAGATAAATAATCTGAAATTGAATCACTCGCACATGCGCACTCCTAGGGTACACTCCCACTTGGTTGCCTTTGGTAAACGGTCATTAGGTATAGGATGCTTTAGTGGTCGTCTTTTTGTCCAAAGATCAAAGTTGCCTCGGAAAGGTTGCCTCAGATATTGTTGCCTCGAATAATTGATCTAAGACATTAGGGTTACTACTAAGATGTCCTAACATTGCTTTAGTGGTCGTACGTCCCTTTCGAATTGACCCTCAAAACTCCAACGACGGTGCTACCTACTCACTAATTGTGGGATAGCATTGTCTAAAGGAAACAAACATAGAACGATTCTTTTTTTGAGTAGGTAGATTAGTTCTTAAGTACTTGCTCAATCCAAACAAACTTTTTCACACTTACACCTCTTTTCAAACAAGTTTTCAAAAACACTTCATTACACTCTTGAAAACAGAAGCAAGAGTTAAATCGAAGTCAAAACAAAAAAACTTTTCAAAACACACAAGCACACAAAGAAGCAATTTTGAAAATGATGAGCAAGTACCTAAGAGCCCGTAGATAACTACAGATAGAAAGGGTGCTAATACCTTCCCTTTCTATAATCTACCCCCCATACTCATAAATATCTCGAAAAAGGAATTTTTCTGTGCTTTTTTCCTTTCCTTGTTGGATAAAATAAAAGTCGGTGATGACTCTTGCTTACCGCGACATTTTGCAAACACAAACGCAAAACGCAAACCAGCAAATTTCTAAAAAATAGTCCCGGTTCTGGCCACTGTATCACAATGGGCCATTATCATTTGGGCTTGGTTTGATACATATTGAGGCCCCAAATTTTGTGAGAAGTAAGACCAACATGTCTACATTCATGCAAATTTGAAAAATGGACAAAATCCCATGTTTTTGGCCAAGGTTACAACTTTGCATTCATGGTTTTGAAACCACATAATCATGGTGGTTATTTCCCTTGTTTATTTGTCTCCTAACTACTCTCTATATAAACAAGCCATTAGCCAGCTCCAAACACGTAAACATAGCCCGGGGAATCTCTGAAAATTTTGCAAAAAAAACACCAAATTTGTCAAATTCGATTTTCTGTCTCCAGCCTGTTTTAATCCCAAACAAGGATCCTAATTCATTCCTGGATATCCCTTGAAGCTTTTCCAACTGTTACCAGGCCTTGAAACACAACAAAACGCTTCCTACAAGTCATAATTTTCCATACTTTTCTTAACTTCGTATTCTTATATTCTTGCGTTATTAATCAATTTTAACTGTATATTTGTGTTTGTATGGATGTATAGAAGGTTTTTGAATTGTCCTATTGAAGCTTAGGTATAAGAATAGAATTCCACCGTTGTTAGGGTTCGAACCTCTAAATTAGGATTTTTCATAATGGCCAAAATTAGCCCAAACCAAGGACATCATCTTGCTCAGAAGGATGAGACCAATCATCCCATGGCCTCAAAATTCATTTTCGTTGCGTATTATGAGTTTTACAGGTTACATGTGCTGTAGTGACAGACCAAAACTGTCACTATAGGTATTATAATCTAAGGCGACAGAGGGAGGAAGAAGACAATGCGTGGCAGCTGTGATACGGTGGCCAGAAACGGGATCGTGGTTTCCCTATTTCGTTAAGGAAATTTGCTGGTTTGCATTTTGCGTTTGTTTTCGCAAAATATCGCGGTAAGCAAGAGTCGCCATCGACTTTTATTTTATCCAACAAGGAAAGGAAAAAAGCACAGAAAAATTCCTTTTTTCGAGATGTTTCTGAGTACGGGGGTAGATTATAGAAAGGGAAGGTATTAGAACCCTTTCTATCCGTAGTTATCTATGGGCTCTTAGGTACTTGCTCCTCATTTTCAAAATTTTCTCTTTGTGCTTGTGGGTTTTTGAAAAGTTTTTGTTTTAACTTCGATTTAACTCTCGCTTAAGAGTGTAATGAAGTGTTTTTGAAAACTTTGTTTGTAAAAGGAGTGTAAGTGTGAAAAAAGTTTTGTTTCGGATGAGCAAGTATCTAAGAACTATCTACCTACTAGAAAAAAGGAATCTTTCTATGCTAATTTCCTTTAGACAATGCTATCCCATTATTAGTGAGTGGGTAGCACCGTCGTTGGAGTTTGAGGGTCAATTCAAAAGAGGGATATACGGTTACTAAAGTAACGTTAGGATGTCATAGCGGTAACCCTAATGTCTTAGATCATTTGTTCGAGGCAACAATATCCGAGGCAACCGTTTCGAGGCAACTATGATCTTTTAGACAAGAGGGCGACCTCTAAAGCGACCTATGCTCAATGACCGTTTACGAAGGCAACCAAGTGGGGTGTACCCTAAGAGTGCGCATGTGCGAGTGTGTTGTTTTCAGTTATTTTTATCTTTGCACATGTTAAGGGTGATCTAATTTGATTTTAAGATTAAGCATTCATTCTTGTCATGCAAACCCTATTACCAAACATCTAACAGTTGTATAATTTGCAGAATTAAAATGCAGAAATTAAATTACAAGGCATCGGGTATTTAGATCGCCAAAAGCAACCCTTTGAAAATAAAATAAAGTGGTAAAATAAATAAAATGTCCTAATTACTATTACAAACCATAAGCAGATACATTAATTGGATAAAGAAAATAAAGCGCGACGCGAAATTAAATCGAATGTGAATTAGGGTTTTGACCCTTTTAAAAGAAAATGCTTTTTTTTGTTTTTATTTTAAGAAAAGAAATTAAATCCTAAATTGAATACTAAATTAATTATTAAATAAATTAATGAAAAAAATAATTAATGACATGTTTTTTGGAGTTTTTGTTAATTTAAGAAAGAAATTAAAATAATTAAATTATGTTAAAACCTAATGATTTCTAATTGATTTTGTTTATTTACAAAAATAAATTAAAGTTTCCTAATTAATATTCTAATTAATTAATTAGTATTTATTAATAAAAATAAAAGTTCTAAAATTTAATTGGATAAAAAAAGTATTTTTGTGATTTTTTTTTTATAAAAAAGAAAATTTGTTATTGGTTAGAAATTAATTAAAACAAAATAAAATAATTAAATTAAAAGAACAAAATATGAGAGAAAGAGAAATTGGGCCTGATTTTGGGAGGTGTTAATAGCAAGAGATTTGGCCCAAATATGCTGACCCATTTTGACTTTTTGTGATCCAATGCATGAGCGTTGACTGGCTTAAGGTGTGCCTCCAATACTTGACCACCAGATCTGGCCACCTGGCCATCTGGCACGCTGAGGAGTGAGGGAGTATGATGGTCATCATGTTGGCATGTGCATTAGATTGCCTGAAAAATAACAAGAAAATGCAAATTGTTGGAGGCAGGGATCGAACCCCTAACCTCCATTCTTGGGATGCCTTAAGCGCTGAGGTGTCTACCACTGGGCCGCGTTGTTTCATTTGTTATAATAATACAAACGTAATGTAATATATAAAAACAAAATCAATGGCCAGAAAATAAATAAAAAAGCGCGCAATTATTTGAACGGGCGAATGGGTGGACGATAACTCATCATCCATGTCCTCTAAAACCTGCAATTTTTACCTGCGGATTTTTATCCGCAGCTAAAATCGTAGCTTCATTCCAAAATCTTCCTCAGGCCATATAAATGAGTTCTAGGACCATGGTTGAACTCGTCATCCTCTTCTGATCGTAACCATAGCCATTGTTAAAGCTAATTTTTCTTGAAACAAAAAGCCCTAAAAATGAACGAAAAACCCTAACAATGGTGATCTGTGATATAGGTTAGATAAATGAAATTGGTTAATGTCAAAAGCTTGCAAATGGCACGGTGATTACAAATATGCAATTATTTCATGTTAACAATGCCTAATTTCTGAAATACGAAATCAAGAACAGGGCTGCTTCGTGAACGACTTACAGTGCTCTAGGAAGCTTGAAAACGCGTGGTTTAGATTAGTTTTGCTTGTGGAGATGGCCATGAAGAGATTGAGACACTTGCCAAGCCCTGAAAATGCGTCTATGATTGATTTTGATCTCAAGCTTTTTCTTGTTTTTTAAAACTTTGTTCTGCCTCTCCAATTGATCTCCAACCCTTGAAATTGTCTGCCTCGCCTCCTTATGTATTGTACAATACATTAGGGTTGTTTTTACTATCCAAATCTTCCTCTACCAATGCTTGAATATTTGATTTGATCTTCTTTTACAACCTTCCAATTTTGGCTTGATTTGAATCTGTTTGTACTCTAATGCCTTGATACGAGTTTGGTATGGTGCAAGCTGTCCATTGAAACCTATAATCATCAAAAGATCTTTGGTTATCAATATTTTTGATTTTATGTGATTTTATTTGATTTAAAATGAATTAATTCAAATAAATATCAATTTAAATAATAAAAATATAATATGAACACATGGCCAACGCTAGAGCACGTGGGCAATAATGCAAACTCAAAACAAGTGAAAAAGAATGGGCCCATTTGGCAAAATTTGAAGTTTTGTGGATAGTTGACTTTTGGCAATTTTGCAAAAAAGTCCAATCTTCAACAATGCATAACTTCTTCAATTTTGAACTTTTAGAGGTGTTCTTTGACTTTTTAGAAAGCTTGAGATGTCCTCTAATCAACCCGTTTGATATTCCATTCTCAAGTTATAAGCTTTGATAAAAAGGTGTTTTTATTGACTTTCAAAAATGACCTATAATGTCAAAATTCATAACTTCTTGTGAGTGCATATTTTGATATTGGGGTATGACGATGGATTGTAGGTAATTGCATCCTCTTCAAAATGAGATTTGGATGGGCCATTTATCATAAAGTATTAGAAAGTTATGCTTGGTCAAAGTTGAGTTGACTTTTCCTACAAAACCCTAATTTAGCAACTTTTGAATCTTGATGAATTGTGAGCAATCCTTGATGAATCATGATAAACCCTTGATAAAATGATGAAATATACTTAAAAATGAGGATGTTGACAAAAAAATATTGAAGTTTGACTGTATGTAGGTCACAGTTGACTTTTGCCCTAGCACAGTCGATTTTTGGACCTTTTGAGCAATTGACTGAGCAAAATTCCTCTGGAAGGCTTAAAACTTGACATGGATGATCTTGAGAACATATTAGGACATTGGTGAGCACTTGGGGTCACTTGGACTCAAGGATATTGATGCAACACAAAACCCTAATTTGATTAGACTGCCTTGGGAGAGAGCTTGTCTGGCCAACCCTTGGACTACTTTGAGCAACTTGGAGATCTTTCTTGCAATGTTTTGAGAAATATGGGAGGGAATATTTTGGGGTACAACAGCTGCCCTTGTTAAATCTTCTTAAACCTGAGGATGTAGATTGGCTTTCGTGCCTTTCGTAATCCAAAGGTGGAAGTGGATTGAACACTAGAGTGCCCAGAAATTTGCACTCGCAGGAAGTGATATTTGTCTTATAATGTCGGGAATGGGCTTACGGATGCAATTTAGAGGAGTGTCAATCGCATAAGAGATTCCTTACCAAGAGCTTGTATACCTGTTGTTGAGGAAAATTTCGCTGGGGAAGTCTGATCTTTCATGGAGAGAGATAAAAATTTAGGAACTTCGTCGTCTGTCATTCTGCTGGTGAGTCGTCTCTATTGATATTTAGGAACTTCAATCGTCCGCATTCAAACTGAGAAAACATTTTTGCTGAGATTTAGGAACTCGTCCGTAATTCAACTGAGGTGTCGAGATTTAAGATATCATCCGTAATTCAACTGAGGTGTCGAGATTTAGGAACTCGTCCATAATTCAACTGAGTGTCAAGATTTAGGAACTCGTCCATAATTCAATTAAGGTGTCGAGATTTAGGAACTCGTCCGTAATTCAACTGAGGTGTCGAGATTTAGGAACTCGTCCGTAATTCAACTGAGGAAATAACTTCGCTGAGATTTAGGAACGCCATTCGTAATTCAACTAAAGAAACCATCTCTGCTGAGATTTAGGAACTCGTCCATAATTCAACTAATAAACCATCTATGATGAGATTTAGGAACTCATCCGTAATTCAACCGAGGAACATAACTGTCGAGATTTAGGAATTTATCCGTAATTCGACTATTTTGCTGAGATTTAGGAGCATGTCCGTAATTCAACTGGAGAAACAACTCTGCTGAGATTTAGGAACATCGTTCGTAGTTCAACTAAGATAGAATATGTCTAGATTTAGGAACTTGTCCGTAATTCGACTGAGGGAGTATTCATGCTGAGATTTAGGAGCTTATCCGTAATTCAACCGCTTCACTAAGATTTACGAACTTGTCTGTAATTCAACTAAGAAAATATCTGTCGAGATTTAGGAACTTGTCTGTATTTCGACAACTTTGCTGAGATTTAGGAACTTGTCCGTAATTCAACATCTTCGTCGAGATTTAGGAACTCGTCCGTAATTCGACTGAGGTAGAAGCTTCATAGCTTGAATTTTGTGAGAATTTAACCGTATCCTTCCTGAAAGATAAAGGTTAGTTGTATGTAATGCATGATATGTATCAAGCAAATGATGTTCTCAAAATAAATGAGATTAT
Organism: Vicia faba; assembly: GCA_948472305.1. NCBI lineage: Eukaryota > Viridiplantae > Streptophyta > Magnoliopsida > Fabales > Fabaceae > Vicia > Vicia faba. The sequence continues at coordinate 520,677,909 of OX451739.1, read as the reverse complement.
GCTGTTATGATGCGTATGCATGTCATGATGTATGAAAATGTGATGTTTTTATCTGGGGAAAATAAATCCCGGATAGCTGCTGGAGAACAGACATGAATTCTTCGTTTCCGTCGGAGATAGTGGATGAAGATGTTTGTGAGAATAAACCTGCAGGAGAGGATAACTTCACTGGGGAATAAACTGATGAGAGAATGACTCTGTGGGGAAGATATGCTATGTTGAGGATTCCACTAATGAATTCAGCTGGGGATGAATTACCGTTGCTGGAGATAATGAAACCTGTCGGGGATTGAATTCCTGTTGGTGAAAGGAATGAACTCCATTGGGGATGATTTTCCAGTTGCGACCTTACTGGGGGTAGCCTTTTTAGACTTTACTGGGGATAATCTTCCAAACTCCACTAGGGATGATTCTCCACACTCCACTAGGGATATTTTTTATACTCCTCTGGGGAAACTTTTTCAGACTGCGCTGGGGAAAATTTTCAAACTCCACTGAGGATACTTTATACTCCGCCGGGGATGATAAGGCTTTTCAATGATGATGATAGATAAACTCGGCTTGGGGAGAATATTACCGATTCGTCCGCGGTTGTGAGTCCCAGCTGAGGAGAGCTAACATTACTTCCTTTTCTTACTCTGCGGGGAGTGAATTCCCCTTAGCCATATTCTTCAGCTAAATCTACCTTTGTACCTGGTGGACAGAGCAACTGTAAAGCTTGGACAATTCTTATTGCCCCTGTTTCTGATATTACGAGTAATCGTCGTTTGTTTCGCGTGTAAATATTCATGAGCAGAAATTAATGTCAAATGCATATATCAAAAATGAACATTGGACGTTCTTTGCAAAACAAAACAGATAAAGGAAAAACAACTTGAAATTTCTTTGAAAATGAATTGTATTGACTTTGAAGTTTGTCCTGTAAATAGGAGTTTTTTGTACAAGAGGCTGATGTCCTAGTAAGAGAACGCCGCCGAACAAATAGAATTTATACAATTTGTAACAAAGAAAAACAGCTATCTGAATAATCCCACTGGGTTCCAACTCTGCTATTGCCTTTATGTCCTCGAGAGTCTCATCACTTTGCTACTTGGTTGAAGGTAGATCAGATTGATTAGTGTCGTCTGAGCTTGGTAGTCGATACCGAAGTTTGGTTGCAAGGTGATCCAATGAGACATAGTATTACGCTTTTAATCCCTAATTTTTTACTGGACCACCCTTTCGGGTTTTCAGTCCACTGGGATACCCTTTTTTGCCCAAGCCGCCTTTTTAGGTTTTTGACTTGCCGGGTGTACAGTTTCTTTCATTTTCATCCCTTAATTTTTCCCGAACCCTTTTGGTTCGCCGGTAAGCCGTTATTTTTGCCTAGGCCAGTCAACCTAGCGGGTCTTTGATTATGCGTAGTATCTTTTCACTATGTCTGCATTGACGAGGTGAGGAAGGTCGTCACCATCCATGGTGGTTAGAATCATAGCTCCTCCTGAGAAGTTGTTCTTAAGCACAAATGGCCCTTCGTAAGTAGGGGTCCATTTGCCCCTGGGATCACCTTGAGGTAAGATAATGCGCTTGATTACCAGATCCCCAACTTGATACTCTTGTCGTCTGACCTTCTTGTTAAATGCATTGGTCATCCGCTTTTAATACGTCTGACCATGACAAATAGCAGTAAGTCTCTTTTCGTCGATTAAATTCAGTTGATCAAGTCGAGTCTGAATCCAGTCGTCTTCGCTCAAACCTGCATCCTTCATAATTTAAAGAGAGGGTATCTGAACTTCAATGGGCAAGACGGCCTCCATGCTATAAACCAAGGAATAGGGTGTTGCCCATGTTGACGTCCGCGCTGAGGTACGGTACCCATGAAGAGCAAAAGGTAACATCCCGTGCCAATCTTTATACATCACCGTCATCTTCTGCACAATCTTCTTAATATTCTTATTAGCCGCTTCTACATCCCCATTCATCTTCAGTCGGTAGGGAGAAGAGTTGTGATGCAGTATCTTGAACTGCTTGCAGAGCTCAGTGATCATCTTATTATTGAGATTTGTACCATTGTCTGTAATGATCCTCTCTGGTACACCATATCGACAGATCAGGTTGTGCCGAATAAACCATGCCACGACGTTCTTGGTTACAGTAGCAAAGGAAGCTGCTTCAACCCACTTTGTAAAGTAATCAATTGCTACCAGGATGAAATGATGCCCGTTGGACGCAGTAGGTCTGATCTCGCCGATCATGTCAATGCCCCACATTGCAAAAGGCCAAGGAGCTGTCAAAATATTCAGAGGTACTGGAGGTATGTGCACCTTATCAGCATAGATTTGGAACTTGTGACAGGTCCAAGAATGCTGATAACAATCGGCTTCCATTGTGGACCAATAGTATCCTGCCCGTAGGATTTTCTTTGCCATAGTGTGTCCACTGGAATGAGTCCCGAAAGTACCTTCATGTAACTCTACCTTAATCCTTTCTGCTTCATTCTTATCCACACATCGTAGTAAGGTTGAGTCATGGTTACGCTTGTAAAGAATACCATTGCTGATGAAGAACTTCGCCGCGAACCTCCTCAGAAACTTCTTGTTATTAACAGATGCACCCTCAGCGTACTCCTGGGCCTCAAGATACCTCTTTACCTCGTGGAACCAGGGTTTATTTGTTACCTCTTCAGTCTCAATGTCGCAGCAATGTGCAAGTTCGTCTAACCTTTCAATGGTAATCTGGGGAGCCTCGTTGTCCCATCTTACTTTGAACATAGAAGACATCGTAGCTAGCGCGTCCGCCAACTGATTCTCCTCTCTAGGAAAGTGTTCAAATGTTATCTCCTCGAAGTGTGGAAGCAACGTCAACACATACTCCTTGTAAGGAATAAGATTAGGGTGTTTCGTATCCCACTCGCCTTTGATCTGACTGGTCACGAAAGCAGAATCTCCGAACACACTTAGAAACTTAATCCTTAGGTCAATTGCTGCTCGAAGACCCATGATGCATGCCTCATACTCCGCCATGTTGTTGGTGCAGTTAAAACATAGTCGGGCTGTGAACGGAGTATGAGAGCCTTCAGGAGATATGATCACGGTGCCAATGCCATTACCCAAAGCGTTTGAAGCTCCATCAAAGTACATAGACCATCGAGATCCCTCCTCAGGTCCTTCATCCGGTCTAGGTGTTTCACAGTCAGTCACTATCATGATATTCTCATCCGGGAATTCAAAGTTCATAGACTAGTAATCATCCACTGCCTGATGTGCCAGATGGTCTGCCAATACACTTCCCTTGATTGCCTTTTGGGTCGTGTACTGGTTGTCATACTCAGTAAAGATCATCTGCCATCTCACTATTCTTCTGGACATGGCAGGCTTCTCGAAGATATACTTGATTGGGCCCATCTTTGATATCAATAGAGTAGTATGAGTCAGCATATACTGTCTCAGTCGGCGAGCAGCCCATGCCAAAGCGCATCAAGTTTTCTCAAGCAACAAGTATTTGGTCTCGCAGTCGGTAAATTTTTTGCTAAGGTAATAAATAGTATGCTCTTTTCGGCCAGACTCGTCATGCTGCCCCAGCACACACCCCATTGAATTGTCGAGTACTGTCAAGTATAAGATCAGAGGTCTCCCTTCAACTGGAGGCATCAGAATAGGTGGCTCTTGGAGATACTCTTTGATCCTTTCGAAAGCGACCTGACATTCGTCATTCCATCTTACCACTTGATCTTTCTTCAGTAGCTTAAAGATTGGTTCACAAGTAGTAGTCAGGTGCGAGATGAATCGGGCAATATAGTTCAATTGTCCCAAAAAGCCTCTGACTTCTTTTTTGTTCGGGGAGCTGGCATTTCCTGCATAGCCTTTACCTTTGCAGGATCCACTTGAATACCTTTATCACTTACGACGAAACCCAGTAGCTTACCAGATCTCACCCCGAAGGTGCACTTGTTCGGGTTTAACCTCAGCTTGTACAACTTCAACCTGTCAAATAACTTCTGAAGGTGGTCGAGATGTTCCCCTTCAGTCTGGGATCTTGCAATCATGTCATCGACGTATACCTCAATCTCATGATGGATCATGTCATGGAACAAAGCGACCATGGCGCGCTGATACGTTTCCCCATCATTCTTCAATCCGAAAGGCATGACTTTGTAGAAAAAGGTACCCCACTGTGTGACGAAGGTTATCTTCTCCATGTCTTCGGGAGCCATTTTAATCTGATTATAACCGGAGAAACCATCCATAAAGGAGAAGACCTTATGCTGTGCGGTGTTGTCAACCAGAACGTCGATATGAGGCAGAGGGAAATCATCCTTGGGGCTTGCCATGTTCAGATCCCTATAGTCAACACACATTCGAACCTTACCATCCTTCTTCGGTACCGGAACCACATTGGCCACCCACTGTGGGTAAGAAGTAACTGCTAGAAAACCGGCGTCAAACTGCTTCATCACTTCAGCTTTGATTTTCTCATACATCTCTGGGCACATTCGGCGAACCTTCTTGTTCACTGGAGGACAGTATTCCTTGGTGGGCAAGCGGTGAACCACGATATCAGTATCCAACCCGGTCATATCTTCATAAGACCAGGCAAATATCTCGACATAGTCGCGCAGCATCTGAATTAGCCGTTGTTTAACACTAGGCTCCAAATTCGCACCGATCTTGACCTCTTTCTTGTCTTCTTTTGTACCCAGATTTACTGATTCCACTGGCTCTTCATGCGGATGTATGGCCCTCTCTTCCTGAAGTAACAGTATAGCAAGTTCACCAGGCACTTCGCAATCATCTTCACCTTCGTCTTCGGCTAAGTTGATCGTACTTTCGAAGTCATAACCGGCAGTAGCAGAGTCGTTATCAGTCGGATCCAGAGTGGATGTAGACATGTATATGTGAGTGTGTGTAAAATAGCTATTTTGCAATATATAAAAAGAAAAACAAGGAGCACAAAATTTGAAATGCAAGAAACGTCCAATGCTTTTATTAATGATATATGGAAATGACACACATAAATCCCTCACAAACAAAAGCCACGGTGCCTCGGGTAAGACACCGGGACGCAAAGTTTAAAATTGTATGTTACAAACTTAAAACAAAAGTCTCATTACTGGGTAAGAAAAGAAATTGGCACGAAGTCCTTTGCCATCCAATTTCTTAATCCACTGTTGGCAGTCGGGTAAATCCAGCTGTCAATGTCAAACTCTTCATCATCATCATCCCCGATAGCATTCACTCCCGCGTCATGTTTGGGCATAGGAGCCGTTATGACATTAAGCTTTTCAGGTGCTTCAAACTCGATCTCCTTAGCATCAATCAGATCTTGCACTTTACTCTTCAAAGCCCAACAATTATTGGTATCATGCCCAGGGCTATCAGAGTGATAAGCACAGCGGGCATTTGGATTGTACAGCGGTGAGGTGGTGTTGGGATTCTTTGGGGCCTCCCTCGAAATCACCAAATTTGTCTTTAACAGCTGTGGCAGAATTTGAGATAAAGACATGCTGAGCCGAGTAAACTATCTTTGAGGCCTCTCGGTTCTTGGCTGATTGTTATGTTAAGGAGCAACAGTTGGTCTTGAAATAACTACCGCATTAACCGCTTGGCGGCCTTCAGGTCGATTCTGGCTTTTTGAACTGTAAATTGCACTGGACTCTTTCTTAAAAGGCTTCTTCTCGGTACTTGACAAAGCACCTTTCTGTATCTTGCCGCTCTTGATACCGGCTTCAACCCTTTCCCCAGTCATTATTAACTTTGTGAAACCAGATGATGAACTCCCAATCAGATGATTAAAATACGGACCAGACAAGGTCCCCAGAAACATATCTACTAACTCCCTGTCAGCCAGCAGGGGTTGTACTCTTCTAGCAAGGTCCCTCCATTTCTGAGCGTAATCTTTAAATCCTTTGCTCGCACCCATAGACATACCCTGGAGTTGGGTATGCGTGGGAGCGAGGTCGGCATTATATTGGTACTGCTTGTAAAAAGCAGCAACAAGGTCTTCCTAATTACGAACATTAGCTCCTTCTAGCTGGTAGAACCATTCAAGTTGAGTCCCTGAGAGACTATCTTGAAAGAAGTGGATCCAAAGGGTCTTGTCAACAGTATATGCCTGGATCTTTCTAACATACGAGCGGAGGTGTAGCTTTAGGCAGGAGACCCTGTCGTACTTAGCAAAGATTGGTGCTTTAAACTTGTGGGGAATCACCACCCCAGATGGCAAACCCAACTCTCCAAAATCCAGCCCAGGTATCTTCTGGATCTCCATCGCGCTCAAACTGTCTTCGAGTTGCTTATATTGTCCTCAGCCGGAGGATACTAGTCTTCGTCAAAGTCAGTCTCATTGTCTGAAACCACAGGGCTAGGAACCCTCCTTTCTTCTTGGTTTTCTCCCCCTCCAGATGAGTGGGATAAATCAACTTCATCTCGCAAATTGTTCCCGAATCTGCAACCCATGTTCAGGAGGATTGTCTTCTTCTTCTTCTTCTTCTTCTTCTTCTTATCCTTCAAGATAAGAGTCTTCAGATCTTGCTGACCCTTGGCCAAGTTCATGAACATTTCCTGGAACTGGGCGTTTTGAGCTTGTAGAGCCTTGAGTGCTGAAATAAACAACGAAGAAGATAAGATACCTGTAAGGGTACCTGTGATGAGGTGCATGGAAATAGGATGCATATGATATGATTTTAAAGACTTTAGGGATTCAAATTCGTAAACCAAAATGAAACACACTTTTATTAGATTAAAACAACTTGAAACAATGTTTGACAAATGCCTTTAAGGCGTTACAAAGGGAAAAACTGAAAAGTAAATCAAAACTAGAAATAACAAAAGACATCAGCGCTCCCATGGTCGTTTTCTGTTGGTGCTGACATAGTCATTGAGAACCCTCTCGTTCTCCAGCTGCCTTGTAAGCTTCAGGATCTTCCACTCCTGCTCATGATACTTTTCTCTTTAAGTATCCCGCTCTTCTCTCAACTGGATCCAAGACCTCTTTAATGCCCCAATGTCAGTAGGCATGTATGGATGGAGGACAGTATGAGGAACCACTTCTTCATCAGCACTCTCAACAATCACTAGTAAGACAGCTCGTATGGCATCCCTAGCTTTTGGGCACGGGTGCGAACCCACCAGAGATATGGCTCCATTGGAAGAGAAGTCTTCGCCCCTAGCTCGTGTGGATCAGACCTGTTAACCCTATCCCAAGCTCGTATGAATCAACGACGATGCTCATCACTATCTCCTTAGAAGTCAAAGACAATGCTCGGCATTAGCAACTCATGAGGACCGTCCTTTCTAGCTCTCCCAAACTGTCGCAAGGCTAGACAAGGATTATAGGTGATCCCTCCTCTAATTCCCAATAAAGGAACATTGGGGTATTCTCCGCATCGGTCAATAACAGCTACTTCTTCCATGTCTTTAGTGCTCTAGATAATGTCCGTGTGAGCAAGGGACATAATCCTGTAGGCCCAACCCATACCTTCTTTGTTCTTCAAGACAGATTTTGGGAGGTGAGAAATAAACCACCTCGCCAGCAATGGTGCACAACACATAAGGGTTCCCCGTTTCCGAGCAGTACGGGCATAAAGAGCATGCAGAATGTCTCCCAAGAGAGTGGGCACTAGATTGCGGGACATGAAGATCTTCACTGCGTTCACGTTGACAAAAGAATTTGAATTAGGGAAAAACACCAAACCATAAACGAGAAGTTCCAGGATGTCTTCGAATGCTTGAAAATCTAAACTGTCCCAAAACTGATTAGCCTGATCAACCAAGAACTTAGCTAAGAAGCCTTTTGTCCCACTCCGGGTCTCCCAGTTAGACATTACTTCAGCCTTTATCAGATGTAGGGTTGTAGCAACATCCTCTGGCCTAAGAGCTTTCTCCCAACCTATAAATGGTGTCTGCTCTAGAATAGAAATACCAAGTAGATCAGAGAACTCTTCCAAAGTAGGGACCAACTGATAGTCCGGGAAGGTGAAGCAGTGGTACAATGGATCAAAGAACTGGCACAAGACACTCATCATATGCTCATCCATCCTAGAAGTGACCAAACCAAGGAGGTGACCATGTCTTCTGGTAAAGGAGGAAGTATCTGGAACTTTGGAAACCAAATCTCTGAGCTGAGTAGGAATCTGAACAAAGCTGATTCAAATAGTGTTTCTACGCATAGATGCCATGATCTGCAAAACAGAACAAAGATGAACCCATTGGTCTTTGAAATGGTTAGTCCAATGCAATATGCATGCAATGTCATGATGCATGATGTCATGATAGAAACACATCACAAGTATTCACAGATAGCAAACATGGTAAGGGAAAACAAGTCACACAGTAGCCCTTAGATTTCAGGCTGGCATGGAGTTTAGGTATTACCCTCTTTCAGTTTAGTTGGTTCAACCTGTCCTAGTAATAGTAACCGAGTTACAGAGGATCTCAATATCACTGACCACCCTCGATCGGTCATAATTCCAGTTTGGCAACCTTTTCTTGCGGCCGGAATCATCACGAGAGTTTGGTCTCAATGAGTGTAGTATACTGCTACTTTTCTATGGCCAAGTTGGTCAATTATAGGTTCTAAGGTCAGTTGGTGCTTAATGACCCCTTAGAAGACCCATATTTTCCTTGTTCCACCACAAGGGATATCGGTAAAAACTAAAGTGCCACACCAACGTAGCTACTGCTTCAACCGTATCGGTCTACGCCGTACAGTTCCCTCATAGTCTATTGCTACTTACCTAAAAGGTATCCCTCAGATCCAGGTTAGGATCTATAGTAACTCCGATTCAAACCCACAAAGATAAAGCATACAAATCAAGCAATTGAAAACATTATGATGAACTAATCCTAAGGTACACCCCACTTAAAATATCCCCAGCAGAGTCGCCAGTTCTGTGATACGGTGGCCAGAACCGGGATCGTGGTTTCCCTATTTCGTTAAGGAAATTTGCTGGTTTGCGTTTGTTTTCGCAAAATGTCGCGGTAAGCAAGAGTCGCCATCGACTTTTATTTTATCCAACAAGGAAAGGAAAAAAAGCACAAAAAAATTCCTTTTTTCGAGATGTTTTTGAGTACGGGGGGTAGATTATAGAAAGGGAAGGTATTAGCACCCTTTCTATCCGTAGTTATCTACGGGCTCTTAGGTACTTGCTCATCATTTTCAAAATGTTTTCTTTGTGCTTGTGGGTTTTTGAAATTTTTTTGTTTTAACTTCGATTTAACTCTCGCTTAAGAGTGTAATGAAGTGTTTTTGAAAACTTTGTTTGTAAAAGGAGTGTAAGTGTGAAAAAAGTTTTGTTTCGGATGAGCAAGTATCTAAGAACTATCAACCTACTCGAAAAAAGGAATCGTTCTATGCTAATTTCCTTTAGATAATGCTATCCCACTATTAGTGAGTGGGTAGCACCGTCGTTGGAGTTTGAGGGTCAATTTGAAAGAGGGACATACGGTCACTAAAGCAACGTTAGGATGTCTTAGCGGTAACCCTAATATCTTAGATCATTTGTTCGAGGCAACAATATCCAAGGCAACTGTTTCGAGGCAACTATGATCTTTTAGACAAGAGGGCGACCTCCAAAGCGACCTAAGCTCAATGACCGTTTACAAAGGCAACCAAGTGGGGTGTACCCTAAGAGTGCGCATGTGCGAGTGTGTTGTTTTCAGTTATTTTTATCTTTGCACATGTTAAGGGTGATCTAATTTGATTTTAAGATTAAGCATTCATTCTTGTCATGCAAACCCTATTACCAAACATCTAACAGTTGTATAATTTGCAGAATTGAAATGCGGAAATTAAATTACAAGGCGTCGGGTATTTACATCGCCAAAAGCAACCCTTTGAAAATAAAATAAAGCGGTAAAATAAATAAAATGTCCTAATTATTATTACAAACCATAAGCAGATACATTAATTGGATAAAGAAAATAAAGCGCGACGCGAAATTAAATCGAATGCGAATTAGGGTTTTGACCCTTTTAAAAGAAAATGCTTTTTTTGTTGTTTTTATTTTAAGAAAATAAATTAAATCCTAAATTGAATACTAAATTAATTATTAAATAAATTAATGAAAAAAATAATTAATGACATGTTTTTTGGAGTTTTTGTTAATTTAAGAAAGAAATTAAAATAATTAAATTATGTTAAAACCTAATGATTTCTAATTGATTTTATTTATTTACAAAAATAAATTAAATTTTCCTAATTAATATTCTAATTAATTAATTAGTATTTATTAATAAAAATAAAAGTTCTAAAATTTAATTGGATAAAAAAAGTATTTTTGTGATTTTTTTTTATAAAAAAGAAAATTTGTTATTGGTTAGAAATTAATTAAAACAAAATAAAATAATTAAATTAAAAGAACAAAATATGAGAGAAAGAGAAATTGGGCCTTATTTTGGGAGGTGTTAATAGCAAGAGATTTGGCCCAAATATGCTGACCCATTTTGACTTTTTGTGATCCAATGCATGAGCGTTGACTGGCTTAAGGTGTGCCTCCAATACTTGACCACCAGATCTGGCCACCTGGCCATCTGGCACGCTGAGGAGTGAGGGAGTATGATGGTCATCATGTTGGCATGTGCATTAGATTTCCTGAAAAATAACAAGAAAATGCAAATTGCTGGAGGCAGGGATCGAACCCCTGACCTCCATTCTTGGGATGCCTTAAGCGCTGAGGTGTCTACCACTGGGCCGCGTTGTTTCATTTGTTATAATAATACAAACGTAATGTAATATATAAAAACAAAATCAATGGCCAGAATATAAAAAAAAGCGTGCAATTATTTAAACGGGCGAATGGGTGGACGACAACTCATCATCCCTGTTGTGATACGGTGGGAGAACTGACTTGAGGTTTTGCGTTTGTATTCGCACTTGTTCGGTTTAACAAGAGTCGCCACTGACTTTTTATTTTATCCTAAAGGAAAGGTTAAAAAGCACATGAAAAACCTTTGATATATTTTCGTGGGTTCGGGGGGTAGATTATGAAAAGGGAAGGTGCTAGCACCCTTTTCATCCATGGTTATCCATGGGCTCTTAGTTACTTGTTTTAGATCACTTGCCTTGATTTTCAATTGTTTGAAATGGTGCTTTGTGTGTGTGGTTTTGAAAATGTTTTTAAAAAAGAGGCCTTGTCTAGGCAACCATTGTAATGACTCTTGTTTGAGTATATGCAAAGGTGTTTGTCTTTTTGAAAAGATGTTTCAATGTTTTTGAGAGTTGTTTTGAAAGTTGTGTTTGTGGAGGGTGTTTTGAAAGTAGGCAAGTGTGTTTTGCAAGTTTGATCAAGTAACTAAGAGTTGTCTACCCCTAAATTTACTCAAAGATCTTTCCTCATGTTTTAACCCTTTTAATAGTATTGTTCCACCATTGTATTTAGTGGACAATCTTGTGTTAGGATGCTAACGGGACAGGCGCGGGTCATCGTATAGACCATGAATGCAATGGTGCCAAGTTTCTTTGGCAATTTTCCTTTAAGGGACTATGATCATTTTGTTTAGGCAACTTCGAAAGCGTCATCGAGGGACTATGATCATTTGAATTGTTCTTGTTTTGCCAAAGAAACTCAACATGCAAGCATGGCCCATTTTTGAAGGCAACAAGCGGGATTACCCTAGGGGTGCAAGTGTGATTGGTGTTGTCCATTTTCATGCTTTTTTGTCTTTGCATTAGTCAAGCTATTTGTTGGTTTTATTTACATACAAACCCTAGGTCTATCATGGCATAATTTGAAAGCTTTTAAATGCGGAAATTTAAAGTCTTAAATTATTACAACATGATTATGGGGATGGGGATACAAATATTTACAAATAGGGGATGAGACTTATCGGAATAGTAGTGTCCAAATATCATTTACAACCAAATCGAATCGTATTCTCAATGTAAAATATATCAAAGTATAAGAATCAAGGATAAACAAAAATATTGCAAAAATGTATATGATTATTTACAAATGATGCAAGTTAAGTATTTTATTATTTTTATGTTTTTGTTAATTATGTATAAACAAAAGTTTTAATAAAATAAAAAAAAAGGAAATATTTAACCTTAAAAAAAATCTATTTTTTTTATGTATTCTTTATTAATGTTTTTGTGTTTTTTATATATTATAAATAAAAGAAAAAGGAAACTATTTGATTAAATTAATTCTACTATTTATGTATTTCAAGTGTGATAAACAAAATATTATTAATAAAATATGAAGAATTAATATATTACTTTTTAACTTAACAAAAATATAGATTGTAAAAAAGAAAGAAAATAAGGTAATAAGAAAAAGTGTTAATTTATAAGTATAAGAAGAAAAAATAATAATAATAAAAAGGTTAAATGGGCCAAAGGTCAAAATGAACAGATTGAAGTAAATGGGGGGGGGGGGGGGGGGGGGGGGGGTATGCGCCAGGATCTTGGGCTTAGGCGTTTTTGGTTTGAGGCAGAGGCCCAAAACATGTTCCACAAGTTTTGTTTAGGGTTGAATTGTTTGCTTCAGAGTTAGGGTTTACAGAGGCTTAGAGCGACGCCGTTCCCTTCATCGTCTTCTTTGTCTTTCTCGTTCTCAAGAAGAAGCCATGGATACTCCTCCCCTCGCCTCAGCTGCCAGACGCTAACTCCATCTCCCTCTCTCCATGTTTGAGCAAGACAGTGATGAGAAAAGGTTTGATTCGGTTTTAACGCGCTTTTAGGGGTTCAAGTTTTTATCTTGCATGCTTTATTTTTGTATGTTCTGATTTTTATGTGTTGTTGTTCATGTGAGGTGTGTAAAAAGGGAGAAGAAATTTCTACCTTTGGAGAGGAGACGGAGGAGGACAGGAGGCGTCTTAGGCGGCCGGACGGAGTGAGTATGATGACGAGGCTTGCTGACTTCCCTGGTACTTTGTATCTTGCTTTAGTTTAATGATGATAGCTTTACTTCTGAAAACCCTAGCTTTTAGTTCTCTCTTCTTCTTCTGTTTGCTGGCCCGTTTGTTGTTGCTTTTACCTCAGTATGTTGCTTTTGATGATTATGATGCCTTACTCTGAGATGCTTACTTTTGCCTCAGTGTTTTTTTGCTTCTGAGTTGCTTGACATGTTGGTTATGAGTTGCTTGACATGTTGGTTCTGAGTTTCCTTATTGTTGTTGTTGGCCCTATGATGAAGTCATTCTGAGGGCTTTGTTGTGATATTTGGCTTTGACAGGGCTAGAGGCAGGCCTGCAAGTTACAGGCTTGAGGTTTGCTTGAAACTGGTTTGTATGGCTTTGGTTTTGACAGGCTTGAGGTTTAGGCTTCAGGCTTGTGTTGATACAGTTTTGTTTTAGGCTTGTGGGCTTGAGACAGTTTTGAATTTTGTTTGAGGTTTATGCAGGTTTTAGCTTTGAACACAGGTTTGTGTTTTGATACAGGCTTGTGTTTTTGCTTGGCCTTTTTTCTGGTGTCCTGTTAGGCTTCTCGTTTGTGTTATGTAAATAGGCAGGCTGTTTGTTGTTTTTCTTGGGATACAAGCTTGGAACAGGCTTCAATGTTTTAACCGGTTCTTGAGTTTGTCCTCTTTGCTTTTGGCTTCTGTAACTTGGTATTAGGCAGGCTGTTTCTTTGGTACAGGACTCAAAGCTTGTTTTTTGAAGCAAACTTTGGTTTGAATGCTGTCCTTGAGCAGGTTTGGGTTCTGAGTTTATGCAGGCTGCAAGGCTTGAGTTTTACAGTTTTTTGTGATATCTTCTTCTGTATGTATTCTGCCCCCCTCTGACAGTATTCTGATTTTGTTATATTTACCTTTAGGCCTGCCTGGAAAACTGTAAGCCTGCTACTTTTCTCTCTTTTTCTCTCTCCATAGAAAGCACATCTTTGCTTAGAATGTCTCTTTTTTTTCTGAAAAGATTTTGGCTTGGAAAATGATGGATAAAAATGTATTCTTCACAAGCTTGCTTGCATTTGTCTTTCCTCTGCATACTTCCAAATTTTCTGCCTTGCTTTTGTGCTTGTTGACCGCTTTTGACAGTTTTGCTTAGTTGACATTGTTTTGTTGACAGCTTTGTATTTGTGACTTAGTTTGCCTCTTTGACAACTTGGTTTGCTTCTTTGGACAGTTTTGACAGTTTAGTTGGCATTTTGGACGTGGGCAACTTGCTTTTCAGTTTGAACTTTGTAATTGTTTGGCATATGCAGTTTGTTTGGCATTTCAGTTTGCACTTTGTAATTTAGCTTTGTGCATTTTGCAAAATAATTCATATGCTTGTAAAACATTGCTTTCCTCTTTGTGAACCAAGAAGAAACATCTTCTTGCGATTTGCAGAGAGGACGAATAAACTGATTCCGGCCAAAATCTTTAATGATGAGTTTTTATGATTAACTGTCTGAAAATGCTTTTAATTTATCTGTACTGATTTCTTTCTTTTTGTCTTTGCAGATAAAAAAACAGTTGAGCAATGGGGAGCAGCAGTAGAAGATGAAGATTTAGGATAGATTTAATTTATTTTTCAATTATTTGTAATAAAACATCATTGTAAATATTGTAAATAAATTTTCAATATCCCAATAATATTTGTAACAATAATTAAAAATAAATAAAAACCTTTTTGTCAGATAATTCTTTAATTTGCACTGTTTATTTATTTATTTAAATCTCTTGATTTAAAATAACTGGAAGTAAATCCCAATTATTCTAACTTAGATAAAATAAATAATTAATAAACACTGTAGTCTTGCAACTTCGCATTAATCAATAATAAACCCGACGTCCCAATTAACCGCATGTATTGCACAGTCAATCAAAACAAATGTCCATACGCCTTTCATTTCACTGACTAAACCAATACTTCAAACTCTCAATCAGAAGCCTCAGCCCATGTCCCAAATGTTTAGACCTTGAGAAACAAACAGAAATCTTGAGCAAACATCAAAGCAGTGTAACAGCCAATTAAGACACTGTGGATTCAAATTCTTCTGAAAATGTGCGTGCAAACCCTAATTCTTGATTTATTGTCAAAGAAACGTCATCCTGATCAAACCCTGAGCCAAACTCAACCAAACCCTAACAATATGCTTAAACTGATTCAAAATAAATGGAAACCCTAATTTTGTCTGACTGATGAGAAAAGTCTGTTTGACCGATTCTTAAACCAATCTGAAAAATCAGGAAGAGCCCGAAGCTGTGATTTCTTGTGAAAAAGAGAGAGGGAAAATTTTGAGGTACAACACCTGTCCTCTAAAACCTGCAATTTTTACCTGCAGATTTTTATCCGCAGCTAAAAGCATAGCTTCATTCCAAAATCTTCCTCAGGCCATATAAATGAGTTCTAGGACCATGGTTGAACTCGTCATCCTCTTCTGATCGTAACCATAGCCATTGTTAAAGCTAATTTTTCCTGAAACAAAAAGCCCTAAAAACGAACGAAAAACCCTAACAATGGTGATCTGTGATATAGGTTAGATAAATGAAATTGGTTAGTGTAAAAAGCTTGCAAATGGAATGGTGATTACAAATATGCAATTATTTCATGTTAACAATGCCTAATTTCTGAAATATGAAATCAAGAACAGGGCTGCTTCGTGAACGACTTACAGTGCTCTAGGAAGCATGAAAACGCGTGGTTTAGATTGGTTTCGCTTGTGGAGATGGCCAGGAAGAGATTGAGACACTTGCCAAGCCCTGAAAATGCCTCTATGATTGATTTTGATCTCAAGCTTTTTCTTGTTTTTTGCAAACTTTGTTCTGCCTCTCCAATTGATCTCCAACCCTTGAAATTGTCTGCCTCGCCTCCTTATGTATTGTACAGTACATTAGGGTTGTTTTTACTGTCCAAATCTTCCTCTATCAATGCTTAAATATTTGATTTGATCTTCTTTTACAACCTTCCAATTTTGGCTTAATTTGAATTTGTTTGTACTCTAATGCCTTGATACGAGTTTGGTATGGTGCAAGCTGTCCATTGAAACCTATAATCATCAAAAGATCTTTGGTTATCAATATTTTTGATTTTATGTGATTTTATTTGATTTAAAATGAATTAATTCAAATAAAAATCAATTTAAATAATAAAAATATAATATGAACACATGGCCAAGGCTAGAGCACGTGGGCAATAATGCAAACTCAAAACAAGTGAAAAAGAATGAGTCCATTTGACAAAATTTGAAGTTTTGGGGATAGTTGACTTTTGGCAATTTTGCAAAAAAGTCCAATCTTCAACAATGCATAACTTCTTCAATTTTGAACTTTTGGAGGTGTTCTTGGACTTTTTAGAAATCTTGAGATATCCTATAATCAACCCTTTTGGTCTCATCTCAATTTGATATTCCATGCTCAAGTTAGAAGCTTTGACAAAAAAGGTATTTTTGTTGACTTTCAAAAATGACCTATAATGTCAAAATTCATAACTTCTTGTGAGTGCATATTTTGATCTTTGGGTATGAATATGGATTGTAGGGAATTTAATCCTATTCAAAATGAGCTTTGGATGGGTCATTTCTCATAAAGTATGAGAAAGTTATGCTTGGTCAAATTTGAGTTGACTTTTCCTACAAAACCCTAATTTAACAACTTTTGAATCTTGATGAATTGTGAGCAATCCTTGATGAATCATGATCAAAACTTGATAAAATAATGAAATATACTTCAAAATGAGGATGTTGACAAAAAATCTTGAAGTTTGACTGTATGTAGGTCACAATTGACTTTTGCCCTAGCATTGTCGATTTTTGGACCTTTTGAGCAATTGACTGAGCAAAATTCCTCTGCAAGGCTTGAAACTTGACATGGATGATCTTGAGAACATATTAGGAGATTGGTGAGAACTTGGGGTCACTTGGACTCAAGGATCTTGATGCAACAAAAAACCCTAATTTGATTAGACTGCCTTAGGAGAGAGCTTGTCTGGCCAACCCTTGGACTACTTTGAGCAACTTGGAGATCTTTCTTGCAATGTTTTGAGAAATATGGGAGGGAAAATTTTGGGGTACAACAACAGCCCATCATTGGGAAGTTTGAGTCTGCGCGCGTTTTCCTTTTTGTTTTAAATAATTTCTGGAAATTTCAAATATATTATTATTGTTTGACAAGTATAAACGATTGGCTTGGTAGCTCAGTTGGTAATGAATCGTGCGTATAAGGGATAGGACCTGGGTTCGAGTCTCAGGTCCAGCATTTGTTTTTTCTAACATTTCTTGATTACATATCCAATGTGCCTTATATATGCAGGTCTAATATAAGCCCCAGATCATGACCATCAGATCATGATTGATCCAGATCTGAGGGCCCTAATGCAAAGTCTATCATGCACCTGCAAGGCCAGTCCACACTGGATCCAACAGTATAAATTTGGGCTCCAACGTTTTGGGCCTAGCACAAAATTCCAGCACACCCCTTATTTTTCTTTTAGCATTTCAGCCCATTTGGGCATTTCTGTTTTGTTTGTATTTTATTTATTTATTTTGTTTTCTTTTATTATATAATTAACATAATAATAAATAAAAAACTCAAAAAAAAATTAGGTATAGATTTTTTAATTAAATAATTAATTTATTTAATTAATTAATTAAATTTTAACTATTTTCTTAATTTAAAATGAACTAGAACTTAGAATTTAATTTAATCATTTTGTTTTCAGAATAAAAACACAAAAAATATATTAGGATTAGTTTTTCTTTTATAACCTAGATTAATTTTCCATTTAATATTTATTTTTCTTAATTAAATTTAGAATTAATTTTTCTTTAACAAAACCAAAAATAATTAAAAAAAATTCTTTACTAAGAATTTTTCTTAGGTTGTTAGACGTATTGTTTTATCTTGCGCGCGTTTATTTTATTTTCGTATTTTTATAAATGTAACTGCATACTGGTATGTAATAGATAAAATAGGGATTTTTACAGTTTCCTTTATTTTTTCTCCCCCAATTTGTACAGTGTAATTCCCCCTCCCCGAAAGCCATGTAATAGTCTAGATTTATACTTTCCGCACTTTATTTCCTGTACATTTTAACTGTTAGTAACTAGGCGTGTATGGAAAGACTAATAATCAAACGTTAGTGAACATTAACAAAAAGATAAATAACTGAGTTGAACACAATCGCACACAAGAACCTCTAGGGTATCCCACTTTGGTTGTCTTTAAGAAATAAAACAGTCATGATGCAGGAACACTTTAGCAATGACCCATAAATCAAAAGATCATAGTCCCTCGATGACCCTACAATTGCCTTTCGGTAAATGATCTAGTCCCTAAAATAAAATTGCTAAATCGTCTCTACAAGATGCCTTTGTGACTGTAAAACGTCCCTTCGATTGACCCTCAAACATCCAACAATAGGGCTACCTACTCACTAATAGTAGGATAGGACTGTCTAAAAGATAGGAGGAAAAGAATGACCCTTTTCGAGTATAAAAGTAGACAACTATTAGAAGTTTTCTCAAAAAACATTTTGCACTTACACAAATACTACTTTTCAAAAGCAATTTTCAAAACATCTGCTTTGTTAACACTCTTGAGGATTGATACAAGAGTTAAATGCAAAGAAAATCTCCTCACTAAGGCGTTTTCCAAACATTTTCAAAGCACACAAAGTACAAAGGTATTTCAAAACGGGAAAACCTCTAAGAGCCAGTGGAAAACCACGGATGGAAAGGGTGCTAACACCTTCCCTTTCCATAATCTACCCCCCTTACTCAAAAAATTATCGAAAAGGTCTTTCTCTGTTCTTTCCACCCTTTCCTTTGTCGGATAAAAGAAAAGACGGTGGCGACTCTTGCTTACCGCGAAATTTGCAAACACAAACGCAAAACCAATACAATATTAAACAGTCGGTTCTGCCACCGTATCACAGAACTGGCGACTCTACTGGGGATGAAAAAAAAGTGGGGTTTACCTTAGAGTTAGTTCATTATTTAACTGCTTTTTATGCTTTGTTTGCTTTACCTTTGGAGGGTTTTGTTTGGGTTACTATAGATCCTACACCCGGATCTAGAGCACCTTTTAGGCAAGTAGTAATAGATCATGGAAACTATGTGGGGTGTACCGACACGGTTGAAGCGATAGCTATGTTGATGTGACATTTTGGTTGGTACTGGTAGCCCTTGAGTTAATCGAGGAGAATACGAGGCCGCTGCATGGTGTCATGAAGCATCAACTAACCTTATAACCTTTAACTGAACAACTTGGACATTAAGAAGTAGTGAGATAGTCGTCTTTGGTGTAGTCCTAAGTCAGTTGATGCTCGATACTACACTCATTGAGATTTGACTCC
The DNA here is from genome assembly GCA_948472305.1 of Vicia faba. Classification (NCBI taxonomy): domain Eukaryota; kingdom Viridiplantae; phylum Streptophyta; class Magnoliopsida; order Fabales; family Fabaceae; genus Vicia; species Vicia faba. The sequence goes on along the minus strand of OX451739.1, from coordinate 520,658,713 downwards.
CGAGTTTTGTTTGGTGGCAAGTCAGTTGTCTATCGGAACAAAACTTGTGGGAAAGATCAGTGATATTGAGATCCTTAGAAGCTGGTTACTATTTCTAGGACAGGTTGAGCCAACTAAACTTCAAGAGGGTACTTACCTACTAACCCCATGCAAGCCTAAACCTAAGGCTATTTATGTTACTTGTTTGCCTTCATTGTCTAACAACTTGAATTCTTTGCAGGGTTGTGTTTGTCACCTTACATTTTTGCTTGAAGCATAGCATACACATCATAACATCATACCATAGCATTTCCTTAACCATTTCAAGGATCTCAAGGGCCTGTGGTGCAGGTTATGATGAACCAGACGTCTAGCAAGGGGCAAGGGTATTTATATTCCTCTAGCCAATATCGTCAAAAAGACCAAAACATAATAACTTGAGTCAAGGGCTATGACCCACTTGATATGGTGATCTTGATTCTTGTAGAAGGACCTTCAACGATACAAAAGTTCTTCAATCAAAGCTGCGATTGGACTCTAACATTTTCTTGTTTACCCCACGAGATCCTTGAAAACATTGCACGCATGTCATCTGCATAACAGGTCTTCCAATACACGTCTCTCATTTTCTCGCTATTTATTTCAACAAGGAAAATGGATCTCCAACAAGACAAAAGAGATCTTCAAACTCAAGAGACTCAGTTCATGGAAATGTTCTTAAACCTATCCAAGGGGCGGGAAGAGTTGAAAGCACTCCTCGCTGGGAACCTGGCCAAGAAAAGTCCTGAAGACAATAAGGACGAACGGTTGGAACAAATGCAAGCTGAGGTTGAAGCAAAATAGAACCCAGATGCTAGGGCAGATGGCTCTTATTCAAGGCCTAGCCCGGGGACAAGAAGAGCTGAGAGCCATTATCGACAAACTTCATCAATACGGATGCAACCGTATGAAGAAAACGGTCGAGGATGGGGACCATGTCATTGATCAACCTCCAGGAAGGCAAGAGGTTGGTTTGGTGAAGAGTGGACCTTTCCAAATTACTGCTACATCACGGGTCCAACAACGACCTGGCCAAAAACAACAGGTTAATCAGAGTAAGCAGGATACATCCAATAGGAAATATACTAAACTCAACATGCTGTTGTTTCAAGCTTTACAACACATGTTGAGGATGAATCTGATTATGTTGATAGAGCCTCATCCGAATCCCAAGACTTCTTCTCCTAACTACAATCTTGATGTAAGGTGTGCATATCACTCCAACAGTTTGGGGCATGATACTGATGATTGTTGGATGTTGAAATATAAAATTTAAAACTTGATTGATGAAGGGGTGCTGGAGTTCACACGAGATGGTCAGACTGAAGTCCTCTGCCATCCCTCAAGGGCACACCATCTGAAGTGACAAGTTCAGACAAAGAGGCTTTTGTTCATTTAAATTCTCAAGTTGTATTTTCTTTGATCAAACAATTATTGTCATATCAAACTTTGTTATTTCATTAATGCATTGTACATGTTTGTCTTGAATTAATTTGTTTTCATTATGCTTAAACTTCTTTCTTACTTACTTTTTGTGATATTCAACTCTTGATTAAAAGCTCTAAGCCTTTAGAGGGAGGATGACGAGAACAATACCACAATCTCTACAATATGCTTTTGAACAGACCCCGCTGACGATGTACATGCGTTGTTTTAAATCCTAAACAGTGGAGTTATAAGGAAGAAAATCCCTAGTCAACCCATTTGAGCCTAAGAAGTAGGAGTTTTCTTTTCACACAAATTAAAACCCTTAATCATAACCTGGGGCATGGTAGTTTTCTCAGTTAATTTAGATGTGCATTCAGTCGTAAGCTTTCCCTTCATACACGACAAATAGTGTAGAAGATACTCTCCAAAAGATGGTGATGGTTCCACATAATCATTAAGAACAAGCAATCATTATCTCTCAAAATAAAATCCCATTAAGTCAAAAACTATGAAGGAGACTTAAGAAAAAACGGGGGCATCCCGCTGGATATAATCACAAAAGAAACAGTTCAGGCAAAAGACAGGGATAGCAAAATAAAAAACTAAAGAGGTCCTACAAATACTCAACAAAAAGAAAAGGTCACAAAAAATGACTGCCTTCTCAAAATAAACATTCAATTTCTGAACCATCACCAAGTATTAGAGCAATGATTCCAGAACTCAACTGTGATTTAAAACGCACAATTAATGGAGTTTATGGATGAAGAAGATCACAAAGAACGGGTGGGTACAAATAAATTTTGAGCCTTTATCCTTTGTTTCTTAAACTGTGAACCAGACCACGCTACAACCCTTAAAAGTACTAGCTGAAGCATGGGTTAGTTCGGAAGCATACTGTTACAAAAGGTATCCTGACTCCTGCAAGGTTTGCTATAAATCATGAGTTGATATCACACTTGTTGCACCCCAAAATTTGCCCTCCCATATTCTCCAAGATTTGTCAAGTCAAGGTCACAAAATTCTCCAAGGGCTATGCAGTTCAACTGTCTCCTATACAGTCAAAACTAGGGTTTGTGTTCTGATCAAGAAAAGGAAGTTTTCAAAGGCCCAATCAAGTCTCACATGCCTACAAATGTGGTCAAGCATCCTCATGTCAAGTTTCAAGGCATTCAGCTCAGAATTGCACAGTCAAAACCCTAAATTGCACTACAGTCAACTGTAGGGGCAAAATGGTCATTTGACAGTCAAAAGTTCAAATTTTTGGTCAAAATATCATTTTGAAGCCACAAACATCATTTGATCAATGCTTGATCATGATTCTCAAAATTTGGCTCAGAAATCATCAAAGATGCAAAAGTTGCTATATTTGGACAGTTGAAAAAGTCAACTGAAATTGACCAGGGCATAACTTTCACATGGATTATCAGAAAAATTCCATCCAAAGCTCACTTTGAAGAGAAAGACATTTCCTACAACTCATCTTCATATTCCAAGTCCAAGAAATGCTCTCACAAAAAGTTATCAATTTCAACATTATAGGTCATTTTCAAAAGTCAACAAAAAGGGACTTTAAGTCAAAGGCCATAACTTTAGATTGGTAAATCAAAATGACATGGGACCAAAGGCATTGGTTAAAGGACTCAAAGACCTTTCCAAAATGTCCAAGAACATGTGAAAAGCTTAAAAATTGAGCAAGTTATGCCTTGTGGAAGTTGGGAAAGTTTTGGAAATTTTTGAAAGTCAACATTACTTCAAAAGGCCTAAATTTGCTAATGGGCCCATTTTTCTTCCAAGTTTCTTCATGCCAAGCCTATGCACGACCATTAGGCCCAAAGGGAAGTATTTTCTCATTTTTTAATTATTTATGTGAATTTATATTAATATTAATTCATTTAAATTATTTTAATACATGAAAAATATAAGTTTGACCTAAAAAAAATCTTTTTATGCACATTCCAAGGTCAATATTTCGTGCACATCTTAATTAGGCAAGTTTTGGTGTGATTGGAGCATGATTGAACCAAATAACATGAAAAAAGATTCAAAAAAAGATCTTCCAAAATCAAAGATTGAAATCATCATGGCCAGAGATTTTGTACAACTTTCTTAACCTAATATGCTCTATACATATTCAGGAATCAAGACCTAATGCCTTTACACTGCAAGCTGCGCTCAAAAGCAAAACACAAACTTGAAAAATTGTCCAAAAAAATTGAAATCTGAAATCAGGGTTCTAGTTCGATCCAAGCTTCAATTTTTGTTCTATCAGCATCCTTAAGCATCCCTGAAGGTGTTCCAATCAATATCAACCACAAAAGCTCCAGGAATTGGCGCCTGTGACTCAGACTGCATTGCAAAAAATTCATAATCGTATAGCCTTTTTTAAGCACTTTTACAGCATTCTATTCATTGCATCATGTTTGTTTTGAGCTTCTGAAACTAACCATTATGCTTGATTGAAGTTTTACACGTTATACACGATGATGCCATGACTGAATATTAGGGTTTCGTGAGGTTCAAAATTAGGGATTCCTAAAACAAGCAAAATTAGACCATCCCAGTACCACCATTGCAACCAGCTCATCAAGACGAAGAAGACTAGACCATCGCGCCTAATTTATGTTTGGATATGAGTTAATCGCTATTTTCTTGTAGGTTGCCTAATGCTACGCTTCAAAAACCGTTGCCAATATGCTTTGTGTTTCAGGAAAACGAAGAAGAAGAAGCCGTGTCAAAACGTGATAGGTCCATTCAAATTTCGCGCGAATTTCCAAAGTCATTAACGTTTTCTTCTTATAATATTTATTGTTTATTATTTGTTAAATGAAATACAAGTGGCTCAGTGGACAGGGATACGTGCATGTGACTCTCATGACCTGGGTTCAAATCCCAGGTCTTGCAAATTCCAATATTATTTTTCAATGCAGGTTCCTATGCAGCGCTGGCACTAAGGACCACCATATTCCATCCAGATCAAGCGTGCCACGTCCATCCCAACGTTAGATCAACGGCCAAGAATCTAAGGAACACATAAACCCTGGTCAAATGCACCATACGTGATTCCAAAAGTCAACGGATTATGAAGCAAATGGGCCAATGTTCTAGGGCCTGCACCTCCTAAATTGGGGTTACCCCCCCTGGTTTGCATTTTTTTTCTATTTTTCTTCTTATTTTATTTTTGCTATTTTATTTATTTTATTTGTTTTAACATAATTAATTTATTTTCATACAAAATATAAAAACATTCAAAAATCAGAAAAGACCAAAAAATTAATAAATATTTATATTTTAATTATTTTCATAAAAAATGCTCGTAATTATTTAGTTTTAATTAGGTTACAAGTTTAATTCTTTTTAATAATAAAAGTCCAAAAATAGAATTTAGGTTTAATAACTTTTTATTTTCTTTTTAATTTTCCCCTTTTTTCAGAATAATAATATTATTTATTTATTTTCATAAATTAAAAATTGTACATAAATTAATTTAGAGTTAAATTAGGTTAAAAGTCAATATTTTCATAATAAACTTAAAAAACAATAGAATTAGGGTTAGTCTATTATAATTAATTCCTTCTTTTTTCTTTTAAATCTAAAAAACACAAAATAACAAAAACATTTAATTTTAATTTCCTTATTAATTTTAATTGTTTGCAAAAGGGTCCAACGCCCTAGTTTTGTTTTAATTTCTTTATTTCGCACATTTATTTTATAATCGTTTAAATAATTATGTACATGTCCCAAAGCCTTGTAACAACTTTACTTTTCGCACTTTTATTTATTCGCTTTATTTATTTTCCGCTAAATCGGGTCCAGTTTAATTTTGGCGATGTGGACCCGCGCCATTTGTAATAGCCTTAGATTTATTTCCCGCAACTTTATAACTGTTAAAAAGCATGCAAGAATGAATGTCCTAATTAAAATCAAGCGTAGAACACAAATGAACATGACAAGACAAATACAAATGAAAACAACACACGAATCGCACACATCACCCCTAGGGTACGCCTCACTGTTGCCTTGCCTCGAAAGGTGATCATCGAGTAGAGGACGTCTTAGTAAGTCCTCATGATCCGGGAACCTGGCATGAGGGTAGCTTCTAAGGTGTCTTCCCATTGCTCCGGTGATCACCACGTCCCTAAAACTCGAATTGACCCGAACACCTCCAACGGTGGTGCTACCTACCTCTCAATGGTGGGATGGCACTACTTTTAAGGACATTTATACAGACGAATTCCTTAGGGTAGGTAGGTTCTCAAGGATACTTGCTCTAATCTCAAAACAAACTCAAAAAGACTTTTCACACTGACACTTTTCAAAAGCTTTCAAAGCAAACTTTTCAAACACTCTGACGTACGAGTCGAACTGAAATTTTTCAAAGAAACTCTTTAAAACCCACAGTTGAAAAGCAAACAAACCATTTTTTGAAAACACAATGAGCAAGTATCTAAGAGCCCATGGATAACCATGGATAGAAAGGGTGCTAATACCTTCCCTTTCTATAAACCTACCTCCCGAACCGAGAGCAATCTCTTTAAGGAATTTTTCTGTGCTTTTGTCCTTTCCATTTGGAGAAAATAAAAGACGGTGGCGACTCTTGCTTCCGCGACATTTCGCGAACCAGCGTTAAACAGTCAGTTCCAGATCCACCGATCACAGAACTGGCGACTCTGCTGGGGATATACTTAAAGTGAGGTGTACCTTAGGTTTAAGATTACTGTGTTTTCAATTGTTTTCCTTGTGTGCTTTAAATTGTGGGACTGTCTTGGGAGTTCTATAGATCCTAACCCGGATCTGGGGATACCTTCTTAGAAAGTAGCAACAAGACTGTGAGGGAACTGTGCGGGGTACACCGACATGGTTGAAACAGTCTGCTACGTTGATGTGGCACTTTGGTGTGTACCGGTAACCCTTGAGTTCAGTCAAGGAGAGTACGGGGCCTCCGCGTGGTGTCATGAAGCATCAACAGACCTTAGGAACCTTAATTGAACTATCTTGGCCTCTTTAGGGTAGTGAGATAACTGACTTTGGTGCAGTCCGAGGTTGGTTGATACTCGATACTACGCTCAATTGAGGGTTGCTTTCCTGGAATATTTTGGTCGCCAGTTCAGTGGCTAAATCGAAACGATGAACAATGAAAGCAATCCCGTGATATTAGTAACCTAACCCCGGTTCCTCATAAAGTCTTACATGGACCTATCTCAAGATGACCTAACCCCGGTTCATCAAAGTTTTTACACAAACTTATCCAAGTAACCTAACCCCGGTTCCTCATAAAGTCTTACATGGACTTATCTCAAGATGACCTAACCCCGGTTCATCAAAGTTTTTACACAAACTTATCCAAGTAACCTAACCCCGGTTCCTCATGAAGTCTTACATGGACCTATCTCAAGATGACCTAACCCCGGTTCATCAAAGTTTTTACACAAACTTATCCAAGTAACCTAACCCCGGTTCATCAAGAAATCTCACACGGATCTATCTCAAGGTAACCTAACCCCGGTTCCCCCAGAAGTCTCACAGGGACTCGTCTCCAGTAACCTTACCCCGGTTTGTCATGAAATCTCACATGGATTTACCCCAAGGTAACCTAACCCCGGTTCCTCCAGAAGTATTACATGGATTTAGTTCAAGATAACCTCACCCCGGTTCATCAAGAAGTTTTTACCTCACCAAGCAACCCTACACCGGTTCCCCCTATTCAGGATGCAGTTTTACATAGACTCGTCACCCGGACACCCTACACAGGTTCTCCCTTTCCAAGAACGCAGTTTTACACGAGCTCATCAGCAGGCAACCCTACATAGGTTCCCTCTTTCAACCTACAGCAATTACAGTTCAAACTTCCCCAGAAAGTCCAATCCAGTTCCCCCAGGAAAGTTGGAGTCCATATCCCCAAGCAGTAAGCTTATCCCCAGTATATTCTGGAAGCTTATCCCCTATCAGAGCACGAACGCGTCGTCCGGCTTTATTTAAAGAGTTATTCCCTTAACAGGATATAACTGGGTTATCCTCAGCCAAAAGCCACGGAAAGAGCGTCGTCGACAAAGTCTTCCTACCCCAGCGAAGTCTATCAACGCTTCCTATACAACAAGGCATCCTCCGCAAGTTATCAACAACTCAGCAAAGCACCTCTATCCCCACAGAGTATTGCTTCCCAGCATAGTCGCTAGAGTATCCTTTCTCCCCGCAGACTCTTCATTTGCCAAGTTTATTCCTCAACGGAGTTATCTTCTCCTACCGGTATTCTTGCAGTTATCATCCCCAGCGGAAGCAAAATCTATTCTTCAACGTCAGCCCAGGATACAACTTCCCGGCACCCGTCAAGGATCCACTTTCCTAGACGAAAACATACATAAAACTTCACATACATCATCATAGCATGCATAACGCACTGCATCATACACGTCTCCTTCATGTTGAGAACATCATTGCTTGATCCATATCATGCATTGCATATGACTGACTTTTACCTTTCAGGAAAGATGCAGTTTAAAGTCTCAATCACATTTCAAGACCTAGACCGGTTCAGTTAAATCGACCCTAAGATTTTCCTGATTCTTACCCAGTCCAAGGCCTTCTCTGGTTCAGTCAGATCGACCCTAAGATCTCCCTGATGCTTATCTAGTTGAAGATATTCCAAGACCTTGTCCGGTCCAGTTAAAGACACCCAAGATTTTCTCAACGAGCGTTGTTGAAGTTAAAGTCGCCCAAGGTTCTCTTACCATTCATGCTAAGGTAGTAACCATCCCTGGTTCATTCATCAGCGTGTGAAGCTCCAGATTCAGCTCCTGTAACCAGTCAGGACATATCTATACCAAGCATCTAAAATCAGCTCCTGCAACGTGTCAGGTACTCATTTTCTCTTTTGCAGGTATGCAGGTTCTCGCTAAGGAATCTCCTACGCAATCAACATCCCGATGGCATCTATAAGCCCATCATCCTATCCAGCAATCTCCAAATGGCATCTATAAGCCCATTCCCCCATCATCACTGCTACTATGTGAGCGCAAATTTCTGGGCACTTTAGTGTTCAATCATCTTCCACCTTCGGATTACGAAAGGCACGTCAGCCAATCTGCATCCTCAGGTCTAAGAAGATTGAACAGGGGCAACTGTTGCACCCCAAAATTTGCCCTCCCATATTCTCCAAGATTTGTCAAGTCAAGGTCACAAAAATCTCCAAGGGCTATGCAGTTCAACTGTCTCCTATACAGTCAAAACTAGGGTTTGTGTTCTGATCAAGAAAAGGAAGTTTTCAAAGGCCCAATCAAGTCTCACATGCCTACAAATGTGGTCAAGCATCCTCATGTCAAGTTTCAAGGCATTCAGCTCAGAATTGCACAGTCAAAACCCTAAATTGCACTACAGTCAACTGTAGGGGCAAAATGGTCATTTGACAGTCAAAAGTTCAAATTTTTGGTCAAAATATCATTTTGAAGCCACAAACATCATTTGATCAATGCTTGATCATGATTCTCAAAATTTGGCTCAGAAATCATCAAAGATGCAAAAGTTGCTATATTTGGACAGCTGAAAAAGTCAACTGAAATTGACCAGGGCATAACTTTCACATGGATTATCAGAAAAATTCCATCCAAAGCTCACTTTGAAGAGAAAGACATTTCCTACAACTCATCTTCATATTCCAAGTCCAAGAAATGCTCTCACAAAAAGTTATCAATTTCAACATTATAGGTCATTTTCAAAAGTCAACAAAAAGGGACTTTAAGTCAAAGGCCATAACTTTAGATTGGTAAATCAAAATGACATGGGACCAAAGGCATTGGTTAAAGGACTCAAAGACCTTTCCAAAATATCCAAGAACATGTGAAACGCTTAAAAATTGAGCAAGTTATGCCTTGTGGAAGTTGGGAAATATTTGGAAATTTTTGAAAGTCAACATTACTTCAAAAGGCCTAAATTTGCTAATGGGCCCATTTTTCTTCCAAGTTTCTTCATGCCAAGCCTATGCACGACCATTAGGCCCAAAGGGAAGTATTTTCTCATTTTTTAATTATTTATGTGAATTTATATTAATATTAATTCATTTAAATTATTTTAATACATGAAAAATATAAGTTTGACCTAAAAAAAATCTTTTTATGCACATTCCAAGGTCAATATTTCGTGCACATCTTAATTAGGCAAGTTTTGGTGTGATTGGAGCATGATTGAACCAAATAACATGAAAAAAGATTCAAAAAAAGATCTTCCAAAATCAAAGATTGAAATCATCATGGCAAGAGATTTTGTACAACTTTCTTAACCTAATATGCTCTATACATATTCAGGAATCAAGACCTAATGCCTTTACACTGCAAGCTGCGCTCAAAAGCAAAACACAAACTTGAAAAATTGTCCAAAAAAATTGAAATCTGAAATCAGGGTTCTAGTTCGATCCAAGCTTCAATTTTTGTTCTATCAGCATCCTTAAGCATCCCTGAAGGTGTTCCAATCAATATCAACCACAAAAGCTCCAGGAATTGGCGCCTGTGACTCAGACTGCATTGCAAAAAATTCATAATCGTATAGCCTTTTTTAAGCACTTTTACAGCATTTTATTCATTGCATCATGTTTGTTTTGAGCTTCTGAAACTAACCATTATGCTTGATTGAAGTTTTACACGTTATACACGATGATGCCATGACTGAATATTAGGGTTTCGTGAGGTTCAAAATTAGGGATTCCTAAAACAAGCAAAATTAGACCATCCCAGTACCACCATTGCAACCAGCTCATCAAGACGAAGAAGACTAGACCATCGCGCCTAATTTATGTTTGGATATGAGTTAATCGCTATTTTCTTGTAGGTTGCCTAATGCTACGCTTCAAAAACCGTTGCCAATATGCTTTGTGTTTCAGGAAAACGAAGAAGAAGAAGCCGTGTCAAAACGTGATAGGTCCATTCAAATTTCGCGCGAATTTCTAAAGTCATTAACGTTTTCTTCTTATAATATTTATTGTTTATTATTTGTTAAATGAAATACAAGTGGCTCAGTGGACAGGGATACGTGCATGTGACTCTCATGACCTGGGTTCAAATCCCAGGTCTTGCAAATTCCAATATTATTTTTCAATGCAGGTTCCTATGCAGCGCTGGCACTAAGGACCACCATATTCCATCCAGATCAAGCGTGCCACGTCCATCCTAACGTTAGATCAACGGCCAAGAATCTAAGGAACACATAAACCCTGGTCAAATGCACCATACGTGATTCCAAAAGTCAACGGATTATGAAGCAAATGGGCCAATGTTCTAGGGCCTGCACCTCCTAAATTGGGGTTACCCCCCCTGGTTTGCATTTTTTTTCTATTTTTCTTCTTATTTTATTTTTGCTATTTTATTTATTTTATTTGTTTTAACATAATTAATTTATTTTCATACAAAATATAAAAACATTCAAAAATCAGAAAAGACCAAAAAATTAATAAATATTTATATTTTAATTATTTTCATAAAAAATGCTCGTAATTATTTAGTTTTAATTAGGTTACAAGTTTAATTCTTTTTAATAATAAAAGTCCAAAAATAGAATTTAGGTTTAATAACTTTTTATTTTCTTTTTAATTTTCCCCTTTTTTCAGAATAATAATATTATTTATTTATTTTCATAAATTAAAAATTGTACATAAATTAATTTAGAGTTAAATTAGGTTAAAAGTCAATATTTTCATAATAAACTTAAAAAACAATAGAATTAGGGTTAGTCTATTATAATTAATTCCTTCTTTTTTCTTTTAAATCTAAAAAACACAAAATAACAAAAACATTTAATTTTAATTTCCTTATTAATTTTAATTGTTTGCAAAAGGGTCCAACGCCCTAGTTTTGTTTTAATTTCTTTATTTCGCACATTTATTTTATAATCGTTTAAATAATTATGTACATGTCCCAAAGCCTTGTAACAACTTTACTTTTCGCACTTTTATTTATTCGCTTTATTTATTTTCCGCTAAATCGGGTCCGGTTTAATTTTGGCGATGTGGACCCGCGCCATTTGTAATAGCCTTAGATTTATTTCCCGCAACTTTATAACTGTTAAAAAGCATGCAAGAATGAATGTCCTAATTAAAATCAAGCGTAGAACACAAATGAACATGACAAGACAAATACAAATGAAAACAACACACGAATCGCACACATCACCCCTAGGGTACGCCTCACTGTTGCCTTGCCTCGAAAGGTGATCGTCGAGTAGAGGACGTCTTAGTAAGTCCTCATGATCCGGGAACCTGGCATGAGGGTAGCTTCTAAGGTGTCTTCCCATTGCTCCGGTGATCACCACGTCCCTAAAACTCGAATTGACCCGAACACCTCCAACGGTGGTGCTACCTACCTCTCAATGGTGGGATGGCACTACTTTTAAGGACATTTATACAGACGAATTCCTTAGGGTAGGTAGGTTCTCAAGGATACTTGCTCTAATCTCAAAACAAACTCAAAAAGACTTTTCACACTGACACTTTTCAAAAGCTTTCAAAGCAAACTTTTCAAACACTCTGACGTACGAGTCGAACTGAAATTTTTCAAAGAAACTCTTTAAAACCCACAGTTGAAAAGCAAACAAACCATTTTTTGAAAACACAATGAGCAAGTATCTAAGAGCCCATGGATAACCATGGATAGAAAGGGTGCTAATACCTTCCCTTTCTATAAACCTACCTCCCGAACCGAGAGCAATCTCTTTAAGGAATTTTTCTGTGCTTTTGTCCTTTCCATTTGGAGAAAATAAAAGACGGTGGCGACTCTTGCTTCCGCGACATTTCGCGAACCAGCGTTAAACAGTCAGTTCCAGATCCACCGATCACAACACTCTTACAAAAAAATTTTGTTTTACTAAAAACTAATTTTCAAACTTCAAGACAGACATAAGCTTTGCATTCTTTAAATGACATTGTTTGCATATGGCTAATTGTTCAAACAGCAGAGAAATTCACACAATGAATATTCAGTGAACAAAGATCCTCTCAGTGGATAGAATCACCTCAGACAAAAAAACATTCCCAATAACATGTCTTTCATAATCAAGGGGCACGACATGGTTTCTAGTTAATTTGGGGCAGTTAAGTCAAAATTCAAAAGAATCTTTCAAAAGTGTTGAATAGCCAGGGGCAGATCTCCATTTGAATCACTCGGGGCATGTTACATCGATCGGGGATTCCAGTAGAAAATCATTGTGATCAAAAACCTTTGGTATAACCAAATTTCTTGTCTGTTCCAGAGTATCAGATGGTGTTAGTATCATGTCTTTGAATCCTTCCATGACAGTTCTTAGAAAAGATACCTAGGAAATTCAAGACTATCAGAAACGTGATCAAACATCAAGTGCACCAGACTAACCCCAGAGGCAAACAGGCTACCAAATATGAAAGGGCACATGCGATCACATAAACAATTTATGGCATTTTTACAATACTTGTTGTCTTAGACAGTGACAACTCTCCACATGCTATGAACGCGGGCATAGTCAAAAAATACTACGCATGAAAAAGATCCGCTAGGTTGATAGGCCTAGGCAAAATTAAGGGCATTCTGGCGAACCAAAAGATTTCGGGAAAAAATTAGGGATATATAGAAAAAAATTGTACACCTGTCAAGTCGAAAACCTGAAAAGGCATCTTGGGCAAAAAAGGGTATCCCGTTGGACTGAAAACCCGAAGGGAGGTTTAGTAAAAAGTTAGGGATTAAAATCGTACGACTATGTCCCATCATCTTGTCATTTGTATATCAGTAGAAGACTTATCACCCTGATCAACATTTACCAAGCACCCTAGGAGTTGAGATGACACTCAAACCATCCACAAAGTCTCTGTAGGTACTTTCTCCAGTAGGTACAGAGACAGGAGCATCTTACTAAAAAGTCACTGCCATATCCTCAGCATATGTCCTAGTGATGTCTATGTCCCCGCAGAGTGAAAATAACCAAAGTTTTGACCTCTTCTTCCCCAAGCAGGAATTACCTCTTCTAGCAAAGTTCCCTCAAAGAGCTGAAATCCAGCTAAGTTTTTATAATCTCGAACAATTTATAAAGCCTTTTCCCCGATAGAGTTTATTTCTCTAGATGCGGAAGTTTATCCCCCAACAGAGTTTATTTCTCTACATCAATAAAATCTCCCAACAAAGCATCTTCTTCCCCCTCAGGGTCATTCTCAAGCAGGAGTCAAAGGTCCCCGACAAAATATCCTCAAACAAAAAGAGGAAATCCCCAGTAAACCATCTCCATTCATCATCCCCAGCATAAATGAAAGACTCACTTTCCTCATCTACCAAACAGCAGTCCGGGATTCAGCTTCCCAGTACTCTCCAACAGTAGTCAGGGATTCATTTTCCCAGACTAGGAAATATCGCCACAGCATTCTATATTCATACATCATGGTATGCGCATACATATTGCACACGACGTAATCTCATTTATTTTGAGAACATCATTACACAATGCATTTCATACATCATGATATTGCATATGACTAACTCTTTACCGTTTTAGGAAAGATCAAATCAACAAACATCATTGACTACTTATATGACCTGGCAGTCTTCTCAAAGGCTACGTCTGACGAAGGGCTATTTCACCATTTTCCTCAAAAATATCATTCTCAAAAGACCTCTACTGGTTCAGTTTAAATCGACCAATGATTTATTATGATTCTTTTCCGGTAGATACTTTCTCTGGTTCAATAAAATCGACACTAACATTTTCTGATTCTTACCCAGTCAAAGATAAATCAAGACCTTTGTTGGTTCAGTTTAAATCGACCAATGATTTATTTTGATTCTTTTCTGTTAGGTACTTTCTCTGGTTCAGTTAAATCGACACTAATATTTTCTGATTCTTATCCAGTCAAAGATAACTCAAGACCTCTGCTGGTTCAGTTTAAATCGACCAATGATTTATTATGATTCTTTTCCAGTAGATACTTTCTCTGGTTCAGTTAAATCGACACTAAGATTTTCTGATTCTTATCCAGTAAAATATAATTCAAGACCTCTGCTGGTTTAGTTTAAATCGACCGATGATTTATTTTGATTCTTTTTCGGTAGATACTTTCTCTAATTCAGTTAAATCGACACTAAGATTTTCTGATTCTTATCCAGTCAAAGATATCTCAAGACCTCCGCTGGTTCAGTTTAAATCGATCAACAATTTATTCTGATTCTTTTCCGGTAGATGCTTTCTCTAGTTCAGATAAATCGACACTAATATTTTATTATTCTTATCCAGTCAAAGATGATTCAAGACCTCTTCTGGTTCAGTTTAAATCGACCAATGATTTATTCTGATTCTTTTTCGGTAGATACTTTCTCTGGTTCAGATAAATCGACACTAAGATTTTATGATTCTTATCCAGTCAAAGATAGTTCAAGACCTCTACTGGTTCAGTTTAAATCGACCAATGATTTATTCTGATTCTTTTCCGGTAGATACTTTCTCTGGTTCAGATAAATCGACACTAGGATTTTCTTATTCTTATCCAGTCAAAGATAATTCAAGGCCTCTACTGGTTCAGTTTAAATCGACCAATGGTTTATTCTGATTCTCTTCCAATAGATACTTTCCCTGGTTCAGTTAAATCAACCCTAGATTTTCTGATTCTTACCCAGTTAAAAATACTGTAAAGCCTGGAGTCCGACCAGATAGCAGTTTATTAATTACTATGAAGCCTGGACCCAACCGGATGATAGTATAACCTATGACACTGAAGCCTGGACTCGACCAGATAATTGTATACCTCAAATTCAAGTTAAGGCCTAGAACCGACCGGACAGTAGTTAATTTCATATTCCCCAATAAGTCGTTATGAAGCCTGGGAATACGACTGGATAATGGCCAACCTTATTATCCTCAGCAAGTCTCTGTAAAGCCTGGATCCCGACCAGATAACAGCTTTCTTTCATCTCTCCAACCAAGAGATAACTCCATAGTAGAGTAATGGACAACTGAAGCTCCTAGACTCTATTCCCCCAAAACATTCCCCAGCAGACTCCTCCTCAGACAGCAGGAACATGAATCCCCATAAAGAGACCTCTTATGAAGTCAGCATCTACTTTAGATGGCATCTTTAAGCCCATCTCCGATGATTCTCTGTCATATTCCATGGATGGAATCTTTAAGCCCATATCCGACATTCATCTTTCATCTTTTTCAAATGGCATATGTAATCCCATTCCCGATATTATTCACCAATAGTATCACTTCATGCGAGTGCAAATTTCTGGGCACTCTAGTGTTCAATCATCTTCCACCTTCAGATCACGAAAGGCAGACAAGCCAATATACATCTTCAAGTCTAAGAAGATAGGACAGGGGCAGCTGTTGTACCCCAAAATTAGCCCTCTCATTTTTCTCAAGACATGCTCCTAGAGGTCCTCAATTGCTCAAGGTTGACCAAAGAATTGACCAGACAAATTCTATTCCTAAGGAAATGAACCTCTAACTAGGGTTTTCATCAAGATGTGTGAGCTCCAATGGTATCAAATGTTTTCCATGATTCTAATATTTCCTCAAGATTATCCATGCCAAAATTCATTCCTTGCACAACAAGTTGTAAGTCTAAGAGTGCCTAAGAGGGGGGGGGGTGAATTAGGTCTATAAAAATTTATTCGGTTTTATGAGAATACTTGTAGTAGTTTTTGGTTAAGTGTTTGAAGGTTTTGATTATATCTTTTCTTTTCCTGATTATGGTGATGAAAGCGATAAATGCGGAAAAGTAAAGAACACGGTGATATATCCTGGTTCCCCTCACAATCCGAGAGTACTCCAGTCCCCTTTCCAACACGAAAGAGATTTCACTATAGTTAGAATGATTGTACAGCCTATGCTTACTATCTAACCTATAGGGTGATCAAAGGTTCTTAACACCTTTAAGATTAAACAAACACTAATGTGAATGAAGAACAATCCTCTTCAAATCACAACACTTACTTCCAACAATCCTGGATAGTAAGGGAATAATTTCTTTAAGTAATACAATGATTAATTTGAAATAGATGGATAGCACTATCAATCTTCAATTGATCTTCTTCTTCAAGATATAAACAATTCTCAAGCAATGATTATAAATATTCACAATGTATGTATGAAACTTGTAATGATTTCTTAATGAAAGTGTATGTGGTAAGTTTCACAAAATTATGAACACATGAAAGTTTAAGTGCAAATTTGAATGAATGAGAAAATTGTTAATATGAAGAAGGTTTATTGTTTTTTCTTGTTGTTGTTTAAATCTGAAAATCTGCATAATTTATAATGTTACAAGAACCTCTTCATTCATGCCATTTGATATGAAAAGATGCAATGCATTCATGAAAGAGTACCACTTGAAAAATGTTCAAAATCCAAAAGAAAAGCTGCACTAGTTCACAAGGAACCGGTTCCGACACTGACAGAACCCGGTTCTTAGTGAACGTTATAAACAGGATTTCAAAAATAACACGCAGGAACCGGTTCCCCTATTGGTACAACCCGGTTACTGGTACAAATTCCAGGGACATGTTTTTTGGACAAGTTTGGAACCCGGTTCCCTGTTAGGGAGGAACCGGTTCCTGAAAGATTATTTTCAAAAATTCTTTTTGAAAAAGGTTTCAAACATAGTTTTTCTTAAATGTAAACATGTGGGATATGTATATGATTATGAATGCATATTTTATGAACATCTATATTCAAGATTAAGAATTATTTATACCATTTGACATTTGTTGATTCTTCAATAATTCTTCTTCTAATCTTCAAGACTTTTATATGATGTTGATAAGCTTTTTGCACATCCTTTGAATGTTGATGTCCATGTTGTCTTCATCAAAACAAATGCTTTAAATATGACTTGAGAAGCTTGCAATTACATTCTCCCCCTTTTTTATGATGACAACCAAGTCTTGAAAACCGTTCTTGAAATGTTTTATGTTGTTTTATGTAGCACAAATGTTGAGCAAATGCAAGGCTCCCCCTAAATTTTATGCTCCCCCTAAGTCCATGATTCTTTGAATTTTGGAGAGAGTATGATAGATATTTGGGCCTGCAATTTCTTTGAAACAAAACAACATATATGCATATATTCTTCTCCCCCTTTGTTAACATCAAAAAGGATGGGGAAAAAGAGTGAAATAAATTCATTTAAAAATTAAGACGAGCATCTTATGAGAAACATTTAGATATCACCTTCATACAAAATACCAAGTTCTCTTCGGATTTTGAAGAATGGTTCTCGAGCAAGCGGTTTTGTGAAGATATCTGCGAGTTGGTTATGAGTATCCATAAAAGTGACTTCGACATCTCCTTTAAGTACATGATCACGGAGAAAATGATGTCGAATATCTATATGTTTGGTTCTTGAATGCATGACCGGATTCTTTGTAATATTGATAGCACTTGTATTGTCGCATCGAAGAGGAATGCATCCGAGATCAAGTCCGTAATCACGGAGTTGTTGCTTGAGCCAAAGAATTTGTGCACAACAACTACCCGCTGCTATGTATTCTGCTTCGGCCGTGCTAAGAGCAACACATGCTTGCTTTTTACAAGCCCATGATACTAATGCATTTCCAATAATGTGACAAGTACCACTTGTGCTTTTACGATCAGTTTTACAACCTGCATAATCCGCGTCAGAATAACCAATTAAAGTGCAAATACTACCTTTAGGATACCATAAGCCGACATTGGTTGTTCCTTTTAGATACTTCATGATCCTTTTAACTGCCATGAGGTGTGATTCCTTTGGATTTGCTTGAAAGCGAGCACACAGACAAACACTAAACATGATGTCAGGACGGCTTGCCGTCAAATACAATAAGGAACCAATCATACCTCGGTATTTTGTAATATCAATTGGAGTACTGGATTCATCTTGATCAACATATGTACCGGAGCCCATTGGAGTATTCATTGCTTTACAATTGTCCATATCAAACTTTTTCAATAATTCTTTGCAATACTTAGATTGGTTGATGAAGATTCCATCTTTTAGTTGCTTAATTTGTAGTCCAAGAAAGTAGTTCATCTTTCCCATCATAGACATCTCGAGTTCTCCTTGCATCATCAATCAGAATTCCTCACACATTTTTTGTTAGTCGATCCAAAAATGATATCATCAACATAGACTTGAACCAATAAAGTGTTACTTTGGATTTTCTTAATGAACAAAGTTTTATCAACCTTACCCTTTTCGAAACCTTTTTCACACAAAAAATTGCTAAGTCTATCATACCATGCTCTTGGTGCTTGCTTTAAGCCATAAAGAGCCTTTCTCAACTTAAAGACATGTGTAGGATGTTTGAAGTCTTCAAATCCCGGAGGTTGTTTGACATAGACTTCTTCATTGATGTATCCATTCAAGAATGCGCTTTTGACGTCCATTTGAAAAAGCTGAAAATTTAATGAACAAGCATAAGCAAGTAAAAGACGTATAGCTTCTAACCTTGCAACCGGAGCAAATGTTTCTTCAAAGTCGATTCCTTCCTCTTAATTGTAACCTTGGGCAACCAACCTTGCTTTGTTTCGAACAATTAGACCATTCTCATCAAGTTTTTTCTTAAACACCCATCGGGTACCTATGATGTGTTTACCACTTGGTCTAGGAACAAGTTCCCAAACTTGATTTCTCTCGAATTGATTTAATTCTTCTTGCATAGCAATAATCCATTGATCATCTCCTAAGGCTTCATAAACTTTGGTAGGTTAAATTTGAGAAACAAACGCCATGTTTAAGCAAGCATCTTTTAGATTCAATCTTGTTGATACTCCTTGGCTAATTTCACCAATAATTTTGTCAATAGGATGGTCTTTATGAGTTCTCCATTCTTTTGGTAGATCATTGATGTTTGAATCTTGTTGTACAATGTTTTCTTGATTTTCCGGTGATTTCACAACTTGATCATTTGAAAGATCTTCCGGGGGTAAATCTATAGGATCATCATCATCACAAACAACTTCGTCGGATTTCTCGTCAAACTTACCGAGATTGTCTTTGTCATTGTTAAGAACAAAGCACTTGCATCCAAAAATGTGAAAGTGAGCAATATTTGGCTTTCTTCCTTTGAAGAGTTCATATGGAGTCTTCTTTATTATAGGTCTAATGATAACTCGATTTCCAACATAACATGCCGTACTAACCGCATCCGCCCAAAAATATTTAGGAAGATTTGCATCACTAAGCATTGTTCTTGCAAGTTCCACTAGAAACCTATTCTTTCTTTCAACTACTATATTTTGTTGTGGAGTTCTAGGTGCTGAAAAATTATGAGAGATACCATGTTCTTCACAAAATTCTTCAAATTGTGCATTTTGGAATTCTCCACCATGATCACTTCTTATGGATACAATCTTTAGTGATTTTTCATTTTGGATTTGCTTAGCATACTTCTTAAAAGCTTTGAAAGCATCACTTTTCTGCACAAGAAACAAAGTCCAAGAATATCTAGAAAAATCATCAATAATAACTAAAGCGTATACATTACCTCCGAAGCTTTTTGTTCTTGATGGACCAAAGAGATCCATGTGTAACAATTGTAGTGGCTTTGTAGTAGACACCACATTCTTAGATTTGAAAGTTGTTTTGGTCTGTTTGCCCTTTTGGCAAGCGCTACATAATTTGTCTTTGATGAACTTTATCTTTGGTAGACCAATAACTAAGTCATGCTTAACCAATTTGTTCAAGTTCTCCATGTGAATGTGAGCAATCCTCTTGTGCCATAACCAAGCGTCATTGTTGTTTACCATAAGACATTGTACCTTCATAGACAAATCATCTAAAGTAATCATAAAAATATTGTTAGATCTTATACCTTTGAGTTTTACCTCATTGGTTGCTGTTGTACCCCAAAATTTGCCCTCCCATTTCCTCAACATTTTCTCATCACAAGACCCTTGGAGCTCAAGATCCAGTTAGGGTTTCCTCTGCTCAAGACTTCTCCTTGCACTGTTGACCCAAATTAGGGTTTGTGTTTGCACAAAGATATTTTGACCTAAAATACCTAAGATGACTTTCATGCTTCATGTTGGACTCCCAAGTTTATCCATACCAAGTTTCAAGTCTTGATTCCAAATTTTGCCCAATCAATTGGACAGTTGACCTAGAAATCAACTGTATTGGGGAAAAAGTCAACTGTGGCCAATTGACAGTCAAATCTCATGAAAATTGACCCACATCAACATTATAAACTCACATGGACCATTTGATCAAGTTTGGATCACAATTCCACAAGAAATTTGATCAGATCACCAAAAGGGCAAAATGGTCATTTTTAGGGTTTTGACTGCACAAAGGCAATTTTTGATTGTTTGACCTATTCAATGGCAAATCAAACTCACATATGGACTCAAGGACCCCATGGAGTTGTCTTGACATACTCAACAAGTTCAAAAGATCCCAAATACACAAGATTGACAGTTGAATTTCCCAGTCAATTGATCAATTTTGACTGTATACTGAAAAGTCAAACTTTGACTTTTTGGTCAAAATCAAGTGTCAAGATTCATTTTTCATCAAAACATGCCAAATCATGAAACTTGTTCATCAAGAAATCAAGAATTGCAAATTAGGGTTTGAAATGAAGATTTTTCATAACTTAGAATTTTTCTAAGTTATGAAAAACCCTAATTTTTTCCTAACTTTGTCCCACTTTCTCACCAAGATTCATTTGGATTCAAGCAAAAGCCAAAACATGAAAGTTGTAGTCCATTGCAAAATCTACAACTTTGATTCACAAAGTTTCCTCAAAAGAAGCTTGTAGCTCAAGTTATAATTTTTGGAACAAGGATACCAAACCATTCTTAACTTAGAGAAATTTTGAACCATTTTAGGCAGGATTTTTGCCTAACTTCAAGACCATTTTTCACATGCTTCCACTTGGAATTTCAATTTGAATTTCAAAGATGGATTGTAGTACACATTCCAAGCTATTCAAAATGTCCAAGAAATCATCAAACAACCTCATGGTTAGGGAGAATCGAATTTGGCAAGTTGGGAAAAACTCACTTTTGATTTGGCCAATTTACATGTTCATACATTTGTGCCATTTTGAATTCAGCTTGCTTTCCTTGATTACAGGTACTATATCCCATTTGCACTCAATAATTTAATGCTAACTCATTGTGCAAAGGCCTTATTTTGTGTGTTCAAACATTATATGAAAGATTAAGCCATTTTTAGATAAAGCATTATATCCATTTTAGAAAAGTTGCACTTTATGTCAAATGCAAATCCAAGCAAGTACATTGAAAATCCTTTTGGCACAAGTTTAGGAACTAATTACACTGATCAAGGCCAAGGTATGCAACATAGATTGGGGGCCTGCACAAGTCTAGAAACACAAGTTGACATTTGTTGCTTAAAGTTGAAGAAAGCTAGCATAACATCTAACAACTCTCATTCCTGTGAACCAGAGCTTAAGCAAAGTTATCAAACACTTTCTAATCATCAAACCTAAGCTGAAACACGAGCCAACCATCTCCATTGCCTTCTAAAACACAGAATCACCCTCAAACTACCCAAACAGGGTACCTGCTGCAGATTGAGTTCCATAGCTCAATCCATTCATGCATTCTTGCTAAAACCACTTCAAACACATCCCACATCATCCCTTGAAACTATTCCAAGCCTCAAACACGACCTATAACACTCCCAAGCAACATCACCATTTCCATTTTCTTGTTTTGCAGTTGAAGTTCCATAACACAATTCACTTGGTTCCAAAGCAAACTAAAGCTTGGAATAACATCCCTGGACATCAAGGAAGCTATACCAATCATCACCTTGCATTGAAAGCACCTCCATCACCAGATACGATTCCAACTGAACAGGTAAGTTCATAAACTCATATCTCTCTATCCAGGCATTGTTAGCTTTAGGTTTGTGAAGAAAATATGTCACATTCATAGCCCTGAACATGCCCATGTAATTACTTTTCATTTATGTTATGTGTGCTGTGAGAATTTGATGTCTGAACATGGAACAAAAACTAGGTCAGGAATTGGGGGAGAAGAAATTCTCTCTCATTTCTGAGAGTTAGATTGATTTCTTTATATGTCTAGAATCGTGGCTTCAAGCTCTACAGGTTTCAAGTTGGAAGATTTGGCAAAAGATCAAGGAATCTGGAGATAGCAAACGCGTGTTGTTTGAACAGAAATGCTGGAGGTTGAAGATGACAGGGACTTTGGGCTGGGCCTGTTTCACTTTTCTTATTTGCACCCTTTTATTACTTTTGAACCCCCTTGGCCCATTATGCTTATTTTTATGATTTTTTGACTTTTTCTTTTTTGTTCTGACTTATTTATTTTTTCTCATAATATTAAAAATATAAAAATTATTTTTTAAACCATTTTTGTATTTATTAGGAATTTATTTGTTTAAATAATATTTGTACATAAATAAATACCTAGATATACTTTTATTTTAAAAATACTAAAAAATAATGCAAACATGTTTATTTTCTGATTTTATTTTATATTACCTCTTGAAAACATTTTACATAAAATATACTTTTTTTATAAATATTAAATATTATTATTTTGTATATAATATATATTTAGTAAATAATACAAATACATACATATATATTAGTATATTTAGGTTAAAAAATACAAAATATATACATTTTTATTTTTATTAATATTTAACATTAAAAATACCTTTTTGACAAATATACTTCTCTATTATTTATTTTTTGTACATAACTAATAAATGTTGTATATATTAAATAATTAATACCTTTTATTTAATAAATTAGGGTTTTGCCCTAAAACATAAAAAACTCCAAAAAATTAATACTTTTTATTTTGTTTATTTAACATATAAAAAACACTTTTTTTCATACATATAAAAAAACATTTTTTGCATCTTGCATATTTATTCCATTTTTATTTAATTTGTGCAAATTAATTACCTTGTAAATTCTCAATTTGATGTAATAGTCTAGGTTTAAATTCCTTGTCAAAATACCCCCATTTGAACATTTGTACCCCCCTTCCCATATATTGTGTTGTAATAACTTAGGAACTTTATTTTTTCGCGCTTTAATGCTTTCTAAATATACCATGTTAGAATTAGGGTTTGTATGCGAATCAAAAACAACAAAAATAGTTTGACCTAATTTCAAGATAAACAAGCATGAAAATGGACAACACTAATCACACTTGCACCCCTAGGGTATTCCACTTGTTACCTTCAATAATGGGCCATATTGCACGTTAGGTCTCTTTGGGCAAAACAAAACAATCAAATGATCATAGTCCCTCGATGACGCTTTCGAAAGTTGCCTAAAAAATGATCAAGTCCCTTAAAGAAAACATTGCCCAAAGATACTTGGCACCATTGTAATTATGGTCTAAACGATGACCCGCGCCCGTCCCTTTCACATCCTAACACAAGATTGTCCACCAAATACAATGGTGGAACAAAATTGTTAAAAGGGTTAAAAACATAGGAGAAATCTTTGAGAAATTTAGGAGTAGACAAACTCTTAGTTACTTGAATCAAACTTGCAAAACAAAACACTTGCCTATTTTCAAACCACACATCACTACACTTTCAAAACAACTTTCAAAAACAAATGAAAACCTTTCAAAAGACATACACCTTTGTATACATCCCAACATGGATCATTACAAAGGTTGCCACCACATTGGCTTCTTTTCAAAACATTTTCAAACCCACACACACAAAGCACCATTTCAAACAATTGAAAATTAAGGCAAGTTGATCTAAGCAAGTAACTAAGAGCCCATGGATAACCATGGATAGAAAGGGTGCTAATACCTTCCCTTTCTATAATCTACTCCCCGAACCCAAGAAAACATCTCAAAGGTTTTTGCTGTGCTTTTTAACCTTTCCTTAGGATAAAATAAAAAGTCGATGGCGACTCTTGCTCAACCGAAACATTTGCAAAAACAAACGCAAAACCTCAAGTCAGTTCTCCCACCGTATCACAGTTTCCTCATCCATAATAAGACATTCTTCTTTGTTGAATTTGATCTTGAACCCTCTATCACAAAGTTGACTTATGCTAAGAAGGTTGTGCTTTAATCCTTCAACATAGAGAACATCCTCAATTTGAATGGATGGAGGTGTGCCAACTATTCCAACGCCAAGAATCTTTCCTTTGGTGTTGTCTCCATAGGTGACATACCCTTTGGCTTTATGTACTAGATATGAAAATTGGTGTACATCTCCTGTCATATGCTTTGAACATCCACTATCAAGATACCAAACATTTGATGTGGATTTCAAGCATACCTACGAAAACAAATTATTCTTTGTTAGGTACCCAAGTTGCCTTGGGTCCTTCATAGTTAGTTCCATTTTTCACCCACACATAATGCCCACTTGCCATACTAAAGTTTCTAACATAGCAAGCATTAGGTGTATGGCCTTTAATACCACAATAAAAACAAGTAGGTTCAAAGTTACTTCTATATCTAGAAGGATAAGATTTCTTCTTAGGAAATGTTTTCTTTTTCGATACATTTGCCTTTTTCTTTTGATGATTATGAAAAACTTGCTTCTTTTCTACTTTCTTCGGATTGGAACTATTACTAGCCTTTACAAAAACAGTGGGATTGTTACTTGGTTTCTTAGTATTCACATAACCAAGACCTCTTTTATCATTTGGATAACGTTGTTGGCTTAGTAATCCTTCCAATCCTATTTGTCCCTTTTCATATCATTCAATGACTCTTTTCAATTGAACAATTTGAAAGACATTTGATTCACACTTGGAGCATGCAAAGTTTTCTTTTTCTTTAATAAAATTTTGTTTTTGAAGATCAAAATCTTTAGTCATGGTGTCAATTTTTTCTAGACAAATTAGAAGTTATTTTCCTTGATTTGACACCTTTTTGTATAAACTTTTGCATTCTCTCAAGAGTTCATCAATAGCACCTTGAACATCATCATCAAAAAGATTAAATTCATTACTAACCTCTTCTTCATCGTCGGAGTGATGTGAGGCCATCAATGCTAGATTTGCACATTCGTCGCTTTCCGAATCGGATGAAGAACTTATCTCATTATCTTCCCATGCAACATAAGCCTTTTTGTTCTTGAACTCCTTTTTGCCTTTGAATCCATTTTTCTTGGAGAGTTTTGGACAATCCGACTTTATGTGACCTTGCTTTCCACATTCATAGCATGTGACATCTTGTGATGACGTGGAGGCTTCTTTATCTTTATGCTTATGGAATTTCTTTCTTTTGACAAAGTTAGCATTATGAAGATTATTTTTATGACCAAAATATTTTCCTAACCTTTTTACAAGAAGCAAGAGATTTTCATCTTCGTCCGATGCATCTTTATCTTGACTTTCTTTTGAATCAACTTTCAAAGCAATGCCTTTGGATTTCTTCTCATTATTCTCATGTTTTTCAAGTCTTCCAAGTTTCGTCTCATATTCTTGAAGCTTTCCGAAAAGTGTTGCGGAAGTCATAGTTGCTAGGCTTTTCTTTTCGGATATTGCCGTCACTTTTGGTTGCCATTCCGTCGTTAAAGACCTAAGCACTTTAAGATTTAATTCATCGTTAGTTAAAGTCTTACCAAGTTCCTTCAAATGGTTTGTCAAGTGAACGAATCTCTTTTGCAAGTCAAGGATGGATTCTCCGGGCAGCATTCTGAATAATTCATATTCTTGACTCAAAGTGTTCAATCTAGACCTTTTGACTTTGACGGTTCCTTCATGAGTTTCTACAAGAGTATCCCAAATTTCCTTTGCTGTTGTACATGCCGATACTCGAAAAAATTCATCCATACTAAGAGCACTTTGGAGAATATTGATTTCCTTCTTGTCAAAGAGAACTTTTTTCTTGTCATCGTCATCCCATGATGTTTTAGGCTTTGATGACCCAACTCCATTGACAACACACACCGGAGTAAATGAACCATTCTCAACAACATTCCATATTTCTTCTCCTTGCGCTTCAAGATGAGCCTTCATGCGAATTTTCCAAAAGTCAAAGTATTCACCACAAAACAATGGAGGCTTGTTGTTACTACCACCATCTTTGAAAACCGGATTTGGATTTGCGGAAGCCATTCTGGATCTTTAGGAACAAGTTACCTATAACTTGCTCTGATGCCAATTGTAAGTCTAAGAGTGCCTAAGAGGGGGGGGGGTGAATTAGGTCTATAAAAATTTATTCGGTTTTATGAGAATACTTGTAGTAGTTTTTGGTTAAGTGTTTGAAGGTTTTAATTATATCTTTTCTTTTCCTGATTATGGTGATGAAAGCGATAAATGCGGAAAAGTAAAGAACACGGTGATATATCCTGGTTCCCCTCACAATCCGAGAGTACTCCAGTCCCCTTTCCAACACGAAAGAGATTTCACTATAGTTAGAATGATTGTACAGCCTATGCTTACTATCTAACCTATAGGGTGATCAAAGGTTCTTAACACCTTTAAGATCAAACAAACACTAATGTGAATGAAGAACAATCCTCTTCAAATCACAACACTTACTTCCAACAATCCTGGATAGTAAGGGAATAATTTCTTTAAGTAATACAATGATTAATTTGAAATAGATGGATAGCACTATCAATCTTCAATTGATCTTCTTCTTCAAGATATAAATAATTCTCAAGCAATGATTATAAATGTTCACAATGTATGTATGAAACTTGTAATGATTTCTTAATGAAAGTGTATATGGTAAGTTTCACAAAATTATGAACACATGAAAGTTTAAGTGCAAATTTGAATGAATGAGAAAATTGTTAATATGAAGAAGGTTTATTGTTTTTTCTTGTTGTTGTTTAAATCTGAAAATCTGCATAATTTATAATGTTACAAGAACCTCTTCATTCATGCCATTTGATATGAAAATATGCAATGCATTCATGAAAGAGTACCACTTGAAAAATGTTCAAAATCCAAAAGAAAAGCTGCACTGGTTCGCTAGGAACCGGTTCCGACACTGACAGAACCCGGTTCTTAGTGAATGTTATAAACAGGATTTCAAAAATAACACGCAGGAACCGATTCCCCTATTGGTACAACCCGGTTCCTGGTACAAATTCCAGGGACATGTTTTTTGGACAAGTTTGGAACTCGGTTCCCTGTTAGGGAGGAACCGGTTCCTGAAAGATTATTTTCAAAAATTCTTTTTGAAAAAGGTTTCAAACATAGTTTTTCTTAAATGTAAACATGTGGGATATGTATATGATTATGAATGCATATTTTGTGAACATCTATATTCAAGATTAAGAATTATTTATACCATTTGACATTTGTTGATTCTTCAATATTCTTCTTCTAATCTTCAAGACTTTTATATGATGTTGATAAGCTTTTTGCACATCCTTTGAATGTTGATGTCCATGTTGTCTTCATCAAAACAAATGCTTTAAATATGACTTGAGAAGCTTGCAATTACACAAGTTTGCTCAGTCAATTGCTCAAATATTGGAAAATCAACTATGTTAGGTCAAAAGTCAATTGTGGCCTATATATAGTCAAACTTCAAGATTTTTTGGTCAACCTCAACATTTTGAAGTTATATTCATTATTTTATCAAGGGTTGATCACGATTCCTCAAGAAATGCTCCTAATTCATCAAAAGTCAAGAATTGCTAATTAAGCTTTCAATAGGAAAAGTCAACCAAACTTTGACTAGGCATAACTTTCTCATACGTCATCCATTTATTCCCAACCAAATCTCATTTTGAATAGGATTCAATTACCTACAACTTCTCTTCAGTCCTCAAGTCCAAGAAATGCACCATTTGAAAGATACAAGTTCATAAATTACAGGTCATTTTTAGAAAGTCAATTAAAGCCACTTTTTTCCAACACCTTTAACATCAAGATAATACCTTCAAATGCAAAATTGATCAAAATAGGCATTGAATTAGACATCTTGGGCTTTCTAAAAAGTCAAAGATTATCATCATAAGATAAAAATTGAGCAAGTTATGGCTTGCCCATGTTGGGAAAATTTGGGAAATTTCAAGAAAAGTGCATTGAGCAAATTTGAGCGTTTAAGGCAATGACTCATTTTTTTGGACTTCAAACATTTTCCTAAGATTATAAAGGACCCCTAAAACCATTTTTGCATAGTCTTTATTTTATTTGCATTTTATATTAATTTTATTTAATTAAAATCAAATAAATCAAAATTATTGCAAAATATATGGGCCATTATCATTGGGGGTTAGTTTGATACATAGAAAGGCCCCAAATTTCGTGAGCAGCAAGACCAGCATGTCTACATTTATGCAAATTTGAAAAATGGACAAAATCCCATGCTTTTGGCCAAGGTTACAACTTTGCATTCATGGTTTTGAAACAACATAATCATGGTGGTTATTGCCCTTGTTTCTTTGTCTCCTCACTACTCTCTATATAAACAAGCCATTAGCCAGCTCCAAACACGTACACATAGCCTGGGGAATCTCTGAAAATTTTGCAAAAAAAACACCAAATTTGTCAAATTCGAATTTCTGTCTCCAACCTATTTTAATCCCAAACAAGGATCCTAATCCATTCCTGGATATCCCTTGAAGCTTTTCCAACCGTTACCAGGCCTTAAAACACAACAAAACGCTTCCTACAAGTCACGGTTTGCCATACTCTTCTTAACTTCGTGTTCTTATATTCTTGCGTTATTAATCAATTTTAACTGCATATTTGTGTTTGTATGGATGTATATAAGGTTTCTGAATTGTCCAATTAAAGCTTAGGTACAAGAATGGCATTCCACCATTGTTAGGGTTCAAACCTCTAAATTGGGATTTTTCACAATGACCAAAATTAGCCCAAACTAAGGACATCATCTTGCTCAGGAGGATGAGACCAATCAACCCATGGCCTCAAAATTCATTTTCATTGCGTATTGTGAGTTTTACAGGTTACAGGTGTTATAGTGACAGACCAAAAATGTCACTATAGGTATTATAATCTAAGACGACGGAGGGAGGAAGAAGACAATACGTGGCAGCCCCTCATTGGGCAGTTTGAATCTGCGCGCGTTTTCCTTTTTGTTTTAAATAATTTTTGGAAATTTCAAATATATTATTATTGTTTGACATGTATAAATGATTGGCATGGCAGCTCAGTTCGTAATGAAGCACGCGTATAAGAGAGAGGACTTGGGTTCGAGTCCCAGGTCCAGCATTTATTTTTTCTAACATTTCTTGATTACAGATCCAATGTGCCTTAGCTATGCATGTCTAATATAAGCCCAGATCATGACCATCAGATCATGATTGATCCAGATATGAGCGCCCCAATGCAAAGTCTATCATGCACCTTCAAGAGCAGTCCACACTGGATCCAACAATATAAATCTGGGCTCCAACGTTTTGGGCCTAGCACAAAATTCCAGCACACCCCCTTATTTTTCTTTTAGCATTTCAGCCCATTTGGGCATTTTGTTTTGTTTGTATTTTTATTTATTTATTTTGTTTTCTTTTATTATTTAATTAACATGATAATAAAAAAAAATCACAAAAAAATTAGGCATAGATTTTTTAATTAAATAATTAATTAATTAAATTTTAACTATTTTCTTAATTTAAAATGAACTAGAACTTAGAATTTAATTTAATCATTTTCTTTTCATAATAAAAAACACAAAAAATATATTAGGATTAGTATTTCTTTTATAACCTAGATTAATTTTCCATTTAATATTTATTTTTCTTAATTAAATTTAGAATTAATTTTTCTTTAACAAAACCCAAAACAAAAAAAAAAGATTTTTCTTTACTAAGAATTTTTCTTAGGTTGTTAGACGTATTGTTTTATCTTGCCCGCATTTATTTTATTTTCGTATTTTTATAAATGTAACTGCATACTGGTATGTAATAGATTAAATAGGGCTTTTTACAGTTTCCATTATTTTTTCTCCCCCATTTTGTATAGTGTAATTTCCCCTCTCAGAAAGCCATGTAATAGTCTAAATTTATGCTTTCCCCACTTTATTTCCTGTACATTTTAACTGTTAGTAACTAGGCGTGTATGGATAGACTAATAATCAAACGTTAGCAAACATTAACAAAAAGATAAATGACTGAATTGAACACAATCACACACAAGCACCTCTAGGGTATCCCACTTTGGTTGCCTTTAAGAAATAAAACAGTCATGAGGCAGGAATGCTTTAGCAAAGACCCATAAATCAAAATATCATAGTCCCTCGATGACCCTACAGTTGCCTTTCGGTAAATGATCTAGTCCATAAAAGAAAATTGCTAAAGCGTCTCCACAAGTTGCCTTTGTGACTGTAAAACGTCCCTTCGATTTTCCCTCAAACATCCAACGATAGGGCTACCTACTCACTAATAGTAGGATAGCACTCTCTAAAGAATAGAAGGAAAAGAACGACCCTTTTCGAGTATAAAAGTAGATAGCTGTTAGAAGTTTGCTCAAAAAACATTTTGCACTTACATAAATATTACTTATCAAAAGCAATTTTCAAAACATCTGCTTTGTTAACACTCTTGAGGACTGATACAAGAGTTAAACGCAAAGCAAATCGCCGCACTAAGGCGTTTTCCAAACATTTTCAAAACACACAAAGCACAAAGGTATTTCAAAACGAGCAAACCTCTAAGAGCCTGTGGAAAACCACAGATGGAAAGGGTGCTAACACCTTCCCTTTCCATAATCTACCTCCCTTACTCAGAAAATTCTCGAAAAGGTCTTTTTCTGTTCTTTTCACCCTTTCCTTTGTCGGATAAAAGAAAAGACGGTGGCGACTCTTGCTTACCGCAATATTTGCAAACACAAACGCAAAACCAGTACAGTATTAAACAATCAGTTTTGCCACCGTATCAGTGTCTAACTTAGATCTCCAACCTTGCAAATCCCAGTAAAAGATTCAAAATCAACCATAGTCAAATAACGGAAATACATCCATATAGAATCAGTCAACAAAAAAAATCACCTGCTTTAAGCTCTGAATTCTACCTAGAAACTCTGATCTCGATTCCTTAAGTTCCTGAGAAACAATAATTAAATATTAATAACTATAGTATAATAATAAGTAGGACGTTAAAAGTCCCATCATCATATTTTACCGCGATTTTTAAGTAAATGGAAGTGATGTTCTCTTTCTGAAAGAAAAAAAAAAGAAAAAAACATATGGTTAATTTAGAAAATGAAGAAGAAAACAGAGTGAAATCAGAAAGATGAAGAGGACGAAGAAGAGAACAGTAGAGAGAGGAGCGATGGAATCTGGCGAAGACATTGGAGATTTGGGATTTTAGCAAACCTACTGTGGATGAAGAGAGTGTTGTTGTTGAGGCAGAGAGGGAGATGAAATATTAGGGTTCGTAGGATTTGAACTGTTGATGAAAAGAAATGTTTGTTGTTGTGCCTTTTTATTAACCATCATTCTGAAAGCAAAATTAATTGATGGAATTGGAAAAGCTTTACCATGGTTTCGTGGAAAAGAATTTACATTAGTAATGATTCAATAAATTAAATGATGGAATTGGAAAAGATTTATCATTGTTTTAATGCAAAGTCACGCTTGAACATAATAATAGATAAAAAATAAATGAAATCAATAATAAAAAAAAAATAGAATTACATTAATTAAAACTTTTCTCTTATAGCAAGATATAAAAAAGGTAGAATGACTGAGAGTTTGCGAAGTGTCAAAATTGTCAAAAAAACTCATCTTGCTTTATTCTATTATATGATTAATTAAAAATTAAATTAAATAGTTTGCAAATCCTTATTAACTGGTGGTTTAAATAGTCTTTTGGTCACTGTAAGTTGGCGTGTTTTTATTTTTCGTCCCTATATCTGTTTTTTGTGTGGATAAAGTCCTTAAATGTTGAATTTCATTTGATTTTAGTCCCTAAAATTAAAATTCGCAGGAAATCTACAGGTTTCCTACAGATTTTCCTTCAAATTTTCCTACGGATTTTAACTTTAGAGAGTAAAACCAAAAGGATTTTGACATTCAAGGAACATTTCCACAAAAAAGAAAAAGATACATGGACGAAAATAAAAAACACACCAACTTACAAGGACCAAAAGACTACTTATGCCTTAATTTAAAATTCTGATAATGCTAGATTGGATGTCTTCACTAGGGTTCAAACCTTAATACTCACAGTTGTGTGTGTGAATTTCTAATAGTTGTTACCACATTGTCTATAGACAAAAAATATATTTATTAGGTACTAAAAAAGTAATATATGTTCTTGTTTAGATATTAATGTTAAATAAACTTGACAAAATGTGTTTCATACTTGAACTTGAACTGTGATTGATTGGTGATGATGGACTTCTGATGCTGTGGTATGGATCTTAGAAACAGCGGTACATAGGTGGACCTGCAACGTTAACACTCTAACACCCAAGTCAATTACTGAGTCCAAAATGAGTGAAGTGAAAATATGAGTTCAGAAAGTGTACGTTGTGTCTCACTTGTGTCAATTATATATGAAGGATAACTTTAATAGATTTTGCATTAGTGGGTTTAACACTTGAGTCTCATTTGCATTGGACCTTTGACCGACCCAAAACAATGAAAGTAAGATATATTATACAAAGATTATATATATATATATATATATATATATATATATATATATATATATATATATATATATATATATATAAGAGCCTTTGTTTGTCTAAGTCTAAGTCTGCTTGTAGCAGCACTTCTGAGACAAGTAAAGAAAATGACTCTAGCATTGCACATCAAAATCAACATCATCTTCAACTTGGTCAAAGCATGTCTCAAACAGCTTCTTTTACCGAGTTACTCACTGCCGGAATTGGTCATAATAATCAGATTCATCATGCTGGTTTCTCAGGACATTCCCCATTTGCTAGTGAAAATGAAAACCAGTCAGATATGATTCACCTGCAGCATTTTCCATTCATGTCTGACCCACATCTTATGCAACCATCTGTGGTTAATTCTTCTTCATCCTCGTCTTCTCATCATGATAATTACAATCTCAACTTCACCATATCCTCTTCGGGCCTTGTTGGTTACAATAGGGGGACCCTTCAGTCCAATTCACTTTTGCCTCACTTCCACAGGTTTTCAACTATGGATCATGGATCATCAACAACAACATCATCATCCAATAATTTACCTACTTTCTTCACAGGACCTCCTGTTCCTCATCCTCCTCTTGCTGCTACTCCATCCATGGATCAACAACTTCATTTCTCACCTCTCTTTGACGCTCGCTTGCAACTTTTCTATCGCGATGGAAGCCACCATTCAGATCAGAAGGACAACAAATGCAATAAGAACTAAGTTCTTCATGGAAGACCCCGTTTTCCTTTCTTCCAAGTAAGCCCCCACAACTCAAAATTTAATCTTTCTATGTTTTCCCTCACATTTGAGATTTTTAGATGTTACCCTTTTCATTTTTTTTATCTTGTTTTTATTTTTATTTTTTATCCCTAGACCAAACAGTAATAACCACTAGAAACTCACACTAACGGCCGAGTATTAAGATTCAAATCCTGATATAACGTCCAACCTAATAATATCAACGAGTTTTTATTCATCACTTACAGAGGGAGTAATTAGTACTAAACCTAAAGACATATACCAGATGAATATTTAATTATTTGAAAGATTATGTGTTGTTGGATTCATGTGGTGTGTGCAAAACAATGAGGCAGTGAGTGGCTATATCTTGGTAATGGTAAACAAATTGGCCACTACTGGACATTGTTTAAGGAGGTGCTGCTATGCTATCTGGTTAAAATATTTGTCATTTTGTTGAGTCCTGCACTCACTGCATGAATTGGCGTGAATAGGGTTTACAATCCATTGGCTGTCTCCTTTTCAGTTCTTTCATTGTCCTTGGTTCCCCTTCTCTCTAGCACCTTTGAGTTCATGCCATGTGTAACATTTCTCATGGCAAACACAGTGTGTAAATGCAAATAATCAAATTCAACTTTAGGACTTATGCATGTCAGTAACTATGTGGAAAAATATATACTATGATTAGTGACTTTTTCATATGGTGAAAGGTTCATGCATGTGTATAACCAAAACTTGACCCTTCAAGCATAGGAAGAAACAGATTCACAAAGTATTGAAAGTAATGATATTTATTCATCTTCATGTTTTACTGCAGCATATATATTAGAAGATATTTTGAAAACTATATAATAGCAAAGTGACATAATGATCAACAAAATTTGATGTATGTGTAAAACGTTTTTCTTTGTATATAATACCAAAAAGTTGTCCAGAATACCAATGTCTGGTGGAATGGGAAGACAATGACCATTTGAATAGCTACCACTCATAGATACAACTGTAACAATTTTTGCTCTAGCATCATGTATATAAATTTTTGCATCTTGAAACCGAATAGTATGGAACGCATGAATGATATCTGCAACAATGACAAATATGAAGCATGTTGCCTAACCACTTCCAAATGAGCACTCGATAAAAAGATGAACCAACATTTCAAACACAACCATAAACAATC
This sequence comes from Vicia faba, assembly GCA_948472305.1. Classification (NCBI taxonomy): domain Eukaryota; kingdom Viridiplantae; phylum Streptophyta; class Magnoliopsida; order Fabales; family Fabaceae; genus Vicia; species Vicia faba. The sequence continues at coordinate 520,623,846 of OX451739.1, read as the reverse complement.
TCTTTAAAAAATATGTAGAGTGTTCTAGTCAAGTGTGTAACTCTAAATCCATAATGTATATTGGCTATATGACACTTGCATTACTCAAAACTCTTTCTACTCTTCTCTCAAGCACTCCTCAAGCCTCTGCTTCGGGAACTTTAATTTGGAGCTCTTATATTCCTCCATCAAACTCTTCACTATTTTGGAGATTGATTTATAATCCTCTCTCAAGCAGTTTTTAAGGGGAAAAAAAATATAAAGAAACACATAATAAAGTTATCATAAAACGAATAGTACTTTTTAAAAGAAAATTTAATTTAAATCTAAATCATATATTTAACTGTCATGGAAGTATATATAAAGAAGAGCATAGAAATTAAATCCATTGATGGCATAGTAACGTTTGGTTGAATAAGAACATAAAGTTTACTCTATTAAAAATTAGAAAATCTAACAAAAGAAACAATAAAACAACCGTACTAGTCCTGAAAGAAGCATTACATATAACTCAAAACCGAATGAAAAAAAATTAAACAATACTCTTAGCCATCCTCACTCTTTAGCATCTTCATTCTTCTTCGTTTTCGAAACCACAGTTGAATTCTTCAGCTCTTTACTTTCTTCAATTTCTTGTGACTCATTGCTATTGAGTAAAAGGTATAACTTTTCATTAACCCTAAATGACCAAATGTCAAGTTTTTGATTTTCTTTAAATTTATTCTCCAACAAAACATGTGTCCAATCTTGATGAAGAATATAAATGCTAGTAGTCTTCATGTTCCACTTCTTCAAAAACAACGAGAATTCGTTAAAACAAGGATCTAACACAGTCACTTTTATACCAATCGGTTTTTCTTCTTGATCCCTTGTTTCCAAGGTTGCCTTTTCTATTTCTGTGAGGAAATCAGATTTGATTTGTGTAATTGGCATTGAAAGACGATTGAGATTATTGTTGAGATCTGACTTAAACAATTCCTTACACATGATATATTTAATATCACTACCATTCAACACTTTGATCATGTCATTAACATGACTAGGCAATTCTGGTGGCGGTGACAACAAAATTTCTTTTTTGTGAATTATTGGTTTCCTCCTAATTGCTGATTTTGGTTTCACTCTTCTACCTTCATCAAAGATGATATCTTTATTACTTGGACAACAACTTTTTTCATCATTGACTTCTACTTTTTTCACATTACTTTGTGAAATAAGAGAGAGATTTGTTTCTTCACTCAAAATGTGATTGATTTTTTCAATTTGGGTTAACTCATCTTTAGTATAAAATTGTGGAGAAATTTGAGATAACACTCTATGCAAAGTAAAATGAGGTAATGGATCAAATTTCTTTTCCATTGTTTTCAACTGTTGCATATATGCATTGATCTTCTTCTCAATAGCCATAGCTTTCTTTTGCAACATCACTTCTGGATTTTGTAAAACTGCAGTGTTCTTTATGGACATTGATTTCTTTTCTTTCTCGATAATGTGTTGATTAAATGTTTGTGATTTTAAGTGTTTATTAAATGTCTATTTATAATTTATGAAGATTTAAAATTAAAAACTAAATCATATAATATCTTTTCATATATTTCAATTTTCTTATCATATGAAGATTTGATGCAAAAATCTAGATAATTCTGTTACAGTGAATTTATTTGGTTGGTGACCATTCAAAGTGAATACACAAATTCCATGGAGCTATGTTTTTAATTTTAAGATAATGATATATAGCAAACGTAAAATAAGGCTAATTTGTTTACTTAAATCTTTTGGTTAGATTTGTGTCAAAAAAAAATCTTTTGGTTAGAAAATTTCTGTATATATATTTCATTTCACCATTTATAATAGGCTAAATTTTGTTACAAAATAAAAAAATATTTGATTTAAAATCTTGATCAATCATTGTATATATAAAAAGATTGGATACTACTCATTCAATTCAACATCTTATGAAGTTAGGAAAGAAAATCAATCTAAACTTTAAATTTAAATTTAAAATTTAAAACTTTTCAACCAATACTTAGGACATAATTTCGTTACTATTATTTTTTTGGACACTTGGTTCATTTTGAAATGCAAGAAAAATTTTCTGCTAAATTTTCTCCTTAAATCTAGTAGAAAGCAAATGGAATAGCAACATGTTATTTGGCAATTGGTAAATTTATGTAGCTAAAGAAGGTGGTTAGTTATGGTAATTTTCTACTTATAATTATTTTTCATCTTAAAATTATTTTTTTATTTTTTATTTAATATAAATTTTAATCACTATAATTTTTTATTTTATTTATTTATATTTTTATGGTTATTTATGTTAGTTTTTTTTTAATAATTTTTTTATGTATTCTATTTTATATTTTATAAAATTTTAAAGTATTCATTTTTTTTAATTATTTTATAATATTAATATTTAATAATAAGTTATTTTATGCATTCAAAAGTTGTTATTATAACACATAATTTATTTTGTGTTGAGAGTTATAATATGAATCAAGTATACTCAATTTTTTTGACATTACATGATAAGTTATGACTTTTTAATTATTTAATGTTATAAATTTTATTTTCAAAAAAATATTTATGAAATTTTCACTTTTGAACATCATATTACTTATTTAAAATTATAAGAATAAAAATGTAAATTAAAAATAAATTTTTTCCCCTCCTCTTAAAAATTGAGCAAGTTATGCCTTGTGGAAGTTGGGAAATTTTTGGATATTTTGAAAAGTCAACATTGATTCAAATGACCTAAAATTGCTAATGGGCCCATTTTTCTTCCATGATTCATCATCCATGACATATGCACGACCACTTGGCCTAAAGGGAAGTATTTTCTCATTTTTTATTTATTTATTTGAATTTTTATTTATATTAATTCATTTAAATCATTTAAATATATGAAAAATATTTAATTCACCCTAACCAATCTTTTTATACATGTTCTAGACTCAATATTTCGTGCATATGCAAATGTGGAAAGATTTGGCTTGATTGGATCCTAATTGACACAAAAGCACATGGAAAAGATATGGAAAAATCTTAACAAATCAAATTTTCAAAAACAATGAATGCCATGGATTTAATTGGTTTTTCTTGACCTAATTGACTCAGTACAAATGCCTGATCATAAACCTAATCATGCTAGACACTAAGCTGCGCAGAAGAACCAAGAACAAACTTGGAAAATTGTCAAAAAAAGTCAAAACTGAAATCATCTTTACAAGGCGATTCAAGGCATAAAAACCATTCCATTAGCTTCCTTGAAGGTTCCTGAACACATTCCAATCACAAACATCCATTCAAACTCCAAGAATTGGTAACATGAACGCAAGCTGTATCAAGAAAATGTCATAATCGTATATCATATTCCATGCATTCTTTGTGAAATTTAATTGTGGATTCATGTTCCTTGTGAAGTTTTGAAGCTAACCATATGCCTTAATTTGATTATTATGTTGTATACACGATTTTTCCATGTTTATTTTCTAGGGTTTGCAGAATGTGAATTTGGGGATTTTGAAACGAGGAAAAATTGAGACCTATGACTACCTTCATTCAACTCAGGGTGCTCAAACGATCACAAACCACCCATCGCGCTGAATTTATGTGCCAAGGGGACCTAATCGCTATTTTCTCAAAGCATACCTAGGAGAACACTCAAAAACCGTTGCCTATGATATTCATGTTTCAGGAAAATAAAACTGTGCGAAGAAGATGATGTGTTGGCAAACAATGATAGGATAATTCAAAAATTCGCGCGTTGGGGGCCACTGACTTTCTTTCCTTTTATAATATTTATTAACCATTATATAATAAACGCATACGTAGTGGCTCAGTGGCGCACGTGGTGACTTGCAATGTGAATGACCTGGGTTCGATCCCAGGTCTTCACCCTTTCCATTTATTTATTTTTTCAATTAACAATCATATGCAGGTTGATGGCGTTGTTCCATGGTATATCTCCAGATCCAAGCGTACACGCGTCCAAGAGATTCAAATCAAAGGCGCAGGATTGAAGAACACAATAAACGTGAGTCAACGTTGCTACACGCTAGTGGGAAAGTCAAACGGACCTGAAGCTTGTTGGGCCATAATTCTTGGATCTATACCTCCATATTGGGGCCTGAACCCCCCCTGGTTTGCAATTCTCTACATTTTCTTTATATTTTATTTTCAATTGATTTTTTATTTTCTTTATTGTTTTAATTTAATTAATTATATTTTACAAAATACAAAAACCTCATAAAAATCAGAAAAGATGAAAAAACATAATAAATATTTTTATTTTAATACTTTTCATGAATAAATTGGCATGTAATTAATTAGTTTTAAATTAGGTTACAATTTTAATTCTTTTCATAATAAAATATAAAAAACATAGAATTAGGTTTAATAAATGTTTTATTCCTTTTTAATCTTTCTTTTTCACCATAATGTTATTTCTTTTATTTATTTTCATAATTAAAATTGTAAATTAATTAGGGTTTCATTTAGGTTTAAAAACTTCAATATTTTCTTAATAACTTAAAAATAATTAGAATTAGGTTTAGCATTTTATTTTAATTTTAATTAACTCCTTTTTTCATTAAATCCTAAAATACATAAAAATACCAAAAAAAACAAAAACAATTTCTTTCCTTAAATTAATTAATTCATGTAATTTTAACATTTTGCAAAAGGGTCCAACGCCCTCCTTTCGACTTAATTGTTTATTCGCATATTTATTTTATGTCATTTAAATAATTATGTACTTCTCCCAAAGCCATGTAACTCGGACATTTTATTTCTCGCACTTTACTTCTTTATTTTCTGTCAAATCGGGTCCTGGTTAATTTTGGCGATGTGGACCCGCGCCATTTGTAATAGCTTTAGATTTACTTTTCTCGCAAATACTTTAACTGTTAATCAAAAGCATGAAAGAATGTATGGACAAAATAAAAACAAGCGTAGAACACCAATAACATGACAAGATAAATGCAAATGAAAACGACACACGAATCGCACACACCACCCCTAGGGTACGCCTCACTGTTGCCTTGCCTCGAAAGGTGATCGTCGAGTAGAGGATGTCTTAGTAAGTCCTCATGATCCGGGAACCTGGCATGAGGGTAGCTTCTAAGGTGTCTTCCCATTGCTCTGGTGATCACCATGTCCCGAACCTCGAATTGACCCGAACACCTCCAACGGTGGTGCTACCTACCCCTCAATGGTGGGATGGCACTACTTTAAAGGACATCTACACAGACGAATTCCTTAGGGTAGGTAGACAACTCTAGATACTTGCTCTAATTTCGAAACAAAAATTCAAACATACTTTTCACACCGACACCTTTTCAAAAAGCTTTCGAAAGCAATTTTTCAAACACTCTTGAGGACCGATACAAGAGTCGAACTGGAATTTTCAAAGAAACTTTTTAAAAACCCACAATTGAAAAGCAAACAAACCACTTTTGAAAACACAAATGAGCAAGTATCTAAGAGCCCATGGATAACCATGGATAGAAAGGGTGCTAACACCTTCCCTTTCTATAACCTACCTCCCGAACCGAGAGCAATCTCTTTAAGGAATTTTTCTGTGCTTTTGTCCTCTCCATTTGGAGAAAATAAAAGACGGTGGCGACTCTTGCTTCCGCGACATTTCGCGAACCAGCGTTAAACAGTCAGTTCCAGATCCACCGATCACAGAACTGGCGACTCTGCTGGGGACCAAACTTAAAGTGAGGTGTACCTTAGGGTTAGTTCACAACTGTGTTTTCAATTGTTTTCCTTGTGTGCTTTAAATTGTGGGTTGCTTGGGAGTTCTATAGATCCTAACCCGGATCTGGGGGATACCTTATTAGAAAGTAGCAACAAGGATGTGAGGGAACTGTGCGGGGTATACCGACATGGTTGAAACAGTCTGCTACGTTGATGTGGCACTTTGGTGTGTACCGGTAACCCTTGAGTTCAGTCAAGGAGAGTACGGGGCCTCCGCATGGTGTCGTGAAGCATCAACATACCTTAGGAGCCTTAATTGAACTATCTTGGCCTCTTTAGGGTAGTGAGATAACTGACTTTGGTGCAGTCCGAGGTTGGTTGATACTCGATACTACACTCAATTGAGGGTTGCTTTCCTGGAATATTTCGGTCGCCAGTTCAGTGGCTAAATCGAAACGATGAACAATGAAAGCAATTCCGTGATATTGGGACCCTTAGAACCCGGTTACTTCTAATAGGACAGGTTGAACCCACCAACTTCAAGAGGGTAGTACCCCAAACTTCATGTTGGCCTAAACTCTAAGGGCTTCTCTTGTGTGACTTGTGTGCCTTCGTACTTGCCTACTTGCATGCTTGTTACCTAACACATACTACTTGCAGGTTTCGTTTATAGTCCTTAATCGGGACTCATGACAGGTTTTACTTGAGCTTCTTGCAGGTTTTGGTTTGCAGTCCTTAATAAGGGCTCATAACAGGGTTACCTACATTACCCCATGCATAGCATAACATCATACCATTGCATACATCCTAACCCATTTCAAGGATCTCAATGGCTTGTGATGCAGGTCATGGTGAATCAACTATCCCAGCAAGGGGCAAAGAGGATTTATTTTCCTCTAGACAAAGTTGTCAGAGGCTATGACCCACTGGATATGGTGAGCTCTGACTCTTGAAGAAGGTTCCCTTAACCAAGGTTGTTTGGAAATCAAAACCGGACATGATGACTAAAGTCAGGGGCTATGACCCACTGGATATGGTGAGCCTTTGACTCTGGAAGAAGGACTCTCAACAACCTGAAGTTTCTTCAATCAAGCTACCGGATCCCAGCTCTAACAAATTTTCTTGTTTACCCCGCGAGGTCCTTGAAAACATTGCATGCATGTCATTCACATCATTGCATAACAGGTATCTTTGTTGCAGGTCACTTACCTTTCTCGCTGTTTATTTCAGCAATGGACTTCCAACCAGATAACCAGGACTTTCTTGCTCAAGAGACTCGGTTCGGGGAAATCCTCCTGAATCTATCCAAGGGGCAGGAGGAGTTGAGGACACTTCTCATGGAGACCTTTGTCAGGAACAGTGCTGAGGATGAAAGGCTGAAACACCTACAAGCTGAGATAGATGCAATGAAAGCCCAAATGCTGGGGCAGAGGAATGCCATTCAAGGCTTAGCTCAAAGACAAGATGAGCTCTGGTTTCTCGTCAACCAACTGCTTCAGGGTAACCAACTGGGGCAAACATCTAAGGGTAAAAATCCAGTCATCGTTCGACCATCTTTGAGACAAAGAGGCAAGGAGAAAGTTCCTCATATGGCTCAAGTATCACCAGTTCAGTATCAACCTCACCAGCTTCAGCCAGACAAGCCAAAAAGGCAATTCACCAAGCTCAACGTGTCGCTGCCTCAAGCCTTACAACAATTGCTGAGGTTGGACTTGGTAACTCTAAAAGATCCTCCTAAGAATCCCAACATGACACTCTCAAGGTATGACCCCAACGCTCACTGCGCTTATCATTCTGACAGTCCGGGGCATGCCACAGAGGATTGTTGGACTCTGAAAAATAAAATCCAGGACCTGATTGAGGAAGGAGCTGTGGAATTCACCCAAGATGGCCAGGCTGAGTTCTTTTACTACCCCTGCAAGACTCACCATTTGAAGTGACAAATCCTAAAACTAGAAAATTTTTGTTCATTCGAATGTTCAAGTTGCAATTTTCTTTTGTTCAAACATTTATTCATGTTAAACATTGTTATCACATTAATGCATCGCTTATGTCTATTTTGAAGCAATATATTCGTATTCACTATACGCAAATTATTTTCATATTTTTCTGATGATCAACTCTCAATAATTCTAAGCCTCTTGAGGGAGGATGACGAAAACGATACCACGATCCTTACAGTATGCTTTTGAACAGACCCCGCTTATGAGGTACATGCATTGTTTCAATTCCTAAACACTGGAGTTATAAGGAAGATAATCCCTCGTCAACCCCTCTGAGCCAAAGAAGTAGAAGTTTTATTTTTCGAAAATCCAAACCCTTAATCATAACCTGGGGCAGGGTAGTTCTCTCAGTTGGTCCAAGTGCATAACGAATGGCACCGAAGAAGTCATTACGAGACAAAAGACAGTGATGGTTCAGAACAATCATAAAGAAAGGCAGTCGTAAATAAATAAATGAAAAGCCCATTAAGTCAAAACCCATGAAGGAGACTTACAAAACTGGGGCATCCCGCTGACTGTAATTCCAAAAAAGGAAACAGTTCAGGCAAAAAAAGAAAGGGATAACAAAAATCAAGAAAGAGGTCTCACAAACCCTCAACCAAAGCAAAAAATGACTGCCTATTCAAAAGAAACCATCAACATCTGAACCATTATTGGAACATCAAAGCAAAGACTCAAGCAAGGTCTAACGCACGATCAACTGAGTTTAGGTTTGGAGAACATCACGAAGAGCGGGTGGGTACAAATAATTTGAGCCTTTATCCTTTGTTTCTTAAACCGTGAACCAGGCCACGTTATAACCCTCAAAAGTCCTAGCTGAAGCATGGGTGAGTTCGAAAGCATACTGTCACGAAAGGTATCCTGACTCCTGAAGGCCTACGGTAAATACAGAGTTGACATCATATTCTATAAACATTCATATGTTTTATGAAAAAATGCATTTTCAAAATCTTCAAGACAGACATAAGCTTTGCGTTTTTAACATAACCTTGTTTGCATATGACTTCTTGTTTGAACAGCATAGAAAGTCGCACGACGAATTCCTAATGAACAGAAGTACCTCCAATCAAGGGGCAGACATGACCATGGTCCATTATCTGGGGCAGTCCAATCAAGATTCGGAGAATCTCTCAAAGGCCAAATAGCCTGGGGAAAATCTCCGCCTGAGTCACTTGGGGCATTTCAACAACGAATCTGGCCTGATCAAACACCTTCTGGTGGTATGACAAAACACTTCTAACAGGGGCAACTCCCTACATTCTGAGAACATGGACATAGTCGAAAAGATACTACGCATAATCAAAGACCCGCTAGGTTGACACACCTAGGCAAAAATAAGGGCTTCCCGGCGAACCAAAAGGGTTCGGGCAAAATGAAGGGATGAAATGAAAAATCTGTACACCCGGCAAGTCGAAAACCTGAAAAGGCGGCTTGGGCAAAAATGGGTATCCCGGTGGACTGAAAACCCGAAAGGGCGGTCCAGGCAAAAGTTAGGGATTAAAGCGTACGACTATGTCCTGTCATCTCATCGCTCGCCTACCAGAAGAAGGTTTGTCCATCAACAACTATCAGCACCTCACAGGTCTCCCTCTCCCACATCAGAAACAGGGGCAATAAAGAGTTGTCTGAGCAATCTAATTGTTCTATCCTCCAAGGTACCAAGGTAGGTTCAGCTAAAGAACATGACCAGCACATTTTAATTCCCCGGAGAGTAAGTCAGCAGTCAGTACACTCTTCTCCAGCAAAGCTACTATCAAATCTCAAGGAAGTTGAGTATCCTCCAGCAGATAACAACCTTCTCCAGCAGCATACATGTATTCATAACAAGCATCCCCGGCAGTCTTGGTCTAAAGATTGTTCCCCCGGCGGCATATCAAACATTCAAAAGGAATCACTTCCCCCAGCATATCAAAACTTCCCCAAAAGAGTCCAATCCAATCCAATTCCCCCAGGAAATTTGGAATTCATCTTCCCCAAGCAATAAGCTTATCCCCAGTAGATTCTGGAAGCTTATCCCCTTGCAGAATACGAACGCGTCGTCCGGCTTGATTTAAAGAGTTATTTCTTTAACAGGATATAACTGGGTTATCCTCAGCCAAAAGCCACGGAAAGAGCGTCCTCGACGAAGTCTTCTTATCCCCAGCAAATTACTAACAACTCAGCAAAGCATCCCTCTCCCCACAGAGTATTGCTTCCCAGCATGGTCGCTAGAGTATCTTTTCTCCCCGCAGAATCTTCCATCTGCCAAGTTTATTCCGCAACGGAGTCATCTTCTCCTACCGGTATTCTTGCAGTTATTACCCCCAGCGGAAACGAAGAAGCTTATTCTTCAAACATCAGCCCAGGATATGACTTCCCGGCACCCGTCAAGGATTTACTTTCCTAGACGAAAACATACATACATAAACATCACATACATCATTATAGCATGCATAGACGCATCATATCATACAAATCTCATTTATGTTGAGAACATCATTGCTTGATCCATATCATGCGTTGCATATGACTGACCTTTACCTCTCAGGAAAGATGCAGTTGAAATTCTCAATCATATTTCAAGACCTAGACCGGTTCAGTTAATCGACGCCAAAGATTTCTTATCCAGTCCCAGGCCTTCTCTAGTCCAACTAAATCGACTCCCATCAGATTTTTCTGATAAAGACTCAGTAGAAGTTATCCCAGATGGTTCCCTCTCCGACGGTGAGTGAGGCGATCATTCCTTTTCAAATGGTTCCCTCTCCGACGGCGAGTGAGGTGGTAAGTCCTTTTCAGATGTTTCCCTCTCCGACGGTGAGTGTGAGGTGATAGTCTCCTATGGTTCCCTCTCCGACGGCGAGTGAGGTGGTAAGTCCTTTTCAGATGTTTCCCTCTCCGACGGTGAGTGTGAGGTGATAGTCTACTATGGTTCCCTCTCCGACGGCGAGTGAGGTGGTAAGTCCTTTTCAGATGTTTCCCTCTCCGACGGTGAGTGTGAGGTGATAGTCTCCTATGGTTCCCTCTCCGACGGCGAGTGAGGTGGTAAGTCCTTTTCAGATGTTTCCCTCTCCGACGGTGAGTGTGAGGTGATAGTCTCATATGGTTCCCTCTCCGACGGCGAGTGAGGTGGTAAGTCCTTTTCAGATGTTTCCCTCTCCGACGGTGAGTGTGAGGTGATAGTCTACTATGGTTCCCTCTCCGACGGCGAGTGAGGTGGTAAGTCCTTTTCAGATGTTTCCCTCTCCGACGGTGAGTGTGAGGTGATAGTCTCCTATGGTTCCCTCTCCGACGGCGAGTGAGGTGGTAAGTCCTTTTCAGATGTTTCCCTCTCCGACGGTGAGTGTGAGGTGATAGTCTCCTATGGTTCCCTCTCCGACGGCGAGTGAGGTGGTAAGTCCTTTTCAGATGTTTCCCTCTCCGACGGTGAGTGTGAGGTGATAGTCTACTATAGTTCCCTCTCCGACGGCGAGTGAGGTGGTAAGTCCTTTTCATATGTTTCCCTCTCCGACGGTGAGTGTGAGGTGATAGTCTCTTATGGTTCCCTCTCCGACGGCGAGTGAGGTGGTAAGTCCTTTTCAGATGTTTCCCTCTCCAACGGTGAGTGTGAGGTGATAGTCTCCTATGGTTCCCTCTCCGACGGCGAGTGAGGTGGTAAGTCCTTTTCAGATGTTTCCCTCTCCGACGGTGAGTGTGAGGTGATAGTCTACTATGGTTCCCTCTCCGACGGCGAGTGAGGTGGTAAGTCCTTTTCAGATGTTTCCCTCTCCGACGGTGAGTGTGAGGTGATAGTCTCCTATGGTTCCCTCTCCGACGGCGAGTGAGGTGGTAAGTCCTTTTCAGATGTTTCCCTCTTCGACGGTGAGTGTGAGGTGATAGTCTACTATGGTTCCCTCTCTGACGGTGAGTGAGGTGGTAAGTCCTTTTCAGATGTTTCCCTCTCCGACGGTGAGTGTGAGGTGATAGTCTACTATGGTTCCCTCTCCGACGGTGAGTGAGGTGGTAAGTCCTTTTCAGATGTTTCCCTCTCCGACGGTGAGTGTGAGGTGATAGTCTACTATGGTTCCCTCTCCGACGGTGAGTGAGGTGGTAAGTCCTTTTCAGATGTTTCCCTCTCCGACGGTGAGTGTGAGGTGATAGTCTACTATGGTTCCCTCTCCGACGGTGAGTGAGGTGTTAAGTCCTTTTCAGATGTTTCCCTCTCCGACGGTGAGTGTGAGGTGATAGTCTACTATGGTTCCCTCCCCGACGGTGAGTGAGGTGACAATTCCTTTTTCAGAATGTTCCCTCTCCGACGGTGAGTGAGGTGATAATTCCTTTCATATTATAATTGTCTATGGTTCTCTTCCCGATACTGCGAAGACGGCAATTCCCACTAAGGCTTTCTCAACGAGCGTTGTTGAAGTTAAATTCGCCCAAGGTTTTCTTACCGTTCATGCTAAGGTAGTAACCATCCCTGGTTCATTCATCATCTTGTGAAGCTCCAGATTCAGCTCCTGTAACCAGTCAGGACACATCTATATCAAGCATCTGAAATCAGCTCCTGCAACGTGTCAGGTACTCATTTTTTTCTTTTGCAGGTATGCAGGTTCTCGCTAAGGAATCTCTTACGCAATCAACATCCAGATGGAATCTATAAGCCCATCATCCTATCCAGCAATCTCCAAATGGCATCTATAAGCCCATTCCCCCATCACACTGCCACTATGTGAGCGCAAATTTCTGGGCACTCTAGTGTTCAATCATCTTCCACCTTCGGATTACGAAAGACACGTCATCCAATCTGCATCCTCAGGTCTAAGAAGATTGAACAGGGGCAACTGTTGTACCCCAAAATTTGCCCTCCCATATTCTCCAAGAAATTGCCAAGTCAAGCTGCAAAATTCCCCAAGGGTTGCACAGTGCAAAGGTCTCCTACACAGTCAAGATTAGGGTTTTGAGTCTGATCAAGAAAAGGAAGTTTTCAAGGGTCCAATCAAGTCTCATATGCCTACAAATATGGTCAGGTATCCTCATATCAAGTTTCAAGGCATTCAGCTCAGAATTGCACAGTCAAAACCCTAAATTGCACTACAGTCAACTGTAGGGGCAAAATGGTCATTTGACAGTCAAAAATTCAAATTTTTGGTCAACATATCATTTTGAAGCCACAAACATCATTTGATCAATGCTTGATCATGATTCTCAAAATTTGGCTCAGAAATCATCAAGATGCAAAAGTTTCCTTATTTGGACAGCTGAAAAAGTCAACTGAAATTGACCAGGGCATAACTTTCACATGGATTATCAGAAAAATTCCATCCAAAGCTCATTTTGAAGAGAAAAACATTTCCTACAACTCATCTTCGTACTTCAAGTCCAAGAAATGCTCTCACAAAAAGTTATCAATTTCAACATTATAGGTCATTTTCAAAAGTCAACAAAAAGGGACTTTAAGTCAAAGGCCATAACTTGATATTGATAAATCAAAATGACATGGGACCAAAGACATTGGTTATAGGACTCAAAGACCTTTCCAAAATGTCCAAGAACTTGAGAAAAGCTTAAAAATTGAGCAAGTTATGCCTTGTGGAAGTTGGGAAATTTTTGGATATTTTGAAAAGTCAACATTGATTCAAATGACCTAAAATTGCTAATGGGCCCATTTTTCTTCCATGATTCATCATCCATGACATATGCACGACCACTTGGCCCAAAAGGAAGTATTTTCTCATTTTTTATTTATTTATTTGAATTTTTATTTATATTAATTCATTTAAATCATTTAAATATATGAAAAATATTTAATTCACCCTAACCAATCTTTTTATACATGTTCTAGACTCAATATTTCGTGCATATGCAAATGTGGAAAGATTTGGCTTGATTGGATCCTAATTGACACAAAAGTACATGGAAAAGATATGGAAAAATCTTAACAAATCAAATTTTCAAAAACAATGAATGTCATGGATTTAATTGGTTTTTCTTGACCTAATTGACTCAGTACAAATGCCTGATCATAAACCTAATCATGCTAGACACTAAGCTGCGCAGAAGAACTAAGAACAAACTTGGAAAATTGTCAAAAAAAGTCAAAACTGAAATCATCTTTACAAGGCGATTCAAGGCATAAAAACCATTCCATTAGCTTCCTTGAAGGTTCCTGAACACATTCCAATCACAAACATCCATTCAAACTCCAAGAATTGGTAACATGAACGCAAGCTGTATCAAGAAAATGTCATAATCGTATATCATATTCCATGCATTCTTTGTGAAATTTAATTGTGGATTCATGTTCCTTGTGAAGTTTTGAAGCTAACCATATGCCTTAATTTGATTATTATGCTGTATACACGATTTTGCCATGTTTATTTTCTAGGGTTTGCAGAATGTGAATTTGGGGATTTTGAAACGAGGAAAAATTGAGACCTATGACTACCTTCATTCAACTCAGGGTGCTCAAACGATCACAAACCACCCATCGCGCTGAATTTATGTGCCAAGGGGACCTAATCGCTATTTTCTCAAAGCATACCTAGGAGAACACTCAAAAACCGTTGCCTATGATATTCATGTTTCAGGAAAACAAAACTGTGCGAAGAAGATGATGTGTTGGCAAACAATGATAGGACAATTCAAAAATTCGCGTGTTGGGGGCCACTGACTTTCTTTCCTTTTATAATATTTATTAACCATTATATAATAAACGCATACGTAGTGGCTCAGTGGCGCACGTGGTGACTTGCAATGTGAATGACCTGGGTTCGATCCCAGGTCTTCACCCTTTCCATTTATTTATTTTTTTCAATTAACAATCATATGCAGGTTGATGGCGTTGTTCCATGGTATATCTCCAGATCCAAGCGTACACGCGTCCAAGAGATTCAAATCAAAGGCGCAGGATTGAAGAACACAATAAACGTGAGTCAACGTTGCTACACGCTAGTGGGAAAGTCAAACGGACCTGAAGCTTGTTGGGCCAGAATTCTTGGATCTATACCTCCATATTGGGGCCTGAACCCCCACTGGTTTGCAATTCTCTACATTTTCTTTATATTTTATTTTCAATTGATTTTTTATTTTCTTTATTGTTTTAATTTAATTAATTATTTTTTACAAAATACAAAAACCTCATAAAAATCAGAAAAGATGAAAAAACATAATAAATATTTTTATTTTAATGCTTTTCATGAATAAATTGGCATGTAATTAATTAGTTTTAAATTAGGTTACAATTTTAATTCTTTTCATAATAAAATATAAAAAACATAGAATTAGGTTTAATAAATGTTTTATTCCTTTTTAATCTTTCTTTTTCACCATAATGTTATTTCTTTTATTTATTTTCATAATTAAAATTGTAAATTAATTAGGGTTTCATTTAGGTTAAAAAACTTCAATATTTTCTTAATAACTTAAAAATAATTAGAATTAGGTTTAGCATTTTATTTTAATTTTAATTAACTCCTTTTTTCATTAAATCCTAAAATACATAAAAATACCAAAAAAAACAAAAACAATTTCTTTCCTTAAATTAATTAATTCATGTAATTTTAACATTTTGCAAAAGGGTCCAACGCCCTCCTTTCGACTTAATTGTTTATTCGCATATTTATTTTATGTCATTTAAATAATTATGTACTTCTCCCAGAGCCATGTAACTCGGACATTTTATTTCTCGCACTTTACTTCTTTATTTTCTGTCAAATCGGGTCCTGGTTAATTTTGGCGATGTGGACCCGCGTCATTTGTAATAGCTTTAGATTTACTTTTCTCGCAAATACTTTAACTGTTAATCAAAAGCATGAAAGAATGTATGGACAAAATAAAAACAAGCGTAGAACACCAATAACATGACAAGATAAATGCAAATGAAAACGACACACGAATCGCACACACCACCCCTAGGGTACGCCTCACTGTTGCCTTGCCTCGAAAGGTGATCGTCGAGTAGAGGATGTCTTAGTAAGTCCTCATGATCCGGGAACCTGGCATGAGGGTAGCTTCTAAGGTGTCTTCCCATTGCTCTGGTGATCACCATGTCCCGAACCTCGAATTGACCCGAACACCTCCAACGGTGGTGCTACCTACCCCTCAATGGTGGGATGGCACTACTTTAAAGGACATCTACACAGACGAATTCCTTAGGGTAGGTAGACAACTCTAGATACTTGCTCTAATTTCGAAACAAAAATTCAAACATACTTTTCACACCGACACCTTTTCAAAAAGCTTTCGAAAGCAATTTTTCAAACACTCTTGAGGACCGATACAAGAGTCGAACTGGAATTTTCAAAGAAACTTTTTAAAAACCCACAATTGAAAAGCAAACAAACCACTTTTGAAAACACAAATGAGCAAGTATCTAAGAGCCCATGGATAACCATGGATAGAAAGGGTGCTAACACCTTCCCTTTCTATAACCTACCTCCCGAACCGAGAGCAATCTCTTTAAGGAATTTTTTTGTGCTTTTGTCCTCTCCATTTGGAGAAAATAAAAGACGGTGGCGACTCTTGCTTCCGCGACATTTCGCGAACCAGCGTTAAACAGTCAGTTCCAGATCCACCGATCACACCTTTGCCCTAGTCGAGGGGGAGACTGGTGGTGCTTGGAGCTTTTTTCTCAAAAATCTGCGATTACACGTGGCTCCTCAACCAGATCTCTGTTTGATCTCGGATAGACATGCATCCATTGAAAGTGCATACAATAATCCTGCAAACGGTTGGCATGAACCTCCTTCTACGCATGTCTATTGCGTTAGACATATTGTCCAAAATTTCACGAGGGAGATCAAAGATAAAACACTTAGGAAAGCGGTTATGAATGCGGGATATGCATTGACACAACCTACATTCAAATATTATCGCAATGAGATCCGTTTGTCAAATTCGGAAGCCGGTAGGTGGATCGATAATATTCTGGTAGAAAAATGGACTAGGTCATACGATAATGGCCAAAGATGGGGCCACATGACAACAAATCTAATTGAATCGATGAATGGGGTATTCAAAGGCATACGAAACCTCTCGGTCACTGCTTTGGTAAAATCAACATATTTTAGGATGGCTTCGTTGTTTGCTAAAAGAGGTGAAATGTGGAATGCGGTGTTGCAATCTGGACAACTATGGAGTGAAAGCTGCATGAAATACATTAAGGCAGAAAGTTCCAAAGCCAACACCCATATGGTTATACGGTTTGACCGACACAGCCACAACTTTATTGTCAAAGAGACAATTGACAACAACGAGGGCCTGCCAAGACAAGAATATAGGGTTTTACTGTTAGAACATAGTTTGATTCTACAACCCTCAATTAGAGTTTTGATGATAACAAAATACAAGAATAAATAAATTGTAAGATTTATATATAAGACATATATGCTACTTAAAATTATGTTGTGTATTTACAGAAACTCTTATGGAATCAGCATCAGAAGATCAATATCAACATCAGCATCAGAAGATATGTCAGCATCAGAAGATCAAACATATGCTACACGCTGAAGTTACCAGATCATACGCTGAAGCCTGATGAACAGAATCTGCGCATAAAATACTCTGACTCTGATCAAGATCCTAACCAAGTCATCATCACTCAGAAGCGTCAGCATAAAGGAAAGAACACTCTGATTATCATTAGCAGAACACTCTGAAGCGTTACTATGCAATTAAGACAGATTAATTACCAACGACTTTATTCCAAGACAAGATCTTCTCAAAAAGGAAAGAATGTTATTATCATTGAAAGTGATTTATGGAAAACCAACGTATCTCTTCCTAGGCTTTATAAATAAGTCTGTGTGAGAAAAGAAAAGGCTAATAATCTACACGCATATACACGCCTACGTAAACGAACTCTCTCATTCAAACTGCTAAAGCTTTCAACCACGCCTACTCAAAAGCATTAGCAGTCCAGTTTCATTCTAAGCTTAATATTATGTATTATCACAGTTGTGATATATAGTTTTATTAGAAAACATCAAACACACTTTTGTTCAATTATTTGTAAGAGAATTTCCTTGAGATTAACCGGTCTGTGGTTAGACTCAAGAAGGCTTTAACAGTTGTTAAAGTAGTTGTGTAATCAGTTGATTATAGTGGATTAAGACCTCGTTGGAGAGAGGCGAAATCACCTTGACGGGTGGATTGGAGTAGTTTGAGATCAAACGAACCAGGATAAAAATACAGTGTTGTCTGCAACTTTGATTTAAGATTTACAATTCAACCCCCCCTTCTTGTGTTTTTCACATCTTCAATTGGCATCAGAGCGCCTGGTTCTGAGCTTATAACACTTAACCGTGTCAGTACAAGATCCAGCGTAAGAAAAACACAATGGCAGGACCACATCCAAACATCAGCAATGACAACAATGAAGAAAGAGACAGATTCAGTGGCAAACCTCCAGTCTTTGATGGAGAAAACTTTGACTACTGGAAAGACAGAATTGAAAGCTTCTTTCTTGCCCATGATGCTGATCTGTGGGACATGGTGACTGGTGGATACACGCACCCAGTGGATGGAAGTGGTCAGAAGATTGACAGGAAGGCAATGTCTGATTAGCAAAAGCGTGATTTCAGAAATCACCACAAGGCCAGAACAATTCTTCTCAGCGCCATCTCTTATTCTGAATATGAAAAGATATAAAATAGAGACACTGCAAAGAATATGTTTGACTCTCTGAGAATGACGCATGAAGGCAACATTCAAGTCAAAGAAACGAAAGCTCTTACGCTCATTCAGAAGTATGAGGCATTCAAGATGGAAGAAAGTGAATCAATAGAAACGATGTTCTCAAGATTTCAAATTCTGGTTGCTGGTCTCAAAGTTCTTGACAAAGGGTATTCCACTGCTGATCATGTTAAGAAGATCATCAGAAGCTTGCCAAAACAGTGGAGGCCAATGGTCACAGCGCTTAAGCTAGCCAAGGATCTCAACAAAATCTCTCTGGAGGAACTTGTCAGCTCCCTCAGAAGTCACGAGATAGAGCTAGAAGCAGATGAACCTCAAAATCAAGGTAAGCCATTAGCTTTAAAATCTAACAGAAAATCTGACTCCAAGGTTTTGCAGGCTGTAGAAGAAACCTCTGATGGGTCTTCATCAAGAGAAGATGAACTATCTCTCCTCTCCAGAAGGGTGAACCAAATGTGGAAGAAGAGGCAAAGGAAGTTCAGGAATCCCAGAAGATCAGAGAATCAGAATGAATCCTTCTCCAGATATAGAAGGTCAGAATCATCCTCTGGACACAGAAGATCTGAAGGCTCTTCAGGAAGCAGAAAGCCAAACAACAAAGACATCATCTGCTATGAATGTAACGAGCAAGGGCACTACAAAAGCGATTGCCCAAAGCTTCAGAAGGAAAAGCCCAAAAATAAGTTTGGCAAGGAAAAGAAGAAAAGTCTCATGGCTACATGGGATGATTCTGACACATCTGAAGCTGACTCAGAATCAGATGATGAAAGAGCAAACATAGCTCTCATGGCAAACATAACAGAAGACAGTGAAGCTTCTGAGTCAGACTCTGAATCAGATAAAGAAGAGGTATTTCCCGACTTTGCTATAAACTTTACTAAGGCTGAACTAGCTGAAAGCCTTAATGAAATTCTGGAAAGATATCAGCAGATCAGAGTCAAATTCAGAAACCTGAAAAGGAATCTTGCTTCTGACTCTGATAAGACTGAGAGTCTCAAATTGGAGAATTCTGAGTTAAAAGATAAAATTTCAAAATTATAAAATCTATTGCAAAACTCTCAGAAGGAAACAATCCCTAAAACTCCCAGCAGTGCTGATGAGATCATTAAGGAGTGTGATCACAGCTTTCAGAAGTTTCTAGCTAAAAACATAGATAGAAGCAAAATGGCTTCAATGATCTATGGAGTTAGCAGAAATGGCAGAAAAGGAATAGGATACCAAGGTAAGGTACCTACACCAAAGAATGCCATGGATTTAGTTATAAAACGCACTTCACTTGATTCACACTTTGTATATGGGCACACACACGACATCAAATATACAAGTAGTAATTATTCTGTCAAACCAAAATTCAACCAGAGTTTTGGTAAAACTAACAAATCAGGACCCAAGAAAATATGGGTACCTAAGGATAAAATAATACATGTGGCAGATATCTTTAGCAGCAAAGCAGAAACACCAATCATGGTACCTGGACTCTGGCTGCTCACGACACATGACGAAAAGAAAGCATATGTTCCAAATCCTGGAATTTAAGCATGGAGGCCACGTAGGCTTTGGAGGCAATCAGAGGGGAAAGATCATTGCCTCTGGAACAGTAGGTAATGGAAATCTTCCCTCTATAAGTAATGTTTTATTAGTAGATGGATTAATGCATAATCTGTTATCCATAAGTCAATTAAGTGATAACGGTTATGATATAATCTTTAATCGAAATTCATGCAAAGCTGTTAGTTAGAAAGACGGGACTATCCTATTTAATGGAAAAAGGAGAAACAACATTTATAAAATAAAACTTTCTGAACTAAAAAGTCAGAATGTAAAGTGTCTTATGTCTATTAACAACGAGCAATGGATCTAGCACAGAAGATTGAGACATGTTAGTATGAGAAGAATATCTCAGATTAACAAACTCAATCTGGTCAGAGGACTTCCTAACCTGAAGTTCAATTTAGATGCTCTGTGTGAAGCATGTCAGAAAGGCAAGTTTGCAAAACCAGCTTTCAAATCTAAAAACGTTGTTTCCACCTCTAAGCCATTAGAACTTCTGCACATTGACTTATTTGGACCAGTTAAAACTGCTTCAGTCAGTGGCAAGAAGTATGGGTTAGTAATCGTAGATGACTATAGCAGATGGACATGGGTAAAGTTCTTAAGACACAAGGACGAGTCACACTCTGTGTTTATCATCTTCTGCAACCAAGTTCAGAATGAAAAGGATCTTAGAATCGTCAAAGTCATAAGTGATCATGGTGGAGAATTTGAAAACAAAGATTTTGAGTCATTCTTTAATGACAAAGGCATTCTGCATGATTTCTCTTGTCCTAGAACTCCCCAGCAAAATGGAGTTGTAGAACGAAAGAACAGAACATTGCAAGAAATGGCCAGAACCATGATCAACGAGACTAACATTGCTAAGATCTTCTGGGCAGAAGTAATAAACACAGCGTGTTATATTCAGAATAGAATCTCTATAAGACCTATTCTGGAAAAGACTCCATATGAATTGTGGAAGAACAGAAAGCCCAACATTTCTTATTTTCATCCATTTGGATGCACATGCTTTATTTTGAATACAAAAAATTATTTGAACAAGTTTGACTCTAAAGCACAAAAGTGTATTATGTTAGGATACTCTGAACGCTCAAGAGGGTATAGAGTATATAATACAGAAACACAGATTATGGAAGAGTCAATCAGTGTTCGTTTTGATGATAAGCTTGACTCTCAAAAGTCAAAGTAGAATGAAGTATTTGCAGGTATGGAAGTTGAATTCACAGGTACAGAAGACAAGTCATCAGAAGCTCTTAACAGAGACACTCCCTCAACATCAGAAAGAGGCATTGCAAGCAATCCAGCACCTTCTGTTGATCAACTTCAGAAAATACTATCCAGAAGCAGCTTGAATCACCCAGAAGAAACAATCTTAGGAAGAAAGGAAGATCCAATCAGAACAAGATCTAGCTTCAGAAACTCTGAAGAATCCCTCATGGGACTGGTTTCTATAATTGAACCATCATCAATTGATGAAGCACTTCTGGACAATGACTGGATTCTAGCAATGCAAGAGGAGCTGAATCAATTCACAAGAAATGACGTATGGGATCTAGTTCCTAAACCAAAAGGATTCAACATTATTGGAACAAAATGGGTGTTCAGAAACAAACTGAATGAACAAGGTGAAGTCATCAGAAACAAGGCACGATTGGTAGCACAAGGTTATAGTCAGCAAGAGGGGATAGACTATACAGAAACCTTTGCTCTAGTCGCCAGGTTAGAATCTATCAGACTTTTAATTTCATTTGCTGTAAATAAAGGCATCACTCTGTATCAGATGGATGTTAAGAGTGCATTCTTAAATGGATATATAGAAGAAGAGGTATATGTGCACCAACCCCCTGGTTTTGAAAGTTCCAAAAATCCAGAATATGTTTTCAAACTAAAGAAGTCACTCTATGGTCTGAAACAAGCTCCCAGAGCTTGGTATGAAAGACTAAGTAACTTCCTGTTAGAAAAGGAATTCACCAGAGGGAAAGTGGACACAACTCTATTCTGTAAGACAGTTAAGAATGACATTTTAGTATGTCAGATTTATGTTGATGATATCATATTTGGATCTACTAAACCTTCTCTGGGAAGAAAGTTTGCTAAGTGTATGCAGGCAGAATTTGAGATGAGCCTAATGGGGGAACTGAAATTCTTTCTGGGCATTGAGATCAATCAAACCCTAGAAGGAACTTACATTCATCAGAGCAAATATGTCAGAGAACTTCTGAAGAAATTTGATCTCTCAGAATGTAAGCCGTCAAAGATTCCAATGCATCCCACGTACATTCTGGAAAGAGAAGAGGTAAGCAAAAAGGTAGAACAGAAGGTCTACAGAGGTATGATTGGTTCTCTTCTTTATCTGACAGCTTCAAGGCCTGATATTTTATTCAGTGTATGCATTTGTGCAAGATTCCAATAAGATCCTAGAGAATCTCACTTAACAGTAGTTAAGCGAATTTTCAAGTATCTGAAAGGTACTACTAATCTGGGTTTGTTTTATAGAAAATCAAGTGAGTACAGCTTAGTAGGATACTGTGATGCTGATTTTGCTGGAGACAAAGTTGAACGTAAAAGCACTTCTAGAAGCTGCCAGTTTCTGGGATAAAATCTGATCTCATGGTCCAGCAAAAGACAATCCACAATTGCTCTATCAACAGCAGAAGCTGAATACATAACAGCAGCTGGATGCAGCACACAAATGCTCTGGATGAAAAGTCAACTTGAGGACTTCCAGATATTTGAGAGTAACATTCCTATCCTCTGTGACAATACTTCTGCTATTTGCTTAAGTAAAAATCCTATTTTTCATTCTAGGGCTAAGCATATAGAAATAAAACATCATTTTATTAGGGACTATATTCAGAAAGAGATTTTAAATTTTAAATTTATTAACACAGACCATCAATGGGATGATATTTTTACAAAACCACTTTCTGAAGATAGGTTCAACTTCATTCTGAAACATCTCAGCATGAAGCTCTGCCCAGAATAAAAATGTTTTGATTCTATATATTAACCTTCAGAACTTTGTTTATTTTTCTGTGAACTTCTGATCAATCTTCTTTCAGAATCTTAGAAGTGCAGATTGTATCAGAATCTATCCATGAAGATCTGAGCGCTTCATTTCCAGGATAGAGATGTGCTGTTCACTCAAGCAAACAAGTGTTATCCAATCATCAGCCATTTTCTGAGGCTGAACACGCGTTCACGTTTCTGAAAAGGCAAATGCGCTGATTGGATGCATTGAGACACATGTCATGGGTAACCGTTCCAAATATCTTTCTGAATCCCCTAAAATCAGCTATCATTAAATGCTAATAATCATTATTAATTTCTCTCTCTTACACGTTTATGTTTTCAAAACCTTTTTAGAAAACTATTTAAACACACTTCACACCATTTACACTTTTTACCTTCACTTTCGTTTTCTCTCAATATTTCTGATTTCAGTGTTCTTACTTTCTCAAGAAAAACCCTTTCAATCTTTTTCAAAAACCTCGTGTGAACAATGGCTTCTTCCAGCATTCCTACTGCAGGTTCCCAGAAAACTGTTTCATCTGACTCTCCTACCAAATTCCCCATCAAGTCCAATCATAATACTTGACTCTCCTACTCCCTCACCAAAAGCCAAGTCAGAAGACCACAGCAAGATTGTCATTGATTTAACAGTCTTTGAACGTCTTGCTGCCATCAACCACAAAACAGCCATCCCTAAACCAAAACATCCCGATGTTGGTTCCAGCATATTGAACTTTGAAACAGAAATACAGAAGTGGATCACTTCTCTGAAACAAGCAAGTCTGGAACTGGTTGATCCTGCTGTATCAGACCTCCTCTGGACAAAACTCAGAAGATGGGTATGCTCTGAAACCTTTAAGTTACAAGACCAGAGCTATGGACAAGCTCAACAGCACTTCAACAATCTGCTGAAAGAAATTGAAGGTCCAGTTCTGAGCAAGCTGCTTAAGGAAGAAGTTCTCCATCTGGACATTGCTCATTGGTCTAAACAGCGTCCAGCATCCAAAGTTCAACCTGTAGAAGAACAGATAATTCCGGCTGAAGACTTGGGTCAAGAAGAAGATAATGAAGAAAGCTCTGAGAAGCACCCTGTTTCTGAAGATCCTCAAGCTTCCTCTCTTGACAGGTAAACTCTTGAAGACTTGAAAAGATCTGATATGCTGATGAATGAAAGAATGGATAAGCAGGACACCAAAATTGATGCTATAGCGAACATGTTATCTCAGCAACAGGAAACCAACACCCAAATCAAGAGCATGTTGGAGGCTTTGTTCACACAACTTCCTCATCCTTCTTAGAAATTTCCTTGTTGTTTTTATAACTTGTTTATCTGTAATATTTCTACATGTTCTGAACTTATCATTGCTTTTGTTTTTAATATAAATGCATTTTCAGCTCTGACTATTTTAACTCTGATTATTTGTGCTTTTTGATAACTGACAAAAAGGGGGAGAAAGAATGATATTTTTCAATAACGGATTACTGAGACATAAGTCTCAAACATTCTAACACTCTGATATATTTGAATTTCTTTCTTCTGAAAAGCTTACAGGTACAAAACTCTGATGAATCCGATGAACTCTGATACAGTAAAGTTCTGATGCTCAAAGTCTCATGGAAATAAAGGGAAGTAATCAACACAGGGGGAGTTTTTCTCTTCGTTGCTCTGATACCTTTTATTCCTTATCTTTAATCTCTGATACCTTTTAGTCGTTATTTTTTAATCTTTGATACCTTTTATTCTTTATTTTTAATTGAAAAAATCTGGTTTTTGTCATCATCAAAAAGGGGGAGATTGTTAGAACATAGTTTGATTCTACAACCCTCAATTAGAGTTTTGATGATAACAAAATACAAGAATAAATAAATTGTAAGATTTATATATAAGACATATATGCTACTTAAAATTATGTTGTGTATTTACAGAAACTCTTATAGAATCAGCATCAGAAGATCAATATCAACATCAACATCAGAAGATATGTCAACATCAGAAGATCAAACATGTGCTACACGCTGAAGTTACCAGATCATACGCTGAAGCCTGATGAACAGAATCTGTGCATAAAATACTCTGACTCTGATCAAGATCCTAACCAAGTCATCAACACTCAAAAGCGTCAACATAAAGGAAAGAACACTCTGATTATCATTAGCAAAACACTCTGAAGCGTTACTATGCAATCAAGACAGATTAATTACCAACGGTTTTATTCCAAGACAAGATCTTCTCAAAAAGGAAAGAACGTTATTATCATTGAAAGTGATTTGTGGACAACCAACGTATCTCTTCCTAGGCTTTATAAATAAGTTTGTGTGAGAAAAGAAAAGGCTAATAATCTACACGCATATACACGCCTACATAAACGAACTCTCTCATTCAAACTGCTAAAGCTTTCAACCACGCCTACTCAAAAGCATTAGCAGTCCAGTTTCATTCTAAGCTTAATATTGTGTATTATCACAGTTGTGATATATAGTTTTATTAGAAAACATCAAACACACTTTTGTTCAATTATCTGTAAGAGAATTTCCTTAAGATAAACCAGTCTGTGGTTAGACTCAAGAAGGCTTTAACAGTTGTTAAAGTAGTTGTGTAATCAATTGATTATAGTGGATTAAGACCTTGTTGGAGAGAGGAGAAATCACATTGACGGGTGGACTGGAGTAGTTTGAGATCAAACGAACCAGGATAAAAATACAGTGTTGTCTGCAACTTTGATTTAAGATTTACAATTCAACCCCCCCTTCTTGTGTTTTTCACATCTTCATGTACTACCTTCTCGTTGGTGCAATTGTGGCAAGTTTCAAGCCTTTCGTATGCCTTGCTTTCATGTCATTGTCGCGTGTGCCTATACTCATCAAGACGCGCTACAACTTCTGTCATACATTTACAAATCTGAAACGTTGCTCAACGTTTACAACAACAACTTCCCTTTGGTAGCAAAACCAGATTATTGGCCTGCATACGACGGCGAAATAGTATGGCACAATGACCAAATGCAAAGGAATAAAAAGGGTCGTCCCAAAAGTAAGCGCATCACAACCGAAATGGACTCCCTTGACAAGCTGGAAAGAAAGTGTGGTTTATGTCGTCAGGTCGGACACAATCGCAAATATTGTCCGAATCGGGCTACTGCCTCAACCACATAAAAATTGTATTACATAAAATCTTTCCTTTATTATGTTGTAAACATGAAGGTTTTTCATTAACAATATTTGTTACAATAAACATTGCGCGAACAAGAAAAAAAACACGATAATCCATCTACGAAATTATAACTGTTAAAACAATATCATATGACCCATGCATCATCAACATTACGTCGCTGTCTGTTTTGACTTCCTCCAACCAAACATTAGGTCTTCCTGTCGCAAGTGAGGTTGCTGTTCCTCTTTGCTGGATCCTTCTAATTTTCCCCCTCCACGATGCCTCCATCTAGCCGTCGCATCAACTCCTGCTTCAGACGCTCCATGGAGTGAATGTGCCAGAATTTCATTTTTATCGAAGGTTTTGTGTCAGAGAAGATAACATAACCATCTCTGGTAAAAATCATGGGCGATGTCATGACGCAAATAACAGAGTAAAAAATAAGAAAACGGTGCGAGAAAGTGTGAGAAATGACGGAGAAACGGACGAATTATTCATAAAAACAACATTTTGCCCTAGGAGCCAAGTGAGATGGCGCCTCCTCTCACTTTTAAAGTGCATGCGCCATCTCACTTGGTTAAAAGAGAGAGGAGGCGCCAAGTGGGATGGCGCCTAGGGCATAATGCTTAGTGGAAGCGCCAAGTGAGATGGCTCCTCCTTTGGGGAGTCATCTAAAACATGGTTATTTGCGTAATTTTTTTCGAAACATGGTTATTTGCGAATTTTTTTTAATACATGGTTATTCCAAAAAAAAATTCTGAAAAAAGATATGACATGAACTATGATTCTCTACAGTTACAGCCTCGTGCATTCACGCATTCAAGCATTGATAGTCGTTCAATTAAGATTGGACTACTCTGATATCATCATCGTAAAATAATAAGTAGATTATCTCAAGAGTTGTAGCAGCCAAACAAACACTATATGTTTTCTTGTACTTTGAGAATTAACCATAAAACAACTTTATGATTTGTTTGGTTTAGAAGAAAAGTTGTGAAGAGAGAAATAAGTAAAAGAGAGTATAAGAAGATAAAATAAATAAATTTGAAATATTAACTAATTTAACAGAGAAAAAAAAAAGAAATAGAGAAGATAAAAGTCTTACATAATTTTGAAAATATTATAATACCCTTATAACAAATAGTATTTTTAATTAAACAAATTTAATTATTTTATTTAAATTCAATTAATTAATTAACTATTCTCTTTATAAAAAAAATTAATCATTTCTAATGTTTATTTTCTATAAAACTTATATATTTTTTATAAATCAACCAACATATGTTATAAGAATGTGACGTTTATGAAGTATATATATATATATATATATATACAGAAAAACAATAACAAACAAATGAATCTAACATCCATCTATGTAAATGGATAAATACAGGATTAAATGTGGAAATATTCTAGCTATCAATATCTATCAGCACTTTCTCTTTAAAAGTGGAGAGAAACAAAACTGGAGAGAAACAAAGTACAAGGGCCCTACACATTTTAGTCTCTTATCCCTATTTTTTTTATGTGCCAAACAGAATCTCTTGTATTTCACTCTCTTCTTAATCTCTTTCTCAACTTCTATTATTTCAATCAGACCCTTAGTACAGAAATAAATATATAACTTATTACCGATATGATATGGTTGTGGTTTACTTTCTATCATTATAAATTTGAATTTGCTTCCTTCTATTGCCTTATAACAAATTTAATTTTGTTTTATTTATCCATCTCTATTTAATATTTATTTATGACTAAAAAATATTCATTGATATGAGTGATAAATAAATTTATTATAAATATATAAAAAGTAAAGTATCTGAAAATCCATGTTATACCCCTCTGATTATTAGTAGAAACTTTTCTAATTCTATTTTTCTATTTTCAATATTGTCTTATTACACATAAGCTGCTATTAGATTCATTTAGTCATTAATACGGCTGATGTGTCATATCAAGATTTTTTGTTACAATTTAAATTTATTTTAATTTCATATTTAGTGACTGGTAGTATAATTTTAGTGGGTCCAATGGAGATTTGAAATGGCAATCAATAGTGTAACTACGTTCACATTTTTTTGTTACAATTTAAATTTATTTTAATTCCATAATTAGTGAAAGGTAGTACAACTTACACGGGTCCAATGCAAATTTGAAATGACAATTAATAGTGTGCTGCTATGGTTCACGAGACTTTGAAAAACTGCTTCGAAAAATAAAACTCACAACTTCCCATATTCAATCGTTATTAAGACTTTTCATTTTTCTATGTTCAATGTCAAACATATAGACTCTAAGAATGCCAAACTAAGAACCACAACCTCTCATCTTTCAAGCTTCAAGTTACTACCACTTATGTAAGTTTTGTATCGTCAATTTGTTCAATTTTGGTTTCATTTAGACATTCATTTGTGATTATATGATATTTGTTTTGTTCTTACAGCTTAGAAGTTTGTGGTCTTCAATTTTCTGCAAGCAATCAAACAAAAAAATCAGAATAAAAAATCAACCCCATTGAAACCCAATTCCAAAACTTGTGATACAGATTCCAAGCTGCAAACAAAAACATTTAGAAGAAAGAACAAACAGACAGACATGCTAGATTCATCACTTAGTCGTAACAAAAGGAACATTATGCCAAAATTGAATTTAGACAGCGCTTATGCCCTAAGCGCTGCTATAGGTTTTCAGAAAGAAAGAAAATTAAAAAATTAGAGTAAGCGCTGCTAAAGGTATACTATAGACAACACTTATTATAAGCGCTGCTATAGGCCTTACCATAGACAACGCTTCCTTTCCCTAAGCGCTGCTATAGGTTTTCAATAAAAAAAATAAAAAAAATAAGAATAAGCGCTGCTAAAGTGTATACCTTAGACAACGCTTACTAAAAGCGCTGCTAAAGGTGTGATAAAGGGTATACCTTAGACATCGCTTCCAAGAAGCGCTGCTAAAGGCATTACTCTAAAGCGCTGCTAAAGCCTAAAGCGCTGCTAAAGATAATACCTTTAGCAGCGCTTCTTGAAAGCGCTGTCTAAGGTAATTAAATTGTTTCTAAATCCCTAAATTGGTTATCAGATTTCAAAAACCCCACTTTATACAAACGAAACCCCACACACCCAGAAAACGCAATTGTTCATCTTCTTCTCCAACTCGTCTCCTCCCTCCTCACCGTCCAACCGTGGTTCATCTTCTTCTCCAACTCGCTTCCTGATTCGTTGTCTCGTTGCAAACTTCAGATTCTCCGGTTATACGAGGGCAAGGGCCAGAGGCACGTTGTTGGGAAACTTCAGATTCGTTGTCCAGAAAGCTGTTGTTGGGAAACTTCAGATTCGTTACCACCATCTCCTCGTGAAGAAGAAGTTTCACAAAACCAGTTTCACTATAAGGTAAAATTTCTTCATCCTTCTATATTTTTTCTATGGTTAACTCAATGTTGCATAAGTAAAACAAATGTCATAAAACTTACCAAATAGAGGCTATGCAAGCACTTGGAGCAACCTTCTAAACCAGGAAATCCATTAACATCATTGCTACTACTCAAGCAATTCGTCTCTAACCTCTTCACATTTTCATTTCCAACAAGATTTCCACTATGAGTAACCTTAAACGATTCAGTACAGCTCAAAGGATGAAGCCTAACCCCACAATAACAATAAACCACATCACAAGTCTCATTAGGTTGAAAAAGCTCAATTCCTCTAACTTTCAAAGCCCTTCCCAAATCACTCTCACATGTCTCAGAATCATCTGGCAACAGAGGCATATCATAAGATGCAGCAGCATGTCCATGTTCCAAACCAGAAGAAACCCTTCCTGTTCCAAGAGCAGTAGCAGAATAAGCAGAATATAACCAAGCAGCTAACACAGGACAACATCTACTATGCTGAAGCTTATCATAAGAATCACCGCCACCACGTTTGTTGGATTTGATATTGCATGCGTTTTTGATTCCATTGAAGTGTTCATCTGAGAGAGATAAAGGACATCTTGCAATATCAGCTTGTTTAGGGAAAGCAGGGATGGTTCCTTGTGAAGAGGAATTTGTTGTGACAGTTTGAACAGTTGTTGCATATGGTATAGGAAGGGACACAATATAGCAAGGAATTATGAAGAAAATGAACAAGTTTAGGAGAAGATTATGGTTGAAACATTTTGTCAGTAACATGGTGTGCAAGTGAAGTGATGTGGTTTTTTTGTTGAATGAAATGAAGGAAGGGAATATTGGTGGTGAGGTATGGGTATGGTAGCCCCTAATGTTAGGGACATAAGTGACAAGTAAAGGGAAAATAAAGATGCTGTGGGGTTTTGCAAACTTTGGCAGCATGCTAGTACTATCTCTCTAAATTCATGCTAGTAATTACTTTTGTGGAACCAAAGTTTTTTATTCACATTTTTTACTGTCGATTTTTATGCTAGAGGAGTTAAAGTTGTTAAGTTAAACAACTTGTATTATATACTAATAATGGTCATATTTAATGATGTATCCAACAAAGTTTTTGTAGGCAAGTCTTAGGTATTGAGAAACCAAAAATTGAGAAAAAAATATGACTTTGCTTAAAACAGCGGCAGCTAGGTGTATGCCTAGAAACAACAATATCTACAACCAACTCTCACAAACAGACCCTACAACAACACCGGATACGAGGCCTCCTATGGTTACAATAGTTGCATTCCTTACCAGACAAGTTAAGTCCTGAGACATTAGCTTAACGTAAATTAGGCAGGTAAAAAGTTAAAATTAAAATGACTTTAAACTATCTACATTGTAGAAACATGTTTTGGATATCAAATATTCATTAAATTTAAGGTGTAAGTCAATTGGACTATAATATGTCTTATTGAAATGGTATTCAATTGGACTATAATAAAAGTCTCTCAAATGTGAGAGGATTGGACATTACTTTGGATTATGGGGGTGATCATGGATAAGTTCCAAGTGTTTATCTCTCTTCCCTTATCTCTATATCTCCGACACTTTAGTTTAAATTGGATTTTATCTAAAATTTATAAATAAAAATATTAAACTCTAATACAACTCAAACCTCCCTCTTATTCTTATGTTTTTCTCTCCTTTAAGTCGATTTATATTTGGTTAGATGTTTGGTTTCATGGAGAGTAGTGTTCAGGTTAACACATCCTCTCTTACTTCTTCTCATTACTTAATAGTAAGTCATATCATTGATCTTGTAATAAGTAATTGATATACATTGTTGGCAGAAGGTGTATCTCTAGTTTCCCTTACATAACCTGCTGCTCTTAGTCAAGGGTTTTATGATGTATTTCTTCCGTATGGTAAATCATTTTAACATGGAGTATTTGAAAAAAGAGGAATCCAGAACTTTGGGATGACAAACATGAACCTGTTGATGGAGTGATAGTTCGAACATAATGTATGCTTAGCTCATGTAGACATGCCTGCAAGGAACAAAGGAATCACATCATGTAAATCCTCCATCTAATATTCAACTTAGTAATAGTAAAAAATAACACAAATCATGAATCTTCGAATGAGTTCACAACTAAGCTAATGTCTCTAAAATTGTAATGTTGACGATCATTGATTGAATATGTTATAGGACCACAACAGTAACATGAACTAGGCCTCTAAGGTTGGACCACATTCGTGGCTATGCTCCTTTCACTCACACGTTACAATCCTCATTTCTAGAATTGTTCTAATCACATGTTTGATTTTTGTTGACAACACAGACTCTTTAAATTCATTGTACTCCCATCGCATTATACCGTTTTGTGCCCTAATTAGTGTTTTTGTTTAACTTAGATAATAGTTAAAACCATGGATAAAAAATGGATGTGTGCCGATCGATTGTCAAAAGAGTACGAGAATGGGGTATTAGAGTTCGTTAAGTTTGCTGTTGAACACGCTGAAGACCCGAATAGAATGAATTTTCCTTGCTTGGGTTGTTGTTATGTGGATCGGGTTAACGCAGATGGATTGAAATCGCATTTACTAATGCGCGGAATTGATCGAAGTTATACGTGTTGGAAATTTCATGGTGAGAAAAGCATCGAGAATGTTGAACCGGGGGTGAAAAGTAATACGACCTATGTTTCGTACGACAATGCCACGAATACATATGATTGTGATCGGGTTGAAGAGATTGCAGAAGCACTTGAAGAAGATCTTCAAGATTGTCCCAAAATGTTTGAGAGGTTGGTAAGTGATGCGGAGAAACTGTTGTATAAAGATTGCCCCAAATTCACAATATTGTCTGCGGTATTAAAATTGTACAACTTAAAGGCGCGCAATGGATGGTCGGATAAAAGTTTCACACAGTTATTAGCCCTTTTGAGAGATATGCTTCCTGAGGATAATATTCTTCCTAATCGAACCTACGAGGCCAAAAAAATGTTGTGCTCTATTGGAATGAGCTATGATAAGATACATGCATGTCTAAATGATTGTATTTTGTTTCGAAACAAATATGCATCGTTGAATGAGTGCCCAAAGTGCGGTTTATCTCGATATAAGAAAAAATTATCTCCAGCGAAAGTCTTATGGTATTTTCCTATTATTCTGAGATTTATACGCATGTTTCGTAGTGAAACCGATGCTAGACACTTGACTTGGCATGCAGATGAAAGAATTATCGATGGAAAGTTTCGACATCCGGCAGATGGACCACAGTGGAAGAAAATTGATAATGATTATCCTGATTTTGGAGGAGAAACAAGAAACCTTCTCTTGGCATTATCTACGGATGGAATGAACCCGCATGGTCTTCAAAGTATCTCACATTCCACATGGCATGTGATTCTTATGATTTATAACCTACCTTCATGGCTATGTATGAAGCGCAAGTACATGATGTTATCTATGTTAATTTCTGGGCCTAAACAACCAGGGAATGACATAGATGTATACTTGAAACCTTTAATCGAAGATTTGAAGATTTTGTGGGAGAACGGTGTGGAGGTTTATGATGGATATAGGAAAGAAAGTTTCAATTTGAGGGCGATGTTGTTTGGCACAATTAACGATTTTCCAACATATGGAAATCTATCCGGGTATAGCCTTAAAGGTGAAAAAGCGTGTCCTGTCTGTGAAGATGGAACCGATACGACACGATTGAAACTTTGTCAAAAGAATGTCTTTCTCGGTCATCGTAGATTCTTAAATTCAAAACATCAATATCGTGGATGGAGAAAAGCGTTCAATGGAAATACCGAACAACGTAGAGCTCCACCTGGATTGACAGGTGATCAAATTTGTGAATAGGTGAAAGATGTGAGTATTCAGTTTGGCAAGCCTTTTGCACATAAAGTTGTCACAGGTGGGTGGAAGAAGAGGTTAATTTTTTTTGAATTGCCATATTGGAAATCTTTGTACGTAAGACATTTTCTTGATGTTATGCATATTGAAAAAAATGTATTTGAAAGTGTTATTGGTACGTTACTCAATATAAAAGGAAAGTCTAAGGATGGCCTTAAAGCAAGAGAGGACATGGTAGAGATGGGAATAAGAACTGAATTAGGACCCGTGATGAAAGGAAGACGAACATATCTACCACCTGCTTCTTATACTCTATCTAGAAAGGAAAAGAAAATATTGTGTAAGTTTCTGAGTGAAGTTAAAGTTCCAGAAGGTTACTCCTCAGACATTAGAACACTCGTGTCCATGAAAGACCTCAAGTTAAAGAGTCTGAAGACACATGATTGCCATGTCATAATGTAACATTTTCTACCAATAGGTATACGTTCTATTTTGCCAGAAAAAGTAAGAAGCGCTATAACTAAATTGTGTTTTTTTCCAGGTTAATTTGTAGTAAGGTGATCGATCTTGAGATCTTACCAGTATTACAAAAATAAATCGTTATTACTCTGTGTGACCTTGAAATGTATTTTCCTCCATCATTTTTTGACATTATGGTACATCTTGTTGTTCATCTTGTGAAAGAGACACAATTGTGTGGACCAGCTTATATGAGATGGATGTACCCTGTTGAACGTTATATGAAAATATTAAAAGGGTACGTGAAAAACCGAAGTCGTCCAGAGGGTTGTATCATTAAGTGATACGTTGTTGAAGAAGCGGTTGAGTTTTGTACTGATTTTTTATCCAATGTGCAATCCATTGGACTACCCAAATCTCATTTTTTTGAAAAAAAAAAGAAGGTAAAAAATTAATTGGAAATGAAATTGTGACAGTATCAAGGGATGAACGGGATCAAGTGCATTTGTATGTTCTGCACAATGACACTGAGGTTGAGCCGTTTGTTGAAATGCACAAGGCTATACTCCGAGGTGAGAATCAAAGTAGAAATGAAAATTGGATAGTACGAGAGCACAATCAAAGTTTTATACAGTGGTTTAAGGATCATATATATTCAAAGTTTCATTCAGATCCCGCTTCAATATCAGACAGGTTGAGATGTTTGGCATATGGTCCAAGTTTGATTGTGTTCTCTTATAGAGGATACGGAATTAATGGATACACATTTTATACCAAAGAACAAGATGAGAAAAGTACCATGCAAAATAGTGGTGTCACGGTGGTATGTGAAGCAATGCACATTTCTAGTATGAAGGACTTAAACCCCAAATATGAAAATTTGTCATATTTTGGGGTTATCAATCACATCTGGGTGTTTGATTACAAGAAGTTTCAGATTCCTATCTTTGGTTGCAAGTGGGTACATACTAGTGGCATACGAGTGGATAAGTCAGGGTTTTTTCAAGTGGATCTTAGTAGGGTGAGGTACAAATATGAGCCTTTTATTCTAGCCTCTCAAGCTAAACAAGTGTTCTATGTCACAGACCCGAAGAGTACGAAATGGTCTATAGTGCTTTTATCTAACAAAGTGATTGATGATAAAAGTGTGGATCAAGTTGATGTTGATGTTGATGTTGAGAATGAGTCGTATATTAGAAACGATCGAGATGATGATACTACAGCGGATGAATCATATATCAGAAAAGATCATGATGAGGGAATTTGGATCAATCCCTCCGTCCGCGTTCTTAAGAGACAAGTAATTCGGAATCCAACCAAGAAAAGAAAGAGATGTTAGTGAAAGAGGTAATATATATTCCTCCATACCTGTTAACACTTAGCAAACTTCTAATAAATTATATATTTGTCATTTTATATACTCAATTGATAT
This sequence comes from Vicia faba, assembly GCA_948472305.1. Classification (NCBI taxonomy): domain Eukaryota; kingdom Viridiplantae; phylum Streptophyta; class Magnoliopsida; order Fabales; family Fabaceae; genus Vicia; species Vicia faba. The sequence goes on along the minus strand of OX451739.1, from coordinate 520,588,672 downwards.
TTGTCATTTTATATACTCAATTGATATTTGTCATTTTATATACTGAATAGATATTTGGAATTATATATTTGGAATTAAATATTTGTCATTAGATATTAATGTTTTTCTTTATTACATGTTAGATGGCTAGTAACGAGGAGCACCCTCACGATGATTCTATTAATGATGGAGACAATGATGGAGGAAAATCCAGTAAGGGAGTGGAAAAAGAAATAAAAAGAGGAAAAACTATTATGAAGAATATCATTCGTGATAGAGATAGTGGTATAAAATATGATGTGCATTGGAGTCCAAATGACCAATTAATTGAGCCTAACGGTTCTAAATTGACAAGTTACATTGGCACACTTGTAAGGAGAGAAATTCCAATAACTTGTGATGAGTGGAGAGATGATAAGCTGAATGATGCTAAAAACAAAATCTGGAGTGAGATACAGGTGCTTTAAATTATGTCTTTAAATTACGATTATGTACTTTAAATTATGTCTTTAAATTACTTATACTAACGCACTTTGTGTATGTTTTTTGTAGAGGTCTTTCAACATTGATGACAAAAGAAAAGATTATTGTCTTGGATTGGCCGGCAAAATACTAAGAGGGTTTAGAACATATTTAAACAGAAAATATCTTAGAGATGCCGAAAAAAAATTTGTTGATGCAGAGCGTCCAGCAGAATATGCGGATGTGATTTCAGTTAAAGAATGGGATGTTTTTAAAGCCAAACGGAAAACCCCAAAATTTCAGAGTGTAAGTGAAGTAAATCGTCAAAGAGCATCATCTCCCGCATATCCATACAAAAAAGGGCGTTTGGGATATGCACGATTAGAACAAAAATAGTAAGTATTTACAAATTGCAATGATATACTTGTTCATCAATAATTATAACTGAGCTTGTTTTTTGTGTTAATGTGTAGTTAAAAGAGGATAGTAGTTCGGAAACATCTCTTCTGGAGCATGTTTTGTGGAAGGCTGCCCGTGTGGGTAAGGATGGAGTTCTTAAAGAAGATGTACAACAAATTTTTGAAAAATGCGTAAGTATAACATTAATTCTAATTAAATCAAAATTTTATTAACATATAGTATTCATGTTTTTCCAATATTCATATGAATTTCAGGAGAGTCTGTCTTAGTCTACATCTCCACCAGATGATTGCAGGAGCATACTTAGTCGAGCATTAGATGTTCGTGAGTATTCTGGTCGGGTGAGGGGTAAAGGACATGAGGTTACTCCAAGCTCCTTGAAAAAGAACAATCCAAAGACAAAATCTGCTAGCAATAAAGAACTGCAGGCAAGGTTGGATGCATTAGAAGCTGAAGTTCTTGAATTGAGGAAGGAAAAAGCAAGACAGTACCAATCAGAAAGGGAAGCTTCGGGTGTTAAAGAAGCTAGTGACATAGCTAGTGTCAATTGTGCAGCTCAACCGAGTATTCCCGAGGTACTTACATATATTATTATGAAATTAAATTAGTGTAATTTATTTAACTGACATATATACACATTAACGATGTCATATTTATTATTGATTTTAGGGCATTTCACCTTGTCAACTCTTTTTAGAGACACCAAATTATCGCATGGTTGGCAAGGGAAAAGTCCATAACACTCTGGGAGAAGTACTTCATCATAAACCGCTCCCTTCTGGATATTTGAAAGTGTCGATTGATATTGCTTTAGAGGAGGGTGCGTTATTACCAATCCCAGATGAAGTTTAGGATGCAACATTGGTGGGAGAGGCAATGGGAGCGTTTGTTGCATGGCCGTCAAGGCTTGTTCGCATAGATGATGAGGTATAATTAAAACCGTTATGAACCTTTTCGTACTCAAATTTTTTAAGTTCATTTTACTTACATTTTTTTTGCATGGTAATGTTAGACTCCTACAAAACCCAAACCAAAAGATAAAGGCATTACGCGGCCAAAGGAGTCAGTGACAGCAAAAAAATAGGTACAACACAATTATATGATATTTATGCTTAGATAATGTTAATTTGTCGTCCTATACTTGACCACTCTAATTTTATGATATTTAGATTATTCCTGCTAAAGAGATTGAAGCTGTAAGTATGGGTAAGGAGCCTGTAATTAGCAACATTCCCACAGAAACAAAGAGTGTTACTAAGAGGACCGGGGCTAGAAAGAAAACAACTTCACAATATAGGTCGTGCCTTCAAACATTTATAAGCTTCACAACTATTTCGCAAGGTGGTACTTCTCTTATACCCCTGGATGAAGGGATTTATGGTTCTGAAGGCATGACAACAATTGGTAAGGAGGATTTGGAAGAAGTTTTTGGACACTTGACATTAGGCATGGCTGTTATCAATACATACATCAGGTATACTCCAATCAACTTTGTTTAATTAATTGCAGAATTTATTTACTCATTTCAATGAATAATTAATGGTAATGATGTTTTTATTTAAGATTTCGGTATGACAAGTTGATTCGCCCGCGTGGATTGGAGTCCAGATTCGCTTTCATAAATCCCAACATTGTCCACGCAGGGTCAATAATCTCAAAACCAGATGAAGTAATAGCATTTGTGCTCAGTTTATTTATGGCCAGCAAAGATACAGAAAAATTGTTCTTTTCACCATATAATACTGGCCCCAAGTAAGATTTTCATTCTAAATTTCCTCTATTATAATTTTTCGTTTTTTAACGTTGTGCAGAAAATTTCCATCTAACCTTTGTTTAATATTCTAGTGGACACTGGTTATTGGTTACAATTAATCGTGTGAGAGAAATTGTATATTATCTGGATTCATTGGGCAATGATTGGACAACATACTCAGATATGAAGAAGACGATTGACACGTAAGTGAGATTGTTCCAAAATATTACTGTGTATATTTAATTATTTATGTGCGATAGTTCTAAATATTCGTTATTATTTTATTATAGCATTCTACAAAGTTTTCGAGCACAAAGAGATATTCAAGTACCAAGGAGTAGAGTCAACAATAATTCTTGGATCAAAGTGGAGGTATAGATTTTCACAGTTTTGATTATATAGCGATGATACTTGATAAAACAAGTTAAGGTGTATATCTTGATGTATATCCGTATTTTCTTTCCATGTGTAGTGTCCTCGTCAGTGCAATGGTGTAGATTGCGGTTATTTTATGTTGAGGTTTATGAAAGAAACTATTTTTTTGGACCGATTAGAGATTCCATCCACGGTATGAATTTCTAACTTAGGAATTATTTTCATATTTCTCATAAAATGACTTAGTATTTTAATTAAATCATACTATGTTATATTATTATGTAGTACTTTGATGAATTCAAGTGTGCTTCATACTCAAAAGATCTATTGGATGAACTTATGGAGGATTGGTGCCAATTTGTTATGGAGTTGAGAGTTTTATTATAAGGTATAACTTTGAGTTTTGAGAATATAATATATGTCGTTATAGTTGTGTTACAATATTATTGTTTTTGTTGTTGTTATTTGGTAACTTGTATGAATTTTGATTTTGTTTTAGGTTATATAGGTGCAGCTCGATGTAGAAGATAGAGTTATTTTGTAATTCATCGTTGATTTTGTTTCATTGTTGTATATACTAATGTTGTTGTTGTGTATATTGTGCAAAAAGGATTGAAGAGATGAATATTGATGTAGTTATAATATTGTTTCATTGTTGTATATACTAATGTTGTTGTTGTGTATATTGTGCAAAAAGGATTGAAGAGATAAATATTGATGTTGTTATAATATTGTTTCATTGTGGTAAATATTAATGTTGTTGTTGTGTATATTGTGCAAAAAGGATTTAAGAGATGAATATTGATGTTGTTATAATATTGTTTCATTGTGGTATATTGATGTTGTTGTTGTTTAAAATGTTATAATGAAGCTATAATTTCTGGTGCAAAAATGGTGAGATTAAATTTGATAGGCAGCGTTTTGTTTTAAATGAAAAAATATATATATTTAAAAAAATATTAAGGAAAAGCGCTTCTAAAGGGGGGAATAGACAACGCTTTTAATGAGAAGCGCCGTCTAAAGTGATTGAAAAAAAAATATTAAAAAAATCATAAGGAAAAGCGCTGCTAAAGGGGAGGGAATAGACAGTGCTTTTCATGAAAGCGCTGTCTAAAGTGATTGAAAAAAAAGATATATTAAAAATTAATAAGGAAAAGCGCTGCTAAAGGGGGGGGGGAATAGACAACACTTTTCATGAAAGCGCTGTCTAAAGTAATTGAAAAAAAAATTAAAAAATAATAAGGAAAAGCGCTGCTAAATGGGGGGAATAGACAACGCTTTCCATAAAAGCGCTGTCTAAAGTGATTGAAAAAAAAATATTAAAAAATAATAAGGAAAAGCGCTGCTAAAGGGGGGGAATAGACAACGCTTTTACCAAGCGTTGTCTAAAGTTCCACATTGAAAGCGCTGTCTATAACTTTAGCAGCGGAGGTTTTAGCAGCGCTTTTAAGCGTTGTTAAAGGCCTAAAAAAGCGCTGTCTAATCCCTTGTTTGGCATAGTGGAATTACCGATTTTTCACAAATCGGACGACGACTTCGATGTGAGCTTTATGTATTTTCACTTTATATGTTTCTTCAATATCTCTGAGTTTCGGTTTTGAGGTATTGGGTAAGAGGGTTATATGTGTACCGGGCTGTGGAGGTTTTTTGTGTGATTTTGTGATGATTTTCGTTTCTTTTCTGATATGATGTTGTTGTTACTTATGGGGAATGAAGGGGTGGAATGCGGAATCAAGGTGTGAGTTGGCATAAGGGAAAAATGTGAACAAAAACTTACAAATATCTCTTTTGAAATTTTGTTTGCTCTGCACCGTAATATTGATTTTTACTGATGTAAAGTACTTCCTGATGCAAAGCTTTACTGATATAACTAACTGAGATGGTTGAAATTAGTTTTGCTTCAGAAATTGTAAGCTTCTAATACAAATTTATTGCATTTGGTCTATGAAGCAAAAAAATTTACTGATTCTGAAATGGTTTTTTTACTGATTTAGTTCATGCTTAGGTGATTTGAATAGATTTTTCCATTAACATATTCTTCAAAAAGAAATAAGACTACTTGCACACATTTAGTAGATAGAAAGTAGAAACTAATCTATAGTTTTTGTTAGAACAAGATTGGTTCTGATCATATCTCAGAGTTTTGATGATAATAATAAAATATATTTTGTATAATTGATACTCTGATGAGCATATTTCTTTGTTTCAGGTAATGTCCTGACTGAAGTATTTTCTAAGGTGAAAATTATTTTACGTGCTGAGCTGAATAAAAATGAAGAAGTTCTTTGATGAAAGAACTATTTATTTTTAGCGTAAGTTTTGACGCTGGCTCTGATAAGAAGCTATTTAAAGCATCCTCTAATCTTAGCAAGTTTCCATACAAACTCTTTTCAGAAGTACTTTGCAAGCAAGCTCTGATGAGAAGTTATTTGCAAGCAAATTCTGAAGCAAGTTCTGAAAGATTAAAGAAGCAAACAGTCTTGTCAAGTTTCAGGAAACATGCTCTGACAATGCCGTTTGTTCATTTAATACAAAGACGACAAAAGCACTCAAGTGTCTCTACGCTAGTTCATTGAAAAGAACAATAATGCAAGCCAACACGCAAACATTAATTGCTCCTCACTTTTGAAGGCAGTAACGGTCGTTTTCCTCATGCTATAAATAAAAGATCATTTATTGCAAGCCAACTACCCAACTAACGTGAAAATAATTCTGTTGCTCACAAACACTTTGTTATTTTCTCAAGTGCAAAACTTATCTTAGTGATAAATCACAGTTTGTGATATACTCCCTCCATTCTCTTTTATAAGAAAATTTTGACTTTTTAGATTCATTAAATAAATGATGTATTTAGACTATATATTTGTTAGATACATCAACTATTCAATGAACCTAAAAAATTAAAATTTTCTTATAAATAGGAATGAAGGGAGTAGCTTTCTAAGAAGCAATTTGTTTCACTATTGTAAAATTTAATTCTTGTAGTTGTTCCTTGAGAGACCAAGCTTGGTCAGATTTCTCAAGAAGGCTAGAACTAGTTTGAGTTTTAGTAGTGTTAGTCACTTGTAAGTTTACTTGTGCTTTGTATTGTTAGTCTCAACAGTTTGGTTGTGTGATCGTAATCTGTTTGATTATAGTAAATTAAGTCCTTATTGAGAAAGGCGAAATCACCTTGGCGGGTGGACTGGGGTAGTTTGAATTCAAACGAACAAGGATAAAAATAACCGTGTACAGTATTAAACAATCGGTTCTGCCACCGTATCAGTGTCTAACTTAGATCTCCAACCTTGCAAATCCCAGTAAAAGATTCAAAATCAACCATAGTCAAATAACGAAAATACACCCATATAGAATCAGTCAACAAAAAAAATCGCCTGCTTTAAGCTCTGAATTCTACCTAGAAACTCTGATCTCGATTCCTTAAGTTCCTGAGAAACAATAATTAAATATTAATAACTATAGTATAATAATAAGTAGGACGTTAAAAGTCCCATCATCATATTTTACCGCGATTTTTAAGTAAATGGAAGTGATGTTCTCTTTCTGAAAATAAAAAAAATAAAAAAAATATGGTTAATTTAGAAAATGAAGAAGAAAACAGAGTGAAATCAGAAAGATGAAGAGGACGAAGAAGAGAACAGTAGAGAGAGGAGCGATGGAATCTGGCGAAGACATTGGAGATTTGGGATTTTAGCAAACCTACTGTGGATGAAGAGAGTGTTGTTGTTGAGGCAGAGAGGGAGATGAAATATTAGGGTTCGTAGGATTTGAACTGTTGATGAAAAGAAATGTTTGTTGTTGTGCCTTTTTATTAACCATCATTCTGAAAGCAAAATTAATTGATGGAATTGGAAAAGCTTTACCATGGTTTCGTGGAAAAGAATTTACATTAGTAATGATTCAATAAATTAAATGATGGAATTGGAAAAGATTTATCATTGTTTTAATGCAAAGTCACGCTTGAACATAATAATAGATAAAAAATAAATGAAATCAATAATAAAAAAAAATAGAATTACATTAATTAAAACTTTTCTCTTATAGCAAGATATAAAAAAGGTAGAATGACTGAGAGTTTGCGAAGTGTCAAAATTGTCAAAAAAACTCATCTTGCTTTATTCTATTATATGATTAATTAAAAATTAAATTAAATAGTTTGCAAATCCTTATTAACTGGTGGTTTAAATAGTCTTTTGGTCACTGTAAGTTGGCGTGTTTTTATTTTTCGTCCCTATATCTGTTTTTTGTGTGGATAAAGTCCTTAAATGTTGAATTTCATTTGATTTTAGTCCCTAAAATTAAAATTCGCAGGAAATCTACAGGTTTCCTACAGATTTTCCTTCAAATTTTCCTACGGATTTTAACTTTAGAGAGTAAAACCAAAAGGATTTTGACATTCAAGGAACATTTCCACAAAAAAGAAAAAGATACATGGACGAAAATAAAAAACACACCAACTTACAAGGACCAAAAGACTACTTATGCCTTAATTTAAAATTCTGATAATGCTAGATTGGATGTCTTCACTAGGGTTCAAACCTTAATACTCACAGTTGTGTGTGTGAATTTCTAATAGTTGTTACCACATTGTCTATAGACAAAAAATATATTTATTAGGTACTAAAAAAGTAATATATGTTCTTGTTTAGATATTAATGTTAAATAAACTTGACAATATGTGTTTCATACTTGAACTTGAACTGTGATTGATTGGTGATGATGGACTTCTGATGCTGTGGTATGGATCTTAGAAACAGCGGTACATAGGTGGACCTGCAACGTTAACACTCTAACACCCAAGTCAATTACTGAGTCCAAAATGAGTGAAGTGAAAATATGAGTTCAGAAAGTGTACGTTGTGTCTCACTTGTGTCAATTATATATGAAGGATAACTTTAATAGATTTTGCATTAGTGGGTTTAACACTTGAGTCTCATTTGCATTGGACCTTTGACCGACCCAAAACAATGAAAGTAAGATATATTATACAAAGATTATATATATATATATATAAGAGCCTTTGTTTGTCTAAGTCTAAGTCTGCTTGTAGCAGCACTTCTGAGACAAGTAAAGAAAATGACTCTAGCATTGCACATCAAAATCAACATCATCTTCAACTTGGTCAAAGCATGTCTCAAACAGCTTCTTTTACCGAGTTACTCACTGCCGGAATTGGTCATAATAATCAGATTCATCATGCTGGTTTCTCAGGACATTCCCCATTTGCTAGTGAAAATGAAAACCAGTCAGATATGATTCACCTGCAGCATTTTCCATTCATGTCTGACCCACATCTTATGCAACCATCTGTGGTTAATTCTTCTTCATCCTCGTCTTCTCATCATGATAATTACAATCTCAACTTCACCATATCCTCTTCGGGCCTTGTTGGTTACAATAGGGGGACCCTTCAGTCCAATTCACTTTTGCCTCACTTCCACAGGTTTTCAACTATGGATCATGGATCATCAACAACAACATCATCATCCAATAATTTACCTACTTTCTTCACAGGACCTCCTGTTCCTCATCCTCCTCTTGCTGCTACTCCATCCATGGATCAACAACTTCATTTCTCACCTCTCTTTGACGCTCGCTTGCAACTTTTCTATCGCGATGGAAGCCACCATTCAGATCAGAAGGACAACAAATGCAATAAGAACTAAGTTCTTCATGGAAGACCCCGTTTTCCTTTCTTCCAAGTAAGCCCCCACAACTCAAAATTTAATCTTTCTATGTTTTCCCTCACATTTGAGATTTTTAGATGTTACCCTTTTCATTTTTTTTATCTTGTTTTTATTTTTATTTTTTATCCCTAGACCAAACAGTAATAACCACTAGAAACTCACACTAACGGCCGAGTATTAAGATTCAAATCCTGATATAACGTCCAACCTAATAATATCAACGAGTTTTTATTCATCACTTACAGAGGGAGTAATTAGTACTAAACCTAAAGACATATACCAGATGAATATTTAATTATTTGAAAGATTATGTGTTGTTGGATTCATGTGGTGTGTGCAAAACAATGAGGCAGTGAGTGGCTATATCTTGGTAATGGTAAACAAATTGGCCACTACTGGACATTGTTTAAGGAGGTGCTGCTATGCTATCTGGTTAAAATATTTGTCATTTTGTTGAGTCCTGCACTCACTGCATGAATTGGCGTGAATAGGGTTTACAATCCATTGGCTGTCTCCTTTTCAGTTCTTTCATTGTCCTTGGTTCCCCTTCTCTCTAGCACCTTTGAGTTCATGCCATGTGTAACATTTCTCATGGCAAACACAGTGTGTAAATGCAAATAATCAAATTCAACTTTAGGACTTATGCATGTCAGTAACTATGTGGAAAAATATATACTATGATTAGTGACTTTTTCATATGGTGAAAGGTTCATGCATGTGTATAACCAAAACTTGACCCTTCAAGCATAGGAAGAAACAGATTCACAAAGTATTGAAAGTAATGATATTTATTCATCTTCATGTTTTACTGCAGCATATATATTAGAAGATATTTTGAAAACTATATAATAGCAAAGTGACATAATGATCAACAAAATTTGATGTATGTGTAAAACGTTTTTCTTTGTATATAATACCAAAAAGTTGTCCAGAATACCAATGTCTGGTGGAATGGGAAGACAATGACCATTTGAATAGCTACCACTCATAGATACAACTGTAACAATTTTTGCTCTAGCATCATGTATATAAATTTTTGCATCTTGAAACCGAATAGTATGGAACGCATGAATGATATCTGCAACAATGACAAATATGAAGCATGTTGCCTAACCACTTCCAAATGAGCACTCGATAAAAAGATGAACCAACATTTCAAACACAACCATAAACAATCTCTTTAAAAAATATGTAGAGTGTTCTAGTCAAGTGTGTAACTCTAAATCCATAATGTATATTGGCTATATGACACTTGCATTACTCAAAACTCTTTCTACTCTTCTCTCAAGCACTCCTCAAGCCTCTGCTTCGGGAACTTTAATTTGGAGCTCTTATATTCCTCCATCAAACTCTTCACTATTTTGGAGATTGATTTATAATCCTCTCTCAAGCAGTTTTTAAGGGGAAAAAAAATATAAAGAAACACATAATAAAGTTATCATAAAACGAATAGTACTTTTTAAAAGAAAATTTAATTTAAATCTAAATCATATATTTAACTGTCATGGAAGTATATATAAAGAAGAGCATAGAAATTAAATCCATTGATGGCATAGTAACGTTTGGTTGAATAAGAACATAAAGTTTACTCTATTAAAAATTAGAAAATCTAACAAAAGAAACAATAAAACAACCGTACTAGTCCTGAAAGAAGCATTACATATAACTCAAAACCGAAAGAAAAAAAATTAAACAATACTCTTAGCCATCCTCACTCTTTAGCATCTTCATTCTTCTTCGTTTTCGAAACCACAGTTGAATTCTTCAGCTCTTTACTTTCTTCAATTTCTTGTGACTCATTGCTATTGAGTAAAAGGTATAACTTTTCATTAACCCTAAATGACCAAATGTCAAGTTTTTGATTTTCTTTAAATTTATTCTCCAACAAAACATGTGTCCAATCTTGATGAAGAATATAAATGCTAGTAGTCTTCATGTTCCACTTCTTCAAAAACAACGAGAATTCGTTAAAACAAGGATCTAACACAGTCACTTTTATACCAATCGGTTTTTCTTCTTGATCCCTTGTTTCCAAGGTTGCCTTTTCTATTTCTGTGAGGAAATCAGATTTGATTTGTGTAATTGGCATTGAAAGACGATTGAGATTATTGTTGAGATCTGACTTAAACAATTCCTTACACATGATATATTTAATATCACTACCATTCAACACTTTGATCATGTCATTAACATGACTAGGCAATTCTGGTGGCGGTGACAACAAAATTTCTTTTTTGTGAATTATTAGTTTCCTCCTAATTGCTGATTTTGGTTTCACTCTTCTACCTTCATCAAAGATGATATCTTTATTACTTGGACAACAACTTTTTTCATCATTGACTTCTACTTTTTTCACATTACTTTGTGAAATAAGAGAGAGATTTGTTTCTTCACTCAAAATGTGATTGATTTTTTCAATTTGGGTTAACTCATCTTTAGTATAAAATTGTGGAGAAATTTGAGATAACACTCTATGCAAAGTAAAATGAGGTAATGGATCAAATTTCTTTTCCATTGTTTTCAACTGTTGCATATATGCATTGATCTTCTTCTCAATAGCCATAGCTTTCTTTTGCAACATCACTTCTGGATTTTGTAAAACTGCAGTGTTCTTTATGGACATTGATTTCTTTTCTTTCTCGATAATGTGTTGATTAAATGTTTGTGATTTTAAGTGTTTATCAAATGTCTATTTATAATTTATGAAGATTTAAAATTAAAAACTAAATCATATAATATCTTTTCATATATTTCAATTTTCTTATCATATGAAGATTTGATGCAAAAATCTAGATAATTCTGTTACAGTGAATTTATTTGGTTGGTGACCATTCAAAGTGAATACACAAATTCCATGGAGCTATGTTTTTAATTTTAAGATAATGATATATAGAAAACGTAAAATAAGGCTAATTTGTTTACTTAAATCTTTTGGTTAGATTTGTGTCAAAAAAAAATCTTTTGGTTAGAAAATTTCTGTATATATTTCATTTCACCATTTATAATAGGCTAAATTTTGTTATAAAATAAAAAAATATTTGATTTAAAATCTTGATCAATCATTGTATATATAAAAAGATTGGATACTACTCATTCAATTCAACATCTTATGAAGTTAGGAAAGAAAATCAATCTAAACTTTAAATTTAAATTTAAAATTTAAAACTTTTCAACCAATACTTAGGACATAATTTCGTTACTATTATTTTTTTGGACACTTGGTTCATTTTGAAATGCAAGAAAAATTTTCTGCTAAATTTTCTCCTTAAATCTAGTAGAAAGCAAATGGAATAGCAACATGTTATTTGGCAATTGGTAAATTTATGTAGCTAAAGAAGGTGGTTAGTTATGGTAATTTTCTACTTATAATTATTTTTCATCTTAAAATTATTTTTTTATTTTTTATTTAATATAAATTTTAATCACTATAATTTTTTATTTTATTTATTTATATTTTTATGGTTATTTATGTTAGTTTTTTTTTAATAATTTTTTTATGTATTCTATTTTATATTTTATAAAATTTTAAAGTATTCATTTTTTTTAATTATTTTATAATATTAATATTTAATAATAAGTTATTTTATGCATTCAAAAGTTGTTATTATAACACATAATTTATTTTGTGTTGAGAGTTATAATATGAATCAAGTATACTCAATTTTTTTGACATTACATGATAAGTTATGACTTTTTAATTATTTAATGTTATAAATTTTATTTTCAAAAAAATATTTATGAAATTTTCACTTTTGAACATCATATTACTTATTTAAAATTATAAGAATAAAAATGTAAATTAAAAATAAATTTTTTCCCCTCCTCTTATGAACCAAACATATTTTTAATCAAAATTTCTCATTTCTCATCCCCTCCTCTCTTTTGGACCAAATATATATATATATATATATATATATATATATATATATATATATATATATATATATATATATATATATATGATTGAAAAAAATCTCTCCCCTTCCATCTTCTTCCCTCCATTAAAATCTTTCTCCTCCCCTCCCTCTCAATTGAATCAAATAGACCCTTAAGAAGTTTGGTTTGCAATCTAAAAAGAAAATAGTGACACAGCTTGTTGTCCGCGTGCCTTCTATTTCTGTATTAACTTAATTTTTCTTGAAAATAATAATAATTACTTATAAAAATAAAAATAAGCACGGTAATGATGATGATGATGATGATGATGGGTTGAAGATGAAGAAAAGTTGGAAAGTGATTTTGATGGTAAGATTCTGAAGTTGAAGTTGTTGTTGCGGTTTAGGTGAAAAAAGGATTTTTTTTTTTTGGAATAACCATGTATTAAAAATTTTGTCCGCAAATAACCATGTTTCAGAAAAAATTACGCAAATAGCCATATTTCAGATGACTCCCCAAAGGAAGAGCCATCTCACTTGGCGCCTACACCTACTTTTTAAGGGGATGCGCCATCTCACTTGGCGCCTAGGTGCTTAGGGCTTGCCCTAAGCCAAGTGAGATGGCGCCTTAGTGCATTTGCTAGGGCAATTTTCACATTTTTTTCAATGCAGTGCGTTACGTATTCGATATAGGATCAACAAAATTGACTTTTTATTTACAAAATATAATTACACACATAACTATTACATAAAAAAAACAGATTAATCAGTGGTCCCCCGAAACCCGGTAATGACCCCCGGTTCTGCATCCCCGTCCTCGCCTTTCCTGTGCTAGGTGTCGTCGCGTTTCCTGTTGTGGGAGGGTCGATGGCCCAGCTAGGTCAATGCGTTCCGGATCCATGAAATTAGTCAGATCTCCATATATAGAAGATCCGCTTTGGTACAGTCGGTTACCCATACCCTCAAAGTTTGGTCGTGTTGGCGGTGGGTGGGGTTCCATGGTTGGTCTGTAGCATTGATCGTCTAATTACGGGGGGTAGAAAGGAAATGGATCTTGGGGTGTTTGGTATTGAGGATGTTTGGTGGTTTGGTGATATTGTGGTTGATGGTAAGTTGGGTCGGTTGGTTCATAATCTTCCAACATTCCCAGATCAGGGCTAAGGCTGGATGTTGAGGGGCCCATATTGAGATATACAGAAGACTGAAATTGTGTGTGGGGTATGCGGGTGTGTTGGTATTGTGATTGGAATTGCGGTTGGATGTGAGGCATATGGGGGTATTGGTACTGAGGTGGTGATTGTGGTTGGTTGTGGGGCATGTGGGTGTAATTGTATTATGGTGGCGACTGTGGTTAGGTGTTTGTGGTTCTGTTTCGTCTGGAGGGTTGGTGGGAGGTTGATGTGTTTTGGGTTTGTTGTTGGGGAAATGAGGGTTGTGCCTATTGTGTTCGTGGGTCAACCAAATACCTTGGATAAGACACGTGCATTTCAGGGGTACTAACCGATTTGTACCAAGATAAATACTGATCTGTGTGTCGCATATTACCTTGGTTGAGGAAAATTGGGAATTGCAAGACAAGTCGGTGATGCCTCTGCCACATCTTACACCATTCTGGAGCAAAGTCTTTCCAGTTGATAAGACTCTATTGGGCGTCGACCCTTTTGAGATGCCACAGGGACAAACAAGTCAGATCGCTGGGTATCTCTTGATGCATTCTGAACTGCATCTTCACACGGTCGTTGTGGTGCATCTCCACAACATTGAACCGTATGATTGCAGTCTTTGCACTCCAAGTTGTTGCATCCTCGGGGTTTGGTTCATGGCCCAAACCCAAATATGGTCTCCAAATAAACTGCAGATAAAATTAAATATGATTAATGAAAACGTAATATATAAATAATTTAAAAGTAGAAAAGTTGAAAGGTACGACGTACATCATCCAGGCCTAGGTGATCCAATAAATTACGGTATAGTGCTACATTGAATCTTGGATTCTTACCGTAATCCATACACCTCACGCAATACCTAAAGGAAATGAAAAATAATTTATTTTTATCATATATTTGGTGAAGAGATGAATAGTAATAAATTATATAACTTGATGACTTACTTTGTTGCGTACGGGAAAACGAATGTGTTGTTGTTGACGGGGTTTAGGGACTCCATCCTCCACCAACCCCAGGCTTGAAGTAAAAAAGCACAGCCATAAAATGTACATTTTTCCTTGATTGCATTTTTGCACAAGGAACTGTATAGGTGGGCTAAAACAGCAGAACCCCAACTATACTTTCTAGTTTTTTCGAAGTCTCTAAGTAAATTTAAATACATAAAATTTGCACTATTTCTCGTACTTTCGGGAAATAAAAAGGTTCCAAATAGTATCATTATATAAGTTCTAGCTTTTATTACCTTGGGTAGCTCGGAGGAATTTTCGTTTAATTCCAGAGTCGCATAATGATTTTTTAGCTCAGTTAGTAGTATACCCTGACCTCTCGCACCACCACCTTCAACCATATCCCTGCCCAACAATTCTTCACACAGAGAATTGGGTTGTTGAACCGGCCTGTTAACGGCCTTACCATCGACAGGGAGACCCAATAACATGTACACGTCCTCTAGAGTGACGACACATTCACCTATTGGTAGGTGAAATGTATGGGTCTCTGGTCTCCACCTTTCCAACATTGCAAGTATGAACTTTGAATCAATTGTGCAGTTGGAGATCCTTATAATGTTTCTGAAACCAGCGTATTCCAGATATGGTACGATCAATGGGTCGGGAGCAAGGTAGTTGTGTGACCGGATTCTGAATATTTTGGTATCCTAAGTTAATAATGTAAAAGGTGTAAGAGTAAGTAAGATGAACAAAGCATTGCTAGAAGTATGAAAAATTTATAACTATAAAAGAAACTTACAAATGCTGCAATGTTGTCCCTTGTGACTTTGTGAGAACCGTCCATTGTGAGAAAAGCCATTGTTGAAAATGCATGAGATTAGGAAAGAGTTTGAAATTGTAAGAGATTATGAAAGACTTTATAGCAGAGAGTGAGACGATTGTGGATGCGAGAGAAGTATGTAATGATCTGTATTTATAGGGGAAAAATTTTCATTGAGTAACTGAGGTGGTAGGTGGGTGCATGCATGCATGATAAGTGTCACTGTTGCAGTGTAGGTGCAGGCTACGTGGCAGCCTTGGAGAAGGCATCTCTAGCATGCATGTAACACGATTGGACATGAAGGGAGGCGCCATTGGACTTGGCGAAAGAGTACAAAAATGAAAAGTGTCGCCATCCCCATTGGCGAATAAGAGGTGGCTGTAATTGCAAGCTTCTCAAGTCATATTTAAAGCATGTGTTTTGATGAAGACAACATGGACATCAACATTCAAAGGATGTGCAAAAAGCTTATCAACATCATATAAAAGTCTTGAAGATTATTGAAGATTATTGAAGAATTATTGAAGAATCATCAAATATCAAATGGTATAAATAATTCTTAATCTTGAATATAGATGTTCACAAAAAAATATGCATTCATAATCATATACATATCCAACATGGTTTCACTTAAGAAAAATTTTGTTTAAAATCTTTTTCAAAAAGAATTTTTGAAAATTAACTTTCAGGAACCGATTCCTCCCTAACAGGGAACCGGGTTCCAAAACTTGTTCAAAAACATGTCCCTGGAATTTGTACCAGGAACCGGGTTGTACCAATAGGGGAACCGGTTCCTGCGTGATATTTTTGAAATCTGACTTATAACGTTCACTAAGAACCGGGTTCTGTCAGTGTCGGAACCGGTTCCTAGCGAACCAGTGCAGCTTTTCTTTTGGTTTTTAAACATTTTTCAAGTGGTATCTTTTCATGAATGCATTGCAACTTTTCATATGAATTAGCATGAATGAAGAGGTTCTTGTGACTTTATAAAATGCTGCAGATTTTCTTATTTCAAAAAATGCTTCAATTTTCAAATTAACAAAAAACCTTCTTCAATAAACAATTTTCTCATTCATTCAAATTTGAATTCATACTTTCATGTGTTCATAATTTTGTGAAACTTGCCATATACACTTTCATTAAATCATTACAAGTTTCATACATACATTGTGAACATTTATATACATTGTTTGAGAGTTGTTTTTATCTTGAAGAAGAAGATCAATTGAAGATTGATAGTGCTATCCATCTACTTCAAATAAATCATTGTATTACTTAAAGAAATTATTCCCTTACTATCCAGGACTGTTGGAAGTAAGTGTTATGATTTGAAGAGGATTGTTCTTCATTCACATTAGTGTTTGTTTGGTCTTAAAGGTGTTAAGAACCTTTGATCACCCTATAGGTTAGATAGTAAGCATAGGCTGTACAATCATTCTAACTATAGTTAAATCTCTTTCGTGTTGGAAAGGGGACTGGAGTACTCTCGGATTGTGAGGGGAACCAGGATATATCACCGTGTTTTTTACTTTTCCGCATTTATCGCTTTCATCACCATAATCAGGAAAAGATAAAGATATAATCAAAACCTTCAAACACTTAACCAAAAATTACTACCAAGCATTCTCATAAAACCGAATAAATTTTTATAAGACCTAATTCACCCCCCCCCCTCTTAGGCACTCTGAGACTTACAATTGGCATCAGAGCAAGTTATAGGTAACTTGTTCCTAAAGATCCAGAATGGCTTCCGCAAATTATCAACCAGTTTTCAGAGATGGTGGTAGTAACAACAAGCCTCCTCTATTCTGTGGTGAATATTTTGACTTCTGGAAAATATGCATGAAGGAGCATTTAGAAGCGCAAGGAGAGGAAGTACGGGATGCTGTTGAAAATGGTCCATTTATCCCAATATCAGTAATCAATGGCATTGGTTTTGCAAAGCCCAAAACTGCATGGGACGACGATGATAAAAAGAAAGTTCTCTATAACAAAAAGGCAATAAACCTTCTTCAAGGTGCACTCAGTATGGACGAATTTTTCCGTGTCTCGAACTGCAAAACAACAAAAGAAATATGGGATACCCTGGTTCAAACTCATGAAGGAACGGCTGAAGTAAAAAGATCAAGGCTAAATACCTTGAGTCAAGAATATGAACTATTTCGAATGCAGCCCGGAGAATCCATTCTTGACTTACAAAATAGATTTGTGCATTTGACAAATCACTTAAATGCTCTTGGTAAAACCTTGACAAATGATGAACTCAACTTGAAAATCCTTAGGTCATTGACTAGAGAATGGCAACCAAAGGTAACGGCAATCTCGGAAAAGAACAGTCTCTCTGCAATGACTTCCGCTACATTATTTGGCAAACTTCAAGAATACGAAACGGAACTCGGTAGACTTGAAAAACATGAAAATTTAGAGAAGAAATCCAAAGGCATTGCTTTGAAAGTTGATTCAAAAGAAAGTCAAGATAAAGATGCATCGGAGGAAGATGAAAACTTCTTGCTTCTTGTAAAAAGGTTAGGAAAATATTTTGGTCATAAAAATAATCTTCATAATGCTAACTTTGTCAAAAGGAAGAAATTTTATAATCATAAAGATAAAGAAGGATCCACATCAACACAAGATGTCACATGTTATGAATGTAGAAAGCAAGGTCACATAAAGCCGGATTGTCCAAAACTCTCCAAGAAAAATGGATTCAAAGGCAAAAAGGAGTTCAAGAACAAAAAGGCTTATGTTGCATGGGAAGATAATGAGATAAGTTCTTCATCCGATTCGGAAAGCGACGAATGTGCAAATCTAGCATTAATGGCTTCACATCACTCCGACGATGAAGAAGAGGTTAGTAATGAATTTAATCTTTTTGATGATGATGTTCAAGATGCTATTGATGAACTCTTGAAAGAATGCAAAAGTTTATACAAAAAGGTGTCAAATCAAGAAAAAGAACTTCTAATTTGTTTAGAAAAAATTGACACCATGACTAAAGATTTTGATCTTCAAAAACAGAATTTTATTAAAGAAAAAGAAAACTTTGCATGCTCCAAGTGTGAATCAAATGTCTTTCAAATTGTTCAATTGAAAAGAGTCATTGAACGATATGAAAAAGGACAAATAGGATTGGAAGGATTACTAAGCCAACAATGTTATCCAAATGATAAAAGGGGTCTTGGTTATGTGAATTCTAAGAAACCAAGTAACAATCCCACTGTTTTTGTAAAGGCTAGTAATAGTTCTAATCCCAAGAAAGTAGAAAAGAAGCAAGTTGTTCATAATCATCAAAAGAAAAAGGCTAATGTATCGAAAAAGAAAACATTTCCTAAGAAGAAATCTTATCCTTCTAGATATAGAAGCAACTTTGAACCTACTTGTTTTTATTGTGGTATTAAAGGCCATACACCTAATGCTTGCTATGTTAGAAACTTTAGTATAGCAAGTGGGCATTATGTGTGGGTGAAAAAGGGAACTAACTATGAAGGACCCAAGGCAACTTGGGTACCTAACAAAGAATAATTTGTTTGTGTAGGTATGCTTGAAATCCACATCAAATGTTTGGTATCTTTATAGTGGATGTTCAAAGCATATGACAGGAGATGTACACCAATTTTCATATCTAGTACATAAAGCCAAAGGGTATGTCACCTATGGAGACAACACCAAAGGAAAGATTCTTGGAGTTGGAATAGTTGGCACACCTCCATCCATTCAAATTGAGGATGTTCTATATGTTGAAGGATTAAAGCATAACCTTCTTAGCATAAGTCAACTTTGTGATAGAGGGTTCAAGATCAAATTCAACAAAGAAGAATGTCTTATTATGGATGAGGCAACCAATGAGGTAAAACTCAAAGGTATAAGAACTAACAATATTTTTATGATTACTTTAGATGATTTGTCTCTGAAGGTACAATGTCTTATGGTAAACAACAATGACTCTTGGTTATGGCACAAGAGGATTGCTCACATTCACATGGAGCACTTGAACAAATTGGTTATTCTGACGCGGATTATGCAGGTTGTAAAACTGATCGTAAAAGTACAAGTGGTACTTGTCACATTATTGGAAATGCATTAGTATCATGGTGTTGTACCCCAAAATTTGCCCTCCCATATTCTTCAAGAAATTGCCAAGCTAAGTCACAAAATTCCCCAAGGGTTGCTCAGTGCAAAGGTCTCCTATACAGTCAAAACTAGGGTTTGTGTGCTGATCAAGGAAAGGAAGTTTTCAAAGGCCCAATCAAGTCTCATATGCCTATAAATATGGTCAAGCATCCTCATATCAAGTTTCAAGGCATTCAGCTCAAAATTGCACAGTCAAAAACCCTAGATTGCACTACAGTCAACTATAGGGGCAAAATGGTCATTTGACAGTCAAAAGTTCAAATTTTTGGTCAACATATCATTTTGAATCCACAAACATCATTTGATCAATGCTTGATCATGATTCTCAAAATTTGGCTCAGAAAATCATCAAGATGCAAAAGTTTCCTTATTTGGACAGCTAAAAAAGTCAACTGAAATTGACCAGGGCATAACTTTCACATGGATTATCAGAAAAATCCCATCCAAAGCTCATTTTGAAGAGAAAGACATTTCCTACAACTCATCTTCATACTTCAAGTCCAAGAAATGCTCTCACAAAAAGTTATCAATTTCAACATTATAGGTCATTTTCAAAAGTCAACAAAAAGGGACTTTAAGTCAAAGGCCATAACTTGAGATTGGTAAATCAAAATGACATGGGACCAAAGACATTTGTTAGAGGACTCAAATACCTTTCCAAAATGTCCAAGAACATGAGAAAAGCTTAAAAATTGAGCAAGTTATGCCTTGTGGAAGTTGGGAAATTTTTGGATATTTTGAAAAGTCAACCTTGATTCAAATGGTCTAAAAATACTAATGGGCCCATTTTTCTTCCATGATTCATCATTCCAAGCATGTGCACGACCACTTGGCCCAAAGGGAAGTATTTTCTCATTTTTTATTTATTTATTTGGATTTTTATTTATATTAATTCAATTAAATCAATTAAATATATGAAAAATGTTTAAATTAACCAAACCAATCTTTTTATACATGTTTTAAGGTCAATATTTCGTGTAAATATAAACTAGGAAAGATTTGGGGTGATTGGATGCAAATTGATACAAGAACATGTGAAAAAGATATGAAACATAATGGAAAAAAATCAAATCTTCAATTCATTAAATCAAGAGATTTTGAGCAATATTTTGACCTAATGCCTTCAGTACAAATGCTAGATGAGAACCCTAATGGAGATAGACTGAAAGCTGCGCTAGAGACCAATATACAAACTTGGAATTTTCACTTAAAAACTCAATTCTGAAACCATTGTTAGAGGGCGAGTCAAGGCACGAAATTCATTCCAATAGCTTCCTAGGACATCACTGAGCACAACTGGATAGGTTTCCATACGCATAGCCTTCGGAATTGGTATACAGAAACCAAGTTTCTTCTCATTTTTCTTGTAATCGTATTTTGATATTCAAGCATTTTTACTGCATTTTTTCCATGGATTCATACTTATTAGATCATCCTAGAACTAACCACATGATTTAATTGAATTCTTATGCACTATTGGAGAATCTGCCATTGATACTTCTTAGGGTTTGCAGAGCTTCAATTTAGGGTCTTTCGTTTAAAGAAAAATTGGCATCCAAGACTTGTATCATTGAATCAAGCGTTGTTGGACGATCGTGAATCCACCCTCGCGCCTAATTTATGTTTAGAGATGGCTTAATCGCTATTTCCTGGAAACCGGCCTAAGAGGACGCGTGCAAAACCGTGGCCTATGAGTTCTAGTTTCAGAAAAATAAAAACTGTGCGAAGAAGACAATGTGTTGGCAACATATGATTAGCTGATTTAAACTTTCGCGCGTTACACCACTAACCACTTGCTTTTCTTTTATAATATTCATTGTTTATTTACTAATCAAACGCGTTCAATGGCTCAGCTGGCATACGCTTATTGCTTCAACATCCAAGACCTGGGTTCGAGTCCCAGGTCTGTATAATTTCCAATATTATTTTTCAATGTAAATTCCCATGCAGCGCTAGCGTTAAGGCACACCATATTCCATCACCATCAAGCCAGCCACGCGTCTAGCATATCCAAATCAAAGGCTCAAGGTTGCTGAACACCATAAGCCTTAGTCAAAAGTCCCATACGTGGCCTGGAAAAGTCAAACAGATTTCAAGCTTATTGGGCCAGTTTCTTGGATCATACCTCCTAATTTGGGATTGAACCCCCCTGGTTTGCCTTCTCTATATATTTTTTATTTTATTTTCAATTGCTATTTTCTTTTCTTTATTATTCTAATTTAATTAATTATGTTTACAAAATACAAAAAAATACATAAAAACTCAGAAAAAGATAAAATATAATGATTATTTATTTTGATATTTTCTTGTAAATAAATTAGCATGTAAATAAATTTAGTTTAAATTAGGGTTGCAACATTAATTCTTTTTATAAAAAATACAAAAAAATATAGAATTAGGTTTAATTAATTTTTATCCCTTTTTAATATTTTCCTTTTTTACCATATTATTTATTTATTTATTTTCATAATTAATTGTGCCTAAAAATTAGGTTTAATTTAGGTTTCAATTTAATATTTTCATAATAAATTTAAAAGTTATTAGAATTAGGGTTTCCCTTTTAGTTTAATTTTAATTAACTCTTTCTTTTTATCAAATTCCTAAAAACACTAAAAAAATACCAAAAACATTCTTTTTTTAATTTTAAATTTTAATCCCTCATTGACTTTAAATATTTTGCAAAAGGGTCCAACGCCCATGTTCTTAATTGTTTAATTTCGTGTATTTATTTTATGTCGCTTGAATAATTATGTACCTGTCCCGAAGCTTTGTAACATTTACTTTTCGCACTTTTACTTTATTTGCTTTACTTTCCGTCAAATCGGGTCCGGTTTAATTTTGGCGATGTGGACCCGCGCCATTTGTAATAGCTTTAGAATTTACTTTTCCGCAAATATTAACTGTTAAACAAAGCATGCAAGAATGAATGGCCATAATAAAATCAAGCGTAGAACACCAATAACATGACAAGATAAATACAAATGAAAACGACACACAATTCGCACACACCACCCCTAGGGTACGCCTCACTGTTGCCTTGCCTCGAAAGGTGATCGTCGAGTAGAGGATGTCTTAGTAAGTCCTCATGATCCGGGAACCTGGCATGAGGGTAGCTTCTAAGGTGTCTTTCCATTGCTCTGGTGATCACCATGTCCCAAACCTCGAATTGACCCGAACACCTCCAACGGTGGTGCTACCTACCTCTCAATGGTGGGATGGTACTACTTTAAAGGACATTTACACAGACGAATTCCTTAGGGTAGGTAGACGACTCTAGATACTTGCTCTAAATTTCAAAACAAAACAAAATACTTTTCACACCAACACATTTTCAAAAAGCTTTCGAAAGCAATTTTTCAAACACTCTTGAGGACTGATACAAGAGTCGAACTGGAATTTTCAAAGAAACTTTTTAAACCCACAGTTGAAAAGAACACAAACCATTTTTGAAAACACAATGAGCAAGTATCTAAGAGCCCATGGATAACCATGGATAGAAAGGGTGCTAACACCTTCCCTTTCTATAACCTACCTCCCGAACCGAGAGCAATCTCTTTAAGGAATTTTTTTGTGCTTTTGTCCTTTCCATTTGGAGAAAATAAAAGACGGTGGCGACTCTTGCTTCCGCGACATTTCGCGAACCAGCGCTAAACAGTCAGTTCCAGATCCACCGATCACAGAACTGGCGACTCTGCTGGGGACATCTTTATAAAGTGAGGTGTACCTTAGGGCTAGTTCATAACTGTGTTTTCAATTGTATTGATTTGCTTGCTTTACTATTGTGGGTTGCATCGGAGTTACATAGATCCTAACCCGGATCTGGGGATACCCTGTTTAGGTAGCATAAGCTGTGAGGGACCTGTCCGGCGTATACCGACATGGGTGAAGCAGTGGCTACGTTGGTGTGGCGCCTTGGTCTGTACCGATATCCCTCGTGTTGAAACGGGGAGAATATGGGTCTTCCAAGGAGTCATTAAGCACCAACAGACCTTAGAACCCTAAATGACCCAACTTGGCCATTAGAACAGTAGCAGTATGCTACGCCCATTGAGGCTAAACTCTCGTGATGGTTCTGGCCGCAAGAAAAGATTGCGATGCTGGAGTTATGACCGATTGAGGGTAGTCAATGATATTGGGATCCTCTAAAAACCCGGTTACTTTGATAGGACAGGTATGAACCAACAAACTAAAAGAGGGTAGTACCTAGACCTCATGCTGGCCTAAACTCTAAGGGTTTCTCTTGTGTGACTTGTGTGCCTTCGTACTTGACTATTTGCATGCTTGTTATCTGACACTTGAGTTTCTTGCAGGTTTTGTTTATAGTCCTTAATAGGGACTCATAACAGGGTATACTAAGTCTCTTGCAGGTTTTGTTTATAGTCCTTAGTTGGGATCCATGATAGGGCTTACTAAATTTCTTGCAGGTTTTGTTTATAGTCCTTAATTGGGACTCATAACAGGGTATCCTAAGTTTCTTGCAGGTTTTGGTTTGCAGTCCTTAATTAGGACTCATAACAGGGTTACCTGCATTACCCCATGCATAGCATAACATCATACCATTGCATACATCCTAACCTATTTCAAGGATCTCAAGGGCTTGTGATGCAGGTCATGATGAACCAACTGTCCAGCAAGGGGCAAAGGGGATTTATTTTCCTCTAGACAAGGTTGTCAGGGGCTATGACCCACTGGATATGGTGAGCTTTGACACTTGAAGAAAGTTGCCCTAGCCAAGGATGTCAGGGGCTATGACCCACTGGATATGGTGAGCCTTTGACCCTTAAAGAAGAATCCTCAACGGCATGGGTTTCCTTCAATCAAGCTACCGGATTCAAACTCTGACAATTTTT
The DNA here is from genome assembly GCA_948472305.1 of Vicia faba. NCBI lineage: Eukaryota > Viridiplantae > Streptophyta > Magnoliopsida > Fabales > Fabaceae > Vicia > Vicia faba. Next base: position 520,564,204 of record OX451739.1, on the reverse strand, counting down.
TTTCTTGTTTACCCCGCGAGATCCTTGAAAACATTGCATGCATATCATACACATCATTGCATCACAGGTATCCCTTTTGCAGGTCACTTACCTTTCCCGCTGTTTATTTCAGCCATGGCTTCCCAACAAGATAACCAGGACTTTCTTGCTCAAGAGACTCGGTTCGGGAAAATCCTCCTGAATCTATCCAAAGGGCAGGAGGAGCTAAAGACACTTCTCATGGGGACTTTTGTCAGGAACAGTGCTGAGGATGAAAGGTTGAAACACCTGCAAGCGGAGATGGATGCAATGAAAGCCCAGATGCTGGGGCAGAGGAATGCCATTCAAGGTTTAGCTCAAAGACAAGATGAGCTCCGGTTTCTCGTCAACCAACTGCTTCAGGGTAACCGACTGGGGCAAACATCTAAGGGTAAAAAGCCAATCATCGTTCAACCATCTTTGAGACAAAGAGGCGAGGAGAAAGCTCCTCAAATGGCTCCAGTGCCACAAATTCAGCATCAACCTCACCAGCTTCAGCCAGACAAGCCCAGAAGGCAATTCACCCCGCTCAACATGTCGCTGTATCAAGCTTTGCAACGCCTATTGAGGTTGAATCTGATCACATTAAGGGCTCATCCCCGGAACCCCAACACAGCATCTCCTGCCTATGATCCCAATAAGAGGTGTGCCTACCACTCTGCTAGCCCAGGACATGATACCAATGAATGTTGGGATCTGAGGAACAAAATCCAGGACATGATCGATGAAGGGGCATTGGAGTTCACACAAGATGGACAGGCTGAATTTTTCTAGCATTCCTCCAAGGCTCACCAGTTGAAGTGACAAGCTCCGAGACTAGGAAACTTTTGTTCATTCGAATGTTCAAGTTGTGTTTTTCTTTTGACCGTTCAAACATTTATTCATGTTAAAACATTGTTATTCCATTAATGCATCGCTTATGTCTATTTTGAATCAATATATTCGCATTCACTATATGCAAATTGTTTTCATATTTTTTCTAATGTCAGCTCTTGATCTAAAAATTCTAAGCCTCTTGAGGGAGGATGACGAAAACGATACCACAATCTACAGTATGCTTTTGAACAGACCCCGCTGATGAGGTACAGGCATTGTTTCAAATCCCTAAACACTGGAGTTATAAGGAAGTTAATCCCTCGTCAACCCCTCTGAGCCAAAGAAATAGGAGTTTTTTCTTTTCAAAAATTAAAACCCTTAATCATAACCTGGGACAGGGTAGTCTCTCAGTTGATCCAAGTGCATGACGAATGGCACCGAAGAGATCTTTACAAAACGAAGAAAGACAGTGATGGTTCCGAATAATCATAAAAACAGGCAGTCATTACCAAAATTAAAAAGCCCATTAAGTCAAAACCCATGAAGGAGACTTACAAAACTGGGGCATCCCGCTGACTGTAATTCCAAAAAAGGAAACAGTTCAGGCAAAAAAGAAAGGGATAACAAAAATCAAAAAGAAAGAGGTCATACAAACTCTCAACAAAAAGGAAATGACTGCCTAGTCAAAATAAACTGTCAATATCCGAACCATCACTGGAGCATCAGAGCAAAGACTCAAACAAGGTCTAACGTATGATCAACTAAGTTTAGGTTTGGAGAACATCACGAAGAGCGGGTGGGTACAAATAATTTGAGCCTTTATCCTTTGTTTCTTAAACCGTGAACCAGGCCACGTTATAACCCTTAAAAGTCCTAGCTGAAGCATGGGTTAGTCCGAAAGCATACTGTTACGAAAGGTATCCTGACTCCTTAAGGCCTACGGTAAAATACGGAGTTGACATCACGTTTACAAACAATCACTTGTTTTATGAAAAAGAATGCATTTTCAAAATCTTCAAGACAGACATAAGCTTTGCATTTTTAATATAACTTTGTTTGCATATGACTTTTTGTTTGAACAGCAGGGAAATTCGCACGATGAATACCTGGTGAACAGAAGCACTTCCAATCAAGGGGCAGACATGACCATGGTCCATTATCTAGGGCAGTCCAATCAAGATTCAAGGAATCTCTCAAGATGCCAAATAGCCTGGGGCAAATCTCTGCTTGAATCACTTGGGGCATTGCAGCAATGAATCTTGCATGATCAAACATCTTCTGGCGGCATGACAAAACCCTTATAACAGGGGCAACTCCCTACATTCTGAAAGCACGGACATAGTCAAAAAAATACTACGCACAATCAAAGACCCGCTAGGTTGACATACCTAGGCAAAAATAAGGGCTTCCCGGCGAACCAAAAGGGTTCGGGCAAAATGAGGGATGAAATAAAAAATCTGTACACCCGACAAGTCGAAAACCTGAAAAGGCGGCTTGGGCAAAAATGGGTATCCCGGTGGACTGAAAACCCGTAAGGGCGGTCCAGGCAAAAGTTAGGGATCAAAGCGTACGACTATGTCCTGTCATCTTGTCACCTGCCTACCAGAAGAAGGTTTGCCCGTCAACAATTAAGCACCTCCACAGGTATCTCCCTCTCCCACATCAGAAACAGGGGCAATGATGGGTTGTCCAAACAATCTAATCGCTCTGTCCACCAAGGTGCCAAGGCAGGTTCGGCTGAAGAACATAACCAGACATCTTAATTCCCCAAAGAGTGAGCCAGCAAGCAGTATACCCTCCTCTCCAAGCAAGATTATCAAATCTCAGGGAAGTTGGGTATCCTCCAGCAGATATCAACATTCCCCAGCAGCAATATATATATTCTTAACAAGCATCCCCGGCAGTCTTGGCCTAAAGATTGTTCTCCGGCGATATCTCAATATTCAAAAGAATCGCTTCCCCGACATAGTTCAAAACTTCCTCAAGAAAGTCCAATCCAGTTCCCCAGGAAAGTTGGAATTCATATCCCCAAGCAGTAAGCTTATCCCCAGTAGATTCTGGAAGCTTATCTCTCGCGGAGCACGAACGCGTCGTCTGGCTTTATTTAAAGAGTTATTTCCTTAACAGGATATAACTGGGTTATCCTCAGCCAAAAGCCTCGGAAAGATCGTCGTCGACATAATCTTCTTACCCCCAGCGAAGTCCATTAACACTTCCAACAACAAAGATATCCCCAACGGAGTTATCATCAACGACTCAGCAAAGTATCTCTCTCCCCACAGAGTATTGCTTCCCAGCATGGTCGCTAGAGTATCTTTTCTCCCCGCAGAATCTTCCATTTGCCAAGTTTATTCCGCAACGGAGTCATCTTCTCCTACCGGTATTCTTGCAACTGTCATCCCCAGCGGAAGCAAAAGCTTATTCTTCAACATCAGCCCAGGATACGACTTCCCGGCACCCGTCAAGGATTTACTTTCCTAGACGAAAACATACATCACATACATCATTATAGCATGCATAGACGCATCATACCATACAAATCTCATTTATATTGAGAACATCATTGCGTGATCCATATCATGCATTGCATATGACTGACCTTTACCTTTCAGGAAAGATGCAGTTAAATTCTCAAACATATTTCGAGGCCTTCTCTAGTCCAGCCAAATCGACTCCCAACAGATTTTTCTGATAAAGACTCAGAAGAGGTAATTCCCTTTTCAGATGTTTCCCTCTCCGACGATGAGTGTGAGGTGATAGTCTCCTATGGTTCCCTCTCCGACGGTGTGTGAGGTGGTAAGTCCTTTTCAGATGTTTCCCTCTCCGACGATGAGTGTGAGGTGATAGTCTCTTATGGTTCCCTCTCCGACGGTGTGTGAGGTGGTAAGTCCTTTTCAGATGTTTCCCTCTCCGACGATGAGTGTGAGGTGATAGTCTCTTATGGTTCCCTCTCCGACGGTGTGTGAGGTGGTAAGTCCTTTTCAGGTGTTTCCCTCTCTGACGATGAGTGTGAGGTGATAGTCTCCTATGGTTCCCTCTCCGACGGTGTGTGAGGTGGTAAGTCCTTTTCAGATGTTTCCCTCTCCGACGGTGAGTGTGAGGTGATAGTCTCTTATGGTTCCCTCTCCGACGGTGTGTGAGGTGGTAAGTCCTTTTCAGGTGTTTCCCTCTCCGACGATGAGTGTGAGGTGATAGTCTCCTATGGTTCCCTCTCCGACGGTGTGTGAGGTGGTAAGTCCTTTTCAGATGTTTCCCTCTCCGACGGTGAGTGTGAGGTGATAGTCTCTTATGGTTCCCTCTCCGACGGTGTGTGGGGTGGTAAGTCCTTTTCAGATGTTTCCCTCTCCGACGGCGAGTGAGGTGATCGTTCCTTTCAGATTATAATTGCCTATGGTTCTCTTCCCAATACTGCGAAGATAATAATTCCCATCAAGATTTTCTCAACGAGCGTTGTTGAAGTTAAAATCACCCAAGGTTCTCTTATCATTCATGCTAAGGCAGTAACCATCCCTGGTTCATTCATCGCTGTTTGAAGCTCCATACTCAGCTCCTGTAACCAGCCAGGACACATCTATACCAAGCATCTGAAAATCAGCTCCTGCAACGTGTCAGGTACTCATTTGTTCTTTTGCAGGTACGCAAGTTCTCGCTAAGGAATCTCTTATGCGATCAACATCCAGATGGCATCTATAAGCCCATCATCCTATCCAGCAACCTCTAAATGGCATCTATAAGCCCATTCCCCCACCACTGCTAATATGTGAGCGCAAATTTCTGGGCACTCTAGTGTCCAATCATCTTCTACCCTCGGACTACGAAAGGCACGTCAGCCAATCTGCATCCTCAGGTCTAAGAAGATTGAACAGGGGCAACTGTTGTACCCCAAAATTTGCCCTCCCATATTCTTCAAGAAATTGCCAAGCTAAGTCACAAAATTCCCCAAGGGTTGCTCAGTGCAAAGGTCTCATATACAGTCAAAACTAGGGTTTGTGTGCTGATCAAGGAAAGGAAGTTTTCAAAGGCCCAATCAAGTCTCATATGCCTATAAATATGGTCAAGCATCCTCATATCAAGTTTCAAGGCATTCAGCTCAAAATTGCACAGTCAAAAACCCTAGATTGCACTACAGTCAACTATAGGGGCAAAATGGTCATTTGACAGTCAAAAGTTCAAATTTTTGGTCAACATATCATTTTGAAGCCCCAAACATCATTTGATCAATGCTTGATCATGATTCTCAAAATTTGGCTCAGAAAATCATCAAGATGCAAAAGTTTCCTTATTTGGACAGTTGAAAAAGTCAACTGAAATTGACCAGGGCATAACTTTCACATGGATTATCAGAAAAATCCCATCCAAAGCTCATTTTGAAGAGAAAGACATTTCCTACAACTCATCTTCATACTTCAAGTCCAAGAAATGCTCTCACAAAAAGTTATCAATTTCAACATTATAGGTCATTTTCAAAAGTCAACAAAAAGGGACTTTAAGTCAAAGGCCATAACTTGAGATTGGTAAATCAAAATGACATGGGACCAAAGACATTGGTTAGAGGACTCAAAGACCTTTCCAAAATGTCCAAGAACATGAGAAAAGCTTAAAAATTGAGCAAGTTATGCCTTGTGGAAGTTGGGAAATTTTTGGATATTTTGAAAAGTCAACCTTGATTCAAATGGTCTAAAAATACTAATGGGCCCATTTTTCTTCCATGATTCATCATTCCAAGCATGTGCACGACCACTTGGCCCAAAGGGAAGTATTTTCTCATTTTTTATTTATTTATTTGGATTTTTATTTATATTAATTCAATTAAATCAATTAAATATATGAAAAATGTTTAAATTAACCAAACCAATCTTTTTATACATGTTTTAAGGTCAATATTTCGTGTAAATATAAACTAGGAAAGATTTGGGGTGATTGGATGCAAATTGATACAAGAACATGTGAAAAAGATATGAAACATAATGGAAAAAAATCAAATCTTCAATTCATTAAATCAAGAGATTTTGAGCAATATTTTGACCTAATGCCTTCAGTACAAATGCTAGATGAGAACCCTAATGGAGATAGACTGAAAGCTGCGCTAGAGACCAATATACAAACTTGGAATTTTCACTTAAAAACTCAATTCTGAAACCATTGTTAGAGGGCGAGTCAAGGCACGAAATTCATTCCAATAGCTTCCTAGGACATCACTGAGCACAACTGGATAGGTTTCCATACGCATAGCCTTCGGAATTGGTATACAGAAACCAAGTTTCTTCTCATTTTTCTTGTAATCGTATTTTGATATTCAAGCATTTTTACTGCATTTTTTCCATGGATTCATACTTATTAGATCATCCTAGAACTAACCACATGATTTAATTGAATTCTTATGCACTATTGGAGAATCTGCCATTGATACTTCTTAGGGTTTGCAGAGCTTCAATTTAGGGTCTTTCGTTTAAAGAAAAATTGGCATCCAAGACTTGTATCATTGAATCAAGCGTTGTTGGACGATCGTGAATCCACCCTCGCGCCTAATTTATGTTTAGAGATGGCTTAATCGCTATTTCCTGGAAACCGGCCTAAGAGGACGCGTGCAAAACCGTGGCCTATGAGTTCTAGTTTCAGAAAAATAAAAACTGTGCGAAGAAGACGATGTGTTGGCAACATATGATTAGCTGATTTAAACTTTCGCGCGTTACACCACTAACCACTTGCTTTTCTTTTATAATATTCATTGTTTATTTACTAATCAAACGCGTTCAATGGCTCAGCTGGCATACACTTATTGCTTCAACATCCAAGACCTGGGTTCGAGTCCCAGGTCTGTATAATTTCCAATATTATTTTTCAATGTAAATTCCCATGCAGCGCTAGCGTTAAGGCACACCATATTCCATCACCATCAAGCCAGCCACGCGTCTAGCATATCCAGATCAAAGGCTCAAGGTTGCTGAACACCATAAGCCTTAGTCAAAAGTCCCATACGTGGCCTGGAAAAGTCAAACAGATTTCAAGCTTATTGGGCCAGTTTCTTGGATCATACCTCCTAATTTGGGATTGAACCCCCCCTGGTTTGCCTTCTCTATATTTTTTTTATTTTATTTTCAATTGCTATTTTCTTTTCTTTATTATTCTAATTTAATTAATTATGTTTACAAAATACAAAAAAATACATAAAAACTCAGAAAAAGATAAAATATAATGATTATTTATTTTGATATTTTCTTGTAAATAAATTAGCATGTAAATAAATTTAGTTTAAATTAGGGTTGCAACATTAATTCTTTTTATAAAAAATACAAAAAAATATAGAATTAGGTTTAATTAATTTTTATCCCTTTTTAATATTTTCCTTTTTTACCATATTATTTATTTATTTATTTTCATAATTAATTGTGCCTAAAAATTAGGTTTAATTTAGGTTTCAATTTAATATTTTCATAATAAATTTAAAAGTTATTAGAATTAGGGTTTGCCTTTTAGTTTAATTTTAATTAACTCTTTCTTTTTATCAAATTCCTAAAAACACTAAAAAAATACCAAAAACATTCTTTTTTTAATTTTAAATTTTAATCCCTCATTGACTTTAAATATTTTGCAAAAGGGTCCAACGCCCATGTTCTTAATTGTTTAATTTCGTGTATTTATTTTATGTCGCTTGAATAATTATGTACCTGTCCCGAAGCTTTGTAACATTTACTTTTCGCACTTTTACTTTATTTGCTTTACTTTCCGTCAAATCGGGTCCGGTTTAATTTTGGCGATGTGGACCCGCGCCATTTGTAATAGCTTTAGAATTTACTTTTCCGCAAATATTAACTGTTAAACAAAGCATGCAAGAATGAATGGCCATAATAAAATCAAGCGTAGAACACCAATAACATGACAAGATAAATACAAATGAAAACGACACACAATTCGCACACACCACCCCTAGGGTACGCCTCACTGTTGCCTTGCCTCGAAAGGTGATCGTCGAGTAGAGGATGTCTTAGTAAGTCCTCATGATCCGGGAACCTGGCATGAGGGTAGCTTCTAAGGTGTCTTCCCATTGCTCTGGTGATCACCATGTCCCAAACCTCGAATTGACCCGAACACCTCCAACGGTGGTGCTACCTACCTCTCAATGGTGGGATGGTACTACTTTAAAGGACATTTACACAGACGAATTCCTTAGGGTAGGTAGACGACTCTAGATACTTGCTCTAAATTTCAAAACAAAACAAAATACTTTTCACACCAACACATTTTCAAAAAGCTTTCGAAAGCAATTTTTCAAACACTCTTGAGGACTGATACAAGAGTCGAACTGGAATTTTCAAAGAAACTTTTTAAACCCACAGTTGAAAAGCAAACAAACCATTTTTGAAAACACAATGAGCAAGTATCTAAGAGCCCATGGATAGAAAGGGTGCTAACACCTTCCCTTTCTATAACCTACCTCCCGAACCGAGAGCAATCTCTTTAAGGAATTTTTCTGTGCTTTTGTCCTTTCCATTTGGAGAAAATAAAAGACGGTGGCGACTCTTGCTTCCGCGACATTTCGCGAACCAGCGTTAAACAGTCAGTTCCAGATCCACCGATCACACATGGGCTTGTAAAAATCAAGCATGTGTTGCTCTTAGCACGGCCGAAGCAGAATACATAGCAACGGGTAGTTGTTGTGCACAATTTCTTTGGCTCAAGCAACAACTCCGTGATTACGGACTTGATCTCGGATGAAGGACCTGAGGAAGGATCCCGATGGTCTATGCATTTTGACGGAGCCTCGAACGCTTTGGGTAACGGCATCGGCGCTGTAATCATATCCCCCAAAGGAACTCATACTCCACTCACCGCCCGGCTGTGTTTCAACTGCACCAACAACATGGCAGAATATGAGGCATGTATCATGGGTCTTCAAGCTGCAATTGACTTAAGGATCAAGTTTCTGAGTGTCTTCGGAGATTCCGCTCTCATGATCAATCAGATCAAAGGCGAGTGGGATACGAAACACCCAAATCTTATTCCTTACAAGGAGTATGTGTTGACTTTGCTTCCTCACTTTGAAGAGATAACTTTTGAACACTTCCCAAGAGAGGAGAATCAAGTTAGCGGACGCACTAGCTACAATGTCTTTAATGTTCAAAGTCAAATGGGACAATGAGGCTCCCCAGATCGTTATCTGGAAGTTGGACGAACCCGTATACTGCTGCGATCTTGAGGCCGAAGAAGTCATCGAAAAACCCTGGTATCATGAGGTGAAGAGATACTTGGAAGCTCAGGAATACCCTGAAGGCGCATCGGTCAATGACAAGAAGTTCTTGAGAAGGTTTGCTGCGAAATTCTTCCTCAGCAACGACATTCTCTACAAACGAAACCATGATTCAACTTTACTGCGTTGTGTGGATAAGGCTGAAGCAGAGAAGATCATGGTAGAACTACATGAAGGTACATTCGGAACACATTCCAGTGGACACACCATGGCAAAGAAGATCCTTAGGGCAGGATATTTCTGGTCCACAATGGAAGCCGACTGTTACCAACATTCTCGAATTTGTCATAAATGCCAGATCTATGCGGATAAGGTGCATATCCCTCCGGTTCCTCTGAACATCCTGACGGCACCTTGGCCTTTTGCAATGTGGGGAATCGATATGATCGGTGAGATCCGACCGACGGCATCCAACGGGCATCGCTTCATCTTGGTAGCGATTGATTACTTCACAAAGTGGGTTGAGGCAGCTTCCTACGCCACGGTAACCAAGAGCGTCGTGGCCCGTTTCATTCGACATAACCTGATCTGTCGGTACGGCGTCTCGGAAAGGATCATTACGGACAATGGTACCAATCTTAACAACAATATGATCACTGAGCTCTGCGAGCAATTCAAGATACAGCACCACAACTCTTCTCCTTATCGGCCGAAGATGAATGGGGATGTAGAAGCAGCTAATAAGAATATCAAAAAGATTGTTCAGAAGATGACAGTGACCTATAAAGATTGGCACGAAATGTTACCATTTACTCTTCATGGGTACCGTACCTCAGCAAGGACGTCAACCGGGGCAACACCCTTTTCCTTGGTCTATGGCATGGAGGCAGTCTTGCCAATTGAAGTCCAGATACCCTCTCTCCGGATAATGAAGGATGCAGACTTGAGTGAAGATGACTGGATCCAGACTCGACTTGATCAATTAAACCTAATTGACGAAAAGAGACTCACCGCTATCTGTCATGGTCAGACGTACCAAAAACGGATGATCAGGGCATTTAACAAGAAAGTCAGACCACAAGAGTATCAAGTTGGGGATTTGGTAATCAAACGCATCATCCTTCCTCAAAGTGATCCCAGGGGCAAATGGACCCCTACGTACGAAGGGCCATTTATGGTTAAACATGTGTTCTCAGGAGGAGCCATGATTCTGACCACCATAGATGGTGACGACCTTCCTCACCCCGCCAATGCAGACATAGTGAAAAGATACTACGCATAGGGATGTCAATGGGGCGGGGGGACACTTCCCCATCTTTTTCCCCGCCATCAAATTCATTCCCCGTCCCCGTCCCTGATCTCCGTCACGGGGGAATTTCTATCCCCATCCCCGTTCCCCGCGGATCCCCGTTCCCCGCGGGGATCCCCATAGATCCTACATTTATTCATTAATATTTTATTTTTTTAAAATGTTTATATTTTCTATAAAAATAAAAAGCACAAAGAATTCACATATTTATTATGTTATTAAAAAATACTAGTATTTGACATTTATTATTTTTTATTAAAAATACTAATGGAACACAAAATAATAATATTTTTTTTATAAATTTCTATAAAATGCTATAAAATTCAACAAAATGAACTATAATACTTTTTAAAGTAACAATATGCCTAAACAACTAAAAAAATCCAACAACATAATTATGCTTAAAAAACTATACTTCATCAAAACTAATAAGGGATAATTATAAAATTTAGCATCATGAGTATGCTTGAAAAGCTAAAAAATACTTCATAATAAGTCAACTAAAAGCAAAAGTCAACATATCTCTATTTGCTCAATTGATAACACACGTAAAGTAGAAATATCAAAATACTTAAAACAAAGTTACATATAAATAAACTAAAATATTAAGCAAAATATCCAAACAAGTAATGATCAATCATGTCTCTCTTTCCAACTTCTCCTTGCAAGGTCTTCTTCCTCATTCCACAATTAGATATGACTTTCTTTTTCCTACGAAAAGTAAACAATCAATAATTATATTTACTTAAAAAAATACTTTAAAAACTAAAAGGTAATCAACACTAATATGTAAATTACCTTATTATCATCATCATCATCATCATCATCCATATCTTCATCCACACATTCGAATTGAGTCAACGTTTTTGAATAACCTAAGAAACAAATAAGTAGAGTTCCATCTTTCACTATGCCTTGTTTTAAACGTTTAAAAACTTGTTCGTGAGGCAATGCAGAAGCAAGCATTAAATAAGTAGAGTTCCATCTTGTTCTACAATCTTGTGCAAGCTTCTTTTCATAAGTCATGTTCAATTGATTACAAGTTTCTTTAAATTTCTCCTCCCTCTTTGGTGTTGCTACCCAAAAACCGACACTTTCCCTAATCTTTTCAATTGAACTAGAAATTGTTTGCATGCCATCTTTCACTATCAAGTTTAATATGTGGGTGCAACAACGCATATGAAACAATTTCCCTTTTAAAATAAAAGAAGAAGGTGACATCTTATCAATCAAATGGTCAATCAGAGCATCATTGGTGCTACAATTATCAACGGTTAATGTTGACAATTTTCTATCAATATTCCAATCCATCAAACAATCTACCAAAAAATCACAAATGACCTCAGCAGTATGTGGCGTAGGGACATAAATGAACCTAAAAATAAATTATAATAAATATCACATAAAATAACTATATTATAATAATAACATAAATGGAAGGGAGAAGTTACCTGATGATCCGATTCTGCAAAATCCAATTTTCATCAATGTAATGAGCTGTAACAGACATATATCCTTTGTTCTGGTTGCTAGCAGTCCACATATCAGTAGTTATTGCAATGCGGCTTTTATTCTTTGCAAGTATTTTCATTTGCTTTGACTTCTCACTTTCATACAACTTCATTATATCATTCTTCATGGTGTTGCGAGAAACTATCTTGAACAAAGGTTGAAGAGAATGGCTATAATTTCTAAAACCAATATGGTTAACCATCATGATGGGATATTCATGCAATATAATCATCTTCGCGAGTTCATTCCTAGAAACATCTTGATTAAATGTATAATTTCCAACCACAAATGATTCATGTCTGTTTCCGGATTTTTTTTCTGTCACTTTAAGCATGACTTGTTTTGGACCTCTCTCTGTGCGTTTTGGACATATGCTAATATGATCAAATAAATGTTTAGTACCATTTTTTGTATCACCACCAATTTTCTTATCACAAGATTTGCATATAGCCTTCCAAATGCCTCCTATTTTTTGCCTTTTAAAATAGGGCCAAGCATCTGATTTTAATCCCCTTTTGTTAGGACTTGTAGTGGGTTCAACGGGAGCTTCAGGATCTTGATTTTCTATATTTATTTCATTTGGAGTAGATTGAACTTCCTGTGTGAGTGAAACTCCACTACTTTCTATAGGAACTTCATTCCCTTCCAAAGCAACATTAGGACTATTAGATGATTGAACTTCACCAACCATTCTTTTACCAAAAACCTGGCACACACAAACACAAATTTTAAAAGGCTACATGGAAGTAGAACAAAAATAATAAATATATGAAAAAATAATAAATAAATGAAATAGTAAATACATGAAATTCACACAAAAAATAATTAATAAGAAAAATCTTATATTTCTAAATATATGATGCATTACACATATTTCTAAATATGCCTTATTTACTGTAACTTTTCAATTAGAAATAATAACATATATTAATTAATTATATACATTGAGAATACATTTATTTACCTATATACATGATATATTTACTCGTGTAAAAAGTTATATGTTATTATTTCACTTAATGACTTTGGTTTTATAATTAGAAATATAAGATATATATTTTTTTTATGGGTGATAGCATGATATATTATTGTTTATATGTTATTATTTCATTAATAATTAGAAATATAAGATATTTGGTTTTTTTTATGGGTGATACCGTGATAGCATGATATATTGATTCATTTAAAAAGTAATATTTTTTTGTTTAATATAGAAAATTAAATTATAGTGTGATATATTAATAAAAAATAGGAAAAGTATATTTTAATATTTTTTAAGGAAAAACTGACGACATTATTTTAATTACAAATGCATAGTATAGATAAAAAATGAACACAAAAATATTTAAAAGGAGATAAAAATGAGTAATTTTTTGATTATTTTATATTTTTTTAATATGCAAATGATTTGATAACTCTAAAATTTCTAAACAATTTAATTTAAATTTAATCAAAATAATCAACTTTTCCTATAAGCAATTACATGAACAGGTTTATGAGAATCAAGGAGAAACAATCTACTTTTTTCTATAAACAATAATATAAACAGATTTATGAGAATCAAAGAGAAATAATCTATTTTTTCCTATAAATAATTACATGAACAAATTTATGAAAATCAAACCTTATTGATGAAATTGTAAGAGCTGTGAATAATGGAAGCACACCAAATAGAGAAGATGGAATTGGAAGAGGAAGATGAATGGAGATTTGACTGGAGAAGAAAAAAAGGAGTCTAACGTGTGAGACTCTAAATGTCTGGCAGAAGAAAATGAAACACTTCAACTTTTTTAGGGTCTAATATTTACATTTCTCTCTCTTAATAAATACATGAATATTTATTTATTTATTTTTATAAATAAACATAAAGGAAATGACTAAAAAACTTAATCTAAAATATATATATATTAAATTAACTATATTAAAATAATAGGCGGGGCGGGGTCCCCGCAGGGCGGGGGGTGTATTCCCCGTCCCCGTCCCCGAAATGCTCTCGGGGGAATTTTTCTCCCCATCCCCGCCCCCACGGGGGAAAATTCCCCATCTTTGGGGCCCCGAACGGGGCGTTCCCCGCGGGGATCCCCATTAACAGGTCCAAACTGACATCCCTAACTACGCATGAATAAAAGACCCGCTAGGTTGACATACCTAGGCAAAAATAAGGGCTTCCCGGCGAACCAAAAGGGTTCGGGCAAAAATAAGGGATGAAATGAAAAAAATCTGTACACTCGGCAAGTCGAAAACCTGAAAAGGCGGCTTGGGCAAAAATGGGTATCCCGGTGGACTGAAAACCCGAAAGGGAGGTCCAGGCAAAAGTTAGGGATAAAGCGTAACGCTATGTCTCATTGGATCACCTTGCATCCAGAATTCGGCATCAACTATCTGGCTCAGACTTCGGCATCGATCAATCAGCTTCATCTTCAACTAAGCAACAAAGTGATGAGACGCTTGAAGACATAAAGGCGATAGCAGAGTTGGAACCCAGTGGGAATATTGTGCACATAGCTGTTTTGTTTCCTTTTCAAAATTGTATAAACTTTATGTTGTTTGGCGGCGTTCTCTTACTAGGACGTCAGCCTCTGGTACAAAGACGCCTATTTACAGGCAAATTTCAAAATCAATACAAATTCACTTTTCCAAACAAATTGCCAATTGTTTTTTCTTTTTCTGTTTTGTCTTGCGAAGAACGTCCAATGTTCATTTTTGATATATGCATTTGACATTAAAATTGCTAAATACTTGCATATGAAACAAAAGACTAATTACAGGTGACATCAGAAGCAGGGGCAATGTAGAGTTGTCCAGGCAGTCTAGTTGTTTGGTCCGCCAGGGTACCAAGGTAGATTCAACTGAAGAAGGTGACCAAGTTATCTCAACTCCCCACAGTGTAAGACAAGAATCAGCAATACCCTCCCAGGGAAGATTTAGTCTATCATCAGCCCTACAATAGGCACCCTGTTCCCCAGCAGGTCTTGAAGCTTATCCCCAGTAGATTCTGGAAGCTTATCCCCTGCAGAGTACGGACGTCTCTCCCGAGCTTTATTCAAAGTTATTTCTCACAAGGGCTTATAACTGGGTTATCCTTAGCTAATTACCACGGAAGATCGCCCTCGGCAAAGTTCTTCCTATCCCCAGCGGAGTTTATCATTGTTATCCCAACGAAGTTTATCATTGTCATCCCCAGCGGAATCCATCATTGAAATCTTCAGCGGAGCTCTCATCAAAACTTCAGCGAAGTATCTCTTCCCACAGAGTAATTCCCCTCAGAGTAATCTTTCCAACAAGTTTATTCCCCAACGGAGTCATCTTCTCCTACCGGTATACTCTTGCAACCATCATCCCCAGCGGAAGCAAAGAGCTCTACTCTTTAATGTCAGCCCAGGATTTAATTCCCCGGTCGGTCGTCAAGGATTTATTTTCCTAAAGACGAAAATACATTCATATTTCATACATCTTGCTTACATACATGATAAAGTGCATACAACACTATCTCATGTTGAACATCATGACATCATGCATTTCATACATCATGACATTGCATACAACTGATGTTTTGCCTTTTCAGGGAAAAAGACAACCCAAAAGACAACAATTCTAGATTCGATTCCTGTATCCAGCCAGGGCACGTCTGAAGAATTTGAAGATTCGATTCCTGTATCCAGCCAGGGCATATCTATCAACTGTCACAATTCCAGATTTGATTCCTGTATCCAGCCAGGGCATATCTGTTGACGACTATTCCCAGATTCGATTCCTGTATCCAGCCAGGGCACATCTGAAGAGTTTGAAGATTCGATTCCTGTATCTAGCCAGTGCATGTCTATCAACTGACCACAATTCTAGATTCGATTCCTGTATCCATCCAGGGCATATCTATTGACGACTATTTCCAAATTCGATTCCTGTATCTAGCCAGGGCACGTCTGAAGAATTTGAAGATTCGATTCCTGTATCCAGCCAGGGCATATCTATCAACTGTCACAATTCCAGATTCAATTCCTGTATCCAGCCAGGGCATATCTGTTGACGACTATTTCCAGATTCGATACCTGTATCAGGCCAGGGCATGTCTGCATGAAGAGATTGAAGATCAAACACCTGTAACAAGCCAGGAAAGCATCTGTCTTTCTCAAAGTACACAAGTTCTCGCTAAGGAATCTCTTATGCGATCAACACCTCCAAATGGCATCTATAAGCCCATTCCCGACAAGGTTCTATCACACCTCCAGATGGCATCTATAAGCCCATCTCCCTGTCCACCATCTCTCCAAATGGCATCTATAAGCCCATTCCCGACATCACATTTGCTGATACTCCAACATGGGAGTGCAAATTTCTGGGCACTCTAGTGTCCAATCCCCTTTTACCCTCGAGTCACGAAAGGCAAACCTGCCAATCTAACTCTTCAGGTTCAATAAGATTGAACAGGGGCAACTGTTGTACCCCAAAATTTGCCCTCCCATTTCCTCAACATTTTCTCATCACAAGACCCTTGGAGCTCAAGATCCAGTTAGGGTTTCCTCTGCTTAAGACTTCTCCTTGCACTGTTGACCCAAATTAGGGTTTGTGTTTGCACAAAGATATTTTGACCTAAAATACCTAAGATGACTTTCATGCTTCATGTTGGACTCCCAAGTTTATCCATACCAAGTTTCAAGTCTTGATTCCAAATTTTGCCCAGTCAATTGGACAGTTGACCTAAAAATCAACTGTATTGGGGGAAAAAGTCAACTGTGGCCAATTGACAGTCAAATCTCATGAAAATTGACCCACATCAACATTATAAACTCACATGGACCATTTGATCAAGTTTGGATCACAATTCCACAAGAAATTTGATCAGATCACCAAAAGGGCAAAATGGTCATTTTTAGGGTTTTGACTGCACAAAGGCAATTTTTGACTGTTTGACCTAGTCAATGGCAAATCAAACTCACATATGGACTCAAGGACCCCATGGAGTTGTCTTGACATACTCAACAAGTTCAAAAGATCCCAAATACACAAGATTGACAGTTGAATTTCCCAGTCAATTGATCAATTTTGACTGTATACTGAAAAGTCAAACTTTGACTTTTTGGTCAAAATCAAGTGTCAAGATTCATTTTTCATCAAAACATGCCAAATCATGAAACTTGTTCATCAAGAAATCAAGAATTGCAAATTAGGGTTTGAAATGAAGATTTTTCATAACTTAGAATTTTTCTAAGTTATGAAAAACCCTAATTCTTTCCTAACTTTGTCCCACTTTCTCACCAAGATTCATTTGGATTCAAGCAAAAGTCAAAACATGAAAGTTGTAGTCCATTGCAAAATCTACAACTTTGATTCACAAAGTTTCCTCAAAAGAAGCTTGTAGCTCAAGTTATAATTTTTGGAACAAGGGTACCAAACCATTCTTAACTTAGAGAAATTTTGAACCATTTTAGGCAGGATTTTTGCCTAACTTCAAGACCATTTTTCACATGCTTCCACTTGGAATTTCAATTTGAATTTCAAAGATGGATTGTAGTACACATTCCAAGCTTTACAAAATATCCAAGAAAACATCAAACAACCTCATGGTTAGGGAGAATCGTATTTGGCAAGTTGGGAAAAACTCACTTTTGATTTGGCCAATTTACATGTTCATACATTTGTGCCATTTTGAATTCAGCTTGCTTTCCTTGATTACAGGTCCTATATCTCATTTGCACTCAATAATTTAATGCTAACTCATTGTGCCAAGGCCTTATTTTGTGTGTTCAAACATTATATGCAAGATTAAGCCATTTTTAGATAAAGCATTATATCCATTTTAGAAAAGTTGCACTTTATGTCAAATGCAAATCCAAGCAAGTACATTGCAAATCCTTTTGGAACAAGTTTAGGAACTAATTACACTGATCAAGGCCAAGGTATGCAACATAGATTGGGGGCCTGCACAAGTTGACATTTGTTGCTTAAAGTTGAAGAAAGCTAGCATAACATCTAACAAATCTCATTCCTGTGAACCAGAGCTTAAGCAAAGTTATCAAACACTTTCTAATCATCAAACCTAAGCTGAAACACGAGCCAACCATCTCCATTGCCTTCTAAAACACAGAATCACCCTCAAACTACCCAAACAGGGTACCTGCTGCAGATTGAGTTCCATAGCTCAATCCATTCATGCATTCTTGCTAAAACCACTTCAAACACATCCCACATCATCCCTTGAAACTATTCCAAGCCTCAAACACGACCTATAACACTCCCAAGCAACATCACCATTTTCATTTTCTTGTTTTGCAGTTGAAGTTCCATAACACGATTCACTTGGTTTCAAAGCAAACTAAAGCTTGGAATAGTATCCCTGGACATCAAGGAAGCTATACCAATCATCACCTTGCATTGAAAGCATCTCCATCACCAGATACGATTCCAACTGAACAGGTAAGTTCATGAACTCATATCTCTCTATCCAGGCATTGTTAGCTTTAGGTTTGTGAAGAAAATATGTCACATTCATAGCCCTGAACATGCCCATGTAATTAGTTTTCATTTATGTTATGTGTGCTGTGAGAATTTGATGTCTGAACATGGAACAAAAACTAGGTCAGGAATTGGGGGAGAAGAAATTCTCTCTCATTTCTGAGAGTTAGATTAATTTCTTTATATGTCTAGAATCGTGGCTTCAAGCTCTACAGGTTTCATGTTGGAAGATTTGGCAAAAGATCAAGGAATCTGGAGATAGCAAACGCGTGTTGTTTGAACAGAAATGCTGGAGGTTGAAGATGACATGGACTTTGGGTTGGGCCTGTTTCACTTTTCTTATTTGCACCCTTTTATTACTTTTGAACCCCCTTGGCCCATTATGCTTATTTTTATGATTTTTTGACTTTTTCTTTTTTGTTCTGACTTATTTATTTTTTCTCATAATGTTAAAAATATAAAAATTATTTTTTAAACCATTTTTGTATTTATTAGGCATTTATTTGTTTAAATAATATTTGTACATAAATAAATACCTAGATATACTTTTATTTTAAAAATACTAAAAAATAATGCAAACATGTTTATTTTCTGATTTTATTTTATATTACCTCTTGAAAAATTTTTACATAAAATATACTTTTTTTATAAATATTAAATATTATTATTTTGTATATAATATATATTTAGTAAATAATACAAATACATACATATATATTAGTATATTTAGGTTAAAAAATACAAAATATATACATTTTTATTTTTATTAATATTTAACATTAAAAATACCTTTTTGACAAATATACTTCTCTATTATTTATTTTTTGTACATAACTAATAAATGTTGTATATATTAAATAATTAATACCTTTTATTTAATAAATTAGGGTTTTGCCCTAAAACATAAAAAACTCCAAAAAATTAATACTTTTTATTTTGTTTATTTAACATATAAAAAACACTTTTTTTCATACATATAAAAAAACATTTTTTGCATCTTGCATATTTATTCCATTTTTATTTAATTTTTGCAAATTAATTACCTTGTAAATTCTCAATTTGATGTAATAGTCTAGGTTTAAATTCCTTGTCAAAATACCCCCATTTGAACATTTGTACCCCCCTTCCCATATATTGTGTTGTAATAACTTAGAAACTTTATTTTTTCGCGCTTTAATGCTTTCTAAATATACCATGTTAGAATTAGGGTTTGTATGCGAATCAAAAACAACAAAAATAGTTTGACCTAATTTCAAGATAAACAAGCATGAAAATGGACAACACTAATCACACTTGCACCCCTAGGGTATTCCACTTGTTGCCTTCAATAATGGGCCATATTGCATGTTAGGTCTCTTTGGGCAAAACAAAACAATCAAATGATCATAGTCCCTCGATGACGCTTTCGAAAGTTGCCTAAAAAATGATCAAGTCCCTTAAAGAAAACATTGCCCAAAGATACTTGGCACCATTGCAATTATGGTCTAAACGATGACCCGCGCCCGTCCCTTTCACATCCTAACACAAGATTGTCCACCAAATACAATGGTGGAACAAAATTGTTAAAAGGGTTAAAAACATAGGAGAAATCTTTGAGAAATTTAGGAGTAGACAAACTCTTAGTTACTTGAATCAAACTTGCAAAACAAAACACTTGCCTATTTTCAAACCACACATCACTACACTTTCAAAACAACTTTCAAAAACAAATGAAAACCTTTCAAAAGACATACACCTTTGTATACATCTCAACATGGATCATTACAAAGGTTGCCACCACATTGGCTTCTTTTCAAAACATTTTCAAACCCACACACACAAAGCACCATTTCAAACAATTGAAAATTAAGGCAAGTTGATCTAAGCAAGTAACTAAGAGTCCATGGATAACCATGGATAGAAAGGGTGCTAATACCTTCCCTTTCTATAATCTACTCCCCGAACCCAAGAAAACATCTCAAAGGTTTTTGCTGTGCTTTTTAACCTTTCCTTAGGATAAAATAAAAAGTCGGTGGCGACTCTTGCTCAACCGAAACATTTGCGAAAACAAACGCAAAACCTCAAGTCAGTTCTCCCACCATATCACAGTTTCCTCATCCATAATAAGACATTCTTCTTTGTTGAATTTGATCTTGAACCCTCTATCACAAAGTTGACTTATGCTAAGAAGTTTGTGCTTTAATCCTTCAACATAGAGAACATCCTCAATTTGAATGGATGGAGGTGTGCCAACTATTCCAACGCCAAGAATCTTTCCTTTGGTGTTGTCTCCATAGGTGACATACCCTTTGGCTTTATGTACTAGATATGAAAATTGGTGTACATCTCCTGTCATATGCTTTGAACATCCACTATCAAGATACCAAACATTTGATGTGGATTTCAAGCATACCTACGAAAACAAATTATTCTTTGTTAGGTACCCAAGTTGCCTTGGGTCCTTCATAGTTAGTTCCCTTTTTCACCCACACATAATGCCCACTTGCCATACTAAAGTTTCTAACATAGCAAGCATTAGGTGTATGGCCTTTAATACCACAATAAAAACAAGTAGGTTCAAAGTTACTTCTATATCTAGAAGGATAAGATTTCTTCTTAGGAAATGTTTTCTTTTTCGATACATTTGCCTTTTTCTTTTGATGATTATGAAAAACTTGCTTCTTTTCTACTTTCTTCGGATTGGAACTATTACTAGCCTTTACAAAAACAGTGGGATTGTTACTTGGTTTCTTAGTATTCACATAACCAAGACCTCTTTTATCATTTGGATAACATTGTTGGCTTAGTAATCCTTCCAATCCTATTTTTCCCTTTTCATATCGTTCAATGAATCTTTTCAATTGAACAATTTGAAAGACATTTGATTCACACTTGGAGCATGCAAAGTTTTCTTTTTCTTTAATAAAATTTTGTTTTTGAAGATCAAAATCTTTAGTCATGGTGTCAATTTTTTCTAGACAAATTAGAAGTTATTTTTCTTGATTTGACACCTTTTTGTATAAACTTTTGCATTCTCTCAAGAGTTCATCAATAGCACCTTGAACATCATCATCAAAAAGATTAAATTCATTACTAACCTCTTCTTCATCGTCGGAGTGATGTGAGGCCATCAATGCTAGATTTGCACATTCGTCGCTTTCCGAATCGGATGAAGAACTTATCTCATTATCTTCTCATGCAACATAACCCTTTTTGTTCTTGAACTCCTTTTTGCCTTTGAATCCATTTTTCTTGGAGAGTTTTGGACAATCTGGCTTTATGTGACCTTGCTTTCCACATTCATAGCATGTGACATCTTGTGATGACGTGGAGGCTTCTTTATCTTTATGCTTATAGAATTTCTTTCTTTTGACAAAGTTAGCATTATGAAGATTATTTTTATGACCAAAATATTTTCCTAACCTTTTTACAAGAAGCAAGAGATTTTCATCTTCGTCTGATGCATCTTTATCTTGACTTTCTTTTGAATCAACTTTCAAAGCAATGCCTTTGGATTTCTTCTCATTATTCTCATGTTTTTCAAGTCTTCCAAGTTCCGTCTCATATTCTTGAAGCTTTCCGAAAAGTGTTGCGGAAGTCATAGTTGCTAGGCTTTTCTTTTCGGATATTGCCGTCACTTTTGGTTGTCATTCCGTCGTTAAAGACCTAAGCACTTTAAGATTTAATTCATCGTTAGTTAAAGTCTTACCAAGTGCCTTCAAATGGTTTGTCAAGTGAACGAATCTCTTTTGCAAGTCAAGGATGGATTCTCCGGGCAGCATTCTGAATAATTCATATTCTTGACTCAAAGTGTTCAATCTAGACCTTTTGACTTCGACAGTTCCTTCATGAGTTTCTACAAGAGTATCCCAAATTTCCTTTGTCGTTGTACATGCCGATACTCGGAAAAATTCATCCATACTAAGAGCACTTTGGAGAATATTGATTGCCTTCTTATCAAAGAGAACTTTTTTCTTGTCATCGTCATCCCATGATGTTTTAGGCTTTGATGACCCAACTCCATTGACAACACACACCTGAGTAAATGGACCATTCTCAACAACATTCCATATTTCTTCTCCTTGCGCTTCAAGATGAGCCTTCATGCGAATTTTCCAAAAGTCAAAGTATTCACCACAAAACAATGGAGGCTTGTTGTTACTACCACCATCTTTGAAAACCGG
Source organism: Vicia faba (assembly GCA_948472305.1). NCBI lineage: Eukaryota > Viridiplantae > Streptophyta > Magnoliopsida > Fabales > Fabaceae > Vicia > Vicia faba. The sequence goes on along the minus strand of OX451739.1, from coordinate 520,541,745 downwards.
ATTTGGATTTGCGGAAGCCATTCTAGATCTTTAGGAACAAGTTACCTATAACTTGCTCTGATGCCAATTGTAAGTCTAAGAGTGCCTAAGAGGGGGGGGGGTGAATTAGGTCTATAAAAATTTATTCGGTTTTATGAGAATACTTGTAGTAGTTTTTGGTTAAGTGTTTGAAGGTTTTAATTATATCTTTTCTTTTCCTGATTATGGTGATGAAAGCGTTAAATGCGGAAAAGTAAAGAACACGGTGATATATCCTGGTTCCCCTCACAATCCGAGAGTACTCCAGTCCCCTTTCCAACACGAAAGAGATTTCACTATAGTTAGAATGATTGTACAGCCTATGCTTACTATCTAACCTATAGGGTGATCAAAGGTTCTTAACACCTTTAAGATCAAACAAACACTAATGTGAATAAAGAACAATCCTCTTCAAATCACAACACTTACTTCCAACAATCCTGGATAGTAAGGGAATAATTTCTTTAAATAATACAATGATTAATTTGAAATAGATGGATAGCACTATCAATCTTCAATTGATCTTCTTCTTCAAGATATAAACAATTCTCAAGCAATGATTATAAATGTTCACAATGTATGTATGAAACTTGTAATGATTTCTTAATGAAATTGTATATGGTAAGTTTCACAAAATTATGAACACATGAAAGTTTAAGTGCAAATTTGAATGAATGAGAAAATTGTTAATATGAAGAAGGTTTATTGTTTTTTCTTGTTGTTGTTTAAATCTGAAAATTTGCATAATTTATAATGTTACAAGAACCTCTTCATTCATGCCATTTGATATGAAAAGATGCAATGCATTCATGAAAGAGTACCACTTGAAAAATGTTCAAAATCCAAAAGAAAAGCTGCACTGGTTCGCTAGGAACCGGTTCCGACACTGACAAAACCTGGTTCTTAGTGAATGTTATAAATAGGATTTCAAAAATAACACGCAGGAACCGGTTCCCCTATTGGTACAACCCGGTTCCTGGTACAAATTCCAGGGACATGTTTTTTGGACAAGTTTGGAACTCGGTTCTCTGTTAGGGAGGAACCGGTTCCTGAAAGATTATTTTCAAAAATTCTTTTTGAAAAAGGTTTCAAACATAGTTTTTCTTAAATGTAAACATGTGGGATATGTATATGATTATGAATGCATATTTTGTGAACATCTATATTCAAGATTAAGAATTATTTATACCATTTGACATTTGTTGATTCTTCAATAATTCTTCTTCTAATCTTCAAGACTTTTATATGATGTTGATAAGCTTTTTTCACATCCTTTGAATGTTGATGTCCATGTTGTCTTCATCAAAACAAATGCTTTAAATATGACTTGAGAAGCTTGCAATTACACAAGTTTGCTCAGTCAATTGCTCAAATATTGGAAAATCAACTATGTTAGGTCAAAAGTCAATTATGGCCTATATATAGTCAAACTTCAAGATTTTTTGGTCAACCTCAACATTTTGAAGTTATATTCATTATTTTATCAAGGGTTGATCACGATTCCTCAAGAAATGCTCCTAATTCATCAAAAGTCAAGAATTGCTAATTAAGGTTTCAATAGGAAAAGTCAACCAAACTTTGACTAGGCATAACTTTCTCATACGTCATCCATTTATTCCCAACCAAATCTCATTTTGAATAGGATTCAATTACCTACAACTTCTCTTCAGTCCTCAAGTCCAAGAAATGCACCATTTGAAAGATACAAGTTCATATATTACAGGTCATTTTTAGAAAGTCAATTAAAGCCACTTTTTTCCAACACCTTTAACATCAAGATAATACCTTCAAATGCAAAATTGATCAAAATAGGCATTGAATTAGACATCTTGGGCTTTCTAAAAAGTCAAAGGTTATCATCATAAGATAAAAATTGAGCAAGTTATGGCTTGCCCATGTTGGGAAAATTTGGAAAATTTCAAGAAAAGTGCATTGAGCAAATTTGAGCGTTTAAGGCAATGACTCATTTTTTTGGACTTCAAACATTTTCCTAAGATTATAAAGGACCCCTAAAACCATTTTTGCATAGTCTTTATTTTATTTGCATTTTATATTAATTTTATTTAATTAAAATCAAATAAATCAAAATTATTGCAAAATATATGGGCCATTATCATTGTGAGAATTTGATGTCTGAACATGGAACAAAAATTAGGTCAGGAATTGGGGGATAAGAAATTCTCTCTCATTTATGAGAGTTAGATTGATTTCTTTATATGTCTAGAATCGTGGCTTAAAGCTCTACAGGTTTCATGTTGGAAGATTTGGCAAAAGATCAAGGAATCTGGAGATAGCAAACACGTGTTGTTTGAACAGAAATGCTGGAGGTTGAAGATGACAGGGACTTTGGGCTGGGCCTGTTTCACTTTTCTTATTTGCACCCTTTTATTACTTTTGAACCCCCTTGGCCCATTATGCTTATTTTTATGATTTTTTAACTTTTTCTTTTTTGTTCTGACTTATTTATTTTTTCTCATAATATTAAAAATATAAAAATTATTTTTAAACCATTTTTGTATTTATTAGGCATTTATTTGTTTAAATAATATTTGTACATAAATAAATACCTAGATATACTTTTATTTTAAAAATACTAAAAAATAATGCAAACATGTTTATTTTCTGATTTTATTTTATATTACCTCTTGAAAACATTTTACATAAAATATACTTTTTTTATAAATATTAAATATTATTATTTTGTATATAATATATATTTAGTAAATAATACAAATACATACATATATATTAGTATATTTAGGTTAAAAAATACAAAATATATACATTTTTATTTTTATTAATATTTAACATTAAAAATACCTTTTTGACAAATATACTTCTCTATTATTTATTTTTTGTACATAACTAATAAATGTTGTATATATTAAATAATTAATACCTTTTATTTAATAAATTAGGGTTTTGCCCTAAAACATAAAAAACTTTAAAAAAATTAATACTTTTTATTTTGTTTATTTAACATATAAAAAACACTTTTTTTATACATATAAAAAAACATTTTTTGCATCTTGCATATTTATTCCATTTTTATTTAATTTGTGCAAATTAATTACCTTGTAAATTCTCAATTTGATGTAATAGTCTAGGTTTAAATTCCTTGTCAAAATACCCCCATTTGAACATTTGTACCCCCCTTCCCATATATTGTGTTGTAATAACTTAGGAACTTTATTTTTTCGCGCTTTAATGCTTTCTAAATATACCATGTTAGAATTAGGGTTTGTATGCGAATCAAAAACAACAAAAATAGTTTGACCTAATTTCAAGATAAACAAGCATGAAAATGGACAACACTAATCACACTTGCACCCCTAGGGTATTCCACTTGTTGCCTTCAATAATGGGCCATATTGCATGTTAGGTCTCTTTGGGCAAAACAAAACAATCAAATGATCATAGTCCCTCGATGACGCTTTCGAAAGTTGCCTAAAAATGATCAAGTCCCTTAAAGAAAACATTGCCCAAAGATACTTGGCACCATTGCAATTATGGTCTAAACGATGACCCGCGCCCGTCCCTTTCACATCCTAACACAAGATTGTCCACCAAATACAATGGTGGAACAAAATTGTTAAAAGGGTTAAAAACATAGGAGAAATCTTTGAGAAATTTAGGAGTAGACAAACTCTTAGTTACTTGAATCAAACTTGCAAAATAAAACACTTGCCTATTTTCAAACCACACATCACTACACTTTCAAAACAACTTTCAAAAACAAATGAAAACCTTTCAAAAGACATACACCTTTGTATACATCCCAACATGGATCATTACAAAGGTTTCCACCACATTGGCTTCTTTTCAAAACATTTTCAAACCCACATACACAAAGCACCATTTCAAACAATTGAAAATTAAGGAAAGTTGATCTAAGCAAGTAACTAAGAGCCCATGGATAACCATGGATAGAAAGGGTGCTAATACCTTCTCTTTCTATAATCTACTCCCCGAACCCAAGAAAACATCTCAAAGGTTTTTGCTGTGCTTTTTAACCTTTCCTTAGGATAAAATAAAAAGTCGGTGGCGACTCTTGCTCAACCGAAATATTTGCAAAAACAAACGCAAAACCTCAAGTCAGTTCTCCCACCGTATCACAGAACTGGCGACTCTGCTGGGGAGAATTTTAAAAGTGGAGTAACCTTAGGGCTTAGATCACCCTCTTGCATGACTAATTGTTTGCTTTGATTGCTTTACATTTTTGCTCTCTTGTTTGGGTTTGCAATCCTACACCCGGATTTTGGGAAACATTCATAGATAGCAATACGTTATGGAAACTGTGCGGGGTATACCGACACGGTTGAAGAAATAGTTATATTAGTGCGACATATTTGTGAGTACCGGTAACCCTTGAGTTCAATCAAGGAGAGTACGGGGCCGCTGAGTGATGTCACTAAGAACTAATGACCTAGAACCTTACTTGACCATCTTGGCCTTACATTAGGGGTAGTGAGATGACCGGCTTTGGTTCAGTCCGAAGTTGGTAGATACTCGATACTACACTCATTGAGGGTTGTTTTCTTGGAATATTTTGGTCGCTAGTTAAGTGGCTAAACCAAAACAATGAACAATGAAAACAATCCAATTATTTTGAGCTCCTTAGAACCCAGTTACTATTTATAGGACAGGTTTTTAAGCCAACTACACTCAAGAGGGTACTTACCTATGAAACCTCATGCAAGCCTGAAACTAGGGTTTGGTGTGAATTGCTTGTACATATGTTTTGTGCATACATCATAAACATCATAAAGCATCATATGCATTCACTAACCATTTCAAGGGTTTAGATCTTCATCTTTGTTCTTGTTTTGTAGGTCATGGAAATTCCTCGCAGAAAAACCATCCAAGTCAGCCTTGTGAGAATCTCTCCTCAACTCAAGGAGCTCACCTCAAGAATTCCGGAAAGCTCATCCTTCAGTGAAAGACATGGTAGACTACTCAACTTAGTCAACACCAACATTGAAGAAGATATGATGAAAGTGCTATTCCAGTTCTTTGACCTTCTTCATCACTGTTTCACTTTCCCTGACTACCAGTTGGTGCCCACTTTGGAGGAATTTTCTCAACTCTTGAGAATTCCTATCCTCAATCAACTACCTTTCAACGGTACGGAAAAGGAACCAAAGCCTGAAGATGTTGCTTGAGCATTACGTCTACAGCCTTCTAACATCAAGGGGCATTGGGAAACCAGAAGCGGTGTCAAAGGATTCTTAGCAAAATTCTTGTTTGAGAAGGCACAAGAATGTTGGAATTCATTGGACCTACAAGCCTTTGAAGAAATTGTGGCACTCCTTATCTATGGGTTGGTCTTGTTCCCAAATCCTGACCAGCTAGTAGATGTCAATGCCGTCAAAATCTTCTTATCCAGAAATCCAATACCAACATTGCTTGGGGACATTCTTCACTCATTTTACACACAAACAATGAGAAAGAGGGGTGTTCTCATATGTTGTACTCCTCTCCTTGCAAGGTGGTTTATTTCGCACCTTCCACAATCTGTCTTGAAGAATGACCAAGGCTCAAGGTGGTCCCAACGATTGATGACTCTTACTCACTCTGATGTACATTGGTGTTCTCGGTCCAGAGAAAATGTCATCATCGTCGATCGTTGTGGAGAGTTCTCTAATGTCCCATTACTTGGCATTAGAGGGGGCATTACCTACAACCCTTTCCTAGCTTTGAGGCAATTTGGATATGCACGAAGAGATGGCCCTCACGACATGTTGATTCCTGACCTAGTTTTTGACTTCGACAACGATGCGCAAGGACTTCGCCAAAGGTTCATCAGAGCTTGGAGGATGCCCAACAAGGTTGATAGCAAGACACTGGGGCACAAGAACTCCATCCCTCTTGAGCCTTATCTCAAGTGGGTACGAGTACGAGCCCAGATTCTAATGATGTCTTATCCTCATGTTCTCCCTGTGATTAAAGAGCCTGTCGAGGAAGGAGAGGTTCCCTACACCATCCTACATCCTGACATGCCTACATCGTGGGAGGAGATGCAGAAGAGTTGGATCCAACTCAAGGATGAACGAAACACTTTTGAAGCCAGCTTCTACGCCAGCGAGAAGAAGGTTTTAGAGCTCACCCGCCGACTCCATGAGCAAGAGGCCCTCAACACCTACATTGCGCCAAAGAGGATGCGCAACGTCTTTTTACCTTGAGAAGTTGTTTTTGTAATATTTGGCCCATGGGGCACTTATGTACTAACAAATTTCTTCTTATTAATATGACGTGCGTTCTTTTTTGTCTGCAACAATTTTGAATTTCTAAAATCCTTGAATGCATTGCATAGATAGTGTTGTACCCCAAAATTTGCCCTCCCATATTCATCAAGAAATTGCCAAGTCAAGGTCACAAAATTCCCCCAGGGTTGTGCAGCTCAACTGTCTCCTATACAGTCAAAACTAGGGTTTGAGTTCTGGTCAAGCAAATAAACTTTTCAAAGGCCCAATCAAGTCTCACATGCCTACAAAGATGGTCAAGTGTCCTCATGTCAGGTTTCAAGGCATTCAGCTCAAGATTGCACAGTCAAAACCCTAGATTGCACTACAGTCAACTGTAGGGGCAAAATGGTCATTTGACAGTCAAAAGTTCAAATTTTTGGTCAATATATCATTTTGAAGCCACAAACATCATTTGATCAATGCTTGATCATGATTCTCAAAATTTGGCTCAGAAATCATCAAAGATGCAAAAGTTGCTATATTTGGACAGCTGAAAAAGTCAACTGAAATTGACCAGGGCATAACTTTCACATGGATTATCAGAAAAATTCCATCCAAAGCTCATTTTGAAGAGAAAGACATTTCCTACAATTCATCTTCATGTTCCAAGTCCAAGAAATGCTCTCACAAAAAGTTATCAATTTCAACATTATAGGTCATTTTCAAAAGTCAACAAAAAGTGACTTTAAGTCAAAGGCCATAACTTGAGATTGGTGAATCAAAATGACATGGGGCCAAAGGCATTGGTTAAAGGACTCAAAGACCTTTCCAAAATGTCCAAGAACATGTGAAAAGCTTAAAAATTGACCAAGTTATGCCTTGTGGAAGTTGGGAAATTTTTAGGAATTTTGAAAAGTCAACATTGATGCAAAAGGCCTAAAAATGCAAATGGGCCCATTTTTCTTCCAAATTTCTTCATGCCAAGCCTATGCACGACCACTAGGTCCAAAGGGAAGTATTCTCATATTTTTTAATTATTTATTTGAATTAATACTAATTTATATTCATTTAAATGATTTTAATATATGAAAAATATCAAACTAACCTAAAAAATCTTTTTGTGCACATTCTAATCTCTACAATTCGTGCATATCTCAAATAGGCAAGCTTTGGTGCTAATTGATCATGATTGAACAAAAACCATGAAAAAAGATTCAAAAAAATATCTTGTAAAATCAAATCTTGAAATCATTGAATACAAGAGATTTTGTGGAAATTTGTTAACCTAAAGTGATCACTACATATTCAGGAAGGAAAACCTAATGCCCTTGGACTGCAAGCTGCGCTCAAAAGCAAGGACAAAAACTTGAAAACTGTCAAAAAAAATTGGAAACTGATTTCAAGGTTCTAAGTAGATTCAAGCCTCCATTCCTTTGGCAATAGCTTCCTTGTGTGATTCTGAACGTGTATCAATCATAAACCACAAGCAAAGCTACAAGAATTGGTAAAACGGGTTCAAACTGTACCAAAGAACATCCACAATCGTATTTTGGTTTTAAGGCATGATCATGGCATTTTAATAATATATTCATGTTCCTTACAAGGTTTTACAACTGACCATTATATTTAATTGAGTTTTTGTGTTGTATAGAAGACATTGCCATGTTTCTTTTTTAGGGTTTTCAGGAGCTTGAAAGAGGGTTTTTACGTAGAGGCAAAATCAGAACTCCAAACCACCATGGTTGAACTCAGGGCTCAGAGACGAGAAGATCCATATGCTCGCGAACAATTTATGATGCCTAGGGTTCTAATCGTTATTTTTCAATAGGCACTTTTCTGCAACGCGTTAAAACCGTTGCCATATTGTTTTGATTTTCAGGCACGCGAAGAAGACAACTCCGTGGCACGCAGGGATTGGTTACATTCGAATTTGCGCGCGGTTTCAGATCATTAACCCATTTTATTTTATATTGATTACTCGTTATTATATATTAAATGAAAAACAAATGGCTCAGTGGTGACACGCTACGCTTGTAACTTCAAAGACCTGGGTTCAAGTCCCAGGTCTGGCAAATACTTAACATTATTTTTCAATAATTGATTCAATGCAACGCTAGTGTCCCAGTGCATCATGCGCTTACCCTCTCAAGCCACACACGCGTCCATCTCCCCCAGATCAAGGGCCAGGATTCAAAGAATGCCATAAGCACCAGTCAACGCGTTGCACATGATCCAGAAAGTCAATGAAATTCCATGCTTATTGGGCCAGGCTTTCCAAATTCATACCTCCTAAATTGGGGACTACACCCCACTCTGGTTTGCTTTCTTTATTTTATTTTTTATTTTAATTATTATGTGATTTATTTTATTGCTTTAATTAATTAATTTTCTTTTTTTTTTACAAAATATAAAAACATTAAAAAATACAGAAAAGACAAAAAAATACCATTTTTATTTTATTATTGCAATGAATAAATTGGAATGTAAATTGTTTAGTTTAATTAGGTTTTAATTTTAATTTCTTTTTTAATGAAAATCCAAAAACATGTAGAATTAGGTTAATTGATAGTTTTAATGTCTTTTTAATTTTTATTTCTCACAATACTATTTATTTATTATTTTTCATAATTAAAATTGTACATAATAAATTTTAGGTTTAATATTAGATCTTATTTTAATTCTTTCTTAATAACTAAAAAATACTAGAATTAGGGTTTGTCTTTTAATTTAATTTCAATTAATTTCTTTTCCTTATTAAATCTAAAAATATAAAAAATACCAAAAAACATTTAATCATTTAATCATTTAATCATTTAATCTTTAATCCTTATGAACTTTAATTATTTGCAAAAAAGGGTCCAACGCCCTATTTTCGTCTTAATTATTTAATTTGCACATTCATCTTATGTCGTTTAATTATAACTTTGTAAATATCCCAAAGCCATGTAATTTACTTTTCGCACTTTACTTCTTCGCATCATTTATTTTTCCGCTAAATCGGGTCTGGTTTAATTTTGGCGATGTGGACCCGCGCCTTTGTAATAGTCGTAGATTTATTTCCTCGCAAAATATTTAACTGTTAACCAAGCATGAAAGAATGAATGGACAAATTAAAATCAAGCGTAGAACACGACAAACATGACAAGACAAATAAACTGAAACATGACACACAATTCGTACACACCACCCCTAGGGTACGCCTCACTGTTGCCTTTCGAAAGGTGGTCGTCGAGTAGAAAACGTCTTAGTAAGTCCTCATGATCCGGGAACCTGGCATGAGGGTAGCTTCTAAGGTGTCTTCCCATTGCTCCGGTGATCACCATGTCCCGAACCTCGAATTGACCCGAACACCTCCAACGGTGGTGCTACCTACCTCTCAATGGTGGGATGGCACTACTTTTAAGGACATTTACACAGACGAATTCCTTAGGGTAGGTAGGTTCTCAAGGATACTTGCTCTAATTTCAAAACAAACTGAAATCTTTTCACACCAACACTTTTCAAAAGCTTTCAAAGCAAACTTTTCAAACACTCTGACGTACGAGTCGATCTGAAATTTTTTCAAAGAAACTTTTAAACCCACATTGAAAAGCAAACAAAACAATTTTGAAAACACATTGAGCAAGTATCTAAGAGCCCATGGATAACCATGGATAGAAAGGGTGCTAACACCTTCCCTTTCTATAACCTACCTCCCGAACCGAGAGCGATCTCTTAAAAGGAATTTTTCTGTGCTTTTGTCCTTTCCATTTGGAGAAAATAAAAGACGGTGGCGACTCTTGCTTCCGCGACATTTCGCGAACCAGCGTTAAACAGTCAGTTCCAGATCCACCGATCACAGATAGCATCTCATGCATCATGTGCATAACAGGTACCCTTTTTCTACAGGTTGCTTAATCTTCTTCGCTGTTTATTTTGAACAGTCATCATGAATCCATAATCATCCAGTGAGCAAGCAATCAAGGCCCTTCAGGCCCAAAGTGCCCAGTTTCAAGAAATGGTCATGAGCCTGGCCCAAGGTCAGCAAGAGTTGAAGGCTTTGCTCCTAAAGAAGAAGAAGAAGAAGAACAAGAGGACTGCGTTGTTCAATACTGGACGCAGGTTTCGGAACACACTCCATAACGAGGCTGATCCAACTACTTCCTCTGCAGAGAAAGACAGTCCCCAAGGGGGAGGAGCTCCTAGTCCTGCAGTCTCTGACAACGAGACGAATTACAATGACGAACAATACCCACCTGCTGCTGACAGATACAAGCAATTGGAGGACCGCTTGAGTGCCATGGAGATTCAAAATGTGTCGGGGCTGGATTTCGGAGATTTGGGGTTATCTTCTGGGGTGGTAATCCCACACAAGTTCAAGGCGCCTGCCTTTGCCAAATATGACGGGGCCTCCTGTCCAAAGCTGCACCTCAGATCGTACGTAAGGAAGATCCAACCTTACACGGCAGATAAGAACCTTTGGATCCACTTCTTCCAAGATAGCCTTTCGGGGTCACAGCTTGAGTGGTTCTATCAGCTAGATGGAACCAGTATCCGACATTCGGAAGATTTGGCGACCGCATTTTATAGACAATATCAATACAATTCTGACCTCGCTCCTACGCGTACCCAACTTCAGGGTATGTCGTTGGGAACGGGCGAAGGGTTCAAAGAATATGCGCAAAAATGGAGAGATTTGGCTGGCAGGGTGCAGCCTCCTTTGACTGATCGTGAATTGGTTGACATGTTTCTGGGGACCTTATCTGGTCCATTCTTCAATCATCTGGTTGGTAATTCCTCCGCTGGGTTTACAGATTTGATCCTGACAGGTGAAAGGATAGAAGCTGGCATCAGGTCAGGAAAAATACAGAAAGTTGCCTCCGCAAGTACTGAGAAGAGACCTTTCAAGAAGGAAGCTAGTGCAGTCTATGGTCCTAGAAGACAAGTCAAGCCAGAAAGCCGCCAAGCCGTCAATGCCTTGGTCATTTCAAAACCTGTTGCTGCTCCTCAGCAGTACAATCAGCAAAGGGGTGAGAGGCCCAAGAGGCAATACACTCGGTTGAGTATGACCTTGTCGCAAATCTTACCGCAACTGTTATCAACCAACTTGGTGACCATCAAAGAGGCTCCAAAGGTCGTGAATACTGCATCTCCTAAGTATAACCCAAATGCCCGCTGTGCTTACCATTCCGATAGCCCCGGGCATACTACTGATGATTGTTGGGCCCTGAGAAATAAGGTTCAAGACCTTATCGATGCGAAGGAAATTCAGTTTGAGGCGCCTGAGAGGCCAAATGTTGTAACTGCTCCTATGCCCCAGCATAGAGTAAATGCCATTGAGGAAGATTTGTATGTTGTTTCAGTGAATGATGTTGCTACCCCTCTATTGACTGTTAAGAGGAACTTACTGCTAGCCGGTTTATTTCCGGGTTGTAGAAAGGGTTGCCTCCTGTGTGCTGTTATCCCTACCGGTTGTCCGCTGCTAAAATCAGGCATCCAAAGCCTGATGGATAGCAAAGAAATTCGGTTCAAGAAAACTGCTGTTTTGTTTGTTTCCGCTGAAGAAGTATCTGTCGTCACAATTTTCAACAATCCTACCAAGGCTCCCCCGAGGAAGCCAGTCCAAATTATGTCTGTTGCACCCATTACCATTACTGTTCCGGGGCCCCTCCCCTATGAATCTAACAAGGCTGTCCCATGGCACTATGGGGCAGACGTGTATGTGCTTGGAGTGAAGCAGGAGTTCAACACCGGTACCAGTATCAGTAACATCATTGGTCCCGCCAAGATTACTCGCAGTGGCAGGCTCTTCTCGCCTGACATTGCACCGCCAGTTATCCGAAAACCTCTTATCATCACACCCGCAAGTGTGCATGTTTCAAATCAAGTTCCTGTGTCTACTACTGCCGCCGAGTCCTCTGGTGCTCGGGGCAAAGAAGTTGCTACCGATTTGCCTGCCCAGACGGAGGCACCAAAAAAGACTGCTGTTAAAGCCTCCCAACAAGAGATGGCGGAAATCCTTAAAATCATTAAAAAGAGTGACTTCAATGTCGTTGAACAGTTGGGGCATACCCCCTCCAAAATCTCTATGCTATCATTGCTGCTGTGCTCAGAGGCCCACGCCAAGGCCCTGATTTCATTTCTGAAAATGGCCCATGTGCCGCAAGAGACCTCTGCAGATCAGTTCACTGACTGTGTGGCTAATTTGACAACTGACAATGGTTTGGGGTTCTCAGATGCTGACCTTACCGCCAAGGGAAAAAACCACAATGATGTCCTGCATGTCTCTATAGAATGCAGGTGCACTACTCTCGCACACGTATTGGTGGACACCGGTTCTTCCCTGAATGTTTTGCCCAAGAAGGCCTTAGATCGGTTGGATTGTGAGGGCCTGGAATTGAAACCTAGTAATATCATTGTTAGAGCCTTCGACGGTTCTAAGAGGATGGTGCATGGTGAGGTAGACATTCCTATCCGTGTGGGTTCCCAAGTCTTCGACTCAACGTTCTACGTAATGGATATTCGTCCATCTTATTCCTGCTTGTTGGGTCGACCCTGGATTCACAAGGCTGGGGCGGTAACATCCACTCTACACCAAAAGCTCAAATACACTGTCAAAGGGAAGATTGTTATTGTGCAGGGTGAGGAGGAATACATGGTTAGTCACTTGAATTCATTCCGGTATATCGAGATGGACGGGGAGTTTATTGAAACACCCTTTCAACATTTTGAGGAGGTACCTCCAACATTGGCGTCAGCTGAGACAGTGGTTGAAGAAGACTTTTCGCTGAAGATGGCTTCCTTGAAGGATGCCCGGGCTGTGATCGAGAAAGACAAGTGCGCAAACTGGGGTCAGCTTCCTGACTTCACTCAAAAGACCGACAAATTTGGGCTGGGCTTCACTACAGAGGCTCAGAGGGATGTTCGCAAGGAGAGGATCAGAAAGGCTCCGGTGTTCATCACCAACCCAAGGGTGAATGCTATCGGGGAGGACGTAGAGGAAGCAGAATTTGACAGTTGGATCTATCCAACCACCAACAACGGACCAAGCAACTGGACGGCAAAGGATTTTACACCTATTACATTTGTCACGCAGTAATGAACTCTTTTGATTTTCAATTTGTAACAAACAATATGTTGAAACTTTTATTGGCTCGGTGTCCTACCCGGGGCACCGTGGCTCCATTTGTGAGGGCTTTTGTATGACATTTCCATATATCATTAATCAAAACATTGGACGTTTGTTGCATTTCAAATCTTGTGCTCTTTTTCTTTCTGTGTTATATATTGCAAAACAGCTATATTTACACACACTCACTTATACAAGTTTCAATCCACTCTGGATCTCACTGGTAACAGCTCTGCAACTGCCAGTTATGACTTCGAAAATTCGATCAACTTGGCCGAAGACGAAGGTGAAGATGATTGCGAAGTTCCTGGTGAACTCGCAAGACTGCTACTCCAGGAAGAGAGGGCCATTCAGCCGCATGAAGAGCCGGTGGAAACAGTGAACCTGGGTACTGAGACAGATAGAAAAGAAGTCAAGATTGGTGCCAATCTAGAGCTCAGCGTGAAGCAACGATTGATCCAGATGCTGCATGATTACATGGAGATCTTTGCTTGGTCTTACGAAGACATGCCTGGTTTGGATGCCGACATTGTAGTCCATCATCTGCCTACCAAGGAAGACTGCCCTCCGGTAAAGCAAAAGGTCCGCCGTATGCGTCCAGAGATGTCCGAAAAGATCAAAGCTGAGGTTATGAAGCAATTCGATGTCGGGTTTCTAGTAGTGACTTCTTACCCTCAGTGGGTTGCCAACGTGGTGCCAGTGTCGAAGAAGGACGGTAAAGTCAGAATGTGTGTCGATTACAGGGATCTAAACAGGGCAAGCCCCAAGGATGACTTCCCCCTACCTCACATCGACGTTCTTGTTGACAACACTGCTCAACATAAGGTATTCTCCTTCATGGATGGTTTTTCAGGGTATAATCAGATTAAGATGGCTCCTGAAGATATGGAAAAGACTACCTTTGTGACTCAGTGGGGCACCTTCTGCTACAAGGTCATGCCGTTCGGGTTGAAAAATGCTGGGGCAACCTACCAACGTGCCATGGTTGCTTTATTTCATGACATGATCCACCATGAGATAGAAGTGTATGTCGATGATATGATTGTAAGGTCCCAAACTGAGGAGGAACACCTTGACCATCTGCGGAAGCTGTTTGACCGACTAAAGTTGTACAAGCTGAGGTTGAACCCAAACAAATGCACCTTTGGGGTGAGGTCTGGAAAATTACTAGGTTTCATTGTAAGCGATAAAGGTATTCAGGTGGACCCTGCCAAGGTGAAAGCCATACAAGAGATGCCGACTCCCAAGACAGAGAAAGAAGTCAGAGGCTTTCTGGGACGTCTGAATTACATTGCCCGATTCATCTCACATCTGACTGCTACCTGTGAGCCAATCTTCAAATTGATGAAGAAAGATCAAGTAGTACGTTGGGACGATGAATGTCAGGCTGCTTTCGAAAAGATAAAGGACTATCTCCAAGAGCCACCCATTCTTATGCCTCCGGTTGAAGGGAGACCTCTAATATTATACTTGACAGTACTTGACAACTCGATGGGGTGTGTGCTGGGGCAGCATGACGAGTCTGGCAGAAAAGAGCATGCTATTTATTACCTGAGCAAAAAGTTTACCGATTGTGAGTCTCGGTACTCACTGCTCGAGAAAACTTGCTGCGCTCTGGTATGGGCTGCTCGCAGGCTGAGATAGTATATGTTGACTCACACTACTCTGTTGATTTCAAAGATGGATCCTATCAAGTACATATTCGAAAAGCCTGCTCTGTCAAAAAGAATAGCAAGATGGAAAATGATCTTGACAGAATATGATATCCAGTACACAACTCAAAAGGCAATCAAGGGAAGTGTATTGGCAGATCATTTGGCACACCAACCTGTGGACGATTACCAATCATTGAACTTCGAATTTCCGGACGAAGATATCATGGTAGTAATTGATTGTGAAGTACCCAGACCGGATGAAGGACCTGAGGAAGGATCCCGATGGTCTATGCATTTTGACGGAGCCTCGAACGCTTTGGGTAACGGCATCGGTGTTGTAATCATATCCCCCAAAGGAACTCATACTCCACTCACCGCCCGGCTGTGTTTCAACTGCACCAACAACATGGCAGAATATGAGGCATGTATCATGGGTCTTCAAGCTGCGATTGACTTAAGGATCAAGTTTCTGAGTGTCTTCGGAGATTCCGCTCTCGTGATCAATCAGATCAAAGTCGAGTGGGATACGAAACACCCAAATCTTATTCCTTACAAGGGGTATGTGTTGACTTTGCTTCCTCACTTTGAAGAGATAACTTTTGAACACTTCCCAAGAGAGGAGAATCAGTTAGCGGACGCACTAGCTACGATGTCTTCAATGTTCAAAGTCAAATGCGACAATGAGGCTCCCCGGATCGTTATCTGGAAGTTGGACGAACCCGCATACTGCTGCGATCTTGAGGCCGAAGAAGTCATCGAAAAACCCTGGTATCATGAGGTGAAGAGATACTTGGAAGATCAGGAATACCCTGAAGGCGCATCGGTCAATGACAAGAAGTTCTTGAGAAGGTTTGCTGCGAAATTCTTCCTCAGCAACGGCATTCTCTACAAACGAAACCATGATTCAACTTTACTGCGTTGTGTGGATAAGGCTGAAGCAGAGAAGATCATGGTAGAACTACATGAAGGTACATTCGGAACACATTCCAGTGGACACACCATGGCAAAGAAGATCCTTAGGGCAGGATATTTCTGGTCCACAATGGAAGCCGACTGTTACCAACATTCTCGAATTTGTCATAAATGCCAGATCTATGCGGATAAGGTGCATATCCCTCCGGTTCCTCTGAACGTCCTGACGGCACCTTGGCCTTTTGCAATGTGGGGCATCGATATGATCGGTGAGATCCGACCGACGGCATCCAACGGGCATCGCTTCATCTTGGTAGCGATTGATTACTTCACAAAGTGGGTTGAGGCAGCTTCCTACGCCATGGTAACCAAGAGCGTCGTGGCCCGTTTCATTCGGCATAACCTGATCTGTCGGTACGGCGTCCCGGAAAGGATCATTACGGACAATGGTACCAATCTTAACAACAATATGATCACTGAGCTCTGCGAGCAATTCAAGATACAGCACCACAACTCTTCTCCTTATCGGCCGAAGATGAATGGGGCTGTAGAAGCAACTAATAAGAATATCAAAAAGATTGTACAGAAGATGACAGTGACCTATAAAGATTGGCACGAAATGTTACCATTTGCTCTTCATGGGTACCGTACCTCAGCAAGGACGTCAACCGGGGCAACACCCTTTTCCTTGGTCTATGGCATGGAGGCAGTCTTGCCAATTGAAGTCCAGATACCCTCTCTCCGGATAATGAAGGATGCAGACTTGAGTGAAGATGACTGGATCCAGACTTGACTTGATCAATTAAACCTAATTGACGAAAAGAGACTCACCGCTATCTGTCATGGTCAGACGTACCAAAAACGGATGATCAGGGCATTTAACAAGAAAGTCAGACCACAAGAGTATCAAGTTGGGGATCTGGTAATCAAACGCATCATCCTTCCTCAAAGTGATCCCAGGGGCAAATAGACCCCTACGTACGAAGGGCCATTTGTGGTTAAACATGTGTTCTCAGGAGGAGCCATGATTCTGACCACCATGGATGGTGACGACCTTCCTCACCCCGCCAATGCAGACATAGTGAAAAGATACTACGCATGAATAAAAGACCCGCTAGGTTCACATACCTAGGCAAAAATAAGGGCTTCCCGGCGAACCAAAAGGGTTCGGGCAAAAATAAGGGATGAAATGAAAAAAATTTGTACACTCGGCAAGTCGAAAACTTGAAAAGGCGGCTTGGGCAAAAATAGGTATCCCGGTGGACTGAAAACCCGAAAGGGCGGTCCAGGAAAAAGTTAGGGATAAAGCTTAACGCTATGTCTCATTGGATCACCTTGCATCCAGAATTCGGCATCAACTATCTGGCTCAGACTTTGGCATCGATCAATCAGCTTCATCTTCAACTAAGCAACAAAGTGATGAGACGCTTGAAGACATAAAGGCGATAACAGAGTTGGAACCCAGTGGGAATATTGTGCACATAGCTGTTTTGTTTCCTTTTCAAAATTGTATAAACTTTATGTTGTTTGGCGGCGTTCTCTTACTAGGACGTCAGCCTCTTGTACAAAGACGCCTATTTACAGGCAAATTTCAAAATCAATACAAATTCACTTTTCCAAACAAATTGCCAATTGTTTTTTCTTTTTCTGTTTTGTCTTGCGAAGAACGTCCAATGTTCATTTTTGATATATGCATTTGACATTAAAATTGCTAAATACTTGCATATGAAACAAAAGACTAATTACAGGTGACATCAGAAGCAGGGGCAATGTAGAGTTGTCCAGGCAGTCTAGTTGTTTGGTCCGCCAGGGTACCAAGGTAGATTCAACTGAAGAATGTGACCAAGTTATCTCAACTCCCCACAGAGTAAGACAAGAATCAGCAATACCCTCCCAGGGAAGATTTAGTCTATCATCAGCCCTACAATAGGCACCCTGTTCCCCAGCAGGTCTTGAAGCTTATCCCCAGTAGATTCTGGAAGCTTATCCCCTGCAGAGTACGGACGTCTCTCCCGAGCTTTATTCAAAGTTATTTCTCACAAGGGCTTATAACTGGGTTATCCTCAGCTAATTACCACGGAAGATCGCCCTCGGCAAAGTTCTTCCTATCCCCAGCGGAGTTTATCATTGTTATCCCCAACGAAGTTTATCATTGTCATCCCCAGCGGAATCCATCATTGAAATCTTCAGCGGAGCTCTCATCAAAACTTTAGCGAAGTATCTCTTCCCACAGAGTAATTCCCCTCAGAGTAATCTTTCCAACAAGTTTATTCCCCAACGGAGTCATCTTCTCCTACCGGTATACTCTTGCAACCATCATCCCCAGCGGAAGCAAAGAGCTCTACTCTTTAATGTCAGCCCAGGATTTAATTCCCCGGCCGGTCGTCAAAGATTTATTTTCCTAAAGACGAAAATACATTCATATTTCATACATCTTGCTTACATACATGATAAAGTGCATACAACACTATCTCATGTTGAACATCATGACATCATGCATTTCATACATCATGACATTGCATACAACTGATGTTTTGCCTTTTCAGGGAAAAAGACAACCCAAAAGGCAACAATTCCATATTCGATTCCTGTATCCAGCCAGGGCACGTCTGAAGAATTTGAAGATTCGATTCCTGTATCCAGCCAGGGCATATCTATCAACTATCAAAATACCATATTCGATTCCTGTATCCAGCCAGGGCATATCTGTTGACGACTATTCCCAGATTCGATTCCTGTATCCAGCCAGGGCACATCTGAAGAGTTTGAAGATTCGATTCCTGTATCTAGCCAGGGCATGTCTATCAACTGACCACAATTCCAGATTCGATTCCTGTATCCAGCCAGGGCATATCTGTTGACGACTATTTCCAGATTCGATTCCTGTATCTAGCCAGGGCACGTCTGAAGAATTTGAAGATTTGATTCCTGTATCCAGCCAGGGCATATCTATCAACTGTCACAATTCCAGATTCAATTCCTGTATCCAGCCAGGGCATATCTGTTGACGACTATTTCCAGATTCGATACCTGTATCTAGCCAGGGCATGTCTGCATGAAGAGATTGAAGATCAAACACTTGTAACAAGCCAGGAAAACATCTGTCTTTCTCAAAGTACACAAGTTCTCGCTAAGGAATCTCTTATGCGATCAACACCTCCGAATGGCATCTATAAGCCCATTCCCGACAAGGTTCTGTCACACCTCCAGATGGCATCTATAAGCCCATCTCCCTGTCCACCATCTCTCCAAATGGCATCTATAAGCCCATTCCCGACATCACATTTGCTGATACTCCAACATGGGAGTGCAAATTTTCGGGCACTCTAGTGTCCAATCTCCTTTTACCCTCGAGTCACGAAAGGCAAACCTGCCAATCTAACTCTTCAAGTTCAAGAAGATTGAACAGGGGCAACTGTTGTACCCCAAAATTTTCCCTCCCATTTCCTCAACATTTTCTCATCACAAGACCCTTGGAGCTCAAGATCCAGTTAGGGTTTCCTCTGCTCAAGACTTCTCCTTGCACTGTTGACCCAAATTAGGGTTTGTGTTTGCACAAAGATATTTTGACCTAAAATACCTAAGATGACTTTCATACTTCATGTTGGACTCCCAAGTTTTATCCATACAAAGTTTCAAGTCTTGATTCCAAATTTTGCCCAGTCAATTGGACAGTTGACCTAGAAATCAACTGTATTGGGGAAAAAGTCAACTGTGGCCAATTGACAGTCAAATCTCATGAAAATTGACCCACATCAACATTATAAACTCACATGGACCATTTGATCAAGTTTGGATCATAATTCCACAAGAAATTTGATCAGATCACCAAAAGGGCAAAATGGTCATTTTTAGGGTTTTGACTGCACAAAGACAATTTTTGACTGTTTGACCTAGTCAATGGCAAATCAAACTCACATATGGACTCAAGGACCCCATGGAGTTGTCTTGACATACTCAACAAGTTCAAAAGATCCCAAATACACAAGATTGACAGTTGAATTTCCCAGTCAATTGATCAATTTTGACTGTATACTGAAAAGTCAAACTTTGACTTTTTGGTCAAAATCAAGTGTCATGATTCATTTTTCATCAAAACACGCCAAATCATGAAACTTGTTCATCAAGAAATCAAGAATTGCAAATTAGGGTTTGAAATGAAGATTTTTCATAACTTAGAATTTTTCTAAGTTATGAAAAACCCTAATTTTTTCCTAACTTTGTCCCACTTTCTCACCAAGATTCATTTGGATTCAAGAAAAATTCAAAACATGAAAGTTGTAGTACATTGAAAAATCTACAACTTTGATTCACAAAGTTTCCTCAAAAGAAGCTTGTAGCTCAAGTTATAATTTTTGGAACAAGGGTACCAAACCATTCTTAACTTAGAGAAATTTTGAACCATTTTAGGCAGGATTTTTGCCTAACTTCAAGACCATTTTTCACATGCTTCCACTTGGAATTTCAATTTTCATTTCAAAGATGGATTGTAGTACACATTCCAAGATTTCCAAAATGTCCAAGAACTCATCAAACAACCTCATGGTTAGGGAGAATCGAATTTGGCAAGTTGGGAAAAACTCACTTTTGATTTGGCCAATTTACATGTTCATACATTTGTGCCATTTTGAATTCAGCTTGCTTTCCTTGATTACAGGTCCTATATCCCATTTGCACTCAATAATTTAATTCTAACTCATTGTGCCAAGGCCTTATTTTGTGTGTTCAAACATTATATGCAAGATTAAGCCATTTTTAGATAAAGCATTATATCCATTTTAGAAAAGTTGCACTTTATGTCAAATGCAAATCCAAGCAAGTACATTGCAAATCCTTTTGGCACAAGTTTAGGAACTAATTACACTGATCAAGGCCAAGGTATGCAGCATAGATTGGGGGCCTGCACAAGTCTAGAAACACAAGTTGACATTTGTTGCTTAAAGTTGAAGAAAGCTAGCATAACATCTAACAACTCTCATTCCTGTGAACCAGAGCTTAAGCAAAGTTATCAAACACTTTCTAATCATCAAACCTAAGCTGAAACACGAGCCAACCATCTCCATTGCCTTCTAAAACACAGAATCACCCTCAAACTGCCCAAACAGGGTACCTGCTGCAGATTGAGTTCCATAGCTCAATCCATTCATGCATTCTTGCTAAAACCACTTCAAACACATCCCACATCATCCCTTGAAACTATTCCAAGCCTAAAACACGACCTGTAACACTCCCAAGCAACATCACCATTTTCATTTTCTTGTTTTACAGTTGAAGTTCCATAACACGATTCACTTGGTTTCAAAGCAAACTAAAGCTTGGAATAGCATCCCTGGACATCAAGGAAGTTATACCAATCATCACCTTGCATTTAAAGCACCTCCATCACCAGATATGATTCCAACTGAACAGGTAAGTTCATGAACTCATATCTCTCTATCCAGGCATTGTTAGCTTTAGGTTTGTGAAGAAAATATGTCACATTCATAGCCCTGAACATGCCCATGTAATTAGTTTTCATTTATGTTATGTGTGCTGTGAGAATTTGATGTCTGAACATGGAACAAAAACTAGGTCAGGAATTGGGGGAGAAGAAATTCTCTCTCATTTCTGAGAGTTAGATTGATTTCTTTATATGTCTAGAATCGTGGCTTCAAGCTCTACAGGTTTCATGTTGGAAGATTTGGCAAAAGATCAAGGAATCTGGAGATAGAAAACGCGTGTTGTTTGAACAGAAATGCTGGAGGTTGAAGATGACAGACTTTGGGCTGGGCCTGTTTCACTTTTCTTATTTGCACCCTTTTATTACTTTTGAACCCCCTTGGCCCATTATGCTTATTTTTATGATTTTTTGACTTTTTCTTTTTTGTTCTGACTTATTTATTTTTTCTCATAATATTAAAAATATAAAAATTATTTTTTAAACCATTTTTGTATTTATTAGGCATTTATTTGTTTAAATAATATTTGTACATAAATAAATACCTAGATATACTTTTATTTTAAAAATACTAAAAAATAATGCAAACATGTTTATTTTCTGATTTTATTTTATATTACCTCTTGAAAACATTTTACATAAAATATACTTTTTTTATAAATATTAAATATTATTATTTTGTATATAATATATATTTAGTAAATAATACAAATACATACATATATATTAGTATATTTAGGTTAAAAAATACAAAATATATATATTTTTATTTTTATTAATATTTAACATTAAAAATACCTTTTTGACAAATATACTTCTCTATTATTTATTTTTTGTACATAACTAATAAATGTTGTATATATTAAATAATTAATACCTTTTATTTAATAAATTAGGGTTTTGCCATAAAACATAAAAAACTCCAAAAAATTAATACTTTTATTTTGTTTATTTAACATATAAAAAACACTTTTTTTCATACATATAAAAAAATATTTTTTGCATCTTGCATATTTATTCCATTTTTATTTAATTTGTGCAAATTAATTACCTTGTAAATTCTCAATTTGATGTAATAGTCTAGGTTTAAATTCCTTGTCAAAATACCCCCATTTGAACATTTGTACCCCCCTTCCCATATATTATGTTGTAATAACTTAGGAACTTTATTTTTTCGCGCTTTAATGCTTTCTAAATATACCATGTTAGAATTAGGGTTTGTATGCGAATTAAAAACAACAAAAATAGTTTGACCTAATTTCAAGATAAACAAGCATGAAAATGGACAACACTAATCACACTTGCACCCCTAGGGTATTCCACTTGTTGCCTTCAATAATGGGCCATATTGCATGTTAGGTCTCTTTGGGCAAAATAAAACAATCAAATGATCATAGTCCCTCGATGACGCTTTCGAAAGTTGTCTAAAAAATGATCAAGTCCCTTAAAGAAAACATTGCCCAAAGATACTTGGCACCATTGCAATTATGGTCTAAACGATGACCCGCGCCCGTCCCTTTCACATCCTAACACAAGATTGTCCACCAAATATAATGGTGGAACAAAATTGTTAAAAGGGTTAAAAACATAGGAGAAATCTTTGAGAAATTTAGGAGTAGACAAACTCTTAGTTACTTGAATCAAACTTGCAAAACAAAACACTTGCCTATTTTCAAACCACGCATCACTACACTTTCAAAACAACTTTCAAAAACAAATGAAAACCTTTCAAAAGACATACACCTTTGTATACATCTCAACATGGATCATTACAAAGGTTGCCACCACATTGGCTTCTTTTCAAAACATTTTCAAACCCACACACACAAAGCACCATTTCAAACAATTGAAAATTAAGGCAAGTTGATCTAAGCAAGTAACTAAGAGTCCATGGATAACCATGGATAGAAAGGGTGCTAATACCTTCCCTTTCTATAATCTACTCCCCGAACCCAAGAAAACATCTCAAAGGTTTTTGCTGTGCTTTTTAACCTTTCCTTAGGATAAAATAAAAAGTCGGTGGCGACTCTTGCTCGACCGAAACATTTGCGAAAACAAACGCAAAACCTCAAGTCAGTTCTCCCACCATATCACAGTTTCCTCATCCATAATAAGACATTCTTCTTTGTTGAATTTGATCTTGAACCCTCTATCACAAAGTTGACTTATGCTAAGAAGTTTGTGCTTTAATCCTTCAACATAGAGAACATCCTCAATTTGAATGGATGGAGGTGTGCCAACTATTCCAACACCAAGAATCTTTCCTTTGGTGTTGTCTCCATAGGTGACATACCCTTTGGCTTTATGTACTAGATATGAAAATTGGTGTACATCTCCTGTCATATGCTTTGAACATCCACTATCAAGATACCAAACATTTGATGTGGATTTCAAGCATACCTACGAAAACAAATTATTCTTTGTTAGGTACCCAAGTTGCCTTGGGTCCTTCATAGTTAGTTCCCTTTTTCACCCACACATAATGCCCACTTGCCATACTAAAGTTTCTAACATAGCAAGCATTAGGTGTATGGCCTTTAATACCACAATAAAAACAAGTAGGTTCAAAGTTACTTCTATATCTAGAAGGATAAGATTTCTTCTTAGGAAATGTTTTCTTTTTCGATACATTTGCCTTTTTCTTTTGATGATTATGAAAAACTTGCTTCTTTTCTACTTTCTTGGGATTGGAACTATTACTAGCCTTTACAAAAACAGTGGGATTGTTACTTGGTTTCTTAGTATTCACATAACCAAGACCTCTTTTATCATTTGGATAACGTTGTTTGCTTAGTAATCCTTCCAATCCTATTTGTCCCTTTTCATATTTTTCAATGACTCTTTTCAATTGAACAATTTGAAAGACATTTGATTCACACTTGGAGCATGTAAAGTTTTCTTTTTCTTTAATAAAATTTTGTTTTTGAAGATCAAAATCTTTAGTCATGGTGCCAATTTTTTCTAGACAAATTAGAAGTTATTTTTCTTGATTTGACACCTTTTTGTATAAACTTTTGCATTCTCTCAAGAGTTCATCAATAGCACCTTGAACATCATCATCAAAAATATTAAATTCATTACTAACCTCTTCTTCATCGTCGGAGTGATGTGAGGCCATCAATGCTAGATTTGCACATTCGTCGCTTTCCGAATCGGATGAAGAACTTATCTCATTATCTTCCCATGCAACATAAGCCTTTTTGTTCTTGAACTCCTTTTTGCCTTTGAATCCATTTTTCTTGGAGAGTTTTGGACAATCCGGCTTTATGTGACCTTGCTTTCCACATTCATAGCATGTGACATCTTGTGATGACGTGGAGGCTTCTTTATCTTTATACTTATAGAATTTCTTTCTTTTGACAAAGTTAGCATTATGAAGATTACTTTTATGACCAAAATATTTTCCTAACCTTTTTAC
This sequence comes from Vicia faba, assembly GCA_948472305.1. Classification (NCBI taxonomy): domain Eukaryota; kingdom Viridiplantae; phylum Streptophyta; class Magnoliopsida; order Fabales; family Fabaceae; genus Vicia; species Vicia faba. The sequence goes on along the minus strand of OX451739.1, from coordinate 520,517,012 downwards.
AAGAAGCAAGAGATTTTCATCTTCGTCCGATGCATCTTTATCTTGACTTTCTTTTGAATCAACTTTCAAAGCAATGCCTTTGGATTTCTTCTCATTATTCTCATGTTTTTCAAGTCTTCCAAGTTCCGTCTCATATTCTTGAAGCTTTCCGAAAAGTGTTGCGGAAGTCATAGTTGCTAGGCTTTTCTTTTCGGATATTGCCGTCACTTTTGGTTGCCATTCCGTCGTTAAAGACCTAAGCACTTTAAGATTTAATTCATCGTTAGTTAAAGTCTTACCAAGTGCCTTCAAATGGTTTGTCAAGTGAACGAATCTCTTTTGCAAGTCAAGGATGGATTCTCCGGGCAACATTCTGAATAATTCATATTCTTGACTCAAAGTGTTCAATCTAGACCTTTTGACTTCGACGGTTCCTTCATGAGTTTCTACAAGAGTATCCCAAATTTCCTTTGCCGTTGTACATACCGATACTCGGAAAAATTCATCCATACTAAGAGCACTTTGGAGAATATTGATTGCCTTCTTGTCAAAGAGAACTTTTTTCTTGTCATCGTCATCCCATGATGTTTTAGGCTTTGATGACCCAACTCCATTGACCACACACACCGGAGTAAATGGACCATTCTCAACAACATTCCATATTTCTTCTCCTTGCGCTTCAAGATGAGCCTTCATGCGAATTTTCCAAAAGTCAAAGTATTCACCACAAAACAATGGAGGCTTGTTGTTATTACCACCATCTTTGAAAACCGGATTTGGATTTGCGGAAGCCATTCTGGATCTTTAGGAACAAGTTACCTATAACTTGCTCTGATGCCAATTGTAAGTCTAAGAGTGCCTAAGAGGGGGGGGGGGGGGGGGGGTGAATTAGGTCTATAAAAATTTATTCGGTTTTATGAGAATACTTGTAGTAGTTTTTGGTTAAGTGTTTGAAGGTTTTAATTATATCTTTTCTTTTCCTGATTATGGTGATGAAAGCGATAAATGCGGAAAAGTAAAGAACACGGTGATATATCCTAGTTCCCCTCACAATCCGAGAGTACTCCAGTCCCCTTTCCAACACGAAAGAGATTTCACTATAGTTAGAATGATTGTACAGCCTATGCTTACTATCTAACCTATAGGGTGATCAAAGGTTCTTAACACCTTTAAGATCAAACAAACACTAATGTGAATGAAGAACAATCCTCTTCAAATCACAACACTTACTTCCAACAATCCTGGATAGTAAGGGAATAATTTCTTTAAGTAATACAACGATTAATTTGAAATAGATGGATAGCACTATCAATCTTCAATTGATCTTCTTCTTCAAGATATAAACAATTCTCAAGCAATGATTATAAATATTCACAATGTATGTATGAAACTTGTAATGATTTCTTAATGAAAGTGTATATGGTAAGTTTCACAAAATTATGAACACATGAAAGTTTAAGTGCAAATTTGAATGAATGAGAAAATTGTTAATATGAAGAAGGTTTATTATTTTTTCTTGTTGTTGTTTAAATCTGAAAATCTGCATAATTTATAATGTTACAAGAACCTCTTCATTCATGCCATTTGATATGAAAAGATGCAATGCATTCATGAAAGAGTACCACTTGAAAAATGTTCAAAATCCAAAAGAAAAGCTGCACTGGTTCACTAGGAACCGGTTCCGACACTGACAGAAACCGGTTCTTAGTGAATTTTATAAACAAGATTTCAAAAATAACACGCAGGAACCGGTTCCCCTATTGGTACAACCCGGTTCCTGGTACAAATTCCAGGGACATGTTTTTTGGACAAGTTTGGAACTCGGTTCCCTGTTAGGGAGGAATCGGTTCCTGATAGATTATTTTCAAAAATTCTTTTTGAAAAAGGTTTCAAACATAGTTTTTCTTAAATGTAAACATGTGGGATATGTATATGATTATGAATGCATATTTTGTGAACATCTATATTCAAGATTAAGAATTATTTATACCATTTGACATTTGTTGATTCTTCAATAATTCTTTTTCTAATCTTCAAGACTTTTATATGATGTTGATAAGCTTTTTGCACATCCTTTGAATGTTGATGTCCATGTTGTCTTCATCAAAACAAATGCTTTAAATATGACTTGAGAAGCTTGCAATTACACAAGTTTGCTCAGTCAATTGCTCAAATATTGGAAAATCAACTATGTTAGGTCAAAAGTCAATTGTGGCCTATATATAGTCAAACTTCAAGATTTTTTGGTCAACCTCAACATTTTGAAGTTATAATCATTATTTTATCAAGGGTTGATCACGATTCCTCAAGAAATGCTCCTAATTCATCAAAAGTCAAGAATTGCTAATTAAGGTTTCAATAGGAAAAGTCAACCAAACTTTGACTAGGCATAACTTTCTCATATACGTCATCCATTTATTCCCAACCAAATCTCATTTTGAATAGGATTCAATTACCTACAACTTCTCTTCAGTCCTCAAGTCCAAGAAATGCACCATTTGAAAGATACAAGTTTATATATTACAGGTCATTTTTAGAAAGTCAATTAAAGCCACTTTTTTCCAACACCTTTAACATCAAGATAATACCTTCAAATGCAAAATTGATCAAAATAGGCATTGAATTAGACATCTTGAGCTTTCTAAAAAGTCAAAGATTATCATCATAAGATAAAAATTGAGCAAGTTATGGCTTGCCCATGTTGGGAAAATTTGGGAAATTTCAAGAAAAGTGCATTGAGCAAATTTGAGCGTTTAAGGCAATGACTCATTTTTTTGGACTTCAAACATTTTCCTAAGATTATAAAGGACCCCTAAAACCATTTTTGCATAGTCTTTATTTTATTTGCATTTTATATTAATTTTATTTAATTAAAATCAAATAAATCAAAATTATTGCAAAATATATGGGCCATTATCATTGGGGGTTAGTTTGATACATAGAAAGGCCCCAAATTTCGTGAGCAGCAAGACCAGCATGTCTACATTTATGCAAATTTGAAAAATGGACAAAATCCCATGCTTTTGGCCAAGGTTACAACTTTGCATTCATGGTTTTGAAACCACATAATCATGGTGGTTATTGCCCTTGTTTCTTTGTCTCCTCACTACTCTCTATATAAACAAGCCATTAGCCAGCTCCAAACACGTACACATAGCCTGGGGAATCTCTGAAAATTTTGCAAAAAAAACACCAAATTTGTCAAATTCGAATTTCTGTCTCCAACCTATTTTAATCCCAAACAAGGATCCTAATCCATTCCTGGATATCCCTTGAAGCTTTTCCAACCGTTACCAGGCCTTAAAACACAACAAAACGCTTCCTACAAGTCACGGTTTGCCATACTCTTCTTAACTTCGTGTTCTTATATTCTTGCGTTATTAATCAATTTTAACTGCATATTTGTGTTTGTATGGATGTATATAAGGTTTCTGAATTGTCCAATTGAAGCTTAGGTACAAGAATGGCATTCCACCATTGTTAGGGTTCAAACCTCTAAATTGGGATTTTTCACAATGACCAAAATTAGCCCAAACTAAGGACATCATCTTGCTCAGGAGGATGAGACCAATCAACCCATGGCCTCAAAATTCATTTTCATTGCGTATTGTGAGTTTTACAGGTTACAGGTGTTATAGTGACAGACCAAAAATGTCACTATAGGTATTATAATCTAAGACGACGGAGGGAGGAAGAAGACAATACGTGGCAGCCCCTCATTGGGCAGTTTGAATCTGCGCGCGTTTTCCTTTTTGTTTTAAATAATTTTTGGAAATTTCAAATATATTATTATTGTTTGACATGTATAAACGATTGGCTTGGCAGCTCAGTTCGTAATGAAGCACGCGTATAAGAGAGAGGACTTGGGTTCGAGTCCCAGGTCCAGCATTTATTTTTTCTAACATTTCTTGATTACAGATCCAATGTGCCTTAGCTATGCATGTCTAATATAAGCCCAGATCATGACCATCAGATCATGATTGATCCAGATATGAGCGCCCCAATGCAAAGTCTATCATGCACCTTCAAGAGCAGTCCACACTGGATCCAACAATATAAATCTGGGCTCCAACGTTTTGGGCCTAGCACAAAATTCCAGCACACCCCCTTATTTTTCTTTTAGCATTTCAGCCCATTTGGGCATTTTTGTTTTGTTTGTATTTTTATTTATTTATTTTGTTTTCTTTTATTATTTAATTAACATGATAATAAAAAAAAACTCACAAAAAAATTAGGCATAGATTTTTTAATTAAATAATTAATTAATTAAATTTTAACTATTTTCTTAATTTAAAATGAACTAGAACTTAGAATTTAATTTAATCATTTTCTTTTCATAATAAAAAACACAAAAAATATATTAGGATTAGTTTTTCTTTTATAACCTAGATTAATTTTCCATTTAATATTTATTTTTCTTAATTAAATTTAGAATTAATTTTTCTTTAACAAAACCCAAAACAAAAAAAAAGATTTTTCTTTACTAAGAATTTTTCTTAGGTTGTTAGACATATTGTTTTATCTTGCCCGCATTTATTTTATTTTCGTATTTTTATAAATGTAACTGCATACTGGTATGTAATAGATTAAATAGGGCTTTTTACAGTTTTCTTTATTTTTTCTCCCCCATTTTGTATAGTGTAATTTCCCCTCTCCGAAAGCCATGTAATAGTCTAAATTTATGCTTTCCCCACTTTATTTCCTGTACATTTTAACTGTTAGTAACTAGGCGTGTATGGAAAGACTAATAATCAAACGTTAGCAAACATTAACAAAAAGATAAATGACTGAATTGAACACAATCACATACAAGCACCTCTAGGGTCTCCCACTTTGGTTGCCTTTAAGAAATAAAACAGTCATGAGGCAGGAATGCTTTAGCAAAGACCCATAAATCAAAATATCATAGTCCCTCGATGACCCTACACTTGCCTTTCGGTAAATGATCTAGTCCATAAAAGAAAATTGCTAAAGCGTCTCCACAAGTTGCCTTTGTGACTGTAAAACGTCCCTTCGATTTTCCCTCAAACATCCAACGATAGGGCTACCTACTCACTAATAGTAGGATAGCACTCTCTAAAGAATAGAAGGAAAAAAACGACCCTTTTCGAGTATAAAAGTAGATAGCTGTTAGAAGTTTGCTCAAAAAACATTTTGCACTTACACAAATACTACTTATCAAAAGCAATTTTCAAAACATCTGCTTTGTTAACACTCTTGAGGACTGATAAAAGAGTTAAACGCAAAGCAAATCGCCGCACTAAGGCGTTTTCCAAACATTTTCAAAACACACAAAGCAAAAAGGTATTTCAAAACGAGCAAACCTCTAAGAGCCTGTGGAAAACCACAGATGGAAAGGGTGTTAACACCTTCCCTTTCCATAATCTACCTCCCTTACTCAGAAAATTCTCGAAAAGGTCTTTTTCTGTTCTTTTCACCCTTTCCTTTGTCGGATAAAAGAAAAGACGGTGGCGACTCTTGCTTACCGCAATATTTGCAAACACAAACGTAAAACCAGTACAGTATTAAACAATTAGTTTTGCCACCGTATCAGTGTCTAACTTAGATCTCCAACCTTGCAAATCCCAGTAAAAGATTCAAAATCAACCATAGTCAAATAACGGAAATACACCCATATAGAATCAGTCAACAAAAAAAATCACATGCTTTAAGCTCTGAATTCTACCTAGAAACTCTGATCTCGATTCCTTAAGTTCCTGAGAAACAATAATTAAATATTAATAACTATAGTATAATAATAACTATAGTTTTTGTTAGAACAAGATTGGTTCTGATCATATCTCAGAGTTTTGATGATAATAATAAAATATATTTTGTATAATTGATACTCTGATGAGCATATTTCTTTGTTTCAGGTAATGTCCTGACTGAAGTATTTTCTAAGGTGAAAATTATTTTACGTGCTGAGCTGAATAAAAATGAAGAAGTTCTTTGATGAAAGAACTATTTATTTTTAGCGTAAGTTTTGACGCTGGCTCTGATAAGAAGCTATTTAAAGCATCCTCTAATCTTAGCAAGTTTCCATACAAACTCTTTTCAGAAGTACTTTGCAAGCAAGCTCTGATGAGAAGTTATTTGCAAGCAAATTCTGAAGCAAGTTCTGAAAGATTAAAGAAGCAAACAGTCTTGTCAAGTTTCAGGAAACATGCTCTGACAATGCCGTTTGTTCATTTAATACAAAGACGACAAAAGCACTCAAGTGTCTCTACGCTAGTTCATTGAAAAGAACAATAATGCAAGCCAACACGCAAACATTAATTGCTCCTCACTTTTGAAGGCAGTAACGGTCGTTTTCCTCATGCTATAAATAAAAGATCATTTATTGCAAGCCAACTACCCAACTAACGTGAAAATAATTCTGTTGCTCACAAACACTTTGTTATTTTCTCAAGTGCAAAACTTATCTTAGTGATAAATCACAGTTTGTGATATACTCCCTCCATTCTCTTTTATAAGAAAATTTTGACTTTTTAGATTCATTAAATAAATGATGTATTTAGACTATATATTTGTTAGATACATCAACTATTCAATGAACCTAAAAAATTAAAATTTTCTTATAAATAGGAATGAAGGGAGTAGCTTTCTAAGAAGCAATTTGTTTCACTATTGTAAAATTTAATTCTTGTAGTTGTTCCTTGAGAGACCAAGCTTGGTCAGATTTCTCAAGAAGGCTAGAACTAGTTTGAGTCTTAGTAGTGTTAGTCACTTGTAAGTTTACTTGTGCTTTGTATTGTTAGTCTCAACAGTTTGGTTGTGTGATCGTAATCTGTTTGATTATAGTAAATTAAGTCCTTATTGAGAAAGGCGAAATCACCTTGGCGGGTGGACTGGGGTAGTTTGAATTCAAACGAACAAGGATAAAAATAACCGTGTACAATATTAAACAATCGGTTCTGCCACCGTATCAGTGTCTAACTTAGATCTCCAACCTTGCAAATCCCAGTAAAAGATTCAAAATCAACCATAGTCAAATAACGAAAATACACCCATATAGAATCAGTCAACAAAAAAAATCGCCTGCTTTAAGCTCTGAATTCTACCTAGAAACTCTGATCTCGATTCCTTAAGTTCCTGAGAAACAATAATTAAATATTAATAACTATAGTATAATAATAAGTAGGACGTTAAAAGTCCCATCATCATATTTTACCGCGATTTTTAAGTAAATGGAAGTGATGTTCTCTTTCTGAAAATAAAAAAAAAATAAAAAAAAAATAAAAAAACATATGGTTAATTTAGAAAATGAAGAAGAAAACAGAGTGAAATCAGAAAGATGAAGAGGACGAAGAAGAGAACAGTAAAGAGAGGAGCGATGGAATCTGGCGAAGACATTGGAGATTTGGGATTTTAGCAAACCTACTGTGGATGAAGAGAGTGTTGTTGTTGAGGCAGAGAGGGAGATGAAATATTAGGGTTCGTAGGATTTGAACTGTTGATGAAAAGAAATGTTTGTTGTTGTGCCTTTTTATTAACCATCATTCTGAAAGCAAAATTAATTGATGGAATTGGAAAAGCTTTACCATGGTTTCGTGGAAAAGAATTTACATTAGTAATGATTCAATAAATTAAATGATGGAATTGGAAAAGATTTATCATTGTTTTAATGCAAAGTCACGCTTGAACATAATAATAGATAAAAAATAAATGAAATCAATAATAAAAAAAAAATAGAATTACATTAATTAAAACTTTTCTCTTATAGCAAGATATAAAAAAGGTAGAATGACTGAGAGTTTGCGAAGTGTCAAAAAAACTCATCTTGCTTTATTCTATTATATGATTAATTAAAAATTAAATTAAATAGTTTGCAAATCCTTATTAACTGGTGGTTTAAATAGTCTTTTGGTCACTGTAAGTTGGCGTGTTTTTATTTTTCGTCCCTATATCTGTTTTTTGTGTGGATAAAGTCCTTAAATGTTGAATTTCATTTGATTTTAGTCCCTAAAATTAAAATTCGCAGGAAATCTACAGGTTTCCTACAGATTTTCCTTCAAATTTTCCTACGGATTTTAACTTTAGAGAGTAAAACCAAAAGGATTTTGACATTCAAGGAACATTTCCACAAAAAAGAAAAAGATACATGGACGAAAATAAAAAACACACCAACTTACAAGGACCAAAAGACTACTTATGCCTTAATTTAAAATTCTGATAATGCTAGATTGGATGTCTTCACTAGGGTTCAAACCTTAATACTCACAGTTGTGTGTGTGAATTTCTAATAGTTGTTACCACATTGTCTATAGACAAAAAATATATTTATTAGGTACTAAAAAAGTAATATATGTTCTTGTTTAGATATTAATGTTAAATAAACTTGACAAAATGTGTTTCATACTTGAACTTGAACTGTGATTGATTGGTGATGATGGACTTCTGATGCTGTGGTATGGATCTTAGAAACAGCGGTACATAGGTGGACCTGCAACGTTAACACTCTAACACCCAAGTCAATTACTGAGTCCAAAATGAGTGAAGTGAAAATATGAGTTCAGAAAGTGTACGTTGTGTCTCACTTGTGTCAATTATATATGAAGGATAACTTTAATAGATTTTGCATTAGTGGGTTTAACACTTGAGTCTCATTTGCATTGGACCTTTGACCGACCCAAAACAATGAAAGTAAGATATATTATACAAAGATTATATATATATATATATATATATATATATATATATATATATATATATATATATATATATATATATATATATATAAGAGCCTTTGTTTGTCTAAGTCTAAGTCTGCTTGTAGCAGCACTTCTGAGACAAGTAAAGAAAATGACTCTAGCATTGCACATCAAAATCAACATCATCTTCAACTTGGTCAAAGCATGTCTCAAACAGCTTCTTTTACCGAGTTACTCACTGCCGGAATTGGTCATAATAATCAGATTCATCATGCTGGTTTCTCAGGACATTCCCCATTTGCTAGTGAAAATGAAAACCAGTCAGATATGATTCACCTGCAGCATTTTCCATTCATGTCTGACCCACATCTTATGCAACCATCTGTGGTTAATTCTTCTTCATCCTCGTCTTCTCATCATGATAATTACAATCTCAACTTCACCATATCCTCTTCGGGCCTTGTTGGTTACAATAGGGGGACCCTTCAGTCCAATTCACTTTTGCCTCACTTCCACAGGTTTTCAACTATGGATCATGGATCATCAACAACAACATCATCATCCAATAATTTACCTACTTTCTTCACAGGACCTCCTGTTCCTCATCCTCCTCTTGCTGCTACTCCATCCATGGATCAACAACTTCATTTCTCACCTCTCTTTGACGCTCGCTTGCAACTTTTCTATCGCGATGGAAGCCACCATTCAGATCAGAAGGACAACAAATGCAATAAGAACTAAGTTCTTCATGGAAGACCCCGTTTTCCTTTCTTCCAAGTAAGCCCCCACAACTCAAAATTTAATCTTTCTATGTTTTCCCTCACATTTGAGATTTTTAGATGTTACCCTTTTCATTTTTTTTATCTTGTTTTTATTTTTATTTTTTATCCCTAGACCAAACAGTAATAACCACTAGAAACTCACACTAACGGCCGAGTATTAAGATTCAAATCCTGATATAACGTCCAACCTAATAATATCAACGAGTTTTTATTCATCACTTACAGAGGGAGTAATTAGTACTAAACCTAAAGACATATACCAGATGAATATTTAATTATTTGAAAGATTATGTGTTGTTGGATTCATGTGGTGTGTGCAAAACAATGAGGCAGTGAGTGGCTATATCTTGGTAATGGTAAACAAATTGGCCACTACTGGACATTGTTTAAGGAGGTGCTGCTATGCTATCTGGTTAAAATATTTGTCATTTTGTTGAGTCCTGCACTCACTGCATGAATTGGCGTGAATAGGGTTTACAATCCATTGGCTGTCTCCTTTTCAGTTCTTTCATTGTCCTTGGTTCCCCTTCTCTCTAGCACCTTTGAGTTCATGCCATGTGTAACATTTCTCATGGCAAACACAGTGTGTAAATGCAAATAATCAAATTCAACTTTAGGACTTATGCATGTCAGTAACTATGTGGAAAAATATATACTATGATTAGTGACTTTTTCATATGGTGAAAGGTTCATGCATGTGTATAACCAAAACTTGACCCTTCAAGCATAGGAAGAAACAGATTCACAAAGTATTGAAAGTAATGATATTTATTCATCTTCATGTTTTACTGCAGCATATATATTAGAAGATATTTTGAAAACTATATAATAGCAAAGTGACATAATGATCAACAAAATTTGATGTATGTGTAAAACGTTTTTCTTTGTATATAATACCAAAAAGTTGTCCAGAATACCAATGTCTGGTGGAATGGGAAGACAATGACCATTTGAATAGCTACCACTCATAGATACAACTGTAACAATTTTTGCTCTAGCATCATGTATATAAATTTTTGCATCTTGAAACCGAATAGTATGGAACGCATGAATGATATCTGCAACAATGACAAATATGAAGCATGTTGCCTAACCACTTCCAAATGAGCACTCGATAAAAAGATGAACCAACATTTCAAACACAACCATAAACAATCTCTTTAAAAAATATGTAGAGTGTTCTAGTCAAGTGTGTAACTCTAAATCCATAATGTATATTGGCTATATGACACTTGCATTACTCAAAACTCTTTCTACTCTTCTCTCAAGCACTCCTCAAGCCTCTGCTTCGGGAACTTTAATTTGGAGCTCTTATATTCCTCCATCAAACTCTTCACTATTTTGGAGATTGATTTATAATCCTCTCTCAAGCAGTTTTTAAGGGGAAAAAAAATATAAAGAAACACATAATAAAGTTATCATAAAACGAATAGTACTTTTTAAAAGAAAATTTAATTTAAATCTAAATCATATATTTAACTGTCATGGAAGTATATATAAAGAAGATCATAGAAATTAAATCCATTGATGGCATAGTAACGTTTGGTTGAATAAGAACATAAAGTTTACTCTATTAAAAATTAGAAAATCTAACAAAAGAAACAATAAAACAACCGTACTAGTCCTGAAAGAAGCATTACATATAACTCAAAACCGAAAGAAAAAAAATTAAACAATACTCTTAGCCATCCTCACTCTTTAGCATCTTCATTCTTCTTCGTTTTCGAAACCACAGTTGAATTCTTCAGCTCTTTACTTTCTTCAATTTCTTGTGACTCATTGCTATTGAGTAAAAGGTATAACTTTTCATTAACCCTAAATGACCAAATGTCAAGTTTTTGATTTTCTTTAAATTTATTCTCCAACAAAACATGTGTCCAATCTTGATGAAGAATATAAATGCTAGTAGTCTTCATGTTCCACTTCTTCAAAAACAACGAGAATTCGTTAAAACAAGGATCTAACACAGTCACTTTTATACCAATCGGTTTTTCTTCTTGATCCCTTGTTTCCAAGGTTGCCTTTTCTATTTCTGTGAGGAAATCAGATTTGATTTGTGTAATTGGCATTGAAAGACGATTGAGATTATTGTTGAGATCTGACTTAAACAATTCCTTACACATGATATATTTAATATCACTACCATTCAACACTTTGATCATGTCATTAACATGACTAGGCAATTCTGGTGGCGGTGACAACAAAATTTCTTTTTTGTGAATTATTGGTTTCCTCCTAATTGCTGATTTTGGTTTCACTCTTCTACCTTCATCAAAGATGATATCTTTATTACTTGGACAACAACTTTTTTCATCATTGACTTCTACTTTTTTCACATTACTTTGTGAAATAAGAGAGAGATTTGTTTCTTCACTCAAAATGTGATTGATTTTTTCAATTTGGGTTAACTCATCTTTAGTATAAAATTGTGGAGAAATTTGAGATAACACTCTATGCAAAGTAAAATGAGGTAATGGATCAAATTTCTTTTCCATTGTTTTCAACTGTTGCATATATGCATTGATCTTCTTCTCAATAGCCATAGCTTTCTTTTGCAACATCACTTCTGGATTTTGTAAAACTGCAGTGTTCTTTATGGACATTGATTTCTTTTCTTTCTCGATAATGTGTTGATTAAATGTTTGTGATTTTAAGTGTTTATCAAATGTCTATTTATAATTTATGAAGATTTAAAATTAAAAACTAAATCATATAATATCTTTTCATATATTTCAATTTTCTTATCATATGAAGATTTGATGCAAAAATCTAGATAATTCTGTTACAGTGAATTTATTTGGTTGGTGACCATTCAAAGTGAATACACAAATTCCATGGAGCTATGTTTTTAATTTTAAGATAATGATATATAGCAAACGTAAAATAAGGCTAATTTGTTTACTTAAATCTTTTGGTTAGATTTGTGTCAAAAAAAAATCTTTTGGTTAGAAAATTTCTGTATATATTTCATTTCACCATTTATAATAGGCTAAATTTTGTTATAAAATAAAAAAATATTTGATTTAAAATCTTGATCAATCATTGTATATATAAAAAGATTGGATACTACTCATTCAATTCAACATCTTATGAAGTTAGGAAAGAAAATCAATCTAAACTTTAAATTTAAATTTAAAATTTAAAACTTTTCAACCAATACTTAGGACATAATTTCGTTACTATTATTTTTTTGGACACTTGGTTCATTTTGAAATGCAAGAAAAATTTTCTGCTAAATTTTCTCCTTAAATCTAGTAGAAAGCAAATGGAATAGCAACATGTTATTTGGCAATTGGTAAATTTATGTAGCTAAAGAAGGTGGTTAGTTATGGTAATTTTCTACTTATAATTATTTTTCATCTTAAAATTATTTTTTTATTTTTTATTTAATATAAATTTTAATCACTATAATTTTTTATTTTATTTATTTATATTTTTATGGTTATTTATGTTAGTTTTTTTTTAATAATTTTTTTATGTATTCTATTTTATATTTTATAAAATTTTAAAGTATTCATTTTTTTTTTAATTATTTTATAATATTAATATTTAATAATAAGTTATTTTATGCATTCAAAAGTTGTTATTATAACACATAATTTATTTTGTGTTGAGAGTTATAATATGAATCAAGTATACTCAATTTTTTTGACATTACATGATAAGTTATGACTTTTTAATTATTTAATGTTATAAATTTTATTTTCAAAAAAATATTTATGAAATTTTCACTTTTGAACATCATATTACTTATTTAAAATTATAAGAATAAAAATGTAAATTAAAAATAAATTTTTTCCCCTCCTCTTATGAACCAAACATATTTTTAATCAAAATTTCTCATTTCTCATCCCCTCCTCTCTTTTGGACCAATATATATATATATATATATATATATATATATATATATATATATATATATATATATATATATATATATATATATATATATATATATATATATATATATATATATGATTGAAAAAAATCTCTCCCCTCCCATCTTCTTCCCTCCATTAAAATCTTTCTCCTCCCCTCCCTCTCAATTGAATCAAATAGACCCTTAAGAAGTTTGGTTTGCAATCTAAAAAGAAAATAGTGACACAGCTTGTTGTCCGCGTGCCTTCTATTTCTGTATTAACTTAATTTTTCTTGAAAATAATAATAATTACTTATAAAAATAAAAATAAGCACGGTAATGATGATGATGATGATGATGGGTTGAAGATGAAGAAAAGTTGGAAAGTGATTTTGATGGTAAGATTCTGAAGTTGAAGTTGTTGTTGCGGTTTAGGTGAAAAAAGGATTTTTTTTTTTTGGAATAACCATGTATTAAAAATTTTGTCCGCAAATAACCATGTTTCAGAAAAAATTACGCAAATAGCCATATTTCAGATGACTCCCCAAAGGAAGAGCCATCTCACTTGGCGCCTACACCTACTTTTTAAGGGGATGCGCCATCTCACTTGGCGCCTAGGTGCTTAGGGCTTGCCCTAAGCCAAGTGAGATGGCGCCTTAGTGCATTTGCTAGGGCAATTTTCACATTTTTTTCAATGCAGTGCGTTACGTATTCGATATAGGATCAACAAAATTGACTTTTTATTTACAAAATATAATTACACACATAACTATTACATAAAAAAAAACAGATTAATCAGTGGTCCCCCGAAACCCGGTAATGACCCCCGGTTCTGCATCCCCGTCCTCGCCTTTCCTGTGCTGGGTGTCGTCGCGTTTCCTGTTGTGGGAGGGTCGATGGCCTAGCTAGGTCAATGCGTTCCGGATCCATGAAATTAGTCAGATCTCCATATATAGAAGATCCGCTTTGGTACAGTCGGTTACCCATACCCTCAAAGTTTGGTCGTGTTGGCGGTGGGTGGGGTTCCATGGTTGGTCTGTAGCATTGATCGTCTAATTACGGGGGGTAGAAAGGAAATGGATCTTGGGGTGTTTGGTATTGAGGATGTTTGGTGGTTTGGTGATATTGTGGTTGATGGTAAGTTGGGTCGGTTGGTTCATAATCTTCCAACATTCCCAGATCAGGGCTAAGGCTGGATGTTGAGGGGCCCATATTGGGATATACAGAAGACTGAAATTGTGTGTGAGGTATGCGGGTGTGTTGGTATTGTGATTGGAATTGCGGTTGGATGTGAGGCATATGGGGGTATTGGTACTGAGGTGGTGATTGTGGTTGGTTGTGGGGCATGTGGGTGTAATTGTATTGTGGTGGCGACTGTGGTTAGGTGTTTGTGGTTCTGTTTCGTCTGGAGGGTTGGTGGGAGGTTGATGTGTTTTGGGTTTGTTGTTGGGGAAATGAGGGTTGTGCCTATTGTGTTCGTGGGTCAACCAAATACCTTGGATAAGACACGTGCATTTCAGGGGTACTAACCAATCTGTACCAAGATAAATACTGATATGTGTGTCGCATATTACCTTGGTTGAGGAAAACTGGGAATTGTAAGACAAGTCGGTGATGCCTCTGCCACATCTTACACCATTCTGGAGCAAAGTCTTTCCAGTTGATAAGACCCCATTGGGCGTCGACCCTTTTGAGATGCCACGGGGACAAACAAGTCAGATCGCTGGGTATCTCTTGATGCATTCTGAACTGCATCTTCACACGGTCGTTGTGGTGCATCTCCACAACATTGAACCGTATGATTGCAGTCTTTGCACTCCAAGTTGCTGCATCCTCGGGGTTTGGTTCATGGCCCAAACCCAAATATGGTCTCCAAACAAACTGCAGATAAAATTAAATATGGTTAATGAAAACGTAATATATAAATATTTAAAAGTAGAAAAGTTGAAAGGTACGACGTACATCATCCAGGCCTAGGTGATCCAATAGATTACGGTATAGTGCTACATTGAATCTTGGATTCTTGCCGTAATCCATACACCTCACGCAATACCTAAAGGAAATGAAAAATAATTTATTTTTATCATATATTTGGTGAAGAGATGAATAGTAATAAATTATATAACTTGATGACTTACTTTGTTGCATACGGGAAAACGAATGTGTTGTTGTTGACGGGGTTTAGGGACTCCATCCTCCACCAACCCCAGGCTTGAAGTAAAAAAGCGCAGCCATAAAATGTACATTTTTCCTTGATTGCATTTTTGCACAAGGAACTGTATAGGTGGGCTAAAACAGCAGAACCCCAACTATACTTTCTAGTTTTTTCGAAGTCTCTAAGTAAATTTAAATACATAAAATTTGCACTATTTCCCGTACTTTCGGGAAATAAAAAGGTTCCAAATAGTATCATTATATAAGTTCTAGCTTTTATTACCTTGGGTAGCTCGGATGAATTTTCGTTTAATTCCAGAGTCGCATAATGATTTTTTAGCTCAGTTAGTAGTATACCCTGACCTCTCGCACCACCACCTTCAACCATATCCCTGCCCAACAATTCTTCACACAGAGAATTGGGTTGTTGAACCGGCCCGTTAACGGCCTTACCATCGACAGGGAGACCCAATAACATGTACACGTCCTCTAGCGTGACGACACATTCACCTATTGGTAGGTGAAATGTATGGGTCTCTGGTCTCCACCTTTCCAACATTGCAAGTATGAACTTTGAATCAATTGTGCAGTTGGAGATCCTTATAATGTTTCTGAAACCAGCGTATTCCAGATATAGTACGATCAATGGGTCGGGAGCAAGGTAGTTGTGTGACCGGATTCTGAATATTTTGGTATCCTAAGTTAATAATGTAAAAGGTGTAAGAGTGAGTAAGATGAACAAAGCATTGCTAGAAGTATGAAAAATGTATAACTATAAAAGAAACTTACAAATGCTGCAATGTTGTCCCTTGTGACTTTGTGAGAACCATCCATTGTGAGAAGAGCCATTGTTGAAAATGCATGAGATTAGGAAAGAGTTTGAAATTGTAAGAGATTATGAAAGACTTTATAGCAGAGAGTGAGACGATTGTGGATGCGAGAGAAGTATGTAATGATCTGTATTTATAGGGGAAAAAATTTCATTGAGTAACTGAGGTGGTAGGTGGGTGCATGCATGCATGATAAGTGTCACTGTTGCAGTGTAGGTGCAGGCTACGTGGCAGCCTTGGAGAAGGCATCTCTAGCATGCATGTAACACGATTGGACATGAAGGGAGGCGCCATTGGACTTGGCGAAAGAGTACAAAAATGAAAAGTGTTGCCATCCCCATTGGCGAATAAGAGGTGGCTGTAATTGCAAGCTTCTCAAGTCATATTTAAAGCATGTGTTTTGCTGAAGACAACATGGACATCAACATTCAAAGGATGTGCAAAAAGCTTATCAACATCATATAAAAGTCTTGAAGATTATTGAAGATTATTGAAGAATTATTGAAGAATCATCAAATATCAAATGGTATAAATAATTCTTAATCTTGAATATAGATGTTCACAAAAAAATATGCATTCATAATCATATACATATCCAACATGGTTTCACTTAAGAAAAACTTTGTTTAAAATCTTTTTCAAAAAGAATTTTTGAAAATTAACTTTCAGGAACCGGTTCCTCCCTAACTGGGAACCGGGTTCCAAAACTTGTTCAAAAACATGTCCCTGGAATTTGTACCAGGAACCGGGTTGTACCAATAGGGGAACCGGTTCCTGTGTGATATTTTTGAAATCTGACTTATAACGTTCACTAAGAACCGGGTTCTGTCAGTGTCGGAACCGGTTCCTAGCGAACCAGTGCAGCTTTTCTTTTGGTTTTTAAACATTTTTCAAGTGGTATCTTTTCATGAATGCATTGCAACTTTTCATATGAATTGGCATGAATGAAGAGGTTCTTATGACTTTATAAAATGCTGCAGATTTTCTTATTTCAAAAAATGCTTCAATTTTCAAATTAACAAAAAACCTTCTTCAATAAAATATTTTCTCATTCATTCAAATTTGAATTCATACTTTCATGTGTTCATAATTTTGTGAAACTTGCCATATACACTTTCATTAAATCATTACAAGTTTCATACATACATTGTGAACATTTATATACATTGTTTGAGAATTGTTTTTATCTTGAAGAAGAAGATCAATTGAAGATTGATAGTGCTATCCATCTACTTCAAATAAATCATTGTATTACTTAAAGAAATTATTCCCTTACTATCCAGGACTGTTGGAAGTAAGTGTTATGATTTGAAGAGGATTGTTCTTCATTCACATTAGTGTTTGTTTGGTCTTAAAGGTGTTAAGAACCTTTGATCACCCTATAGGTTAGATAGTAAGCATAGGTTGTACAATCATTCTAACTATAGTGAAATCTCTTTCGTGTTGGAAAGGGGACTGGAGTACTCTCGGATTATGAGGGGAACCAGGATATATCACCGTGTTTTTTACTTTTCCGCATTTATCGCTTTCATCACCATAATCAGGAAAAGATAAAGATATAATCAAAACCTTCAAACACTTAACCAAAAATTACTACCAAGCATTCTCATAAAACCGAATAAATTTTTATAAGACCTAATTAACCCCCCCCCCCCCCCCTCTTAGGCACTCTGAGACTTACAATTGGCATCAGAGCAAGTTATAGGTAACTTGTTCCTAAAGATCCAGAATGGCTTCCGCAAATCATCAACCAGTTTTCAGAGATGGTGGTAGTAACAACAAGCCTCCTCTATTCTGTGGTGAATATTTTGACTTCTGGAAAATATGCATGAAGGCGCATTTAGAAGCGCAAGGAGAGGAAGTATGGGATGCTGTTGAAAATGGTCCATTTATCCCAATATCAGTAATCAATGGCATTGGTCTGCAAAGCCCAAAACTGCATGGGACGACGATGATAAAAAGAAAGTTCTCTATAACAAAAAGGCAATAAACCTTCTTCAAGGTGCACTCAGTATGGACAAATTTTTCTGTGTCTCGAACTGCAAAACAGCAAAAGAAATATGGGATACCCTGGTTCAAACTCATGAAGGAACGGCTGAAGTAAAAAGATCAAGGCTAAATACCTTGAGTCAAGAATATGAACTATTTCGAATGCAGCCCGGAGAATCCATTCTTGACTTACAAAATAGATTTGTGCATTTGACAAATCACTTAAATGCTCTTGGTAAAATCTTGACAAATGATGAACTCAACTTGAAAATCCTTAGATCATTGACTAGGGAATGGCAACCAAAGGTAACGGCAATCTCGGAAAAGAAGAGTCTCTCCGTAATGACTTCCGCTACATTATTTGGCAAACTTCAAGAATACGAAACGAAACTCGGTAGACTTGAAAAACATGAAAATTTAGAGAAGAAATCCAAAGGCATTGCTTTGAAAGTTGATTCAAAAGAAAGTCAAGATAAAGATGCATCGGAGGAAGATGAAAACTTCTTGCTTCTTGTAAAAAGGTTAGGAAAATATTTTGGTCATAAAAATAATCTTCATAATGCTAACTTTGTCAAAAGGAAGAAATTTTATAATCATAAAGATAAAGAAGCATCCACATCAACACAAGATGTCACATGTTATGAATGTAGAAAGCAAGGTCACATAAAGCCGGATTGTCCAAAACTCTCCAAGAAAAATGGATTCAAAGGCAAAAAGGAGTTCAAGAACAAAAAGGCTTATGTTGCATGGGAAGATAATGAGATAAGTTCTTCATCCGATTCGGAAAGCGACGAATGTGCAAATCTAGCATTAATGGTTTCACATCACTCCGACGATGAAGAAGAGGTTAGTAATGAATTTAATCTTTTTTATGATGATGTTCAAGATGCTATTGATGAACTCTTGAAAGAATGCAAAAGTTTATACAAAAAGGTGTCAAATCAAGAAAAAGAACTTCTAATTTGTTTAGAAAAAATTGACACCATGACTAAAGATTTTGATCTTCAAAAACAGAATTTTATTAAAGAAAAAGAAAACTTTGCATGCTCCAAGTGTGAATCAAATGTCTTTCAAATTGTTCAATTGAAAAGAGTAATTGAACGATATGAAAAAGGACAAATAGGATTGGAAGGATTACTAAGCCAACAACGTTATCCAAATGATAAAAGGGGTCTTGGTTATGTGAATTCTAAGAAACCAAGTAACAATCCCACTGTTTTTGTAAAGGCTAGTAATAGTTCTAATCCCAAGAAAGTAGAAAAGAAGCAAGTTGTTCATAATCATCAAAAGAAAAAGGCTAATGTATCGAAAAAGAAAACATTTCCTAAGAAGAAATCTTATCCTTCTAGATATAGAAGCAACTTTGAACCTACTTGTTTTTATTGTGGTATTAAAGGCCATACACCTAATGCTTGATATGTTAGAAACTTTAGTATAGCAAGTGGGCATTATGTATGGGTGAAAAAGGGAACTAACTATGAAGGACCCAAGGCAACTTGGGTACCTAACAAAGAATAATTTGTTTGTGTAGGTATGCTTGAAATCCACATCAAATGTTTGGTATCTTGATAGTGGATGTTCAAAGCATATGACAGGAGATGTACACCAATTTTCATATCTAGTACATAAAGCCAAAGGGTATGTCACCTATGGAGACAACACCAAAGGAAAGATTCTTGGCGTTGGAATAGTTGGAACACCTTCATCCATTCAAATTGAGGATGTTCTCTATGTTGAAGGATTAAAGCATAACCTTCTTAGCATAAGTCAACTTTGTGATAGAGGGTTCAAGATCAAATTCAACAAAGAAGAATGTCTTATTATGGATGAGGCAACCAATGAGGTAAAACTCAAAGGTATAAGAACTAACAATATTTTTATGATTACATTAGATGATTTGTCTCTGAAGGTACAATGTCTTATGGTAAACAACAATGACGCTTGGTTATGGCACAAGAGGATTGCTCACATTCACATGGAGCACTTGAACAAATTGGTTATTCTGACGCGGATTATGCAGGTTGTAAAAATGATCGTAAAACCACAAGTGGTACTTGTCACATTATTGGAAATGCATTAGTATCATGGGCTTGTAAAAAGCAAGCATGTGTTGCTCTTAGCACGGCCGAAGCAGAATACATAGCAACGGGTAGTTGTTGTGCACAAATTCTTTGGCTCAAGCAACAACTCCGTGATTACGGACTTGATCTCGGATGCATTCCTCTTCGATGTGACAATACAAGTGCTATCAATATTACAAAGAATCCGGTCATGCATTCAAGAACCAAACATATAGATATTCGACATCATTTTCTCCGTGATCATGTACTTAAAGGAGATGTCGAAGTCACTTTTGTGGATACTCATAACCAACTCGCAGATATCTTCACAAAACCACTTGCTCGAGAACCATTCTTCAAAATCCGAAGAGAACTTGGTATTTTGGATGAAGGTGATATCTAAATGTTTCTCATAAGATGCACGTCTTAATTTTTTTTTTTAAATAAAATTGTTTCACTCTTTTTCCCCATCCTTTTTGATGTTAACAAAGGGGAAGAAGAATATGCATATGTGTTGTTTTGTTTCAAAGAAATTGCAGGCCCAAATAAATATCAAACTCACTCCAAAATTCAAAGAATCATGGACTTAGGGGGAGCCTTGCATTTGCTCAACATGTTTACTACACAAAACAACATAAAATATTTCAAGAATTGTTTTCAAGACTTGGTTGTCATCATCAAAAAGGGGGAGAATGTAATTGCAAGCTTCTCAAGTCATATTTAAAGCATGTGTTTTGATGAAGACAACATGGACATCAACATTCAAAGGATGTGCAAAAAGCTTATCAACATCATATAAAAGTCTTGAAGATTATTGAAGATTATTGAAGAATTATTGAAGAATCATCAAATATCAAATGGTATAAATAATTCTTAATCTTGAATATAGATGTTCACAAAAAAATATGCATTCATAATCATATACATATCCAACATGTTTTCACTTAAGAAAAACTTTGTTTAAAATCTTTTTCAAAAAGAATTTTTGAAAATTAACTTTCAGGAACCGGTTCCTCCCTAACAGGGAACCGGGTTCCAAAACATGTTCAAAAACATGTCCCTGGAATTTGTACCAGGAACCGGGTTGTACCAATAGGGGAACCGGTTCCTGCGTGATATTTTTGAAATCTGACTTATAACGTTCACTAAGAACCGGGTTCTGTCAGTGTCGGAACCGGTTCCTAGCGAACCAGTGCAGTTTTTCTTTTGGTTTTTAAACATTTTTCAAGTGGTATCTTTTCATGAATGCATTGCAACTTTTCATATGAATTGGCATGAATGAAGAGGTTCTTATGACTTTATAAAATGCTGCAAATTTTCTTATTTCAAAAAATGCTTCAATTTTCAAATTAACAAAAAACCTTCTTCAATAAACAATTTTATCATTCATTCAAATTTGAATTCATACTTTCATGTGTTCATAATTTTGTGAAACTTGCCATATACACTTTCATTAAATCATTACAAGTTTCATACATACATTGTGAACATTTATATACATTGTTTGAGAATTGTTTTTATCTTGAAGAAGAAGATCAATGGAAGATTGATAGTGTTATCCATCTACTTCAAATAAATCATTGTATTACTTAAAGAAATTATTCCCTTACTTTCCAGGACTGTTGGAAGTAAGTGTTGTGATTTGAAGAGGATTGTTCTTCATTCACATTAGTGTTTGTTTGGTCTTAAAGGTGTTAAGAACCTTTGATCACCCTGTAGGTTAGATAGTAAGCATAGGCTGTACAATCATTCTAACTATAGTGAAATCTCTTTCGTGTTGGAAAGGGGACTGGAGTACTCTCGGATTGTGAGGGGAACCAGGATATATCACCGTGTTCTTTACTTTTCCGCATTTATCGCTTTCATCACCATAATCAGGAAAAGATAAAGATATAATCAAAACCTTCAAACACTTAACCAAAAATTACTATCAAGCATTCTCATAAAACCGAATAAATTTTTATAAGACCTAATTCAGCCCCCCCCCCCCCCCCCCTCTTAGGCACTCTGAGACTTACAGTGGCATGGGTTGCAGAGTAGGCGCATGCTAGGTGACAGCCTTGGAGAAGGCATCTCTGAATGCATGTAACACTATTGGACGTGATGGGAGGAGCCTTAGAGGTTACAGTGTAGGTGAAGAGTATGCGCAGGCTAGGTGGAAGCCTTGGAGAAGGTATCACTGAATGCATGTAACACGATTGGAAATGAATGGAGGCGCCATTGGACTTGGCGAAAGAGTACAAAAATGAAAGGTGTCGCCATCCCCATTGGCGAATAAGAGGTGGCATGGGTTGCAAAGTAGGCTCAGGCTAGGTGACAGCCTTGGAGAAGGTATATCTGAATGCATGTAACACTATTGGACGTGATGGGAGGAGCCTTAGAGGTTACAGTGTAGGTGCAGTGTAGGCGCAGGCTAGGTGGCAGCCTTGGAGAAGGCATCTCTGAATGCATGTAACACGATTGGACATGAAGGGAGGCGCCATTGGACTTGGCGGAAGAGTACAAAAATGAAATGTGTCGCCAACCCCATTGGTGAATAAGAGGTGGCATGGGTTGCAGAGTAGGCGCAGGCTAGGTGACAGCCTTGGAGAAGGCATCTCTGAATGCATGTAACACTATTGGACGTGATGGGAGGAGCCTTTGAGGTTACAGCCTTGGTTAATTCAAATTCAGTATGACCTATTTAGTCTTACATTTATCAAAACACTGATTCACTTAATCTCTCAAACACTAGAACATTCAAAAATTCCTGCAAATAACTCATAAACTTCAAACCTTCCAACCTTCAAACAGTCATACACAATGGCCTCTGCACCCCAATATGTCATCAGTGCACATTTCAACAGTGAGACATACATTTGTCCCACCTCTGGGTTTTTGTTTAGAGACACAGACAACATTCGATTTTGTTTAAATATGAAAGCCAATTTCTTGTACTTCAAAAAATGATTGGAGGCCAAACTTGGACGAGGCTCCGTGACACAAATATTTTATCAGAATCCGGTTTTTTGTAACAACCAAATAATATTTTATAAGGTTGAGGTTCAAGATGAAGAGGATCTTCAGAATATGTTTTCCAGTCATGAGTATTTTGGGTACGACTCTATTGAGTTGTACATTATGCTATGAGAGCCTCAGCTGTCACAAGTGGTTGATCCTTTGGAGACCGAACAAGCAGAAGTAGATGCAGTTGATGAAGAAGAAGAAGATGACGAGTTGGAGTTTGACGAAATGGTAAATGATGATTCTGAAGATGATGGGATACCTGGTATTCCTGAAAACGAGATCTACACACCACCTCCGCACATGAAAGACTTCAACATGTGCGGAGATGAACCGTCTTCTGATTTATTTTTCAATCCGTATATGCAGTCGGATGAAAACTTAAAAGAGAAAGAAAAATTTCGTAACAGAGAAGAATGTATCAGAGCCATCAAAAAAATCCACATGCTCAACTCGGTCGATTTTAAGGTGGACCGTGTAAATCCAGAAAGGTACAAGATCAAGTGTGTCCACCCTGATTGTATGTTCAAGCTCACTGCATCATACAAATTAAGAGGTGATTGTTGGGTTATAGGTTCCATGTCTAACCACACTTGTGTCAGTTCTACTCAATCACTAGATCATCGAAAACTTAATTATGATCTCATTTGTCAAGAAATCCTACCACTCGTCAGCAACGATCCATCTTTGAAGGTGAAAACCATAATCTCCCACATCACTACGGTATTTAACTATACTCCATCTTACCGAAAGGTGTGGTTAGCAGAGACCAAGGCGATTGAAAAGGTATATGGAAACTGGGAGGAGTCATACCAAGAACTTCATCGCTACCTGAATGCACTCCAGACTTATTCTCCGGGTACTATTTACATTCTGGAAACAGTGCCAGCATACGCCCCGGATGGTAGTCAACTCAAAAGAAATGGAATATTCAGTCGAGTGTTTTGGGATTTTCAACCTTGCATCACAGAGTTTACGTCATGCAAACCAATTATACAAATTGATGGGACTTGGTTGTATGGGAAATACAAAGGCACGCTACTGATGGCAGTTCCACAAGATGGCAACAACAACATTTTCCCAATTGCCTTTGCCCTAGTCGAGGGGGAGACTGGTGGTGCTTGGAGCTTTTTTCTCAAAAATCTGCGAACACACGTGGCTCCTCAACCAGATCTCTGTTTGATCTCGGATAGACATGCATCCATTGAAAGTGCATACAATAATCCTGCAAACGGTTGGCATGACCCTCCTTCTACGCATGTCTATTGCGTTAGACATATTGTCCAAAATTTCACGAGGGAGATCAAAGATAAAACACTTAGGAAAGCGGTTATGAATGCGGGATATGCATTGACATAACCTACATTCAAATATTATCGCAATGAGATCCGTTTGTCAAATCCGGAAGCCGGTAGGTGGATCGATAATATTCTGGTAGAAAAATGGACTATGTCATACGATAATGGCCAAAGATGGGGCCACATGACAACAAATCTAATTGAATCGATGAATGGGGTATTCAAAGGCATAGGAAACCTCTCGGTCACTGCTTTGGTAAAATCAACATATTTTAGGATGGCTTCGTTGTTTGCTAAAAGAGGTGAAATGTGGAATGCGGTGTTGCAATCTGGACAACTATGGAGTGAAAGCTGCATGAAATACATTAAGGCGGAAAGTTCCAAAGCCAACACCCATATGGTTATACGGTTTGACCGACACAGCCACAACTTTATTGTCAAAGAGACAATTGACAACAACGAGGGCCTGCCAAGACAAGAATATAGGGTTTTACTGTTAGAACATAGTTTGATTCTACAACCCTCAATTAGAGTTTTGATGATAACAAAATACAAGAATAAATAAATTGTAAGATTTATATATAAGACATATATGCTACTTAAAATTATGTTGTGTATTTACAGAAAATCTTATGGAATCAGCATCAGAAGATCAATATCAACATCAGCATCAGAAGATATGTCAGCATCAGAAGATCAAACATATGCTACACGCTGAAGTTACCAGATCATACGCTGAAGCCTGATGAACAAAATCTGCGCATAAAATACTCTGACTCTGATCAAGATCCTAACCAAGTCATCATCACTCAGAAGCGTCAGCATAAAGGAAAGAACACTCTGATTATCATTAGCAGAACACTCTGAAGCATTACTATGCAATTAAGACAGATTAATTACCAACGACTTTATTCCAAGACAAGATCTTCTCAAAAAGGAAAGAATGTTATTATCATTGAAAGTGATTTATGGAAAACCAACGTATCTTTTCCTAGGCTTTATAAATAAGTCTGTGTGAGAAAAGAAAAGGCTAATAATCTACACGCATATACACGCCTACGTAAACGAACTCTCTCATTCAAACTGTTAAAGCTTTCAACCACGCCTACTCAAAAGCATTAGCAGTCCAGTTTCATTCTAAGCTTAATATTGTGTATTATCACAGTTGTGATATATAGTTTTATTAGAAAACATCAAACACACTTTTGTTCAATTATCTGTAAGAGAATTTCCTTGAGATAAACCGGTCTGTGGTTAGACTCAAGAAGGCTTTAACAGTTGTTAAAGTAGTTGTGTAATCAGTTGATTATAGTGGATTAAGACCTCGTTGGAGAGAGGCGAAATCACCTTGACGGGTGGATTGGAGTAGTTTGAGATCAAACGAACCAGGATAAAAATACAGTGTTGTCTGCAACTTTTATTTAAGATTTACAATTCAACCCCCCCCCCCCCCCCCCCCTTCTTGTGTTTTTCACATCTTCAATTGGCATCAGAGCGCCTGGTTCTGAGCTTATAACACTTAACCGTGTCAGTACAAGATCCAGCGTCAGAAAAACACAATGGCAGGACCACATCCAAACATCAGCAATGACAACAATGAAGAAAGAGACAGATTCAGTGGCAAACCTCCAATCTTTGATGGAGAAAACTTTGACTACTGGAAAGACAGAATTGAAAGCTTCTTTCTTGCCCATGATGCTGATCTATGGGACATGGTGACTGATGGATACACGCACCCAGTGGATGGAAGTGGTCAGAAGATTGACAGGAAGGCAATGTCTGATTAGCAAAAGCGTGATTTCAGAAATCACCACAAGGCCAGAACAATTCTTCTCAGCGCCATCTCTTATTCTGAATATGAAAAGATATCAAATAGAGACATTGCAAAGAATATGTTTGACTCTCTGAGAATGACGCATGAAGGCAACATTCAAGTCAAAGAAACCAAAGCTCTTGCGCTCATTCAGAAGTATGAGGCATTCAAGATGGAAGAAAGTGAATCAATAGAAACGATGTTCTCAAGATTTCAAATTCTGGTTGCTGGTCTCAAAGTTCTTGACAAAGGGTATTCCACTGCTGATCATGTTAAGAAGATCATCAGAAGCTTGCTAAAACAGTGGAGGCCAATGGTCACAGCGCTTAAGCTAGCCAAGGATCTCAACAAAATCTCTCTGGAGGAACTTGTCAGCTCCCTCAGAAGTCACGAGATAGAGCTAGAAGCAGATGAACCACAAAAGCAAGGTAAGCCATTAGCTTTAAAATCTAACAGAAAATCTGACTCCAAGGTTTTGCAGGCTGTAGAAGAAACCTCTGATGGGTCTTCATCAAGAGAAGATGAACTATCTCTCCTCTCCAGAAGGGTGAACCAATTGTGGAAGCAGAGGCAAAGGAAGTTCAGGAATCCCAGAAGATCAGAGAATCAGAATGAATCCTTCTCCATATATAGAAGGTCAGAATCATCCTCTGGACACAGAAGATCTGAAGGCTCTTCAGGAAGCAGAAAGCCAAACAACAAAGACATCATCTGCTATGAATGTAACGAGCAAGGGCACTACAAAAGCGATTGCCCAAAGCTTCAGAAGGAAAAGCCCAAAAATAAGTTTGGCAAGGAAAAGAAGAAAAGTCTCATGGCTACATGGGATGATTCTGACACATCTGAAGCTGACTCAGAATCAGATGATGAAAGAGCAAACATAGCTCTCATGGCAAACATAACAGAAGACAGTGAAGCTTCTGAGTCAGACTCTGAATCAGATAAAGAAGAGGTATTTCCCGACTTTGCTATAAACTTTACTAAGGCTGAACTAGCTGAAAGCCTTAATGAAATTCTGGAAAGATATCAGCAGATCAGAGTCAAATTCAGAAACCTGAAAAGGAATCTTGCTTCTGACTCTGATAAGACTGAGAGTCTCAAATTGGAGAATTCTGAGTTAAAAGATAAAATTTCAAAATTAGAAAATCTATTGCAAAACTCCCAGCAGTGCTGATGAGATCATTAAGGAGCGTGATCACAACTTTCAGAAGTTTCTAGCTAAAAACATAGATAGAAGCAAAATGGCTTCAATGATCTATGGAGTTAGCATAAATGGCAGAAAAGGAATAGGATACCAAGGTAAGGTACCTACACCAAAGAATGCCATGGATTTAGTTATAAAACGCACTTCACTTGATTCACACTTTGTAAATAGGCACACACACACGACATCAAATATACAAGTAGTAATTATTCTGTCAAACCAAAATTCAACCAGAGTTTTGGTAAAACTAACAAATCAGGACCCAAGAAAATATGAGTACCTAAGGATAAAATAATACATGTGGCAGATATCTTTAGCAGCAAAGCAGAAACACCAATCATGGTACCTGGACTCTGGCTGCTCACGACACATGACGGAAAGAAAGCATATATTCCAAATCCTGGAATTTAAGCCTGGAGGCCACGTAGGATTTGGAGGCAATCAGAGGGGAAAAATAATTGGCTCTGGAACAGTAGGTAATGGAAATCTTCCCTCTATAAGTAATGTTTTATTAGTAGATGGATTAATGCATAATCTGTTATCCATAAGTCAATTAAGTGATAACGGTTATGATATAATCTTTAATCAAAATTCATGCAAAGCTGTTAGTCAGAAAGATGGGACTATCCTATTTAATGGAAAGAGGAGAAACAACATTTATAAAATAAAACTTTCTGAACTAAAAAGTCAGAATGTAAAGTGTCTTATGTCTGTTAACAGCGAGCAATGGATCTGGCACAGAAGATTGAGACATGTTAGTATGAGAAGAATATCTCAGATTAACAAACTCAATATGGTCAGAGGACTTCCTAACCTGAAGTTCAATTCAGATGCTCTGTGTGAAGCATGTCAGAAAGGCAAGTTTGCAAAACCAGCTTTCAAATCTAAAAACGTTGTTTCCACCTCTAAGCCATTAGAACTTCTGCACATTGACTTATTTGGACCAGTTAAAACTGCTTCAGTCAGTGGCAAGAAGTATGGGTTAGTAATCGTAGATGACTATAGCAGATGGACATGGGTAAAGTTCTTAAGACACAAGGACGAGTCACACTCTGTGTTTGTCATCTTCTGCAACCAAGTTCAGAATGAAAAGGATCTTAGAATCGTCAAAGTCATAAGTGATCATGGTGGAGAATTTGAAAACAAACATTTTGAGTCATTCTTTAATGACAAAGGCATTCTGCATGATTTCTCTTGTCCTAGAACTCCCCAGCAAAATGGAGTTGTAGAACGAAAGAACAGAACATTGCAAGAAATGGCCAGAACCATGATCAACGAGACTAACGTTGCTAAGATCTTCTGGGCAGAAGTAATAAACACAGCGTGTTATATTCAGAATAGA
Organism: Vicia faba; assembly: GCA_948472305.1. Taxonomy (NCBI): domain Eukaryota; kingdom Viridiplantae; phylum Streptophyta; class Magnoliopsida; order Fabales; family Fabaceae; genus Vicia; species Vicia faba. The sequence goes on along the minus strand of OX451739.1, from coordinate 520,488,045 downwards.
ATCTCTATAAGACCTATTCTGGAAAAGACTCCATATGAATTGTGGAAGAACAGAAAGCCCAACATTTCTTATTTTCATCCATTTGGATGCACATGCTTTATTTTGAATACAAAAAATTATTTGAACAAGTTTGACTCTAAAGCACAAAAGTGTATTATGTTAGGATACTCTGAACGCTCAAGAGGGTATAGAGTATATAATACAGAAACACAGATTATGGAAGAGTCAATCAGTGTTCGTTTTGATGATAAGCTTGACTCTCAAAAGTCAAAGCAGAATGAAGTATTTGCAGGTATGGAAGTTGAATTCACAGGTACAGAAGACAAGTCATCAGAAGCTCTTAACAGAGACACTCCCTCAACATCAGAAAGAGGCACTGCAAGCAATCCAGCACCTTCTGTTGATCAACTTCAGAAAATACTATCCAGAAGCAGCTTGAATCACCCAGAAGAAACAATCTTAGGAAGAAAGGAAGATCCAATCAGAACAAGATCTAGCTTCAGAAACTCTGAAGAATCCCTCATGGGACTGGTTTCTCTAATTGAACCATCATCAATTGATGAAGCACTTCTGGACAATGACTGGATTCTAGCAATGCAAGAGGAGCTGAATCAATTCACAAGAAATGACGTATGGGATCTAGTTCCTAAACCAAAAGGATTCAACATCATTGGAACAAAATGGGTGTTCAGAAACAAACTGAATGAACAAGGTGAAGTCATCAGAAACAAGGCACGATTGGTAGCACAAGGTTATAGTCAGCAAGAGGGGATAGACTATATAGAAACCTTTGCTCCAGTCGCCAGGTTAGAATCTATCAGACTTTTAATTTCATTTGCTGTAAATAAAGGCATCACTCTGTATCAGATGGATGTTAAGAGTGCATTCTTAAATGGATATATAGAAGAAGAGGTATATGTGCACCAACCCCCTGGTTTTGAAAGTTCCAAAAATCCAGAATATGTTTTCAAACTAAAGAAGTCACTCTATGGTCTGAAACAAGCTCCCAGAGCTTGGTATGAAAGACTAAGTAACTTCCTGTTAGAAAAGGAATTCACCAGAGGGAAAGTGGACACAACTCTATTCTGTAAGACAGTTAAGAATGACATTTTAGTATGTCAGATTTATGTTGATGATATCATATTTGGATCTACTAAACCTTCTCTGGGAAGAAAGTTTGCTAAGTGTATGCAGGCAGAATTTGAGATGAGCCTAATGGGGGAACTGAAATTCTTTCTGGGCATTCAGATCAATCAAACCCCAGAAGGAACTTACATTCATCAGAGAAAATATGTCAGAGAACTTCTGAAGAAATTTGATCTCTCAGAATGTAAGCCATCAAAGATTCCAATGCATCCCACGTGCATTCTAGAAAGAGAAGAGGTAAGCAAAAAGGTAGAACAAAAGGTCTACAGAGGTATGATTGGTTCTCTTCTTTATCTGACAGCTTCAAGGCCTGATATTTTATTCAGTGTATGCATTTGTGCAAGATTCCAATCAGATCCTAGAGAATCTCACTTAACAGCAGTTAAGCGAATTTTCAAGTATCTGAAAGGTACTACTAATCTGGGTTTGTTTTATAGAAAATCAAGTGAGTACGGCTTAGTAGGATACTGTGATGCTGATTTTGCTGGAGACAAAGTTGAACGTAAAAGCACTTCTGGAAGCTGCCAGTTTCTGGGAGAAAATCTGATCTCATGGTCCAGCAAAAGACAATCCACAATTGCTCTATCAACAGCAGAAGCTGAATACATAACAGCAGCTGGATGCAGCACACAAATGCTCTGGATGAAAAGTCAACTTGAGGACTTCCAGATATTTGAGAGTAACATTCCTATCCTCTGTGACAATACTTCTGCTATTTGCTTAAGTAAAAATCCTATTTTTCATTCTAGGGCTAAGCATATAGAAATAAAACATCATTTTATTAGGGACTATATTCAGAAAGAGATTTTAAATTTTAAATTTATTAACACAGACCATCAATGGGCTGATATTTTTACAAAACCACTTTCTGAAGATAGGTTCAACTTCATTCTGAAACATCTCAGCATGAAGCTCTGCCCAGAATAAAAATGTTTTGATTCTATATATTAACCTTCAGAACTTTGTTTATTTTTCTGTGAACTTCTGATCAATCTTCTTTCAGAATCTTAGAAGTGCAGATTGTATCAGAATCTATCCATGAAGATCTAAGCGCTTCATTTCCAGGACAGAGATGTGCTGTTCACTCAAGCAAACAAGTGGTATCCAATCATCAGCCATTTTCTGAGGTTGAACACGCGTTCACGTTTCTGAAAAGGCAAATGCGCTGATTGGATGCATTGAGACACATGTCATGGGTAACCGTTCCAAATATCTTTCTGAATCCCCTAAAATCAGCTATCATTAAATGCTAATAATCATTATTAATTTCTCTCTCTTACACGTTTATGTTTTCAAAACCTTTTTAGAAAACTATTTAAACACACTTCACACCATTTACACTTTTTACCTTCACTTTCGTTTTCTCTCAGTATTTCTGATTTCAGTGTTCTTACTTTCTCAAGAAAAACCCTTTCAATCTTTTTCAAAAACCTCGTGTGAACAATGGCTTCTTCCAGCATTCCTACTGCAGGTTCCCATAAAACTGTTTCATCTGACTCTCCTACCAAATTCCCCATCAAGTCCAATCACAATTCTTGACTCTCCTACTCCCTCACCAAAAGCCAAGTCAGAAGACCACAACAAGATTGTCATTGATTTAACAGTCTTTGAACGTCTTGCTGCCATCAACCACAAAACAGCCATCCCTAAACCAAAACATCCCGATGTTGGTTCCCGCATATTGAACTTTGAAACAGAAATACAGAAGTGGATCACTTCTCTGAAACAAGCAAGTCTGGAACTGGTTGATCCTGCTGTATCAGACCTCCTCTGGACAAAACTCAGAAGATGGGTATGCTCTGAAACCTTTATGTTGCAAGACCAGAGCTACGGACAAGCTCAACAGAACTTCAACAATCTGCTGAAAGAAATTGAAGGTCCAGTTCTGAGCAAGCTGCTTAAGGAAGAAGTTCTCCATCTGGACATTGCTCCTTGGTCTAAACAGCGTCCAGCATCCAAAGTTCAACCTGTAGAAGAACAGATAATTCCGGCTGAAGACTTGGGTCAAGAAGAAGATAATGAAGAAAGCTCTGAGAAGCACCCTGTTTCTGAAGATCCTCAAGCTTCCTCTCTTGACAGGCAAACTCTTGAAGACTTGAAAAGATCTGATATTCTGATGAATGAAAGAATGGATAAGCAGGACACCAAAATTGATTCTATAGCGAACATGTTATCTCAGCAACAGGAAACCAACACCCAAATCAAGAGCATGTTGGAGGCTTTGTTCACACAACTTCCTCATCCTTCTTAGAAATTTCCTTGTTGTTTTTATAACTTGTTTATCTGTAATATTTCTACATGTTCTGAACTTATCATTGCTTCTGTTTTTAATATAAATGCATTTTCAGCTCTGACTATTTTAACTCTGATTATTTGTGCTTTTTGATAACTGACAAAAATGGGGAGAAAGAATGATATTTTTCAATAACGGATTACTGAGACATAAGTCTCAAACAATCTAACACTCTGATATATTTGAATTTCTTTCTTCTGAAAAGCTTACAGGTACTAAACTCTGATGAATCCGATGAACTCTGATACAGTAAAGTTCTGATGCTCAAAGTCTCATGGAAATAAAGGGAAGTAATCAACACAGGGGGAGTTTTTCTCTTCGTTGCTCTGATACCTTTTATTCCTTATCTTTAATCTCTGATACCTTTTACTCGTTATTTTTTAATCTCTGATACCTTTTATTCTTTATTTTTAATTGAAAAAATCTGGTTTTTGTCATCATCAAAAAGGGGGAGATTGTTAGAACATAGTTTGATTCTACAACCCTCAATTAGAGTTTTGATGATAACAAAATACAAGAATAAATAAATTGTAAGATTTATATATAAGACATATATGCTACTTAAAATTATGTTGTGTATTTACAGAAACTTTTATGGAATCAGCATCAGAAGATCAATATCAACATCAGCATCAGAAGATATGTCAACATCAGAAGATCAAACATGTGCTACACGCTGAAGTTACCAGATCATACGCTGAAGCCTGATGAACAGAATCTGCGCATAAAATACTCTGACTCTGATCAAGATCCTAACCAAGTCATCAACACTCAGAAGCGTCAACATAAAGGAAAGAACACTCTGATTATCATTAGCAGAACACTCTGAAGCGTTACTATGCAATCAAGACAGATTAATTACCAACGGTTTTATTCCAAGACAAGATCTTCTCAAAAAGGAAAGAACGTTATTATCATTGAAAGTGATTTATGGACAACCAACGTATCTCTTCCTAGGCTTTATAAATAAGTTTGTGTGAGAAAAGAAAAGGCTAATAATCTACACGCATATACACGCCTACATAAACGAACTCTCTCATTCAAACTGCTAAAGCTTTCAACCACGCCTACTCAAAAGCATTAGCAGTCCAGTTTCATTCTAAGCTTAATATTGTGTATTATCACAGTTGTGATATATAGTTTTATTAGAAAACATCAAACACACTTTTGTTCAATTATCTGTAAGAGAATTTCCTTGAGATAAACCAGTCTGTGGTTAGACTCAAGAAGGCTTTAACAGTTGTTAAAGTAGTTGTGTAATCAGTTGATTATAGTGGATTAAGACCTTGTTGGAGAGAGGAGAAATCACATTGACGGGTGGACTGGAGTAGTTTGAGATCAAACGAACCAGGATAAAAATACAGTGTTGTCTGCAACTTTGATTTAAGATTTACAATTCAACCCCCCCTTCTTGTGTTTTTCACATCTTCATGTACTACCTTCTCGTTGGTGCAATTGTGGCAAGTTTCAAGCCTTTCGTATGCCTTGCTTTCATGTCATTTCCGCGTGTGCCTATACTCATCAAGACGCGCTACAACTTCTGTCATACATTTACAAATCTGAAACGTTGCTCAACGTTTACAACAACAACTTCCCTTTGGTAGCAAAACCAGATTATTGGCCTGCATACGACGGCAAAATATTATGGCACAATGACCAAATGCAAAGGAATAAAAAGGGTCGTCCCAAAAGTAAGCGCATCACAACCGAAATGGACTCCCTTGACAAGCTGGAAAGAAAGTGTGGTTTATGTCGTCAGGTCGGACACAATCACAAAAATTGTCTGAATCGGGCTACTGCCTCAACCACATAAAAATTGTATTACATAAAATCTTTCCTTTATTATGTTGTAAACATGAAGGTTTTTCATTAACAATATTTGTTACAATAAACATTACGCGAACAAGAAAAAAAACACGATAATCCATCTACGAAATTACAACTGTTAAAACAATATCATATGACCCATGCATCATCAACATTACGTCGCTGTCTGTTTTGACTTCTTCCAACCAAACATTAGGTCTTCCTGTCGCAAGTGAGGTTGTTGTTCCTCTTTGCTGGATCCTTCTAATTTTTCCCCTCCACGATGTCTCCATCTAGCCGTCGCATCAACTCCTGCTTCAGACGCTCCATGGAGTGAATGTGCCAGAATTTCATTTTTATCGAAGGTTTTGTGTCAGAGAAGATAACATAACCATCTCTGGTAAAAATCATGGGCGATGTCATGACGCAAATAACAGAGTAAAAAATAAGAAAACAGTGCGAGAAAGTGTGAGAAATGACGGAGAAACGGACGAATTATTCATAAAAACAACATTTTGCCCTAGGAGCCAAGTGAGATGGCGCCTCCTCTCACTTTTAAGGTGCATGCGCCATCTCACTTGGCTAAAAGAGAGAGGAGGCGCCAAGTGGGATGGCGCCTAGGGCATAATGCTTAGTGGAAGCGCCAAGTGAGATGGCTCCTCCTTTGGGGAGTCATCTAAAACATGGTTATTTGCGTAATTTTTTTCGAAACATGGTTATTTGCGATTTTTTTTTAATACATGGTTATTCCAAAAAAAAATTCTGAAAAAAGATATGACATGAACTATGATTCCCTACAGTTACAGCCTCGTGCATTCACGCATTCAAGCATTGATAGTCGTTCAATTAAGATTGGACTACTCTGATATCATCATCGTAAAATAATAAGTAGATTATCTCAAGAGTTGTAGCAGCCAAACAAACACTATATGTTTTCTTGTACTTTGAGAATTAACCATAAAACAACTTTATGATATGTTTGGTTTAGAAGAAAAGTTGTGAAGAGAGAAATAAGTAAAAGAGAGTATAAGAAGATAAAATAAATAAATTTGAAATATTAACTAATTTAACAGACAAAAAAAAAAGAAATAGAGAAGATAAAAGTCTTACATAATTTTGAAAATATTATAATACCCTTATAACAAATAGTATTTTTAATTAAACAAATTTAATTATTTTATTTAAATTCAATTAATTAATTAACTATTCTCTTTATAAAAAAAATTAATCATTTCTAATGTTTATTTTGTATAAAACTTATATATTTTTTATAAATCAACCAACATATGTTATAAGAATGTGACGTTTATGAAGTATATATATATATATACTTTATAAATTGATAATTTATATAAGGGTATACATATCATTCTGTAACAGAAAAACAATAACAAACAAATGAATCTAACATCCATCTATGTAAATGGATAAATACAGGATTAAATGTGGAAATATTCTAGCTACCAATATCTATCAGCACTTTCTCTTCAAAAGTGGAGAGAAACAAAACTGGAGAGAAACAAAGTACAAGGGCCCTACACATTTTAGTCTCTTATCCCTATTTTTTTTATGTGCCAAACAGAATCTCTTGTATTTCACTCTCTTCTTAATCTCTTTCTCAACTTCTATTATTTCAATCAGACCCTTAGTACAGAAATAAATATATAACTTATTACCGATATGATATGATTGTGGTTTACTTTCTATCATTATAAATTTGAATTTGCTTCCTTCTATTGCCTTATAACAAATTTAATTTAATTTTATTTATCCATCTCTATTTAATATTTATTTATGACTAAAAAATATTCATTGATATGAGTGATAAATAAATTTATTATAAATATATAAAAAGTAAAGTATCTGAAAATCCATGTTATACCCCTCTGATTATTAGTAGAAACTTTTCTAATTCTATTTTTCTATTTTCAATATTGTCTTATTACACATAAGAGCATTCACATCCATACTACTCATATTAATAGTATAAGTGGGTCCCATCTAATATAATATATTACTTTACACTTCTCAATTATTTAAACCACTTAATTATATTTTCTAAATATCCATACTACTTACTTAAAACTCTAACATGAGTCCCACAAAATTACATTATGTTTTTTGGACGGTAACATGTTATTTGAAAATTTAATCCAACAGCTATACATGCTACAAGCTAATATATTTATTAAAAGCTACGATCCCTTTTTTGGATACGGTGCCAATTAATACTACTATCATTTGTCTTCTATTATCAATACTACTCTGACTACAGTAGTACACATAGACATAAGCCACAGCGATATTTATGCTCTAAGCTGCTATTAGATTCATTTAGTCATTAATACGGCTGATGTGTCATATCAAGATTTTTTGTTACAATTTAAATTTATTTTAATTTCATAATTAGTGACGGGTAGTATAATTTTAGTGGGTCCAATGGAGATTTGAAATGGCAATCAATAGTGTAACTACGTTCACATTTTTTTGTTACAATTTAAATTTATTTTAATTCCATAATTAGTGAAAGGTAGTACAACTTACACGGGTCCAATGCAAATTTGAAATGACAATTAATAGTGTGCTGCTATGGTTCACGAGACTTTGAAAAACTGCTTCAAAAAATAAAACTCACAACTTCCCATATTCAATCGTTATTAAGACTTTTCATTTTCTATGTTCAATGTCAAACATATAGACTCTAAGAATGCCAAACTAACCACAACCTCTCATCTTTCAAGCTTCAAGTTACTACCACTTATGTAAGTTTTGTATCGTCAATTTGTTCAATTTTGGTTTCATTTAGACATTCATTTGTGATTATATGATATTTGTTTTGTTCTTACAGCTTAGAAGTTTGTGGTCTTCAATTTTCTGCAAGCAATCAAACAAAAAAATCAGAATAAAAAATCAACCCAATTGAAACCCAATTCCAAAACTTGTGATACAGATTCCAAGCTACAAACAAAAACATTCAGAAGAAAGAACAAACAGACAGACATGCTAGATTCATCACTTAGTCGTAACAAAAGGAACACTATGCCAAAATTAAATTTAGACAGCGCCACATAAACATCGCTTATGCCTTAAGCGCTGCTATAGGTTTTCAGAAAGAAAGAAAATTAAAAAATTAGAGTAAGCGCTGCTAAAGGTATACTATAGACAGCGCTTATTATAAGCGCTGCTATAGGCCTTACCATAGACAACGCTTCCTTTCCCTAAGCGTTGCTATAGGTTTTCAATAAAAATAAAAAATAAAATAAGAATAAGCGCTGCTAAAGTGTATACCTTAGACAACGCTTACTAAAAGCGCTGCTAAAGGTGTGATAAAGGGTATACCTTAGACAGCGCTTTTAAGAAGCACTGCTAAAGGCATTACTCTAAAGCGCTGCTAAAGATAATACCTTTAGCAGCGCTTCTTGAAAGCGCTGTCTAAGGTAATTAAATTGTTTCTAAATCCCTAAATTGGTTATCAGATTTCAAAAACCCCACTTTATACAAACGAAACCCCACACACCCAGAAAACGCAATTGTTCATCTTCTTCTCCAACTCGTCTCCTCCCTCCTCACCGTCCAACCGTGGTTCATCTTCTTCTCCAACTCGCTTCCTGATTCGTTGTCTCGTTGCAAACTTCAGATTCTCCGGTTATATGAGGGCAAGGGCCAGAGGCACGTTGTTGGGAAACTTCAGATTCGTTGTCCAGAAAGCTGTTGTTGGGAAACTTCAGATTTGTTACCACCATCTCCTCGTGAAGAAGAAGTTTCACAAAACCAGTTTCACTATAAGGTAAAATTTCTTCATCCTTCTATATTTTTTTCTATGGTTAACTCAATGTTGCATAAGTAAAACAAATGTCATAAAACTTACCAAATAGAGGCTATGCAAGCACTTGGAGCAACCTTCTAAACCAGGAAATCCATTAACATCATTGCTACTACTCAAGCAATTCGTCTCTAACCTCTTCACATTTTCATTTCCAACAAGATTTCCACTATGAGTAACCTTAAACGATTCAGTACAGCTCAAAGGATGAAGCCTAACCCCACAATAACAATAAACCACATCACAAGTCTCATTAGGTTGAAAAAGCTCAATTCCTCTTACTTTCAAAGCCCTTCCCAAATCACTCTCACATGTCTCAGAATCATCTGGCAACAGAGGCATATCATAAGATGCAACAGCATGTCCATGTTCCAAACCAGAAGAAACCCTTCCTGTTCCAAGAGCAGTAGCAGAATAAGCAGAATATAACCAAGCAGCTAACACAGGACAACATCTACTATGATGAAGCTTATCATAAGAATCACCGCCACCACGTTTGTTGGATTTGATATTGCATGCGTTTTTGATTCCATTGAAGTGTTCATCTGAGAGAGATAAAGGACATCTTGCAATATCAGCTTGTTTAGGGAAAGCAGGGATGGTTCCTTGTGAAGAGGAATTTGTTGTGACAGTTTGAACAGTTGTTGCATATGGTATAGGAAGGGACACAATATAGCAAGGAATTATGAAGAAAATGAACAAGTTTAGGAGAACATTATGGTTGAAACATTTTGTCAGTAACATGGTGTGCAAGTGAAGTGATGTGGTTTTTTTGTTGAATGAAATGAAGGAAGGGAATATTGGTGGTGAGGTATGGGTATGGTAGCCCCTAATGTTAGGGACATAAGTGACAAGTAAAGGGAAAATAAAGATGCTGTGGGGTTTTGCGAACTTTGGCAGCATGCTAGTACTATCTCTCTAAATTCATGCTAGTAATTACTTTTGTGGAACCAAAGTTTTTTATTCACATTTTTTACTGTCGATTTTTATGCTAGAGGAGTTAAAGTTGTTAAGTTAAACAACTTGTATTATATACTAATAATGGTCATATTTAATGATGTATCCAACAAAGTTTTTGTAGGCAAGTCTTAGGTATTGAGAAACCAAAAATTGAGAAAAAAATATGACTTTGCTTAAAACAGCGGCAGCTAGGTGTATGCCTAGAAACAACAATATCTACAACCAACTCTCACAAACAGACCCTACAACAACACCGGATACGAGGCCTCCTATGGTTACAATAGTTGCATTCCTTACCAGACAAGTTAAGTCCTGAGACATTAGCTTAACGTAAATTAGGCAGGTAAAAAGTTAAAATTAAAATGACTTTAAACTATCTACATTGTAGAAACATGTTTTGGATATCAAATATTCATTAAATTTAAGGTGTAAGTCAATTGGACTATAATATGTCTTATTGAAATGGTATTCAATTGGACTATAATAAAAGTCTCTCAAATGTGAGAGGATTGGACATTACTTTGGATTATGGGGGTGATCATGGATAAGTTCCAAGTGTTTATCTCTCTTCTCTTATCTCTATATCTCCGACACTTTAGTTTAAATTAGATTTTATCTAAAATTTATAAATAAAAATATTAAACTCTAATACAACTCAAACCTCCCTCTTATTCTTATGTTTTTCTCTCCTTTAAGTCGATTTATATTTGGTTAGATGTTTGGTTTCATGGAGAGTAGTGTTCAGGTTAACACATCCTCTCTTACTTCTTCTCATTACTTAATAGTAAGTCATATCATTGATCTTGTAATAAGTAATTGATATACATTGTTGGCAGAAGGTGTATCTCTAGTTTCCCTTACATAACCTGCTGCTCTTAGTCAAGGGTTTTATGATGTATTTCTTCCGTATGGTAAATCATTTTAACATGGAGTATTTGAAAAAAGAGGAATCCAGAACTTTGGGATGACAAACATGAACCTGTTGATGGAGTGATAGTTCGAACATAATGTATGCTTAGCTCATGTAGACATGCCTGCAAGGAACAAAGGAATCACATCATGTAAATCCTCCATCTAATATTCAACTTAGTAATAGTAAAAAATAACACAAATCATGAATCTTCGAATGAGTTCACAACTAAGCTAATGTCTCTAAAATTGTAATGTTGACGATCATTGATTGAATATGTTATAGGACCACAACAGTAACATGAACTAGGCCTCTAAGGTTGGACCACATTCGTGGCTATGCTCCTTTCACTCACACGTTACAATCCTCATTTCTAGAATTGTTCTAATCACATGTTTGATTTTTGTTGACAACACAGACTCTTTAAATTCATTGTACTCCCATCGCATTATACCGTTTTGTGCCTTAATTAGTGTTTTTGTTTAACTTAGATAATAGTTAAAACCATGAATAAAAAATGGATGTGTGCCGATCGATTGTCAAAAGAGTACGAGAATGGGGTATTAGAGTTCGTTAAGTTTGCTGCTGAACATGCTGAAGACCCGAATAGAATGAATTTTCCTTGCTTGGGTTGTTGTTATGTGGATCGGGTTAACGCAGATGGATTGAAATCACATTTACTAATGCGCGGAATTGATCGAAGTTATACGTGTTGGAAATTTCATGGTGAGAAAAGCATCGAGAATGTTGAACCGGGGGTGAAAAGTAATGCGACCTATGTTTCGTACGACAATGCCACGAATACATATGATTGTGATCGGGTTGAAGAGATTGCAGAAGCACTTGAAGAAGATCTTCAAGATTGTCCCAAAATGTTTGAGAGGTTGGTAAGTGATGCGGAGAAACTGTTGTATAAAGATTGCCCCAAATTCACAATATTGTCTGCGGTATTAAAATTGTACAACTTAAAGGCGCGCAATGGATGGTCGGATAAAAGTTTCACACAGTTATTAGCCCTTTTGAGAGATATGCTTCCTGAGGATAATATTCTTCCTAATCAAACCTACGAGGCCAAAAAAATGTTGTGCTCTATTGGAATGAGCTATGATAAGATACATGCATGTCTAAATGATTGTATTTTGTTTCGAAACGAATATGCATCGTTGAATGAGTGCCCAAAGTGCGGTTTATCTCGATATAAGAAAAAATTATCTCCAACGAAAGTCTTATGGTATTTTCCTATTATTCTGAGATTTATACGCATGTTTCGTAGTGAAACTGATGCTAGACACTTGACTTGGCATGCAGATGAAAGAATTATCGATGGAAAGTTTCGACATCCGGCAGATGGACCACAGTGGAAGAAAATTGATAATGATTATCCTGATTTTGGAGGAGAAACAAGAAACCTTCTCTTGGAATTATCTACGGATGGAATGAACCCGCATGGTCTTCAAAGTATCTCACATTCCACATGGCATGTGATTCTTATGATTTATAACCTACCTTCATGGCTATGTATGAAGCGCAAGTACATGATGTTATCTATGTTAATTTCTGGGCCTAAACAACCAGGGAATGACATAGATGTATACTTGAAACCTTTAATCGAAGATTTGAAGATTTTGTGGGAGAACGGTGTGGAGGTTTATGATGGATATAGGAAAGAAAGTTTCAATTTGAGGGCGATGTTGTTTGGCACAATTAACGATTTTCCAACATATGGAAATCTATCCGGGTATAGCCTTAAAGGTGAAAAAGCGTGTCCTGTCTGTGAAGATGGAACCGATACGACACGATTGAAACTTTGTCAAAAGAATGTCTTTCTCGGTCATCGTAGATTCTTAAATTCAAAACATCAATATCGTGGATGGAGAAAAGCGTTCAATGGAAATACCGAACAACGTAGAGCTCCACCTGGATTGACAGGTGATCAAATTTGTGAAAAGGTGAAAGATGTGAGTATTCAGTTTGGCAAGCCTTTTGCACATAAAGTTGTCACAGGTGGGTGGAAGAAGAGGTTAATTTTTTTTGAATTGCCATATTGGAAATCTTTGTACGTAAGACATTTTCTTGATGTTATGCATATTGAAAAAAATGTATTTGAAAGTGTTATTGGTACGTTACTCAATATAAAAGGAAAGTCTAAGGATGGCCTTAAAGCAAGAGAGGACATGGTAGAGATGGGAATAAGAACTGAATTAGGACCCGTGATGAAAGGAAGACGAACATATCTACCACCTGCTTCTTATACTCTATCTAGAAAGGAAAAGAAAATATTGTGTAAGTTTCTGAGTGAAGTTAAAGTTCCAGAAGGTTACTCCTCAGACATTAGAACACTCGTGTCCATGAAAGACCTCAAGTTAAAGAGTCTGAAGACACATGATTGCCATGTCATAATGTAACATTTTCTACCAATAGGTATACGTTCTATTTTTCCAGAAAAAGTAAGAAGCGCTATAACTAAATTGTGTTTTTTTCCAGGTTAATTTGTAGTAAGGTGATCGATCCTGAGATCTTACCAGTATTACAAAAATAAATCGTTATTACTCTGTGTGACCTTGAAATGTATTTTCCTCCATCATTTTTTGACATTATGGTACATCTTGTTGTTCATCTTGTGAAAGAGACACAATTGTGTGGACCAGCTTATATGAGATGGATGTACCCTGTTGAACGTTATATGAAAATATTAAAAGGGTACGTGAAAAACCGAAGTCGTCCAGAGGGTTGTATCATTAAGTGATACGTTGTTGAAGAAGCGGTTGAGTTTTGTACTGATTTTTTATCCAATGTGCAATCCATTGGACTACCCAAATCTCATTTTTTTGAAAAAAAAGAAGGTAAAAAATTAATTGGAAATGAAATTGTGATAGTATCAAGGGATGAACGGGATCAAGTGCATTTGTATGTTCTGCACAATGACACTGAGGTTGAGCCGTTTGTTGAAATGCACAAGGCTATACTCCGAGGTGAGAATCAAAGTAGAAATGAAAATTGGATAGTACGAGAGCACAATCAAAGTTTTATACAGTGGTTTAAGGATCATATATATTCAAAGTTTCATTCAGATCCCGCTTCAATATCAGACAGGTTGAGATGTTTGGCATATGGTCTAAGTTCGATTGTGTTCTCTTATAGAGGATACAGAATTAATGGATACACATTTTATACCAAAGAACAAGATGAGAAAAGTACCATGCAAAATAGTGGTGTCACGGTGGTATGTGAAGCAATGCACATTTCTAGTATGAAGGACTTAAACCCCAAATATGAAAATTTGTCATATTTTGGGGTTATCAATCACATCTGGGTGTTTGATTACAAGAAGTTTCAGATTCCTATCTTTGGTTGCAAGTGGGTACATACTAGTGGCATACGAGTGGATAAGTCAGGGTTTTTTCAAGTGGATCTTAGTAGGGTGAGGTACAAATATGAGCCTTTTATTCTAGCCTCTCAAGCTAAACAAGTGTTCTATGTCACAGACCCGAAGAGTACGAAATGGTCTATAGTGCTTTTATCTAACAAAGTGATTGATGATAAAAGTGTGGATCAAGTTGATGTTGATGTTGAGAATGAGTCGTATATTAGAAACGATCGAGATGATGATACTACAGCGGATGAATCATATATCAGAAAAGATCATGATGAGGGAATTTCGATCAATCCCTCCGTCCGCGTTCTTAAGAGACAAGTAATTCGGAATCCAACCAAGAAAAGAAAGAGATGTTAGTGAAAGAGGTAATATATATTCCTCCATACCTGTTAACACTTAGCAAACTTCTAATAAATTATATATTTGTCATTTTATATACTCAATTGATATTTGTCATTTTATATGCTCAATTGATATTTGTCATTTTATATACTGAATAGATATTTGGAATTATATATTTGGAATTAAATATTTGTCATTAGATATTAATGTTTTTCTTTATTACATGTTAGATGGCTAGTAACGAGGAGCACCCTCACGATGATTCTATTAATGATGGAGACAATGATGGAGGAAAATCCAGTAAGGGAGTGGAAAAAGAAATAAAAAGAGGAAAAACTATTATGAAGAATATCATTCGTGATAGAGATAGTGGTATAAAATATGATGTGCATTGGAGTCCAAATGATCAATTAATTGAGCCTAACGGTTCTAAATTGACAAGTTACATTGGCACACTTGTAAGGAGAGAAATTCCAATAACTTGTGATGAGTGGAGAGATGATAAGCTGAATGATGCTAAAAACAAAATCTGGAGTGAGATACAGGTGCTTTAAATTATGTCTTTAAATTACGATTATGTACTTTAAATTATGTCTTTAAATTACTTATACTAACGCACTTTGTGTATGTTTTTTGTAGAGGTCTTTCAACATTGATGACAAAAGAAAAGATTATTGTCTTGGATTGGCCGGCAAAATACTAAGAGGGTTTAGAACATATTTAAACAGAAAATATCTTAGAGATACCGAAAAAAAATTTGTTGATGCAGAGCGTCCAGCAGAATATGCGGATGTGATTTCAGTTAAAGAATGGGATGTTTTTAAAGCCAAACGGAAAACCCCAAAATTTCAGAGTGTAAGTGAAGTAAATCGTCAAAGAGCATCATCTCCCGCATATCCATACAAAAAAGGGCGTTTGGGATATGCACGATTAGAACAAAAAATAGTAAGGATTTACAAATTGCAATGATATACTTGTTCATCAATAATTATAACTGAGCTTGTTTTTTGTGTTAATGTGTAGTTAAAAGAGGATAGTAGTTCGGAAACATCTCTTCTGGAGCATGTTTTGTGGAAGGCTGTCCGTGTGGGTAAGGATGGAGTTCTTAAAGAAGATGTACAACAAATTTTTGAAAAATGCGTAAGTATAACATTAATTCTAATTAAATCAAAATTTTATTAACATATAGTATTCATGTTTTTCCAATATTCATATGAATTTCAGGAGAGTCTGTCTTAGTCTACATCTCCACCAGATGATTGCAGGAGCATACTTAGTCGAGCATTAGATGTTCGTGAGTATTCTGGTCGGGTGAGGGGTAAAGGACATGAGGTTACTCCAAGCTCCTTGAAAAAGAACAATCCAAAGACAAAATCTGCTAGCAATAAAGAACTGCAGGCAAGGTTGGATGCATTAGAAGCTGAAGTTCTTGAATTGAGGAAGGAAAAAGCAAGACAGTACCAATCAGAAAGGGAAGCTTCGGGTGTTAAAGAAGCTAGTGACATAGCTAGTGTCAATTGTGCAGCTCAACCGAGTATTCCCGAGGTACTTACATATATTATTATGAAATTAAATTAGTGTAATTTATTTAACTGACATATATACACATTAACGATGTCATATTTATTATTGATTTTAGGGCATTTCACCTTGTCAACTCTTTTTAGGGACACCAAATTATCGCATGGTTGGCAAGGGAAAAGTCCATAACACTCTGGGAGAAGTACTTCATCATAAACCGCTCCCTTCTGGATATTTGAAAGTGTCGATTGATATTGCTTTAGAGGAGGGTGCGTTATTACCAATCCCAGATGAAGTTTAGGATGCAACATTGGTGGGAGAGGCAATGGGAGCGTTTGTTGCATGGCCGTCAAGGCTTGTTCGCATAGATGATGAGGTATAATTAAAACCGTTATGAACCTTTTCGTACTCAAATTTTTTAAGTTCGTTTTACTTACATTTTTTTTTGCATGGTAATGTTAGACTCCTACAAAACCCAAACCAAAAGATAAAGGCATTACGCGGCCAAAGGAGTCAGTGACAGCAAAAAAATAGGTACAACACAATTATATGATATTTATGCTTAGATAATGTTAATTTGTCGTCCTATACTTGACCACTCTAATTTTATGATATTTAGATTATTCCTGCTAAAGAGATTGAAGCTGTAAGTATGGGTAAGGAGCCTGTAATTAGCAACATTCCCACAGAAACAAAGAGTGTTACTAAGAGGACCGGGGCTAGAAAGAAAACAACTTCACAATATAGGTCGTGCCTTCAAACATTTATAAGCTTCACAACTATTTCGCAAGGTGGTACTTCTCTTATACCCCTGGATGAAGGGATTTATGGTTCTGAAGGCATGACAACAATTGGTAAGGAGGATTTGGAAGAAGTTTTTGGACACTTGACATTAGGCATGGCTGTTATCAATACATACATTAGGTATACTCCAATCAACTTTGTTTAATTAATTGCAGAATTTATTTACTCATTTCAATGAATAATTAATGGTAATGATGTTTTTATTTAAGATTTCGGTATGACAAGTTGATTCGCCCGCGTGGATTGGAGTCCAG
The DNA here is from genome assembly GCA_948472305.1 of Vicia faba. Classification (NCBI taxonomy): domain Eukaryota; kingdom Viridiplantae; phylum Streptophyta; class Magnoliopsida; order Fabales; family Fabaceae; genus Vicia; species Vicia faba. The sequence goes on along the minus strand of OX451739.1, from coordinate 520,470,810 downwards.
ATTCGCTTTCATAAATCCCAACATTGTCCACGCAGGGTCAATAATCTCAAAACCAGATGAAGTAATAGCATTTGTGCTCAGTTTATTTATGGCCAGCAAAGATACAGAAAAATTGTTCTTTTCACCATATAATACTGGCCCCAAGTAAGATTTTCATTCTAAATTTCCTCTATTATAATTTTTCGTTTTTTAACGTTGTGCAGAAAATTTCCATCTAACCTTTGTTTAATATTCCAGTGGACACTGGTTATTGGTTACAATTAATCCTGTGAGAGAAATTGTATATTATCTGGATTCATTGGGCAATGATTGGACAACATACTCAGATATGAAGAAGACGATTGACACGTAAGTGAGATTGTTCCAAAATATTACTGTGTATATTTAATTATTTATGTGCGATAGTTCTAAATATTCGTTATTATTTTATTATAGCATTCTACAAAGTTTTCGAGCACAAAGAGATATTCAAGTACCAAGGAGTAGAGTCAACAATAATTCTTGGATCAAAGTGGAGGTATAGATTTTCACAGTTTTGATTATATAGCGATGATACTTGATAAAACAAGTTAAGGTGTATATCTTGATGTATATCCGTATTTTCTTTCCATGTGTAGTGTCCTCGTCAGTGCAATGGTGTAGATTGCGGTTATTTTATGTTGAGGTTTATGAAAGAAACTATTTTTTTGGACCGATTAGAGATTCCATCCACGGTATGAATTTCTAACTTAGGAATTATTTTCATATTTCTCATAAAATGACTTAGTATTTTAATTAAATCATACTATGTTATATTATTATGTAGTACTTTGATGAATTCAAGTGTGCTTCATACTCAAAAGATCTATTGGATGAACTTATGGAGGATTGGTGCCAATTTGTTATGGAGTTGAGAGTTTTATTATAAGGTATAACTTTGAGTTTTGAGAATATAATATATGTCGTTATAGTTGTGTTACAATATTATTGTTTTTGTTGTTGTTATTTGGTAACTTGTATGAATTTTGATTTTGTTTTAGGTTATATAGGTGCAGCTCGATGTAGAAGATAGAGTTATTTTGTAATTCATCGTTGATTTTGTTTCATTGTTGTATATACTAATGTTGTTGTTGTGTATATTGTGCAAAAAGGATTGAAGAGATGAATATTGATGTAGTTATAATATTGTTTCATTGTTGTATATACTAATGTTGTTGTTGTGTATATTGTGCAAAAAGGATTGAAGAGATGAATATTGATGTTGTTATAATATTGTTTCATTGTGGTAAATATTAATGTTGTTGTTGTGTATATTGTGCAAAAAGGATTTAAGAGATGAATATTGATGTTGTTATAATATTGTTTCATTATGGTATATTGATGTTGTTGTTGTTTAAAATGTTATAATGAAGCTATAATTTCTGGTGCAAAAATGGTGAGATTAAATTTGATAGGCAGCGTTTTGTTTTAAATGAAAAAATATATATATTTAAAAAAATATTAAGGAAAAGCGCTTCTAAAGGGGGGAATAGACAACGCTTTTAATGAGAAGCGCCGTCTAAAGTGATTGAAAAAAAAATATTAAAAAAATCATAAGGAAAAGCGCTGCTAAAGGGGAGGGAATAGACAGTGCTTTTCATGAAAGCGCTGTCTAAAGTGATTGAAAAAAAAAGATATATTAAAAATTAATAAGGAAAAGCGCTGCTAAAGGTGGGGGGGGGGGGGGGGGGGGGGAATAGACAACACTTTTCATGAAAGCGCTGTCTAAAGTAATTGAAAAAAAAATTAAAAAATAATAAGGAAAAGTGCTGCTAAATGGGGGGAATAGACAGCGCTTTCCATAAAAGCGCTGTCTAAAGTGATTGAAAAAAAAATAAGGAAAAGCGCTGCTAAAGGGGGGGAATAGACAACGCTTTTACCAAGCGTTGTCTAAAGTTCCACATTGAAAGCGCTGTCTATAACTTTAGCAGCGGAGGTTTTAGCAGCGCTTTTAAGCGTTGTTAAAGGCCTAAAAAAGCGCTGTCTAATCCCTTGTTTGGCATAGTGGAATTACCGATTTTTCACAAATCGGACGACGACTTTGATGTGAGCTTTATGTATTTTCACTTTATATGTTTCTTCAATATCTCTGAGTTTCGGTTTTGAGGTATTGGGTAAGAGGGTTATATGTGTACCGGGCTGTGGAGGTTTTTTGTGTGATTTTGTGATGATTTTCGTTTCTTTTCTGATATGATGTTGTTGTTACTTATGGGGAATGAAGGGGTGGAATGCGGAATCAAGGTGTGAGCTGGCATAAGGGGAAAATGTGAACAAAAACTTACAAATATCTCTTTTGAAATTTTGTTTGCTCTGCACCGTAATATTGATTTTTACTGATGTAAAGTACTTCCTGATGCAAAGCTTTACTGATATAACTAACTGAGATGGTTGAAATTAGTTTTGCTTCAGAAATTGTAAGCTTCTAATACAAATTTATTGCATTTGGTCTATGAAGCAAAAAAATTTACTGATTCTGAAATGGTTTTTTTACTGATTTAGTTCATGCTTAGGTGATTTGAATAGATTTTTCCATTAACATATTCTTCAAAAAGAAATAAGACTACTTGCACACATTTAGTAGATAGAAAGTAGAAACTAATCTATAGTTTTTGTTAGAACAAGATTGGTTCTGATCATATCTCAGAGTTTTGATGATAATAATAAAATATATTTTGTATAATTGATACTCTGATGAGCATATTTCTTTGTTTCAGGTAATGTCCTGACTGAAGTATTTTCTAAGGTGAAAATTATTTTACGTGCTGAGCTGAATAAAAATGAAGAAGTTCTTTGATGAAAGAACTATTTATTTTTAGCGTAAGTTTTGACGCTGGCTCTGATAAGAAGCTATTTAAAGCATCCTCTAATCTTAGCAAGTTTCCATACAAACTCTTTTCAGAAGTACTTTGCAAGCAAGCTCTGATGAGAAGTTATTTGCAAGCAAATTCTGAAGCAAGTTCTGAAAGATTAAAGAAGCAAACAGTCTTGTCAAGTTTCAGGAAACATGCTCTGACAATGCCGTTTGTTCATTTAATACAAAGACGACAAAAGCACTCAAGTGTCTCTACGCTAGTTCATTGAAAAGAACAATAATGCAAGCCAACACGCAAACATTAATTGCTCCTCACTTTTGAAGGCAGTAACGGTCGTTTTCCTCATGCTATAAATAAAAGATCATTTATTGCAAGCCAACTACCCAACTAACGTGAAAATAATTCTGTTGCTCACAAACACTTTGTTATTTTCTCAAGTGCAAAACTTATCTTAGTGATAAATCACAGTTTGTGATATACTCCCTCCATTCTCTTTTATAAGAAAATTTTGACTTTTTAGATTCATTAAATAAATGATGTATTTAGACTATATATTTGTTAGATACATCAACTATTCAATGAACCTAAAAAATTAAAATTTTCTTATAAATAGGAATGAAGGGAGTAGCTTTCTAAGAAGCAATTTGTTTCACTATTGTAAAATTTAATTCTTGTAGTTGTTCCTTGAGAGACCAAGCTTGGTCAGATTTCTCAAGAAGGCTAGAACTAGTTTGAGTCTTAGTAGTGTTAGTCACTTGTAAGTTTACTTGTGCTTTGTATTGTTAGTCTCAACAGTTTGGTTGTGTGATCGTAATCTGTTTGATTATAGTAAATTAAGTCCTTATTGAGAAAGGTGAAATCACCTTGGCGGGTGGACTGGGGTAGTTTGAATTCAAACGAACAAGGATAAAAATAACCGTGTACAATATTAAACAATCGGTTCTGCCACCGTATCAGTGTCTAACTTAGATCTCCAACCTTGCAAATCCCAGTAAAAGATTCAAAATCAACCATAGTCAAATAACGAAAATACACCCATATAGAATCAGTCAACAAAAAAAATCGCCTGCTTTAAGCTCTGAATTCTACCTAGAAACTCTGATCTCGATTCCTTAAGTTCCTGAGAAACAATAATTAAATATTAATAACTATAGTATAATAATAAGTAGGACGTTAAAAGTCCCATCATCATATTTTACCGCGATTTTTAAGTAAATGGAAGTGATGTTCTCTTTCTGAAAATAAAAAAAAAATAAAAAAACATATGGTTAATTTAGAAAATGAAGAAGAAAACAGAGTGAAATCAGAAAGATGAAGAGGACGAAGAAGAGAACAGTAGAGAGAGGAGCGATGGAATCTGGCGAAGACATTGGAGATTTGGGATTTTAGCAAACCTACTGTGGATGAAGAGAGTGTTGTTGTTGAGGCAGAGAGGGAGATGAAATATTAGGGTTCGTAGGATTTGAACTGTTGATGAAAAGAAATGTTTGTTGTTGTGCCTTTTTATTAACCATCATTCTGAAAGCAAAATTAATTGATGGAATTGGAAAAGCTTTACCATGGGTTCGTGGAAAAGAATTTACATTAGTAATGATTCAATAAATTAAATGATGGAATTGGAAAAGATTTATCATTGTTTTAATGCAAAGTCACGCTTGAACATAATAATAGATAAAAAATAAATGAAATCAATAATAAAAAAAAAAAAGAATTACATTAATTAAAACTTTTCTCTTATAGCAAGATATAAAAAAGGTAGAATGACTGAGAGTTTGCGAAGTGTCAAAAAAACTCATCTTGCTTTATTCTATTATATGATTAATTAAAAATTAAATTAAATAGTTTGCAAATCCTTATTAACTGGTGGTTTAAATAGTCTTTTGGTCACTGTAAGTTGGCGTGTTTTTATTTTTCGTCCCTATATCTGTTTTTTGTGTGGATAAAGTCCTTAAATGTTGAATTTCATTTGATTTTAGTCCCTAAAATTAAAATTCGCAGGAAATCTACAGGTTTCCTACAGATTTTCCTTCAAATTTTCCTACGGATTTTAACTTTAGAGAGTAAAACCAAAAGGATTTTGACATTCAAGGAACATTTCCACAAAAAAGAAAAAGATACATGGACGAAAATAAAAAACACACCAACTTACAAGGACCAAAAGACTACTTATGCCTTAATTTAAAATTCTGATAATGCTAGATTGGATGTCTTCACTAGGGTTCAAACCTTAATACTCACAGTTGTGTGTGTGAATTTCTAATAGTTGTTACCACATTGTCTATAGACAAAAAATATATTTATTAGGTACTAAAAAAGTAATATATGTTCTTGTTTAGATATTAATGTTAAATAAACTTGACAAAATGTGTTTCATACTTGAACTTGAACTGTGATTGATTGGTGATGATGGACTTCTGATGCTGTGGTATGGATCTTAGAAACAGCGGTACATAGGTGGACCTGCAACGTTAACACTCTAACACCCAAGTCAATTACTGAGTCCAAAATGAGTGAAGTGAAAATATGAGTTCAGAAAGTGTACGTTGTGTCTCACTTGTGTCAATTATATATGAAGGATAACTTTAATAGATTTTGCATTAGTGGGTTTAACACTTGAGTCTCATTTGCATTGGACCTTTGACCGACCCAAAACAATGAAAGTAAGATATATTATACAAAGATTATATATATATATATATATATATATATATATATATATATATATATATATATATATATATATATATATATATATATATATATATATATATATATATAAGAGCCTTTGTTTGTCTAAGTCTAAGTCTGCTTGTAGCAGCACTTCTGAGACAAGTAAAGAAAATGACTCTAGCATTGCACATCAAAATCAACATCATCTTCAACTTGGTCAAAGCATGTCTCAAACAGCTTCTTTTACCGAGTTACTCACTGCCGGAATTGGTCATAATAATCAGATTCATCATGCTGGTTTCTCAGGACATTCCCCATTTGCTAGTGAAAATGAAAACCAGTCAGATATGATTCACCTGCAGCATTTTCCATTCATGTCTGACCCACATCTTATGCAACCATCTGTGGTTAATTCTTCTTCATCCTCGTCTTCTCATCATGATAATTACAATCTCAACTTCACCATATCCTCTTCGGGCCTTGTTGGTTACAATAGGGGGACCCTTCAGTCCAATTCACTTTTGCCTCACTTCCACAGGTTTTCAACTATGGATCATGGATCATCAACAACAACATCATCATCCAATAATTTACCTACTTTCTTCACAGGACCTCCTGTTCCTCATCCTCCTCTTGCTGCTACTCCATCCATGGATCAACAACTTCATTTCTCACCTCTCTTTGACGCTCGCTTGCAACTTTTCTATCGCGATGGAAGCCACCATTCAGATCAGAAGGACAACAAATGCAATAAGAACTAAGTTCTTCATGGAAGACCCCGTTTTCCTTTCTTCCAAGTAAGCCCCCACAACTCAAAATTTAATCTTTCTATGTTTTCCCTCACATTTGAGATTTTTAGATGTTACCCTTTTCATTTTTTTTATCTTGTTTTTATTTTTCTTTTTTATCCCTAGACCAAACAGTAATAACCACTAGAAACTCACACTAACGGCCGAGTATTAAGATTCAAATCCTGATATAACGTCCAACCTAATAATATCAACGAGTTTTTATTCATCACTTACAGAGGGAGTAATTAGTACTAAACCTAAAGACATATACCAGATGAATATTTAATTATTTGAAAGATTATGTGTTGTTGGATTCATGTGGTGTGTGCAAAACAATGAGGCAGTGAGTGGCTATATCTTGGTAATGGTAAACAAATTGGCCACTACTGGACATTGTTTAAGGAGGTGCTGCTATGCTATCTGGTTAAAATATTTGTCATTTTGTTGAGTCCTGCACTCACTGCATGAATTGGCGTGAATAGGGTTTACAATCCATTGGCTGTCTCCTTTTCAGTTCTTTCATTGTCCTTGGTTCCCCTTCTCTCTAGCACCTTTGAGTTCATGCCATGTGTAACATTTCTCATGGCAAACACAGTGTGTAAATGCAAATAATCAAATTCAACTTTAGGACTTATGCATGTCAGTAACTATGTGGAAAAATATATACTATGATTAGTGACTTTTTCATATGGTGAAAGGTTCATGCATGTGTATAACCAAAACTTGACCCTTCAAGCATAGGAAGAAACAGATTCACAAAGTATTGAAAGTAATGATATTTATTCATCTTCATGTTTTACTGCAGCATATATATTAGAAGATATTTTGAAAACTATATAATAGCAAAGTGACATAATGATCAACAAAATTTGATGTATGTGTAAAACGTTTTTCTTTGTATATAATACCAAAAAGTTGTCCAGAATACCAATGTCTGGTGGAATGGGAAGACAATGACCATTTGAATAGCTACCACTCATAGATACAACTGTAACAATTTTTGCTCTAGCATCATGTATATAAATTTTTGCATCTTGAAACCGAATAGTATGGAACGCATGAATGATATCTGCAACAATGACAAATATGAAGCATGTTGCCTAACCACTTCCAAATGAGCACTCGATAAAAAGATGAACCAACATTTCAAACACAACCATAAACAATCTCTTTAAAAAATATGTAGAGTGTTCTAGTCAAGTGTGTAACTCCTCAAGCCTCTGCTTCGGGAACTTTAATTTGGAGCTCTTATATTCCTCCATCAAACTCTTCACTATTTTGGAGATTGATTTATAATCCTCTCTCAAGCAGTTTTTAAGGGGAAAAAAAATATAAAGAAACACATAATAAAGTTATCATAAAACGAATAGTACTTTTTAAAAGAAAATTTAATTTAAATCTAAATCATATATTTAACTGTCATGGAAGTATATATAAAGAAGAGCATAGAAATTAAATCCATTGATGGCATAGTAACGTTTGGTTGAATAAGAACATAAAGTTTACTCTATTAAAAATTAGAAAATCTAACAAAAGAAACAATAAAACAACCGTACTAGTCCTGAAAGAAGCATTACATATAACTCAAAACCGAAAGAAAAAAAATTAAACAATACTCTTAGCCATCCTCACTCTTTAGCATCTTCATTCTTCTTCGTTTTCGAAACCACAGTTGAATTCTTCAGCTCTTTACTTTCTTCAATTTCTTGTGACTCATTGCTATTGAGTAAAAGGTATAACTTTTCATTAACCCTAAATGACCAAATGTCAAGTTTTTGATTTTCTTTAAATTTATTCTCCAACAAAACATGTGTCCAATCTTGATGAAGAATATAAATGCTAGTAGTCTTCATGTTCCACTTCTTCAAAAACAACGAGAATTCGTTAAAACAAGGATCTAACACAGTCACTTTTATACCAATCGGTTTTTCTTCTTGATCCCTTGTTTCCAAGGTTGCCTTTTCTATTTCTGTGAGGAAATCAGATTTGATTTGTGTAATTGGCATTGAAAGACGATTGAGATTATTGTTGAGATCTGACTTAAACAATTCCTTACACATGATATATTTAATATCACTACCATTCAACACTTTGATCATGTCATTAACATGACTAGGCAATTCTGGTGGCGGTGACAACAAAATTTCTTTTTTGTGAATTATTGGTTTCCTCCTAATTGCTGATTTTGGTTTCACTCTTCTACCTTCATCAAAGATGATATCTTTATTACTTGGACAACAACTTTTTTCATCATTGACTTCTACTTTTTTCACATTACTTTGTGAAATAAGAGAGAGATTTGTTTCTTCACTCAAAATGTGATTGATTTTTTCAATTTGGGTTAACTCATCTTTAGTATAAAATTGTGGAGAAATTTGAGATAACACTCTATGCAAAGTAAAATGAGGTAATGGATCAAATTTCTTTTCCATTGTTTTCAACTGTTGCATATATGCATTGATCTTCTTCTCAATAGCCATAGCTTTCTTTTGCAACATCACTTCTGGATTTTGTAAAACTGCAGTGTTCTTTATGGACATTGATTTCTTTTCTTTCTCGATAATGTGTTGATTAAATGTTTGTGATTTTAAGTGTTTATCAAATGTCTATTTATAATTTATGAAGATTTAAAATTAAAAACTAAATCATATAATATCTTTTCATATATTTCAATTTTCTTATCATATGAAGATTTGATGCAAAAATCTAGATAATTCTGTTACAGTGAATTTATTTGGTTGGTGACCATTCAAAGTGAATACACAAATTCCATGGAGCTATGTTTTTAATTTTAAGATAATTATATATAGCAAACGTAAAATAAGGCTAATTTGTTTACTTAAATCTTTTGGTTAGATTTGTGTCAAAAAAAAATCTTTTGGTTAGAAAATTTCTGTATATATTTCATTTCACCATTTATAATAGGCTAAATTTTGTTATAAAATAAAAAAATATTTGATTTAAAATCTTGATCAATCATTGTATATATAAAAAGATTGGATACTACTCATTCAATTCAACATCTTATGAAGTTAGGAAAGAAAATCAATCTAAACTTTAAATTTAAATTTAAAATTTAAAACTTTTCAACCAATACTTAGGACATAATTTCGTTACTATTATTTTTTTGGACACTTGGTTCATTTTGAAATGCAAGAAAAATTTTCTGCTAAATTTTCTCCTTAAATCTAGTAGAAAGCAAATGGAATAGCAACATGTTATTTGGCAATTGGTAAATTTATGTAGCTAAAGAAGGTGGTTAGTTATGGTAATTTTCTACTTATAATTATTTTTCATCTTAAAATTATTTTTTTATTTTTTATTTAATATAAATTTTAATCACTATAATTTTTTATTTTATTTATTTATATTTTTATGGTTATTTATGTTAGTTTTTTTTTAATAATTTTTTTATGTATTCTATTTTATATTTTATAAAATTTTAAAGTATTCATTTTTTTTAATTATTTTATAATATTAATATTTAATAATAAGTTATTTTATGCATTCAAAAGTTGTTATTATAACACATAATTTATTTTGTGTTGAGAGTTATAATATGAATCAAGTATACTCAATTTTTTTGACATTACATGATAAGTTATGACTTTTTAATTATTTAATGTTATAAATTTTATTTTCAAAAAAATATTTATGAAATTTTCACTTTTGAACATCATATTACTTATTTAAAATTATAAGAATAAAAATGTAAATTAAAAATAAATTTTTTCCCCTCCTCTTATGAACCAAACATATTTTTAATCAAAATTTCTCATTTCTCATCCCCTCCTCTCTTTTGGACCAAATATATATATATATATATATATATATATATATATATATATATATATATATATATATATATATATATATATATATATATATATATATATATATATATATATATATATATATATATATATATATATATATATATATATATATATATATATATATATATATATATATATATATATATATATATATATATATATATATATATATATATATATATATATATATATATATATATATATATGATTGAAAAAAATCTCTCCCCTCCCATCTTCTTCCCTCCATTAAAATCTTTCTCCTCCCCTCCCTCTCAATTGAATCAAATAGACCCTTAAGAAGTTTGGTTTGCAATCTAAAAAGAAAATAGTGACACAGCTTGTTGTCCGCGTGCCTTCTATTTCTGTATTAACTTAATTTTTCTTGAAAATAATAATAATTACTTATAAAAATAAAAATAAGCACGGTAATGATGATGATGATGATGATGGGTTGAAGATGAAGAAAAGTTGGAAAGTGATTTTGATGGTAAGATTCTGAAGTTGAAGTTGTTGTTGCGGTTTAGGTGAAAAAAGGATTTTTTTTTTTTTGGAATAACCATGTATTAAAAATTTTGTCCGCAAATAACCATGTTTCAGAAAAAATTACGCAAATAGCCATATTTCAGATGACTCCCCAAAGGAAGAGCCATCTCACTTGGCGCCTACACCTACTTTTTAAGGGGATGCGCCATCTCACTTGGCGCCTAGGTGCTTAGGGCTTGCCCTAAGCCAAGTGAGATGGCGCCTTAGTGCATTTGCTAGGGCAATTTTCACATTTTTTTCAATGCAGTGCGTTACGTATTCGATATAGGATCAACAAAATTGACTTTTTATTTACAAAATATAATTACACACATAACTATTACATAAAAAAAACAGATTAATCAGTGGTCCCCCGAAACCCGGTAATGACCCCCGGTTCTGCATCCCCGTCCTCGCCTTTCCTGTGCTGGGTGTCGTCGCGTTTCCTGTTGTGGGAGGGTCGATGGCCTAGCTAGGTCAATGCGTTCCGGATCCATGAAATTAGTCAGATCTCCATATATAGAAGATCCGCTTTGGTACAGTCGGTTACCCATACCCTCAAAGTTTGGTCGTGTTGGCGGTGGGTGGGGTTCCATGGTTGGTCTGTAGCATTGATCGTCTAATTACGGGGGGTAGAAAGGAAATGGATCTTGGGGTGTTTGGTATTGAGGATGTTTGGTGGTTTGGTGATATTGTGGTTGATGGTAAGTTGGGTCGGTTGGTTCATAATCTTCCAACATTCCCAGATCAGGGCTAAGGCTGGATGTTGAGGGGCCCATATTGGGATATACAGAAGACTGAAATTGTGTGTGAGGTATGCGGGTGTGTTGGTATTGTGATTGGAATTGCGGTTGGATGTGAGGCATATGGGGGTATTGGTACTGAGGTGGTGATTGTGGTTGGTTGTGGGGCATGTGGGTGTAATTGTATTGTGGTGGCGACTGTGGTTAGGTGTTTGTGGTTCTGTTTCATCTGGAGGGTTGGTGGGAGGTTGATGTGTTTTGGGTTTGTTGTTGGGGAAATGAGGGTTGTGCCTATTGTGTTCGTGGGTCAACCAAATACCTTGGATAAGACACGTGCATTTCAGGGGTACTAACCAATCTGTACCAAGATAAATACTGATATGTGTGTCGCATATTACCTTGGTTGAGGAAAACTGGGAATTGTAAGACAAGTCGGTGATGCCTCTGCCACATCTTACACCATTCTGGAGCAAAGTCTTTCCAGTTGATAAGACCCCATTGGGCGTCGACCCTTTTGAGATGCCACGGGGACAAACAAGTCAGATCGCTGGGTATCTCTTGATGCATTCTGAACTGCATCTTCACACGGTCGTTGTGGTGCATCTCCACAACATTGAACCGTATGATTGCAGTCTTTGCACTCCAAGTTGCTGCATCCTCGGGGTTTGGTTCATGGCCCAAACCCAAATATGGTCTCCAAACAAACTGCAGATAAAATTAAATATGGTTAATGAAAACGTAATATATAAATATTTAAAAGTAGAAAAGTTGAAAGGTACGACGTACATCATCCAGGCCTAGGTGATCCAATAGATTACGGTATAGTGCTACATTGAATCTTGGATTCTTGCCGTAATCCATACACCTCACGCAATACCTAAAGGAAATGAAAAATAATTTATTTTTATCATATATTTGGTGAAGAGATGAATAGTAATAAATTATATAACTTGATGACTTACTTTGTTGCATACGGGAAAACGAATGTGTTGTTGTTGACGGGGTTTAGGGACTCCATCCTCCACCAACCCCAGGCTTGAAGTAAAAAAGCGCAGCCATAAAATGTACATTTTTCCTTGATTGCATTTTTGCACAAGGAACTGTATAGGTGGCCTAAAACAGCAGAACCCCAACTATACTTTCTAGTTTTTTCGAAGTCTCTAAGTAAATTTAAATACATAAAATTTGCACTATTTCCCGTACTTTCGGGAAATAAAAAGGTTCCAAATAGTATCATTATATAAGTTCTAGCTTTTATTACCTTGGGTAGCTCGGAGGAATTTTCGTTTAATTCCAGAGTCGCATAATGATTTTTTAGCTCAGTTAGTAGTATACCCTCACCTCTCGCACCACCACCTTCAACCATATCCCTGCCCAACAATTCTTCACACGGAGAATTGGGTTGTTGAACCGGCCCGTTAACTGCCTTACCATCGACAGGGAGACCCAATAACATGTACACGTCCTCTAGCGTGACGACACATTCACCTATTGGTAGGTGAAATGTATGGGTCTCTGGTCTCCACCTTTCCAACATTGCAAGTATGAACTTTGAATCAATTGTGCAGTTGGAGATCCTTATAATGTTTCTGAAACCAGCGTATTCCAGATATAGTACGATCAATGGGTCGGGAGCAAGGTAGTTGTGTGACCGGATTCTGAATATTTTGGTATCCTAAGTTAATAATGTAAAAGGTGTAAGAGTGAGTAAGATGAAAAAAGCATTGCTAGAAGTATGAAAAATGTATAACTATAAAAGAAACTTACAAATGCTGCAATGTTGTCCCTTGTGACTTTGTGAGAACCATCCATTGTGAGAAGAGCCATTGTTGAAAATGCATGAGATTAGGAAAGAGTTTGAAATTGTAAGAGATTATGAAAGACTTTATAGCAGAGAGTGAGACGATTGTGGATGCGAGAGAAGTATGTAATGATCTGTATTTATAGGGAAAAAAATTTCATTGAGTAACTGAGGTGGTAGGTGGGTGCATGCATGCATGATAAGTGTCACTGTTGCAGTGTAGGTGCAGGCTACGTGGTAGCCTTGGAGAAGGCATCTCTAGCATGCATGTAACACGATTGGACATGAAGGGAGGCGCCATTGGACTTGGCGAAAGAGTACAAAAATGAAAAGTGTTGCCATCCCCATTGGCGAATAAGAGGTGGCTTTAATTGCAAGCTTCTCAAGTCATATTTAAAGCATGTGTTTTGCTGAAGACAACATGGACATCAACATTCAAAGGATGTGCAAAAATCTTATCAACATCATATAAAAGTCTTGAAGATTATTGAAGATTATTGAAGAATTATTGAAGAATCATCAAATATCAAATGGTATAAATAATTCTTAATCTTGAATATAGATGTTCACAAAAAAATATGCATTCATAATCATATACATATCCAACATGGTTTCACTTAAGAAAAACTTTGTTTAAAATCTTTTTCAAAAAGAATTTTTGAAAATTAACTTTCAGGAACCGGTTCCTCCCTAACTGGGAACCGGGTTCCAAAACTTGTTCAAAAACATGTCCCTGGAATTTGTACCAGGAACCGGGTTGTACCAATAGGGGAACCGGTTCCTGTGTGATATTTTTGAAATCTGACTTATAACGTTCACTAAGAACCGGGTTCTGTCAGTGTCGGAACCGGTTCCTAGCGAACCAGTGCAGCTTTTCTTTTGGTTTTTAAACATTTTTCAAGTGGTATCTTTTCATGAATGCATTGCAACTTTTCATATGAATTGGCATGAATGAAGAGGTTCTTATGACTTTATAAAATGCTGCAGATTTTCTTATTTCAAAAAATGCTTCAATTTTCAAATTAACAAAAAACCTTCTTCAATAAAATATTTTCTCATTCATTCAAATTTGAATTCATACTTTCATGTGTTCATAATTTTGTGAAACTTGCCATATACACTTTCATTAAATCATTACAAGTTTCATACATACATTGTGAACATTTATATACATTGTTTGAGAATTGTTTTTATCTTGAAGAAGAAGATCAATTGAAGATTGATAGTGCTATCCATCTACTTCAAATAAATCATTGTATTACTTAAAGAAATTATTCCCTTACTATCCAGGACTGTTGGAAGTAAGTGTTATGATTTGAAGAGGATTGTTCTTCATTCACATTAGTGTTTGTTTGGTCTTAAAGGTGTTAAGAACCTTTGATCACCCTATAGGTTAGATAGTAAGCATATGATGTACAATCATTCTAACTATAGTGAAATCTCTTTCGTGTTGGAAAGGGGACTGGAGTACTCTCGGATTGTGAGGGGAACCAGGATATATCACCGTGTTTTTTACTTTTCCGCATTTATCGCTTTCATCACCATAATCAGGAAAAGATAAAGATATAATCAAAACCTTCAAACACTTAACCAAAAATTACTACCAAGCATTCTCATAAAACCGAATAAATTTTTATAAGACCTAATTCACCCCCCCCCCCTCTTAGGCACTCTGTGACTTACAATTGGCATCAGAGCAAGTTATAGGTAACTTGTTCCTAAAGATCCAGAATGGCTTCCGCAAATCATCAACCAGTTTTCAGAGATGGTGGTAGTAACAACAAGCCTCCTCTATTCTGTGGTGAATATTTTGACTTCTGGAAAATATGCATGAAGGCGCATTTAGAAGCACAAGGAGAGGAAGTATGGGATGCTGTTGAAAATGGTCCATTTATCCCAATATCAGTAATCAATGGCATTGGTTCTGCAAAGCCCAAAACTGCATGGGACGACGATGATAAAAAGAAAGTTCTCTATAACAAAAAGGCAATAAACCTTCTTCAAGGTGCACTCAGTATGGACAAATTTTTCTGTGTCTCGAACTGCAAAACAGCAAAAGAAATATGGGATACCCTGGTTCAAACTCATGAAGGAACGGATGAAGTAAAAAGATCAAGGCTAAATACCTTGAGTCAAGAATATGAACTATTTTGAATGCAGCCCGGAGAATCCATTCTTGACTTACAAAATAGATTTGTGCATTTGACAAATCACTTAAATGCTCTTGGTAAAATCTTGACAAATGATGAACTCAACTTGAAAATCCTTAGATCATTGACTAGGGAATGGCAACCAAAGGTAACGGCAATCTCGGAAAAGAAGAGTCTCTCCGTAATGACTTCCGCTACATTATTTGGCAAACTTCAAGAATACGAAACGGAACTCGGTAGACTTGAAAAACATGAAAATTTAGAGAAGAAATCCAAAGGCATTGCTTTGAAAGTTGATTCAAAAGAAAGTCAAGATAAAGATGCATCGGAGGAAGATGAAAACTTCTTGCTTCTTGTAAAAAGGTTAGGAAAATATTTTGGTCATAAAAATAATCTTCATAATGCTAACTTTGTCAAAAGGAAGAAATTTTATAATCATAAAGATAAAGAAGCATCCACATCAACACAAGATGTCACATGTTATGAATGTAGAAAGCAAGGTCACATAAAGCCGGATTGTCCAAAACTCTCCAAGAAAAATGGATTCAAAGGCAAAAAGGAGTTCAAGAACAAAAAGGCTTATGTTGCATGGGAAGATAATGAGATAAGTTCTTCATCCGATTCGGAAAGCGACGAATGTGCAAATCTAGCATTAATGGTTTCACATCACTCCGACGATGAAGAAGAGGTTAGTAATGAATTTAATCTTTTTTATGATGATGTTCAAGATGTTATTGATGAACTCTTGAAAGAATGCAAAAGTTTATACAAAAAGGTGTCAAATCAAGAAAAAGAACTTCTAATTTGTTTAGAAAAAATTGACACCATGACTAAAGATTTTGATCTTCAAAAACAGAATTTTATTAAAGAAAAAGAAAACTTTGCATGCTCCAAGTGTGAATCAAATGTCTTTCAAATTGTTCAATTGAAAAGAGTCATTGAACGATATGAAAAAGGACAAATAGGATTGGAAGGATTACTAAGCCAACAACGTTATCCAAATGATAAAAGGGGTCTTGGTTATGTGAATTCTAAGAAACCAAGTAACAATCCCACTGTTTTTGTAAAGGCTAGTAATAGTTCTAATCCCAAGAAAGTAGAAAAGAAGCAAGTTGTTCATAATCATCAAAAGAAAAAGGCTAATGTATCGAAAAAGAAAACATTTCCTAAGAAGAAATCTTATCCTTCTAGATATAGAAGCAACTTTGAACCTACTTGTTTTTATTGTGGTATTAAAGGCCATACACCTAATGCTTGATATGTTAGAAACTTTAGTATAGCAAGTGGGCATTATGTATGGGTGAAAAAGGGAACTAACTATGAAGGACCCAAGGCAACTTGGGTACCTAACAAAGAATAATTTGTTTGTGTAGGTATGCTTGAAATCCACATCAAATGTTTGGTATCTTGATAGTGGATGTTCAAAGCATATGACAGGAGATGTACACCAATTTTCATATCTAGTACATAAAGCCAAAGGGTATGTCACCTATGGAGACAACACCAAAGGAAAGATTCTTGGCGTTGGAATAGTTGGAACACCTTCATCCATTCAAATTGAGGATGTTCTCTATGTTGAAGGATTAAAGCATAACCTTCTTAGCATAAGTCAACTTTGTGATAGAGGGTTCAAGATCAAATTCAACAAAGAAGAATGTCTTATTATGGATGAGGCAACCAATGAGGTAAAACTCAAAGGTATAAGAACTAACAATATTTTTATGATTACATTAGATGATTTGTCTCTGAAGGTACAATGTCTTATGGTAAACAACAATGACGCTTGGTTATGGCACAAGAGGATTGCTCACATTCACATGGAGCACTTGAACAAATTGGTTATTCTGACGCGGATTATGCAGGTTGTAAAACTGATCGTAAAACCACAAGTGGTACTTGTCACATTATTGGAAATGCATTAGTATCATGGGCTTGTAAAAAGCAAGCATGTGTTGCTCTTAGCACGGCCGAAGCAGAATACATAGCAACGGGTAGTTGTTGTGCACAAATTCTTTGGCTCAAGCAACAACTCCGTGATTACGGACTTGATCTCGGATGCATTCCTCTTCGATGTGACAATACAAGTGCTATCAATATTACAAAGAATCCGGTCATGCATTTAAGAACCAAACATATAGATATTCGACATCATTTTCTCCGTGATCATGTACTTAAAGGAGATGTCGAAGTCACTTTTGTGGATACTCATAACCAACTCGCAGATATCTTCACAAAACCACTTGCTCGAGAACCATTCTTCAAAATCCGAAGAGAACTTGGTATTTTGGATGAAGGTGATATCTAAATGTTTCTCATAAGATGCACGTCTTAATTTTTTTTTTTAAATAAAATTGTTTCACTCTTTTTCCCCATCCTTTTTGATGTTAACAAAGGGGAAGAAGAATATGCATATGTGTTGTTTTGTTTCAAAGAAATTGCAGGCCCAAATAAATATCAAACTCACTCCAAAATTCAAAGAATCATGGACTTAGGGGGAGACTTGCATTTGCTCAACATGTTTACTACACAAAACAACATAAAACATTTCAAGAATTGTTTTCAAGACTTGGTTGTCATCATCAAAAAGGGGGAGAATGTAATTGCAAGCTTCTCAAGTCATATTTAAAGCATGTGTTTTGATGAAGACAACATGGACATCAACATTCAAAGGATGTGCAAAAAGCTTATCAACATCATATAAAAGTCTTGAAGATTATTGAAGATTATTGAAGAATTATTGAAGAATCATCAAATATCAAATGGTATAAATAATTCTTAATCTTGAATATAGATGTTCACAAAAAAATATGCATTCATAATCATATACATATCCAACATGTTTTCACTTAAGAAAAACTTTGTTTAAAATCTTTTTCAAAAAGAATTTTTGAAAATTAACTTTCAGGAACCGGTTCCTCCCTAACAGGGAATCGGGTTCCAAAACATGTTCAAAAACATGTCCCTGGAATTTGTACCAGGAACCGGGTTGTACCAATAGGGGAACCGGTTCCTGCGTGATATTTTTGAAATCTGACTTATAACGTTCACTAAGAACCGGGTTCTGTCAGTGTCGGAACCGGTTCCTAGCGAACCAGTGCAGTTTTTCTTTTGGTTTTTAAACATTTTTCAAGTGGTATCTTTTCATGAATGCATTGCAACTTTTCATATGAATTGGCATGAATGAAGAGGTTCTTATGACTTTATAAAATGCTGCAAATTTTCTTATTTCAAAAAATGCTTCAATTTTCAAATTAACAAAAAACCTTCTTCAATAAACAATTTTATCATTCATTCAAATTTGAATTCATACTTTCATGTGTTCATAATTTTGTGAAACTTGCCATATACACTTTCATTAAATCATTACAAGTTTCATACATACATTGTGAACATTTATATACATTGTTTGAGAATTGTTTTTATCTTGAAGAAGAAGATCAATGGAAGATTGATAGTGTTATCCATCTACTTCAAATAAATCATTGTATTACTTAAAGAAATTATTCCCTTACTTTCCAGGACTGTTGGAAGTAAGTGTTGTGATTTGAAGAGGATTGTTCTTCATTCACATTAGTGTTTGTTTGGTCTTAAAGGTGTTAAGAACCTTTGATCACCCTGTAGGTTAGATAGTAAGCATAGGCTGTACAATCATTCTAACTATAGTGAAATCTCTTTCGTGTTGGAAAGGGGACTGGAGTACTCTCGGATTGTGAGGGGAACCAGGATATATCACCGTGTTCTTTACTTTTCCGCATTTATCGCTTTCATCACCATAATCAGGAAAAGATAAAGATATAATCAAAACCTTCAAACACTTAACCAAAAATTACTATCAAGCATTCTCATAAAACCGAATAAATTTTTATAAGACCTAATTCAGCCCCCCCCCCCCCCTCTTAGGCACTCTGAGACTTACAGTGGCATGGGTTGCAGAGTAGGCGCATGCTAGGTGACAGCCTTGGAGAAGGCATCTCTGAATGCATGTAACACTATTGGACGTGATGGGAGGAGCCTTAGAGGTTACAGTGTAGGTGAAGAGTAGGCGCAGGCTAGGTGGAAGCCTTGGAGAAGGTATCTCTGAATGCATGTAACACGATTGGAAATGAATGGAGGCGCCATTGGACTTGGCGAAAGAGTACAAAAATGAAAGGTGTCGCCATCCCCATTGGCGAATAAGAGGTGGCATGGGTTGCAAAGTAGGCTCAGGCTAGGTGACAGCCTTGGAGAAGGTATATCTGAATGCATGTAACACTATTGGACGTGATGGGAGGAGCCTTAGAGGTTACAGTGTAGGTGCAGGCTAGGTGGCAGCCTTGGAGAAGGCATCTCTGAATGCATGTAACACGATTGGACATGAAGGGAGGCGCCATTGGACTTGGCGGAAGAGTACAAAAATGAAATGTGTCGCCAACCCCATTGGTGAATAAGAGGTGGCATGGGTTGCAGAGTAGGCGCAGGCTAGGTGACAGCCTTGGAGAAGGCATCTCTGAATGCATGTAACACTATTGGACGTGATGGGAGGAGCCTTTGAGGTTACAGCCTTGGTTAATTCAAATTCAGTATGACCTATTTAGTCTTACATTTATCAAAACACTGATTCACTTAATCTCTCAAACACTAGAACATTCAAAAATTCCTGCAAATAACTCATAAACTTCAAACCTTCCAACCTTCAAACAGTCATACACAATGGCCTCTGCACCCCAATATGTCATCAGTGCACATTTCAACAGTGAGACATACATTTGTCCCACCTCTGGGTTTTTGTTTAGAGACACAGACAACATTCGATTTTGTTTAAACATGAAAGCCAATTTCTTGTACTTCAAAAAATGATTGGAGGCCAAACTTGGACGAGGCTCCGTGACACAAATATTTTATCAGAATCCGGTTTTTTTGTAACAACCAAATAATATTTTATAAGGTTGAGGTTCAAGATGAAGAGGATCTTCAGAATATGTTTTCCAGTCATGAGTATTTTGGGTACGACTCTATTGAGTTGTACATTATGCTATGAGAGCCTCAGCTGTCACAAGTGGTTGATCCTTTGGAGACCGAACAAGCAGAAGTAGATGCAGTTGATGAAGAAGAAGAAGATGACGAGTTGGAGTTTGACGAAATGGTAAATGATGATTCCGAAGATGATGGGATACCTGGTATTCCTGAAAACGAGATCTACACACCACCTCCGCACATGAAAGACTTCAACATGTGCGGAGATGAACCGTCTTCTGATTTATTTTTCAATCCGTATATGCAGTCGGATGAAAACTTAAAAGAGAAAGAAAAATTTCGTAACAGAGAAGAATGTATCAGAGCCATCAAAAAAATCCACATGCTCAACTCGGTCGATTTTAAGGTGGACCGTGTAAATCCAGAAAGGTACAAGATCAAGTGTGTCCACCCTGATTGTATGTTCAAGCTCACTGCATCATACAAATTAAGAGGTGCTTGTTGGGTTATAGGTTCCATGTCTAACCACACTTGTGTCAGTTCTACTCAATCACTAGATCATCGAAAACTTAATTATGATCTCATTTGTCAAGAAATCCTACCACTCGTCAGCAACGATCCATCTTTGAAGGTGAAAACCATAATCTCCCACATCACTACGGTATTTAACTATACTCCATCTTACCGAAAGGTGTGGTTAGCAGAGACCAAGGCGATTGAAAAGGTATATGGAAACTGGGAGGAGTCATACCAAGAACTTCATCGCTACCTGAATGCACTCCAGACTTATTCTCCGGGTACTATTTACATTCTGGAAACAGTGCCAGCATACGCCCCGGATGGTAGTCAACTCAAAAGAAATGGAATATTCAGTCGAGTGTTTTGGGATTTTCAACCTTGCATCACAGAGTTTACGTCATGCAAACCAATTATACAAATTGATGGGACTTGGTTGTATGGGAAATACAAAGGCACGCTACTGATGGCAGTTGCACAAGATGGCAACAACAACATTTTCCCAATTGCCTTTGCCCTAGTCGAGGGGGAGACTGGTGGTGCTTGGAGCTTTTTTCTCAAAAATCTGCGAACACACGTGGCTCCTCAACCAGATCTCTGTTTGATCTCGGATAGACATGCATCCATTGAAAGTGCATACAATAATCCTGCAAACGGTTGGCATGACCCTCCTTCTACGCATGTCTATTGCGTTAGACATATTGTCCAAAATTTCACGAGGGAGATCAAAGATAAAACACTTAGGAAAGCGGTTATGAATGCGGGATATGCATTGACATAACCTACATTCAAATATTATCGCAATGAGATCTGTTTGTCAAATCCGGAAGCCGGTAGGTGGATCGATAATATTCTGGTAGAAAAATGGACTATGTCATACGATAATGGCCAAAGATGGGGCCACATGACAACAAATCTAATTGAATCGATGAATGGGGTATTCAAAGGCATAGGAAACCTCTCGGTCACTGCTTTGGTAAAATCAACATATTTTAGGATGGCTTCGTTATTTGCTAAAAGAGGTGAAATGTGGAATGCGGTGTTGCAATCTGGACAACTATGGAGTGAAAGCTGCATGAAATACATTAAGGCGGAAAGTTCCAAAGCCAACACCCATATGGTTATACGGTTTGACCGACACAGCCACAACTTTATTGTCAAAGAGACAATTGACAACAACGAGGGCCTGCCAAGACAAGAATATAGGGTTTTACTGTTAGAACATAGTTTGATTCTACAACCCTCAATTAGAGTTTTGATGATAACAAAATACAAGAATAAATAAATTGTAAGATTTATATATAAGACATATATGCTACTTAAAATTATGTTGTGTATTTACAGAAACTCTTATGGAATCAGCATCAGAAGATCAATATCAACATCAGCATCAGAAGATATGTCAGCATCAGAAGATCAAACATATGCTACACGCTGAAGTTACCAGATCATACGCTGAAGCCTGATGAACAGAATCTGCGCATAAAATACTCTGACTCTGATCAAGATCCTAACCAAGTCATCATCACTCAGAAGCGTCAGCATAAAGGAAAGAACACTCTGATTATCATTAGCAGAACACTCTGAAGCATTACTATGCAATTAAGACAGATTAATTACCAACGACTTTATTCCAAGACAAGATCTTCTCAAAAAGGAAAGAATGTTATTATCATTGAAAGTGATTTATGGAAAACCAACGTATCTTTTCCTAGGCTTTATAAATAAGTCTGTGTGAGAAAAGAAAAGGCTAATAATCTACACGCATATACACGCCTACGTAAACGAACTCTCTCATTCAAACTGTTAAAGCTTTCAACCACGCCTACTCAAAAGCATTAGCAGTCCAGTTTCATTCTAAGCTTAATATTGTGTATTATCACAGTTGTGATATATAGTTTTATTAGAAAACATCAAACACACTTTTGTTCAATTATCTGTAAGAGAATTTCCTTGAGATAAACCGGTCTGTGGTTAGACTCAAGAAGGCTTTGACAGTTGTTAAAGTAGTTGTGTAATCAGTTGATTATAGTGGATTAAGACCTCGTTGGAGAGAGGCGAAATCACCTTGACGGGTGGATTGGAGTAGTTTGAGATCAAACGAACCAGGATAAAAATACAGTGTTGTCTGCAACTTTTATTTAAGATTTACAATTCAACCCCCCCCTTCTTGTGTTTTTCACATCTTCAATTGGCATCAGAGCGCCTGGTTCTGAGCTTATAACACTTAACCGTGTCAGTACAAGATCCAGCGTCAGAAAAACACAATGGCAGGACCACATCCAAACATCAGCAATGACAACAATGAAGAAAGAGACAGATTCAGTGGCAAACCTCCAGTCTTTGATGGAGAAAACTTTGACTACTGGAAAGACAGAATTGAAAGCTTCTTTCTTGCCCATGATGCTGATCTGTGGGACATGGTGACTGATGGATACACGCACCCAGTGGATGGAAGTGGTCAGAAGATTGACAGGAAGGCAATGTCTGATTAGCAAAAGCGTGATTTCAGAAATCACCACAAGGCCAGAACAATTCTTCTCAACGCCATCTCTTATTCTGAATATGAAAAGATATCAAATAGAGACATTGCAAAGAATATGTTTGACTCTCTGAGAATGACGCATGAAGGCAACATTCAAGTCAAAGAAACCAAAGCTCTTGCGCTCATTCAGAAGTATGAGGCATTCAAGATGGAAGAAAGTGAATCAATAGAAACGATGTTCTCAAGATTTCAAATTCTGGTTGCTGGTCTCAAAGTTCTTGACAAAGGGTATTCCACTGCTGATCATGTTAAGAAGATCATCAGAAGCTTTCTAAAACAGTGGAGGCCAATGGTCACAGCGCTTAAGCTAGCCAAGGATCTCAACAAAATCTCTCTGGAGGAACTTGTCAGCTCCCTCAGAAGTCACGAGATAGAGCTAGAAGCAGATGAACCACAAAAGCAAGGTAAGCCATTAGCTTTAAAATCTAACAGAAAATCTGACTCCAAGGTTTTGCAGGCTGTAGAAGAAACCTCTGATGGGTCTTCATCAAGAGAAGATGAACTATCTCTCCTCTCCAGAAGGGTGAACCAATTGTGGAAGCAGAGGCAAAGGAAGTTCAGGAATCCCAGAAGATCAGAGAATCAGAATGAATCCTTCTCCAGATATAGAAGGTCAAAATCATCCTCTGGACACAGAAGATCTGAAGGCTCTTCAGGAAGCAGAAAGCCAAACAACAAAGACATCATCTGCTATGAATGTAACGAGCAAGGGCACTACAAAAGCGATTGCCCAAAGCTTCAGAAGGAAAAGCCCAAAAATAAGTTTGGCAAGGAAAAGAAGAAAAGTCTCATGGCTACATGGGATGATTCTGACACATCTGAAGCTGACTCAGAATCAGATGATGAAAGAGCAAACATAGCTCTCATGGCAAACATAACAGAAGACAGTGAAGCTTCTGAGTCAGACTCTGAATCAGATAAAGAAGAGGTATTTCCCGACTTTGCTATAAACTTTACTAAGGCTGAACTAGCTGAAAGCCTTAATGAAATTCTGGAAAGATATCAGCAGATCAGAGTCAAATTCAGAAACCTGAAAAGGAATCTTGCTTCTGACTCTGATAAGACTGAGAGTCTCAAATTGGAGAATTCTGAGTTAAAAGATAAAATTTCAAAATTAGAAAATCTATTGCAAAACTCCCAGCAGTGCTGATGAGATCATTAAGGAGTGTGATCACAGCTTTCAGAAGTTTCTAGCTAAAAACATAGATAGAAGCAAAATGGCTTCAATGATCTATGGAGTTAGCATAAATGGCAGAAAAGGAATAGGATACCAAGGTAAGGTACCTACACCAAAGAATGCCATGGATTTAGTTATAAAACGCACTTCACTTGATTCACACTTTGTATATAGGCACACACACACGACATCAAATATACAAGTAGTAATTATTCTGTCAAACCAAAATTCAACCAGAGTTTTGGTAAAACTAACAAATCAGGACCCAAGAAAATATGAGTACCTAAGGATAAAATAATACATGTGGCAGATATCTTTAGCAGCAAAGCAGAAACACCAATCATGGTACCTGGACTCTGGCTGCTCACGACACATGACGGAAAGAAAGCATATATTCCAAATCCTGGAATTTAAGCCTGGAGGCCACGTAGGATTTGGAGGCAATCAGAGGGGAAAAATAATTGGCTCTGGAACAGTAGGTAATGGAAATCTTCCCTCTATAAGTAATGTTTTATTAGTAGATGGATTAATGCATAATCTGTTATCCATAAGTCAATTAAGTGATAACGGTTATGATATAATCTTTAATCAAAATTCATGCAAAGCTGTTAGTCAGAAAGATGGGACTATCCTATTTAATGGAAAGAGGAGAAACAACATTTATAAAATAAAACTTTCTGAACTAAAAAGTCAGAATGTAAAGTGTCTTATGTCTGTTAACAGCGAGCAATGGATCTGGCACAGAAGATTGAGACATGTTAGTATGAGAAGAATATCTCAGATTAACAAACTCAATATGGTCAGAGGACTTCCTAACCTGAAGTTCAATTCAGATGCTCTGTGTGAAGCATGTCAGAAAGGCAAGTTTGCAAAACCAGCTTTCAAATCTAAAAACGTTGTTTCCACCTCTAAGCCATTAGAACTTCTGCACATTGACTTATTTGGACCAGTTAAAACTGCTTCAGTCAGTGGCAAGAAGTATGGGTTAGTAATCGTAGATGACTATAGCAGATGGACATGGGTAAAGTTCTTAAGACACAAGGACGAGTCACACTCTGTGTTTGTCATCTTCTGCAACCAAGTTCAGAATGAAAAGGATCTTAGAATCGTCAAAGTCATAAGTGATCATGGTGGAGAATTTGAAAACAAAGATTTTGAGTCATTCTTTAATGACAAAGGCATTCTGCATGATTTCTCTTGTCCTAGAACTCCCCAGCAAAATGGAGTTGTAGAACGAAAGAACAGAACATTGCAAGAAATGGCCAGAACCATGATCAACGAGACTAACGTTGCTAAGATCTTCTGGGCAGAAGTAATAAACACAGCGTGTTATATTCAGAATAGAATCTCTATAAGACCTATTCTGGAAAAGACTCCATATGAATTGTGGAAGAACAGAAAGCCCAACATTTCTTATTTTCATCCATTTGGATGCACATGCTTTATTTTTGAATACAAAAAATTATTTGAACAAGTTTGACTCTAAAGCACAAAAGTGTATTATGTTAGGATACTCTGAACGCTCAAGAGGGTATAGAGTATATAATACAGAAACACAGATTATGGAAGAGTCAATCAGTGTTCGTTTTGATGATAAGCTTGACTCTCAAAAGTCAAAGCAGAATGAAGTATTTGCAGGTATGGAAGTTGAATTCACAGGTACAGAAGACAAGTCATCAGAAGCTCTTAACAGAGACACTCCCTCAACATCAGAAAGAGGCACTGCAAGCAATCCAGCACCTTCTGTTGATCAACTTCAGAAAATACTATCCAGAAGCAGCTTGAATCACCCAGAAGAAACAATCTTAGGAAGAAAGGAAGATCCAATCAGAACAAGATCTAGCTTCAGAAACTCTGAAGAATCCCTCATGGGACTGGTTTCTCTAATTGAACCATCATCAATTGATGAAGCACTTCTGGACAATGACTGGATTCTAGCAATGCAAGAGGAGCTGAATCAATTCACAAGAAATGACGTATGGGATCTAGTTCCTAAACCAAAAGGATTCAACATCATTGGAACAAAATGGGTGTTCAGAAACAAACTGAATGAACAAGGTGAAGTCATCAGAAACAAGGCACGATTGGTAGCACAAGGTTATAGTCAGCAAGAGGGGATAGACTATATAGAAACCTTTGCTCCAGTCGCCAGGTTAGAATCTATCAGACTTTTAATTTCATTTGCTGTAAATAAAGGCATCACTCTGTATCAGATGGATGTTAAGAGTGCATTCTTAAATGGATATATAGAAGAAGAGGTATATGTGCACCAACCCCCTGGTTTTGAAAGTTCCAAAAATCCAGAATATGTTTTCAAACTAAAGAAGTCACTCTATGGTCTGAAACAAGCTCCCAGAGCTTGGTATGAAAGACTAAGTAACTTCCTGTTAGAAAAGGAATTCACCAGAGGGAAAGTGGACACAACTCTATTCTGTAAGACAGTTAAGAATGACATTTTAGTATGTCAGATTTATGTTGATGATATCATATTTGGATCTACTAAACCTTCTCTGGGAAGAAAGTTTGCTAAGTGTATGCAGGCAGAATTTGAGATGAGCCTAATGGGGGAACTGAAAATCTTTCTGGGCATTCAGATCAATCAAACCCCAGAAGGAACTTACATTCATCAGAGAAAATATGTCAGAGAACTTCTGAAGAAATTTGATCTCTCAGAATGTAAGCCATCAAAGATTCCAATGCATCCCACGTGCATTCTAGAAAGAGAAGAGGTAAGCAAAAAGGTAGAACAAAAGGTCTACAGAGGTATGATTGGTTCTCTTCTTTATCTGACAGCTTCAAGGCCTGATATTTTATTCAGTGTATGCATTTGTGCAAGATTCCAATCAGATCCTAGAGAATCTCACTTAACAGCAGTTAAGCGAATTTTCAAGTATCTGAAAGGTACTACTAATCTGGGTTTGTTTTATAGAAAATCAAGTGAGTACGGCTTAGTAGGATACTGTGATGCTGATTTTGCTGGAGACAAAGTTGAACGTAAAAGCACTTCTGGAAGCTGCCAGTTTCTGGGAGAAAATCTGATCTCATGGTCCAGCAAAAGACAATCCACAATTGCTCTATCAACAGCAGAAGCTGAATACATAACAGCAGCTGGATGCAGCACACAAATGCTCTGGATGAAAAGTCAACTTGAGGACTTCCAGATATTTGAGAGTAACATTCCTATCCTCTGTGACAATACTTCTGCTATTTGCTTAAGTAAAAATCCTATTTTTCATTCTAGGGCTAAGCATATAGAAATAAAACATCATTTTATTAGGGACTATATTCAGAAAGAGATTTTAAATTTTAAATTTATTAACACAGACCATCAATGGGCTGATATTTTTACAAAACCACTTTCTGAAGATAGGTTCAACTTCATTCTGAAACATCTCAGCATGAAGCTCTGCCCAGAATAAAAATGTTTTGATTCTATATATTAACCTTCAGAACTTTGTTTATTTTTCTGTGAACTTCTGATCAATCTTCTTTCAGAATCTTAGAAGTGCAGATTGTATCAGAATCTATCCATGAAGATCTAAGCGCTTCATTTCCAGGACAGAGATGTGCTGTTCACTCAAGCAAACAAGTGGTATCCAATCATCAGCCATTTTCTGAGGTTGAACACGCGTTCACGTTTCTGAAAAGGCAAATGCGCTGATTGGATGCATTGAGACACATGTCATGGGTAACCGTTCCAAATATCTTTCTGAATCCCCTAAAATCAGCTATCATTAAATGCTAATAATCATTATTAATTTCTCTCTCTTACACGTTTATGTTTTCAAAACCTTTTTAGAAAACTATTTAAACACACTTCACACCATTTACACTTTTTACCTTCACTTTCGTTTTCTCTCAGTATTTCTGATTTCAGTGTTCTTACTTTCTCAAGAAAAACCCTTTCAATCTTTTTCAAAAACCTCGTGTGAACAATGGCTTCTTCCAGCATTCCTACTGCAGGTTCCCATAAAACTGTTTCATCTGACTCTCCTACCAAATTCCCCATCTAGTCCAATCACAATTCTTGACTCTCCTACTCCCTCACCAAAAGCCAAGTCAGAAGACCACAACAAGATTGTCATTGATTTAACAGTCTTTGAACGTCTTGCTGCCATCAACCACAAAACAGCCATCCCTAAACCAAAACATCCTGATGTTGGTTCCCGCATATTGAACTTTGAAACAGAAATACAGAAGTGGATCACTTCTCTGAAACAAGCAAGTCTGGAACTGGTTGATCCTGCTGTATCAGACCTCCTCTGGACAAAACTCAGAAGATGGGTATGCTCTGAAACCTTTATGTTGCAAGACCAGAGCTACGGACAAGCTCAACAGAACTTCAACAATCTGCTGAAAGAAATTGAAGGTCCAGTTCTGAGCAAGCTGCTTAAGGAAGAAGTTCTCCATCTGGACATTGCTCCTTGGTCTAAACAGCGTCCAGCATCCAAAGTTCAACCTGTAGAAGAACAGATAATTCCGGCTGAAGACTTGGGTCAAGAAGAAGATAATGAAGAAAGCTCTGAGAAGCACCCTGTTTCTGAAGATCCTCAAGCTTCCTCTCTTGACAGGCAAACTCTTGAAGACTTGAAAAGATCTGATATTCTGATGAATGAAAGAATGGATAAGCAGGACACCAAAATTGATTCTATAGCGAACATGTTATCTCAGCAACAGGAAACCAACACCCAAATCAAGAGCATGTTGGAGGCTTTGTTCACACAACTTCCTCATCCTTCTTAGAAATTTCCTTGTTGTTTTTATAACTTGTTTATCTGTAATATTTCTACATGTCCTGAACTTATCATTGCTTCTGTTTTTAATATAAATGCATTTTCAGCTCTGACTATTTTAACTCTGATTATTTGTGCTTTTTGATAACTGACAAAAATGGGGAGAAAGAATGATATTTTTCAATAACGGATTACTGAGACATAAGTCTCAAACAATCTAACACTCTGATATATTTGAATTTCTTTCTTCTGAAAAGCTTACAGGTACTAAACTCTGATGAATCCGATGAACTCTGATACAGTAAAGTTCTGATGCTCAAAGTCTCATGGAAATAAAGGGAAGTAATCAACACAGGGGGAGTTTTTCTCTTCGTTGCTCTGATACCTTTTATTCCTTATCTTTAATCTCTGATACCTTTTACTCGTTATTTTTTAATCTCTGATACCTTTTATTCTTTATTTTTAATTGAAAAAATCTGGTTTTTGTCATCATCAAAAAGGGGGAGATTGTTAGAACATAGTTTGATTCTACAACCCTCAATTAGAGTTTTGATGATAACAAAATACAAGAATAAATAAATTGTAAGATTTATATATAAGACATATATGCTACTTAAAATTATGTTGTGTATTTACAGAAACTTTTATGGAATCAGCATCAGAAGATCAATATCAACATCAGCATCAGAAGATATGTCAACATCAGAAGATCAAACATGTGCTACACGCTGAAGTTACCAGATCATACGCTGAAGCCTGATGAACAGAATCTGCGCATAAAATACTCTGACTCTGATCAAGATCCTAACCAAGTCATCAACACTCAGAAGCGTCAACATAAAGGAAAGAACACTCTGATTATCATTAGCAGAACACTCTGAAGCGTTACTATGCAATCAAGACAGATTAATTACCAACGGTTTTATTCCAAGACAAGATCTTCTCAAAAAGGAAAGAACGTTATTATCATTGAAAGTGATTTATGGACAACCAACGTATCTCTTCCTAGGCTTTATAAATAAGTTTGTGTGAGAAAAGAAAAGGCTAATAATCTACACGCATATACACGCCTACATAAACGAACTCTCTCATTCAAACTGCTAAAGCTTTCAACCACGCCTACTCAAAAGCATTAGCAGTCCAGTTTCATTCTAAGCTTAATATTGTGTATTATCACAGTTGTGATATATAGTTTTATTAGAAAACATCAAACACACTTTTGTTCAATTATCTGTAAGAGAATTTCCTTGAGATAAACCAGTCTGTGGTTAGACTCAAGAAGGCTTTAACAGTTGTTAAAGTAGTTGTGTAATCAGTTGATTATAGTGGATTAAGACCTTGTTGGAGAGAGGAGAAATCACATTGACGGGTGGACTGAAGTAGTTTGAGATCAAACGAACCAGGATAAAAATACAGTGTTGTCTGCAACTTTGATTTAAGATTTACAATTCAACCCCCCCTTCTTGTGTTTTTCACATCTTCATGTACTACCTTCTCGTTGGTGCAATTGTGGCAAGTTTCAAGCCTTTCGTATGCCTTGCTTTCATGTCATTTCCGCGTGTGCCTATACTCATCAAGACGCGCTACAACTTCTGTCATACATTTACAAATCTGAAACGTTGCTCAACGTTTACAACAACAACTTCCCTTTGGTAGCAAAACCAGATTATTGGCCTGCATACGACGGCAAAATATTATGGCACAATGACCAAATGCAAAGGAATAAAAAGGGTCGTCCCAAAAGTAAGCGCATCACAACCGAAATGGACTCCCTTGACAAGCTGGAAAGAAAGTGTGGTTTATGTCGTCAGGTCGGACACAATCGCAAAAATTGTCTGAATCGGGCTACTGCCTCAACCACATAAAAATTGTATTACATAAAATCTTTCCTTTATTATGTTGTAAACATGAAGGTTTTTCATTAACAATATTTGTTACAATAAACATTGCGCGAACAAGAAAAAAAACACGATAATCCATCTACGAAATTACAACTGTTAAAACAATATCATATGACCCATGCATCATCAACATTACGTCGCTGTCTGTTTTGACTTCTTCCAACCAAACATTAGGTCTTCCTGTCGCAAGTGAGGTTGTTGTTCCTCTTTGCTGGATCCTTCTAATTTTTCCCCTCCACGATGTCTCCATCTAGCCGTCGCATCAACTCCTGCTTCAGACGCTCCATGGAGTGAATGTGCCAGAATTTCATTTTTATCGAAGGTTTTGTGTCAGAGAAGATAACATAACCATCTCTGGTAAAAATCATGGGCGATGTCATGACGCAAATAACAGAGTAAAAAATAAGAAAACAGTGCGAGAAAGTGTGAGAAATGACGGAGAAACGGACGAATTATTCATAAAAACAACATTTTGCCCTAGGAGCCAAGTGAGATGGCGCCTCCTCTCACTTTTAAAGTGCATGCGCCATCTCACTTGGCTAAAAGAGAGAGGAGGCGCCAAGTGGGATGGCGCCTAGGGCATAATGCTTAGTGGAAGCGCCAAGTGAGATGGCTCCTCCTTTGGGGAGTCATCTAAAACATGGTTATTTGCGTAATTTTTTTCGAAACATGGTTATTTGCGATTTTTTTTTAATACATGGTTATTCCAAAAAAAAATTCTGAAAAAAGATATGACATGAACTATGATTCCCTACAGTTACAGCCTCGTGCATTCACGCATTCAAGCATTGATAGTCGTTCAAATAAGATTGGACTACTCTGATATCATCATCGTAAAATAATAAGTAGATTATCTCAAGAGTTGTAGCAGCCAAACAAACACTATATGTTTTCTTGTACTTTGAGAATTAACCATAAAACAACTTTATGATATGTTTGGTTTAGAAGAAAAGTTGTGAAGAGAGAAATAAGTAAAAGAGAGTATAAGAAGATAAAATAAATAAATTTGAAATATTAACTAATTTAACAGAGAAAAAAAAAAGAAATAGAGAAGATAAAAGTCTTACATAATTTTGAAAATATTATAATACCCTTATAACAAATAGTATTTTTAATTAAACAAATTTAATTATTTTATTTAAATTCAATTAATTAATTAACTATTCTCTTTATAAAAAAAATTAATCATTTCTAATGTTTATTTTGTATAAAACTTATATATTTTTTATAAATCAACCAACATATGTTATAAGAATGTGACGTTTATGAAGTATATATATATATATATATACTTTATAAATTGATAATTTATATAAGGGTATACATATCATTCTGTAACAGAAAAACAATAACAAACAAATGAATCTAACATCCATCTATGTAAATGGATAAATACAGGATTAAATGTGGAAATATTCTAGCTATCAATATCTATCAGCACTTTCTCTTCAAAAGTGGAGAGAAACAAAACTGGAGAGAAACAAAGTACAAGGGCCCTACACATTTTAGTCTCTTATCCCTATTTTTTTTATGTGCCAAACAGAATCTCTTGTATTTCACTCTCTTCTTAATCTCTTTCTCAACTTCTATTATTTCAATCAGACCCTTAGTACAGAAATAAATATATAACTTATTACCGATATGATATGATTGTGGTTTACTTTCTATCATTATAAATTTGAATTTGCTTCCTTCTATTGCCTTATAACAAATTTAATTTAATTTTATTTATCCATCTCTATTTAATATTTATTTATGACTAAAAAATATTCATTGATATGAGTGATAAATAAATTTATTATAAATATATAAAAAGTAAAGTATCTGAAAATCCATGTTATACCCCTCTGATTATTAGTAGAAACTTTTCTAATTCTATTTTTCTATTTTCAATATTGTCTTATTACACATAAGAGCATTCACATCCATACTACTCATATTAATAGTATAAGTGGGTCCCATCTAATATAATATATTACTTTACACTTCTCAATTATTTAAACCACTTAATTATATTTTCTAAATATCCATACTACTTACTTAAAACTCTAACATGAGTCCCACAAAATTACATTATGTTTTTTGGACGGTAACATGTTATTTGAAAATTTAATCCAACAGCTATACATGCTACAAGCTAATATATTTATTAAAAGCTACGATCCCTTTTTTGGATACGGTGCCAATTAATACTACTATCATTTGTCTTCTATTATCAATACTACTCTGACTACAGTAGTACACATAGACATAAGCCACAACGATATTTATGCTCTAAGCTGCTATTAGATTCATTTAGTCATTAATACGGCTGATGTGTCATATCAAGATTTTTTGTTACAATTTAAATTTATTTTAATTTCATAATTAGTGACGGGTAGTATAATTTTAGTGGGTCCAATGGAGATTTGAAATGGCAATCAATAGTGTAACTACGTTCACATTTTTTTGTTACAATTTAAATTTATTTTAATTCCATAATTAGTGAAAGGTAGTACAACTTACACGGGTCCAATGCAAATTTGAAATGACAATTAATAGTGTGCTGCTATGGTTCACGAGACTTTGAAAAACTGCTTCAAAAAATAAAACTCACAACTTCCCATATTCAATCGTTATTAAGACTTTTCATTTTCTATGTTCAATGTCAAACATATAGACTCTAAGAATGCCAAACTAACCACAACCTCTCATCCTTCAAGCTTCAAGTTACTACCACTTATGTAAGTTTTGTATCGTCAATTTGTTCAATTTTGGTTTCATTTAGACATTCATTTGTGATTATATGATATTTGTTTTGTTCTTACAGCTTAGAAGTTTGTGGTCTTCAATTTTCTGCAAGCAATCAAACAAAAAAATCAGAATAAAAAATCAACCCAATTGAAACCCAATTCCAAAACTTGTGATACAGATTCCAAGCTACAAACAAAAACATTCAGAAGAAAGAACAAACAGACAGACATGCTAGATTCATCACTTAGTCGTAACAAAAGGAACACTATGCCAAAATTAAATTTAGACAGCGCCACATAAACATCGCTTATGCCTTAAGCGCTGCTATAGGTTTTCAGAAAGAAAGAAAATTAAAAAATTAGAGTAAGCGCTGCTAAAGGTATACTATAGACAGCGCTTATTATAAGCGCTGCTATAGGCCTTACCATAGACAACGCTTCCTTTCCCTAAGCGTTGCTATAGGTTTTCAATAAAAATAAAAAATAAAATAAGAATAAGCGCTGCTAAAGTGTATACCTTAGACAACGCTTACTAAAAGCGCTGCTAAAGGTGTGATAAAGGGTATACCTTAGACAGCGCTTTTAAGAAGCACTGCTAAAGGCATTACTCTAAAGCGCTGCTAAAGATAATACCTTTAGCAGCGCTTCTTGAAAGCGCTGTCTAAGGTAATTAAATTGTTTCTAAATCCCTAAATTGGTTATCAGATTTCAAAAACCCCACTTTATACAAACGAAACCCCACACACCCAGAAAACGCAATTGTTCATCTTCTTCTCCAACTCGTCTCCTCCCTCCTCACCGTCCAACCGTGGTTCATCTTCTTCTCCAACTCGCTTCCTGATTCGTTGTCTCGTTGCAAACTTCAGATTCTCCGGTTATACGAGGGCAAGGGCCAGAGGCACGTTGTTGGGAAACTTCAGATTCGTTGTCCAGAAAGCTGTTGTTGGGAAACTTCAGATTTGTTACCACCATCTCCTCGTGAAGAAGAAGTTTCACAAAACCAGTTTCACTATAAGGTAAAATTTCTTCATCCTTCTATATTTTTTTCTATGGTTAACTCAATGTTGCATAAGTAAAACAAATGTCATAAAACTTACCAAATAGAGGCTATGCAAGCACTTGGAGCAACCTTCTAAACCAGGAAATCCATTAACATCATTGCTACTACTCAAGCAATTCGTCTCTAACCTCTTCACATTTTCATTTCCAACAAGATTTCCACTATGAGTAACCTTAAACGATTCAGTACAGCTCAAAGGATGAAGCCTAACCCCACAATAACAATAAACCACATCACAAGTCTCATTAGGTTGAAAAAGCTCAATTCCTCTTACTTTCAAAGCCCTTCCCAAATCACTCTCACATGTCTCAGAATCATCTGGCAACAGAGGCATATCATAAGATGCAACAGCATGTCCATGTTCCAAACCAGAAGAAACCCTTCCTGTTCCAAGAGCAGTAGCAGAATAAGCAGAATATAACCAAGCAGCTAACACAGGACAACATCTACTATGCTGAAGCTTATCATAAGAATCACCGCCACCACGTTTGTTGGATTTGATATTGCATGCGTTTTTGATTCCATTGAAGTGTTCATCTGAGAGAGATAAAGGACATCTTGCAATATCAGCTTGTTTAGGGAAAGCAGGGATGGTTCCTTGTGAAGAGGAATTTGTTGTGACAGTTTGAACAGTTGTTGCATATGGTATAGGAAGGGACACAATATAGCAAGGAATTATGAAGAAAATGAACAAGTTTAGGAGAACATTATGGTTGAAACATTTTGTCAGTAACATGGTGTGCAAGTGAAGTGATGTGGTTTTTTTGTTGAATGAAATGAAGGAAGGGAATATTGGTGGTGAGGTATGGGTATGGTAGCCCCTAATGTTAGGGACATAAGTGACAAGTAAAGGGAAAATAAAGATGCTGTGGGGTTTTGCGAACTTTGGCAGCATGCTAGTACTATCTCTCTAAATTCATGCTAGTAATTACTTTTGTGGAACCAAAGTTTTTTATTCACATTTTTTACTGTCGATTTTTATGCTAGAGGAGTTAAAGTTGTTAAGTTAAACAACTTGTATTATATACTAATAATGGTCATATTTAATGATGTATCCAACAAAGTTTTTGTAGGCAAGTCTTAGGTATTGAGAAACCAAAAATTGAGAAAAAAATATGACTTTGCTTAAAACAGCGGCAGCTAGGTGTATGCCTAGAAACAACAATATCTACAACCAACTCTCACAAACAGACCCTACAACAACACCGGATACGAGGCCTCCTATGGTTACAATAGTTGCATTCCTTACCAGACAAGTTAAGTCCTGAGACATTAGCTTAACGTAAATTAGGCAGGTAAAAAGTTAAAATTAAAATGACTTTAAACTATCTACATTGTAGAAACATGTTTTGGATATCAAATATTCATTAAATTTAAGGTGTAAGTCAATTGGACTATAATATGTCTTATTGAAATGGTATTCAATTGGACTATAATAAAAGTCTCTCAAATGTGAGAGGATTGGACATTACTTTGGATTATGGGGGTGATCATGGATAAGTTCCAAGTGTTTATCTCTCTTCTCTTATCTCTATATCTCCGACACTTTAGTTTAAATTGGATTTTATCTAAAATTTATAAATAAAAATATTAAACTCTAATACAACTCAAACCTCCCTCTTATTCTTATGTTTTTCTCTCCTTTAAGTCGATTTATATTTGGTTAGATGTTTGGTTTCATGGAGAGTAGTGTTCAGGTTAACACATCCTCTCTTACTTCTTCTCATTACTTAATAGTAAGTCATATCATTGATCTTGTAATAAGTAATTGATATACATTGTTGGCAGAAGGTGTATCTCTAGTTTCCCTTACATAACCTGCTGCTCTTAGTCAAGGGTTTTATGATGTATTTCTTCCGTATGGTAAATCATTTTAACATGGAGTATTTGAAAAAAGAGGAATCCAGAACTTTGGGATGACAAACATGAACCTGTTGATGGAGTGATAGTTCGAACATAATGTATGCTTAGCTCATGTAGACATGCCTGCAAGGAACAAAGGAATCACATCATGTAAATCCTCCATCTAATATTCAACTTAGTAATAGTAAAAAATAACACAAATCATGAATCTTCGAATGAGTTCACAACTAAGCTAATGTCTCTAAAATTGTAATGTTGACGATCATTGATTGAATATGTTATAGGACCACAACAGTAACATGAACTAGGCCTCTAAGGTTGGACCACATTCGTGGCTATGCTCCTTTCACTCACACGTTACAATCCTCATTTCTAGAATTGTTCTAATCACATGTTTGATTTTTGTTGACAACACAGACTCTTTAAATTCATTGTACTCCCATCGCATTATACCGTTTTGTGCCTTAATTAGTGTTTTTGTTTAACTTAGATAATAGTTAAAACCATGAATAAAAAATGGATGTGTGCCGATCGATTGTCAAAAGAGTACGAGAATGGGGTATTAGAGTTCGTTAAGTTTGCTGTTGAACATGCTGAAGACCCGAATAGAATGAATTTTCCTTGCTTGGGTTGTTGTTATGTGGATCGGGTTAACGCAGATGGATTGAAATCACATTTACTAATGCGCGGAATTGATCGAAGTTATACGTGTTGGAAATTTCATGGTGAGAAAAGCATCGAGAATGTTGAACCGGGGGTGAAAAGTAATGCGACCTATGTTTCGTACGACAATGCCACGAATACATATGATTGTGATCGGGTTGAAGAGATTGCAGAAGCACTTGAAGAAGATCTTCAAGATTGTCCCAAAATGTTTGAGAGGTTGGTAAGTGATGCGGAGAAACTGTTGTATAAAGATTGCCCCAAATTCACAATATTGTCTGCGGTATTAAAATTGTACAACTTAAAGGCGCGCAATGGATGGTCGGATAAAAGTTTCACACAGTTATTAGCCCTTTTGAGAGATATGCTTCCTGAGGATAATATTCTTCCTAATCGAACCTACGAGGCCAAAAAAATGTTGTGCTCTATTGGAATGAGCTATGATAAGATACATGCATGTCTAAATGATTGTATTTTGTTTCGAAACGAATATGCATCGTTGAATGAGTGCCCAAAGTGCGGTTTATCTCGATATAAGAAAAAATTATCTCCAGCGAAAGTCTTATGGTATTTTCCTATTATTCTAAGATTTATACGCATGTTTCGTAGTGAAACTGATGCTAGACACTTGACTTGGCATGCAGATGAAAGAATTATCGATGGAAAGTTTCGACATCCGGCAGATGGACCACAGTGGAAGAAAATTGATAATGATTATCCTGATTTTGGAGGAGAAACAAGAAACCTTCTCTTGGAATTATCTACGGATGGAATGAACCCGCATGGTCTTCAAAGTATCTCACATTCCACATGGCATGTGATTCTTATGATTTATAACCTACCTTCATGGCTATGTATGAAGCGCAAGTACATGATGTTATCTATGTTAATTTCTGGGCCTAAACAACCAGGGAATGACATAGATGTATACTTGAAACCTTTAATCGAAGATTTGAAGATTTTGTGGGAGAACGGTGTGGAGGTTTATGATGGATATAGGAAAGAAAGTTTCAATTTGAGGGCGATGTTGTTTGGCACAATTAACGATTTTCCAACATATGGAAATCTATCCGGGTATAGCCTTAAAGGTGAAAAAGCGTGTCCTGTCTGTGAAGATGGAACCGATACGACACGATTGAAACTTTGTCAAAAGAATGTCTTTCTCGGTCATCGTAGATTCTTAAATTCAAAACATCAATATCGTGGATGGAGAAAAGCGTTCAATGGAAATACCGAACAACGTAGAGCTCCACCTGGATTGACAGGTGATCAAATTTGTGAAAAGGTGAAAGATGTGAGTATTCAGTTTGGCAAGCCTTTTGCACATAAAATTGTCACAGGTGGGTGGAAGAAGAGGTTAATTTTTTTTGAATTGCCATATTGGAAATCTTTGTACGTAAGACATTTTCTTGATGTTATGCATATTGAAAAAAATGTATTTGAAAGTGTTATTGGTACGTTACTCAATATAAAAGGAAAGTCTAAGGATGGCCTTAAAGCAAGAGAGGACATGGTAGAGATGGGAATAAGAACTGAATTAGGACCCGTGATGAAAGGAAGACGAACATATCTACCACCTGCTTCTTATACTCTATCTAGAAAGGAAAAGAAAATATTGTGTAAGTTTCTGAGTGAAGTTAAAGTTCCAGAAGGTTACTCCTCAGACATTAGAACACTCGTGTCCATGAAAGACCTCAAGTTAAAGAGTCTGAAGACACATGATTGCCATGTCATAATGTAACATTTTCTACCAATAGGTATACGTTCTATTTTTCCAGAAAAAGTAAGAAGCGCTATAACTAAATTGTGTTTTTTTCCAGGTTAATTTGTAGTAAGGTGATCGATCCTGAGATCTTACCAGTATTACAAAAATAAATCGTTATTACTCTGTGTGACCTTGAAATGTATTTTCCTCCATCATTTTTTGACATTATGGTACATCTTGTTGTTCATCTTGTGAAAGAGACACAATTGTGTGGACCAGCTTATATGAGATGGATGTACCCTGTTGAACGTTATATGAAAATATTAAAAGGGTACGTGAAAAACCGAAGTCGTCCAGAGGGTTGTATCATTAAGTGATACGTTGTTGAAGAAGCGGTTGAGTTTTGTACTGATTTTTTATCCAATGTGCAATCCATTGGACTACCCAAATCTCATTTTTTTGAAAAAAAAGAAGGTAAAAAATTAATTGGAAATGAAATTGTGATAGTATCAAGGGATGAACGGGATCAAGTGCATTTGTATGTTCTGCACAATGACACTGAGGTTGAGCCGTTTGTTGAAATGCACAAGGCTATACTCCGAGGTGAGAATCAAAGTAGAAATGAAAATTGGATAGTACGAGAGCACAATCAAAGTTTTATACAGTGGTTTAAGGATCATATATATTCAAAGTTTCATTCAGATCCCGCTTCAATATCAGACAGGTTGAGATGTTTGGCATATGGTCTAAGTTCGATTGTGTTCTCTTATAGAGGATACGGAATTAATGGATACACATTTTATACCAAAGAACAAGATGAGAAAAGTACCATGCAAAATAGTGGTGTCACGGTGGTATGTGAAGCAATGCACATTTCTAGTATGAAGGACTTAAACCCCAAATATGAAAATTTGTCATATTTTGGGGTTATCAATCACATCTGGGTGTTTGATTACAAGAAGTTTCAGATTCCTATCTTTGGTTGCAAGTGGGTACATACTAGTGGCATACGAGTGGATAAGTCAGGGTTTTTTCAAGTGGATCTTAGTAGGGTGAGGTACAAATATGAGCCTTTTATTCTAGCCTCTCAAGCTAAACAAGTGTTCTATGTCACAGACCCGAAGAGTACGAAATGGTCTATAGTGCTTTTATCTAACAAAGTGATTGATGATAAAAGTGTGGATCAAGTTGATGTTGATGTTGAGAATGAGTCGTATATTAGAAACGATCGAGATGATGATACTACAGCGGATGAATCATATATCAGAAAAGATCATGATGAGGGAATTTCGATCAATCCCTCCGTCCGCGTTCTTAAGAGACAAGTAATTCGGAATCCAACCAAGAAAAGAAAGAGATGTTAGTGAAAGAGGTAATATATATTCCTCCATACCTGTTAACACTTAGCAAACTTCTAATAAATTATATATTTGTCATTTTATATACTCAATTGATATTTGTCATTTTATATGCTCAATTGATATTTGTCATTTTATATACTGAATAGATATTTGGAATTATATATTTGGAATTAAATATTTGTCATTAGATATTAATGTTTTTCTTTATTACATGTTAGATGGCTAGTAACGAGGAGCACCCTCACGATGATTCTATTAATGATGGAGACAATGATGGAGGAAAATCCAGTAAGGGAGTGGAAAAAGAAATAAAAAGAGGAAAAACTATTATGAAGAATATCATTCGTGATAGAGATAGTGGTATAAAATATGATGTGCATTGGAGTCCAAATGACCAATTAATTGAGCCTAACGGTTCTAAATTGACAAGTTACATTGGCACACTTGTAAGGAGAGAAATTCCAATAACTTGTGATGAGTGGAGAGATGATAAGCTGAATGATGCTAAAAACAAAATCTGGAGTGAGATACAGGTGCTTTAAATTATGTCTTTAAATTACGATTATGTACTTTAAATTATGTCTTTAAATTACTTATACTAACGCACTTTGTGTATGTTTTTTGTAGAGGTCTTTCAACATTGATGACAAAAGAAAAGATTATTGTCTTGGATTGGCCGGCAAAATACTAAGAGGGTTTAGAACATATTTAAACAGAAAATATCTTAGAGATACCGAAAAAAAATTTGTTGATGCAGAGCGTCCAGCAGAATATGCGGATGTGATTTCAGTTAAAGAATGGGATGTTTTTAAAGCCAAACGGAAAACCCCAAAATTTCAGAGTGTAAGTGAAGTAAATCGTCAAAGAGCATCATCTCCCGCATATCCATACAAAAAAGGGCGTTTGGGATATGCACGATTAGAACAAAAAATAGTAAGTATTTACAAATTGCAATGATATACTTGTTCATCAATAATTATAACTGAGCTTGTTTTTTGTGTTAATGTGTAGTTAAAAGAGGATAGTAGTTCGGAAACATCTCTTCTGGAGCATGTTTTGTGGAAGGCTGTCCGTGTGGGTAAGGATGGAGTTCTTAAAGAAGATGTACAACAAATTTTTGAAAAATGCGTAAGTATAACATTAATTCTAATTAAATCAAAATTTTATTAACATATAGTATTCATGTTTTTCCAATATTCATATGAATTTCAGGAGAGTCTGTCTTAGTCTACATCTCCACCAGATGATTGCAGGAGCATACTTAGTCGAGCATTAGATGTTCGTGAGTATTCTGGTCGGGTGAGGGGTAAAGGACATGAGGTTACTCCAAGCTCCTTGAAAAAGAACAATCCAAAGACAAAATCTGCTAGCAATAAAGAACTGCAGGCAAGGTTGGATGCATTAGAAGCTGAAGTTCTTGAATTGAGGAAGGAAAAAGCAAGACAGTACCAATCAGAAAGGGAAGCTTCGGGTGTTAAAGAAGCTAGTGACATAGCTAGTGTCAATTGTGCAGCTCAACCGAGTATTCCCGAGGTACTTACATATATTATTATGAAATTAAATTAGTGTAATTTATTTAACTGACATATATACACATTAACGATGTCATATTTATTATTGATTTTAGGGCATTTCACCTTGTCAACTCTTTTTAGGGACACCAAATTATCGCATGGTTGGCAAGGGAAAAGTCCATAACACTCTGGGAGAAGTACTTCATCATAAACCGCTCCCTTCTGGATATTTGAAAGTGTCGATTGATATTGCTTTAGAGGAGGGTGCGTTATTACCAATCCCAGATGAAGTTTAGGATGCAACATTGGTGGGAGAGGCAATGGGAGCATTTGTTGCATGGCCGTCAAGGCTTGTTCGCATAGATGATGAGGTATAATTAAAACTGTTATGAACCTTTTCGTACTCAAATTTTTTAAGTTCGTTTTACTTACATTTTTTTTTGCATGGTAATGTTAGACTCCTACAAAACCCAAACCAAAAGATAAAGGCATTACGCGGCCAAAGGAGTCAGTGACAGCAAAAAAATAGGTACAACACAATTATATGATATTTATGCTTAGATAATGTTAATTTGTCATCCTATACTTGACCACTCTAATTTTATGATATTTAGATTATTCCTGCTAAAGAGATTGAAGCTGTAAGTATGGGTAAGGAGCCTGTAATTAGCAACATTCCCACAGAAACAAAGAGTGTTACTAAGAGGACCGGGGCTAGAAAGAAAACAACTTCACAATATAGGTCGTGCCTTCAAACATTTATAAGCTTCACAACTATTTCGCAAGGTGGTACTTCTCTTATACCCCTGGATGAAGGGATTTATGGTTCTGAAGGCATGACAACAATTGGTAAGGAGGATTTGGAAGAAGTTTTTGGACACTTGACATTAGGCATGGCTGTTATCAATACATACATTAGGTATACTCCAATCAACTTTGTTTAATTAATTGCAGAATTTATTTACTCATTTCAATGAATAATTAATGGTAATGATGTTTTTATTTAAGATTTCGGTATGACAAGTTGATTCGCCCGCGTGGATTGGAGTCCAGATTCGCTTTCATAAATCCCAACATTGTCCACGCAGGGTCAATAATCTCAAAACCAGATGAAGTAATAGCATTTGTGCTCAGTTTATTTATGGCCAGCAAAGATACAGAAAAATTGTTCTTTTCACCATATAATACTGGCCCCAAGTAAGATTTTCATTCTAAATTTCCTCTATTATAATTTTTCGTTTTTTAACGTTGTGCAGAAAATTTCCATCTAACCTTTGTTTAATATTCCAGTGGACACTGGTTATTGGTTACAATTAATCCTGTGAGAGAAATTGTATATTATCTGGATTCATTGGGCAATGATTGGACAACATACTCAGATATGAAGAAGACGATTGACACGTAAGTGAGATTGTTCCAAAATATTACTGTGTATATTTAATTATTTATGTGCGATAGTTCTAAATATTCGTTATTATTTTATTATAGCATTCTACAAAGTTTTCGAGCACAAAGAGATATTCAAGTACCAAGGAGTAGAGTCAACAATAATTCTTGGATCAAAGTGGAGGTATAGATTTTCACAGTTTTGATTATATAGCGATGATACTTGATAAAACAAGTTAAGGTGTATATCTTGATGTATATCCGTATTTTCTTTCCATGTGTAGTGTCCTCGTCAGTGCAATGGTGTAGATTGCGGTTATTTTATGTTGAGGTTTATGAAAGAAACTATTTTTTTGGACCGATTAGAGATTCCATCCACGGTATGAATTTCTAACTTAGGAATTATTTTCATATTTCTCATAAAATGACTTAGTATTTTAATTAAATCATACTATGTTATATTATTATGTAGTACTTTGATGAATTCAAGTGTGCTTCATACTCAAAAGATCTATTGGATGAACTTATGGAGGATTGGTGCCAATTTGTTATGGAGTTGAGAGTTTTATTATAAGGTATAACTTTGAGTTTTGAGAATATAATATATGTCGTCATAGTTGTGTTACAATATTATTGTTTTTGTTGTTGTTATTTGGTAACTTGTATGAATTTTGATTTTGTTTTAGGTTATATAGGTGCAGCTCGATGTAGAAGATAGAGTTATTTTGTAATTCATCGTTGATTTTGTTTCATTGTTGTATATACTAATGTTGTTGTTGTGTATATTGTGCAAAAAGGATTGAAGAGATGAATATTGATGTAGTTATAATATTGTTTCATTGTTGTATATACTAATGTTGTTGTTGTGTATATTGTGCAAAAAGGATTGAAGAGATGAATATTGATGTTGTTATAATATTGTTTCATTGTGGTAAATATTAATGTTGTTGTTGTGTA
Organism: Vicia faba; assembly: GCA_948472305.1. Classification (NCBI taxonomy): domain Eukaryota; kingdom Viridiplantae; phylum Streptophyta; class Magnoliopsida; order Fabales; family Fabaceae; genus Vicia; species Vicia faba. The sequence goes on along the minus strand of OX451739.1, from coordinate 520,426,400 downwards.
TATTGTGCAAAAAGGATTTAAGAGATGAATATTGATGTTGTTATAATATTGTTTCATTATGGTATATTGATGTTGTTGTTGTTTAAAATGTTATAATGAAGCTATAATTTCTGGTGCAAAAATGGTGAGATTAAATTTGATAGGCAGCGTTTTGTTTTAAATGAAAAAATATATATATTTAAAAAAATATTAAGGAAAAGCGCTTCTAAAGGGGGGAATAGACAACGCTTTTAATGAGAAGCGCCGTCTAAAGTGATTGAAAAAAAAATATTAAAAAAATCATAAGGAAAAGCGCTGCTAAAGGGGAGGGAATAGACAATGCTTTTCATGAAAGCGCTGTCTAAAGTGATTGAAAAAAAAAGATATATTAAAAATTAATAAGGAAAAGCGCTGCTAAAGGTGGGGGGGGGGGGGGGAATAGACAACACTTTTCATGAAAGCGCTGTCTAAAGTAATTGAAAAAAAAATTAAAAAATAATAAGGAAAAGCGCTGCTAAATGGGGGGAATAGACAGCGCTTTCCATAAAAGCGCTGTCTAAAGTGATTGAAAAAAAATATTAAAAAATAATAAGGAAAAGCGCTGCTAAAGGGGGGGAATAGACAACGCTTTTACCAAGCGTTGTCTAAAGTTCCACATTGAAAGCGCTGTCTATAACTTTAGCAGCGGAGGTTTTAGCAGCGCTTTTAAGCGTTGTTAAAGGCCTAAAAAAGCGCTGTCTAATCCCTTGTTTGGCATAGTGGAATTACCGATTTTTCACAAATCGGACGACGACTTCGATGTGAGCTTTATGTATTTTCACTTTATATGTTTCTTCAATATCTCTGAGTTTCGGTTTTGAGGTATTGGGTAAGAGGGTTATATGTGTACCGGGCTGTGGAGGTTTTTTGTGTGATTTTGTGATGATTTTCGTTTCTTTTCTGATATGATGTTGTTGTTACTTATGGGGAATGAAGGGGTGGAATGCGGAATCAAGGTGTGAGCTGGCATAAGGGAAAAATGTGAACAAAAACTTACAAATATCTCTTTTGAAATTTTGTTTGCTCTGCACCGTAATATTGATTTTTACTGATGTAAAGTACTTCCTGATGCAAAGCTTTACTGATATAACTAACTGAGATGGTTGAAATTAGTTTTGCTTCAGAAATTGTAAGCTTCTAATACAAATTTATTGCATTTGGTCTATGAAGCAAAAAAATTTACTGATTCTGAAATGGTTTTTTTACTGATTTAGTTCATGCTTAGGTGATTTGAATAGATTTTTCCATTAACATATTCTTCAAAAAGAAATAAGACTACTTGCACACATTTAGTAGATAGAAAGTAGAAACTAATCTATAGTTTTTGTTAGAACAAGATTGGTTCTGATCATATCTCAGAGTTTTGATGATAATAATAAAATATATTTTGTATAATTGATACTCTGATGAGCATATTTCTTTGTTTCAGGTAATGTCCTGACTGAAGTATTTTCTAAGGTGAAAATTATTTTACGTGCTGAGCTGAATAAAAATGAAGAAGTTCTTTGATGAAAGAACTATTTATTTTTAGCGTAAGTTTTGACGCTGGCTCTGATAAGAAGCTATTTAAAGCATCCTCTAATCTTAGCAAGTTTCCATACAAACTCTTTTCAGAAGTACTTTGCAAGCAAGCTCTGATGAGAAGTTATTTGCAAGCAAATTCTGAAGCAAGTTCTGAAAGATTAAAGAAGCAAACAGTCTTGTCAAGTTTCAGGAAACATGCTCTGACAATGCCGTTTGTTCATTTAATACAAAGACGACAAAAGCACTCAAGTGTCTCTACGCTAGTTCATTGAAAAGAACAATAATGCAAGCCAACACGCAAACATTAATTGCTCCTCACTTTTGAAGGCAGTAACGGTCGTTTTCCTCATGCTATAAATAAAAGATCATTTATTGCAAGCCAACTACCCAACTAACGTGAAAATAATTCTGTTGCTCACAAACACTTTGTTATTTTCTCAAGTGCAAAACTTATCTTAGTGATAAATCACAGTTTGTGATATACTCCCTCCATTCTCTTTTATAAGAAAATTTTGACTTTTTAGATTCATTAAATAAATGATGTATTTAGACTATATATTTGTTAGATACATCAACTATTCAATGAACCTAAAAAATTAAAATTTTCTTATAAATAGGAATGAAGGGAGTAGCTTTCTAAGAAGCAATTTGTTTCACTATTGTAAAATTTAATTCTTGTAGTTGTTCCTTGAGAGACCAAGCTTGGTCAGATTTCTCAAGAAGGCTAGAACTAGTTTGAGTCTTAGTAGTGTTAGTCACTTGTAAGTTTACTTGTGCTTTGTATTGTTAGTCTCAACAGTTTGGTTGTGTGATCGTAATCTGTTTGATTATAGTAAATTAAGTCCTTATTGAGAAAGGCGAAATCACCTTGGCGGGTGGACTGGGGTAGTTTGAATTCAAACGAACAAGGATAAAAATAACCGTGTACAATATTAAACAATCGGTTCTGCCACCGTATCAGTGTCTAACTTAGATCTCCAACCTTGCAAATCCCAGTAAAAGATTCAAAATCAACCATAGTCAAATAACGAAAATACACCCATATAGAATCAGTCAACAAAAAAAATCGTCTGCTTTAAGCTCTGAATTCTACCTAGAAACTCTGATCTCGATTCCTTAAGTTCCTGAGAAACAATAATTAAATATTAATAACTATAGTATAATAATAAGTAGGACGTTAAAAGTCCCATCATCATATTTTACCGCGATTTTTAAGTAAATGGAAGTGATGTTCTCTTTCTGAAAATAAAAAAAAAATAAAAAAACATATGGTTAATTTAGAAAATGAAGAAGAAAACAGAGTGAAATCAGAAAGATGAAGAGGACGAAGAAGAGAACAGTAGAGAGAGGAGCGATGGAATCTGGCGAAGACATTGGAGATTTGGGATTTTAGCAAACCTACTGTGGATGAAGAGAGTGTTGTTGTTGAGGCAGAGAGGGAGATGAAATATTAGGGTTCGTAGGATTTGAACTGTTGATGAAAAGAAATGTTTGTTGTTGTGCCTTTTTATTAACCATCATTCTGAAAGCAAAATTAATTGATGGAATTGGAAAAGCTTTACCATGGTTTCGTGGAAAAGAATTTACATTAGTAATGATTCAATAAATTAAATGATGGAATTGGAAAAGATTTATCATTGTTTTAATGCAAAGTCACGCTTGAACATAATAATAGATAAAAAATAAATGAAATCAATAATAAAAAAAAAATAGAATTACATTAATTAAAACTTTTCTCTTATAGCAAGATATAAAAAAGGTAGAATGACTGAGAGTTTGCGAAGTGTCAAAATTGTCAAAAAAACTCATCTTGCTTTATTCTATTATATGATTAATTAAAAATTAAATTAAATAGTTTGCAAATCCTTATTAACTGGTGGTTTAAATAGTCTTTTGGTCACTGTAAGTTGGCGTGTTTTTATTTTTCGTCCCTATATCTGTTTTTTGTGTGGATAAAGTCCTTAAATGTTGAATTTCATTTGATTTTAGTCCCTAAAATTAAAATTCGCAGGAAATCTACAGGTTTCCTACAGATTTTCCTTCAAATTTTCCTACGGATTTTAACTTTAGAGAGTAAAACCAAAAGGATTTTGACATTCAAGGAACATTTCCACAAAAAAGAAAAAGATACATGGACGAAAATAAAAAACACACCAACTTACAAGGACCAAAAGACTACTTATGCCTTAATTTAAAATTCTGATAATGCTAGATTGGATGTCTTCACTAGGGTTCAAACCTTAATACTCACAGTTGTGTGTGTGAATTTCTAATAGTTGTTACCACATTGTCTATAGACAAAAAATATATTTATTAGGTACTAAAAAAGTAATATATGTTCTTGTTTAGATATTAATGTTAAATAAACTTGACAAAATGTGTTTCATACTTGAACTTGAACTGTGATTGATTGGTGATGATGGACTTCTGATGCTGTGGTATGGATCTTAGAAACAGCGGTACATAGGTGGACCTGCAACGTTAACACTCTAACACCCAAGTCAATTACTGAGTCCAAAATGAGTGAAGTGAAAATATGAGTTCAGAAAGTGTACGTTGTGTCTCACTTGTGTCAATTATATATGAAGGATAACTTTAATAGATTTTGCATTAGTGGGTTTAACACTTGAGTCTCATTTGCATTGGACCTTTGACCGACCCAAAACAATGAAAGTAAGATATATTATACAAAGATTATATATATATATATATATATATATATATATATATATATATATATATATATATATATATATATATATATATATATATATATATATATATATATATATATATATATATATATATAAGAGCCTTTGTTTGTCTAAGTCTAAGTCTGCTTGTAGCAGCACTTCTGAGACAAGTAAAGAAAATGACTCTAGCATTGCACATCAAAATCAACATCATCTTCAACTTGGTCAAAGCATGTCTCAAACAGCTTCTTTTACCGAGTTACTCACTGCCGGAATTGGTCATAATAATCAGATTCATCATGCTGGTTTCTCAGGACATTCCCCATTTGCTAGTGAAAATGAAAACCAGTCAGATATGATTCACCTGCAGCATTTTCCATTCATGTCTGACCCACATCTTATGCAACCATCTGTGGTTAATTCTTCTTCATCCTCGTCTTCTCATCATGATAATTACAATCTCAACTTCACCATATCCTCTTCGGGCCTTGTTGGTTACAATAGGGGGACCCTTCAGTCCAATTCACTTTTGCCTCACTTCCACAGGTTTTCAACTATGGATCATGGATCATCAACAACAACATCATCATCCAATAATTTACCTACTTTCTTCACAGGACCTCCTGTTCCTCATCCTCCTCTTGCTGCTACTCCATCCATGGATCAACAACTTCATTTCTCACCTCTCTTTGACGCTCGCTTGCAACTTTTCTATCGCGATGGAAGCCACCATTCAGATCAGAAGGACAACAAATGCAATAAGAACTAAGTTCTTCATGGAAGACCCCGTTTTCCTTTCTTCCAAGTAAGCCCCCACAACTCAAAATTTAATCTTTCTATGTTTTCCCTCACATTTGAGATTTTTAGATGTTACCCTTTTCATTTTTTTTATCTTGTTTTTATTTTTATTTTTTATCCCTAGACCAAACAGTAATAACCACTAGAAACTCACACTAACGGCCGAGTATTAAGATTCAAATCCTGATATAACGTCCAACCTAATAATATCAACGAGTTTTTATTCATCACTTACAGAGGGAGTAATTAGTACTAAACCTAAAGACATATACCAGATGAATATTTAATTATTTGAAAGATTATGTGTTGTTGGATTCATGTGGTGTGTGCAAAACAATGAGGCAGTGAGTGGCTATATCTTGGTAATGGTAAACAAATTGGCCACTACTGGACATTGTTTAAGGAGGTGCTGCTATGCTATCTGGTTAAAATATTTGTCATTTTGTTGAGTCCTGCACTCACTGCATGAATTGGCGTGAATAGGGTTTACAATCCATTGGCTGTCTCCTTTTCAGTTCTTTCATTGTCCTTGGTTCCCCTTCTCTCTAGCACCTTTGAGTTCATGCCATGTGTAACATTTCTCATGGCAAACACAGTGTGTAAATGCAAATAATCAAATTCAACTTTAGGACTTATGCATGTCAGTAACTATGTGGAAAAATATATACTATGATTAGTGACTTTTTCATATGGTGAAAGGTTCATGCATGTGTATAACCAAAACTTGACCCTTCAAGCATAGGAAGAAACAGATTCACAAAGTATTGAAAGTAATGATATTTATTCATCTTCATGTTTTACTGCAGCATATATATTAGAAGATATTTTGAAAACTATATAATAGCAAAGTGACATAATGATCAACAAAATTTGATGTATGTGTAAAACGTTTTTCTTTGTATATAATACCAAAAAGTTGTCCAGAATACCAATGTCTGGTGGAATGGGAAGACAATGACCATTTGAATAGCTACCACTCATAGATACAACTGTAACAATTTTTGCTCTAGCATCATGTATATAAATTTTTGCATCTTGAAACCGAATAGTATGGAACGCATGAATGATATCTGCAACAATGACAAATATGAAGCATGTTGCCTAACCACTTCCAAATGAGCACTCGATAAAAAGATGAACCAACATTTCAAACACAACCATAAACAATCTCTTTAAAAAATATGTAGAGTGTTCTAGTCAAGTGTGTAACTCTAAATCCATAATGTATATTGGCTATATGACACTTGCATTACTCAAAACTCTTTCTACTCTTCTCTCAAGCACTCCTCAAGCCTCTGCTTCGGGAACTTTAATTTGGAGCTCTTATATTCCTCCATCAAACTCTTCACTATTTTGGAGATTGATTTATAATCCTCTCTCAAGCAGTTTTTAAGGGGAAAAAAAATATAAAGAAACACATAATAAAGTTATCATAAAACGAATAGTACTTTTTAAAAGAAAATTTAATTTAAATCTAAATCATATATTTAACTGTCATGGAAGTATATATAAAGAAGAGCATAGAAATTAAATCCATTTGATGGCATAGTAACGTTTGGTTGAATAAGAACATAAAGTTTACTCTATTAAAAATTAGAAAATCTAACAAAAGAAACAATAAAACAACCGTACTAGTCCTGAAAGAAGCATTACATATAACTCAAAACCGAAAGAAAAAAAATTAAACAATACTCTTAGCCATCCTCACTCTTTAGCATCTTCATTCTTCTTCGTTTTCGAAACCACAGTTGAATTCTTCAGCTCTTTACTTTCTTCAATTTCTTGTGACTCATTGCTATTGAGTAAAAGGTATAACTTTTCATTAACCCTAAATGACCAAATGTCAAGTTTTTGATTTTCTTTAAATTTATTCTCCAACAAAACATGTGTCCAATCTTGATGAAGAATATAAATGCTAGTAGTCTTCATGTTCCACTTCTTCAAAAACAACGAGAATTCGTTAAAACAAGGATCTAACACAGTCACTTTTATACCAATCGGTTTTTCTTCTTGATCCCTTGTTTCCAAGGTTGCCTTTTCTATTTCTGTGAGGAAATCAGATTTGATTTGTGTAATTGGCATTGAAAGACGATTGAGATTATTGTTGAGATCTGACTTAAACAATTCCTTACACATGATATATTTAATATCACTACCATTCAACACTTTGATCATGTCATTAACATGACTAGGCAATTCTGGTGGCGGTGACAACAAAATTTCTTTTTTGTGAATTATTGGTTTCCTCCTAATTGCTGATTTTGGTTTCACTCTTCTACCTTCATCAAAGATGATATCTTTATTACTTGGACAACAACTTTTTTCATCATTGACTTCTACTTTTTTCACATTACTTTGTGAAATAAGAGAGAGATTTGTTTCTTCACTCAAAATGTGATTGATTTTTTCAATTTGGGTTAACTCATCTTTAGTATAAAATTGTGGAGAAATTTGAGATAACACTCTATGCAAAGTAAAATGAGGTAATGGATCAAATTTCTTTTCCATTGTTTTCAACTGTTGCATATATGCATTGATCTTCTTCTCAATAGCCATAGCTTTCTTTTGCAACATCACTTCTGGATTTTGTAAAACTGCAGTGTTCTTTATGGACATTGATTTCTTTTCTTTCTCGATAATGTGTTGATTAAATGTTTGTGATTTTAAGTGTTTATCAAATGTCTATTTATAATTTATGAAGATTTAAAATTAAAAACTAAATCATATAATATCTTTTCATATATTTCAATTTTCTTATCATATGAAGATTTGATGCAAAAATCTAGATAATTCTGTTACAGTGAATTTATTTGGTTGGTGACCATTCAAAGTGAATACACAAATTCCATGGAGCTATGTTTTTAATTTTAAGATAATTATATATAGCAAACGTAAAATAAGGCTAATTTGTTTACTTAAATCTTTTGGTTAGATTTGTGTCAAAAAAAAATCTTTTGGTTAGAAAATTTCTGTATATATTTCATTTCACCATTTATAATAGGCTAAATTTTGTTATAAAATAAAAAAATATTTGATTTAAAATCTTGATCAATCATTGTATATATAAAAAGATTGGATACTACTCATTCAATTCAACATCTTATGAAGTTAGGAAAGAAAATCAATCTAAACTTTAAATTTAAATTTAAAATTTAAAACTTTTCAACCAATACTTAGGACATAATTTCGTTACTATTATTTTTTTGGACACTTGGTTCATTTTGAAATGCAAGAAAAATTTTCTGCTAAATTTTCTCCTTAAATCTAGTAGAAAGCAAATGGAATAGCAACATGTTATTTGGCAATTGGTAAATTTATGTAGCTAAAGAAGGTGGTTAGTTATGGTAATTTTCTACTTATAATTATTTTTCATCTTAAAATTATTTTTTTATTTTTTATTTAATATAAATTTTAATCACTATAATTTTTTATTTTATTTATTTATATTTTTATGGTTATTTATGTTAGTTTTTTTTTAATAATTTTTTTATGTATTCTATTTTATATTTTATAAAATTTTAAAGTATTCATTTTTTTTAATTATTTTATAATATTAATATTTAATAATAAGTTATTTTATGCATTCAAAAGTTGTTATTATAACACATAATTTATTTTGTGTTGAGAGTTATAATATGAATCAAGTATACTCAATTTTTTTGACATTACATGATAAGTTATGACTTTTTAATTATTTAATGTTATAAATTTTATTTTCAAAAAAATATTTATGAAATTTTCACTTTTGAACATCATATTACTTATTTAAAATTATAAGAATAAAAATGTAAATTAAAAATAAATTTTTTCCCCTCCTCTTATGAACCAAACATATTTTTAATCAAAATTTCTCATTTCTCATCCCCTCCTCTCTTTTGGACCAAATATATATATATATATATATATATATATATATATATATATATATATATATATATATATATATATATATATATATATATATATATATATATATATATATATATATATATATATATATATATATATATATATATATATATATATATATATATATATATATATATATATATATATGATTGAAAAAAATCTCTCCCCTCCCATCTTCTTCCCTCCATTAAAATCTTTCTCCTCCCCTCCCTCTCAATTGAATCAAATAGACCCTTAAGAAGTTTGGTTTGCAATCTAAAAAGAAAATAGTGACACAGCTTGTTGTCCGCGTGCCTTCTATTTCTGTATTAACTTAATTTTTCTTGAAAATAATAATAATTACTTATAAAAATAAAAATAAGCACGGTAATGATGATGATGATGATGATGGGTTGAAGATGAAGAAAAGTTGGAAAGTGATTTTGATGGTAAGATTCTGAAGTTGAAGTTGTTGTTGCGGTTTAGGTGAAAAAAGGATTTTTTTTTTTTTGGAATAACCATGTATTAAAAATTTTGTCCGCAAATAACCATGTTTCAGAAAAAATTACGCAAATAGCCATATTTCAGATGACTCCCCAAAGGAAGAGCCATCTCACTTGGCGCCTACACCTACTTTTTAAGGGGATGCGCCATCTCACTTGGCGCCTAGGTGCTTAGGGCTTGCCCTAAGCCAAGTGAGATGGCGCCTTAGTGCATTTGCTAGGGCAATTTTCACATTTTTTTCAATGCAGTGCGTTACGTATTCGATATAGGATCAACAAAATTGACTTTTTATTTACAAAATATAATTACACACATAACTATTACATAAAAAAAACAGATTAATCAGTGGTCCCCCGAAACCCGGTAATGACCCCCGGTTCTGCATCCCCGTCCTCGCCTTTCCTGTGCTGGGTGTCGTCGCGTTTCCTGTTGTGGGAGGGTCGATGGCCTAGCTAGGTCAATGCGTTCCGGATCCATGAAATTAGTCAGATCTCCATATATAGAAGATCCGCTTTGGTACAGTCGGTTACCCATACCCTCAAAGTTTGGTCGTGTTGGCGGTGGGTGGGGTTCCATGGTTGGTCTGTAGCATTGATCGTCTAATTACGGGGGGTAGAAAGGAAATGGATCTTGGGGTGTTTGGTATTGAGGATGTTTGGTGGTTTGGTGATATTGTGGTTGATGGTAAGTTGGGTCGGTTGGTTCATAATCTTCCAACATTCCCAGATCAGGGCTAAGGCTGGATGTTGAGGGGCCCATATTGGGATATACAGAAGACTGAAATTGTGTGTGAGGTATGCGGGTGTGTTGGTATTGTGATTGGAATTGCGGTTGGATGTGAGGCATATGGGGGTATTGGTACTGAGGTGGTGATTGTGGTTGGTTGTGGGGCATGTGGGTGTAATTGTATTGTGGTGGCGACTGTGGTTAGGTGTTTGTGGTTCTGTTTCCTCTGGAGGGTTGGTGGGAGGTTGATGTGTTTTGGGTTTGTTGTTGGGGAAATGAGGGTTGTGCCTATTGTGTTCGTGGGTCAACCAAATACCTTGGATAAGACACGTGCATTTCAGGGGTACTAACCAATCTGTACCAAGATAAATACTGATATGTGTGTCGCATATTACCTTGGTTGAGGAAAACTGGGAATTGTAAGACAAGTCGGTGATGCCTCTGCCACATCTTACACCATTCTGGAGCAAAGTCTTTCCAGTTGATAAGACCCAATTGGGCGTCGACCCTTTTGAGATGCCACGGGGACAAACAAGTCAGATCGCTGGGTATCTCTTGATGCATTCTGAACTGCATCTTCACACGGTCGTTGTGGTGCATCTCCACAACATTGAACCGTATGATTGCAGTCTTTGCACTCCAAGTTGCTGCATCCTCGGGGTTTGGTTCATGGCCCAAACCCAAATATGGTCTCCAAACAAACTGCAGATAAAATTAAATATGGTTAATGAAAACGTAATATATAAATATTTAAAAGTAGAAAAGTTGAAAGGTACGACGTGCATCATCCAGGCCTAGGTGATCCAATAGATTACGGTATAGTGCTACATTGAATCTTGGATTCTTGCCGTAATCCATACACCTCACGCAATACCTAAAGGAAATGAAAAATAATTTATTTTTATCATATATTTGGTGAAGAGATGAATAGTAATAAATTATATAACTTGATGACTTACTTTGTTGCATACGGGAAAACGAATGTGTTGTTGTTGACGGGGTTTAGGGACTCCATCCTCCACCAACCCCAGGCTTGAAGTAAAAAAGCGCAGCCATAAAATGTACATTTTTCCTTGATTGCATTTTTGCACAAGGAACTGTATAGGTGGGCTAAAACAGCAGAACCCCAACTATACTTTCTAGTTTTTTCGAAGTCTCTAAGTAAATTTAAATACATAAAATTTGCACTATTTCCCGTACTTTCGGGAAATAAAAAGGTTCCAAATAGTATCATTATATAAGTTCTAGCTTTTATTACCTTGGGTAGCTCGGAGGAATTTTCGTTTAATTCCAGAGTCGCATAATGATTTTTTAGCTCAGTTAGTAGTATACCCTCACCTCTCGCACCACCACCTTCAACCATATCCCTGCCCAACAATTCTTCACACAGAGAATTGGGTTGTTGAACCGGCCCGTTAACTACCTTACCATCGACAGGGAGACCCAATAACATGTACACGTCCTCTAGCGTGACGACACATTCACCTATTGGTAGGTGAAATGTATGGGTCTCTGGTCTCCACCTTTCCAACATTGCAAGTATGAACTTTGAATCAATTGTGCAGTTGGAGATCCTTATAATGTTTCTGAAACCAGCGTATTCCAGATATAGTACGATAAATGGGTCGGGAGCAAGGTAGTTGTGTGACCGGATTCTGAATATTTTGGTATCCTAAGTTAATAATGTAAAAGGTGTAAGAGTGAGTAAGATGAAAAAAGCATTGCTAGAAGTATGAAAAATGTATAACTATAAAAGAAACTTACAAATGCTGCAATGTTGTCCCTTGTGACTTTGTGAGAACCATCCATTGTGAGAAGAGCCATTGTTGAAAATGCATGAGATTAGGAAAGAGTTTGAAATTGTAAGAGATTATGAAAGACTTTATAGCAGAGAGTGAGACGATTGTGGATGCGAGAGAAGTATGTAATGATCTGTATTTATAGGGAAAAAAATTTCATTGAGTAACTGAGGTGGTAGGTGGGTGCATGCATGCATGATAAGTGTCACTGTTGCAGTGTAGGTGCAGGCTACGTGGTAGCCTTGGAGAAGGCATCTCTAGCATGCATGTAACACGATTGGACATGAAGGGAGGCGCCATTGGACTTGGCGAAAGAGTACAAAAATGAAAAGTGTTGCCATCCCCATTGGCGAATAAGAGGTGGCTTTAATTGCAAGCTTCTCAAGTCATATTTAAAGCATGTGTTTTGCTGAAGACAACATGGACATCAACATTCAAAGGATGTGCAAAAATCTTATCAACATCATATAAAAGTCTTGAAGATTATTGAAGATTATTGAAGAATTATTGAAGAATCATCAAATATCAAATGGTATAAATAATTCTTAATCTTGAATATAGATGTTCACAAAAAAATATGCATTCATAATCATATACATATCCAACATGGTTTCACTTAAGAAAAACTTTGTTTAAAATCTTTTTCAAAAAGAATTTTTGAAAATTAACTTTCAGGAACCGGTTCCTCCCTAACTGGGAACCGGGTTCCAAAACTTGTTCAAAAACATGTCCCTGGAATTTGTACCAGGAACCGGGTTGTACCAATAGGGGAACCGGTTCCTGTGTGATATTTTTGAAATCTGACTTATAACGTTCACTAAGAACCGGGTTCTGTCAGTGTCGGAACCGGTTCCTAGCGAACCAGTGCAGCTTTTCTTTTGGTTTTTAAACATTTTTCAAGTGGTATCTTTTCATGAATGCATTGCAACTTTTCATATGAATTGGCATGAATGAAGAGGTTCTTATGACTTTATAAAATGCTGCAGATTTTCTTATTTCAAAAAATGCTTCAATTTTCAAATTAACAAAAAACCTTCTTCAATAAAATATTTTCTCATTCATTCAAATTTGAATTCATACTTTCATGTGTTCATAATTTTGTGAAACTTGCCATATACACTTTCATTAAATCATTACAAGTTTCATACATACATTGTGAACATTTATATACATTGTTTGAGAATTGTTTTTATCTTGAAGAAGAAGATCAATTGAAGATTGATAGTGCTATCCATCTACTTCAAATAAATCATTGTATTACTTAAAGAAATTATTCCCTTACTATCCAGGACTGTTGGAAGTAAGTGTTATGATTTGAAGAGGATTGTTCTTCATTCACATTAATGTTTGTTTGGTCTTAAAGGTGTTAAGAACCTTTGATCACCCTATAGGTTAGATAGTAAGCATAGGCTGTACAATCATTCTAACTATAGTGAAATCTCTTTCGTGTTGGAAAGGGGACTGGAGTACTCTCGGATTGTGAGGGGAACCAGGATATATCACCGTGTTTTTTACTTTTCCGCATTTATCGCTTTCATCACCATAATCAGGAAAAGATAAAGATATAATCAAAACCTTCAAACACTTAACCAAAAATTACTACCAAGCATTCTCATAAAACCGAATAAATTTTTATAAGACCTAATTCACCCCCCCCCCTCTTAGGCACTCTGAGACTTACAATTGGCATCAGAGCAAGTTATAGGTAACTTGTTCCTAAAGATCCAGAATGGCTTCCGCAAATCATCAACCAGTTTTCAGAGATGGTGGTAGTAACAACAAGCCTCCTCTATTCTGTGGTGAATATTTTGACTTCTGGAAAATATGCATGAAGGCGCATTTAGAAGCACAAGGAGAGGAAGTATGGGATGCTGTTGAAAATGGTCCATTTATCCCAATATCAGTAATCAATGGCATTGGTTCTGCAAAGCCCAAAACTGCATGGGACGACGATGATAAAAAGAAAGTTCTCTATAACAAAAAGGCAATAAACCTTCTTCAAGGTGCACTCAGTATGGACAAATTTTTCTGTGTCTCGAACTGCAAAACAGCAAAAGAAATATGGGATACCCTGGTTCAAACTCATGAAGGAACGGCTGAAGTAAAAAGATCAAGGCTAAATACCTTGAGTCAAGAATATGAACTATTTTGAATGCAGCCCAGAGAATCCATTCTTGACTTACAAAATAGATTTGTGCATTTGACAAATCACTTAAATGCTCTTGGTAAAATCTTGACAAATGATGAACTCAACTTGAAAATCCTTAGATCATTGACTAGGGAATGGCAACCAAAGGTAACGGCAATCTCGGAAAAGAAGAGTCTCTCCGTAATGACTTCCGCTACATTATTTGGCAAACTTCAAGAATACGAAACGGAACTCGGTAGACTTGAAAAACATGAAAATTTAGAGAAGAAATCCAAAGGCATTGCTTTGAAAGTTGATTCAAAAGAAAGTCAAGATAAAGATGCATCGGAGGAAGATGAAAACTTCTTGCTTCTTGTAAAAAGGTTAGGAAAATATTTTGGTCATAAAAATAATCTTCATAATGCTAACTTTGTCAAAAGGAAGAAATTTTATAATCATAAAGATAAAGAAGCATCCACATCAACACAAGATGTCACATGTTATGAATGTAGAAAGCAAGGTCACATAAAGCCGGATTGTCCAAAACTCTCCAAGAAAAATGGATTCAAAGGCAAAAAGGAGTTCAAGAACAAAAAGGCTTATGTTGTATGGGAAGATAATGAGATAAGTTCTTCATCCGATTCGGAAAGCGACGAATGTGCAAATCTAGCATTAATGGTTTCACATCACTCCGACGATGAAGAAGAGGTTAGTAATGAATTTAATCTTTTTTATGATGATGTTCAAGATGCTATTGATGAACTCTTGAAAGAATGCAAAAGTTTATACAAAAAGGTGTCAAATCAAGAAAAAGAACTTCTAATTTGTTTAGAAAAAATTGACACCATGACTAAAGATTTTGATCTTCAAAAACAGAATTTTATTAAAGAAAAAGAAAACTTTGCATGCTCCAAGTGTGAATCAAATGTCTTTCAAATTGTTCAATTGAAAAGAGTCATTGAACGATATGAAAAAGGACAAATAGGATTGGAAGGATTACTAAGCCAACAACGTTATCCAAATGATAAAAGGGGTCTTGGTTATGTGAATTCTAAGAAACCAAGTAACAATCCCACTGTTTTTGTAAAGGCTAGTAATAGTTCTAATCCCAAGAAAGTAGAAAAGAAGCAAGTTGTTCATAATCATCAAAAGAAAAAGGCTAATGTATCGAAAAAGAAAACATTTCCTAAGAAGAAATCTTATCCTTCTAGATATAGAAGCAACTTTGAACCTACTTGTTTTTATTGTGGTATTAAAGGCCATACACCTAATGCTTGATATGTTAGAAACTTTAGTATAGCAAGTGGGCATTATGTATGGGTGAAAAAGGGAACTAACTATGAAGGACCCAAGGCAACTTGGGTACCTAACAAAGAATAATTTGTTTGTGTAGGTATGCTTGAAATCCACATCAAATGTTTGGTATCTTGATAGTGGATGTTCAAAGCATATGACAGGAGATGTACACCAATTTTCATATCTAGTACATAAAGCCAAAGGGTATGTCACCTATGGAGACAACACCAAAGGAAAGATTCTTGGCGTTGGAATAGTTGGAACACCTTCATCCATTCAAATTGAGGATGTTCTCTATGTTGAAGGATTAAAGCATAACCTTCTTAGCATAAGTCAACTTTGTGATAGAGGGTTCAAGATCAAATTCAATAAAGAAGAATGTCTTATTATGGATGAGGCAACCAATGAGGTAAAACTCAAAGGTATAAGAACTAACAATATTTTTATGATTACATTAGATGATTTGTCTCTGAAGGTACAATGTCTTATGGTAAACAACAATGACGCTTGGTTATGGCACAAGAGGATTGCTCACATTCACATGGAGCACTTGAACAAATTGGTTATTCTGACGCGGATTATGCAGGTTGTAAAACTGATCGTAAAACCACAAGTGGTACTTGTCACATTATTGGAAATGCATTAGTATCATGGGCTTGTAAAAAGCAAGCATGTTTTGCTCTTAGCACGGCCGAAGCAGAATACATAGCAACGGGTAGTTGTTGTGCACAAATTCTTTGGCTCAAGCAACAACTCCGTGATTACGGACTTGATCTCGGATGCATTCCTCTTCGATGTGACAATACAAGTGCTATCAATATTACAAAGAATCCGGTCATGCATTTAAGAACCAAACATATAGATATTCGACATCATTTTCTCCGTGATCATGTACTTAAAGGAGATGTCGAAGTCACTTTTGTGGATACTCATAACCAACTCGCAGATATCTTCACAAAACCACTTGCTCGAGAACCATTCTTCAAAATCCGAAGAGAACTTGGTATTTTGGATGAAGGTGATATCTAAATGTTTCTCATAAGATGCACGTCTTAATTTTTTTTTTTAAATAAAATTGTTTCACTCTTTTTCCCCATCCTTTTTGATGTTAACAAAGGGGAAGAAGAATATGCATATGTGTTGTTTTGTTTCAAAGAAATTGCAGGCCCAAATAAATATCAAACTCACTCCAAAATTCAAAGAATCATGGACTTAGGGGGAGCCTTGCATTTGCTCAACATGTTTACTACACAAAACAACATAAAACATTTCAAGAATTGTTTTCAAGACTTGGTTGTCATCATCAAAAAGGGGGAGAATGTAATTGCAAGCTTCTCAAGTCATATTTAAAGCATGTGTTTTGATGAAGACAACATGGACATCAACATTCAAAGGATGTGCAAAAAGCTTATCAACATCATATAAAAGTCTTGAAGATTATTGAAGATTATTGAAGAATTATTGAAGAATCATCAAATATCAAATGGTATAAATAATTCTTAATCTTGAATATAGATGTTCACAAAAAAATATGCATTCATAATCATATACATATCCAACATGTTTTCACTTAAGAAAAACTTTGTTTAAAATCTTTTTCAAAAAGAATTTTTTAAAATTAACTTTCAGGAACCGGTTCCTCCCTAACAGGGAACCGGGTTCCAAAACATGTTCAAAAACATGTCCCTGGAATTTGTACCAGGAACCGGGTTGTACCAATAGGGGAACCGGTTCCTGCGTGATATTTTTGAAATCTGACTTATAACGTTCACTAAGAACCGGGTTCTGTCAGTGTCGGAACCGGTTCCTAGCGAACCAGTGCAGTTTTTCTTTTGGTTTTTAAACATTTTTCAAGTGGTATCTTTTCATGAATGCATTGCAACTTTTCATATGAATTGGCATGAATGAAGAGGTTCTTATGACTTTATAAAATGCTGCAAATTTTCTTATTTCAAAAAATGCTTCAATTTTCAAATTAACAAAAAACCTTCTTCAATAAACAATTTTATCATTCATTCAAATTTGAATTCATACTTTCATGTGTTCATAATTTTGTGAAACTTGCCATATACACTTTCATTAAATCATTACAAGTTTCATACATACATTGTGAACATTTATATACATTGTTTGAGAATTGTTTTTATCTTGAAGAAGAAGATCAATGGAAGATTGATAGTGTTATCCATCTACTTCAAATAAATCATTGTATTACTTAAAGAAATTATTCCCTTACTTTCCAGGACTGTTGGAAGTAAGTGTTGTGATTTGAAGAGGATTGTTCTTCATTCACATTAGTGTTTGTTTGGTCTTAAAGGTGTTAAGAACCTTTGATCACCCTGTAGGTTAGATAGTAAGCATAGGCTGTACAATCATTCTAACTATAGTGAAATCTCTTTCGTGTTGGAAAGGGGACTGGAGTACTCTCGGATTGTGAGGGGAACCAGGATATATCACCGTGTTCTTTACTTTTCCGCATTTATCGCTTTCATCACCATAATCAGGAAAAGATAAAGATATAATCAAAACCTTCAAACACTTAACCAAAAATTACTATCAAGCATTCTCATAAAACCGAATAAATTTTTATAAGACCTAATTCAGCCCCCCCCCCCCCCCCCTCTTAGGCACTCTGAGACTTACAGTGGCATGGGTTGCAGAGTAGGCGCATGCTAGGTGACAGCCTTGGAGAAGGCATCTCTGAATGCATGTAACACTATTGGACGTGATGGGAGGAGCCTTAGAGGTTACAGTGTAGGTGAAGAGTAGGCGCAGGCTAGGTGGAAGCCTTGGAGAAGGTATCTCTGAATGCATGTAACACGATTGGAAATGAATGGAGGCGCCATTGGACTTGGCGAAAGAGTACAAAAATGAAAGGTGTCGCCATCCCCATTGGCGAATAAGAGGTGGCATGGGTTGCAAAGTAGGCTCAGGCTAGGTGACAGCCTTGGAGAAGGTATATCTGAATGCATGTAACACTATTGGACGTGATGGGAGGAGCCTTAGAGGTTACAGTGTAGGTGCAGGCTAGGTGGCAGCCTTGGAGAAGGCATCTCTGAATGCATGTAACACGATTGGACATGAAGGGAGGCGCCATTGGACTTGGCGGAAGAGTACAAAAATGAAATGTGTCGCCAACCCCATTGGTGAATAAGAGGTGGCATGGGTTGCAGAGTAGGCGCAGGCTAGGTGACAGCCTTGGAGAAGGCATCTCTGAATGCATGTAACACTATTGGACGTGATGGGAGGAGCCTTTGAGGTTACAACCTTGGTTAATTCAAATTCAGTATGACCTATTTAGTCTTACATTTATCAAAACACTGATTCACTTAATCTCTCAAACACTAGAACATTAAAAAATTCCTGCAAATAACTCATAAACTTCAAACCTTCCAACCTTCAAACAGTCATACACAATGGCCTCTGCACCCCAATATGTCATCAGTGCACATTTCAACAGTGAGACATACATTTGTCCCACCTCTGGGTTTTTGTTTAGAGACACAGACAACATTCGATTTTGTTTAAACATGAAAGCCAATTTCTTGTACTTCAAAAAATGATTGGAGGCCAAACTTGGACGAGGCTCCGTGACACAAATATTTTATCAGAATCCGGTTTTTTTGTAACAACCAAATAATATTTTATAAGGTTGAGGTTCAAGATGAAGAGGATCTTCAGAATATGTTTTCCAGTCATGAGTATTTTGGGTACGACTCTATTGAGTTGTACATTATGCTATGAGAGCCTCAGCTGTCACAAGTGGTTGATCCTTTGGAGACCGAACAAGCAGAAGTAGATGCAGTTGATGAAGAAGAAGAAGATGACGAGTTGGAGTTTGACGAAATGGTAAATGATGATTCCGAAGATGATGGGATACCTGGTATTCCTGAAAACGAGATCTACACACCACCTCCGCACATGAAAGACTTCAACATGTGCGGAGATGAACCGTCTTCTGATTTATTTTTCAATCCGTATATGCAGTCGGATGAAAACTTAAAAGAGAAAGAAAAATTTCGTAACAGAGAAGAATGTATCAGAGCCATCAAAAAAATCCACATGCTCAACTCGGTCGATTTTAAGGTGGACCGTGTAAATCCAGAAAGGTACAAGATCAAGTGTGTCCACCCTGATTGTATGTTCAAGCTCACTGCATCATACAAATTAAGAGGTGATTGTTGGGTTATAGGTTCCATGTCTAACCACACTTGTGTCAGTTCTACTCAATCACTAGATCATCGAAAACTTAATTATGATCTCATTTGTCAAGAAATCCTACCACTCGTCAGCAACGATCCATCTTTGAAGGTGAAAACCATAATCTCCCACATCACTACGGTATTTAACTATACTCCATCTTACCGAAAGGTGTGGTTAGCAGAGACCAAGGCGATTGAAAAGGTATATGGAAACTGGGAGGAGTCATACCAAGAACTTCATCGCTACCTGAATGCACTCCAGACTTATTCTCCGGGTACTATTTACATTCTGGAAACAGTGCCAGCATACGCCCCGGATGGTAGTCAACTCAAAAGAAATAGAATATTCAGTCGAGTGTTTTGGGATTTTCAACCTTGCATCACAGAGTTTACGTCATGCAAACCAATTATACAAATTGATGGGACTTGGTTGTATGGGAAATACAAAGGCACGCTACTGATGGCAGTTGCACAAGATGGCAACAACAACATTTTCCCAATTGCCTTTGCCCTAGTCGAGGGGGAGACTGGTGGTGCTTGGAGCTTTTTTCTCAAAAATCTGCGAACACACGTGGCTCCTCAACCAGATCTCTGTTTGATCTCAGATAGACATGCATCCATTGAAAGTGCATACAATAATCCTGCAAACGGTTGGCATGACCCTCCTTCTACGCATGTCTATTGCGTTAGACATATTGTCCAAAATTTCACGAGGGAGATCAAAGATAAAACACTTAGGAAAGCGGTTATGAATGCGGGATATGCATTGACATAACCTACATTCAAATATTATCGCAATGAGATCCGTTTGTCAAATCCGGAAGCCGGTAGGTGGATCGATAATATTCTGGTAGAAAAATGGACTATGTCATACGATAATGGCCAAAGATGGGGCCACATGACAACAAATCTAATTGAATCGATGAATGGGGTATTCAAAGGCATAGGAAACCTCTCGGTCACTGCTTTGGTAAAATCAACATATTTTAGGATGGCTTCGTTGTTTGCTAAAAGAGGTGAAATGTGGAATGCGGTGTTGCAATCTGGACAACTATGGAGTGAAAGCTACATGAAATACATTAAGGCGGAAAGTTCCAAAGCCAACACCCATATGGTTATACGGTTTGACCGACACAGCCACAACTTTATTGTCAAAGAGACAATTGACAACAACGAGGGCCTGCCAAGACAAGAATATAGGGTTTTACTGTTAGAACATAGTTTGATTCTACAACCCTCAATTAGAGTTTTGATGATAACAAAATACAAGAATAAATAAATTGTAAGATTTATATATAAGACATATATGCTACTTAAAATTATGTTGTGTATTTACAGAAACTCTTATGGAATCAGCATCAGAAGATCAATATCAACATCAGCATCAGAAGATATGTCAGCATCAGAAGATCAAACATATGCTACACGCTGAAGTTACTAGATCATACGCTGAAGCCTGATGAACAGAATCTGCGCATAAAATACTCTGACTCTGATCAAGATCCTAACCAAGTCATCATCACTCAGAAGCGTCAGCATAAAGGAAAGAACACTCTGATTATCATTAGCAGAACACTCTGAAGCATTACTATGCAATTAAGACAGATTAATTACCAACGACTTTATTCCAAGACAAGATCTTCTCAAAAAGGAAAGAATGTTATTATCATTGAAAGTGATTTATGGAAAACCAACGTATCTTTTCCTAGGCTTTATAAATAAGTCTGTGTGAGAAAAGAAAAGGCTAATAATCTACACGCATATACACGCCTACGTAAACGAACTCTCTCATTCAAACTGTTAAAGCTTTCAACCACGCCTACTCAAAAGCATTAGCAGTCCAGTTTCATTCTAAGCTTAATATTGTGTATTATCACAGTTGTGATATATAGTTTTATTAGAAAACATCAAACACACTTTTGTTCAATTATCTGTAAGAGAATTTCCTTGAGATAAACCGGTCTGTGGTTAGACTCAAGAAGGCTTTGACAGTTGTTAAAGTAGTTGTGTAATCAGTTGATTATAGTGGATTAAGACCTCGTTGGAGAGAGGCGAAATCACCTTGACGGGTGGATTGGAGTAGTTTGAGATCAAACGAACCAGGATAAAAATACAGTGTTGTCTGCAACTTTTATTTAAGATTTACAATTCAACCCCCCCCCCCCCCCCCCCTTCTTGTGTTTTTCACATCTTCAATTGGCATCAGAGCGCCTGGTTCTGAGCTTATAACACTTAACCGTGTCAGTACAAGATCCAGCGTCAGAAAAACACAATGGCAGGACCACATCCAAACATCAGCAATGACAATAATGAAGAAAGAGACAGATTCAGTGGCAAACCTCCAGTCTTTGATGGAGAAAACTTTGACTACTGGAAAGACAGAATTGAAAGCTTCTTTCTTGCCCATGATGCTGATCTGTGGGACATGGTGACTGATGGATACACGCACCCAGTGGATGGAAGTGGTCAGAAGATTGACAGGAAGGCAATGTCTGATTAGCAAAAGCGTGATTTCAGAAATCACCACAAGGCCAGAACAATTCTTCTCAGCGCCATCTCTTATTCTGAATATGAAAAGATATCAAATAGAGACATTGCAAAGAATATGTTTGACTCTCTGAGAATGACGCATGAAGGCAACATTCAAGTCAAAGAAACCAAAGCTCTTGCGCTCATTCAGAAGTATGAGGCATTCAAGATGGAAGAAAGTGAATCAATAGAAACGATGTTCTCAAGATTTCAAATTCTGGTTGCTGGTCTCAAAGTTCTTGACAAAGGGTATTCCACTGCTGATCATGTTAAGAAGATCATCAGAAGCTTGCTAAAACAGTGGAGGCCAATGGTCACAGCGCTTAAGCTAGCCAAGGATCTCAACAAAATCTCTCTGGAGGAACTTGTCAGCTCCCTCAGAAGTCACGAGATAGAGCTAGAAGCAGATGAACCACAAAAGCAAGGTAAGCCATTAGCTTTAAAATCTAACAGAAAATCTGACTCCAAGGTTTTGCAGGCTGTAGAAGAAACCTCTGATGGGTCTTCATCAAGAGAAGATGAACTATCTCTCCTCTCCAGAAGGGTGAACCAATTGTGGAAGCAGAGGCAAAGGAAGTTCAGGAATCCCAGAAGATCAGAGAATCAGAATGAATCCTTCTCCAGATATAGAAGGTCAGAATCATCCTCTGGACACAGAAGATCTGAAGGCTCTTCAGGAAGCAGAAAGCCAAACAACAAAGACATCATCTGCTATGAATGTAACGAGCAAGGGCACTACAAAAGCGATTGCCCAAAGCTTCAGAAGGAAAAGCCCAAAAATAAGTTTGGCAAGGAAAAGAAGAAAAGTCTCATGGCTACATGGGATGATTCTGACACATCTGAAGCTGACTCAGAATCAGATGATGAAAGAGCAAACATAGCTCTCATGGCAAACATAACAGAAGACAGTGAAGCTTCTGAGTCAGACTCTGAATCAGATAAAGAAGAGGTATTTCCCGACTTTGCTATAAACTTTACTAAGGCTGAACTAGCTGAAAGCCTTAATGAAATTCTGGAAAGATATCAGCAAATCAGAGTCAAATTCAGAAACCTGAAAAGGAATCTTGCTTCTGACTCTGATAAGACTGAGAGTCTCAAATTGGAGAATTCTGAGTTAAAAGATAAAATTTCAAAATTAGAAAATCTATTGCAAAACTCCCAGCAGTGCTGATGAGATCATTAAGGAGTGTGATCACAGCTTTCAGAAGTTTCTAGCTAAAAACATAGATAGAAGCAAAATGGCTTCAATGATCTATGGAGTTAGCATAAATGGCAGAAAAGGAATAGGATACCAAGGTAAGGTACCTACACCAAAGAATGCCATGGATTTAGTTATAAAACGCACTTCACTTGATTCACACTTTGTATATAGGCACACACACACGACATCAAATATACAAGTAGTAATTATTCTGTCAAACCAAAATTCAACCAGAGTTTTGGTAAAACTAACAAATCAGGACCCAAGAAAATATGAGTACCTAAGGATAAAATAATACATGTGGCAGATATCTTTAGCAGCAAAGTAGAAACACCAATCATGGTACCTGGACTCTGGCTGCTCACGACACATGACGGAAAGAAAGCATATATTCCAAATCCTGGAATTTAAGCCTGGAGGCCACGTAGGATTTGGAGGCAATCAGAGGGGAAAAATCATTGGCTCTGGAACAGTAGGTAATGGAAATCTTCCCTCTATAAGTAATGTTTTATTAGTAGATGGATTAATGCATAATCTGTTATCCATAAGTCAATTAAGTGATAACGGTTATGATATAATCTTTAATCAAAATTCATGCAAAGCTGTTAGTCAGAAAGATGGGACTATCCTATTTAATGGAAAGAGGAGAAACAACATTTATAAAATAAAACTTTCTGAACTAAAAAGTCAGAATGTAAAGTGTCTTATGTCTGTTAACAACGAGCAATGGATCTGGCACAGAAGATTGAGACATGTTAGTATGAGAAGAATATCTCAGATTAACAAACTCAATATGGTCAGAGGACTTCCTAACCTGAAGTTCAATTCAGATGCTCTGTGTGAAGCATGTCAGAAAGGCAAGTTTGCAAAACCAGCTTTCAAATCTAAAAACGTTGTTTCCACCTCTAAGCCATTAGAACTTCTGCACATTGACTTATTTGGACCAGTTAAAACTGCTTCAGTCAGTGGCAAGAAGTATGGGTTAGTAATCGTAGATGACTATAGCAGATGGACATGGGTAAAGTTCTTAAGACACAAGGACGAGTCACACTCTGTGTTTGTCATCTTCTGCAACCAAGTTCAGAATGAAAAGGATCTTAGAATTGTCAAAGTCATAAGTGATCATGGTGGAGAATTTGAAAACAAAGATTTTGAGTCATTCTTTAATGACAAAGGCATTCTGCATGATTTCTCTTGTCCTAGAACTCCCCAGCAAAATGGAGTTGTAGAACGAAAGAACAGAACATTGCAAGAAATGGCCAGAACCATGATCAACGAGACTAACGTTGCTAAGATCTTCTGGGCAGAAGTAATAAACACAGCGTGTTATATTCAGAATAGAATCTCTATAAGACCTATTCTGGAAAAGACTCCATATGAATTGTGGAAGAACAGAAAGCCCAACATTTCTTATTTTCATCCATTTGGATGCACATGCTTTATTTTGAATACAAAAAATTATTTGAACAAGTTTGACTCTAAAGCACAAAAGTGTATTATGTTAGGATACTCTGAACGCTCAAGAGGGTATAGAGTATATAATACAGAAACACAGATTATGGAAGAGTCAATCAGTGTTCGTTTTGATGATAAGCTTGACTCTCAAAAGTCAAAGCAGAATGAAGTATTTGCAGATGTGGAAGTTGAATTCACAGGTACAGAAGACAAGTCATCAGAAGCTCTTAACAGAGACACTCCCTCAACATCAGAAAGAGGCACTGCAAGCAATCCAGCACCTTCTGTTGATCAACTTCAGAAAATACTATCCAGAAGCAGCTTGAATCACCCAGAAGAAACAATCTTAGGAAGAAAGGAAGATCCAATCAGAACAAGATCTAGCTTCAGAAACTCTGAAGAATCCCTCATGGGACTGGTTTCTCTAATTGAACCATCATCAATTGATGAAGCACTTCTGGACAATGACTGGATTCTAGCAATGCAAGAGGAGCTGAATCAATTCACAAGAAATGACGTATGGGATCTAGTTCCTAAACCAAAAGGATTCAACATCATTGGAACAAAATGGGTGTTCAGAAACAAACTGAATGAACAAGGTGAAGTCATCAGAAACAAGGCACGATTGGTAGCACAAGGTTATAGTCAGCAAGAGGGGATAGACTATATAGAAACCTTTGCTCCAGTCGCCAGGTTAGAATCTATCAGACTTTTAATTTCATTTGCTGTAAATAAAGGCATCACTCTGTATCAGATGGATGTTAAGAGTGCATTCTTAAATGGATATATAGAAGAAGAGGTATATGTGCACCAACCCCCTGGTTTTGAAAGTTCCAAAAATCCAGAATATGTTTTCAAACTAAAGAAGTCACTCTATGGTCTGAAACAAGCTCCCAGAGCTTGGTATGAAAGACTAAGTAACTTCCTGTTAGAAAAGGAATTCACCAGAGGGAAAGTGGACACAACTCTATTCTGTAAGACAGTTAAGAATGACATTTTAGTATGTCAGATTTATGTTGATGATATCATATTTGGATCTACTAAACCTTCTCTGGGAAGAAAGTTTGCTAAGTGTATGCAGGCAGAATTTGAGATGAGCCTAATGGGGGAACTGAAATTCTTTCTGGGCATTCAGATCAATCAAACCCCAGAAGGAACTTACATTCATCAGAGAAAATATGTCAGAGAACTTCTGAAGAAATTTGATCTCTCAGAATGTAAGCCATCAAAGATTCCAATGCATCCCACGTGCATTCTAGAAAGAGAAGAGGTAAGCAAAAAGGTAGAACAAAAGGTCTACAGAGGTATGATTGGTTCTCTTCTTTATCTGACAGCTTCAAGGCCTGATATTTTATTCAGTGTATGCATTTGTGCAAGATTCCAATCAGATCCTAGAGAATCTCACTTAACAGCAGTTAAGCGAATTTTCAAGTATCTGAAAGGTACTACTAATCTGGGTTTGTTTTATAGAAAATCAAGTGAGTACGGCTTAGTAGGATACTGTGATGCTGATTTTGCTGGAGACAAAGTTGAACGTAAAAGCACTTCTGGAAGCTGCCAGTTTCTGGGAGAAAATATGATCTCATGGTCCAGCAAAAGACAATCCACAATTGCTCTATCAACAGCAGAAGCTGAATACATAACAGCAGCTGGATGCAGCACACAAATGCTCTGGATGAAAAGTCAACTTGAGGACTTCCAGATATTTGAGAGTAACATTCCTATCCTCTGTGACAATACTTCTGCTATTTGCTTAAGTAAAAATCCTATTTTTCATTCTAGGGCTAAGCATATAGAAATAAAACATCATTTTATTAGGGACTATATTCAGAAAGAGATTTTAAATTTTAAATTTATTAACACAGACCATCAATGGGCTGATATTTTTACAAAACCACTTTCTGAAGATAGGTTCAACTTCATTTTGAAACATCTCAGCATGAAGCTCTGCCCAGAATAAAAATGTTTTGATTCTATATATTAACCTTCAGAACTTTGTTTATTTTTCTGTGAACTTCTGATCAATCTTCTTTCAGAATCTTAGAAGTGCAGATTGTATCAGAATCTATCCATGAAGATCTGAGCGCTTCATTTCCAGGACAGAGATGTGCTGTTCACTCAAGCAAACAAGTGGTATCTAATCATCAGCCATTTTCTGAGGTTGAACACGCGTTCACGTTTCTGAAAAGGCAAATGCGCTGATTGGATGCATTGAGACACATGTCATGGGTAACCGTTCCAAATATCTTTCTGAATCCCCTAAAATCAGCTATCATTAAATGCTAATAATCATTATTAATTTCTCTCTCTTACACGTTTATGTTTTCAAAACCTTTTTAGAAAACTATTTAAACACACTTCACACCATTTACACTTTTTACCTTCACTTTCGTTTTCTCTCAGTATTTCTGATTTCAGTGTTCTTACTTTCTCAAGAAAAACCCTTTCAATCTTTTTCAAAAACCTCGTGTGAACAATGGCTTCTTCCAGCATTCCTACTGCAGGTTCCCATAAAACTGTTTCATCTGACTCTCCTACCAAATTCCCCATCAAGTCCAATCACAATTCTTGACTCTCCTACTCCCTCACCAAAAGCCAAGTCAGAAGACCACAACAAGATTGTCATTGATTTAACAGTCTTTGAACGTCTTGCTGCCATCAACCACAAAACAGCCATCCCTAAACCAAAACATCCTGATGTTGGTTCCCGCATATTGAACTTTGAAACAGAAATACAGAAGTGGATCACTTCTCTGAAACAAGCAAGTCTGGAACTGGTTGATCCTGCTGTATCAGACCTCCTCTGGACAAAACTCAGAAGATGGGTATGCTCTGAAACCTTTATGTTGCAAGACCAGAGCTACGGACAAGCTCAACAGAACTTCAACAATCTGCTGAAAGAAATTGAAGGTCCAGTTCTGAGCAAGCTGCTTAAGGAAGAAGTTCTCCATCTGGACATTGCTCCTTGGTCTAAACAGCGTCCAGCATCCAAAGTTCAACCTGTAGAAGAACAGATAATTCCGGCTGAAGACTTGGGTCAAGAAGAAGATAATGAAGAAAGCTCTGATAAGCACCCTGTTTCTGAAGATCCTCAAGCTTCCTCTCTTGACAGGCAAACTCTTGAAGACTTGAAAAGATCTGATATTCTGATGAATGAAAGAATGGATAAGCAGGACACCAAAATTGATTCTATAGCGAACATGTTATCTCAGCAACAGGAAACCAACACCCAAATCAAGAGCATGTTGGAGGCTTTGTTCACACAACTTCCTCATCCTTCTTAGAAATTTCCTTGTTGTTTTTATAACTTGTTTATCTGTAATATTTCTACATGTTCTGAACTTATCATTGCTTCTGTTTTTAATATAAATGCATTTTCAGCTCTGACTATTTTAACTCTGATTATTTGTGCTTTTTGATAACTGACAAAAATGGGGAGAAAGAATGATATTTTTCAATAACGGATTACTGAGACATAAGTCTCAAACAATCTAACACTCTGATATATTTGAATTTCTTTCTTCTGAAAAGCTTACAGGTACTAAACTCTGATGAATCCGATGAACTCTGATACAGTAAAGTTCTGATGCTCAAAGTCTCATGGAAATAAAGGGAAGTAATCAACACAGGGGGAGTTTTTCTCTTCGTTGCTCTGATACCTTTTATTCCTTATCTTTAATCTCTGATACCTTTTACTCGTTATTTTTTAATCTCTGATACCTTTTATTCTTTATTTTTAATTGAAAAAATCTGGTTTTTGTCATCATCAAAAAGGGGGAGATTGTTAGAACATAGTTTGATTCTACAACCCTCAATTAGAGTTTTGATGATAACAAAATACAAGAATAAATAAATTGTAAGATTTATATATAAGACATATATGCTACTTAAAATTATGTTGTGTATTTACAGAAACTTTTATGGAATCAGCATCAGAAGATCAATATCAACATCAGCATCAGAAGATATGTCAACATCAGAAGATCAAACATGTGCTACACGCTGAAGTTACCAGATCATACGCTGAAGCCTGATGAACAGAATCTGCGCATAAAATACTCTGACTCTGATCAAGATCCTAACCAAGTCATCAACACTCAGAAGCGTCAACATAAAGGAAAGAACACTCTGATTATCATTAGCAGAACACTCTGAAGCGTTACTATGCAATCAAGACAGATTAATTACCAACGGTTTTATTCCAAGACAAGATCTTCTCAAAAAGGAAAGAACGTTATTATCATTGAAAGTGATTTATGGACAACCAACGTATCTCTTCCTAGGCTTTATAAATAAGTTTGTGTGAGAAAAGAAAAGGCTAATAATCTACACGCATATACACGCCTACATAAACGAACTCTCTCATTCAAACTGCTAAAGCTTTCAACCACGCCTACTCAAAAGCATTAGCAGTCCAGTTTCATTCTAAGCTTAATATTGTGTATTATCACAGTTGTGATATATAGTTTTATTAGAAAACATCAAACACACTTTTGTTCAATTATCTGTAAGAGAATTTCCTTGAGATAAACCAGTATGTGGTTAGACTCAAGAAGGCTTTAACAGTTGTTAAAGTAGTTGTGTAATCAGTTGATTATAGTGGATTAAGACCTTGTTGGAGAGAGGAGAAATCACATTGACGGGTGGACTGGAGTAGTTTGAGATCAAACGAACCAGGATAAAAATACAGTGTTGTCTGCAACTTTGATTTAAGATTTACAATTCAACCCCCCCTTCTTGTGTTTTTCACATTTTCATGTACTACCTTCTCGTTGGTGCAATTGTGGCAAGTTTCAAGCCTTTCGTATGCCTTGCTTTCATGTCATTTCCGCGTGTGCCTATACTCATCAAGACGCGCTACAACTTCTGTCATACATTTACAAATCTGAAACGTTGCTCAACGTTTACAACAACAACTTCCCTTTGGTAGCAAAACCAGATTATTGGCCTGCATACGACGGCAAAATATTATGGCACAATGACCAAATGCAAAGGAATAAAAAGGGTCGTCCCAAAAGTAAGCGCATCACAACCGAAATGGACTCCCTTGACAAGCTGGAAAGAAAGTGTGGTTTATGTCGTCAGGTCGGACACAATCGCAAAAATTGTCTGAATCGGGCTACTGCCTCAACCACATAAAAATTGTATTACATAAAATCTTTCCTTTATTATGTTGTAAACATGAAGGTTTTTCATTAACAATATTTGTTACAATAAACATTGCGCGAACAAGAAAAAAAACACGATAATCCATCTACGAAATTACAACTGTTAAAACAATATCATATGACCCATGCATCATCAACATTACGTCGCTGTCTGTTTTGACTTCTTCCAACCAAACATTAGGTCTTCCTGTCGCAAGTGAGGTTGTTGTTCCTCTTTGCTGGATCCTTCTAATTTTTCCCCTCCACGATGTCTCCATCTAGCCGTCGCATCAACTCCTGCTTCAGACGCTCCATGGAGTGAATGTGCCAGAATTTCATTTTTATCGAAGGTTTTGTGTCAGAGAAGATAACATAACCATCTCTGGTAAAAATCATGGGCGATGTCATGACGCAAATAACAGAGTAAAAAATAAGAAAACAGTGCGAGAAAGTGTGAGAAATGACGGAGAAACGGACGAATTATTCATAAAAACAACATTTTGCCCTAGGAGCCAAGTGAGATGGCGCCTCCTCTCACTTTTAAAGTGCATGCGCCATCTCACTTGGCTAAAAGAGAGAGGAGGCGCCAAGTGGGATGGCGCCTAGGGCATAATGCTTAGTGGAAGCGCCAAGTGAGATGGCTCCTCCTTTGGGGAGTCATCTAAAACATGGTTATTTGCGTAATTTTTTTCGAAACATGGTTATTTGCGATTTTTTTTTAATACATGGTTATTCCAAAAAAAAATTCTGAAAAAAGATATGACATGAACTATGATTCCCTACAGTTACAGCCTCGTGCATTCACGCATTCAAGCATTGATAGTCGTTCAAATAAGATTGGACTACTCTGATATCATCATCGTAAAATAATAAGTAGATTATCTCAAGAGTTGTAGCAGCCAAACAAACACTATATGTTTTCTTGTACTTTGAGAATTAACCATAAAACAACTTTATGATATGTTTGGTTTAGAAGAAAAGTTGTGAAGAGAGAAATAAGTAAAAGAGAGTATAAGAAGATAAAATAAATAAATTTGAAATATTAACTAATTTAACAGAGAAAAAAAAAAGAAATAGAGAAGATAAAAGTCTTACATAATTTTGAAAATATTATAATACCCTTATAACAAATAGTATTTTTAATTAAACAAATTTAATTATTTTATTTAAATTCAATTAATTAATTAACTATTCTCTTTATAAAAAAAATTAAATGTGGAAATATTCTAGCTACCAATATCTATCAGCACTTTCTCTTCAAAAGTGGAGAGAAACAAAACTGGAGAGAAACAAAGTACAAGGGCCCTACACATTTTAGTCTCTTATCCCTATTTTTTTTATGTGCCAAACAGAATCTCTTGTATTTCACTCTCTTCTTAATCTCTTTCTCAACTTCTATTATTTCAATCAGACCCTTAGTACAGAAATAAATATATAACTTATTACCGATATGATATGATTGTGGTTTACTTTCTATCATTATAAATTTGAATTTGCTTCCTTCTATTGCCTTATAACAAATTTAATTTAATTTTATTTATCCATCTCTATTTAATATTTATTTATGACTAAAAAATATTCATTGATATGAGTGATAAATAAATTTATTATAAATATATAAAAAGTAAAGTATCTGAAAATCCATGTTATACCCCTCTGATTATTAGTAGAAACTTTTCTAATTCTATTTTTCTATTTTCAATATTGTCTTATTACACATAAGAGCATTCACATCCATACTACTCATATTAATAGTATAAGTGGGTCCCATCTAATATAATATATTACTTTACACTTCTCAATTATTTAAACCACTTAATTATATTTTCTAAATATCCATACTACTTACTTAAAACTCTAACATGAGTCCCACAAAATTACATTATGTTTTTTGGACAGTAACATGTTATTTGAAAATTTAATCCAACAGCTATACATGCTACAAGCTAATATATTTATTAAAAGCTACGATCCCTTTTTTGGATACGGTGCCAATTAATACTACTATCATTTGTCTTCTATTATCAATACTACTCTGACTACAGTAGTACACATAGACATAAGCCACAACGATATTTATGCTCTAAGCTGCTATTAGATTCATTTAGTCATTAATACGGCTGATGTGTCATATCAAGATTTTTTGTTACAATTTAAATTTATTTTAATTTCATAATTAGTGACGGGTAGTATAATTTTAGTGGGTCCAATGGAGATTTGAAATGGCAATCAATAGTGTAACTACGTTCACATTTTTTTGTTACAATTTAAATTTATTTTAATTCCATAATTAGTGAAAGGTAGTACAACTTACACGGGTCCAATGCAAATTTGAAATGACAATTAATAGTGTGCTGCTATGGTTCACGAGACTTTGAAAAACTGCTTCAAAAAATAAAACTCACAACTTCCCATATTCAATCGTTATTAAGACTTTTCATTTTCTATGTTCAATGTCAAACATATAGACTCTAAGAATGCCAAACTAACCACAACCTCTCATCCTTCAAGCTTCAAGTTACTACCACTTATGTAAGTTTTGTATCGTCAATTTGTTCAATTTTGGTTTCATTTAGACATTCATTTGTGATTATATGATATTTGTTTTGTTCTTACAGCTTAGAAGTTTGTGGTCTTCAATTTTCTGCAAGCAATCAAACAAAAAAATCAGAATAAAAAATCAACCCAATTGAAACCCAATTCCAAAACTTGTGATACAGATTCCAAGCTACAAACAAAAACATTCAGAAGAAAGAACAAACAGACAGACATGCTAGATTCATCACTTAGTCGTAACAAAAGGAACACTATGCCAAAATTAAATTTAGACAGCGCCACATAAACATCGCTTATGCCTTAAGCGCTGCTATAGGTTTTCAGAAAGAAAGAAAATTAAAAAATTAGAGTAAGCGCTGCTAAAGGTATACTATAGACAGCGCTTATTATAAGCGCTGCTATAGGCCTTACCATAGACAACGCTTCCTTTCCCTAAGCGTTGCTATAGGTTTTCAATAAAAATAAAAAATAAAATAAGAATAAGCGCTGCTAAAGTGTATACCTTAGACAACGCTTACTAAAAGCGCTGCTAAAGGTGTGATAAAGGGTATACCTTAGACAGCGCTTTTAAGAAGCACTGCTAAAGGCATTACTCTAAAGCGCTGCTAAAGATAATACCTTTAGCAGCGCTTCTTGAAAGCGCTGTCTAAGGTAATTAAATTGTTTCTAAATCCCTAAATTGGTTATCAGATTTCAAAAACCCCACTTTATACAAACGAAACCCCACACACCCAGAAAACGCAATTGTTCATCTTCTTCTCCAACTCGTCTCCTCCCTCCTCACCGTCCAACCGTGGTTCATCTTCTTCTCCAACTCGCTTCCTGATTCGTTGTCTCGTTGCAAACTTCAGATTCTCCGGTTATACGAGGGCAAGGGCCAGAGGCACGTTGTTGGGAAACTTCAGATTCGTTGTCCAGAAAGCTGTTGTTGGGAAACTTCAGATTTGTTACCACCATCTCCTCGTGAAGAAGAAGTTTCACAAAACCAGTTTCACTATAAGGTAAAATTTCTTCATCCTTCTATATTTTTTTCTATGGTTAACTCAATGTTGCATAAGTAAAACAAATGTCATAAAACTTACCAAATAGAGGCTATGCAAGCACTTGGAGCAACCTTCTAAACCAGGAAATCCATTAACATCATTGCTACTACTCAAGCAATTCGTCTCTAACCTCTTCACATTTTCATTTCCAACAAGATTTCCACTATGAGTAACCTTAAACGATTCAGTACAGCTCAAAGGATGAAGCCTAACCCCACAATAACAATAAACCACATCACAAGTCTCATTAGGTTGAAAAAGCTCAATTCCTCTTACTTTCAAAGCCCTTCCCAAATCACTCTCACATGTCTCAGAATCATCTGGCAACAGAGGCATATCATAAGATGCAACAGCATGTCCATGTTCCAAACCAGAAGAAACCCTTCCTGTTCCAAGAGCAGTAGCAGAATAAGCAGAATATAACCAAGCAGCTAACACAGGACAACATCTACTATGCTGAAGCTTATCATAAGAATCACCGCCACCACGTTTGTTGGATTTGATATTGCATGCGTTTTTGATTCCATTGAAGTGTTCATCTGAGAGAGATAAAGGACATCTTGCAATATCAGCTTGTTTAGGGAAAGCAGGGATGGTTCCTTGTGAAGAGGAATTTGTTGTGACAGTTTGAACAGTTGTTGCATATGGTATAGGAAGGGACACAATATAGCAAGGAATTATGAAGAAAATGAACAAGTTTAGGAGAACATTATGGTTGAAACATTTTGTCAGTAACATGGTGTGCAAGTGAAGTGATGTGGTTTTTTTGTTGAATGAAATGAAGGAAGGGAATATTGGTGGTGAGGTATGGGTATGGTAGCCCCTAATGTTAGGGACATAAGTGACAAGTAAAGGGAAAATAAAGATGCTGTGGGGTTTTGCGAACTTTGGCAGCATGCTAGTACTATCTCTCTAAATTCATGCTAGTAATTACTTTTGTGGAACCAAAGTTTTTTATTCACATTTTTTACTGTCGATTTTTATGCTAGAGGAGTTAAAGTTGTTAAGTTAAACAACTTGTATTATATACTAATAATGGTCATATTTAATGATGTATCCAACAAAGTTTTTGTAGGCAAGTCTTAGGTATTGAGAAACCAAAAATTGAGAAAAAAATATGACTTTGCTTAAAACAGCGGCAGCTAGGTGTATGCCTAGAAACAACAATATCTACAACCAACTCTCACAAACAGACCCTACAACAACACCGGATACGAGGCCTCCTATGGTTACAATAGTTGCATTCCTTACCAGACAAGTTAAGTCCTGAGACATTAGCTTAACGTAAATTAGGCAGGTAAAAAGTTAAAATTAAAATGACTTTAAACTATCTACATTGTAGAAACATGTTTTGGATATCAAATATTCATTAAATTTAAGGTGTAAGTCAATTGGACTATAATATGTCTTATTGAAATGGTATTCAATTGGACTATAATAAAAGTCTCTCAAATGTGAGAGGATTGGACATTACTTTGGATTATGGGGGTGATCATGGATAAGTTCCAAGTGTTTATCTCTCTTCTCTTATCTCTATATCTCCGACACTTTAGTTTAAATTGGATTTTATCTAAAATTTATAAATAAAAATATTAAACTCTAATACAACTCAAACCTCCCTCTTATTCTTATGTTTTTCTCTCCTTTAAGTCGATTTATATTTGGTTAGATGTTTGGTTTCATGGAGAGTAGTGTTCAGGTTAACACATCCTCTCTTACTTCTTCTCATTACTTAATAGTAAGTCATATCATTGATCTTGTAATAAGTAATTGATATACATTGTTGGCAGAAGGTGTATCTCTAGTTTCCCTTACATAACCTGCTGCTCTTAGTCAAGGGTTTTATGATGTATTTCTTCCGTATGGTAAATCATTTTAACATGGAGTATTTGAAAAAAGAGGAATCCAGAACTTTGGGATGACAAACATGAACCTGTTGATGGAGTGATAGTTCGAACATAATGTATGCTTAGCTCATGTAGACATGCCTGCAAGGAACAAAGGAATCACATCATGT
This sequence comes from Vicia faba, assembly GCA_948472305.1. Lineage (NCBI taxonomy): Eukaryota > Viridiplantae > Streptophyta > Magnoliopsida > Fabales > Fabaceae > Vicia > Vicia faba. The sequence continues at coordinate 520,390,876 of OX451739.1, read as the reverse complement.
AAATCCTCCATCTAATATTCAACTTAGTAATAGTAAAAAATAACACAAATCATGAATCTTCGAATGAGTTCACAACTAAGCTAATGTCTCTAAAATTGTAATGTTGACGATCATTGATTGAATATGTTATAGGACCACAACAGTAACATGAACTAGGCCTCTAAGGTTGGACCACATTCGTGGCTATGCTCCTTTCACTCACACGTTACAATCCTCATTTCTAGAATTGTTCTAATCACATGTTTGATTTTTGTTGACAACACAGACTCTTTAAATTCATTGTACTCCCATCGCATTATACCGTTTTGTGCCTTAATTAGTGTTTTTGTTTAACTTAGATAATAGTTAAAACCATGAATAAAAAATGGATGTGTGCCGATCGATTGTCAAAAGAGTACGAGAATGGGGTATTAGAGTTCGTTAAGTTTGCTGTTGAACATGCTGAAGACCCGAATAGAATGAATTTTCCTTGCTTGGGTTGTTGTTATGTGGATCGGGTTAACGCAGATGGATTGAAATCACATTTACTAATGCGCGGAATTGATCGAAGTTATACGTGTTGGAAATTTCATGGTGAGAAAAGCATCGAGAATGTTGAACCGGGGGTGAAAAGTAATGCGACCTATGTTTCGTACGACAATGCCACGAATACATATGATTGTGATCGGGTTGAAGAGATTGCAGAAGCACTTGAAGAAGATCTTCAAGATTGTCCCAAAATGTTTGAGAGGTTGGTAAGTGATGCGGAGAAACTGTTGTATAAAGATTGCCCCAAATTCACAATATTGTCTGCGGTATTAAAATTGTACAACTTAAAGGCGCGCAATGGATGGTCGGATAAAAGTTTCACACAGTTATTAGCCCTTTTGAGAGATATGCTTCCTGAGGATAATATTCTTCCTAATCGAACCTACGAGGCCAAAAAAATGTTGTGCTCTATTGGAATGAGCTATGATAAGATACATGCATGTCTAAATGATTGTATTTTGTTTCGAAACGAATATGCATCGTTGAATGAGTGCCCAAAGTGCGGTTTATCTCGATATAAGAAAAAATTATCTCCAGCGAAAGTCTTATGGTATTTTCCTATTATTCTGAGATTTATACGCATGTTTCGTAGTGAAACTGATGCTAGACACTTGACTTGGCATGCAGATGAAAGAATTATCGATGGAAAGTTTCGACATCCGGCAGATGGACCACAGTGGAAGAAAATTGATAATGATTATCCTGATTTTGGAGGAGAAACAAGAAACCTTCTCTTGGCATTATCTACGGATGGAATGAACCCGCATGGTCTTCAAAGTATCTCACATTCCACATGGCATGTGATTCTTATGATTTATAACCTACCTTCATGGCTATGTATGAAGCGCAAGTACATGATGTTATCTATGTTAATTTCTGGGCCTAAACAACCAGGGAATGACATAGATGTATACTTGAAACCTTTAATCGAAGATTTGAAGATTTTGTGGGAGAACGGTGTGGAGGTTTATGATGGATATAGGAAAGAAAGTTTCAATTTGAGGGCGATGTTGTTTGGCACAATTAACGATTTTCCAACATATGGAAATCTATCCGGGTATAGCCTTAAAGGTGAAAAAGCGTGTCCTGTCTGTGAAGATGGAACCGATACGACACGATTGAAACTTTGTCAAAAGAATGTCTTTCTCGGTCATCGTAGATTCTTAAATTCAAAACATCAATATCGTGGATGGAGAAAAGCGTTCAATGGAAATACCGAACAACGTAGAGCTCCACCTGGATTGACAGGTGATCAAATTTGTGAAAAGGTGAAAGATGTGAGTATTCAGTTTGGCAAGCCTTTTGCACATAAAGTTGTCACAGGTGGGTGGAAGAAGAGGTTAATTTTTTTTGAATTGCCATATTGGAAATCTTTGTACGTAAGACATTTTCTTGATGTTATGCATATTGAAAAAAATGTATTTGAAAGTGTTATTGGTACGTTACTCAATATAAAAGGAAAGTCTAAGGATGGCCTTAAAGCAAGAGAGGACATGGTAGAGATGGGAATAAGAACTGAATTAGGACCCGTGATGAAAGGAAGACGAACATATCTACCACCTGCTTCTTATACTCTATCTAGAAAGGAAAAGAAAATATTGTGTAAGTTTCTGAGTGAAGTTAAAGTTCCAGAAGGTTACTCCTCAGACATTAGAACACTCGTGTCCATGAAAGACCTCAAGTTAAAGAGTCTGAAGACACATGATTGCCATGTCATAATGTAACATTTTCTACCAATAGGTATACGTTCTATTTTTCCAGAAAAAGTAAGAAGCGCTATAACTAAATTGTGTTTTTTTCCAGGTTAATTTGTAGTAAGGTGATCGATCCTGAGATCTTACCAGTATTACAAAAATAAATCGTTATTACTCTGTGTGACCTTGAAATGTATTTTCCTCCATCATTTTTTGACATTATGGTACATCTTGTTGTTCATCTTGTGAAAGAGACACAATTGTGTGGACCAGCTTATATGAGATGGATGTACCCTGTTGAACGTTATATGAAAATATTAAAAGGGTACGTGAAAAACCGAAGTCGTCCAGAGGGTTGTATCATTAAGTGATACGTTGTTGAAGAAGCGGTTGAGTTTTGTACTGATTTTTTATCCAATGTGCAATCCATTGGACTACCCAAATCTCATTTTTTTGAAAAAAAAGAAGGTAAAAAATTAATTGGAAATGAAATTGTGATAGTATCAAGGGATGAACGGGATCAAGTGCATTTGTATGTTCTGCACAATGACACTGAGGTTGAGCCGTTTGTTGAAATGCACAAGGCTATACTCCGAGGTGAGAATCAAAGTAGAAATGAAAATTGGATAGTACGAGAGCACAATCAAAGTTTTATACAGTGGTTTAAGGATCATATATATTCAAAGTTTCATTCAGATCCCGCTTCAATATCAGACAGGTTGAGATGTTTGGCATATGGTCTAAGTTCGATTGTGTTCTCTTATAGAGGATACGGAATTAATGGATACACATTTTATACCAAAGAACAAGATGAGAAAAGTACCATGCAAAATAGTGGTGTCACGGTGGTATGTGAAGCAATGCACATTTCTAGTATGAAGGACTTAAACCCCAAATATGAAAATTTGTCATATTTTGGGGTTATCAATCACATCTGGGTGTTTGATTACAAGAAGTTTCAGATTCCTATCTTTGGTTGCAAGTGGGTACATACTAGTGGCATACGAGTGGATAAGTCAGGGTTTTTTCAAGTGGATCTTAGTAGGGTGAGGTACAAATATGAGCCTTTTATTCTAGCCTCTCAAGCTAAACAAGTGTTCTATGTCACAGACCCGAAGAGTACGAAATGGTCTATAGTGCTTTTATCTAACAAAGTGATTGATGATAAAAGTGTGGATCAAGTTGATGTTGATGTTGAGAATGAGTCGTATATTAGAAACGATCGAGATGATGATACTACAGCGGATGAATCATATATCAGAAAAGATCATGATGAGGGAATTTCGATCAATCCCTCCGTCCGCGTTCTTAAGAGACAAGTAATTCGGAATCCAACCAAGAAAAGAAAGAGATGTTAGTGAAAGAGGTAATATATATTCCTCCATACCTGTTAACACTTAGCAAACTTCTAATAAATTATATATTTGTCATTTTATATACTCAATTGATATTTGTCATTTTATATGCTCAATTGATATTTGTCATTTTATATACTGAATAGATATTTGGAATTATATATTTGGAATTAAATATTTGTCATTAGATATTAATGTTTTTCTTTATTACATGTTAGATGGCTAGTAACGAGGAGCACCCTCACGATGATTCTATTAATGATGGAGACAATGATGGAGGAAAATCCAGTAAGGGAGTGGAAAAAGAAATAAAAAGAGGAAAAACTATTATGAAGAATATCATTCGTGATAGAGATAGTGGTATAAAATATGATGTGCATTGGAGTCCAAATGACCAATTAATTGAGCCTAACGGTTCTAAATTGACAAGTTACATTGGCACACTTGTAAGGAGAGAAATTCCAATAACTTGTGATGAGTGGAGAGATGATAAGCTGAATGATGCTAAAAACAAAATCTGGAGTGAGATACAGGTGCTTTAAATTATGTCTTTAAATTACGATTATGTACTTTAAATTATGTCTTTAAATTACTTATACTAACGCACTTTGTGTATGTTTTTTGTAGAGGTCTTTCAACATTGATGACAAAAGAAAAGATTATTGTCTTGGATTGGCCGGCAAAATACTAAGAGGGTTTAGAACATATTTAAACAGAAAATATCTTAGAGATACCGAAAAAAAATTTGTTGATGCAGAGCGTCCAGCAGAATATGCGGATGTGATTTCAGTTAAAGAATGGGATGTTTTTAAAGCCAAACGGAAAACCCCAAAATTTCAGAGTGTAAGTGAAGTAAATCGTCAAAGAGCATCATCTCCCGCATATCCATACAAAAAAGGGCGTTTGGGATATGCACGATTAGAACAAAAAATAGTAAGTATTTACAAATTGCAATGATATACTTGTTCATCAATAATTATAACTGAGCTTGTTTTTTGTGTTAATGTGTAGTTAAAAGAGGATAGTAGTTCGGAAACATCTCTTCTGGAGCATGTTTTGTGGAAGGCTGTCCGTGTGGGTAAGGATGGAGTTCTTAAAGAAGATGTACAACAAATTTTTGAAAAATGCGTAAGTATAACATTAATTCTAATTAAATCAAAATTTTATTAACATATAGTATTCATGTTTTTCCAATATTCATATGAATTTCAGGAGAGTCTGTCTTAGTCTACATCTCCACCAGATGATTGCAGGAGCATACTTAGTCGAGCATTAGATGTTCGTGAGTATTCTGGTCGGGTGAGGGGTAAAGGACATGAGGTTACTCCAAGCTCCTTGAAAAAGAACAATCCAAAGACAAAATCTGCTAGCAATAAAGAACTGCAGGCAAGGTTGGATGCATTAGAAGCTGAAGTTCTTGAATTGAGGAAGGAAAAAGCAAGACAGTACCAATCAGAAAGGGAAGCTTCGGGTGTTAAAGAAGCTAGTGACATAGCTAGTGTCAATTGTGCAGCTCAACCGAGTATTCCCGAGGTACTTACATATATTATTATGAAATTAAATTAGTGTAATTTATTTAACTGACATATATACACATTAACGATGTCATATTTATTATTGATTTTAGGGCATTTCACCTTGTCAACTCTTTTTAGGGACACCAAATTATCGCATGGTTGGCAAGGGAAAAGTCCATAACACTCTGGGAGAAGTACTTCATCATAAACCGCTCCCTTCTGGATATTTGAAAGTGTCGATTGATATTGCTTTAGAGGAGGGTGCGTTATTACCAATCCCAGATGAAGTTTAGGATGCAACATTGGTGGGAGAGGCAATGGGAGCGTTTGTTGCATGGCCGTCAAGGCTTGTTCGCATAGATGATGAGGTATAATTAAAACCGTTATGAACCTTTTCGTACTCAAATTTTTTAAGTTCGTTTTACTTACATTTTTTTTTGCATGGTAATGTTAGACTCCTACAAAACCCAAACCAAAAGATAAAGGCATTACGCGGCCAAAGGAGTCAGTGACAGCAAAAAAATAGGTACAACACAATTATATGATATTTATGCTTAGATAATGTTAATTTGTCGTCCTATACTTGACCACTCTAATTTTATGATATTTAGATTATTCCTGCTAAAGAGATTGAAGCTGTAAGTATGGGTAAGGAGCCTGTAATTAGCAACATTCCCACAGAAACAAAGAGTGTTACTAAGAGGACCGGGGCTAGAAAGAAAACAACTTCACAATATAGGTCGTGCCTTCAAACATTTATAAGCTTCACAACTATTTCGCAAGGTGGTACTTCTCTTATACCCCTGGATGAAGGGATTTATGGTTCTGAAGGCATGACAACAATTGGTAAGGAGGATTTGGAAGAAGTTTTTGGACACTTGACATTAGGCATGGCTGTTATCAATACATACATTAGGTATACTCCAATCAACTTTGTTTAATTAATTGCAGAATTTATTTACTCATTTCAATGAATAATTAATGGTAATGATGTTTTTATTTAAGATTTCGGTATGACAAGTTGATTCGCCCGCGTGGATTGGAGTCCATATTCGCTTTCATAAATCCCAACATTGTCCACGCAGGGTCAATAATCTCAAAACCAGATGAAGTAATAGCATTTGTGCTCAGTTTATTTATGGCCAGCAAAGATACAGAAAAATTGTTCTTTTCACCATATAATACTGGCCCCAAGTAAGATTTTCATTCTAAATTTCCTCTATTATAATTTTTCGTTTTTTAACGTTGTGCAGAAAATTTCCATCTAACCTTTGTTTAATATTCCAGTGGACACTGGTTATTGGTTACAATTAATCCTGTGAGAGAAATTGTATATTATCTGGATTCATTGGGCAATGATTGGACAACATACTCAGATATGAAGAAGACGATTGACACGTAAGTGAGATTGTTCCAAAATATTACTGTGTATATTTAATTATTTATGTGCGATAGTTCTAAATATTCGTTATTATTTTATTATAGCATTCTACAAAGTTTTCGAGCACAAAGAGATATTCAAGTACCAAGGAGTAGAGTCAACAATAATTCTTGGATCAAAGTGGAGGTAAGGAGTAGAGTCAACAATAATTCTTGGATCAAAGTGGAGGTATAGATTTTCACAGTTTTGATTATATAGCGATGATACTTGATAAAACAAGTTAAGGTGTATATCTTGATGTATATCCGTATTTTCTTTCCATGTGTAGTGTCCTCGTCAGTGCAATGGTGTAGATTGCGGTTATTTTATGTTGAGGTTTATGAAAGAAACTATTTTTTTGGACCGATTAGAGATTCCATCCACGGTATGAATTTCTAACTTAGGAATTATTTTCATATTTCTCATAAAATGACTTAGTATTTTAATTAAATCATACTATGTTATATTATTATGTAGTACTTTGATGAATTCAAGTGTGCTTCATACTCAAAAGATCTATTGGATGAACTTATGGAGGATTGGTGCCAATTTGTTATGGAGTTGAGAGTTTTATTATAAGGTATAACTTTGAGTTTTGAGAATATAATATATGTCGTTATAGTTGTGTTACAATATTATTGTTTTTGTTGTTGTTATTTGGTAACTTGTATGAATTTTGATTTTGTTTTAGGTTATATAGGTGCAGCTCGATGTAGAAGATAGAGTTATTTTGTAATTCATCGTTGATTTTGTTTCATTGTTGTATATACTAATGTTGTTGTTGTGTATATTGTGCAAAAAGGATTGAAGAGATGAATATTGATGTAGTTATAATATTGTTTCATTGTTGTATATACTAATGTTGTTGTTGTGTATATTGTGCAAAAAGGATTGAAGAGATGAATATTGATGTTGTTATAATATTGTTTCATTGTGGTAAATATTAATGTTGTTGTTGTGTATATTGTGCAAAAAGGATTTAAGAGATGAATATTGATGTTGTTATAATATTGTTTCATTATGGTATATTGATGTTGTTGTTGTTTAAAATGTTATAATGAAGCTATAATTTCTGGTGCAAAAATGGTGAGATTAAATTTGATAGGCAGCGTTTTGTTTTAAATGAAAAAATATATATATTTAAAAAAATATTAAGGAAAAGCGCTTCTAAAGGGGGGAATAGACAACGCTTTTAATGAGAAGCGCCGTCTAAAGTGATTGAAAAAAAAATATTAAAAAAATCATAAGGAAAAGCGCTGCTAAAGGGGAGGGAATAGACAGTGCTTTTCATGAAAGCGCTGTCTAAAGTGATTGAAAAAAAAAGATATATTAAAAATTAATAAGGAACACTTTTCATGAAAGCGCTGTCTAAAGTAATTGAAAAAAAAAATTAAAAAATAATAAGGAAAAGCGCTGCTAAATGGGGGGAATAGACAGCGCTTTCCATAAAAGCGCTGTCTAAAGTGATTGAAAAAAAAAATATTAAAAAATAATAAGGAAAAGCGCTGCTAAAGGGGGGGAATAGACAACGCTTTTACCAAGCGTTGTCTAAAGTTCCACATTGAAAGCGCTGTCTATAACTTTAGCAGCGGAGGTTTTAGCAGCGCTTTTAAGCGTTGTTAAAGGCCTAAAAAAGCGCTGTCTAATCCCTTGTTTGGCATAGTGGAATTACCGATTTTTCACAAATCGGACGACGACTTCGATGTGAGCTTTATGTATTTTCACTTTATATGTTTCTTCAATATCTCTGAGTTTCGGTTTTGAGGTATTGGGTAAGAGGGTTATATGTGTACCGGGCTGTGGAGGTTTTTTGTGTGATTTTGTGATGATTTTCGTTTCTTTTCTGATATGATGTTGTTGTTACTTATGGGGAATGAAGGGGTGGAATGCGGAATCAAGGTGTGAGCTGGCATAAGGGAAAAATGTGAACAAAAACTTACAAATATCTCTTTTGAAATTTTGTTTGCTCTGCACCGTAATATTGATTTTTACTGATGTAAAGTACTTCCTGATGCAAAGCTTTACTGATATAACTAACTGAGATGGTTGAAATTAGTTTTGCTTCAGAAATTGTAAGCTTCTAATACAAATTTATTGCATTTGGTCTATGAAGCAAAAAAATTTACTGATTCTGAAATGGTTTTTTTACTGATTTAGTTCATGCTTAGGTGATTTGAATAGATTTTTCCATTAACATATTCTTCAAAAAGAAATAAGACTACTTGCACACATTTAGTAGATAGAAAGTAGAAACTAATCTATAGTTTTTGTTAGAACAAGATTGGTTCTGATCATATCTCAGAGTTTTGATGATAATAATAAAATATATTTTGTATAATTGATACTCTGATGAGCATATTTCTTTGTTTCAGGTAATGTCCTGACTGAAGTATTTTCTAAGGTGAAAATTATTTTACGTGCTGAGCTGAATAAAAATGAAGAAGTTCTTTGATGAAAGAACTATTTATTTTTAGCGTAAGTTTTGACGCTGGCTCTGATAAGAAGCTATTTAAAGCATCCTCTAATCTTAGCAAGTTTCCATACAAACTCTTTTCAGAAGTACTTTGCAAGCAAGCTCTGATGAGAAGTTATTTGCAAGCAAATTCTGAAGCAAGTTCTGAAAGATTAAAGAAGCAAACAGTCTTGTCAAGTTTCAGGAAACATGCTCTGACAATGCCGTTTGTTCATTTAATACAAAGACGACAAAAGCACTCAAGTGTCTCTACGCTAGTTCATTGAAAAGAACAATAATGCAAGCCAACACACAAACATTAATTGCTCCTCACTTTTGAAGGCAGTAACGGTCGTTTTCCTCATGCTATAAATAAAAGATCATTTATTGCAAGCCAACTACCCAACTAACGTGAAAATAATTCTGTTGCTCACAAACACTTTGTTATTTTCTCAAGTGCAAAACTTATCTTAGTGATAAATCACAGTTTGTGATATACTCCCTCCATTCTCTTTTATAAGAAAATTTTGACTTTTTAGATTCATTAAATAAATGATGTATTTAGACTATATATTTGTTAGATACATCAACTATTCAATGAACCTAAAAAATTAAAATTTTCTTATAAATAGGAATGAAGGGAGTAGCTTTCTAAGAAGCAATTTGTTTCACTATTGTAAAATTTAATTCTTGTAGTTGTTCCTTGAGAGACCAAGCTTGGTCAGATTTCTCAAGAAGGCTAGAACTAGTTTGAGTCTTAGTAGTGTTAGTCACTTGTAAGTTTACTTGTGCTTTGTATTGTTAGTCTCAACAGTTTGGTTGTGTGATCGTAATCTGTTTGATTATAGTAAATTAAGTCCTTATTGAGAAAGGCGAAATCACCTTGGCGGGTGGACTGGGGTAGTTTGAATTCAAACGAACAAGGATAAAAATAACCGTGTACAATATTAAACAATCGGTTCTGCCACCGTATCAGTGTCTAACTTAGATCTCCAACCTTGCAAATCCCAGTAAAAGATTCAAAATCAACCATAGTCAAATAACGAAAATACACCCATATAGAATCAGTCAACAAAAAAAATCGCCTGCTTTAAGCTCTGAATTCTACCTAGAAACTCTGATCTCGATTCCTTAAGTTCCTGAGAAACAATAATTAAATATTAATAACTATAGTATAATAATAAGTAGGACGTTAAAAGTCCCATCATCATATTTTACCGCGATTTTTAAGTAAATGGAAGTGATGTTCTCTTTCTGAAAATAAAAAAAAAATAAAAAAACATATGGTTAATTTAGAAAATGAAGAAGAAAACAGAGTGAAATCAGAAAGATGAAGAGGACGAAGAAGAGAACAGTAGAGAGAGGAGCGATGGAATCTGGCGAAGACATTGGAGATTTGGGATTTTAGCAAACCTACTGTGGATGAAGAGAGTGTTGTTGTTGAGGCAGAGAGGGAGATGAAATATTAGGGTTCGTAGGATTTGAACTGTTGATGAAAAGAAATGTTTGTTGTTGTGCCTTTTTATTAACCATCATTCTGAAAGCAAAATTAATTGATGGAATTGGAAAAGCTTTACCATGGTTTCGTGGAAAAGAATTTACATTAGTAATGATTCAATAAATTAAATGATGGAATTGGAAAAGATTTATCATTGTTTTAATGCAAAGTCACGCTTGAACATAATAATAGATAAAAAATAAATGAAATCAATAATAAAAAAAAAATAGAATTACATTAATTAAAACTTTTCTCTTATAGCAAGATATAAAAAAGGTAGAATGACTGAGAGTTTGCGAAGTGTCAAAATTGTCAAAAAAACTCATCTTGCTTTATTCTATTATATGATTAATTAAAAATTAAATTAAATAGTTTGCAAATCCTTATTAACTGGTGGTTTAAATAGTCTTTTGGTCACTGTAAGTTGGCGTGTTTTTATTTTTCGTCCCTATATCTGTTTTTTGTGTGGATAAAGTCCTTAAATGTTGAATTTCATTTGATTTTAGTCCCTAAAATTAAAATTCGCAGGAAATCTACAGGTTTCCTACAGATTTTCCTTCAAATTTTCCTACGGATTTTAACTTTAGAGAGTAAAACCAAAAGGATTTTGACATTCAAGGAACATTTCCACAAAAAAGAAAAAGATACATGGACGAAAATAAAAAACACACCAACTTACAAGGACCAAAAGACTACTTATGCCTTAATTTAAAATTCTGATAATGCTAGATTGGATGTCTTCACTAGGGTTCAAACCTTAATACTCACAGTTGTGTGTGTGAATTTCTAATAGTTGTTACCACATTGTCTATAGACAAAAAATATATTTATTAGGTACTAAAAAAGTAATATATGTTCTTGTTTAGATATTAATGTTAAATAAACTTGACAAAATGTGTTTCATACTTGAACTTGAACTGTGATTGATTGGTGATGATGGACTTCTGATGCTGTGGTATGGATCTTAGAAACAGCGGTACATAGGTGGACCTGCAACGTTAACACTCTAACACCCAAGTCAATTACTGAGTCCAAAATGAGTGAAGTGAAAATATGAGTTCAGAAAGTGTACGTTGTGTCTCACTTGTGTCAATTATATATGAAGGATAACTTTAATAGATTTTGCATTAGTGGGTTTAACACTTGAGTCTCATTTGCATTGGACCTTTGACCGACCCAAAACAATGAAAGTAAGATATATTATACAAAGATTATATATATATATATATATATATATATATATATATATATATATATATATATATATATATATATATATATATATATATATATATATATATATATATATATATATATATATATATATATATATATATATATATATATATATATATATATATAAGAGCCTTTGTTTGTCTAAGTCTAAGTCTGCTTGTAGCAGCACTTCTGAGACAAGTAAAGAAAATGACTCTAGCATTGCACATCAAAATCAACATCATCTTCAACTTGGTCAAAGCATGTCTCAAACAGCTTCTTTTACCGAGTTACTCACTGCCGGAATTGGTCATAATAATCAGATTCATCATGCTGGTTTCTCAGGACATTCCCCATTTGCTAGTGAAAATGAAAACCAGTCAGATATGATTCACCTGCAGCATTTTCCATTCATGTCTGACCCACATCTTATGCAACCATCTGTGGTTAATTCTTCTTCATCCTCGTCTTCTCATCATGATAATTACAATCTCAACTTCACCATATCCTCTTCGGGCCTTGTTGGTTACAATAGGGGGACCCTTCAGTCCAATTCACTTTTGCCTCACTTCCACAGGTTTTCAACTATGGATCATGGATCATCAACAACAACATCATCATCCAATAATTTACCTACTTTCTTCACAGGACCTCCTGTTCCTCATCCTCCTCTTGCTGCTACTCCATCCATGGATCAACAACTTCATTTCTCACCTCTCTTTGACGCTCGCTTGCAACTTTTCTATCGCGATGGAAGCCACCATTCAGATCAGAAGGACAACAAATGCAATAAGAACTAAGTTCTTCATGGAAGACCCCGTTTTCCTTTCTTCCAAGTAAGCCCCCACAACTCAAAATTTAATCTTTCTATGTTTTCCCTCACATTTGAGATTTTTAGATGTTACCCTTTTCATTTTTTTTATCTTGTTTTTATTTTTATTTTTTATCCCTAGACCAAACAGTAATAACCACTAGAAACTCACACTAACGGCCGAGTATTAAGATTCAAATCCTGATATAACGTCCAACCTAATAATATCAACGAGTTTTTATTCATCACTTACAGAGGGAGTAATTAGTACTAAACCTAAAGACATATACCAGATGAATATTTAATTATTTGAAAGATTATGTGTTGTTGGATTCATGTGGTGTGTGCAAAACAATGAGGCAGTGAGTGGCTATATCTTGGTAATGGTAAACAAATTGGCCACTACTGGACATTGTTTAAGGAGGTGCTGCTATGCTATCTGGTTAAAATATTTGTCATTTTGTTGAGTCCTGCACTCACTGCATGAATTGGCGTGAATAGGGTTTACAATCCATTGGCTGTCTCCTTTTCAGTTCTTTCATTGTCCTTGGTTCCCCTTCTCTCTAGCACCTTTGAGTTCATGCCATGTGTAACATTTCTCATGGCAAACACAGTGTGTAAATGCAAATAATCAAATTCAACTTTAGGACTTATGCATGTCAGTAACTATGTGGAAAAATATATACTATGATTAGTGACTTTTTCATATGGTGAAAGGTTCATGCATGTGTATAACCAAAACTTGACCCTTCAAGCATAGGAAGAAACAGATTCACAAAGTATTGAAAGTAATGATATTTATTCATCTTCATGTTTTACTGCAGCATATATATTAGAAGATATTTTGAAAACTATATAATAGCAAAGTGACATAATGATCAACAAAATTTGATGTATGTGTAAAACGTTTTTCTTTGTATATAATACCAAAAAGTTGTCCAGAATACCAATGTCTGGTGGAATGGGAAGACAATGACCATTTGAATAGCTACCACTCATAGATACAACTGTAACAATTTTTGCTCTAGCATCATGTATATAAATTTTTGCATCTTGAAACCGAATAGTATGGAACGCATGAATGATATCTGCAACAATGACAAATATGAAGCATGTTGCCTAACCACTTCCAAATGAGCACTCGATAAAAAGATGAACCAACATTTCAAACACAACCATAAACAATCTCTTTAAAAAATATGTAGAGTGTTCTAGTCAAGTGTGTAACTCTAAATCCATAATGTATATTGGCTATATGACACTTGCATTACTCAAAACTCTTTCTACTCTTCTCTCAAGCACTCCTCAAGCCTCTGCTTCGGGAACTTTAATTTGGAGCTCTTATATTCCTCCATCAAACTCTTCACTATTTTGGAGATTGATTTATAATCCTCTCTCAAGCAGTTTTTAAGGGGAAAAAAAATATAAAGAAACACATAATAAAGTTATCATAAAACGAATAGTACTTTTTAAAAGAAAATTTAATTTAAATCTAAATCATATATTTAACTGTCATGGAAGTATATATAAAGAAGAGCATAGAAATTAAATCCATTGATGGCATAGTAACGTTTGGTTGAATAAGAACATAAAGTTTACTCTATTAAAAATTAGAAAATCTAACAAAAGAAACAATAAAACAACCGTACTAGTCCTGAAAGAAGCATTACATATAACTCAAAACCGAAAGAAAAAAAATTAAACAATACTCTTAGCCATCCTCACTCTTTAGCATCTTCATTCTTCTTCGTTTTCGAAACCACAGTTGAATTCTTCAGCTCTTTACTTTCTTCAATTTCTTGTGACTCATTGCTATTGAGTAAAAGGTATAACTTTTCATTAACCCTAAATGACCAAATGTCAAGTTTTTGATTTTCTTTAAATTTATTCTCCAACAAAACATGTGTCCAATCTTGATGAAGAATATAAATGCTAGTAGTCTTCATGTTCCACTTCTTCAAAAACAACGAGAATTCGTTAAAACAAGGATCTAACACAGTCACTTTTATACCAATCGGTTTTTCTTCTTGATCCCTTGTTTCCAAGGTTGCCTTTTCTATTTCTGTGAGGAAATCAGATTTGATTTGTGTAATTGGCATTGAAAGACGATTGAGATTATTGTTGAGATCTGACTTAAACAATTCCTTACACATGATATATTTAATATCACTACCATTCAACACTTTGATCATGTCATTAACATGACTAGGCAATTCTGGTGGCGGTGACAACAAAATTTCTTTTTTGTGAATTATTGGTTTCCTCCTAATTGCTGATTTTGGTTTCACTCTTCTACCTTCATCAAAGATGATATCTTTATTACTTGGACAACAACTTTTTTCATCATTGACTTCTACTTTTTTCACATTACTTTGTGAAATAAGAGAGAGATTTGTTTCTTCACTCAAAATGTGATTGATTTTTTCAATTTGGGTTAACTCATCTTTAGTATAAAATTGTGGAGAAATTTGAGATAACACTCTATGCAAAGTAAAATGAGGTAATGGATCAAATTTCTTTTCCATTGTTTTCAACTGTTGCATATATGCATTGATCTTCTTCTCAATAGCCATAGCTTTCTTTTGCAACATCACTTCTGGATTTTGTAAAACTGCAGTGTTCTTTATGGACATTGATTTCTTTTCTTTCTCGATAATGTGTTGATTAAATGTTTGTGATTTTAAGTGTTTATCAAATGTCTATTTATAATTTATGAAGATTTAAAATTAAAAACTAAATCATATAATATCTTTTCATATATTTCAATTTTCTTATCATATGAAGATTTGATGCAAAAATCTAGATAATTCTGTTACAGTGAATTTATTTGGTTGGTGACCATTCAAAGTGAATACACAAATTCCATGGAGCTATGTTTTTAATTTTAAGATAATGATATATAGCAAACGTAAAATAAGGCTAATTTGTTTACTTAAATCTTTTGGTTAGATTTGTGTCAAAAAAAAATCTTTTGGTTAGAAAATTTCTGTATATATTTCATTTCACCATTTATAATAGGCTAAATTTTGTTATAAAATAAAAAAATATTTGATTTAAAATCTTGATCAATCATTGTATATATAAAAAGATTGGATACTACTCATTCAATTCAACATCTTATGAAGTTAGGAAAGAAAATCAATCTAAACTTTAAATTTAAATTTAAAATTTAAAACTTTTCAACCAATACTTAGGACATAATTTCGTTACTATTATTTTTTTGGACACTTGGTTCATTTTGAAATGCAAGAAAAATTTTCTGCTAAATTTTCTCCTTAAATCTAGTAGAAAGCAAATGGAATAGCAACATGTTATTTGGCAATTGGTAAATTTATGTAGCTAAAGAAGGTGGTTAGTTATGGTAATTTTCTACTTATAATTATTTTTCATCTTAAAATTATTTTTTTATTTTTTATTTAATATAAATTTTAATCACTATAATTTTTTATTTTATTTATTTATATTTTTATGGTTATTTATGTTAGTTTTTTTTTAATAATTTTTTTATGTATTCTATTTTATATTTTATAAAATTTTAAAGTATTCATTTTTTTTTTAATTATTTTATAATATTAATATTTAATAATAAGTTATTTTATGCATTCAAAAGTTGTTATTATAACACATAATTTATTTTGTGTTGAGAGTTATAATATGAATCAAGTATACTCAATTTTTTTGACATTACATGATAAGTTATGACTTTTTAATTATTTAATGTTATAAATTTTATTTTCAAAAAAATATTTATGAAATTTTCACTTTTGAACATCATATTACTTATTTAAAATTATAAGAATAAAAATGTAAATTAAAAATAAATTTTTTCCCCTCCTCTTATGAACCAAACATATTTTTAATCAAAATTTCTCATTTCTCATCCCCTCCTCTCTTTTGGACCATATATATATATATATATATATATATATATATATATATATATATATATATATATATATATGATTGAAAAAATCTCTCCCCTCCCATCTTCTTCCCTCCATTAAAATCTTTCTCCTCCCCTCCCTCTCAATTGAATCAAATAGACCCTTAAGAAGTTTGGTTTGCAATCTAAAAAGAAAATAGTGACACAGCTTGTTGTCTGCGTGCCTTCTATTTCTGTATTAACTTAATTTTTCTTGAAAATAATAATAATTACTTATAAAAATAAAAATAAGCACGGTAATGATGATGATGATGATGGGTTGAAGATGAAGAAAAGTTGGAAAGTGATTTTGATGGTAAGATTCTGAAGTTGAAGTTGTTGTTGCGGTTTAGGTGAAAAAATGATTTTTTTTTTTTGAATAACCATGTATTAAAAATTTTGTCCGCAAATAACCATGTTTCAGAAAAAATTACGCAAATAGCCATATTTCAGATGACTCCCCAAAGGAAGAGCCATCTCACTTGGCGCCTACACCTACTTTTTAAGGGGATGCGCCATCTCACTTGGCGCCTAGGTGCTTAGGGCTTGCCCTAAGCCAAGTGAGATGGCGCCTTAGTGCATTTGCTAGGGCAATTTTCACATTTTTTTCAATGCAGTGCGTTACGTATTCGATATAGGATCAACAAAATTGACTTTTTATTTACAAAATATAATTACACACATAACTATTACATAAAAAAAACAGATTAATCAGTGGTCCCCCGAAACCCGGTAATGACCCCCGGTTCTGCATCCCCGTCCTCGCCTTTCCTGTGCTGGGTGTCGTCGCGTTTCCTGTTGTGGGAGGGTCGATGGCCCAGCTAGGTCAATGCGTTCCGGATCCATGAAATTAGTCAGATCTCCATATATAGAAGATCCGCTTTGGTACAGTCGGTTACCCATACCCTCAAAGTTTGATCGTGTTGGCGGTGGGTGGGGTTCCATGGTTGGTCTGTAGCATTGATCGTCTAATTACGGGGGGTAGAAAGGAAATGGATCTTGGGGTGTTTGGTATTGAGGATGTTTGGTGGTTTGGTGATATTGTGGTTGATGGTAAGTTGGGTCGGTTGGTTCATAATCTTCCAATATTCCCAGATCAGGGCTAAGGCTGGATGTTGAGGGGCCCATATTGAGATATATAGAAGACTGAAATTGTGTGTGGGGTATGCGGGTGTGTTGGTATTGTGATTGGAATTGCGGTTAGATGTGAGGCATATGGGGGTATTGGTACTGAGGTGGTGATTGTGGTTGGTTGTGGGGCATGTGGGTGTAATTGTATTGTGGTGGCGACTGTGGTTAGGTGTTTGTGGTTCTGTTTCGTCTGGAGGGTTGGTGGGAGGTTGATGTGTTTTGGGTTTGTTGTTGGGGAAATGAGGGTTGTGCCTATTGTGTTCGTGGGTCAACCAAATACCTTGGATAAGACACGTGCATTTCAGGGGTACTAACCGATTTGTACCAAGATAAATACTGATCTGTGTGTCGCATATTACCTTGGTTGAGGAAAATTGGGAATTGCAAGACAAGTCGGTGATGCCTCTGCCACATCTTACACCATTCTGGAGCAAAGTCTTTCCAGTTGATAAGACCCCATTGGGCGTCGACCCTTTTGAGATGCCACAGGGACAAACAAGTCAGATCGCTGGGTATCTCTTGATGCATTCTGAACTGCATCTTCACACGGTCGTTGTGGTGCATCTCCACAACATTGAACCGTATGATTGCAGTCTTTGCACTCCAAGTTGTTGCATCCTCGGGGTTTGGTTCATGGCCCAAACCCAAATATGGTCTCCAAATAAACTGCAGATAAAATTAAATATGGTTAATGAAAACGTAATATATAAATAATTTAAAAGTAGAAAAGTTGAAAGGTACGACGTACATCATCCAGGCCTAGGTGATCCAATAAATTACGGTATAGTGCTACATTGAATCTTGGATTCTTACCGTAATCCATACACCTCACGCAATACCTAAAGGAAATGAAAAATAATTTATTTTTATCATATATTTGGTGAAGAGATGAATAGTAATAAATTATATAACTTGATGACTTACTTTGTTGCGTACGGGAAAACGAATGTGTTGTTGTTGACGGGGTTTAGGGACTCCATCCTCCACCAACCCCAGGCTTGAAGTAAAAAAGCACAGCCATAAAATGTACATTTTTCCTTGATTGCATTTTTGCACAAGGAACTGTATAGGTGGGCTAAAACAGCAGAACCCTAACTATACTTTCTAGTTTTTTCGAAGTCTCTAAGTAAATTTAAATACATAAAATTTGCATATTTCCCGTACTTTCGGGAAATAAAAAGGTTCCAAATAGTATCATTATATAAGTTCTAGCTTTTATTACCTTGGGTAGCTCGGAGGAATTTTCGTTTAATTCCAGAGTCGCATAATGATTTTTTAGCTCAGTTAGTAGTATACCCTGACCTCTCGCACCACCACCTTCAACCATATCCCTGCCCAACAATTCTTCACACAGAGAATTGGGTTGTTGAACCGGCCTGTTAACGGCCTTACCATCGACAGGGAGACCCAATAACATGTACACGTCCTCTAGCGTGACGACACATTCACCTATTGGTAGGTGAAATGTATGGGTCTCTGGTCTCCACCTTTCCAACATTGCAAGTATGAACTTTGAATCAATTGTGCAGTTGGAGATCCTTATAATGTTTCTGAAACCAGCGTATTCCAGATATGGTACGATCAATGGGTCGGGAGCAAGGTAGTTGTGTGACCGGATTCTGAATATTTTGGTATCCTAAGTTAATAATGTAAAAGGTGTAAGAGTAAGTAAGATGAACAAAGCATTGCTAGAAGTATGAAAAATGTATAACTATAAAAGAAACTTACAAATGCTGCAATGTTGACCCTTGTGACTTTGTGAGAACCGTCCATTGTGAGAAGAGCCATTGTTGAAAATGCATGAGATTAGGAAAGAGTTTGAAATTGTAAGAGATTATGAAAGACTTTATAGCAGAGAGTGAGACGATTGTGGATGCGAGAGAAGAATGTAATGATCTGTATTTATAGGGAAAAAAATTTCATTGAGTAACTGAGGTGGTAGGTGGGTGCATGCATGCATGATAAGTGTCACTGTTGCAGTGTAGGTGCAGGCTACGTGGCAGCCTTGGAGAAGGCATCTCTAGCATGCATGTAACACGATTGGACATGAAGGGAGGCGCCATTGGACTTGGCGAAAGAGTACAAAAATGAAAAGTGTCGCCATCCCCATTGGCGAATAAGAGGTGGCTGTAATTGCAAGCTTCTCAAGTCATATTTAAAGCATGTGTTTTGATGAAGACAACATGGACATCAACATTCAAAGGATGTGCAAAAAGCTTATCAACATCATATAAAAGTCTTGAAGATTATTGAAGATTATTGAAGAATTATTGAAGAATCATCAAATATCAAATGGTATAAATAATTCTTAATCTTGAATATAGATGTTCACAAAAAAATATGCATTCATAATCATATACATATCCAACATGGTTTCACTTAAGAAAAATTTTGTTTAAAATCTTTTTCAAAAAGAATTTTTGAAAATTAACTTTCAGGAACTGGTTCCTCCCTAACAGGGAACCGGGTTCCAAAACTTGTTCAAAAACATGTCCCTGGAATTTGTACCAGGAACCGGGTTGTACCAATAGGGGAACCGGTTCCTGCGTGATATTTTTGAAATCTGACTTATAACGTTCACTAAGAACCGGGTTCTGTCAGTGTCGGAACCGGTTCCTAGCGAACCAGTGCAGCTTTTCTTTTGGTTTTTAAACATTTTTCAAGTGGTATCTTTTCATGAATGCATTGCAACTTTTCATATGAATTGGCATGAATGAAGAGGTTCTTATGACTTTATAAAATGCTGCAGATTTTCTTATTTCAAAAAATGCTTCAATTTTCAAATTAACAAAAAACCTTCTTCAATAAACAATTTTCTCATTCATTCAAATTTGAATTCATACTTTCATGTGTTCATAATTTTGTGAAACTTTCCATATACACTTTCATTAAATCATTACAAGTTTCATACATACATTGTGAACATTTATATACATTGTTTGAGAATTGTTTTTATCTTGAAGAAGAAGATCAATTGAAGATTGATAGTGCTATCCATCTACTTCAAATAAATCATTGTATTACTTAAAGAAATTATTCCCTTACTATCCAGGACTGTTGGAAGTAAGTGTTATGATTTGAAGAGGATTGTTCTTCATTCACATTAGTGTTTGTTTGGTCTTAAAGGTGTTAAGAACCTTTGATCACCCTATAGGTTAGATAGTAAGCATAGGCTGTACAATCATTCTAACTATAGTTAAATCTCTTTCGTGTTGGAAAGGGGACTGGAGTACTCTCGGATTGTGAGGGGAACCAGGATATATCACCGTGTTTTTTACTTTTCCGCATTTATCGCTTTCATCACCATAATCAGGAAAAGATAAAGATATAATCAAAACCTTCAAACACTTAACCAAAAATTACTACCAAGCATTCTCATAAAACCGAATAAATTTTTATAAGACCTAATTCACCCCCCCCCCCCCCCCTCTTAGGCACTCTGAGACTTACAATTGGCATCAGAGCAAGTTATAGGTAACTTATTCCTAAAGATCCAGAATGGCTTCCGCAAATTATCAACCAGTTTTCAGAGATGGTGGTAGTAACAACAAGCCTCCTCTATTCTGTGGTGAATATTTTGACTTCTGGAAAATATGCATGAAGGCGCATTTAGAAGCGCAAGGAGAGGAAGTACGGGATGCTGTTGAAAATGGTCCATTTATCCCAATATCAGTAATCAATGGCATTGGTTTTGCAAAGCCCAAAACTGCATGGGACGACGATGATAAAAAGAAAGTTCTCTATAACAAAAAGGCAATAAACCTTCTTCAAGGTGCACTCAGTATGGACGAATTTTTCCGTGTCTCGAACTGCAAAACAGCAAAAGAAATATGGGATACCCTGGTTCAAACTCATGAAGGAACGGCTGAAGTAAAAAGATCAAGGCTAAATACCTTGAGTCAAGAATATGAACTATTTCGAATGCAGCCCGGAGAATCCATTCTTGACTTACAAAATAGATTTGTGCATTTGACAAATCACTTAAATGCTCTTGGTAAAACCTTGACAAATGATGAACTCAACTTGAAAATCCTTAGATCATTGACTAGGGAATGGCAACCAAAGGTAACGGCAATCTCGGAAAAGAAGAGTCTCTCCGCAATGACTTCCGCTACATTATTTGGCAAACTTCAAGAATACGAAACGGAACTCGGTAGACTTGAAAAACATGAAAATTTAGAGAAGAAATCCAAAGGCATTGCTTTGAAAGTTGATTCAAAAGAAAGTCAAGATAAAGATGCATCGGAGGAAGATGAAAACTTCTTGCTTCTTGTAAAAAGGTTAGGAAAATATTTTGGTCATAAAAATAATCTTCATAATGCTAACTTTGTCAAAAGGAAGAAATTTTATAATCATAAAGATAAAGAAGCATCCACATCAACACAAGATGTCACATGTTATGAATGTAGAAAGCAAGGTCACATAAAGCCGGATTGTCCAAAACTCTCCAAGAAAAATGGATTCAAAGGCAAAAAGGAGTTCAAGAACAAAAAGGCTTATGTTGCATGGGAAGATAATGAGATAAGTTCTTCATCCGATTCGGAAAGCGACGAATGTGCAAATCTAGCATTAATGGCTTCACATCACTCCGACGATGAAGAAGAGGTTAGTAATGAATTTAATCTTTTTGATGATGATGTTCAAGATGCTATTGATGAACTCTTGAAAGAATGCAAAAGTTTATACAAAAAGGTGTCAAATCAAGAAAAAGAACTTCTAATTTGTTTAGAAAAAATTGACACCATGACTAAAGATTTTGATCTTCAAAAACAGAATTTTATTAAAGAAAAAGAAAACTTTGCATGCTCCAAGTGTGAATCAAATGTCTTTCAAATTGTTCAATTGAAAAGAGTCATTGAACGATATGAAAAAGGACAAATAGGATTGGAAGGATTACTAAGCCAACAATGTTATCCAAATGATAAAAGGGGTCTTGGTTATGTGAATTCTAAGAAACCAAGTAACAATCCCACTGTTTTTGTAAAGGCTAGTAATAGTTCTAATCCCAAGAAAGTAGAAAAGAAGCAAGTTGTTCATAATCATCAAAAGAAAAAGGCTAATGTATCGAAAAAGAAAACATTTCCTAAGAAGAAATCTTATCCTTCTAGATATAGAAGCAACTTTGAACCTACTTGTTTTTATTGTGGTATTAAAGGCCATACACCTAATGCTTGCTATGTTAGAAACTTTAGTATAGCAAGTGGGCATTATGTGTGGGTGAAAAAGGGAACTAACTATGAAGGACCCAAGGCAACTTGGGTACCTAACAAAGAATAATTTGTTTGTGTAGGTATGCTTGAAATCCACATCAAATGTTTGGTATCTTGATAGTGGATGTTCAAAGCATATGACAGGAGATGTACACCAATTTTCATATCTAGTACATAAAGCCAAAGGGTATGTCACCTATGGAGACAACACCAAAGGAAAGATTCTTGGCGTTGGAATAGTTGGCACACCTCCATCCATTCAAATTGAGGATGTTCTATATGTTGAAGGATTAAAGCATAACCTTCTTAGCATAAGTCAACTTTGTGATAGAGGGTTCAAGATCAAATTCAACAAAGAAGAATGTCTTATTATGGATGAGGCAACCAATGAGGTAAAACTCAAAGGTATAAGAACTAACAATATTTTTATGATTACTTTAGATGATTTGTCTCTGAAGGTACAATGTCTTATGGTAAACAACAATGACGCTTGGTTATGGCACAAGAGGATTGCTCACATTCACATGGAGCACTTGAACAAATTGGTTATTCTGACGCGGATTATGCAGGTTGTAAAACTGATCGTAAAAGTACAAGTGGTACTTGTCACATTATTGGAAATGCATTAGTATCATGGGCTTGTAAAAATCAAGCATGTGTTGCTCTTAGCACGGCCGAAGCAGAATACATAGCAACGGGTAGTTGTTGTGCACAAATTCTTTGGCTCAAGCAACAACTCCGTGATTACGGACTTGATCTCAGATGAAGGACCTGAGGAAGGATCCCGATGGTCTATGCATTTTGACGGAGCCTCGAACGCTTTGGGTAACGGCATCGGCGCTGTAATCATATCCCCCAAAGGAACTCATACTACACTCACCGCCCGGCTGTGTTTCAACTGCACCAACAACATGGCAGAATATGAGGCATGTATCATGGGTCTTCAAGCTGCAATTGACTTAAGGATCAAGTTTATGAGTGTCTTCGGAGATTCCGCTCTCATGATCAATCAGATCAAAGGCGAGTGGGATACGAAACACCCAAATCTTATTCCTTACAAGGAGTATGTGTTGACTTTGCTTCCTCACTTTGAAGAGATAACTTTTGAACACTTCCCAAGAGAGGAGAATCAAGTTAGCGGACGCACTAGCTACAATGTCTTTAATGTTCAAAGTCAAATGGGACAATGAGGCTCCCCGGATCGTTATCTGGAAGTTGGACGAACCCGTATACTACTGCGATCTTGAGGCCGAAGAAGTCATCGAAAAACCCTGGTATCATGAGGTGAAGAGATACTTGGAAGCTCAGGAATACCCTGAAGGCGCATCGGTCAATGACAAGAAGTTCTTGAGAAGGTTTGCTGCGAAATTCTTCCTCAGCAACGGCATTCTCTACAAACGAAACCATGATTCAACTTTACTGCGTTGTGTGGATAAGGCTGAAGCAGAGAAGATCATGGTAGAACTACATGAAGGTACATTCGGAACACATTCCAGTGGACACACCATGGCAAAGAAGATCCTTAGGGCAGGATATTTCTGGTCCACAATGGAAGCCGACTGTTACCAACATTCTCGAATTTGTCATAAATGCCCGATCTATGCGGATAAGGTGCATATCCCTCCGGTTCCTCTGAACGTCCTGACGGCACCTTGGCCTTTTGCAATGTGGGGCATCGATATGATCGGTGAGATCCGACCGACGGCATCCAACGGGCATCGCTTCATCTTGGTAGCGATTGATTACTTCACAAAGTGGGTTGAGGCAGCTTCCTACGCCACGGTAACCAAGAGCGTCGTGGCCCGTTTCATTCGACATAACCTGATCTGTCGGTACGGCGTCTCGGAAAGGATCATTACGGACAATGGTACCAATCTTAACAACAATATGATCACTGAGCTCTGCGAGCAATTCAAGATACAGCACCACAACTCTTCTCCTTATCGGCCGAAGATGAATGGGGATGTAGAAGCAGCTAATAAGAATATCAAAAAGATTGTTCAGAAGATGACAGTGACCTATAAAGATTGGCACGAAATGTTACCATTTACTCTTCATGGGTACCGTACCTCAGCAAGGACGTCAACCGGGGCAACACCCTTTTCCTTGGTCTATGGCATGGAGGCAGTATTGCCAATTGAAGTCCAGATACCCTCTCTCCGGATAATGAAGGATGCAGACTTGAGTGAAGATGACTGGATCCAGACTCGACTTGATCAATTAAACCTAATTGACGAAAAGAGACTCACCGCTATCTGTCATGGTCAGACGTACCAAAAACGGATGATCAGGGCATTTAACAAGAAAGTCAGACCACAAGAGTATCAAGTTGGGGATCTGGTAATCAAACGCATCATCCTTCCTCAAAGTGATCCCAGGGGCAAATGGACCCCTACGTACGAAGGGCCATTTATGGTTAAACATGTGTTCTCAGGAGGAGCCATGATTCTGACCACCATAGATGGTGACGACCTTCCTCACCCCGCCAATGCAGACATAGTGAAAAGATACTACGCATAGGGATGTCAATGGGGCGGGGCGGGGCCGGGGGGACACTTCCCCATCTTTTTCCCCGCCATCAAATTCATTCCCCGTCTCCGTCCCCGATCTCCGTCACGGGGGAATTTCTATCCCCATCCCCGTTCCCCGCGGATCCCCGTTCCCCGCGGGGATCCCCATAGATCCTACATTTATTCATTAATATTTTATTTTTTTAAAATGTTTATATTTTCTATAAAAATAAAAAGCACAAAGAATTCACATATTTATTATGTTATTAAAAAATACTAGTATTTGACATTTATTATTTTTTATTAAAAATACTAATGGAACACAAAATAATAATATTTTTTTTATAAATTTCTATAAAATGCTATAAAATTCAACAAAATGAACTATAATACTTTTTAAAGTAACAATATGCCTAAACAACTAAAAAAATCCAACAACATAATTATGCTTAAAAAACTATACTTCATCAAAACTAATAAGGGATAATTATAAAATTTAGCATCATGAGTATGCTTGAAAAGCTAAAAAATACTTCATAATAAGTCAACTAAAAGCAAAAGTCAACATATCTCTATTTGCTCAATTGATAACACACGTAAAGTAGAAATATCAAAATACTTAAAACAAAGTTACATATAAATAAACTAAAATATTAAGCAAAATATCCAAACAAGTAATGATCAATCATGTCTCTCTTTCCAACTTCTCCTTGCAAGGTCTTCTTCCTCATTCCACAATTAGATATGACTTTCTTTTTCCTACGAAAAGTAAACAATCAATAATTATATTTACTTAAAAAAATACTTTAAAAACTAAAAGGTAATCAACACTAATATGTAAATTACCTTATTATCATCATCATCATCATCATCCATATCTTCATCCACACATTCGAATTGAGTCAACGTTTTTGAATAACCTAAGAAACAAATAAGTAGAGTTCCATCTTTCACTATGCCTTGTTTTAAACGTTTAAAAACTTGTTCGTGAGGCAATGCAGAAGCAAGCATTAAATAAGTAGAGTTCCATCTTGTTCTACAATCTTGTGCAAGCTTCTTTTCATAAGTCATGTTCAATTGATTACAAGTTTCTTTAAATTTCTCCTCCCTCTTTGGTGTTGCTACCCAAAAACCGACACTTTCCCTAATCTTTTCAATTGAACTAGAAATTGTTTGCATGCCATCTTTCACTATCAAGTTTAATATGTGGGCGCAACAACGCATATGAAACAATTTCCCTTTTAAAATAAAAGAAGAAGGTGACATCTTATCAATCAAATGGTCAATCAGAGCATCATTGGTGCTACAATTATCAACGGTTAATGTTGACAATTTTCTATCAATATTCCAATCCATCAAACAATCTACCAAAAAATCACAAATGACCTCAGCAGTATGTGGCGTAGGGACATAAATGAACCTAAAAATAAATTATAATAAATATCACATAAAATAACTATATTATAATAATAACGTAAATGGAAGGGAGAAGTTACCTGATGATCCGATTCTGCAAAATCCAATTTTCATCAATGTAATGAGCTGTAACAGACATATATCCTTTGTTCTGGTTGCTAGCAGTCCACATATCAGTAGTTATTGCAATGCGGCTTTTATTCTTTGCAAGTATTTTCATTTGCTTTGACTTCTCACTTTCATACAACTTCATTATATCATTCTTCATGGTGTTGCGAGAAACTATCTTGAACAAAGGTTGAAGAGAATGGCTATAATTTCTAAAACCAATATGGTTAACCATCATGATGGGATATTCATGCAATATAATCATCTTCGCGAGTTCATTCCTAGAAACATCTTGATTAAATGTATAATTTCCAACCACAAATGATTCATGTCTGTTTCCGGATTTTTTTTCTGTCACTTTAAGCATGGCTTGTTTTGGACCTCTCTCTGTGCGTTTTGGACATATGCTAATATGATCAAATAAATGTTTAGTACCATTTTTTGTATCACCACCAATTTTCTTATCACAAGATTTGCATATAGCCTTCCAAATGCCTCCTATTTTTTGCCTTTTAAAATAGGGCCAAGCATCTGATTTTAATCCCCTTTTGTTAGGACTTGTAGTGGGTTCAACGGGAGCTTCAGGATCTTGATTTTCTATATTTATTTCATTTGGAGTAGATTGAACTTCCTGTGTGAGTGAAACTCCACTACTTTCTATAGGAACTTCATTCCCTTCCAAAGCAACATTAGGACTATTAGATGATTGAACTTCACCAACCATTCTTTTACCAAAAACCTGGCACACACAAACACAAATTTTAAAAGGCTACATGGAAGTAGAACAAAAATAATAAATATATGAAAAAATAATAAATAAATGAAATAGTAAATACATGAAATTCACACAAAAAATAATTAATAAGAAAAATCTTATATTTCTAAATATATGATGCATTACACATATTTCTAAATATGCCTTATTTACTGTAACTTTTCAATTAGAAATAATAACATATATTAATTAATTATATACATTGAGAATACATTTATTTACCTATATACATGATATATTTACTCGTGTAAAAAGTTATATGTTATTATTTCACTTAATGGCTTTGGTTTTATAATTAGAAATATAAGATATATATTTTTTTTATGGGTGATAGCATGATATATTATTGTTTATATGTTATTATTTCATTAATAATTAGAAATATAAGATATTTGGTTTTTTTTATGGGTGATACCGTGATAGCATGATATATTGATTCATTTAAAAAGTAATATTTTTTTGTTTAATATAGAAAATTAAATTATAGTGTGATATATTAATAAAAAATAGGAAAAGTATATTTTAATATTTTTTAAGGAAAAACTGACGACATTATTTTAATTACAAATGCATAGTATAGATAAAAAATGAACACAAAAATATTTAAAAGGAGATAAAAATGAGTAATTTTTTGATTATTTTATATTTTTTTAATATGCAAATGATTTGATAACTCTAAAATTTCTAAACAATTTAATTTAAATTTAATCAAAATAATCAACTTTTCCTATAAGCAATTACATGAACAGGTTTATGAGAATCAAGGAGAAACAATCTACTTTTTTCTATAAACAATAATATAAACAGATTTATGAGAATCAAAGAGAAATAATCTATTTTTTCCTATAAATAATTACATGAACAAATTTATGAAAATCAAACCTTATTGATGAAATTGTAAGAGCTGTGAATAATGGAAGTACACCAAATAGAGAAGATGGAATTGGAAGAGGAAGATGAATGGAGATTTGACTGGAGAAGAAAAAAAGGAGTCTAACGTGTGAGACTCTAAATGTCTGGCAGAAGAAAATGAAACACTTCAACTTTTTTAGGGTCTAATATTTACATTTCTCTCTCTTAATAAATACATGAATATTTATTTATTTATTTTTATAAATAAACATAAAGGAAATGACTAAAAAACTTAATCTAAAATATATATATTAAATTAACTATATTAAAATAATAGGCGGGGCGGGGTCCCCGCGGGGCGGGGGGTGTATTCCCCGTCCCCGTCCCCGAAATGCTCTCGGGGGAATTTTTCTCCCCATCCCCGCCCCCACGGGGGAAAATTCCCCATCTTTGGGGCCCCGAACGGGGCGTTCCCCGCGGGGATCCCCATTAACAGGTCCAAACTGACATCCCTAACTACGCATGAATAAAAGACCCGCTAGGTTGACATACCTAGGCAAAAATAAGGGCTTCCCGGCGAACCAAAAGGGTTCGGGCAAAAATAAGGGATGAAATGAAAAAAATCTGTACACTCGGCAAGTCGAAAACCTGAAAAGGCGGCTTGGGCAAAAATGGGTATCCCGGTGGACTGAAAACCGGAAAGGGAGGTCCAGGCAAAAGTTAGGGATAAAGCGTAACGCTATGTCTCATTGGATCACCTTGCATCCAGAATTCGGCATCAACTATCTGGCTCAGACTTCGGCATCGATCAATCAGCTTCATCTTCAACTAAGCAACAAAGTGATGAGACGCTTGAAGACATAAAGGCGATAGCAGAGTTGGAACCCAGTGGGAATATTGTGCACATAGCTGTTTTGTTTCCTTTTCAAAATTGTATAAACTTTATGTTGTTTGGCGGCGTTCTCTTACTAGGACGTCAGCCTCTGGTACAAAGACGCCTATTTACAGGCAAATTTCAAAATCAATACAAATTCACTTTTCCAAACAAATTGCCAATTGTTTTTTCTTTTTCTGTTTTGTCTTGGGAAGAACGTCCAATGTTCATTTTTGATATATGCATTTGACATTAAAATTGCTAAATACTTGCATATGAAACAAAAGACTAATTACAGGTGACATCAGAAGCAGGGGCAATGTAGAGTTGTCCAGGCAGTCTAGTTGTTTGGTCCGCCAGGGTACCAAGGTAGATTCAACTGAAGAATGTGACCAAGTTATCTCAACTCCCCACAGTGTAAGACAAGAATCAGCAATACCCTCCCAGGGAAGATTTAGTCTATCATCAGCCCTACAATAGGCACCCTGTTCCCCAGCAGGTCTTGAAGCTTATCCCCAGTAGATTCTGGAAGCTTATCCCCTGCAGAGTACAGACGTCTCTCCCGAGCTTTATTCAAAGTTATTTCTCACAAGGGCTTATAACTGGGTTATCCTTAGCTAATTACCACGGAAGATCGCCCTCGGCAAAGTTCTTCCTATCCCCAGCGGAGTTTATCATTGTTATCCCAACGAAGTTTATCATTATCATCCCCAGCGGAATCCATCATTGAAATCTTCAGCGGAGCTCTCATCAAAACTTCAGCGAAGTATCTCTTCCCACAGAGTAATTCCCCTCAGAGTAATCTTTCCAACAAGTTTATTCCCCAACGGAGTCATCTTCTCCTACCGGTATACTCTTGCAACCATCATCCCCAGCGGAAGCAAAGAGCTCTACTCTTTAATGTCAGCCCAGGATTTAATTCCCCGGCCGGTCGTCAAGGATTTATTTTCCTAAAGACGAAAATACATTCATATTTCATACATCTTGCTTACATACATGATAAAGTGCATACAACACTATCTCATGTTGAACATCATGACATCATGCATTTCATACATCATGACATTGCATACAACTGATGTTTTGCCTTTTCAGGGAAAAAGACAACCCAAAAGACAACAATTCCAGATTCGATTCCTGTATCCAGCCAGGGCACGTCTGAAGAATTTGAAGATTCGATTCCTGTATCCAGCCAGGGCATATCTATCAACTGTCACAATTCCAGATTTGATTCATGTATCCAGCCAGGGCATATCTGTTGACGACTATTCCCAAATTTGATTCTTGTATCCAGCCAGGGCACATCTGAAGAGTTTGAAGATTCGATTCCTGTATCTAGCCAGTGCATGTCTATCAACTGACCACAATTCCAGATTCGATTCCTGTATCCAGCCAGGGCATATCTATTGACGACTATTTCCAAATTCGATTCCTGTATCTAGCCAGGGCACGTCTGAAGAATTTGAAGATTCGATTCCTGTATCCAGCCAGGGCATATCTATCAACTGTCACAATTCCAGATTCAATTCCTGTATCCAGCCAGGGCATATCTGTTGACGACTATTTCCAGATTCGATACCTGTATCAGGCCAGGGCATGTCTGCATGAAGAGATTGAAGATCAAACACCTGTAACAAGCCAGGAAAGCATCTGTCTTTCTCAAAGTACACAAGTTCTCGCTAAGGAATCTCTTATGCGATCAACACCTCCAAATGGCATCTATAAGCCCATTCCCGACAAGGTTCTATCACACCTCCAAATGGCATCTATAAGCCCATCTCCCTGTCCACCATCTCTCCAAATGGCATCTATAAGCCCATTCCCGACATCACATTTGCTGATACTCCAACATGGGAGTGCAAATTTCTGGGCACTCTAGTGTCCAATCTCCTTTTACCCTCGAGCCACGAAAGGCAAACCTGCCAATCTAACTCTTCAGGTTCAATAAGATTGAACAGGGGCAACTGTTGTACCCCAAAATTTTCCCTCCCATTTCCTCAACATTTTCTCATCACAAGACCCTTGGAGCTCAAGATCCAGTTAGGGTTTCCTCTGCTCAAGACTTCTCCTTGCACTGTTGACCCAAATTAGGGTTTGTGTTTGCACAAAGATATTTTGACCTAAAATACCTAAGATGACTTTCATGCTTCATGTTGGACTCCCAAGTTTATCCATACCAAGTTTCAAGTCTTGATTCCAAATTTTGCCCAGTCAATTGGACAGTTGACCTAGAAATCAACTGTATTGGGGAAAAAGTCAACTGTGGCCAATTGACAGTCAAATCTCATGAAAATTGACCCACATCAACATTATAAACTCACATGGACCATTTGATCAAGTTTGGATCACAATTCCACAAGAAATTTGATCAGATCACCAAAAGGGCAAAATGGTCATTTTTAGGGTTTTGACTGCACAAAGGCAATTTTTGACTGTTTGACCTAGTCAATGGCAAATCAAACTCACATATGGACTCAAGGACCCCATGGAGTTGTCTTGACATACTCAACAAGTTCAAAAGATCCCAAATACACAAGATTGACAGTTGAATTTCCCAGTCAATTGATCAATTTTGACTGTATACTGAAAAGTCAAACTTTGACTTTTTGGTCAAAATTAAGTGTCAAGATTCATTTTTCATCAAAACATGCCAAATCATGAAACTTGTTCATCAAGAAATCAAGAATTGCAAATTAGGGTTTGAAATGAAGATTTTTCATAACTTAGAATTTTTCTAAGTTATGAAAAACCCTAATTCTTTCCTAACTTTGTCCCACTTTCTCACCAAGATTCATTTGGATTCAAGCAAAAGTCAAAACATGAAAGTTGTATTCCATTTCAAAATCTACAACTTTGATTCACAAAGTTTCCTCAAAAGAAGCTTGTAGCTCAAGTTATAATTTTTGGAACAAGGGTACCAAACCATTCTTAACTTAGAGAAATTTTGAACCATTTTAGGCAGGATTTTTGCCTAACTTCAAGACCATTTTTCACATGCTTCCACTTGGAATTTCCATTTGAATTTCAAAGATGGATTGTAGTACACATTCCAAGCTTTCCAAAATATCCAATAAAACATCAAACAACCTCATGGTTAGGGAGAATCGTATTTGGCAAGTTGGGAAAAACTCACTTTTGATTTGGCCAATTTACCTGTTCATACATTTGTGCCATTTTGAATTCAACTTGCTTTCCTTGATTACAGGTCCTATATCTCATTTGCACTCAATAATTTAATGCTAACTCATTGTGCCAAGGCCTTATTTTGTGTGTTCAAACATTATATGCAATATTAAGCCATTTTTAGATAAAGCATTATATCCATTTTAGAAAAGTTGCACTTTATGTCAAATGCAAATCCAAGCAAGTACATTGCAAATCCTTTTGGAACAAGTTTAGGAACTAATTACACTGATCAAGGCCAAGGTATGCAACATAGATTGGGGGCCTGCACAAGTTGACATTTGTTGCTTAAAGTTGAAGAAAGCTAGCATAACATCTAACAACTCTCATTCCTGTGAACCAGAGCTTAAGCAAAGTTATCAAACACTTTCTAATCATCAAACCTAAGCTGAAACACGAGCCAACCATCTCCATTGCCTTCTAAAACACAGAATCACCCTCAAACTACCCAAACAGGGTACCTGCTGCAGATTGAGTTCCATAGCTCAATCCATTCATGCATTCTTGCTAAAACCACTTCAAACACATCCCACATCATCCCTTGAAACTATTTCAAGCCTCAAACACGACCTGTAACACTCCCAAGCAACATCACCATTTTCATTTTCTTGTTTTGCAGTTGAAGTTCCATAACACGATTCACTTGGTTTCAAAGCAAACTAAAGCTTGGAATAGTATCCCTGGACATCAAGGAAGCTATACCAATCATCACCTTGCATTGAAAGCCCCTCCATCACCAGATACGATTCCAACTGAACAGGTAAGTTCATGAACTCATATCTCTCTATCCAGGCATTGTTAGCTTTAGGTTTGTGAAGAAAATATGTCACATTCATAGCCCTGAACATGCCCATGTAATTAGTTTTCATTTATGTTATGTGTGCTGTGAGAATTTGATGTCTGAACATGGAACAAAAACTAGGTCAGGAATTGGGGGAGAAGAAATTCTCTCTCATTTCTGAGAGTTAGATTGATTTCTTTATATGTCTAGAATCGTGGCTTCAAGCTCTACATGTTTCATGTTGGAAGATTTGGCAAAAGATCAAGGAATCTGGAGATAGCAAACGCGTGTTGTTTGAATAGAAATGCTGGAGGTTGAAGATGACAGGGACTTTGGGTTGGGCCTGTTTCACTTTTCTTATTTGCACCCTTTTATTACTTTTGAACCCCCTATGCCCATTATGCTTATTTTTATGATTTTTTGACTTTTTCTTTTTTGTTCTGACTTATTTATTTTTTCTCATAATATTAAAAATATAAAAATTATTTTTTAAACCATTTTTGTATTTATTAGGCATTTATTTGTTTAAATAATATTTGTACATAAATAAATACCTAGATATACTTTTATTTTAAAAATACTAAAAAATAATGCAAACATGTTTATTTTCTGATTTTATTTTATATTACCTCTTGAAAACATTTTACATAAAATATACTTTTTTTATAAATATTAAATATTATTATTTTGTATATAATATATATTTAGTAAATAATACAAATACATACATATATATTAGTATATTTAGGTTAAAAAATACAAAATATATACATTTTTATTTTTATTAATATTTAACATTAAAAATACCTTTTTGACAAATATACTTCTCTATTATTTATTTTTTGTACATAACTAATAAATGTTGTATATATTAAATAATTAATACCTTTTATTTAATAAATTAGGGTTTTGCCCTAAAACATAAAAAACTCCAAAAAATTAATACTTTTTATTTTCTTTATTTAACATATAAAAAACACTTTTTTTCATACATATAAAAAAACATTTTTTGCATCTTGCATATTTATTCCATTTTTATTTAATTTTTGCAAATTAATTACCTTGTAAATTCTCAATTTGATGTAATAGTCTAGGTTTAAATTCCTTGTCAAAATACCCCCATTTGAACATTTGTACCCCCCTTCCCATATATTGTGTTGTAATAACTTAGAAACTTTATTTTTTCGCGCTTTAATGCTTTCTAAATATACCATGTTAGAATTAGGGTTTATATGCGAATCAAAAACAACAAAAATAGTTTGACCTAATTTCAAGATAAACAAGTATGAAAATGGACAACACGAATCACACTTGCACCCCTAGGGTATTCCACTTGTTGCCTTCAATAATGGGCCATATTGCATGTTAGGTCTCTTTGGGCAAAACAAAACAATCAAATGATCATAGTCCCTCGATGACGCTTTCGAAAGTTGCCTAAAAAATGATCAAGTCCCTTAAAGAAAACATTGCCCAAAGATACTTGGCACCATTGCAATTATGGTCTAAACGATGACCCGCGCCCGTCCCTTTCACATCCTAACACAAGATTGTCCACCAAATACAATGGTGGAACAAAATTGTTAAAAGGGTTAAAAACATAGGAGAAATCTTTGAGAAATTTAGGAGTAGACAAACTCTTAGTTACTTGAATCAAACTTGCAAAACAAAACACTTGCCTATTTTCAAACCACACATCACTACACTTTCAAAACAACTTTCAAAAACAAATGAAAACCTTTCAAAAGACATACACCTTTGTATACATCCCAACATGGATCATTACAAAGGTTGCCACCACATTGGCTTCTTTTCAAAACATTTTCAAACCCACACACACAAAGCACCATTTCAAACAATTGAAAATTAAGGCAAGTTGATCTAAGCAAGTAACTAAGAGCCCATGGATAACCATGGATAGAAAGGGTGCTAATACCTTCCCTTTCTATAATCTACTCCCCGAACCCAAGAAAACATCTCAAAGGTTTTTGCTGTGCTTTTTAACCTTTCCTTAGGATAAAATAAAAAGTCGGTGGCGACTCTTGCTCAACCGAAACATTTGCGAAAACAACGCAAAACCTCAAGTCAGTTCTCCCACCGTATCACAATTGCCTCATACATAATAAGACATTCTTCTTTGTTGAATTTGATCTTGAACCCTCTATCACAAAGTTGACTTATGCTAAGAAGTTTGTGCTTTAATCCTTCAACATAGAGAACATCCTCAATTTGAATGGATGGAGGTGTGCTAACTATTTCAACGCCAAGAATCTTTCCTTTGGTGTTGTCTCCATAGGTGACATACCCTTTGGCTTTATGTACTAGATATGAAAATTGGTGTACATCTCCTGTCATATGCTTTGAACATCCACTATTAAGATACCAAACATTTGATGTGGATTTCAAGCATACCTACGAA
The DNA here is from genome assembly GCA_948472305.1 of Vicia faba. NCBI lineage: Eukaryota > Viridiplantae > Streptophyta > Magnoliopsida > Fabales > Fabaceae > Vicia > Vicia faba. The sequence goes on along the minus strand of OX451739.1, from coordinate 520,355,208 downwards.
AACAAATTATTCTTTGTTAGGTACCCAAGTTGCCTTGGGTCCTTCATAGTTAGTTCCCTTTTTCACCCACAAATAATGCCCACTTGCCATACTAAAGTTTCTAACATAGCAAGAATTAGGTGTATGGCCTTTAATACCACAATAAAAACAAGTAGGTTCAAAGTTACTTCTATATCTAGAAGGATAAGATTTCTTCTTAGGAAATGTTTTCTTTTTTGATACATTTGCCTTTTTCTTTTGATGATTATGAAAAACTTGCTTCTTTTCTACTTTCTTGGGATTGGAACTATTACTAGCCTTTACAAAAACAGTGGGATTGTTACTTGGTTTCTTAGTATTCACATAACCAAGACCTCTTTTATCATTCGGATAACATTGTTGGCTTAGTAATCCTTCCAATCCTATTTGTCCCTTTTCATATCGTTCAATGAATCTTTTCAATTGAACAATTTGAAAGACATTTGATTCACACTTGGAGCATGCAAAGTTTTCTTTTTCTTTAATAAAATTTTGTTTTTGAAGATCAAAATCTTTAGTCATGGTGTCAATTTTTTCTAGACAAATTAGAAGTTATTTTTCTTGATTTGACACCTTTTGTATAAACTTTTGCATTCTCTCAAGAGTTCATCAATAGCACCTTGAACATCATCATCAAAAAGATTAAATTCATTACTAACCTCTTCTTCATCGTCGGAGTGATGTGAGGCCATCAATGCTAGATTTGCACATTCGTCGCTTTCCGAATCGGATGAAGAACTTATCTCATTATCTTCTCATGCAACATAAGCCTTTTTGTTCTTGAACTCCTTTTTGCCTTTGAATCCATTTTTCTTGGAGAGTTTTGGACAATCTGGATTTATGTGACCTTGCTTTCCACATTCATAGCATGTGACATCTTGTGATGACGTGGAGGCTTCTTTATCTTTATGCTTATAGAATTTCTTTCTTTTGACAAAGTTAGCATTATGAAGATTATTTTTATGACCAAAATATTTTCCTAACCTTTTTACAAGAAGCAAGAGATTTTCATCTTCGTCTGATGCATCTTTATCTTGACTTTCTTTTGAATCAACTTTCAAAGCAATGCCTTTGGATTTCTTCTCATTATTCTCATGTTTTTCAAGTCTTCCAAGTTCCGTCTCATATTCTTGAAGCTTTCCGAAAAGTGTTGCGGAAGTCATAGTTGCTAGGCTTTTCTTTTCGGATATTGCCGTCACTTTTGGTTGTCATTCCGTCGTTAAATACCTAAGCACTTTAAGATTTAATTCATCGTTAGTTAAAGTCTTACCAAGTGCCTTCAAATGGTTTGTCAAGTGAACGAATCTCTTTTGCAAGTCAAGGATGGATTCTCCGGGCAGCATTCTGAATAATTCATATTCTTGACTCAAAGTGTTCAATCTAGACCTTTTGACTTCGACGGTTCCTTCATGAGTTTCTACAAGAGTATCCCAAATTTTCTTTGTCGTTGTACATGCCGATACTCGGAAAAATTCATCCATACTAAGAGCACTTTGGAGAATATTGATTGCCTTCTTGTCAAAGAGAAATTTTTTCTTGTCATCGTCATCCCATGATGTTTTAGGCTTTGATGACCCAACTCCATTGACAACACACACCTGAGTAAATGGACCATTCTCAACAACATTCCATATTTCTTCTCCTTGCGCTTCAAGATGAGCCTTCATGCGAATTTTCCAAAAGTCAAAGTATTCACCACAAAACAATGGAGGCTTGTTGTTACTACCACCATCTTTGAAAACCGGATTTGGATTTGCGGAAGCCATTCTAGATCTTTAGGAACAAGTTAGCTATAACTTGCTATGATTCCAATTGTAAGTCTAAGAGTGCCTAAGAGGGGGGGGGGGGGGGGTGAATTAGGTCTATAAAAATTTATTCGGTTTTATGAGAATACTTGTAGTAGTTTTTGGTTAAGTGTTTGAAGGTTTTAATTATATCTTTTCTTTTCCTGATTATGGTGATGAAAGCGATAAATGCGGAAAAGTAAAGAACACGGTGATATATCCTGGTTCCCCTCACAATCCGAGAGTACTCCAGTCCCCTTTCCAACACGAAAGAGATTTCACTATAGTTAGAATGATTGTACAGCCTATGCTTACTATCTAACCTATAGGGTGATCAAAGGTTCTTAACACCTTTAAGATCAAACAAACACTAATGTGAATAAAGAACAATCCTCTTCAAATCACAACAATTACTTCCAACAATCCTGGATAGTAAGGGAATAATTTCTTTAAGTAATACAATGATTAATTTGAAATAGATGGATAGCACTATCAATCTTCAATTGATCTTCTTCTTCAAGATATAAACAATTCTCAAGCAATGATTATAAATGTTCACAATGTATGTATGAAACTTGTAATGATTTCTTAATGAAATTGTATATGGTAAGTTTCACAAAATTATGAACACATGAAAGTTTAAGTGCAAATTTGAATGAATGAGAAAATTGTTAATATGAAGAAGGTTTATTGTTTTTTCTTGTTGTTGTTTAAATCTGAAAATTTGCATAATTTATAATGTTACAAGAACCTCTTCATTCATGCCATTTGATATGAAAAGATGCAATGCATTCATGAAAGAGTACCACTTGAAAAATGTTCAAAATCCAAAAGAAAAGCTGCACTGGTTCGCTAGGAACCGGTTCCGACACTGACAAAACCAGGTTCTTAGTGAATGTTATAAATAGGATTTCAAAAATAACACGCAGGAACCGGTTCCCCTATTGGTACAACCCGGTTCCTGGTACAAATTCCAGGGACATGTTTTTTGGACAAGTTTGGAACTCGGTTCCCTGTTAGGGAGGAACCGGTTCCTGAAAGATTATTTTCAAAAATTCTTTTTGAAAAAGGTTTCAAACATAGTTTTTCTTAAATGTAAACATGTGGGATATGTATATGATTATGAATGCATATTTTGTGAACATCTATATTCAAGATTAAGAATTATTTATACCATTTGACATTTGTTGATTCTTCAATAATTCTTCTTCTAATCTTCAAGACTTTTATATGATGTTGATAAGCTTTTTGCACATCCTTTGAATGTTGATGTCCATGTTGTCTTCATCAAAACAAATGCTTTAAATATGACTTGAGAAGCTTGCAATTACACAAGTTTGCTCAGTCAATTGCTCAAATATTGGAAAATCAACTATGTTAGGTCAAAAGTCAATTGTGGCCTATATATAGTCAAACTTCAAGATTTTTTGGTCAACCTCAACATTTTGAAGTTATATTCATTATTTTATCAAGGGTTGATCACGATTCCTCAAGAAATGCTCCTAATTCATCAAAAGTCAAGAATTGCTAATTAAGGTTTCAATAGGAAAAGTCAACCAAACTTTGACTAGGCATAACTTTCTCATACGTCATCCATTTATTCCCAACCAAATCTCATTTTGAATAGGATTCAATTACCTACAACTTCTCTTCAGTCCTCAAGTCCAAGAAATGCACCATTTGAAAGATACAAGTTCATATATTACAGGTCATTTTTAGAAAATCCATTAAAGCCACTTTTTTCTAACACCTTTAACATCAAGATAATACCTTCAAATGCAAAATTGATCAAAATAGGCATTGAATTAGACATCTTGGGCTTTCTAAAAAGTCAAAGGTTATCATCATAAGATAAAAATTGAGCAAGTTATGGCTTGCCCATGTTGGGAAAATTTGGGAAATTTCAAGAAAAGTGCATTGAGCAAATTTGAGCGTTTAAGGCAATGACTCATTTTTTTGGACTTCAAACATTTTCCTAAGATTATAAAGGACCCCTAAAACCATTTTTGCATAGTCTTTATTTTATTTGCATTTTATATTAATTTTATTTAATTAAAATCAAATAAATCAAAATTATTGCAAAATATATGGGCCATTATCATTGTGAGAATTTGATGTCTGAACATGGAACAAAAACTAGGTCAGGAATTGGGGGATAAGAAATTCTCTCTCATTTATGAGAGATAGATTGATTTCTTTATATGTCTAGAATCGTGGCTTCAAGCTCTACAGGTTTCATGTTGGAAGATTTGGCAAAAGATCAAGGAATCTGGAGATAGCAAACGCGTGTTGTTTGAACAGAAATGCTGGAGGTTGAAGATGACAGGGACTTTGGGCTGGGCCTGTTTCACTTTTCTTATTTGCACCCTTTTATTACTTTTGAACCCCCTTGGCCCATTATGCTTATTTTTATGATTTTTTGACTTTTTCTTTTTTGTTCTGACTTATTTATTTTTTCTCATAATATTAAAAATATAAAAATTATTTTTAAACCATTTTTGTATTTATTAGGCATTTATTTGTTTAAATAATATTTGTACATAAATAAATACCTAGATATACTTTTATTTTAAAAATACTAAAAAATAATGCAAACATGTTTATTTTCTGATTTTATTTTATATTACCTCTTGAAAACATTTTACATAAAATATACTTTTTTTATAAATATTAAATATTATTATTTTGTATATAATATATATTTAGTAAATAATACAAATACATACATATATATTAGTATATTTAGGTTAAAAAATACAAAATATATACATTTTTATTTTTATTAATATTTAACATTAAAAATACCTTTTTGACAAATATACTTCTCTATTATTTATTTTTTGTACATAACTAATAAATGTTGTATATATTAAATAATTAATACCTTTTATTTAATAAATTAGGGTTTTGCCCTAAAACATAAAAAACTTTAAAAAAATTAATACTTTTTATTTTGTTTATTTAACATATAAAAAACACTTTTTTCATACATATAAAAAAACATTTTTTGCATCTTGCATATTTATTCCATTTTTATTTAATTTGTGCAAATTAATTACCTTGTAAATTCTCAATTTGATGTAATAGTCTAGGTTTAAATTCCTTGTCAAAATACCCCCATTTAAACATTTGTACCCCCCTTCCCATATATTGTGTTGTAATAACTTAGGAACTTTATTTTTTCGCGCTTTAATGCTTTCTAAATATACCATGTTAGAATTAGGGTTTGTATGCGAATCAAAAACAACAAAAATAGTTTGACCTAATTTCAAGATAAACAAGCATGAAAATGGACAACACTAATCACACTTGCACCCCTAGGGTATTCCACTTGTTGCCTTCAATAATGGGCCATATTGCATGTTAGGTCTCTTTGGGCAAAACAAAACAATCAAATGATCATAGTCCCTCGATGACGCTTTCGAAAGTTGCCTAAAAAATGATCAAGTCCCTTAAAGAAAACATTGCCCAAAGATACTTGGCACCATTGCAATTATGGTCTAAACGATGACCCGCGCCCGTCCCTTTCACATCCTAACACAAGATTGTCCACCAAATACAATGGTGGAACAAAATTGTTAAAAGGGTTAAAAACATAGGAGAAATCTTTGAGAAATTTAGGAGTAGACAAACTCTTAGTTACTTGAATCAAACTTGCAAAATAAAACACTTGCCTATTTTCAAACCACACATCACTACACTTTCAAAACAACTTTCAAAAACAAATGAAAACCTTTCAAAAGACATACACCTTTGTATACATCCCAACATGGATCATTACAAAGGTTGCCACCACATTGGCTTCTTTTCAAAACATTTTCAAACCCACATACACAAAGCACCATTTCAAACAATTGAAAATTAAGGCAAGTTGATCTAAGAAAGTAACTAAGAGCCCATGGATAACCATGGATAGAAAGGGTGCTAATACCTTCCCTTTCTATAATCTACTCCCCGAACCCAAGAAAACATCTCAAAGGTTTTTGCTGTGCTTTTTAACCTTTCCTTAGGATAAAATAAAAAGTCGGTGGCGACTCTTGCTCAACCGAAATATTTGCGAAAACAAACGCAAAACCTCAAGTCAGTTCTCCCACCGTATCACAGAACTGGCGACTCTGCTGGGGAGAATTTTAAAAGTGGAGTAACCTTAGGGCTTAGATCACCCTCTTGCATGACTAATTGTTTGCTTTGATTGCTTTACATTTTTGCTCTCTTGTTTGGGTTTGCAATCCTACACCCGGATTTTGGGAAACATTCATAGATAGCAATACGTTATGGAAACTGTGCGGGGTATACCGACACGGTTGAAGCAATAGTTATATTAGTGCGACATATTTGTGAGTACCGGTAACCCTTGAGTTCAATCAAGGAGAGTACGGGGCCGCTGAGTGATGTCACTAAGCACTAATGACCTAGAACCTTACTTGACCATCTTGGCCTTACATTAGGGGTAGTGAGATGACCGGCTTTGGTGCAGTCCGAAGTTGGTAGATACTCGATACTACACTCATTGAGGGTTGTTTTCTTGGAATATTTTGGTCGCTAGTTAAGTGGCTAAACCAAAACAATGAACAATGAAAACAATCCAATGATATTGAGCTCCTTAGAACCCAGTTACTATTTATAGGACAGGTTTTTAAGCCAACTACACTCAAGAGGGTACTTACCTATGAAACCTCATGCAAGCCTGAAACTAGGGTTTGGTGTGAATTGCTTGTACATATGTTTTGTGCATACATCATAAACATCATAAAGCATCATATGCATTCACTAACCATTTCAAGGGTTTAGATCTTCATCTTTGTTCTTGTTTTGTAGGTCATGGAAATTCCTCGCAGAAAAACCATCCAAGTCAGCCATGTGAGAATCTCTCCTCAACTCAAGGAGCTCACCTCAAGAATTCCGGAAAGCTCATCCTTCAGTGAAAGACATGGTAGACTACTCAACTTAGTCAACACCAACATTGAAGAAGATATGATGAAAGTGCTATTCCAGTTCTTTGACCTTCTTCATCACTGTTTCACTTTCCCTGACTACCAGTTGGTGCCCACTTTGGAGGAATTTTCTCAACTCTTGAGAATTCCTATCCTCAATCAACTACCTTTCAACGGTACGGAAAAGGAACCAAAGCCTGAAGATGTTGCTCGAGCATTACGTCTACAGCCTTCTAACATCAAGGGGCATTGGGAAACCAGAAGCGGCGTCAAAGGATTCTTAGCAAAATTCTTGTTTGAGAAGGCACAAGAATGTTGGAATTCATTGGACCTACAAGCCTTTGAAGAAATTGTGGCACTCCTTATCTATGGGTTGGTCTTGTTCCCAAATCCTGACCAGCTAGTAGATGTCAATGCCGTCAAAATCTTCTTATCCAGAAATCCAATACCAACATTGCTTGGGGACATTCTTCACTCATTTTACACACAAACAATGAGAAAGAGGGGTGTTCTCATATGTTGTACTCCTCTCCTTGCAAGGTGGTTTATTTCGCACCTTCCACAATCTGTCTTGAAGAATGACCAAGGCTCAAGGTGGTCCCAACGATTGATGACTCTTACTCACTCTGATGTACATTGGTGTTCTCGGTCCAGAGAAAATGTCATCATCGTCGATCGTTGTGGAGAGTTCCCTAATGTCCCATTACTTGGCATTAGAGGGGGCATTACCTACAACCCTTTCCTAGCTTTGAGGCAATTTGGATATGCACGAAGAGATGGCCCTCACGACATGTTGATTCCTGACCTAGTTTTTGACTTCGACAACGATGCGCAAGGACTTCGCCAAAGGTTCATCAGAGCTTGGAGGATGCCCAACAAGGTTGATAGCAAGACACTGGGGCACAAGAACTCCATCCCTCTTGAGCCTTATCTCAAGTGGGTACGAGCACGAGCCCAGATTCTAATAATGTCTTATCCTCATGTTCTCCCTGTGATTAAAGAGCCTGTCGAGGAAGGAGAGGTTCCCTACACCATCCTACATCCTGACATGCCTACATCGTGGGAGGAGATGCAGAAGAGTTGGATCCAACTCAAGGAGGAATGAAACACTTTTGAAGCCAGCTTCTACGCCAGCGAGAAGAAGGTTTTAGAGCTCACCCGCCGACTCCATGAGCAAGAGGCCCTCAACACCTACATTGCGCCAAAGAGGATGCGCAACGTCTTTTTACCTTGAGAAGTTGTTTTTGTAATATTTGGCCCATGGGGCACTTATGTACTAACAAATTTCTTCTTATTAATATGACGTGCGTTCTTTTTTGTCTGCAAAAATTTTGAATTTCTAAAATCCTTGAATGCATTGCATAGATAGCATCTCATGCATCATGTGCATAACAGGTACCCTTTTTCTATAGGTTGCTTAATCTTCTTCGCTGTTTATTTTGAACAGTCATCATGAATCCAGAATCATCCAGTGAGCAAGCAATCAAGGCCCTTCAGGCCCAAAGTGCCCAGTTTCAAGAAATGGTCATGAGCCTGGCCCAAGGTCAGCAAGAGTTGAAGGCTTTGCTCCTAAAGAAGAAGAAGAAGAAGAAGAAGAGGACTGCGTTGTTCAATACTGGACGCAGGTTTCGGAACACACTCCATAACGAGGCTGATCCAACTACTTCCTCTGCAGAGAAAGACAGTCCCCAAGGGGGAGGAGCTCCTAGTCCTGCAGTCTCTGACAACGAGACGAATTACAATGACGAACAATACCCACCTGCTGCTGACAGATACAAGCAATTGGAGGACCGCTTGAGTGCCATGGAGATTCAAAATGTGTCGGGGCTGGATTTCGGAGATTTGGGGTTATCTTCTGGGGTGGTAATCCCACACAAGTTCAAGGCGCCTGCCTTTGCCAAATATGACGGGGCCTCCTGTCCAAAGCTGCACCTCAGATCGTACGTAAGGAAGATCCAACCTTACACGGCAGATAAGAACCTTTGGATCCACTTCTTCCAAGATAGCCTTTCGGGGTCACAGCTTGAGTGGTTCTATCAGCTAGATGGAACCAGTATCCGACATTGGGAAGATTTGGCGACCGCATTTTATAGACAATATCAATACAATTCTGACCTCGCTCCTACGCGTACCCAACTTCAGGGTATGTCGTTGGGAACGGGCGAAGGGTTCAAAGAATATGCGCAAAAATGGAGAGATTTGGCTGGCAGGGTGCAGCCTCCTTTGACTGATCGTGAATTGGTTGACATGTTTCTGGGGACCTTATCTGGTCCATTCTTCAATCATCTGGTTGGTAATTCCTCCGCTGGGTTTACAGATTTGATCCTGACAGGTGAAAGGATAGAAGCTGGCATCAGGTCAGGAAAAATACAGAAAGTTGCCTCCGCAAGTACTGAGAAGAGACCTTTCAAGAAGGAAGCTAGTGCAGTCTATGGTCCTAGAAGACAAGTCAAGCCAGAAAGCCGCCAAGCCGTCAATGCCTTGGTCATTTCAAAACCTGTTGCTGCTCCTCAGCAGTACAATCAGCAAAGGGGTGAGAGGCCCAAGAGGCAATACACTCGGTTGAGTATGACCTTGTCGCAAATCTTACCGCAACTGTTATCAACCAACTTGGTGACCATCAAAGAGGCTCCAAAGGTCGTGAATACTGCATCTCCTAAGTATAACCCAAATGCCCGCTGTGCTTACCATTCCAATAGCCCCGGGCATACTACTGATGATTGTTGGGCCCTGAGAAATAAGGTTCAAGACCTTATCGATGCGAAGGAAATTCAGTTTGAGGCGCCTGAGAGGCCAAATGTTGTAACTGCTCCTATGCCCCAGCATAGAGTAAATGCCATTGAGGAAGATTTGTATGTTGTTTCAGTGAATGATGTTGCTACCCCTCTATTGACTGTTAAGAGGAACTTACTGCTAGCCGGTTTATTTCCAGGTTGTAGCAAGGGTTGCCTTCTGTGTGCTGTTATCCCTACCGGTTGTCCGCTGCTAAAATTAGGCATCCAAAGCCTGATGGATAGCAAAGAAATTCGGTTCAAGAAAACTGTTGTTCCGTTTGTTTCCGCTGAAGAAGTATCTGTCGTCACAATTTTCAACAATCCTACCAAGGCTCCCCCGAGGAAGCCAGTCCAAATTATGCCTGTTGCACCCATTACCATTACTGTTCCGGGGCCCCTCCCCTATGAATCTAACAAGGCTGTCCCATGGCACTATGGAGCAGACGTGTATGTGCTTGGAGTGAAGCAGGAGTTCAACACCGGTACCAGTATCAGTAACATCATTGGTCCCGCCAAGATTACTCGCAGTGGCAGGCTCTTCTCGCCTGACATTGCACCGCCAGTTATCCGAAAACCTCTTATCATCACACCCGCAAGTGTGCATGTTTCAAATCAAGTTCCTGTGTCTACTACTGCCGCCGAGTCCTCTGGTGCTCGGGGCAAAGAAGTTGCTACCGATTTGCCTGCCCAGACGGAGGCACCAAAAAAGACTACTGTTGAAGCCTCCCAACAAGAGATGGAGGAAATCCTTAAAATCATTAAAAAGAGTGACTTCAATGTCGTTGAACAGTTGGGGCATACCCCCTCCAAAATCTCTATGCTATCATTGCTGCTGTGCTCAGAGGCCCACGCCAAGGCCCTGATTTCATTTCTGAAAATGGCCCATGTGCCGCAAGAGACCTCTGCAGATCAGTTCACTGACTGTGTGGCTAATTTGACAACTGACAATGGTTTGGGGTTCTCAGATGCTGACCTTACCGCCAAGGGAAAAAACCACAATGATGCCCTGCATGTCTCTATAGAATGCAGGTGCACTACTCTCGCACACGTATTGGTGGACACCGGTTCTTCCCTGAATGTTTTGCCCAAGAAGGCCTTAGATCGGTTGGATTGTGAGGGTCTGGAATTGAAACCTAGTAACATCATTGTTAGAGCCTTCGACGGTTCTAAGAGGATGGTGCATGGTGAGGTAGACATTCCTATCCGTGTGGGTTCCCAAGTCTTCGACTCAACGTTCTACGTAATGGATATTCGTCCATCTTATTCCTGCTTGTTGGGTCGACCCTGGATTCACAAGGCTGGGGCGGTAACATCCACTCTACACCAAAAGCTCAAATACACTGTCAAAGGGAAGATTGTTATTGTGCAGGGTGAGGAGGAATACATGGTTAGTCACTTGAATTCATTCCGGTATATCGAGATGGACGGGGAGTTTATTGAAACACCCTTTCAACATTTTGAGGAGGTACCTCCAACATTGGCGTCAGCTGAGACAGTGGTTGAAGAAGACTTTCCGCTGAAGATGGCTTCCTTGAAGGATGCCCGGGCTGTGATCGAGAAAGGCAAGTGCGCAAACTGGGGTCAGCTTCCTGACTTCACTCAAAAGACCGACAAATTTGGGCTGGGCTTCACTACAGAGGCTCAGAGGGCTGTTCGCAAGGAGAGGATCAGAAAGGCTCCGGTGTTCATCACCAACCCAAGGGTGAATGCTATCGGGGAGGACGTAGAGGAAGCAGAATTTGACAGTTGGATCTATCCAACCACCAACAACGGACCAAGCAACTGGACGGCAAAGGATTTTACACCTATTACATTTGTCACGCAGTAATGAACTCTTTTGATTTTCAATTTGTAACAAACAATATGTTGAAACTTTTATTGGCTCGGTGTCCTACCCGGGGCACCGTGGCTCCATTTGTGAGGGCTTTTGTATGACATTTCCATATATCATTAATCAAAACATTGGACGTTTGTTGCATTTCAAATCTTGTGCTCTTTTTCTTTCTGTGTTATATATTGCAAAACAACTATATTTACACACACTCACTTATACAAGTTTCAATCCACTCTAGATCTCACTGGTAACAGCTCTGCAACTGCCAGTTATGACTTCGAAAATCCGATCAACTTGGCCGAAGATGAAGGTGAAGATGATTGCGAAGTTCCTGGTGAACTCGCAAGACTGCTACTCCAGGAAGAGAGGGCCATTCAGCCGCATGAAGAGCCGGTGGAAACAGTGAACCTGGGTACTGAGACAGATAAAAAAGAAGTCAAGATTGGTGCCAATCTAGAGCTCAGCGTGAAGCAACGATTGATCCAGATGCTGCATGATTACATGGAGATCTTTGCTTGGTCTTACGAAGACATGCCTGGTTTGGATGCCGACATTGTAGTCCATCATCTGCCTACCAAGGAAGACTGCCCTCCGGTAAAGCAAAAGGTTCGCCGTATGCGTCCAGAGATGTCCGAAAAGATCAAAGCTGAGGTTATGAAGCAATTCGATGTCGGGTTTCTAGTAGTGACTTCTTACCCTCAGTGGGTTGCCAACGTGGTGCCAGTGTCGAAGAAGGACGGTAAAGTCAGAATGTGTGTCGATTACAGGGATCTAAACAGGGCAAGCCCCAAGGATGACTTCCCCCTACCTCACATCGACGTTCTTGTTGACAACACTGCTCAACATAAGGTATTCTCCTTCATGGATGGTTTTTCAGGGTATAATCGGATCAAGATGGCTCCTGAAGATATGGAAAAGACTACCTTTGTGACTCAGTGGGGCACCTTCTGCTACAAGGTCATGCCGTTCGGGTTGAAAAATGCTGGGGCAACCTACCAACATGCCATGGTTGCTTTATTTCATGACATGATCCACCATGAGATAGAAGTGTATGTCGATGATATGATTGTAAGGTCCCAAACTGAGGAGGAACACCTTGACCATCTGCGGAAGCTGTTTGACCGACTAAAGTTGTACAAGCTGAGGTTGAACCCAAACAAATGAACCTTTGGGGTGAGGTCTGGAAAATTACTAGGTTTCATTGTAAGCGATAAAGGTATTCAGGTGGACCCTGCCAAGGTGAAAGCCATACAAGAGATGCCGACTCCCAAGACAGAGAAAGAAGTCAGAGGCTTTCTGGGACGACTGAATTACATTGCCCGATTCATCTCACATCTGACTGCTACCTGTGAGCCAATCTTCAAATTGATGAAGAAAGATCAAGTAGTACGTTGGAACGATGAATGTCAGGCTGCTTTCGAAAAGATAAAGGACTATCTCCAAGAGCCACCCATTCTTATGCCTCCGGTTGAAGGGAGACCTCTAATATTATACTTGACAGTACTTGACAACTCGATGGGGTGTGTGCTGGGGAAGCATGACGAGTCTGGCAGAAAAGAGCATGCTATTTATTACCTGAGCAAAAAGTTTACCGATTGTGAGTCTCGGTACTCACTGCTCGAGAAAACTTGCTGCGCTCTGGTATGGGCTGCTCGCAGGCTGAGATAGTATATGTTGACTCACACTACTCTATTGATTTCAAAGATGGATCCTATCAAGTACATATTCGAAAAGCCTGCTCTGTCAGAAAGAATAGCAAGATGGAAAATGATCTTGACAGAATATGATATCCAGTACACAACTCAAAAGGCAATCAAGGGAAGTGTATTGGCAGATCATTTGGCACACCAACCTGTGGACGATTACCAATCATTGAACTTCGAATTTCCGGACGAAGATATCATGGTAGTAATTGATTGTGAAGTACCCAGACCGGATGAAGGACCTGAGGAAGGATCCCGATGGTCTATGCATTTTGACGGAGCCTCGAACGCTTTGGGTAACGGCATCGGCGCTGTAATCATATCCCCCAAAGGAACTCATACTCCACTCACCGCCCGGCTGTGTTTCAACTGCACCAACAACATGGCAGAATATGAGGCATGTATCATGGGTCTTCAAGCTGCGATTGACTTAAGGATCAAGTTTCTGAGTGTCTTCGGAGATTCCGCTCTCGTGATCAATCAGATCAAAGTCGAGTGGGATACGAAACACCCAAATCTTATTCCTTACAAGGAGTATGTGTTGACTTTGCTTCCTCACTTTGAAGAGATAACTTTTGAACACTTCCCAAGAGAGGAGAATCAGTTAGCGGACGCACTAGCTACGATGTCTTCAATGTTCAAAGTCAAATGCGACAATGAGGCTCCCCGGATCGTTATCTGGAAGTTGGACAAACCCGCATACTGCTGCGATCTTGAGGCCGAAGAAGTCATCGAAAAACCCTGGTATCATGAGGTGAAGAGATACTTGGAAGATCAAGAATACCCTGAAGGCGCATCGGTCAATGACAAGAAGTTCTTGAGAAGGTTTGCTGTGAAATTCTTCCTCAGCAACGACATTCTCTACAAACGAAACCATGATTCAACTTTACTGCGTTGTGTGGATAAGGCTGAAGCAGAGAAGATCATGGTAGAACTACATGAAGGTACATTCGGAACACATTCCAGTGGACACACCATGGCAAAGAAGATCCTTAGGGCAGGATATTTCTGGTCCACAATGGAAGCCGACTGTTACCAACATTCTCGAATTTGTCATAAATGCCAGATCTATGCGGATAAGGTGCATATCCCTCCAGTTCCTCTGAACGTCCTGACGGCACCTTGGCCTTTTGCAATGTGGGGCATCGATATGATCGGTGAGATCCGACCGACGGCATCCAACGGGCATCGCTTCATCTTGGTAGCGATTGATTACTTCACAAAGTGGGTTGAGGCAGCTTCCTACGCCACGGTAACCAAGAGCGTCGTGGCCCGTTTCATTCGCCATAACCTGATCTGTCGGTACGGCGTCCCGGAAAGGATCATTACGGACAATGGTACCAATCTTAACAACAATATGATCACTGAGCTCTGCGAGCAATTCAAGATACAGCACCACAACTCTTCTCCTTATCGGCCGAAGATGAATGGGGCTGTAGAAGCAGCTAATAAGAATATCAAAAAGATTGTACAGAAGATGACAGTGACCTATAAAGATTGGCACGAAATGTTACCATTTGCTCTTCATGGGTACCGTACCTCAGCAAGGACGTCAACCGGGGCAACACCCTTTTCCTTGGTCTATGGCATGGAGGCAGTCTTGCCAATTGAAGTCCAGATACCCTCTCTCCGGATAATGAAGGATGCAGACTTGAGTGAAGATGACTGGATCCAGACTCGACTTGATCAATTAAACCTAATTGACGAAAAAAGACTCACCGCTATCTGTCATGGTCAGACGTACCAAAAACGGATGATCAGGGCATTTAACAAGAAAGTCAGACCACAAGAGTATCAAGTTGGGGATCTGGTAATCAAACGCATCATCCTTCCTCAAAGTGATCCCAGGGGCAAATGGACCCCTACGTACGAAGGGCCATTTGTGGTTAAACATGTGTTCTCAGGAGGAGCCATGATTCTGACCACCATGGATGGTGACGACCTTCCTCACCCCGCCAATGCAGACATAGTGAAAAGATACTACGCATGAATAAAAGACCCGCTAGGTTCACATACCTAGGCAAAAATAAGGGCTTCCCGGCGAACCAAAAGGGTTCGGGCAAAAATAAGGGATGAAATGAAAAAAATCTGTACACTCGGCAAGTCGAAAACCTGAAAAGGCGGCTTGGGCAAAAATGGGTATCCCGGTGGACTGAAAACCCGAAAGGGCGGTCCAGGAAAAAGTTAGGGATAAAGCGTAACGCTATGTCTCATTGGATCACCTTGCATCCAGAATTCGGCATCAACTATCTGGCTCAGACTTTGGCATCGATCAATCAGCTTCATCTTCAACTAAGTAACAAAGTGATGAGACACTTGAAGACGTAAAGGCGATAACAGAGTTGGAACCCAGTGGGAATATTGTGCACATAGCTGTTTTGTTTCCTTTTCAAAATTGTATAAACTTTATGTTGTTTGGCGGCGTTCTCTTACTAGGACGTCAGCCTCTTGTACAAAGACGCCTATTTACAGGCAAATTTCAAAATCAATACAAATTCACTTTTCCAAACAAATTGCCAATTGTTTTTTCTTTTTCTGTTTTGTCTTGCGAAGAACGTCCAATGTTCATTTTTGATATATGCATTTGACATTAAAATTGCTAAATACTTGCATATGAAACAAAAGACTAATTATAGGTGACATCAGAAGCAGGGGCAATGTAGAGTTGTCCAGGCAGTCTAGTTGTTTGGTCCGCCAGGGTACCAAGGTAGATTCAACTGAAGAATGTGACCAAGTTATCTCAACTCCCCACAGAGTAAGACAAGAATCAGCAATACCCTCCCAGGGAAGATTTAGTCTATCATCAGCCCTACAATAGGCACCCTGTTCCCCAGCAGGTCTTGAAGCTTATCCCCAGTAGATTCTGGAAGCTTATCCCCTGCAGAGTACGGACGTCTCTCCCGAGCTTTATTCAAAGTTATTTCTCACAAGGGCTTATAACTGGGTTATCCTCAGCTAATTACCACGGAAGATCGCCCTCGGCAAAGTTCTTCCTATCCCCAGCGGAGTTTATCATTGTTATCCCCAACGAAGTTTATCATTGTCATCCCCAGCGGAATCCATCATTGAAATCTTCAGCGGAGCTCTCATCAAAACTTCAGCGAAGTATCTCTTCCCACAGAGTAATTCCCCTCAGAGTAATCTTTCCAACAAGTTTATTCCCCAACGGAGTCATCTTCTCCTACCGGTATACTCTTGCAACCATCATCCCCAGCGGAAGCAAAGAGCTCCACTCTTTAATGTCAGCCCAGGATTTAATTCCCCGGCCGGTCGTCAAAGATTTATTTTCCTAAAGACGAAAATACATTCATATTTCATACATCTTGCTTACATACATGATAAAGTGCATACAACACTATCTCATGTTGAACATCATGACATCATGCATTTCATACATCATGACATTGCATACAACTGATGTTTTGCCTTTTCAGGGAAAAAGACAACCCAAAAGGCAACAATTCCAGATTCGATTCCTGTATCCAGCCAGGGCACGTCTGAAGAATTTGAAGATTCGATTCCTGTATCCAGCCAGGGCTTATCTATCAACTATCACAATTCCATATTCGATTCCTGTATCCAGCCAGGGCATATCTGTTGACGACTATTCCCAGATTCGATTCCTGTATCCAGCCAGGGCACATCTGAAGAGTTTGAAGATTCGATTCCTGTATCTAGCCAGGGCATGTCTATCAACTGACCACAATTCCAGATTCGATTCCTGTATCCAGCCAGGGCATATCTGTTGACGACTATTTCCAGATTCGATTCCTGTATCTAGCCAGGGCACGTCTGAAGAATTTGAAGATTTGATTCCTGTATCCAGCCAGGGCATATCTATCAACTGTCACAATTCCAGATTCAATTCCTGTATCCAACCAGGGCATATCTGTTGACGACTATTTCCAGATTCGATACCTGTATCTAGCCAGGGCATGTCTGCATGAAGAGATTGAAGATCAAACACCTGTAACAAGCCAGGAAAACATCTGTCTTTCTCAAAGTACACAAGTTCTCGCTAAGGAATCTCTTATGCGATCAACACCTCCGAATGGCATCTATAAGCCCATTCCCGACAAGGTTCTGTCACACCTCCAGATGGCATCTATAAGCCCATCTCCCTGTCCACCATCTCTCCAAATGGCATCTATAAGCCCATTCCCGACATCACATTTGCTGATACTCCAACATGGGAGTGCAAATTTCCGGGCACTCTAGTGTCCAATCTCCTTTTACCCTCGAGTCACGAAAGGAAAACCTGCCAATCTAACTCTTCAGGTTCAAGAAGATTGAACAGGGGCAACTGTTGTACCCCAAAATTTTCCCTCCCATTTCCTCAACATTTTCTCATCACAAGACCCTTGGAGCTCAAGATCCAGTTAGGGTTTCCTCTGCTCAAGACTTCTCCTTGCACTGTTGACCCAAATTAGGGTTTGTGTTTGCACAAAGATATTTTGACCTAAAATACCTAAGATGACTTTCATACTTCATGTTGGACTCCCAAGTTTATCCATACCAAGTTTCAAGTCTTGATTCCAAATTTTGCCAAGTCAATTGGACAGTTGACCTAGAAATCAACTATATTGGGGAAAAAGTCAACTGTGGCCAATTGACAGTCAAATCTCATGAAAATTGACCCACATCAACATTATAAACTCACATGGACCATTTGATCAAGTTTGGATCATAATTCCACAAGAAATTTGATCAGATCACCAAAAGGGCAAAATGGTCATTTTTAGGGTTTTGACTGCACAAAGGCAATTTTTGACTGTTTGACCTAGTCAATGGCAAATCAAACTCACATATGGACTCAAGGACCCCATGGAGTTGTCTTGACATACTCAACAAGTTCAAAAGATCCCAAATACACAAGATTGACAGTTGAATTTCCCAGTCAATTGATCAATTTTGACTGTATACTGAAAAGTCAAACTTTGACTTTTTGGTCAAAATCAAGTGTCAAGATTCATTTTTCATCAAAACACGCCAAATCATGAAACTTGTTCATCAAGAAATCAAGAATTGCAAATTAGGGTTTGAAATGAAGATTTTTCATAACTTAGAATTTTTCCAAGTTATGAAAAACCCTAATTTTTTCCTAACTTTGTCCCACTTTCTCACCAAGATTCATTTGGATTCAAGCAAAATTCAAAACATGAAAGTTGTAGTCTATTGAAAAATCTACAACTTTGATTCACAAAGTTTCCTCAAAAGAAGCTTGTAGCTCAAGTTATAATTTTTGGAACAAGGGTACCAAACCATTCTTAACTTAGAGAAATTTTGAACCATTTTAGGCAGGATTTTTGCCTAACTTCAAGACCATTTTTCACATGCTTCCACTTGGAATTTCAATTTTCATTTCAAAGATGGATTGTAGTACACATTCCAAGATTTCCAAAATGTCCAAGAACTCATCAAACAACCTCATGGTTAGGGAGAATCGAATTTGGCAAGTTGGGAAAAACTCACTTTTGATTTGGCCAATTTACATGTTCATACATTTGTGCCATTTTGAATTCAGCTTGCTTTCCTTGATTACAGGTCCTATATCCCATTTGCACTCAATAATTTAATGCTAACTCATTGTGCCAAGGCCTTATTTTGTGTGTTCAAACATTATATGCAAGATTAAGACATTTTTAGATAAAGCATTATATCCATTTTAGAAAAGTTGCACTTTATGTCAAATGCAAATCCAAGCAAGTACATTGCAAATCCTTTTGGCACAAGTTTAGGAACTAATTACACTGATCAAGGCCAAGGTATGCAGCATAGATTGGGGGCCTGCACAAGTCTAGAAACACAAGTTGACATTTGTTGCTTAAAGTTGAAGAAAGCTAGCATAACATCTAACAACTCTCATTCCTGTGAACCAGAGCTTAAGAAAAGTTATCAAACACTTTCTAATCATCAAACCTAAGCTGAAACACGAGCCAACCATCTCCATTGCCTTCTAAAACACAGAATCACCCTCAAACTGCCCAAACAGGGTACCTGCTGCAGATTGAGTTCCATAGCTCAATCCATTCATGCATTCTTGCTAAAACCACTTCAAACACATCCCACATCATCCCTTGAAACTATTCCAAGCCTCAAACACGACCTGTAACACTCCCAAGCAACATCACCATTTTCATTTTCTTGTTTTACAGTTGAAGTTCCATAACACGATTCACTTGGTTTCAAAGCAAACTAAAGCTTGGAATAGCATCCCTGGACATCAAGGAAGTTATACCAATCATCACCTTGCATTGAAAGCACCTCCATCACCAGATATGATTCCAACTGAACAGGTAAGTTCATGAACTCATATCTCTATATCCAGGCATTGTTAGCTTTAGGTTTGTGAAGAAAATATGTCACATTCATAGCCCTGAACATGCCCATGTAATTAGTTTTCATTTATGTTATGTGTGCTGTGAGAATTTGATGTCTGAACATGGAACAAAAACTAGGTCAGGAATTGGGGGAGAAGAAATTCTCTCTCATTTCTGAGAGTTAGATTGATTTCTTTATATGTCTAGAATCGTGGCTTCAAGCTCTACAGGTTTCATGTTGGAAGATTTGGCAAAAGATCAAGGAATCTGGAGATAGAAAACGCGTGTTGTTTGAACAGAAATGCTGGAGGTTGAAGATGACAGGGACTTTGGGTTGGGCCTGTTTCACTTTTCTTATTTGCACCCTTTTATTACTTTTGAACCCGCTTGGCCCATTATGCTTATTTTTATGATTTTTTGACTTTTTTCTTTTTTGTTCTGACTTATTTATTTTTTCTCATAATATTAAAAATATAAAAATTATTTTTTAAACCATTTTTGTATTTATTAGGCATTTATTTGTTTAAATAATATTTGTACATAAATAAATACCTAGATATACTTTTATTTTAAAAATACTAAAAAATAATGCAAACATGTTTATTTTCTGATTTTATTTTATATTACCTCTTGAAAACATTTTACATAAAATATACTTTTTTTATAAATATTAAATATTATTATTTTGTATATAATATATATTTAGTAAATAATACAAATACATACATATATATTAGTATATTTAGGTTAAAAAATACAAAATATATACATTTTTATTTTTATTAATATTTAACATTAAAAATACCTTTTTGACAAATATACTTCTCTATTATTTATTTTTTGTACATAACTAATAAATGTTGTATATATTAAATAATTAATACCTTTTATTTAATAAATTAGGGTTTTGCCCTAAAACATAAAAAACTCCAAAAAATTAATACTTTTATTTTGTTTATTTAACATATAAAAAACACTTTTTTTCATACATATAAAAAAACATTTTTTGCATCTTGCATATTTATTCCATTTTTATTTAATTTGTACAAATTAATTACCTTGTAAATTCTCAATTTGATGTAATAGTCTAGGTTTAAATTCCTTGTCAAAATACCCCCATTTGAACATTTGTACCCCCCTTCCCATATATTGTGTTGTAATAACTTAGGAACTTTATTTTTTCGCGCTTTAATGCTTTCTAAATATACCATGTTAGAATTAGAGTTTGTATGCGAATCAAAAACAACAAAAATAGTTTGACCTAATTTCAAGATAAACAAGCATGAAAATGGACAACACTAATCACACTTGCACCCCTAGGGTATTCCACTTGTTGCCTTCAATAATGGGCCATATTGCATGTTAGGTCTCTTTGGGCAAAACAAAACAATCAAATGATCATAGTCCCTCGATGACGCTTTCGAAAGTTGTCTAAAAAATGATCAAGTCCCTTAAAGAAAACATTGCCCAAAGATACTTGGCACCATTGCAATTATGGTCTAAACGATGACCCGCGCCCGTCCCTTTCACATCCTAACACAAGATTGTCCACCAAATATAATGGTGGAACAAAATTGTTAAAAGGGTTAAAAACATAGGAGAAATCTTTGAGAAATTTAGGAGTAGACAAACTCTTAGTTACTTGAATCAAACTTGCAAAATAAAACACTTGCCTATTTTCAAACCACACATCACTACACTTTCAAAACAACTTTCAAAAACAAATGAAAACCTTTCAAAAGACATACACCTTTGTATACATCTCAACATGGATCATTACAAAGGTTGCCACCACATTGGCTTCTTTTCAAAACATTTTCAAACCCACACACACAAAGCACCATTTCAAACAATTGAAAATTAAGGCAAGTTGATCTAAGCAAGTAACTAAAAGTCCATGGATAACCATGGATAGAAAGGGTGCTAATACCTTCCCTTTCTATAATCTACTCCCCGAACCCAAGAAAACATCTCAAAGGTTTTTGCTGTGCTTTTTAACCTTTCCTTAGGATAAAATAAAAAGTCGGTGGTGACTCTTGCTCAACCGAAACATTTGCAAAAACAAACGCAAAACCTCAAGTCAGTTCTCCCACCATATCACAGTTGCCTCATCCATAATAAGACATTCTTCTTTGTTGAATTTGATCTTGAACCCTCTATCACAAAGTTGACTTATGCTAAGAAGTTTGTGCTTTAATCCTTCAACATAGAGAACATCCTCAATTTGAATGGATGGAGGTGTGCCAACTATTCCAACGCCAAGAATCTTTCCTTTGGTGTTGTCTCCATAGGTGACATACCCTTTGGCTTTATGTACTAGATATGAAAATTGGTGTACATCTCCTGTCATATGCTTTGAACATCCACTATCAAGATACCAAACATTTGATGTGGATTTCAAGCATACCTACGAAAACAAATTATTCTTTGTTAGGTACCCAAGTTGCCTTGGGTCCTTCATAGTTAGTTCCCTTTTTCACCCACACATAATGCCCACTTGCCATACTAAAGTTTCTAACATAGCAAGCATTAGGTGTATGGCCTTTAATACCACAATAAAAACAAGTAGGTTCAAAGTTACTTCTATATCTAGAAGGATAAGATTTCTTCTTAGGAAATGTTTTCTTTTTCGATACATTTGCCTTTTTCTTTTGATGATTATGAAAAACTTGCTTCTTTTCTACTTTCTTGGGATTGGAACTATTACTAGCCTTTACAAAAACAGTGGGATTGTTACTTGGTTTCTTAGTATTCACATAACCAAGACCTCTTTTATCATTTGGATAACGTTGTTGGCTTAGTAATCCTTCCAATCCTATTTGTCCCTTTTCATATTGTTCAATGACTCTTTTCAATTGAACAATTTGAAAGACATTTGATTCACACTTGGAGCATGTAAAGTTTTCTTTTTCTTTAATAAAATTTTGTTTTTGAAGATCAAAATCTTTAGTCATGGTGCCAATTTTTTCTAGACAAATTAGAAGTTATTTTTCTTGATTTGACACCTTTTTGTATAAACTTTTGCATTCTCTCAAGAGTTCATCAATAGCACCTTGAACATCATCATCAAAAAGATTAAATTCATTACTAACCTCTTCTTCATCGTCGGAGTGATGTGAGGCCATCAATGCTAGATTTGCACATTCGTCGCTTTCCGAATCGGATGAAGAACTTATCTCATTATCTTCCCATGCAACATAAGCCTTTTTGTTCTTGAACTCCTTTTTGCCTTTGAATCCATTTTTCTTGGAGAGTTTTGGACAATCCGGCTTTATGTGACCTTGCTTTCCACATTCATAGCATGTGACATCTTGTGATGACGTGGAGGCTTCTTTATCTTTATACTTATAGAATTTCTTTCTTTTGACAAAGTTAGCATTATGAAGATTACTTTTATGACCAAAATATTTTCCTAACCTTTTTACAAGAAGCAAGAGATTTTCATCTTCGTCCGATGCATCTTTATCTTGACTTTCTTTTGAATCAACTTTCAAAGCAATGCCTTTGGATTTCTTCTCATTATTCTCATGTTTTTCAAGTCTTCCAAGTTCCGTCTCATATTCTTGAAGCTTTCCGAAAAGTGTTGCGGAAGTCATAGTTGCTAGGATTTTCTTTTCGGATATTGCCGTCACTTTTGGTTGCCATTCCGTCGTTAAAGACCTAAGCACTTTAAGATTTAATTCATCGTTAGTTAAAGTCTTACCAAGTTCCTTCAAATGGTTTGTCAAGTGAACGAATCTCTTTTGCAAGTCAAGGATGGATTCTCCGGGCAGCATTCTGAATAATTCATATTCTTGACTCAAAGTGTTCAATCTAGACCTTTTGACTTCGACGGTTCCTTCATGAGTTTCTACAAGAGTATCCCAAATTTCCTTTGCCGTTGTACATACCGATACTCGGAAAAATTCATCCATACTAAGAGCACTTTGGAGAATATTGATTGCCTTCTTGTCAAAGAGAACTTTTTTCTTGTCATCGTCATCCCATGATGTTTTAGGCTTTGATGACCCAACTCCATTGACAACACACACCGGAGTAAATAGACCATTCTCAACAACATTCCATATTTCTTCTCCTTGCGCTTCAAGATGAGCCTTCATGCGAATTTTCCAAAAGTCAAAGTATTCACCACAAAACAATGGAGGCTTGTTGTTACTACCACCATCTTTGAAAACCGGATTTGGATTTGCGGAAGCCATTCTGGATCTTTAGGAACAAGTTACCTATAACTTGCTCTGATGCCAATTGTAAGTCTAAGAGTGCCTAAGAGGGGGGGGGGGGTGAATTAGGTCTATAAAAATTTATTCGGTTTTATGAGAATACTTGTAGTAGTTTTTGGTTAAGTGTTTGAAGGTTTTAATTATATCTTTTCTTTTCCTGATTATGGTGATGAAAGCGATAAATGCGGAAAAGTAAAGAACACGGTGATATATCCTAGTTCCCCTCACAATCCGAGAGTACTCCAGTCCCCTTTCCAACACGAAAGAGATTTCACTATAGTTAGAATGATTGTACAGCCTATGCTTACTATCTAACCTATAGGGTGATCAAAGGTTCTTAACACCTTTAAGATCAAACAAACACTAATGTGAATGAAGAACAATCCTCTTCAAATCACAACACTTACTTCCAACAATCCTGGATAGTAAGGGAATAATTTCTTTAAGTAATACAACGATTAATTTGAAATAGATGGATAGCACTATCAATCTTCAATTGATCTTCTTCTTCAAGATATAAACAATTCTCAAGCAATGATTATAAATATTCACAATGTATGTATGAAACTTGTAATGATTTCTTAATGAAAGTGTATATGGTAAGTTTCACAAAATTATGAACACATGAAAGTTTAAGTGCAAATTTGAATGAATGAGAAAATTGTTAATATGAAGAAGGTTTATTGTTTTTTCTTGTTGTTGTTTAAATCTGAAAATCTGCATAATTTATAATGTTACAAGAACCTCTTCATTCATGCCATTTGATATGAAAAGATGCAATGCATTCATGAAAGAGTACCACTTGAAAAATGTTCAAAATCCAAAAGAAAAGTTGCACTGGTTCGCTAGGAACCGGTTCCGACACTGACAGAAACCGGTTCTTAGTGAATTTTATAAACAGGATTTCAAAAATAACACGCAGGAACCGGTTCCCCTATTGGTACAACCCGGTTCCTGGTACAAATTCCAGGGACATGTTTTTTGGACAAGTTTGGAACTCGGTTCCCTGTTAGGGAGGAATCGGTTCCTGAAAGATTATTTTCAAAAATTCTTTTTGAAAAAGGTTTTAAACATAGTTTTTCTTAAATGTAAACATGTGGGATATGTATATGATTATGAATGCATATTTTGTGAACATCTATATTCAAGATTAAGAATTATTTATACCATTTGACATTTGTTGATTCTTCAATAATTCTTCTTCTAATCTTCAAGACTTTTATATGATGTTGATAAGCTTTTTGCACATCCTTTGAATGTTGATGTCCATGTTGTCTTCATCAAAACAAATGCTTTAAATATGACTTGAGAAGCTTGCAATTACACAAGTTTGCTCAGTCAATTGCTCAAATATTGGAAAATCAACTATGTTAGGTCAAAAGTCAATTGTGGCCTATATATAGTCAAACTTCAAGATTTTTTGGTCAACCTCAACATTTTGAAGTTATAATCATTATTTTATCAAGGGTTGATCACGATTCCTCAAGAAATGCTCCTAATTCATCAAAAGTCAAGAATTGCTAATTAAGGTTTCAATAGGAAAAGTCAACCAAACTTTGACTAGGCATAACTTTCTCATATACGTCATCCATTTATTCCCAACCAAATCTCATTTTGAATAGGATTCAATTACCTACAACTTCTCTTCAGTCCTCAAGTCCAAGAAATGCACCATTTGAAAGATACAAGTTTATATATTACAGGTCATTTTTAGAAAGTCAATTAAAGCCACTTTTTTCCAACACCTTTAACATCAAGATAATACCTTTAAATGCAAAATTGATCAAAATAGGCATTGAATTAGACATCTTGAGCTTTCTAAAAAGTCAAAGATTATCATCATAAGATAAAAATTGAGCAAGTTATGGCTTGCCCATGTTGGGAAAATTTGGGAAATTTCAAGAAAAGTGCATTGAGCAAATTTGAGCGTTTAAGGCAATGACTCATTTTTTTGGACTTCAAACATTTTCCTAAGATTATAAAGGACCCCTAAAACCATTTTTGCATAGTCTTTATTTTATTTGCATTTTATATTAATTTTATTTAATTAAAATCAAATAAATCAAAATTATTGCAAAATATATGGGCCATTATCATTGGGGGTTAGTTTGATACATAGAAAGGCCCCAAATTTCGTGAGCAGCAAGACCAGCATGTCTACATTTATGCAAATTTGAAAAATGGACAAAATCCCATGCTTTTGGCCAAGGTTACAACTTTGCATTCATGGTTTTGAAACCACATAATCATGGTGGTTATTGCCCTTGTTTCTTTGTCTCCTCACTACTCTCTATATAAACAAGCCATTAGCCAGCTCCAAACACGTACACATAGCCTGGGGAATCTCTGAAAATTTTGCAAAAAAAACACCAAATTTGTCAAATTCGAATTTCTGTCTCCAACCTATTTTAATCCCAAACAAGGATCCTAATCCATTCCTGGATATCCCTTGAAGCTTTTCCAACCGTTACCAGGCCTTAAAACACAACAAAACGCTTCCTACAAGTCACGGTTTGCCATACTCTTCTTAACTTCGTGTTCTTATATTCTTGCGTTATTAATCAATTTTAACTGCATATTTGTGTTTGTATGGATGTATATAAGGTTTCTGAATTGTCCAATTGAAGCTTAGGTACAAGAATGGCATTCCACCATTGTTAGGGTTCAAACCTCTAAATTGGGATTTTTCACAATGACCAAAATTAGCCCAAACTAAGGACATCATCTTGCTCAGGAGGATGAGACCAATCAACCCATGGCCTCAAAATTCATTTTCATTGCGTATTGTGAGTTTTACAGGTTACAGGTGTTATAGTGACAGACCAAAAATGTCACTATAGGTATTATAATCTAAGACGACGGAGGGAGGAAGAAGACAATACGTGGCAGCCCCTCATTGGGCAGTTTGAATCTGCGCGCGTTTTCCTTTTTGTTTTAAATAATTTTTGGAAATTTCAAATATATTATTATTGTTTGACATGTATAAACGATTGGCTTGGCAGCTCAGTTCGTAATGAAGCACGCGTATAAGAGAGAGGACTTGGGTTCGAGTCCCAGGTCCAGCATTTATTTTTTCTAACATTTCTTGATTACAGATCCAATGTGCCTTAGCTATGCATGTCTAATATAAGCCCAGATCATGACCATCAGATCATGATTGATCCAGATATGAGCGCCCCAATGCAAAGTCTATCATGCACCTTCAAGAGCAGTCCACACTGGATCCAACAATATAAATCTGGGCTCCAACGTTTTGGGCCTAGCACAAAATTCCAGCACACCCCCTTATTTTTCTTTTAGCATTTCAGCCCATTTGGGCATTTTTGTTTTGTTTGTATTTTTATTTATTTATTTTGTTTTCTTTTATTATTTAATTAACATGATAATAAAAAAAAACTCACAAAAAAATTAGGCATAGATTTTTTAATTAAATAATTAATTAATTAAATTTTAACTATTTTCTTAATTTAAAATGAACTAGAACTTAGAATTTAATTTAATCATTTTCTTTTCATAATAAAAAACACAAAAAATATATTAGGATTAGTTTTTCTTTTATAACCTAGATTAATTTTCCATTTAATATTTATTTTTCTTAATTAAATTTAGAATTAATTTTTCTTTAACAAAACCCAAAACAAAAAAAAAGATTTTTCTTTACTAAGAATTATTCTTAGGTTGTTAGACGTATTGTTTTATCTTGCCCGCATTTATTTTATTTTCGTATTTTTATAAATGTAACTGCATACTGGTATGTAATAGATTAAATAGGGCTTTTTACAGTTTTCTTTATTTTTTCTCCCCCATTTTGTATAGTGTAATTTCCCCTCTCCGAAAGCCATGTAATAGTCTAAATTTATGCTTTCCCCACTTTATTTCCTGTACATTTTAACTGTTGGTAACTAGGCGTGTATGGAAAGACTAATAATCAAACGTTAGCAAACATTAACAAAAAGATAAATGACTGAATTGAACACAATCACATACAAGCACCTCTAGGGTATCCCACTTTGGTTTCCTTTAAGAAATAAAACAGTCATGAGGCAGGAATGCTTTAGCAAAGACCCATAAATCAAAATATCATAGTCCCTCGATGACCCTACACTTGCCTTTCGGTAAATGATCTAGTCCATAAAAGAAAATTGCTAAAGCGTCTCCACAAGTTGCCTTTGTGACTGTAAAACGTCCCTTCGATTTTCCCTCAAACATCCAACGATAGGGCTACCTACTCACTAATAGTAGGATAGCACTCTCTAAAGAATAGAAGGAAAAAAACGACCCTTTTCGAGTATAAAAGTAGATAGCTGTTAGAAGTTTGCTCAAAAAACATTTTGCACTTACACAAATACTACTTATCAAAAGTAATTTTCAAAACATCTGCTTTGTTAACACTCTTGAGGACTGATAAAAGAGTTAAACGCAAAGCAAATCGCCGCACTAAGGCGTTTTCCAAACATTTTCAAAACACACAAAGCAAAAAGGTATTTCAAAACGAGCAAACCTCTAAGAGCCTGTGGAAAACCACAGATGGAAAGGGTGTTAACACCTTCCCTTTCCATAATCTACCTCCCTTACTCAGAAAATTCTCGAAAAGGTCTTTTTCTGTTCTTTTCACCCTTTCCTTTGTCGGATAAAAGAAAAGACGGTGGCGACTCTTGCTTACCGCAATATTTGCAAACACAAACGTAAAACCAGTACAGTATTAAACAATCAGTTTTGCCACCGTATCAGTGTCTAACTTAGATCTCCAACCTTGCAAATCCCAGTAAAAGATTCAAAATCAACCATAGTCAAATAACGGAAATACACCCATATAGAATCAGTCAACAAAAAAAATCCCAGCTTTAAGCTCTGAATTCTACCTAGAAACTCTAATCTCGATTCCTTAAGTTCCTGAGAAACAATAATTAAATATTAATAACTATAGTATAATAATAAGTAGGACGTTAAAAGTCCCATCATCATATTTTACCGCGATTTTTAAGTAAATGGAAGTGATGTTCTCTTTCAGAAAATAAAAAAAAAATAAAAAAACATATGGTTAATTTAGAAAATGAAGAAGAAAACAGAGTGAAATCAGAAAGATGAAGAGGACGAAGAAGAGAACAGTAGAGAGAGGAGCGATGGAATCTGGCGAAGACATTGGAGATTTGGGATTTTAGCAAACCTACTGTGGATGAAGAGAGTGTTGTTGTTGAGGCAGAGAGGGAGATGAAATATTAGGGTTCGTAGGATTTGAACTGTTGATGAAAAGAAATGTTTGTTGTTGTGCCTTTTTATTAACCATCATTCTGAAAGCAAAATTAATTGATGGAATTGGAAAAGCTTTACCATGGTTTCGTGGAAAAGAATTTACATTAGTAATGATTCAATAAATTAAATGATGGAATTGGAAAATATTTATCATTGTTTTAATGCAAAGTCACGCTTGAACATAATAATAGATAAAAAATAAATGAAATCAATAATAAAAAAAAAATAGAATTACATTAATTAAAACTTTTCTCTTATAGCAAGATATAAAAAAGGTAGAATGACTGAGAGTTTGCGAAGTGTCAAAATTGTCAAAAAAACTCATCTTGCTTTATTCTATTATATGATTAATTAAAAATTAAATTAAATAGTTTGCAAATCCTTATTAACTGGTGGTTTAAATAGTCTTTTGGTCACTGTAAGTTGGCGTGTTTTTATTTTTCGTCCCTATATCTGTTTTTTGTGTGGATAAAGTCCTTAAATGTTGAATTTCATTTGATTTTAGTCCCTAAAATTAAAATTCGCAGGAAATCTACAGGTTTCCTACAGATTTTCCTTCAAATTTTCCTACGGATTTTAACTTTAGAGAGTAAAACCAAAAGGATTTTGACATTCAAGGAACATTTCCACAAAAAAGAAAAAGATACATGGACGAAAATAAAAAACACACCAACTTACAAGGACCAAAAGACTACTTATGCCTTAATTTAAAATTCTGATAATGCTAGATTGGATGTCTTCACTAGGGTTCAAACCTTAATACTCACAGTTGTGTGTGTGAATTTCTAATAGTTGTTACCACATTGTCGTCTATAGACAAAAAATATATTTATTAGGTACTAAAAAAGTAATATATGTTCTTGTTTAGATATTAATGTTAAATAAACTTGACAAAATGTGTTTCATACTTGAACTTGAACTGTGATTGATTGGTGATGATGGACTTCTGATGCTGTGGTATGGATCTTAGAAACAGCGGTACATAGGTGGACCTGCAACGTTAACACTCTAACACCCAAGTCAATTACTGAGTCCAAAATGAGTGAAGTGAAAATATGAGTTCAGAAAGTGTACGTTGTGTCTCACTTGTGTCAATTATATATGAAGGATAACTTTAATAGATTTTGCATTAGTGGGTTTAACACTTGAGTCTCATTTGCATTGGACCTTTGACCGACCCAAAACAATGAAAGTAAGATATATTATACAAAGATTATATATATATATATATATATATATATATATATATATATATATATATATATATATATATATATATATATATATATATATATATATATATATATATATATATATATATATATATATATATATATATATATATATATATATATATATATATATATATATATATATATATATATATATATATATAAGAGCCTTTGTTTGTCTAAGTCTAAGTCTGCTTGTAGCAGCACTTCTGAGACAAGTAAAGAAAATGACTCTAGCATTGCACATCAAAATCAACATCATCTTCAACTTGGTCAAAGCATGTCTCAAACAGCTTCTTTTACCGAGTTACTCACTGCCGGAATTGGTCATAATAATCAGATTCATCATGCTGGTTTCTCAGGACATTCCCCATTTGCTAGTGAAAATGAAAACCAGTCAGATATGATTCACCTGCAGCATTTTCCATTCATGTCTGACCCACATCTTATGCAACCATCTGTGGTTAATTCTTCTTCATCCTCGTCTTCTCATCATGATAATTACAATCTCAACTTCACCATATCCTCTTCGGGCCTTGTTGGTTACAATAGGGGGACCCTTCAGTCCAATTCACTTTTGCCTCACTTCCACAGGTTTTCAACTATGGATCATGGATCATCAACAACAACATCATCATCCAATAATTTACCTACTTTCTTCACAGGACCTCCTGTTCCTCATCCTCCTCTTGCTGCTACTCCATCCATGGATCAACAACTTCATTTCTCACCTCTCTTTGACGCTCGCTTGCAACTTTTCTATCGCGATGGAAGCCACCATTCAGATCAGAAGGACAACAAATGCAATAAGAACTAAGTTCTTCATGGAAGACCCCGTTTTCCTTTCTTCCAAGTAAGCCCCCACAACTCAAAATTTGGAGCTCTTATATTCCTCCATCAAACTCTTCACTATTTTGGAGATTGATTTATAATCCTCTCTCAAGCAGTTTTTAAGGGGAAAAAAAATATAAAGAAACACATAATAAAGTTATCATAAAACGAATAGTACTTTTTAAAAGAAAATTTAATTTAAATCTAAATCATATATTTAACTGTCATGGAAGTATATATAAAGAAGAGCATAGAAATTAAATCCATTGATGGCATAGTAACGTTTGGTTGAATAAGAACATAAAGTTTACTCTATTAAAAATTAGAAAATCTAACAAAAGAAACAATAAAACAACCGTACTAGTCCTGAAAGAAGCATTACATATAACTCAAAACCGAATGAAAAAAAATTAAACAATACTCTTAGCCATCCTCACTCTTTAGCATCTTCATTCTTCTTCGTTTTCGAAACCACAGTTGAATTCTTCAGCTCTTTACTTTCTTCAATTTCTTGTGACTCATTGCTATTGAGTAAAAGGTATAACTTTTCATTAACCCTAAATGACCAAATGTCAAGTTTTTGATTTTCTTTAAATTTATTCTCCAACAAAACATGTGTCCAATCTTGATGAAGAATATAAATGCTAGTAGTCTTCATGTTCCACTTCTTCAAAAACAACGAGAATTCGTTAAAACAAGGATCTAACACAGTCACTTTTATACCAATCGGTTTTTCTTCTTGATCCCTTGTTTCCAAGGTTGCCTTTTCTATTTCTGTGAGGAAATCAGATTTGATTTGTGTAATTGGCATTGAAAGACGATTGAGATTATTGTTGAGATCTGACTTAAACAATTCCTTACACATGATATATTTAATATCACTACCATTCAACACTTTGATCATGTCATTAACATGACTAGGCAATTCTGGTGGCGGTGACAACAAAATTTCTTTTTTGTGAATTATTGGTTTCCTCCTAATTGCTGATTTT
Source organism: Vicia faba (assembly GCA_948472305.1). Taxonomy (NCBI): domain Eukaryota; kingdom Viridiplantae; phylum Streptophyta; class Magnoliopsida; order Fabales; family Fabaceae; genus Vicia; species Vicia faba. The sequence continues at coordinate 520,323,313 of OX451739.1, read as the reverse complement.
GGTTTCACTCTTCTACCTTCATCAAAGATGATATCTTTATTACTTGGACAACAACTTTTTTCATCATTGACTTCTACTTTTTTCACATTACTTTGTGAAATAAGAGAGAGATTTGTTTCTTCACTCAAAATGCGATTGATTTTTTCAATTTGGGTTAACTCATCTTTAGTATAAAATTGTGGAGAAATTTGAGATAACACTCTATGCAAAGAAAAATGAGGTAATGGATCAAATTTCTTTTCCATTGTTTTCAACTGTTGCATATATGCATTGATCTTCTTCTCAATAGCCATAGCTTTCTTTTGCAACATCACTTCTGGATTTTGTAAAACTGCAGTGTTCTTTATGGACATTGATTTCTTTTCTTTCTCGATAATGTGTTGATTAAATGTTTGTGATTTTAAGTGTTTATCAAATGTCTATTTATAATTTATGAAGATTTAAAATTAAAAACTAAATCATATAATATCTTTTCATATATTTCAATTTTCTTATCATATGAAGATTTGATGCAAAAATCTAGATAATTCTGTTATAGTGAATTTATTTGGTTGGTGACCATTCAAAGTGAATACACAAATTCCATGGAGCTATGTTTTTAATTTTAAGATAATGATATATAGCAAACGTAAAATAAGGCTAATTTGTTTACTTAAATCTTTTGGTTAGATTTGTGTCAAAAAAAAATCTTTTGGTTAGAAAATTTCTGTATATATTTCATTTCACCATTTATAATAGGCTAAATTTTGTTATCAAATAAAAAAATATTTGATTTAAAATCTTGATCAATCATTGTATATATAAAAAGATTGGATACTACTCATTCAATTCAACATCTTATGAAGTTAGGAAAGAAAATCAATCTAAACTTTAAATTTAAATTTAAAATTTAAAACTTTTCAACCAATACTTAGGACATAATTTCGTTACTATTATTTTTTTGGACACTTGGTTCATTTTGAAATGCAAGAAAAATTTTCTGCTAAATTTTCTCCTTAAATCTAGTAGAAAGCAAATGGAATAGCAACATGTTATTTGGCAATTGGTAAATTTATGTAGCTAAAGAAGGTGGTTAGTTATGGTAATTTTCTACTTATAATTATTTTTCATCTTAAAATTATTTTTTTATTTTTTATTTAATATAAATTTTAATCACTATAATTTTTTATTTTATTTATTTATATTTTTATGGTTATTTATGTTAGTTTTTTTTTAATAATTTTTTTATGTATTCTATTTTATATTTTATAAAATTTTAAAGTATTCATTTTTTTAATTATTTTATAATATTAATATTTAATAATAAGTTATTTTATGCATTCAAAAGTTGTTATTATAACACATAATTTATTTTGTGTTGAGAGTTATAATATGAATCAAGTATACTCAATTTTTTTGACATTACATGATAAGTTATGACTTTTTAATTATTTAATGTTATAAATTTTATTTTCAAAAAAATATTTATGAAATTTTCACTTTTGAACATCATATTACTTATTTAAAATTATAAGAATAAAAATGTAAATTAAAAATAAATTTTTTCCCCTCCTCTTATGAACCAAACATATTTTTAATCAAAATTTCTCATTTCTCATCCCCTCCTCTCTTTTGGACCAAATATATATATATATATATATATATATATATATATATATATATATATATATATATATATATATATATATATATATATATATATATATATATATATATATATATATATATATATATATATGATTGAAAAAAATCTCTCCCCTCCCATCTTCTTCCCTCCATTAAAATCTTTCTCCTCCCCTCCCTCTCAATTGAATCAAATAGACCCTTAAGAAGTTTGGTTTGCAATCTAAAAAGAAAATAGTGACACAGCTTGTTGTCCGCGTGCCTTCTATTTCTGTATTAACTTAATTTTTCTTGAAAATAATAATAATTACTTATAAAAATAAAAATAAGCACGGTAATGATGATGATGATGATGATGGGTTGAAGATGAAGAAAAGTTGGAAAGTGATTTTGATGGTAAGATTCTGAAGTTGAAGTTGTTGTTGCGGTTTAGGTGAAAAAAGGATTTTTTTTTTTTTGGAATAACCATGTATTAAAAATTTTGTCCGCAAATAACCATGTTTCAGAAAAAATTACGCAAATAGCCATATTTCAGATGACTCCCCAAAGGAAGAGCCATCTCACTTGGCGCCTACACCTACTTTTTAAGGGGATGCGCCATCTCACTTGGCGCCTAGGTGCTTAGGGCTTGCCCTAAGCCAAGTGAGATGGCGCCTTAGTGCATTTGCTAGGGCAATTTTCACATTTTTTTCAATGCAGTGCGTTACGTATTCGATATAGGATCAACAAAATTGACTTTTTATTTACAAAATATAATTACACACATAACTATTACATAAAAAAAACAGATTAATCAGTGGTCCCCCGAAACCCGGTAATGACCCCCGGTTCTGCATCCCCGTCCTCGCCTTTCCTGTGCTGGGTGTCGTCGCGTTTCCTGTTGTGGGAGGGTCGATGGCCTAGCTAGGTCAATGCGTTCCGGATCCATGAAATTAGTCAGATCTCCATATATAGAAGATCCGCTTTGGTACAGTCGGTTACCCATACCCTCAAAGTTTGGTCGTGTTGGCGGTGGGTGGGGTTCCATGGTTGGTCTGTAGCATTGATCGTCTAATTACGGGGGGTAGAAAGGAAATGGATCTTGGGGTGTTTGGTATTGAGGATGTTTGGTGGTTTGGTGATATTGTGGTTGATGGTAAGTTGGGTCGGTTGGTTCATAATCTTCCAACATTCCCAGATCAGGGCTAAGGCTGGATGTTGAGGGGCCCATATTGGGATATACAGAAGACTGAAATTGTGTGTGAGGTATGCGGGTGTGTTGGTATTGTGATTGGAATTGCGGTTGGATGTGAGGCATATGGGGGTATTGGTACTGAGGTGGTGATTGTGGTTGGTTGTGGGGCATGTGGGTGTAATTGTATTGTGGTGGCGACTGTGGTTAGGTGTTTGTGGTTCTGTTTCATCTGGAGGGTTGGTGGGAGGTTGATGTGTTTTGGGTTTGTTGTTGGGGAAATGAGGGTTGTGCCTATTGTGTTCGTGGGTCAACCAAATACCTTGGATAAGACACGTGCATTTCAGGGGTACTAACCAATCTGTACCAAGATAAATACTGATATGTGTGTCGCATATTACCTTGGTTGAGGAAAACTGGGAATTGTAAGACAAGTCGGTGATGCCTCTGCCACATCTTACACCATTCTGGAGCAAAGTCTTTCCAGTTGATAAGACCCCATTGGGCGTCGACCCTTTTGAGATGCCACGGGGACAAACAAGTCAGATCGCTGGGTATCTCTTGATGCATTCTGAACTGCATCTTCACACGGTCGTTGTGGTGCATCTCCACAACATTGAACCGTATGATTGCAGTCTTTGCACTCCAAGTTGCTGCATCCTCGGGGTTTGGTTCATGGCCCAAACCCAAATATGGTCTCCAAACAAACTGCAGATAAAATTAAATATGGTTAATGAAAACGTAATATATAAATATTTAAAAGTAGAAAAGTTGAAAGGTACGACGTACATCATCCAGGCCTAGGTGATCCAATAGATTACGGTATAGTGCTACATTGAATCTTGGATTCTTGCCGTAATCCATACACCTCACGCAATACCTAAAGGAAATGAAAAAATTTTTATTTTTATCATATATTTGGTGAAGAGATGAATAGTAATAAATTATATAACTTGATGACTTACTTTGTTGCATACGGGAAAACGAATGTGTTGTTGTTGACGGGGTTTAGGGACTCCATCCTCCACCAACCCCAGGCTTGAAGTAAAAAAGCGCAGCCATAAAATGTACATTTTTCCTTGATTGCATTTTTGCACAAGGAACTGTATAGGTGGGCTAAAACAGCAGAACCCCAACTATACTTTCTAGTTTTTTCGAAGTCTCTAAGTAAATTTAAATACATAAAATTTGCACTATTTCCCGTACTTTCGGGAAATAAAAAGGTTCCAAATAGTATCATTATATAAGTTCTAGCTTTTATTACCTTGGGTAGCTCGGAGGAATTTTCGTTTAATTCCAGAGTCGCATAATGATTTTTTAGCTCAGTTAGTAGTATACCCTCACCTCTCGCACCACCACCTTCAACCATATCCCTGCCCAACAATTCTTCACACAGAGAATTGGGTTGTTGAACCGGCCCGTTAACTGCCTTACCATCGACAGGGAGACCCAATAACATGTACACGTCCTCTAGCGTGACGACACATTCACCTATTGGTAGGTGAAATGTATGGGTCTCTGGTCTCCACCTTTCCAACATTGCAAGTATGAACTTTGAATCAATTGTGCAGTTGGAGATCCTTATAATGTTTCTGAAACCAGCGTATTCCAGATATAGTACGATCAATGGGTCGGGAGCAAGGTAGTTGTGTGACCGGATTCTGAATATTTTGGTATCCTAAGTTAATAATGTAAAAGGTGTAAGAGTGAGTAAGATGAAAAAAGCATTGCTAGAAGTATGAAAAATGTATAACTATAAAAGAAACTTACAAATGCTGCAATGTTGTCCCTTGTGACTTTGTGAGAACCATCCATTGTGAGAAGAGCCATTGTTGAAAATGCATGAGATTAGGAAAGAGTTTGAAATTGTAAGAGATTATGAAAGACTTTATAGCAGAGAGTGAGACGATTGTGGATACGAGAGAAGTATGTAATGATCTGTATTTATAGGGAAAAAAATTTCATTGAGTAACTGAGGTGATAGGTGGGTGCATGCATGCATGATAAGTGTCACTGTTGCAGTGTAGGTGCAGGCTACGTGGTAGCCTTGGAGAAGGCATCTCTAGCATGCATGTAACACGATTGGACATGAAGGGAGGCGCCATTGGACTTGGCGAAAGAGTACAAAAATGAAAAGTGTTGCCATCCCCATTGGCGAATAAGAGGTGGCTTTAATTGCAAGCTTCTCAAGTCATATTTAAAGCATGTGTTTTGCTGAAGACAACATGGACATCAACATTCAAAGGATGTGCAAAAAGCTTATCAACATCATATAAAAGTCTTGAAGATTATTGAAGATTATTGAAGAATTATTGAAGAATCATCAAATATCAAATGGTATAAATAATTCTTAATCTTGAATATAGATGTTCACAAAAAAATATGCATTCATAATCATATACATATCCAACATGGTTTCACTTAAGAAAAACTTTGTTTAAAATCTTTTTCAAAAAGAATTTTTGAAAATTAACTTTCAGGAACCGGTTCCTCCCTAACTGGGAACCGGGTTCCAAAACTTGTTCAAAAACATGTCCCTGGAATTTGTACCAGGAACCGGGTTGTACCAATAGGGGAACCGGTTCCTGTGTGATATTTTTGAAATATGACTTATAACGTTCACTAAGAACCGGGTTCTGTCAGTGTCGGAACCGGTTCCTAGCGAACCAGTGCAGCTTTTCTTTTGGTTTTTAAACATTTTTCAAGTGGTATCTTTTCATGAATGCATTGCAACTTTTCATATGAATTGGCATGAATGAAGAGGTTCTTATGACTTTATAAAATGCTGCAGATTTTCTTATTTCAAAAAATGCTTCAATTTTCAAATTAACAAAAAACCTTCTTCAATAAAATATTTTCTCATTCATTCAAATTTGAATTCATACTTTCATGTGTTCATAATTTTGTGAAACTTGCCATATACACTTTCATTAAATCATTACAAGTTTCATACATACATTGTGAACATTTATATACATTGTTTGAGAATTGTTTTTATCTTGAAGAAGAAGATCAATTGAAGATTGATAGTGCTATCCATCTACTTCAAATAAATCATTGTATTACTTAAAGAAATTATTCCCTTACTATCCAGGACTGTTGGAAGTAAGTGTTATGATTTGAAGAGGATTGTTCTTCATTCACATTAGTGTTTGTTTGGTCTTAAAGGTGTTAAGAACCTTTGATCACCCTATAGGTTAGATAGTAAGCATAGGCTGTACAATCATTCTAACTATAGTGAAATCTCTTTCGTGTTGGAAAGGGGACTGGAGTACTCTCGGATTGTGAGGGGAACTAGGATATATCACCGTGTTTTTTACTTTTCCGCATTTATCGCTTTCATCACCATAATCAGGAAAAGATAAAGATATAATCAAAACCTTCAAACACTTAACCAAAAATTACTACCAAGCATTCTCATAAAACCGAATAAATTTTTATAAGACCTAATTCACCCCCCCCCCCCTCTTAGGCACTCTGAGACTTACAATTGGCATCAGAGCAAGTTATAGGTAACTTGTTCCTAAAGATCCAGAATGGCTTCCGCAAATCATCAACCAGTTTTCAGAGATGGTGGTAGTAACAACAAGCCTCCTCTATTCTGTGGTGAATATTTTGACTTCTGGAAAATATGCATGAAGGCGCATTTAGAAGCACAAGGAGAGGAAGTATGGGATGCTGTTGAAAATGGTCCATTTATCCCAATATCAGTAATCAATGGCATTGGTTCTGCAAAGCCCAAAACTGCATGGGACGACGATGATAAAAAGAAAGTTCTCTATAACAAAAAGGCAATAAACCTTCTTCAAGGTGCACTCAGTATGGACAAATTTTTCTGTGTCTCGAACTGCAAAACAGCAAAAGAAATATGGGATACCCTGGTTCAAACTCATGAAGGAACGGCTGAAGTAAAAAGATCAAGGCTAAATACCTTGAGTCAAGAATATGAACTATTTTGAATGCAGCCCGGAGAATCCATTCTTGACTTACAAAATAGATTTGTGCATTTGACAAATCACTTAAATGCTCTTGGTAAAATCTTGACAAATGATGAACTCAACTTGAAAATCCTTAGATCATTGACTAGGGAATGGCAACCAAAGGTAACGGCAATCTCGGAAAAGAAGAGTCTCTCCGTAATGACTTCCGCTACATTATTTGGCAAACTTCAAGAATACGAAACGGAACTCGGTAGACTTGAAAAACATGAAAATTTAGAGAAGAAATCCAAAGGCATTGCTTTGAAAGTTGATTCAAAAGAAAGTCAAGATAAAGATGCATCAGAGGAAGATGAAAACTTCTTGCTTCTTGTAAAAAGGTTAGGAAAATATTTTGGTCATAAAAATAATCTTCATAATGCTAACTTTGTCAAAAGGAAGAAATTTTATAATCATAAAGATAAAGAAGCATCCACATCAACACAAGATGTCACATGTTATGAATGTAGAAAGCAAGGTCACATAAAGCCGGATTGTCCAAAACTCTCCAAGAAAAATGGATTCAAAGGCAAACAGGAGTTCAAGAACAAAAAGGCTTATGTTGCATGGGAAGATAATGAGATAAGTTCTTCATCCGATTCGGAAAGCGACGAATGTGCAAATCTAGCATTAATGGTTTCACATCACTCCGACGATGAAGAAGAGGTTAGTAATGAATTTAATCTTTTTTATGATGATGTTCAAGATGCTATTGATGAACTCTTGAAAGAATGCAAAAGTTTATACAAAAAGGTGTCAAATCAAGAAAAAGAACTTCTAATTTGTTTAGAAAAAATTGACACCATGACTAAAGATTTTGATCTTCAAAAACAGAATTTTATTAAAGAAAAAGAAAACTTTGCATGCTCCAAGTGTGAATCAAATGTCTTTCAAATTGTTCAATTGAAAAGAGTCATTGAACGATATGAAAAAGGACAAATAGGATTGGAAGGATTACTAAGCCAACAACGTTATCCAAATGATAAAAGGGGTCTTGGTTATGTGAATTCTAAGAAACCAAGTAACAATCCCACTGTTTTTGTAAAGGCTAGTAATAGTTCTAATCCCAAGAAAGTAGAAAAGAAGCAAGTTGTTCATAATCATCAAAAGAAAAAGGCTAATGTATCGAAAAAGAAAACATTTCCTAAGAAGAAATCTTATCCTTCTAGATATAGAAGCAACTTTGAACCTACTTGTTTTTATTGTGGTATTAAAGGCCATACACCTAATGCTTGATATGTTAGAAACTTTAGTATAGCAAGTGGGCATTATGTATGGGTGAAAAAGGGAACTAACTATGAAGGACCCAAGGCAACTTGGGTACCTAACAAAGAATAATTTGTTTGTGTAGGTATGCTTGAAATCCACATCAAATGTTTGGTATCTTGATAGTGGATGTTCAAAGCATATGACAGGAGATGTACACCAATTTTCATATCTAGTACATAAAGCCAAAGGGTATGTCACCTATGGAGACAACACCAAAGGAAAGATTCTTGGCGTTGGAATAGTTGGAACACCTTCATCCATTCAAATTGAGGATGTTCTCTATGTTGAAGGATTAAAGCATAACCTTCTTAGCATAAGTCAACTTTGTGATAGAGGGTTCAAGATCAAATTCAACAAAGAAGAATGTCTTATTATGGATGAGGCAACCAATGAGGTAAAACTCAAAGGTATAAGAACTAACAATATTTTTATGATTACATTAGATGATTTGTCTCTGAAGGTACAATGTCTTATGGTAAACAACAATGACGCTTGGTTATGGCACAAGAGGATTGCTCACATTCACATGGAGCACTTGAACAAATTGGTTATTCTGACGCGGATTATGCAGGTTGTAAAACTGATCGTAAAACCACAAGTGGTACTTGTCACATTATTGGAAATGCATTAGTATCATGGGCTTGTAAAAAGCAAGCATGTGTTGCTCTTAGCACGGCCGAAGCAGAATACATAGCAACGGGTAGTTGTTGTGCACAAATTCTTTGGCTCAAGCAACAACTCCGTGATTACGGACTTGATCTCGGATGCATTCCTCTTCGATGTGACAATACAAGTGCTATCAATATTACAAAGAATCCGGTCATGCATTTAAGAACCAAACATATAGATATTCGACATCATTTTCTCCGTGATCATGTACTTAAAGGAGATGTCGAAGTCACTTTTGTGGATACTCATAACCAACTCGCAGATATCTTCACAAAACCACTTGCTCGAGAACCATTCTTCAAAATCCGAAGAGAACTTGGTATTTTGGATGAAGGTGATATCTAAATGTTTCTCATAAGATGCACGTCTTAATTTTTTTTTTAAAATAAAATTGTTTCACTCTTTTTCCCCATCCTTTTTGATGTTAACAAAGGGGAAGAAGAATATGCATATGTGTTGTTTTGTTTCAAAGAAATTGCAGGCCCAAATAAATATCAAACTCACTCCAAAATTCAAAGAATCATGGACTTAGGGGGAGCCTTGCATTTGCTCAACATGTTTACTACACAAAACAACATAAAACATTTCAAGAATTGTTTTCAAGACTTGGTTGTCATCATCAAAAAGGGGGAGAATGTAATTGCAAGCTTCTCAAGTCATATTTAAAGCATGTGTTTTGATGAAGACAACATGGACATCAACATTCAAAGGATGTGCAAAAAGCTTATCAACATCATATAAAAGTCTTGAAGATTATTGAAGATTATTGAAGAATTATTGAAGAATCATCAAATATCAAATGGTATAAATAATTCTTAATCTTGAATATAGATGTTCACAAAAAAATATGCATTCATAATCATATACATATCCAACATGTTTTCACTTAAGAAAAACTTTGTTTAAAATCTTTTTCAAAAAGAATTTTTGAAAATTAACTTTCAGGAACCGGTTCCTCCCTAACAGGGAACCGGGTTCCAAAACATGTTCAAAAACATGTCCCTGGAATTTGTACCAGGAACCGGGTTGTACCAATAGGGGAACCGGTTCCTGCGTGATATTTTTGAAATCTGACTTATAACGTTCACTAAGAACCGGGTTCTGTCAGTGTCGGAACCGGTTCCTAGCGAACCAGTGCAGTTTTTCTTTTGGTTTTTAAACATTTTTCAAGTGGTATCTTTTCATGAATGCATTGCAACTTTTCATATGAATTGGCATGAATGAAGAGGTTCTTATGACTTTATAAAATGCTGCAAATTTTCTTATTTCAAAAAATGCTTCAATTTTCAAATTAACAAAAAACCTTCTTCAATAAACAATTTTATCATTCATTCAAATTTGAATTCATACTTTCATGTGTTCATAATTTTGTGAAACTTGCCATATACACTTTCATTAAATCATTACAAGTTTCATACATACATTGTGAACATTTATATACATTGTTTGAGAATTGTTTTTATCTTGAAGAAGAAGATCAATGGAAGATTGATAGTGTTATCCATCTACTTCAAATAAATCATTGTATTACTTAAAGAAATTATTCCCTTACTTTCCAGGACTGTTGGAAGTAAGTGTTGTGATTTGAAGAGGATTGTTCTTCATTCACATTAGTGTTTGTTTGGTCTTAAAGGTGTTAAGAACCTTTGATCACCCTGTAGGTTAGATAGTAAGCATAGGCTGTACAATCATTCTAACTATAGTGAAATCTCTTTCGTGTTGGAAAGGGGACTGGAGTACTCTCGGATTGTGAGGGGAACCAGGATATATCACCGTGTTCTTTACTTTTCCGCATTTATCGCTTTCATCACCATAATCAGGAAAAGATAAAGATATAATCAAAACCTTCAAACACTTAACCAAAAATTACTATCAAGCATTCTCATAAAACCGAATAAATTTTTATAAGACCTAATTCAGCCCCCCCCCCCCCCCCCCTCTTAGGCACTCTGAGACTTACAGTGGCATGGGTTGCAGAGTAGGCGCATGCTAGGTGACAGCCTTGGAGAAGGCATCTCTGAATGCATGTAACACTATTGGACGTGATGGGAGGAGCCTTAGAGGTTACAGTGTAGGTGAAGAGTAGGCGCAGGCTAGGTGGAAGCCTTGGAGAAGGTATCTCTGAATGCATGTAACACGATTGGAAATGAATGGAGGCGCCATTGGACTTGGCGAAAGAGTACAAAAATGAAAGGTGTCGCCATCCCCATTGGCGAATAAGAGGTGGCATGGGTTGCAAAGTAGGCTCAGGCTAGGTGACAGCCTTGGAGAAGGTATATCTGAATGCATGTAACACTATTGGACGTGATGGGAGGAGCCTTAGAGGTTACAGTGTAGGTGCAGGCTAGGTGGCAGCCTTGGAGAAGGCATCTCTGAATGCATGTAACACGATTGGACATGAAGGGAGGCGCCATTGGACTTGGCGGAAGAGTACAAAAATGAAATGTGTCGCCAACCCCATTGGTGAATAAGAGGTGGCATGGGTTGCAGAGTAGGCGCAGGCTAGGTGACAGCCTTGGAGAAGGCATCTCTGAATGCATGTAACACTATTGGACGTGATGGGAGGAGCCTTTGAGGTTACAGCCTTGGTTAATTCAAATTCAGTATGACCTATTTAGTCTTACATTTATCAAAACACTGATTCACTTAATCTCTCAAACACTAGAACATTCAAAAATTCCTGCAAATAACTCATAAACTTCAAACCTTCCAACCTTCAAACAGTCATACACAATGGCCTCTGCACCCCAATATGTCATCAGTGCACATTTCAACAGTGAGACATACATTTGTCCCACCTCTGGGTTTTTGTTTAGAGACACAGACAACATTCGATTTTGTTTAAACATGAAAGCCAATTTCTTGTACTTCAAAAAATGATTGGAGGCCAAACTTGGACGAGGCTCCGTGACACAAATATTTTATCAGAATCCGGTTTTTTTGTAACAACCAAATAATATTTTATAAGGTTGAGGTTCAAGATGAAGAGGATCTTCAGAATATGTTTTCCAGTCATGAGTATTTTGGGTACGACTCTATTGAGTTGTACATTATGCTATGAGAGCCTCAGCTGTCACAAGTGGTTGATCCTTTGGAGACCGAACAAGCAGAAGTAGATGCAGTTGATGAAGAAGAAGAAGATGACGAGTTGGAGTTTGACGAAATGGTAAATGATGATTCCGAAGATGATGGGATACCTGGTATTCCTGAAAACGAGATCTACACACCACCTCCGCACATGAAAGACTTCAACATGTGCGGAGATGAACCGTCTTCTGATTTATTTTTCAATCCGTATATGCAGTCGGATGAAAACTTAAAAGAGAAAGAAAAATTTCGTAACAGAGAAGAATGTATCAGAGCCATCAAAAAAATCCACATGCTCAACTCGGTCGATTTTAAGGTGGACCGTGTAAATCCAGAAAGGTACAAGATCAAGTGTGTCCACCCTGATTGTATGTTCAAGCTCACTGCATCATACAAATTAAGAGGTGATTGTTGGGTTATAGGTTCCATGTCTAACCACACTTGTGTCAGTTCTACTCAATCACTAGATCATCGAAAACTTAATTATGATCTCATTTGTCAAGAAATCCTACCACTCGTCAGCAACGATCCATCTTTGAAGGTGAAAACCATAATCTACCACATCACTACGGTATTTAACTATACTCCATCTTACCGAAAGGTGTGGTTAGCAGAGACCAAGGCGATTGAAAAGGTATATGGAAACTGGGAGGAGTCATACCAAGAACTTCATCGCTACCTGAATGCACTCCAGACTTATTCTCCGGGTACTATTTACATTCTGGAAACAGTGCCAGCATACGCCCCGGATGGTAGTCAACTCAAAAGAAATGGAATATTCAGTCGAGTGTTTTGGGATTTTCAACCTTGCATCACAGAGTTTACGTCATGCAAACCAATTATACAAATTGATGGGACTTGGTTGTATGGGAAATACAAAGGCACGCTACTGATGGCAGTTGCACAAGATGGCAACAATAACATTTTCCCAATTGCCTTTGCCCTAGTCGAGGGGGAGACTGGTGGTGCTTGGAGCTTTTTTCTCAAAAATCTGCGAACACACGTGGCTCCTCAACCAGATCTCTGTTTGATCTCGGATAGACATGCATCCATTGAAAGTGCATACAATAATCCTGCAAACGGTTGGCATGACCCTCCTTCTACGCATGTCTATTGCGTTAGACATATTGTCCAAAATTTCACGAGGGAGATCAAAGATAAAACACTTAGGAAAGCGGTTATGAATGCGGGATATGCATTGACATAACCTACATTCAAATATTATCGCAATTAGATCCGTTTGTCAAATCCGGAAGCCGGTAGGTGGATCGATAATATTCTGGTAGAAAAATGGACTATGTCATACGATAATGGCCAAAGATGGGGCCACATGACAACAAATCTAATTGAATCGATGAATGGGGTATTCAAAGGCATAGGAAACCTCTCGGTCACTGCTTTGGTAAAATCAACATATTTTAGGATGGCTTCGTTGTTTGCTAAAAGAGGTGAAATGTGGAATGCGGTGTTGCAATCTGGACAACTATGGAGTGAAAGCTGCATGAAATACATTAAGGCGGAAAGTTCCAAAGCCAACACCCATATGGTTATACGGTTTGACCGACACAGCCACAACTTTATTGTCAAAGAGACAATTGACAACAACGAGGGCCTGCCAAGACAAGAATATAGGGTTTTACTGTTAGAACATAGTTTGATTCTACAACCCTCAATTAGAGTTTTGATGATAACAAAATACAAGAATAAATAAATTGTAAGATTTATATATAAGACATATATGCTACTTAAAATTATGTTGTGTATTTACAGAAACTCTTATGGAATCAGCATCAGAAGATCAATATCAACATCAGCATCAGAAGATATGTCAGCATCAGAAGATCAAACATATGCTACACGCTGAAGTTACCAGATCATACGCTGAAGCCTGATGAACAGAATCTGCGCATAAAATACTCTGACTCTGATCAAGATCCTAACCAAGTCATCATCACTCAGAAGCGTCAGCATAAAGGAAAGAACACTCTGATTATCATTAGCAGAACACTCTGAAGCATTACTATGCAATTAAGACAGATTAATTACCAACGACTTTATTCCAAGACAAGATCTTCTCAAAAAGGAAAGAATGTTATTATCATTGAAAGTGATTTATGGAAAACCAACGTATCTTTTCCTAGGCTTTATAAATAAGTCTGTGTGAGAAAAGAAAAGGCTAATAATCTACACGCATATACACGCCTACGTAAACGAACTCTCTCATTCAAACTGTTAAAGCTTTCAACCACGCCTACTCAAAAGCATTAGCAGTCCAGTTTCATTCTAAGCTTAATATTGTGTATTATCACAGTTGTGATATATAGTTTTATTAGAAAACATCAAACACACTTTTGTTCAATTATCTGTAAGAGAATTTCCTTGAGATAAACCGGTCTGTGGTTAGACTCAAGAAGGCTTTGACAGTTGTTAAAGTAGTTGTGTAATCAGTTGATTATAGTGGATTAAGACCTCGTTGGAGAGAGGCGAAATCACCTTGACGGGTGGATTGGAGTAGTTTGAGATCAAACGAACCAGGATAAAAATACAGTGTTGTCTGCAACTTTTATTTAAGATTTACAATTCAACCCCCCCCCCCCCCCTTCTTGTGTTTTTCACATCTTCAATTGGCATCAGAGCGCCTGGTTCTGAGCTTATAACACTTAACCGTGTCAGTACAAGATCCAGCGTCAGAAAAACACAATGGCAGGACCACATCCAAACATCAGCAATGACAACAATGAAGAAAGAGACAGATTCAGTGGCAAACCTCCAGTCTTTGATGGAGAAAACTTTGACTACTGGAAAGACAGAATTGAAAGCTTCTTTCTTGCCCATGATGCTGATCTGTGGGACATGGTGACTGATGGATACACGCACCCAGTGGATGGAAGTGGTCAGAAGATTGACAGGAAGGCAATGTCTGATTAGCAAAAGCGTGATTTCAGAAATCACCACAAGGCCAGAACAATTCTTCTCAGCGCCATCTCTTATTCTGAATATGAAAAGATATCAAATAGAGACATTGCAAAGAATATGTTTGACTCTCTGAGAATGACGCATGAAGGCAACATTCAAGTCAAAGAAACCAAAGCTCTTGCGCTCATTCAGAAGTATGAGGCATTCAAGATGGAAGAAAGTGAATCAATAGAAACGATGTTCTCAAGATTTCAAATTCTGGTTGCTGGTCTCAAAGTTCTTGACAAAGGGTATTCCACTACTGATCATGTTAAGAAGATCATCAGAAGCTTGCTAAAACAGTGGAGGCCAATGGTCACAGCGCTTAAGCTAGCCAAGGATCTCAACAAAATCTCTCTGGAGGAACTTGTCAGCTCCCTCAGAAGTCACGAGATAGAGCTAGAAGCAGATGAACCACAAAAGCAAGGTAAGCCATTAGCTTTAAAATCTAACAGAAAATCTGACTCCAAGGTTTTGCAGGCTGTAGAAGAAACCTCTGATGGGTCTTCATCAAGAGAAGATGAACTATCTCTCCTCTCCAGAAGGGTGAACCAATTGTGGAAGCAGAGGCAAAGGAAGTTCAGGAATCCCAGAAGATCAGAGAATCAGAATGAATCCTTCTCCAGATATAGAAGGTCAGAATCATCCTCTGGACACAGAAGATCTGAAGGCTCTTCAGGAAGCAGAAAGCCAAACAACAAAGACATCATCTGCTATGAATGTAACGAGCAAGGGCACTACAAAAGCGATTGCCCAAAGCTTCAGAAGGAAAAGCCCAAAAATAAGTTTGGCAAGGAAAAGAAGAAAAGTCTCATGGCTACATGGGATGATTCTGACACATCTGAAGCTGACTCAGAATCAGATGATGAAAGAGCAAACATAGCTCTCATGGCAAACATAATAGAAGACAGTGAAGCTTCTGAGTCAGACTCTGAATCAGATAAAGAAGAGGTATTTCCCGACTTTGCTATAAACTTTACTAAGGCTGAACTAGCTGAAAGCCTTAATGAAATTCTGGAAAGATATCAGCAGATCAGAGTCAAATTCAGAAACCTGAAAAGGAATCTTGCTTCTGACTCTGATAAGACTGAGAGTCTCAAATTGGAGAATTCTGAGTTAAAAGATAAAATTTCAAAATTAGAAAATCTATTGCAAAACTCCCAGCAGTGCTGATGAGATCATTAAGGAGTGTGATCACAGCTTTCAGAAGTTTCTAGCTAAAAACATAGATAGAAGCAAAATGGCTTCAATGATCTATGGAGTTAGCATAAATGGCAGAAAAGGAATAGGATACCAAGGTAAGGTACCTACACCAAAGAATGCCATGGATTTAGTTATAAAACGCACTTCACTTGATTCACACTTTGTATATAGGCACACACACACGACATCAAATATACAAGTAGTAATTATTCTGTCAAACCAAAATTCAACCAGAGTTTTGGTAAAACTAACAAATCAGGACCCAAGAAAATATGAGTACCTAAGGATAAAATAATACATGTGGCAGATATCTTTAGCAGCAAAGCAGAAACACCAATCATGGTACCTGGACTCTGGCTGCTCACGACACATGACGGAAAGAAAGCATATATTCCAAATCCTGGAATTTAAGCCTGGAGGCCACGTAGGATTTGGAGGCAATCAGAGGGGAAAAATCATTGGCTCTGGAACAGTAGGTAATGGAAATCTTCCCTCTATAAGTAATGTTTTATTAGTAGATGGATTAATGCATAATCTGTTATCCATAAGTCAATTAAGTGATAACGGTTATGATATAATCTTTAATCAAAATTCATGCAAAGCTGTTAGTCAGAAAGATGGGACTATCCTATTTAATGGAAAGAGGAGAAACAACATTTATAAAATAAAACTTTCTGAACTAAAAAGTCAGAATGTAAAGTGTCTTATGTCTGTTAACAGCGAGCAATGGATCTGGCACAGAAGATTGAGACATGTTAGTATGAGAAGAATATCTCAGATTAACAAACTCAATATGGTCAGAGGACTTCCTAACCTGAAGTTCAATTCAGATGCTCTGTGTGAAGCATGTCAGAAAGGCAAGTTTGCAAAACCAGCTTTCAAATCTAAAAACGTTGTTTCCACCTCTAAGCCATTAGAACTTCTGCACATTGACTTATTTGGACCAGTTAAAACTGCTTCAGTCAGTGGCAAGAAGTATGGGTTAGTAATCGTAGATGACTATAGCAGATGGACATGGGTAAAGTTCTTAAGACACAAGGACGAGTCACACTCTGTGTTTGTCATCTTCTGCAACCAAGTTCAGAATGAAAAGGATCTTAGAATTGTCAAAGTCATAAGTGATCATGGTGGAGAATTTGAAAACAAAGATTTTGAGTCATTCTTTAATGACAAAGGCATTCTGCATGATTTCTCTTGTCCTAGAACTCCCCAGCAAAATGGAGTTGTAGAACGAAAGAACAGAACATTGCAAGAAATGGCCAGAACCATGATCAACGAGACTAACGTTGCTAAGATCTTCTGGGCAGAAGTAATAAACACAGCGTGTTATATTCAGAATAGAATCTCTATAAGACCTATTCTGGAAAAGACTCCATATGAATTGTGGAAGAACAGAAAGCCCAACATTTCTTATTTTCATCCATTTGGATGCACATGCTTTATTTTTGAATACAAAAAATTATTTGAACAAGTTTGACTCTAAAGCACAAAAGTGTATTATGTTAGGATACTCTGAACGCTCAAGAGGGTATAGAGTATATAATACAGAAACACAAATTATGGAAGAGTCAATCAGTGTTCGTTTTGATGATAAGCTTGACTCTCAAAAGTCAAAGCAGAATGAAGTATTTGCAGGTATGGAAGTTGAATTCACAGGTACAGAAGACAAGTCATCAGAAGCTCTTAACAGAGACACTCCCTCAACATCAGAAAGAGGCACTGCAAGCAATCCAGCACCTTCTGTTGATCAACTTCAGAAAATACTATCCAGAAGCAGCTTGAATCACCCAGAAGAAACAATCTTAGGAAGAAAGGAAGATCCAATCAGAACAAGATCTAGCTTCAGAAACTCTGAAGAATCCCTCATGGGACTGGTTTCTCTAATTGAACCATCATCAATTGATGAAGCACTTCTGGACAATGACTGGATTCTAGCAATGCAAGAGGAGCTGAATCAATTCACAAGAAATGACGTATGGGATCTAGTTCCTAAACCAAAAGGATTCAACATCATTGGAACAAAATGGGTGTTCAGAAACAAACTGAATGAACAAGGTGAAGTCATCAGAAACAAGGCACGATTGGTAGCACAAGGTTATAGTCAGCAAGAGGGGATAGACTATATAGAAACCTTTGCTCCAGTCGCCAGGTTAGAATCTATCAGACTTTTAATTTCATTTGCTGTAAATAAAGGCATCACTCTGTATCAGATGGATGTTAAGAGTGCATTCTTAAATGGATATATAGAAGAAGAGGTATATGTGCACCAACCCCCTGGTTTTGAAAGTTCCAAAAATCCAGAATATGTTTTCAAACTAAAGAAGTCACTCTATGGTCTGAAACAAGCTCCCAGAGCTTGGTATGAAAGACTAAGTAACTTCCTGTTAGAAAAGGAATTCACCAGAGGGAAAGTGGACACAACTCTATTCTGTAAGACAGTTAAGAATGACATTTTAGTATGTCAGATTTATGTTGATGATATCATATTTGGATCTACTAAACCTTCTCTGGGAAGAAAGTTTGCTAAGTGTATGCAGGCAGAATTTGAGATGAGCCTAATGGGGGAACTGAAATTCTTTCTGGGCATTCAGATCAATCAAACCCCAGAAGGAACTTACATTCATCAGAGAAAATATGTCAGAGAACTTCTGAAGAAATTTGATCTCTCAGAATGTAAGCCATCAAAGATTCCAATGCATCCCACGTGCATTCTAGAAAGAGAAGAGGTAAGCAAAAAGGTAGAACAAAAGGTCTACAGAGGTATGATTGGTTCTCTTCTTTATCTGACAGCTTCAAGGCCTGATATTTTATTCAGTGTATGCATTTGTGCAAGATTCCAATCAGATCCTAGAGAATCTCACTTAACAGCAGTTAAGCGAATTTTCAAGTATCTGAAAGGTACTACTAATCTGGGTTTGTTTTATAGAAAATCAAGTGAGTACGGCTTAGTAGGATACTGTGATGCTGATTTTGCTGGAGACAAAGTTGAACGTAAAAGCACTTCTGGAAGCTGCCAGTTTCTGGGAGAAAATCTGATCTCATGGTCCAGCAAAAGACAATCCACAATTGCTCTATCAACAGCAGAAGCTGAATACATAACAGCAGCTGGATGTAGCACACAAATGCTCTGGATGAAAAGTCAACTTGAGGACTTCCAGATATTTGAGAGTAACATTCCTATCCTCTGTGACAATACTTCTGCTATTTGCTTAAGTAAAAATCCTATTTTTCATTCTAGGGCTAAGCATATAGAAATAAAACATCATTTTATTAGGGACTATATTCAGAAAGAGATTTTAAATTTTAAATTTATTAACACAGACCATCAATGGGCTGATATTTTTACAAAACCACTTTCTGAAGATAGGTTCAACTTCATTCTGAAACATCTCAGCATGAAGCTCTGCCCAGAATAAAAATGTTTTGATTCTATATATTAACCTTCAGAACTTTGTTTATTTTTCTGTGAACTTCTGATCAATCTTCTTTCAGAATCTTAGAGGTGCAGATTGTATCAGAATCTATCCATGAAGATCTGAGCGCTTCATTTCCAGGACAGAGATGTGCTGTTCACTCAAGCAAACAAGTGGTATCCAATCATCAGCCATTTTCTGAGGTTGAACACGCGTTCACGTTTCTGAAAAGGCAAATGCGCTGATTGGATGCATTGAGACACATGTCATGGGTAACCGTTCCAAATATCTTTCTGAATCCCCTAAAATCAGCTATCATTAAATGCTAATAATCATTATTAATTTCTCTCTCTTACACGTTTATGTTTTCAAAACCTTTTTAGAAAACTATTTAAACACACTTCACACCATTTACACTTTTTACCTTCACTTTCGTTTTCTCTCAGTATTTCTGATTTCAGTGTTCTTACTTTCTCAAGAAAAACCCTTTCAATCTTTTTCAAAAACCTCGTGTGAACAATGGCTTCTTCCAGCATTCCTACTGCAGGTTCCCATAAAACTGTTTCATCTGACTCTCCTACCAAATTCCCCATCAAGTCCAATCACAATTCTTGACTCTCCTACTCCCTCACCAAAAGCCAAGTCAGAAGACCACAACAAGATTGTCATTGATTTAACAGTCTTTGAACGTCTTGCTGCCATCAACCACAAAACAGCCATCCCTAAACCAAAACATCCTGATGTTGGTTCCCGCATATTGAACTTTGAAACAGAAATACAGAAGTGGATCACTTCTCTGAAACAAGCAAGTCTGGAACTGGTTGATCCTGCTGTATCAGACCTCCTCTGGACAAAACTCAGAAGATGGGTATGCTCTGAAACCTTTATGTTGCAAGACCAGAGCTACGGACAAGCTCAACAGAACTTCAACAATCTGCTGAAAGAAATTGAAGGTCCAGTTCTGAGCAAGCTGCTTAAGGAAGAAGTTCTCCATCTGGACATTGCTCCTTGGTCTAAACAGCGTCCAGCATCCAAAGTTCAACCTGTAGAAGAACAGATAATTCCGGTTGAAGACTTGGGTCAAGAAGAAGATAATGAAGAAAGCTCTGAGAAGCACCCTGTTTCTGAAGATCCTCAAGCTTCCTCTCTTGACAGGCAAACTCTTGAAGACTTGAAAAGATCTGATATTCTGATGAATGAAAGAATGGATAAGCAGGACACCAAAATTGATTCTATAGCGAACATGTTATCTCAGCAACAGGAAACCAACACCCAAATCAAGAGCATGTTGGAGGCTTTGTTCACACAACTTCCTCATCCTTCTTAGAAATTTCCTTGTTGTTTTTATAACTTGTTTATCTGTAATATTTCTACATGTTCTGAACTTATCATTGCTTCTGTTTTTAATATAAATGCATTTTCAGCTCTGACTATTTTAACTCTGATTATTTGTGCTTTTTGATAACTGACAAAAATGGGGAGAAAGAATGATATTTTTCAATAACGGATTACTGAGACATAAGTCTCAAACAATCTAACACTCTGATATATTTGAATTTCTTTCTTCTGAAAAGCTTACAGGTACTAAACTCTGATGAATCCGATGAACTCTGATACAGTAAAGTTCTGATGCTCAAAGTCTCATGGAAATAAAGGGAAGTAATCAACACAGGGGGAGTTTTTCTCTTCGTTGCTCTGATACCTTTTATTCCTTATCTTTAATCTCTGATACCTTTTACTCGTTATTTTTTAATCTCTGATACCTTTTATTCTTTATTTTTAATTGAAAAAATCTGGTTTTTGTCATCATCAAAAAGGGGGAGATTGTTAGAACATAGTTTGATTCTACAACCCTCAATTAGAGTTTTGATGATAACAAAATACAAGAATAAATAAATTGTAAGATTTATATATAAGACATATATGCTACTTAAAATTATGTTGTGTATTTACAGAAACTTTTATGGAATCAGCATCAGAAGATCAATATCAACATCAGCATCAGAAGATATGTCAACATCAGAAGATCAAACATGTGCTACACGCTGAAGTTACCAGATCATACGCTGAAGCCTGATGAACAGAATCTGCGCATAAAATACTCTGACTCTGATCAAGATCCTAACCAAGTCATCAACACTCAGAAGCGTCAACATAAAGGAAAGAACACTCTGATTATCATTAGCAGAACACTCTGAAGCGTTACTATGCAATCAAGACAGATTAATTACCAACGGTTTTATTCCAAGACAAGATCTTCTCAAAAAGGAAAGAACGTTATTATCATTGAAAGTGATTTATGGACAACCAATGTATCTCTTCCTAGGCTTTATAAATAAGTTTGTGTGAGAAAAGAAAAGGCTAATAATCTACACGCATATACACGCCTACATAAACGAACTCTCTCATTCAAACTGCTAAAGCTTTCAACCACGCCTACTCAAAAGCATTAGCAGTCCAGTTTCATTCTAAGCTTAATATTGTGTATTATCACAGTTGTGATATATAGTTTTATTAGAAAACATCAAACACACTTTTGTTCAATTATCTGTAAGAGAATTTCCTTGAGATAAACCAGTCTGTGGTTAGACTCAAGAAGGCTTTAACAGTTGTTAAAGTAGTTGTGTAATCAGTTGATTATAGTGGATTAAGACCTTGTTGGAGAGAGGAGAAATCACATTGACGGGTGGACTGGAGTAGTTTGAGATCAAACGAACCAGGATAAAAATACAGTGTTGTCTGCAACTTTGATTTAAGATTTACAATTCAACCCCCCCTTCTTGTGTTTTTCACATCTTCATGTACTACCTTCTCGTTGGTGCAATTGTGGCAAGTTTCAAGCCTTTCGTATGCCTTGCTTTCATGTCATTTCCGCGTGTGCCTATACTCATCAAGACGCGCTACAACTTCTGTCATACATTTACAAATCTGAAACGTTGCTCAACGTTTACAACAACAACTTCCCTTTGGTAGCAAAACCAGATTATTGGCCTGCATACGACGGCAAAATATTATGGCACAATGACCAAATGCAAAGGAATAAAAAGGGTCGTCCCAAAAGTAAGCGCATCACAACCGAAATGGACTCCCTTGACAAGCTGGAAAGAAAGTGTGGTTTATGTCGTCAGGTCGGACACAATCGCAAAAATTGTCTGAATCGGGCTACTGCCTCAACCACATAAAAATTGTATTACATAAAATCTTTCCTTTATTATGTTGTAAACATGAAGGTTTTTCATTAACAATATTTGTTACAATAAACATTGCGCGAACAAGAAAAAAAACACGATAATCCATCTACGAAATTACAACTGTTAAAACAATATCATATGACCCATGCATCATCAACATTACGTCGCTGTCTGTTTTGACTTCTTCCAACCAAACATTAGGTCTTCCTGTCGCAAGTGAGGTTGTTGTTCCTCTTTGCTGGATCCTTCTAATTTTTCCCCTCCACGATGTCTCCATCTAGCCGTCGCATCAACTCCTGCTTCAGACGCTCCATGGAGTGAATGTGCCAGAATTTCATTTTTATCGAAGGTTTTGTGTCAGAGAAGATAACATAACCATCTCTGGTAAAAATCATGGGCGATGTCATGACGCAAATAACAGAGTAAAAAATAAGAAAACAGTGCGAGAAAGTGTGAGAAATGACGGAGAAACGGACGAATTATTCATAAAAACAACATTTTGCCCTAGGAGCCAAGTGAGATGGCGCCTCCTCTCACTTTTAAAGTGCATGCGCCATCTCACTTGGCTAAAAGAGAGAGGAGGCGCCAAGTGGGATGGCGCCTAGGGCATAATGCTTAGTGGAAGCGCCAAGTGAGATGGCTCCTCCTTTGGGGAGTCATCTAAAACATGGTTATTTGCGTAATTTTTTTCGAAACATGGTTATTTGCGATTTTTTTTAATACATGGTTATTCCAAAAAAAAATTCTGAAAAAAGATATGACATGAACTATGATTCCCTACAGTTACAGCCTCGTGCATTCACGCATTCAAGCATTGATAGTCGTTCAAATAAGATTGGACTACTCTGATATCATCATCGTAAAATAATAAGTAGATTATCTCAAGAGTTGTAGCAGCCAAACAAACACTATATGTTTTCTTGTACTTTGAGAATTAACCATAAAACAACTTTATGATATGTTTGGTTTAGAAGAAAAGTTGTGAAGAGAGAAATAAGTAAAAGAGAGTATAAGAAGATAAAATAAATAAATTTGAAATATTAACTAATTTAACAGAGAAAAAAAAAAGAAATAGAGAAGATAAAAGTCTTACATAATTTTGAAAATATTATAATACCCTTATAACAAATAGTATTTTTAATTAAACAAATTTAATTATTTTATTTAAATTCAATTAATTAATTAACTATTCTCTTTATAAAAAAAATTAATCATTTCTAATGTTTATTTTGTATAAAACTTATATATTTTTTATAAATCAACCAACATATGTTATAAGAATGTGACGTTTATGAAGTATATATATATATACTTTATAAATTGATAATTTATATAAGGGTATACATATCATTCTGTAACAGAAAAACAATAACAAACAAATGAATCTAACATCCATCTATGTAAATGGATAAATACAGGATTAAATGTGGAAATATTCTAGCTACCAATATCTATCAGCACTTTCTCTTCAAAAGTGGAGAGAAACAAAACTGGAGAGAAACAAAGTACAAGGGCCCTACACATTTTAGTCTCTTATCCCTATTTTTTTTATGTGCCAAACAGAATCTCTTGTATTTCACTCTCTTCTTAATCTCTTTCTCAACTTCTATTATTTCAATCAGACCCTTAGTACAGAAATAAATATATAACTTATTACCGATATGATATGATTGTGGTTTACTTTCTATCATTATAAATTTGAATTTGCTTCCTTCTATTGCCTTATAACAAATTTAATTTAATTTTATTTATCCATCTCTATTTAATATTTATTTATGACTAAAAAATATTCATTGATATGAGTGATAAATAAATTTATTATAAATATATAAAAAGTAAAGTATCTGAAAATCCATGTTATACCCCTCTGATTATTAGTAGAAACTTTTCTAATTCTATTTTTCTATTTTCAATATTGTCTTATTACACATAAGAGCATTCACATCCATACTACTCATATTAATAGTATAAGTGGGTCCCATCTAATATAATATATTACTTTACACTTCTCAATTATTTAAACCACTTAATTATATTTTCTAAATATCCATACTACTTACTTAAAACTCTAACATGAGTCCCACAAAATTACATTATGTTTTTTGGACGGTAACATGTTATTTGAAAATTTAATCCAACAGCTATACATGCTACAAGCTAATATATTTATTAAAAGCTACGATCCCTTTTTTGGATACGGTGCCAATTAATACTACTATCATTTGTCTTCTATTATCAATACTACTCTGACTACAGTAGTACACATAGACATAAGCCACAACGATATTTATGCTCTAAGCTGCTATTAGATTCATTTAGTCATTAATACGGCTGATGTGTCATATCAAGATTTTTTGTTACAATTTAAATTTATTTTAATTTCATAATTAGTGACGGGTAGTATAATTTTAGTGGGTCCAATGGAGATTTGAAATGGCAATCAATAGTGTAACTACGTTCACATTTTTTTGTTACAATTTAAATTTATTTTAATTCCATAATTAGTGAAAGGTAGTACAACTTACACGGGTCCAATGCAAATTTGAAATGACAATTAATAGTGTGCTGCTATGGTTCACGAGACTTTGAAAAACTGCTTCAAAAAATAAAACTCACAACTTCCCATATTCAATCGTTATTAAGACTTTTCATTTTCTATGTTCAATGTCAAACATATAGACTCTAAGAATGCCAAACTAACCACAACCTCTCATCCTTCAAGCTTCAAGTTACTACCACTTATGTAAGTTTTGTATCGTCAATTTGTTCAATTTTGGTTTCATTTAGACATTCATTTGTGATTATATGATATTTGTTTTGTTCTTACAGCTTAGAAGTTTGTGGTCTTCAATTTTCTGCAAGCAATCAAACAAAAAAATCAGAATAAAAAATCAACCCAATTGAAACCCAATTCCAAAACTTGTGATACAGATTCCAAGCTACAAACAAAAACATTCAGAAGAAAGAACAAACAGACAGACATGCTAGATTCATCACTTAGTCGTAACAAAAGGAACACTATGCCAAAATTAAATTTAGACAGCGCCACATAAACATCGCTTATGCCTTAAGCGCTGCTATAGGTTTTCAGAAAGAAAGAAAATTAAAAAATTAGAGTAAGCGCTGCTAAAGGTATACTATAGACAGCGCTTATTATAAGCGCTGCTATAGGCCTTACCATAGACAACGCTTCCTTTCCCTAAGCGTTGCTATAGGTTTTCAATAAAAATAAAAAATAAAATAAGAATAAGCGCTGCTAAAGTGTATACCTTAGACAACGCTTACTAAAAGCGCTGCTAAAGGTGTGATAAAGGGTATACCTTAGACAGCGCTTTTAAGAAGCACTGCTAAAGGCATTACTCTAAAGCGCTGCTAAAGATAATACCTTTAGCAGCGCTTCTTGAAAGCGCTGTCTAAGGTAATTAAATTGTTTCTAAATCCCTAAATTGGTTATCAGATTTCAAAAACCCCACTTTATACAAACGAAACCCCACACACCCAGAAAACGCAATTGTTCATCTTCTTCTCCAACTCGTCTCCTCCCTCCTCACCGTCCAACCGTGGTTCATCTTCTTCTCCAACTCGCTTCCTGATTCGTTGTCTCGTTGCAAACTTCAGATTCTCCGGTTATACGAGGGCAAGGGCCAGAGGCACGTTGTTGGGAAACTTCAGATTCGTTGTCCAGAAAGCTGTTGTTGGGAAACTTCAGATTTGTTACCACCATCTCCTCGTGAAGAAGAAGTTTCACAAAACCAGTTTCACTATAAGGTAAAATTTCTTCATCCTTCTATATTTTTTTCTATGGTTAACTCAATGTTGCATAAGTAAAACAAATGTCATAAAACTTACCAAATAGAGGCTATGCAAGCACTTGGAGCAACCTTCTAAACCAGGAAATCCATTAACATCATTGCTACTACTCAAGCAATTCGTCTCTAACCTCTTCACATTTTCATTTCCAACAAGATTTCCACTATGAGTAACCTTAAACGATTCAGTACAGCTCAAAGGATGAAGCCTAACCCCACAATAACAATAAACCACATCACAAGTCTCATTAGGTTGAAAAAGCTCAATTCCTCTTACTTTCAAAGCCCTTCCCAAATCACTCTCACATGTCTCAGAATCATCTGGCAACAGAGGCATATCATAAGATGCAACAGCATGTCCATGTTCCAAACCAGAAGAAACCCTTCCTGTTCCAAGAGCAGTAGCAGAATAAGCAGAATATAACCAAGCAGCTAACACAGGACAACATCTACTATGCTGAAGCTTATCATAAGAATCACCGCCACCACGTTTGTTGGATTTGATATTGCATGCGTTTTTGATTCCATTGAAGTGTTCATCTGAGAGAGATAAAGGACATCTTGCAATATCAGCTTGTTTAGGGAAAGCAGGGATGGTTCCTTGTGAAGAGGAATTTGTTGTGACAGTTTGAACAGTTGTTGCATATGGTATAGGAAGGGACACAATATAGCAAGGAATTATGAAGAAAATGAACAAGTTTAGGAGAACATTATGGTTGAAACATTTTGTCAGTAACATGGTGTGCAAGTGAAGTGATGTGGTTTTTTTGTTGAATGAAATGAAGGAAGGGAATATTGGTGGTGAGGTATGGGTATGGTAGCCCCTAATGTTAGGGACATAAGTGACAAGTAAAGGGAAAATAAAGATGCTGTGGGGTTTTGCGAACTTTGGCAGCATGCTAGTACTATCTCTCTAAATTCATGCTAGTAATTACTTTTGTGGAACCAAAGTTTTTTATTCACATTTTTTACTGTCGATTTTTATGCTAGAGGAGTTAAAGTTGTTAAGTTAAACAACTTGTATTATATACTAATAATGGTCATATTTAATGATGTATCCAACAAAGTTTTTGTAGGCAAGTCTTAGGTATTGAGAAACCAAAAATTGAGAAAAAAATATGACTTTGCTTAAAACAGCGGCAGCTAGGTGTATGCCTAGAAACAACAATATCTATAACCAACTCTCACAAACAGACCCTACAACAACACCGGATACGAGGCCTCCTATGGTTACAATAGTTGCATTCCTTACCAGACAAGTTAAGTCCTGAGACATTAGCTTAACGTAAATTAGGCAGGTAAAAAGTTAAAATTAAAATGACTTTAAACTATCTACATTGTAGAAACATGTTTTGGATATCAAATATTCATTAAATTTAAGGTGTAAGTCAATTGGACTATAATATGTCTTATTGAAATGGTATTCAATTGGACTATAATAAAAGTCTCTCAAATGTGAGAGGATTGGACATTACTTTGGATTATGGGGGTGATCATGGATAAGTTCCAAGTGTTTATCTCTCTTCTCTTATCTCTATATCTCCGACACTTTAGTTTAAATTGGATTTTATCTAAAATTTATAAATAAAAATATTAAACTCTAATACAACTCAAACCTCCCTCTTATTCTTATGTTTTTCTCTCCTTTAAGTCGATTTATATTTGGTTAGATGTTTGGTTTCATGGAGAGTAGTGTTCAGGTTAACACATCCTTTCTTACTTCTTCTCATTACTTAATAGTAAGTCATATCATTGATCTTGTAATAAGTAATTGATATACATTGTTGGCAGAAGGTGTATCTCTAGTTTCCCTTACATAACCTGCTGCTCTTAGTCAAGGGTTTTATGATGTATTTCTTCCGTATGGTAAATCATTTTAACATGGAGTATTTGAAAAAAGAGGAATCCAGAACTTTGGGATGACAAACATGAACCTGTTGATGGAGTGATAGTTCGAACATAATGTATGCTTAGCTCATGTAGACATGCCTGCAAGGAACAAAGGAATCACATCATGTAAATCCTCCATCTAATATTCAACTTAGTAATAGTAAAAAATAACACAAATCATGAATCTTCGAATGAGTTCACAACTAAGCTAATGTCTCTAAAATTGTAATGTTGACGATCATTGATTGAATATGTTATAGGACCACAACAGTAACATGAACTAGGCCTCTAAGGTTGGACCACATTCGTGGCTATGCTCCTTTCACTCACACGTTACAATCCTCATTTCTAGAATTGTTTTAATCACATGTTTGATTTTTGTTGACAACACAGACTCTTTAAATTCATTGTACTCCCATCGCATTATACCGTTTTGTGCCTTAATTAGTGTTTTTGTTTAACTTAGATAATAGTTAAAACCATGAATAAAAAATGGATGTGTGCCGATCGATTGTCAAAAGAGTACGAGAATGGGGTATTAGAGTTCGTTAAGTTTGCTGTTGAACATGCTGAAGACCCGAATAGAATGAATTTTCCTTGCTTGGGTTGTTGTTATGTGGATCGGGTTAACGCAGATGGATTGAAATCACATTTACTAATGCGCGGAATTGATCGAAGTTATACGTGTTGGAAATTTCATGGTGAGAAAAGCATCGAGAATGTTGAACCGGGGGTGAAAAGTAATGCGACCTATGTTTCGTACGACAATGCCACGAATACATATGATTGTGATCGGGTTGAAGAGATTGCAGAAGCACTTGAAGAAGATCTTCAAGATTGTCCCAAAATGTTTGAGAGGTTGGTAAGTGATGCGGAGAAACTGTTGTATAAAGATTGCCCCAAATTCACAATATTGTCTGCGGTATTAAAATTGTACAACTTAAAGGCGCGCAATGGATGGTCGGATAAAAGTTTCACACAGTTATTAGCCCTTTTGAGAGATATGCTTCCTGAGGATAATATTCTTCCTAATCGAACCTACGAGGCCAAAAAAATGTTGTGCTCTATTGGAATGAGCTATGATAAGATACATGCATGTCTAAATGATTGTATTTTGTTTCGAAACGAATATGCATCGTTGAATGAGTGCCCAAAGTGTGGTTTATCTCGATATAAGAAAAAATTATCTCCAGCGAAAGTCTTATGGTATTTTCCTATTATTCTGAGATTTATACGCATGTTTCGTAGTGAAACTGATGCTAGACACTTGACTTGGCATGCAGATGAAAGAATTATCGATGGAAAGTTTCGACATCCGGCAGATGGACCACAGTGGAAGAAAATTGATAATGATTATCCTGATTTTGGAGGAGAAACAAGAAACCTTCTCTTGGAATTATCTACGGATGGAATGAACCCGCATGGTCTTCAAAGTATCTCACATTCCACATGGCATGTGATTCTTATGATTTATAACCTACCTTCATGGCTATGTATGAAGCGCAAGTACATGATGTTATCTATGTTAATTTCTGGGCCTAAACAACCAGGGAATGACATAGATGTATACTTGAAACCTTTAATCGAAGATTTGAAGATTTTGTGGGAGAACGGTGTGGAGGTTTATGATGGATATAGGAAAGAAAGTTTCAATTTGAGGGCGATGTTGTTTGGCACAATTAACGATTTTCCAACATATGGAAATCTATCCGGGTATAGCCTTAAAGGTGAAAAAGCGTGTCCTGTCTGTGAAGATGGAACCGATACGACACGATTGAAACTTTGTCAAAAGAATGTCTTTCTCGGTCATCGTAGATTCTTAAATTCAAAACATCAATATCGTGGATGGAGAAAAGCGTTCAATGGAAATACCGAACAACGTAGAGCTCCACCTGGATTGACAGGTGATCAAATTTGTGAAAAGGTGAAAGATGTGAGTATTCAGTTTGGCAAGCCTTTTGCACATAAAGTTGTCACAGGTGGGTGGAAGAAGAGGTTAATTTTTTTTGAATTGCCATATTGGAAATCTTTGTACGTAAGACATTTTCTTGATGTTATGCATATTGAAAAAAATGTATTTGAAAGTGTTATTGGTACGTTACTCAATATAAAAGGAAAGTCTAAGGATGGCCTTAAAGCAAGAGAGGACATGGTAGAGATGGGAATAAGAACTGAATTAGGACCCGTGATGAAAGGAAGACGAACATATCTACCACCTGCTTCTTATACTCTATCTAGAAAGGAAAAGAAAATATTGTGTAAGTTTCTGAGTGAAGTTAAAGTTCCAGAAGGTTACTCCTCAGACATTAGAACACTCGTGTCCATGAAAGACCTCAAGTTAAAGAGTCTGAAGACACATGATTGCCATGTCATAATGTAACATTTTCTACCAATAGGTATACGTTCTATTTTTCCAGAAAAAGTAAGAAGCGCTATAACTAAATTGTGTTTTTTTCCAGGTTAATTTGTAGTAAGGTGATCGATCCTGAGATCTTACCAGTATTACAAAAATAAATCGTTATTACTCTGTGTGACCTTGAAATGTATTTTCCTCCATCATTTTTTGACATTATGGTACATCTTGTTGTTCATCTTGTGAAAGAGACACAATTGTGTGGACCAGCTTATATGAGATGGATGTACCCTGTTGAACGTTATATGAAAATATTAAAAGGGTACGTGAAAAACCGAAGTCGTCCAGAGGGTTGTATCATTAAGTGATACGTTGTTGAAGAAGCGGTTGAGTTTTGTACTGATTTTTTATCCAATGTGCAATCCATTGGACTACCCAAATCTCATTTTTTTGAAAAAAAAGAAGGTAAAAAATTAATTGGAAATGAAATTGTGATAGTATCAAGGGATGAACGGGATCAAGTGCATTTGTATGTTCTGCACAATGACACTGAGGTTGAGCCGTTTGTTGAAATGCACAAGGCTATACTCCGAGGTGAGAATCAAAGTAGAAATGAAAATTGGATAGTACGAGAGCACAATCAAAGTTTTATACAGTGGTTTAAGGATCATATATATTCAAAGTTTCATTCAGATCCCGCTTCAATATCAGACAGGTTGAGATGTTTGGCATATGGTCTAAGTTCGATTGTGTTCTCTTATAGAGGATACGGAATTAATGGATACACATTTTATACCAAAGAACAAGATGAGAAAAGTACCATGCAAAATAGTGGTGTCACGGTGGTATGTGAAGCAATGCACATTTCTAGTATGAAGGACTTAAACCCCAAATATGAAAATTTGTCATATTTTGGGGTTATCAATCACATCTGGGTGTTTGATTACAAGAAGTTTCAGATTCCTATCTTTGGTTGCAAGTGGGTACATACTAGTGGCATACGAGTGGATAAGTCAGGGTTTTTTCAAGTGGATCTTAGTAGGGTGAGGTACAAATATGAGCCTTTTATTCTAGCCTCTCAAGCTAAACAAGTGTTCTATGTCACAGACCCGAAGAGTACGAAATGGTCTATAGTGCTTTTATCTAACAAAGTGATTGATGATAAAAGTGTGGATCAAGTTGATGTTGATGTTGAGAATGAGTCGTATATTAGAAACGATCGAGATGATGATACTACAGCGGATGAATCATATATCAGAAAAGATCATGATGAGGGAATTTCGATCAATCCCTCCGTCCGCGTTCTTAAGAGACAAGTAATTCGGAATCCAACCAAGAAAAGAAAGAGATGTTAGTGAAAGAGGTAATATATATTCCTCCATACCTGTTAACACTTAGCAAACTTCTAATAAATTATATATTTGTCATTTTATATACTCAATTGATATTTGTCATTTTATATGCTCAATTGATATTTGTCATTTTATATACTGAATAGATATTTGGAATTATATATTTGGAATTAAATATTTGTCATTAGATATTAATGTTTTTCTTTATTACATGTTAGATGGCTAGTAACGAGGAGCACCCTCACGATGATTCTATTAATGATGGAGACAATGATGGAGGAAAATCCAGTAAGGGAGTGGAAAAAGAAATAAAAAGAGGAAAAACTATTATGAAGAATATCATTCGTGATAGAGATAGTGGTATAAAATATGATGTGCATTGGAGTCCAAATGACCAATTAATTGAGCCTAACGGTTCTAAATTGACAAGTTACATTGGCACACTTGTAAGGAGAGAAATTCCAATAACTTGTGATGAGTGGAGAGATGATAAGCTGAATGATGCTAAAAACAAAATCTGGAGTGAGATACAGGTGCTTTAAATTATGTCTTTAAATTACGATTATGTACTTTAAATTATGTCTTTAAATTACTTATACTAACGCACTTTGTGTATGTTTTTTGTAGAGGTCTTTCAACATTGATGACAAAAGAAAAGATTATTGTCTTGGATTGGCCGGCAAAATACTAAGAGGGTTTAGAACATATTTAAACAGAAAATATCTTAGAGATACCGAAAAAAAATTTGTTGATGCAGAGCGTCCAGCAGAATATGCGGATGTGATTTCAGTTAAAGAATGGGATGTTTTTAAAGCCAAACGGAAAACCCCAAAATTTCAGAGTGTAAGTGAAGTAAATCGTCAAAGAGCATCATCTCCCGCATATCCATACAAAAAAGGGCGTTTGGGATATGCACGATTAGAACAAAAAATAGTAAGTATTTACAAATTGCAATGATATACTTGTTCATCAATAATTATAACTGAGCTTGTTTTTTGTGTTAATGTGTAGTTAAAAGAGGATAGTAGTTCGGAAACATCTCTTCTGGAGCATGTTTTGTGGAAGGCTGTCCGTGTGGGTAAGGATGGAGTTCTTAAAGAAGATGTACAACAAATTTTTGAAAAATGCGTAAGTATAACATTAATTCTAATTAAATCAAAATTTTATTAACATATAGTATTCATGTTTTTCCAATATTCATATGAATTTCAGGAGAGTCTGTCTTAGTCTACATCTCCACCAGATGATTGCAGGAGCATACTTAGTCGAGCATTAGATGTTCGTGAGTATTCTGGTCGGGTGAGGGGTAAAGGACATGAGGTTACTCCAAGCTCCTTGAAAAAGAACAATCCAAAGACAAAATCTGCTAGCAATAAAGAACTGCAGGCAAGGTTGGATGCATTAGAAGCTGAAGTTCTTGAATTGAGGAAGGAAAAAGCAAGACAGTACCAATCAGAAAGGGAAGCTTCGGGTGTTAAAGAAGCTAGTGACATAGCTAGTGTCAATTGTGCAGCTCAACCGAGTATTCCCGAGGTACTTACATATATTATTATGAAATTAAATTAGTGTAATTTATTTAACTGACATATATACACATTAACGATGTCATATTTATTATTGATTTTAGGGCATTTCACCTTGTCAACTCTTTTTAGGGACACCAAATTATCGCATGGTTGGCAAGGGAAAAGTCCATAACACTCTGGGAGAAGTACTTCATCATAAACCGCTCCCTTCTGGATATTTGAAAGTGTCGATTGATATTGCTTTAGAGGAGGGTGCGTTATTACCAATCCCAGATGAAGTTTAGGATGCAACATTGGTGGGAGAGGCAATGGGAGCGTTTGTTGCATGGCCGTCAAGGCTTGTTCGCATAGATGATGAGGTATAATTAAAACCGTTATGAACCTTTTCGTACTCAAATTTTTTAAGTTCGTTTTACTTACATTTTTTTTTGCATGGTAATGTTAGACTCCTACAAAACCCAAACCAAAAGATAAAGGCATTACGCGGCCAAAGGAGTCAGTGACAGCAAAAAAATAGGTACAACACAATTATATGATATTTATGCTTAGATAATGTTAATTTGTCGTCCTATACTTGACCACTCTAATTTTATGATATTTAGATTATTCCTGCTAAAGAGATTGAAGCTGTAAGTATGGGTAAGGAGCCTGTAATTAGCAACATTCCCACAGAAACAAAGAGTGTTACTAAGAGGACCGGGGCTAGAAAGAAAACAACTTCACAATATAGGTCGTGCCTTCAAACATTTATAAGCTTCACAACTATTTCGCAAGGTGGTACTTCTCTTATACCCCTGGATGAAGGGATTTATGGTTCTGAAGGCATGACAACAATTGGTAAGGAGGATTTGGAAGAAGTTTTTGGACACTTGACATTAGGCATGGCTGTTATCAATACATACATTAGGTATACTCCAATCAACTTTGTTTAATTAATTGCAGAATTTATTTACTCATTTCAATGAATAATTAATGGTAATGATGTTTTTATTTAAGATTTCGGTATGACAAGTTGATTCGCCCGCGTGGATTGGAGTCCAGATTCGCTTTCATAAATCCCAACATTGTCCACGCAGGGTCAATAATCTCAAAACCAGATGAAGTAATAGCATTTGTGCTCAGTTTATTTATGGCCAGCAAAGATACAGAAAAATTGTTCTTTTCACCATATAATACTGGCCCCAAGTAAGATTTTCATTCTAAATTTCCTCTATTATAATTTTTCGTTTTTTAACGTTGTGCAGAAAATTTCCATCTAACCTTTGTTTAATATTCCAGTGGACACTGGTTATTGGTTACAATTAATCCTGTGAGAGAAATTGTATATTATCTGGATTCATTGGGCAATGATTGGACAACATACTCAGATATGAAGAAGACGATTGACACGTAAGTGAGATTGTTCCAAAATATTACTGTGTATATTTAATTATTTATGTGCGATAGTTCTAAATATTCGTTATTATTTTATTATAGCATTCTACAAAGTTTTCGAGCACAAAGAGATATTCAAGTACCAAGGAGTAGAGTCAACAATAATTCTTGGATCAAAGTGGAGGTATAGATTTTCACAGTTTTGATTATATAGCGATGATACTTGATAAAACAAGTTAAGGTGTATATCTTGATGTATATCCGTATTTTCTTTCCATGTGTAGTGTCCTCGTCAGTGCAATGGTGTAGATTGCGGTTATTTTATGTTGAGGTTTATGAAAGAAACTATTTTTTTGGACCGATTAGAGATTCCATCCACGGTATGAATTTCTAACTTAGGAATTATTTTCATATTTCTCATAAAATGACTTAGTATTTTAATTAAATCATACTATGTTATATTATTATGTAGTACTTTGATGAATTCAAGTGTGCTTCATACTCAAAAGATCTATTGGATGAACTTATGGAGGATTGG
Organism: Vicia faba; assembly: GCA_948472305.1. Taxonomy (NCBI): domain Eukaryota; kingdom Viridiplantae; phylum Streptophyta; class Magnoliopsida; order Fabales; family Fabaceae; genus Vicia; species Vicia faba. The sequence continues at coordinate 520,287,913 of OX451739.1, read as the reverse complement.
TGCCAATTTGTTATGGAGTTGAGAGTTTTATTATAAGGTATAACTTTGAGTTTTGAGAATATAATATATGTCGTTATAGTTGTGTTACAATATTATTGTTTTTGTTGTTGTTATTTGGTAACTTGTATGAATTTTGATTTTGTTTTAGGTTATATAGGTGCAGCTCGATGTAGAAGATAGAGTTATTTTGTAATTCATCGTTGATTTTGTTTCATTGTTGTATATACTAATGTTGTTGTTGTGTATATTGTGCAAAAAGGATTGAAGAGATGAATATTGATGTAGTTATAATATTGTTTCATTGTTGTATATACTAATGTTGTTGTTGTGTATATTGTGCAAAAAGGATTGAAGAGATGAATATTGATGTTGTTATAATATTGTTTCATTGTGGTAAATATTAATGTTGTTGTTGTGTATATTGTGCAAAAAGGATTTAAGAGATGAATATTGATGTTGTTATAATATTGTTTCATTATGGTATATTGATGTTGTTGTTGTTTAAAATGTTATAATGAAGCTATAATTTCTGGTGCAAAAATGGTGAGATTAAATTTGATAGGCAGCGTTTTGTTTTAAATGAAAAAATATATATATTTAAAAAAATATTAAGGAAAAGCACTTCTAAAGGGGGGAATAGACAACGCTTTTAATGAGAAGCGCCGTCTAAAGTGATTGAAAAAAAAATATTAAAAAAATCATAAGGAAAAGCGCTGCTAAAGGGGAGGGAATAGACAGTGCTTTTCATGAAAGCGCTGTCTAAAGTGATTGAAAAAAAAAGATATATTAAAAATTAATAAGGAAAAGCGCTGCTAAAGGTGGGGGGGGGGGGGGGGAATAGACAAAACTTTTCATGAAAGCGCTGTCTAAAGTAATTGAAAAAAAAATTAAAAAATAATAAGGAAAAGCGCTGCTAAATGGGGGGAATAGACAGCGCTTTCCATAAAAGCGCTGTCTAAAGTGATTGAAAAAAAAATATTAAAAAATAATAAGGAAAAGCGCTGCTAAAGGGGGGGAATAGACAACGCTTTTACCAAGCGTTGTCTAAAGTTCCACATTGAAAGCGCTGTCTATAACTTTAGCAGCGGAGGTTTTAGCAGCGCTTTTAAGCGTTGTTAAAGGCCTAAAAAAGCGTTGTCTAATCCCTTGTTTGGCATAGTGGAATTACCGATTTTTCACAAATCGGACGACGACTTCGATGTGAGCTTTATGTATTTTCACTTTATATGTTTCTTCAATATCTCTGAGTTTCGGTTTTGAGGTATTGGGTAAGAGGGTTATATGTGTACCGGGCTGTGGAGGTTTTTTGTGTGATTTTGTGATGATTTTCGTTTCTTTTCTGATATGATGTTGTTGTTACTTATGGGGAATGAAGGGGTGGAATGCGGAATCAAGGTGTGAGCTGGCATAAGGGAAAAATGTGAACAAAAACTTACAAATATCTCTTTTGAAATTTTGTTTGCTCTGCACCGTAATATTGATTTTTACTGATGTAAAGTACTTCCTGATGCAAAGCTTTACTGATATAACTAACTGAGATGGTTGAAATTAGTTTTGCTTCAGAAATTGTAAGCTTCTAATACAAATTTATTGCATTTGGTCTATGAAGCAAAAAAATTTACTGATTCTGAAATGGTTTTTTTTACTGATTTAGTTCATGCTTAGGTGATTTGAATAGATTTTTCCATTAACATATTCTTCAAAAAGAAATAAGACTACTTGCACACATTTAGTAGATAGAAAGTAGAAACTATTCTATAGTTTTTGTTAGAACAAGATTGGTTCTGATCATATCTCAGAGTTTTGATGATAATAATAAAATATATTTTGTATAATTGATACTCTGATGAGCATATTTCTTTGTTTCAGGTAATGTCCTGACTGAAGTATTTTCTAAGGTGAAAATTATTTTACGTGCTGAGCTGAATAAAAATGAAGAAGTTCTTTGATGAAAGAACTATTTATTTTTAGCGTAAGTTTTGACGCTGGCTCTGATAAGAAGCTATTTAAAGCATCCTCTAATCTTAGCAAGTTTCCATACAAACTCTTTTCAGAAGTACTTTGCAAGCAAGCTCTGATGAGAAGTTATTTGCAAGCAAATTCTGAAGCAAGTTCTGAAAGATTAAAGAAGCAAACAGTCTTGTCAAGTTTCAGGAAACATGCTCTGACAATGCCGTTTGTTCATTTAATACAAAGACGACAAAAGCACTCAAGTGTCTCTACGCTAGTTCATTGAAAAGAACAATAATGCAAGCCAACACGCAAACATTAATTGCTCCTCGCTTTTGAAGGCAGTAACGGTCGTTTTCCTCATGCTATAAATAAAAGATCATTTATTGCAAGCCAACTACCCAACTAACGTGAAAATAATTCTGTTGCTCACAAACACTTTGTTATTTTCTCAAGTGCAAAACTTATCTTAGTGATAAATCACAGTTTGTGATATACTCCCTCCATTCTCTTTTATAAGAAAATTTTGACTTTTTAGATTCATTAAATAAATGATGTATTTAGACTATATATTTGTTAGATACATCAACTATTCAATGAACCTAAAAAATTAAAATTTTCTTATAAATAGGAATGAAGGGAGTAGCTTTCTAAGAAGCAATTTGTTTCACTATTGTAAAATTTAATTCTTGTAGTTGTTCCTTGAGAGACCAAGCTTGGTCAGATTTCTCAAGAAGGCTAGAACTAGTTTGAGTCTTAGTAGTGTTAGTCACTTGTAAGTTTACTTGTGCTTTGTATTGTTAGTCTCAACAGTTTGGTTGTGTGATCGTAATCTGTTTGATTATAGTAAATTAAGTCCTTATTGAGAAAGGCGAAATCACCTTGGCGGGTGGACTGGGGTAGTTTGAATTCAAACGAACAAGGATAAAAATAACCGTGTACAATATTAAACAATCGGTTCTGCCACCGTATCAGTGTCTAACTTAGATCTCCAACCTTGCAAATCCCAGTAAAAGATTCAAAATCAACCATAGTCAAATAACGAAAATACACCCATATAGAATCAGTCAACAAAAAAAATCGCCTGCTTTAAGCTCTGAATTCTACCTAGAAACTCTGATCTCGATTCCTTAAGTTCCTGAGAAACAATAATTAAATATTAATAACTATAGTATAATAATAAGTAGGACGTTAAAAGTCCCATCATCATATTTTACCGCGATTTTTAAGTAAATGGAAGTGATGTTCTCTTTCTGAAAATAAAAATAAAATAAAAAAACATATGGTTAATTTAGAAAATGAAGAAGAAAACAGAGTGAAATCAGAAAGATGAAGAGGACGAAGAAGAGAACAGTAGAGAGAGGAGCGATGGAATCTGGCGAAGACATTGGAGATTTGGGATTTTAGCAAACCTACTGTGGATGAAGAGAGTGTTGTTGTTGAGGCAGAGAGGGAGATGAAATATTAGGGTTCGTAGGATTTGAACTGTTGATGAAAAGAAATGTTTGTTGTTGTGCCTTTTTATTAACCATCATTCTGAAAGCAAAATTAATTGATGGAATTGGAAAAGCTTTACCATGGTTTCGTGGAAAAGAATTTACATTAGTAATGATTCAATAAATTAAATGATGGAATTGGAAAAGATTTATCATTGTTTTAATGCAAAGTCACGCTTGAACATAATAATAGATAAAAAATAAATGAAATCAATAATAAAAAAAAAATAGAATTACATTAATTAAAACTTTTCTCTTATAGCAAGATATAAAAAAGGTAGAATGACTGAGAGTTTGCGAAGTGTCAAAATTGTCAAAAAAACTCATCTTGCATTATTCTATTATATGATTAATTAAAAATTAAATTAAATAGTTTGCAAATCCTTATTAACTGGTGGTTTAAATAGTCTTTTGGTCACTGTAAGTTGGCGTGTTTTTATTTTTCGTCCCTATATCTGTTTTTTGTGTGGATAAAGTCCTTAAATGTTGAATTTCATTTGATTTTAGTCCCTAAAATTAAAATTCGCAGGAAATCTACAGGTTTCCTACAGATTTTCCTTCAAATTTTCCTACGGATTTTAACTTTAGAGAGTAAAACCAAAAGGATTTTGACATTCAAGGAACATTTCCACAAAAAAGAAAAAGATACATGGACGAAAATAAAAAACACACCAACTTACAAGGACCAAAAGACTACTTATGCCTTAATTTAAAATTCTGATAATGCTAGATTGGATGTCTTCACTAGGGTTCAAACCTTAATACTCACAGTTGTGTGTGTGAATTTCTAATAGTTGTTACCACATTGTCGTCTATAGACAAAAAATATATTTATTAGGTACTAAAAAAGTAATATATGTTCTTGTTTAGATATTAATGTTAAATAAACTTGACAAAATGTGTTTCATACTTGAACTTGAACTGTGATTGATTGGTGATGATGGACTTCTGATGCTGTGGTATGGATCTTAGAAACAGCGGTACATAGGTGGACCTGCAACGTTAACACTCTAACACCCAAGTCAATTACTGAGTCCAAAATGAGTGAAGTGAAAATATGAGTTCAGAAAGTGTACGTTGTGTCTCACTTGTGTCAATTATATATGAAGGATAACTTTAATAGATTTTGCATTAGTGGGTTTAACACTTGAGTCTCATTTGCATTGGACCTTTGACCGACCCAAAACAATGAAAGTAAGATATATTATACAAAGATTATATATATATATATAAGAGCCTTTGTTTGTCTAAGTCTAAGTCTGCTTGTAGCAGCACTTCTGAGACAAGTAAAGAAAATGACTCTAGCATTGCACATCAAAATCAACATCATCTTCAACTTGGTCAAAGCATGTCTCAAACAGCTTCTTTTACCGAGTTACTCACTGCCGGAATTGGTCATAATAATCAGATTCATCATGCTGGTTTCTCAGGACATTCCCCATTTGCTAGTGAAAATGAAAACCAGTCAGATATGATTCACCTGCAGCATTTTCCATTCATGTCTGACCCACATCTTATGCAACCATCTGTGGTTAATTCTTCTTCATCCTCGTCTTCTCATCATGATAATTACAATCTCAACTTCACCATATCCTCTTCGGGCCTTGTTGGTTACAATAGGGGGACCCTTCAGTCCAATTCACTTTTGCCTCACTTCCACAGGTTTTCAACTATGGATCATGGATCATCAACAACAACATCATCATCCAATAATTTACCTACTTTCTTCACAGGACCTCCTGTTCCTCATCCTCCTCTTGCTGCTACTCCATCCATGGATCAACAACTTCATTTCTCACCTCTCTTTGACGCTCGCTTGCAACTTTTCTATCGCGATGGAAGCCACCATTCAGATCAGAAGGACAACAAATGCAATAAGAACTAAGTTCTTCATGGAAGACCCCGTTTTCCTTTCTTCCAAGTAAGCCCCCACAACTCAAAATTTAATCTTTCTATGTTTTCCCTCACATTTGAGATTTTTAGATGTTACCCTTTTCATTTTTTTTATCTTGTTTTTATTTTTATTTTTTATCCCTAGACCAAACAGTAATAACCACTAGAAACTCACACTAACGGCCGAGTATTAAGATTCAAATCCTGATATAACGTCCAACCTAATAATATCAACGAGTTTTTATTCATCACTTACAGAGGGAGTAATTAGTACTAAACCTAAAGACATATACCAGATGAATATTTAATTATTTGAAAGATTATGTGTTGTTGGATTCATGTGGTGTGTGCAAAACAATGAGGCAGTGAGTGGCTATATCTTGGTAATGGTAAACAAATTGGCCACTACTGGACATTGTTTAAGGAGGTGCTGCTATGCTATCTGGTTAAAATATTTGTCATTTTGTTGAGTCCTGCACTCACTGCATGAATTGGCGTGAATAGGGTTTACAATCCATTGGCTGTCTCCTTTTCAGTTCTTTCATTGTCCTTGGTTCCCCTTCTCTCTAGCACCTTTGAGTTCATGCCATGTGTAACATTTCTCATGGCAAACACAGTGTGTAAATGCAAATAATCAAATTCAACTTTAGGACTTATGCATGTCAGTAACTATGTGGAAAAATATATACTATGATTAGTGACTTTTTCATATGGTGAAAGGTTCATGCATGTGTATAACCAAAACTTGACCCTTCAAGCATAGGAAGAAACAGATTCACAAAGTATTGAAAGTAATGATATTTATTCATCTTCATGTTTTACTGCAGCATATATATTAGAAGATATTTTGAAAACTATATAATAGCAAAGTGACATAATGATCAACAAAATTTGATGTATGTGTAAAACGTTTTTCTTTGTATATAATACCAAAAAGTTGTCCAGAATACCAATGTCTGGTGGAATGGGAAGACAATGACCATTTGAATAGCTACCACTCATAGATACAACTGTAACAATTTTTGCTCTAGCATCATGTATATAAATTTTTGCATCTTGAAACCGAATAGTATGGAACGCATGAATGATATCTGCAACAATGACAAATATGAAGCATGTTGCCTAACCACTTCCAAATGAGCACTCGATAAAAAGATGAACCAACATTTCAAACACAACCATAAACAATCTCTTTAAAAAATATGTAGAGTGTTCTAGTCAAGTGTGTAACTCCTCAAGCCTCTGCTTCGGGAACTTTAATTTGGAGCTCTTATATTCCTCCATCAAACTCTTCACTATTTTGGAGATTGATTTATAATCCTCTCTCAAGCAGTTTTTAAGGGGAAAAAAAATATAAAGAAACACATAATAAAGTTATCATAAAACGAATAGTACTTTTTAAAAGAAAATTTAATTTAAATCTAAATCATATATTTAACTGTCATGGAAGTATATATAAAGAAGAGCATAGAAATTAAATCCATTGATGGCATAGTAACGTTTGGTTGAATAAGAACATAAAGTTTACTCTATTAAAAATTAGAAAATCTAACAAAAGAAACAATAAAACAACCGTACTAGTCCTGAAAGAAGCATTACATATAACTCAAAACCGAAAGAAAAAAAATTAAACAATACTCTTAGCCATCCTCACTCTTTAGCATCTTCATTCTTCTTCGTTTTCGAAACCACAGTTGAATTCTTCAGCTCTTTACTTTCTTCAATTTCTTGTGACTCATTGCTATTGAGTAAAAGGTATAACTTTTCATTAACCCTAAATGACCAAATGTCAAGTTTTTGATTTTCTTTAAATTTATTCTCCAACAAAACATGTGTCCAATCTTGATGAAGAATATAAATGCTAGTAGTCTTCATGTTCCACTTCTTCAAAAACAACGAGAATTCGTTAAAACAAGGATCTAACACAGTCACTTTTATACCAATCGGTTTTTCTTCTTGATCCCTTGTTTCCAAGGTTGCCTTTTCTATTTCTGTGAGGAAATCAGATTTGATTTGTGTAATTGGCATTGAAAGACGATTGAGATTATTGTTGAGATCTGACTTAAACAATTCCTTACACATGATATATTTAATATCACTACCATTCAACACTTTGATCATGTCATTAACATGACTAGGCAATTCTGGTGGCGGTGACAACAAAATTTCTTTTTTGTGAATTATTGGTTTCCTCCTAATTGCTGATTTTGGTTTCACTCTTCTACCTTCATCAAAGATGATATCTTTATTACTTGGACAACAACTTTTTTCATCATTGACTTCTACTTTTTTCACATTACTTTGTGAAATAAGAGAGAGATTTGTTTCTTCACTCAAAATGTGATTGATTTTTTCAATTTGGGTTAACTCATCTTTAGTATAAAATTGTGGAGAAATTTGAGATAACACTCTATGCAAAGTAAAATGAGGTAATGGATCAAATTTCTTTTCCATTGTTTTCAACTGTTGCATATATGCATTGATCTTCTTCTCAATAGCCATAGCTTTCTTTTGCAACATCACTTCTGGATTTTGTAAAACTGCAGTGTTCTTTATGGACATTGATTTCTTTTCTTTCTCGATAATGTGTTGATTAAATGTTTGTGATTTTAAGTGTTTATCAAATGTCTATTTATAATTTATGAAGATTTAAAATTAAAAACTAAATCATATAATATCTTTTCATATATTTCAATTTTCTTATCATATGAAGATTTGATGCAAAAATCTAGATAATTCTGTTACAGTGAATTTATTTGGTTGGTGACCATTCAAAGTGAATACACAAATTCCATGGAGCTATGTTTTTAATTTTAAGATAATTATATATAGCAAACGTAAAATAAGGCTAATTTGTTTACTTAAATCTTTTGGTTAGATTTGTGTCAAAAAAAAATCTTTTGGTTAGAAAATTTCTGTATATATTTCATTTCACCATTTATAATAGGCTAAATTTTGTTATAAAATAAAAAAATATTTGATTTAAAATCTTGATCAATCATTGTATATATAAAAAGATTGGATACTACTCATTCAATTCAACATCTTATGAAGTTAGGAAAGAAAATCAATCTAAACTTTAAATTTAAATTTAAAATTTAAAACTTTTCAACCAATACTTAGGACATAATTTCGTTACTATTATTTTTTTGGACACTTGGTTCATTTTGAAATGCAAGAAAAATTTTCTGCTAAATTTTCTCCTTAAATCTAGTAGAAAGCAAATGGAATAGCAACATGTTATTTGGCAATTGGTAAATTTATGTAGCTAAAGAAGGTGGTTAGTTATGGTAATTTTCTACTTATAATTATTTTTCATCTTAAAATTATTTTTTTATTTTTTATTTAATATAAATTTTAATCACTATAATTTTTTATTTTATTTATTTATATTTTTATGGTTATTTATGTTAGTTTTTTTTTAATAATTTTTTTATGTATTCTATTTTATATTTTATAAAATTTTAAAGTATTCATTTTTTTTAATTATTTTATAATATTAATATTTAATAATAAGTTATTTTATGCATTCAAAAGTTGTTATTATAACACATAATTTATTTTGTGTTGAGAGTTATAATATGAATCAAGTATACTCAATTTTTTTGACATTACATGATAAGTTATGACTTTTTAATTATTTAATGTTATAAATTTTATTTTCAAAAAAATATTTATGAAATTTTCACTTTTGAACATCATATTACTTATTTAAAATTATAAGAATAAAAATGTAAATTAAAAATAAATTTTTTCCCCTCCTCTTATGAACCAAACATATTTTTAATCAAAATTTCTCATTTCTCATCCCCTCCTCTCTTTTGGACCAATATATATATATATATATATATATATATATATATATATATATATATATATATATATATATATATATATATATATATATATATATATATATATATATATATATATATATATATATATGATTGAAAAAAATCTCTCCCCTCCCATCTTCTTCCCTCCATTAAAATCTTTCTCCTCCCCTCCCTCTCAATTGAATCAAATAGACCCTTAAGAAGTTTGGTTTGCAATCTAAAAAGAAAATAGTGACACAGCTTGTTGTCCGCGTGCCTTCTATTTCTGTATTAACTTAATTTTTCTTGAAAATAATAATAATTACTTATAAAAATAAAAATAAGCACGGTAATGATGATGATGATGATGATGGGTTGAAGATGAAGAAAAGTTGGAAAGTGATTTTGATGGTAAGATTCTGAAGTTGAAGTTGTTGTTGCGGTTTAGGTGAAAAAAGGATTTTTTTTTTTTTGGAATAACCATGTATTAAAAATTTTGTCCGCAAATAACCATGTTTCAGAAAAAATTACGCAAATAGCCATATTTCAGATGACTCCCCAAAGGAAGAGCCATCTCACTTGGCGCCTACACCTACTTTTTAAGGGGATGCGCTATCTCACTTGGCGCCTAGGTGCTTAGGGCTTGCCCTAAGCCAAGTGAGATGGCGCCTTAGTGCATTTGCTAGGGCAATTTTCACATTTTTTTCAATGCAGTGCGTTACGTATTCGATATAGGATCAACAAAATTGACTTTTTATTTACAAAATATAATTACACACATAACTATTACATAAAAAAAACAGATTAATCAGTGGTCCCCCGAAACCCGGTAATGACCCCCGGTTCTGCATCCCCGTCCTCGCCTTTCCTATGCTGGGTGTCGTCGCGTTTCCTGTTGTGGGAGGGTCGATGGCCTAGCTAGGTCAATGCGTTCCGGATCCATGAAATTAGTCAGATCTCCATATATAGAAGATCCGCTTTGGTACAGTCGGTTACCCATACCCTCAAAGTTTGGTCGTGTTGGCGGTGGGTGGGGTTCCATGGTTGGTCTGTAGCATTGATCGTCTAATTACGGGGGGTAGAAAGGAAATGGATCTTGGGGTGTTTGGTATTGAGGATGTTTGGTGGTTTGGTGATATTGTGGTTGATGGTAAGTTGGGTCGGTTGGTTCATAATCTTCCAACATTCCCAGATCAGGGCTAAGGCTGGATGTTGAGGGGCCCATATTGGGATATACAGAAGACTGAAATTGTGTGTGAGGTATGCGGGTGTGTTGGTATTGTGATTGGAATTGCGGTTGGATGTGAGGCATATGGGGGTATTGGTACTGAGGTGGTGATTGTGGTTGGTTGTGGGGCATGTGGGTGTAATTGTATTGTGGTGGCGACTGTGGTTAGGTGTTTGTGGTTCTGTTTCCTCTGGAGGGTTGGTGGGAGGTTGATGTGTTTTGGGTTTGTTGTTGGGGAAATGAGGGTTGTGCCTATTGTGTTCGTGGGTCAACCAAATACCTTGGATAAGACACGTGCATTTCAGGGGTACTAACCAATCTGTACCAAGATAAATACTGATATGTGTGTCGCATATTACCTTGGTTGAGGAAAACTGGGAATTGTAAGACAAGTCGGTGATGCCTCTGCCACATCTTACACCATTCTGGAGCAAAGTCTTTCCAGTTGATAAGACCCCATTGGGCGTCGACCCTTTTGAGATGCCACGGGGACAAACAAGTCAGATCGCTGGGTATCTCTTGATGCATTCTGAACTGCATCTTCACACGGTCGTTGTGGTGCATCTCCACAACATTGAACCGTATGATTGCAGTCTTTGCACTCCAAGTTGCTGCATCCTCGGGGTTTGGTTCATGGCCCAAACCCAAATATGGTCTCCAAACAAACTGCAGATAAAATTAAATATGGTTAATGAAAACGTAATATATAAATATTTAAAAGTAGAAAAGTTGAAAGGTACGACGTACATCATCCAGGCCTAGGTGATCCAATAGATTACGGTATAGTGCTACATTGAATCTTGGATTCTTGCCGTAATCCATACACCTCACGCAATACCTAAAGGAAATGAAAAAGAATTTATTTTTATCATATATTTGGTGAAGAGATGAATAGTAATAAATTATATAACTTGATGACTTACTTTGTTGCATACGGGAAAACGAATGTGTTGTTGTTGACGGGGTTTAGGGACTCCATCCTCCACCAACCCCAGGCTTGAAGTAAAAAAGCGCAGCCATAAAATGTACATTTTTCCTTGATTGCATTTTTGCACAAGGAACTGTATAGGTGGGCTAAAACAGCAGAACCCCAACTATACTTTCTAGTTTTTTCGAAGTCTCTAAGTAAATTTAAATACATAAAATTTGCACTATTTCCCGTACTTTCGGGAAATAAAAAGGTTCCAAATAGTATCATTATATAAGTTCTAGCTTTTATTACCTTGGGTAGCTCGGAGGAATTTTCGTTTAATTCCAGAGTCGCATAATGATTTTTTAGCTCAGTTAGTAGTATACCCTCACCTCTCGCACCACCACCTTCAACCATATCCCTGCCCAACAATTCTTCACACAGAGAATTGGGTTGTTGAACCGGCCCGTTAACTGCCTTACCATCGACAGGGAGACCCAATAACATGTACACGTCCTCTAGCGTGACGACACATTCACCTATTGGTAGGTGAAATGTATGGGTCTCTGGTCTCCACCTTTCCAACATTGCAAGTATGAACTTTGAATCAATTGTGCAGTTGGAGATCCTTATAATGTTTCTGAAACCAGCGTATTCCAGATATAGTACGATCAATGGGTCGGGAGCAAGGTAGTTGTGTGACCGGATTCTGAATATTTTGGTATCCTAAGTTAATAATGTAAAAGGTGTAAGAGTGAGTAAGATGAAAAAAGCATTGCTAGAAGTATGAAAAATGTATAACTATAAAAGAAACTTACAAATGCTGCAATGTTGTCCCTTGTGACTTTGTGAGAACCATCCATTGTGAGAAGAGCCATTGTTGAAAATGCATGAGATTAGGAAAGAGTTTGAAATTGTAAGAGATTATGAAAGACTTTATAGCAGAGAGTGAGACGATTGTGGATGCGAGAGAAGTATGTAATGATCTGTATTTATAGGGAAAAAAATTTCATTGAGCAACTGAGGTGGTAGGTGGGTGCATGCATGCATGATAAGTGTCACTGTTGCAGTGTAGGTGCAGGCTACGTGGTAGCCTTGGAGAAGGCATCTCTAGCATGCATGTAACACGATTGGACATGAAGGGAGGCGCCATTGGACTTGGCGAAAGAGTACAAAAATGAAAAGTGTTGCCATCCCCATTGGCGAATAAGAGGTGGCTTTAATTGCAAGCTTCTCAAGTCATATTTAAAGCATGTGTTTTGCTGAAGACAACATGGACATCAACATTCAAAGGATGTGCAAAAATCTTATCAACATCATATAAAAGTCTTGAAGATTATTGAAGATTATTGAAGAATTATTGAAGAATCATCAAATATCAAATGGTATAAATAATTCTTAATCTTGAATATAGATGTTCACAAAAAAATATGCATTCATAATCATATACATATCCAACATGGTTTCACTTAAGAAAAACTTTGTTTAAAATCTTTTTCAAAAAGAATTTTTGAAAATTAACTTTCAGGAACCGGTTCCTCCCTAACTGGGAACCGGGTTCCAAAACTTGTTCAAAAACATGTCCCTGGAATTTGTACCAGGAACCGGGTTGTACCAATAGGGGAACCGGTTCCTGTGTGATATTTTTGAAATCTGACTTATAACGTTCACTAAGAACCGGGTTCTGTCAGTGTCGGAACCGGTTCCTAGCGAACCAGTGCAGCTTTTCTTTTGGTTTTTAAACATTTTTCAAGTGGTATCTTTTCATGAATGCATTGCAACTTTTCATATGAATTGGCATGAATGAAGAGGTTCTTATGACTTTATAAAATGCTGCAGATTTTCTTATTTCAAAAAATGCTTCAATTTTCAAATTAACAAAAAACCTTCTTCAATAAAATATTTTCTCATTCATTCAAATTTGAATTCATACTTTCATGTGTTCATAATTTTGTGAAACTTGCCATATACACTTTCATTAAATCATTACAAGTTTCATACATACATTGTGAACATTTATATACATTGTTTGAGAATTGTTTTTATCTTGAAGAAGAAGATCAATTGAAGATTGATAGTGCTATCCATCTACTTCAAATAAATCATTGTATTACTTAAAGAAATTATTCCCTTACTATCCAGGACTGTTGGAAGTAAGTGTTATGATTTGAAGAGGATTGTTCTTCATTCACATTAGTGTTTGTTTGGTCTTAAAGGTGTTAAGAACCTTTGATCACCCTATAGGTTAGATAGTAAGCATAGGCTGTACAATCATTCTAACTATAGTGAAATCTCTTTCGTGTTGGAAAGGGGACTGGAGTACTCTCGGATTGTGAGGGGAACCAGGATATATCACCGTGTTTTTTACTTTTCCGCATTTATCGCTTTCATCACCATAATCAGGAAAAGATAAAGATATAATCAAAACCTTCAAACACTTAACCAAAAATTACTACCAAGCATTCTCATAAAACCGAATAAATTTTTATAAGACCTAATTCACCCCCCCCCCCCCCCCTCTTAGGCACTCTGAGACTTACAATTGGCATCAGAGCAAGTTATAGGTAACTTGTTCCTAAAGATCCAGAATGGCTTCCGCAAATCATCAACCAATTTTCAGAGATGGTGGTAGTAACAACAAGCCTCCTCTATTCTGTGGTGAATATTTTGACTTCTGGAAAATATGCATGAAGGCGCATTTAGAAGCACAAGGAGAGGAAGTATGGGATGCTGTTGAAAATGGTCCATTTATCCCAATATCAGTAATCAATGGCATTGGTTCTGCAAAGCCCAAAACTGCATGGGACGACGATGATAAAAAGAAAGTTCTCTATAACAAAAAGGCAATAAACCTTCTTCAAGGTGCACTCAGTATGGACAAATTTTTGTGTCTCGAACTGCAAAACAGCAAAAGAAATATGGGATACCCTGGTTCAAACTCATGAAGGAACGGCTGAAGTAAAAAGATCAAGGCTAAATACCTTGAGTCAAGAATATGAACTATTTTGAATGCAGCCCGGAGAATCCATTCTTGACTTACAAAATAGATTTGTGCATTTGACAAATCACTTAAATGCTCTTGGTAAAATCTTGACAAATGATGAACTCAACTTGAAAATCCTTAGATCATTGACTAGGGAATGGCAACCAAAGGTAACGGCAATCTCGGAAAAGAAGAGTCTCTCCGTAATGACTTCCGCTACATTATTTGGCAAACTTCAAGAATACGAAACGGAACTCGGTAGACTTGAAAAACATGAAAATTTAGAGAAGAAATCCAAAGGCATTGCTTTGAAAGTTGATTCAAAAGAAAGTCAAGATAAAGATGCATCGGAGGAAGATGAAAACTTCTTGCTTCTTGTAAAAAGGTTAGGAAAATATTTTGGTCATAAAAATAATCTTCATAATGCTAACTTTGTCAAAAGGAAGAAATTTTATAATCATAAAGATAAAGAAGCATCCACATTAACACAAGATGTCACATGTTATGAATGTAGAAAGCAAGGTCACATAAAGCCGGATTGTCGAAAACTCTCCAAGAAAAATGGATTCAAAGGCAAAAAGGAGTTCAAGAACAAAAAGGCTTATGTTGCATGGGAAGATAATGAGATAAGTTCTTCATCCGATTCGGAAAGCGACGAATGTGCAAATCTAGCATTAATGGTTTCACATCACTCCGACGATGAAGAAGAGGTTAGTAATGAATTTAATCTTTTTTATGATGATGTTCAAGATGCTATTGATGAACTCTTGAAAGAATGCAAAAGTTTATACAAAAAGGTGTCAAATCAAGAAAAAGAACTTCTAATTTGTTTAGAAAAAATTGACACCATGACTAAAGATTTTGATCTTCAAAAACAGAATTTTATTAAAGAAAAAGAAAACTTTGCATGCTCCAAGTGTGAATCAAATGTCTTTCAAATTGTTCAATTGAAAAGAGTCATTGAACGATATGAAAAAGGACAAATAGGATTGGAAGGATTACTAAGCCAACAACGTTATCCAAATGATAAAAGGGGTCTTGGTTATGTGAATTCTAAGAAACCAAGTAACAATCCCACTGTTTTTGTAAAGGCTAGTAATAGTTCTAATCCCAAGAAAGTAGAAAAGAAGCAAGTTGTTCATAATCATCAAAAGAAAAAGGCTAATGTATCGAAAAAGAAAACATTTCCTAAGAAGAAATCTTATCCTTCTAGATATAGAAGCAACTTTGAACCTACTTGTTTTTATTGTGGTATTAAAGGCCATACACCTAATGCTTGATATGTTAGAAACTTTAGTATAGCAAGTGGGCATTATGTATGGGTGAAAAAGGGAACTAACTATGAAGGACCCAAGGCAACTTGGGTACCTAACAAAGAATAATTTGTTTGTGTAGGTATGCTTGAAATCCACATCAAATGTTTGGTATCTTGATAGTGGATGTTCAAAGCATATGACAGGAGATGTACACCAATTTTCATATCTAGTACATAAAGCCAAAGGGTATGTCACCTATGGAGACAACACCAAAGGAAAGATTCTTGGCGTTGGAATAGTTGGAACACCTTCATCCATTCAAATTGAGGATGTTCTCTATGTTGAAGGATTAAAGCATAACCTTCTTAGCATAAGTCAACTTTGTGATAGAGGGTTCAAGATCAAATTCAACAAAGAAGAATGTCTTATTATGGATGAGGCAACCAATGAGGTAAAACTCAAAGGTATAAGAACTAACAATATTTTTATGATTACATTAGATGATTTGTCTCTGAAGGTACAATGTCTTATGGTAAACAACAATGACGCTTGGTTATGGCACAAGAGGATTGCTCACATTCACATGGAGCACTTGAACAAATTGGTTATTCTGACGCAGATTATGCAGGTTGTAAAACTGATCGTAAAACCACAAGTGGTACTTGTCACATTATTGGAAATGCATTAGTATCATGGGCTTGTAAAAAGCAAGCATGTGTTGCTCTTAGCACGGCCGAAGCAGAATACATAGCAACGGGTAGTTGTTGTGCACAAATTCTTTGGCTCAAGCAACAACTCCGTGATTACGGACTTGATCTCGGATGCATTCCTCTTCGATGTGACAATACAAGTGCTATCAATATTACAAAGAATCCGGTCATGCATTTAAGAACCAAACATATAGATATTCGACATCATTTTCTCCGTGATCATGTACTTAAAGGAGATGTCGAAGTCACTTTTGTGGATACTCATAACCAACTCGCAGATATCTTCACAAAACCACTTGCTCGAGAACCATTCTTCAAAATCCGAAGAGAACTTGGTATTTTGGATGAAGGTGATATCTAAATGTTTCTCATAAGATGCACGTCTTAATTTTTTTTTTTAAATAAAATTGTTTCACTCTTTTTCCCCATCCTTTTTGATGTTAACAAAGGGGAAGAAGAATATGCATATGTGTTGTTTTGTTTCAAAGAAATTGCAGGCCCAAATAAATATCAAACTCACTCCAAAATTCAAAGAATCATGGACTTAGGGGGAGCCTTGCATTTGCTCAACATGTTTACTACACAAAACAACATAAAACATTTCAAGAATTGTTTTCAAGACTTGGTTGTCATCATCAAAAAGGGGGAGAATGTAATTGCAAGCTTCTCAAGTCATATTTAAAGCATGTGTTTTGATGAAGACAACATGGACATCAACATTCAAAGGATGTGCAAAAAGCTTATCAACATCATATAAAAGTCTTGAAGATTATTGAAGATTATTGAAGAATTATTGAAGAATCATCAAATATCAAATGGTATAAATAATTCTTAATCTTGAATATAGATGTTCACAAAAAAATATGCATTCATAATCATATACATATCCAACATGTTTTCACTTAAGAAAAACTTTGTTTAAAATCTTTTTCAAAAAGAATTTTTGAAAATTAACTTTCAGGAACCGGTTCCTCCCTAACAGGGAACCGGGTTCCAAAACATGTTCAAAAACATGTCCCTGGAATTTGTACCAGGAACCGGGTTGTACCAATAGGGGAACCGGTTCCTGCGTGATATTTTTGAAATCTGACTTATAATGTTCACTAAGAACCGGGTTCTGTCAGTGTCGGAACCGGTTCCTAGCGAACCAGTGCAGTTTTTCTTTTGGTTTTTAAACATTTTTCAAGTGGTATCTTTTCATGAATGCATTGCAACTTTTCATATGAATTGGCATGAATGAAGAGGTTCTTATGACTTTATAAAATGCTGCAAATTTTCTTATTTCAAAAAATGCTTCAATTTTCAAATTAACAAAAAACCTTCTTCAATAAACAATTTTATCATTCATTCAAATTTGAATTCATACTTTCATGTGTTCATAATTTTGTGAAACTTGCCATATACACTTTCATTAAATCATTACAAGTTTCATACATACATTGTGAACATTTATATACATTGTTTGAGAATTGTTTTTATCTTGAAGAAGAAGATCAATGGAAGATTGATAGTGTTATCCATCTACTTCAAATAAATCATTGTATTACTTAAAGAAATTATTCCCTTACTTTCCAGGACTGTTGGAAGTAAGTGTTGTGATTTGAAGAGGATTGTTCTTCATTCACATTAGTGTTTGTTTGGTCTTAAAGGTGTTAAGAACCTTTGATCACCCTGTAGGTTAGATAGTAAGCATAGGCTGTACAATCATTCTAACTATAGTGAAATCTCTTTCGTGTTGGAAAGGGGACTGGAGTACTCTCGGATTGTGAGGGGAACCAGGATATATCACCGTGTTCTTTACTTTTCCGCATTTATCGCTTTCCTCACCATAATCAGGAAAAGATAAAGATATAATCAAAACCTTCAAACACTTAACCAAAAATTACTATCAAGCATTCTCATAAAACCGAATAAATTTTTATAAGACCTAATTCAGCCCCCCCCCCCTCTTAGGCACTCTGAGACTTACAGTGGCATGGGTTGCAGAGTAGGCGCATGCTAGGTGACAGCCTTGGAGAAGGCATCTCTGAATGCATGTAACACTATTGGACGTGATGGGAGGAGCCTTAGAGGTTACAGTGTAGGTGAAGAGTAGGCGCAGGCTAGGTGGAAGCCTTGGAGAAGGTATCTCTGAATGCATGTAACACGATTGGAAATGAATGGAGGCGCCATTGGACTTGGCGAAAGAGTACAAAAATGAAAGGTGTCGCCATCCCCATTGGCGAATAAGAGGTGGCATGGGTTGCAAAGTAGGCTCAGGCTAGGTGACAGCCTTGGAGAAGGTATATCTGAATGCATGTAACACTATTGGACGTGATGGGAGGAGCCTTAGAGGTTACAGTGTAGGTGCAGGCTAGGTGGCAGCCTTGGAGAAGGCATCTCTGAATGCATGTAACACGATTGGACATGAAGGGAGGCGCCATTGGACTTGGCGGAAGAGTACAAAAATGAAATGTGTCGCCAACCCCATTGGTGAATAAGAGGTGGCATGGGTTGCAGAGTAGGCGCAGGCTAGGTGACAGCCTTGGAGAAGGCATCTCTGAATGCATGTAACACTATTGGACGTGATGGGAGGAGCCTTTGAGGTTACAGCCTTGGTTAATTCAAATTCAGTATGACCTATTTAGTCTTACATTTATCAAAACACTGATTCACTTAATCTCTCAAACACTAGAACATTCAAAAATTCCTGCAAATAACTCATAAACTTCAAACCTTCCAACCTTCAAACAGTCATACACAATGGCCTGTGCACCCCAATATGTCATCAGTGCACATTTCAACAGTGAGACATACATTTGTCCCACCTCTGGGTTTTTGTTTAGAGACACAGACAACATTCGATTTTGTTTAAACATGAAAGCCAATTTCTTGTGCTTCAAAAAATGATTGGAGGCCAAACTTGGACGAGGCTCCGTGACACAAATATTTTATCAGAATCCGGTTTTTTTGTAACAACCAAATAATATTTTATAAGGTTGAGGTTCAAGATGAAGAGGATCTTCAGAATATGTTTTCCAGTCATGAGTATTTTGGGTACGACTCTATTGAGTTGTACATTATGCTATGAGAGCCTCAGCTGTCACAAGTGGTTGATCCTTTGGAGACCGAACAAGCAGAAGTAGATGCAGTTGATGAAGAAGAAGAAGATGACGAGTTGGAGTTTGACGAAATGGTAAATGATGATTCCGAAGATGATGGGATACCTGGTATTCCTGAAAACGAGATCTACACACCACCTCCGCACATGAAAGACTTCAACATGTGCGGAGATGAACCGTCTTCTGATTTATTTTTCAATCCGTATATGCAGTCGGATGAAAACTTAAAAGAGAAAGAAAAATTTCGTAACAGAGAAGAATGTATCAGAGCCATCAAAAAAATCCACATGCTCAACTCGGTCAATTTTAAGGTGGACCGTGTAAATCCAGAAAGGTACAAGATCAAGTGTGTCCACCCTGATTGTATGTTCAAGCTCACTGCATCATACAAATTAAGAGGTGATTGTTGGGTTATAGGTTCCATGTCTAACCACACTTGTGTCAGTTCTACTCAATCACTAGATCATCGAAAACTTAATTATGATCTCATTTGTCAAGAAATCCTACCACTCGTCAGCAACGATCCATCTTTGAAGGTGAAAACCATAATCTCCCACATCACTACGGTATTTAACTATACTCCATCTTACCGAAAGGTGTGGTTAGCAGAGACCAAGGCGATTGAAAAGGTATATGGAAACTGGGAGGAGTCATACCAAGAACTTCATCGCTACCTGAATGCACTCCAGACTTATTCTCCGGGTACTATTTACATTCTGGAAACAGTGCCAGCATACGCCCCGGATGGTAGTCAACTCAAAAGAAATAGAATATTCAGTCGAGTGTTTTGGGATTTTCAACCTTGCATCACAGAGTTTACGTCATGCAAACCAATTATACAAATTGATGGGACTTGGTTGTATGGGAAATACAAAGGCACGCTACTGATGGCAGTTGCACAAGATGGCAACAACAACATTTTCCCAATTGCCTTTGCCCTAGTCGAGGGGGAGACTGGTGGTGCTTGGAGCTTTTTTCTCAAAAATCTGCGAACACACGTGGCTCCTCAACCAGATCTCTGTTTGATCTCGGATAGACATGCATCCATTGAAAGTGCATACAATAATCCTGCAAACGGTTGGCATGACCCTCCTTCTACGCATGTCTATTGCGTTAGACATATTGTCCAAAATTTCACGAGGGAGATCAAAGATAAAAAACTTAGGAAAGCGGTTATGAATGCGGGATATGCATTGACATAACCTACATTCAAATATTATCGCAATGAGATCCGTTTGTCAAATCCGGAAGCCGGTAGGTGGATCGATAATATTCTGGTAGAAAAATGGACTATGTCATACGATAATGG
Source organism: Vicia faba (assembly GCA_948472305.1). Classification (NCBI taxonomy): domain Eukaryota; kingdom Viridiplantae; phylum Streptophyta; class Magnoliopsida; order Fabales; family Fabaceae; genus Vicia; species Vicia faba. Next base: position 520,267,262 of record OX451739.1, on the reverse strand, counting down.
CCAAAGATGGGGCCACATGACAACAAATCTAATTGAATCGATGAATGGGGTATTCAAAGGCATAGGAAACCTCTCGGTCACTGCTTTGGTAAAATCAACATATTTTAGGATGGCTTCGTTGTTTGCTAAAAGAGGTGAAATGTGGAATGCGGTGTTGCAATCTGGACAACTATGGAGTGAAAGCTGCATGAAATACATTAAGGCGGAAAGTTCCAAAGCCAACACCCATATGGTTATACGGTTTGACCGACACAGCCACAACTTTATTGTCAAAGAGACAATTGACAACAACGAGGGCCTGCCAAGACAAGAATATAGGGTTTTACTGTTAGAACATAGTTTGATTCTACAACCCTCAATTAGAGTTTTGATGATAACAAAATACAAGAATAAATAAATTGTAAGATTTATATATAAGACATATATGCTACTTAAAATTATGTTGTGTATTTATAGAAACTCTTATGGAATCAGCATCAGAAGATCAATATCAACATCAGCATCAGAAGATATGTCAGCATCAGAAGATCAAACATATGCTACACGCTGAAGTTACCAGATCATACGCTGAAGCCTGATGAACAGAATCTGCGCATAAAATACTCTGACTCTGATCAAGATCCTAACCAAGTTATCATCACTCAGAAGCGTCAGCATAAAGGAAAGAACACTCTGATTATCATTAGCAGAACACTCTGAAGCATTACTATGCAATTAAGACAGATTAATTACCAACGACTTTATTCCAAGACAAGATCTTCTCAAAAAGGAAAGAATGTTATTATCATTGAAAGTGATTTATGGAAAACCAACGTATCTTTTCCTAGGCTTTATAAATAAGTCTGTGTGAGAAAAGAAAAGGCTAATAATCTACACGCATATACACGCCTACGTAAACGAACTCTCTCATTCAAACTGTTAAAGCTTTCAACCACGCCTACTCAAAAGCATTAGCAGTCCAGTTTCATTCTAAGCTTAATATTGTGTATTATCACAGTTGTGATATATAGTTTTATTAGAAAACATCAAACACACTTTTGTTCAATTATCTGTAAGAGAATTTCCTTGAGATAAACCGGTCTGTGGTTAGACTCAAGAAGGCTTTGACAGTTGTTAAAGTAGTTGTGTAATCAGTTGATTATAGTGGATTAAGACCTCGTTGGAGAGAGGCGAAATCACCTTGACGGGTGGATTGGAGTAGTTTGAGATCAAACGAACCAGGATAAAAATACAGTGTTGTCTGCAACTTTTATTTAAGATTTACAATTCAACCCCCCCCCCCCCTTCTTGTGTTTTTCACATCTTCAATTGGCATCAGAGCGCCTGGTTCTGAGCTTATAACACTTAACCGTGTCAGTACAAGATCCAGCGTCAGAAAAACACAATGGCAGGACCACATCCAAACATCAGCAATGACAACAATGAAGAAAGAGACAGATTCAGTGGCAAACCTCCAGTCTTTGATGGAGAAAACTTTGACTACTGGAAAGACAGAATTGAAAGCTTCTTTCTTGCCCATGATGCTGATCTGTGGGACATGGTGACTGATGGATACACGCACCCAGTGGATGGAAGTGGTCAGAAGATTGACAGGAAGGCAATGTCTGATTAGCAAAAGCGTGATTTCAGAAATCACCACAAGGCCAGAACAATTCTTCTCAGCGCCATCTCTTATTCTGAATATGAAAAGATATCAAATAGAGACATTGCAAAGAATATGTTTGACTCTCTGAGAATGACGCATGAAGGCAACATTCAAGTCAAAGAAACCAAAGCTCTTGCGCTCATTCAGAAGTATGAGGCATTCAAGATGGAAGAAAGTGAATCAATAGAAACGATGTTCTCAAGATTTCAAATTCTGGTTGCTGGTCTCAAAGTTCTTGACAAAGGGTATTCCACTGCTGATCATGTTAAGAAGATCATCAGAAGCTTGCTAAAACAGTGGAGGCCAATGGTCACAGCGCTTAAGCTAGCCAAGGATCTCAACAAAATCTCTCTGGAGGAACTTGTCAGCTCCCTCAGAAGTCACGAGATAGAGCTAGAAGCAGATGAACCACAAAAGCAAGGTAAGCCATTAGCTTTAAAATCTAACAGAAAATCTGACTCCAAGGTTTTGCAGGCTGTAGAAGAAACCTCTGATGGGTCTTCATCAAGAGAAGATGAACTATCTCTCCTCTCCAGAAGGGTGAACCAATTGTGGAAGCAGAGGCAAAGGAAGTTCAGGAATCCCAGAAGATCAGAGAATCAGAATGAATCCTTCTCCAGATATAGAAGGTCAGAATCATCCTCTGGACACAGAAGATCTGAAGGCTCTTCAGGAAGCAGAAAGCCAAACAACAAAGACATCATCTGCTATGAATGTAACGAGCAAGGGCACTACAAAAGCGATTGCCCAAAGCTTCAGAAGGAAAAGCCCAAAAATAAGTTTGGCAAGGAAAAGAAGAAAAGTCTCATGGCTACATGGGATGATTCTGACACATCTGAAGCTGACTCAGAATCAGATGATGAAAGAGCAAACATAGCTCTCATGGAAAACATAACAGAAGACAGTGAAGCTTCTGAGTCAGACTCTGAATCAGATAAAGAAGAGGTATTTCCCGACTTTGCTATAAACTTTACTAAGGCTGAACTAGCTGAAAGCCTTAATGAAATTCTGGAAAGATATCAGCAGATCAGAGTCAAATTCAGAAACCTGAAAAGGAATCTTGCTTCTGACTCTGATAAGACTGAGAGTCTCAAATTGGAGAATTCTGAGTTAAAAGATAAAATTTCAAAATTAGAAAATCTATTGCAAAACTCCCAGCAGTGCTGATGAGATCATTAAGGAGTGTGATCACAGCTTTCAGAAGTTTCTAGCTAAAAACATAGATAGAAGCAAAATGGCTTCAATGATCTATGGAGTTAGCATAAATGGCAGAAAAGGAATAGGATACCAAGGTAAGGTACCTACACCAAAGAATGCCATGGATTTAGTTATAAAACGCACTTCACTTGATTCACACTTTGTATATAGGCACACACACACGACATCAAATATACAAGTAGTAATTATTCTGTCAAACCAAAATTCAACCAGAGTTTTGGTAAAACTAACAAATCAGGACCCAAGAAAATATGAGTACCTAAGGATAAAATAATACATGTGGCAGATATCTTTAGCAGCAAAGCAGAAACACCAATCATGGTACCTGGACTCTGGCTGCTCACGACACATGACGGAAAGAAAGCATATATTCCAAATCCTGGAATTTAAGCCTGGAGGCCACGTAGGATTTGGAGGCAATCAGAGGGGAAAAATCATTGGCTCTGGAACAGTAGGTAATGGAAATCTTCCCTCTATAAGTAATGTTTTATTAGTAGATGGATTAATGCATAATCTGTTATCCATAAGTCAATTAAGTGATAACGGTTATGATATAATCTTTAATCAAAATTCATGCAAAGCTGTTAGTCAGAAAGATGGGACTATCCTATTTAATGGAAAGAGGAGAAACAACATTTATAAAATAAAACTTTCTGAACTAAAAAGTCAGAATGTAAAGTGTCTTATGTCTGTTAACAACGAGCAATGGATCTGGCACAGAAGATTGAGACATGTTAGTATGAGAAGAATATCTCAGATTAACAAACTCAATATGGTCAGAGGACTTCCTAACCTGAAGTTCAATTCAGATGCTCTGTGTGAAGCATGTCAGAAAGGCAAGTTTGCAAAACCAGCTTTCAAATCTAAAAACGTTGTTTCCACCTCTAAGCCATTAGAACTTCTGCACATTGACTTATTTGGACCAGTTAAAACTGCTTCAATCAGTGGCAAGAAGTATGGGTTAGTAATCGTAGATGACTATAGCAGATGGACATGGGTAAAGTTCTTAAGACACAAGGACGAGTCACACTCTGTGTTTGTCATCTTCTGCAACCAAGTTCAGAATGAAAAGGATCTTAGAATTGTCAAAGTCATAAGTGATCATGGTGGAGAATTTGAAAACAAAGATTTTGAGTCATTCTTTAATGACAAAGGCATTCTGCATGATTTCTCTTGTCCTAGAACTCCCCAGCAAAATGGAGTTGTAGAACGAAAGAACAGAACATTGCAAGAAATGGCCAGAACCATGATCAACGAGACTAACGTTGCTAAGATCTTCTGGGCAGAAGTAATAAACACAGCGTGTTATATTCAGAATAGAATCTCTATAAGACCTATTCTGGAAAAGACTCCATATGAATTGTGGAAGAACAGAAAGCCCAACATTTCTTATTTTCATCCATTTGGATGCACATGCTTTATTTTTGAATACAAAAAATTATTTGAACAAGTTTGACTCTAAAGCACAAAAGTGTATTATGTTAGGATACTCTGAACGCTCAAGAGGGTATAGAGTATATAATACAGAAACACAAATTATGGAAGAGTCAATCAGTGTTCGTTTTGATGATAAGCTTGACTCTCAAAAGTCAAAGCAGAATGAAGTATTTGCAGGTATGGAAGTTGAATTCACAGGTACAGAAGACAAGTCATCAGAAGCTCTTAACAGAGACACTCCCTCAACATCAGAAAGAGGCACTGCAAGCAATCCAGCACCTTCTGTTGATCAACTTCAGAAAATACTATCCAGAAGCAGCTTGAATCACCCAGAAGAAACAATCTTAGGAAGAAAGGAAGATCCAATCAGAACAAGATCTAGCTTCAGAAACTCTGAAGAATCCCTCATGGGACTGGTTTCTCTAATTGAACCATCATCAATTGATGAAGCACTTCTGGACAATGACTGGATTCTAGCAATGCAAGAGGAGCTGAATCAATTCACAAGAAATGACGTATGGGATCTAGTTCCTAAACCAAAAGGATTCAACATCATTGGAACAAAATGGGTGTTCAGAAACAAACTGAATGAACAAGGTGAAGTCATCAGAAACAAGGCACGATTGGTAGCACAAGGTTATAGTCAGCAAGAGGGGATAGACTATATAGAAACCTTTGCTCCAGTCGCCAGGTTAGAATCTATCAGACTTTTAATTTCATTTGCTGTAAATAAAGGCATCACTCTGTATCAGATGGATGTTAAGAGTGCATTCTTAAATGGATATATAGAAGAAGAGGTATATGTGCACCAACCCCCTGGTTTTGAAAGTTCCAAAAATCCAGAATATGTTTTCAAACTAAAGAAGTCACTCTATGGTCTGAAACAAGCTCCCAGAGCTTGGTATGAAAGACTAAGTAACTTCCTGTTAGAAAAGGAATTCACCAGAGGGAAAGTGGACACAACTCTATTCTGTAAGACAGTTAAGAATGACATTTTAGTATGTCAGATTTATGTTGATGATATCATATTTGGATCTACTAAACCTTCTCTGGGAAGAAAGTTTGCTAAGTGTATGCAGGCAGAATTTGAGATGAGCCTAATGGGGGAACTGAAATTCTTTCTGGGCATTCAGATCAATCAAACCCCAGAAGGAACTTACATTCATCAGAGAAAATATGTCAGAGAACTTCTGAAGAAATTTGATCTCTCAGAATGTAAGCCATCAAAGATTCCAATGCATCCCACGTGCATTCTAGAAAGAGAAGAGGTAAGCAAAAAGGTAGAACAAAAGGTCTACAGAGGTATGATTGGTTCTCTTCTTTATCTGACAGCTTCAAGGCCTGATATTTTATTCAGTGTATGCATTTGTGCAAGATTCCAATCAGATCCTAGAGAATCTCACTTAACAGCAGTTAAGCGAATTTTCAAGTATCTGAAAGGTACTACTAATCTGGGTTTGTTTTATAGAAAATCAAGTGAGTACGGCTTAGTAGGATACTGTGATGCTGATTTTGCTGGAGACAAAGTTGAACGTAAAAGCACTTCTGGAAGCTGCCAGTTTCTGGGAGAAAATCTGATCTCATGGTCCAGCAAAAGACAATCCACAATTGCTCTATCAACAGCAGAAGCTGAATACATAACAGCAGCTGGATGCAGCACACAAATGCTCTGGATGAAAAGTCAACTTGAGGACTTCCAGATATTTGAGAGTAACATTCCTATCCTCTGTGACAATACTTCTGCTATTTGCTTAAGTAAAAATCCTATTTTTCATTCTAGGGCTAAGCATATAGAAATAAAACATCATTTTATTAGGGACTATATTCAGAAAGAGATTTTAAATTTTAAATTTATTAACACAGACCATCAATGGGCTGATATTTTTACAAAACCACTTTCTGAAGATAGGTTCAACTTCATTCTGAAACATCTCAGCATGAAGCTCTGCCCAGAATAAAAATGTTTTGATTCTATATATTAACCTTCAGAACTTTGTTTATTTTTCTGTGAACTTCTGATCAATCTTCTTTCAGAATCTTAGAAGTGCAGATTGTATCAGAATCTATCCATGAAGATCTGAGCGCTTCATTTCCAGGACAGAGATGTGCTGTTCACTCAAGCAAACAAGTGGTATCCAATCATCAGCCATTTTCTGAGGTTGAACACGCGTTCACGTTTCTGAAAAGGCAAATGCGCTGATTGGATGCATTGAGACACATGTCATGGGTAACCGTTCCAAATATCTTTCTGAATCCCCTAAAATCAGCTATCATTAAATGCTAATAATCATTATTAATTTCTCTCTCTTACACGTTTATGTTTTCAAAACCTTTTTAGAAAACTATTTAAACACACTTCACACCATTTACACTTTTTACCTTCACTTTCGTTTTCTCTCAGTATTTCTGATTTCAGTGTTCTTACTTTCTCAAGAAAAACCCTTTCAATCTTTTTCAAAAACCTCGTGTGAACAATGGCTTCTTCCAGCATTCCTACTGCAGGTTCCCATAAAACTGTTTCATCTGACTCTCCTACCAAATTCCCCATCAAGTCCAATCACAATTCTTGACTCTCCTACTCCCTCACCAAAAGCCAAGTCAGAAGACCACAACAAGATTGTCATTGATTTAACAGTCTTTGAACGTCTTGCTGCCATCAACCACAAAACAGCCATCCCTAAACCAAAACATCCTGATGTTGGTTCCCGCATATTGAACTTTGAAACAGAAATACAGAAGTGGATCACTTCTCTGAAACAAGCAAGTCTGGAACTGGTTGATCCTGCTGTATCAGACCTCCTCTGGACAAAACTCAGAAGATGGGTATGCTCTGAAACCTTTATGTTGCAAGACCAGAGCTACGGACAAGCTCAACAGAACTTCAACAATCTGCTGAAAGAAATTGAAGGTCCAGTTCTGAGCAAGCTGCTTAAGGAAGAAGTTCTCCATCTGGACATTGCTCCTTGGTCTAAACAGCGTCCAGCATCCAAAGTTCAACCTGTAGAAGAACAGATAATTCCGGCTGAAGACTTGGGTCAAGAAGAAGATAATGAAGAAAGCTCTGAGAAGCACCCTGTTTCTGAAGATCCTCAAGCTTCCTCTCTTGACAGGCAAACTCTTGAAGACTTGAAAAGATCTGATATTCTGATGAATGAAAGAATGGATAAGCAGGACACCAAAATTGATTCTATAGCGAACATGTTATCTCAGCAACAGGAAACCAACACCCAAATCAAGAGCATGTTGGAGGCTTTGTTCACACAACTTCCTCATCCTTCTTAGAAATTTCCTTGTTGTTTTTATAACTTGTTTATCTGTAATATTTCTACATGTTCTGAACTTATCATTGCTTCTGTTTTTAATATAAATGCATTTTCAGCTCTGACTATTTTAACTCTGATTATTTGTGCTTTTTGATAACTGACAAAAATGGGGAGAAAGAATGATATTTTTCAATAACGGATTACTGAGACATAAGTCTCAAACAATCTAACACTCTGATATATTTGAATTTCTTTCTTCTGAAAAGCTTACAGGTACTAAACTCTGATGAATCCGATGAACTCTGATACAGTAAAGTTCTGATGCTCAAAGTCTCATGGAAATAAAGGGAAGTAATCAACACAGGGGGAGTTTTTCTCTTCGTTGCTCTGATACCTTTTATTCCTTATCTTTAATCTCTGATACCTTTTACTCGTTATTTTTTAATCTCTGATACCTTTTATTCTTTATTTTTAATTGAAAAAATCTGGTTTTTGTCATCATCAAAAAGGGGGAGATTGTTAGAACATAGTTTGATTCTACAACCCTCAATTAGAGTTTTGATGATAACAAAATACAAGAATAAATAAATTGTAAGATTTATATATAAGACATATATGCTACTTAAAATTATGTTGTGTATTTACAGAAACTTTTATGGAATCAGCATCAGAAGATCAATATCAACATCAGCATCAGAAGATATGTCAACATCAGAAGATCAAACATGTGCTACACGCTGAAGTTACCAGATCATACGCTGAAGCCTGATGAACAGAATCTGCGCATAAAATACTCTGACTCTGATCAAGATCCTAACCAAGTCATCAACACTCAGAAGCGTCAACATAAAGGAAAGAACACTCTGATTATCATTAGCAGAACACTCTGAAGTGTTACTATGCAATCAAGACAGATTAATTACCAACGGTTTTATTCCAAGACAAGATCTTCTCAAAAAGGAAAGAACGTTATTATCATTGAAAGTGATTTATGGACAACCAACGTATCTCTTCCTAGGCTTTATAAATAAGTTTGTGTGAGAAAAGAAAAGGCTAATAATCTACACGCATATACACGCCTACATAAACGAACTCTCTCATTCAAACTGCTAAAGCTTTCAACCACGCCTACTCAAAAGCATTAGCAGTCCAGTTTCATTCTAAGCTTAATATTGTGTATTATCACAGTTGTGATATATAGTTTTATTAGAAAACATCAAACACACTTTTGTTCAATTATCTGTAAGAGAATTTCCTTGAGATAAACCAGTCTGTGGTTAGACTCAAGAAGGCTTTAACAGTTGTTAAAGTAGTTGTGTAATCAGTTGATTATAGTGGATTAAGACCTTGTTGGAGAGAGGAGAAATCACATTGACGGGTGGACTGGAGTAATTTGAGATCAAACGAACCAGGATAAAAATACAGTGTTGTCTGCAACTTTGATTTAAGATTTACAATTCAACCCCCCTTCTTGTGTTTTTCACATCTTCATGTACTACCTTCTCGTTGGTGCAATTGTGGCAAGTTTCAAGCCTTTCGTATGCCTTGCTTTCATGTCATTTCCGCGTGTGCCTATACTCATCAAGACGCGCTACAACTTCTGTCATACATTTACAAATCTGAAACGTTGCTCAACGTTTACAACAACAACTTCCCTTTGGTAGCAAAACCAGATTATTGGCCTGCATACGACGGCAAAATATTATGGCACAATGACCAAATGCAAAGGAATAAAAATGGTCGTCCCAAAAGTAAGCGCATCACAACCGAAATGGACTCCCTTGACAAGCTGGAAAGAAAGTGTGGTTTATGTCGTCAGGTCGGACACAATCGCAAAAATTGTCTGAATCGGGCTACTGCCTCAACCACATAAAAATTGTATTACATAAAATCTTTCCTTTATTATGTTGTAAACATGAAGGTTTTTCATTAACAATATTTGTTACAATAAACATTGCGCGAACAAGAAAAAAAACACGATAATCCATCTACGAAATTACAACTGTTAAAACAATATCATATGACCCATGCATCATCAACATTACGTCGCTGTCTGTTTTGACTTCTTCCAACCAAACATTAGGTCTTCCTGTCGCAAGTGAGGTTGTTGTTCCTCTTTGCTGGATCCTTCTAATTTTTCCCCTCCACGATGTCTCCATCTAGCCGTCGCATCAACTCCTGCTTCAGACGCTCCATGGAGTGAATGTGCCAGAATTTCATTTTTATCGAAGGTTTTGTGTCAGAGAAGATAACATAACCATCTCTGGTAAAAATCATGGGCGATGTCATGACGCAAATAACAGAGTAAAAAAATAAGAAAACAGTGCGAGAAAGTGTGAGAAATGACGGAGAAACGGACAAATTATTCATAAAAACAACATTTTGCCCTAGGAGCCAAGTGAGATGGCGCCTCCTCTCACTTTTAAAGTGCATGCGCCATCTCACTTGGCTAAAAGAGAGAGGAGGCGCCAAGTGGGATGGCGCCTAGGGCATAATGCTTAGTGGAAGCGCCAAGTGAGATGGCTCCTCCTTTGGGGAGTCATCTAAAACATGGTTATTTGCGTAATTTTTTTCGAAACATGGTTATTTGCGATTTTTTTTTAATACATGGTTATTCCAAAAAAAAATTCTGAAAAAAGATATGACATGAACTATGATTCCCTACAGTTACAGCCTCGTGCATTCACGCATTCAAGCATTGATAGTCGTTCAAATAAGATTGGACTACTCTGATATCATCATCGTAAAATAATAAGTAGATTATCTCAAGAGTTGTAGCAGCCAAACAAACACTATATGTTTTCTTGTACTTTGAGAATTAACCATAAAACAACTTTATGATATGTTTGGTTTAGAAGAAAAGTTGTGAAGAGAGAAATAAGTAAAAGAGAGTATAAGAAGATAAAATAAATAAATTTGAAATATTAACTAATTTAACAGAGAAAAAAAAAAGAAATAGAGAAGATAAAAGTCTTACATAATTTTGAAAATATTATAATACCCTTATAACAAATAGTATTTTTAATTAAACAAATTTAATTATTTTATTTAAATTCAATTAATTAATTAACTATTCTCTTTATAAAAAAAATTAATCATTTCTAATGTTTATTTTGTATAAAACTTATATATTTTTTATAAATCAACCAACATATGTTATAAGAATGTGACGTTTATGAAGTATATATATATATATACTTTATAAATTGATAATTTATATAAGGGTATACATATCATTCTGTAACAGAAAAACAATAACAAACAAATGAATCTAACATCCATCTATGTAAATGGATAAATACAGGATTAAATGTGGAAATATTCTAGCTATCAATATCTATCAGCACTTTCTCTTCAAAAGTGGAGAGAAACAAAACTGGAGAGAAACAAAGTACAAGGGCCCTACACATTTTAGTCTCTTATCCCTATTTTTTTTATGTGCCAAACAGAATCTCTTGTATTTCACTCTCTTCTTAATCTCTTTCTCAACTTCTATTATTTCAATCAGACCCTTAGTACAGAAATAAATATATAACTTATTACCGATATGATATGATTGTGGTTTACTTTCTATCATTATAAATTTGAATTTGCTTCCTTCTATTGCCTTATAACAAATTTAATTTAATTTTATTTATCCATCTCTATTTAATATTTATTTATGACTAAAAAATATTCATTGATATGAGTGATAAATAAATTTATTATAAATATATAAAAAGTAAAGTATCTGAAAATCCATGTTATACCCCTCTGATTATTAGTAGAAACTTTTCTAATTCTATTTTTCTATTTTCAATATTGTCTTATTACACATAAGAGCATTCACATCCATACTACTCATATTAATAGTATAAGTGGGTCCCATCTAATATAATATATTACTTTACACTTCTCAATTATTTAAACCACTTAATTATATTTTCTAAATATCCATACTACTTACTTAAAACTCTAACATGAGTCCCACAAAATTACATTATGTTTTTTGGACGGTAACATGTTATTTGAAAATTTAATCCAACAGCTATACATGCTACAAGCTAATATATTTATTAAAAGCTACGATCCCTTTTTTGGATACGGTGCCAATTAATACTACTATCATTTGTCTTCTATTATCAATACTACTCTGACTACAGTAGTACACATAGACATAAGCCACAACGATATTTATGCTCTAAGCTGCTATTAGATTCATTTAGTCATTAATACGGCTGATGTGTCATATCAAGATTTTTTGTTACAATTTAAATTTATTTTAATTTCATAATTAGTGACGGGTAGTATAATTTTAGTGGGTCCAATGGAGATTTGAAATGGCAATCAATAGTGTAACTACGTTCACATTTTTTTGTTACAATTTAAATTTATTTTAATTCCATAATTAGTGAAAGGTAGTACAACTTACACGGGTCCAATGCAAATTTGAAATGACAATTAATAGTGTGCTGCTATGGTTCACGAGACTTTGAAAAACTGCTTCAAAAAATAAAACTCACAACTTCCCATATTCAATCGTTATTAAGACTTTTCATTTTCTATGTTCAATGTCAAACATATAGACTCTAAGAATGCCAAACTAACCACAACCTCTCATCCTTCAAGCTTCAAGTTACTACCACTTATGTAAGTTTTGTATCGTCAATTTGTTCAATTTTGGTTTCATTTAGACATTCATTTGTGATTATATGATATTTGTTTTGTTCTTACAGCTTAGAAGTTTGTGGTCTTCAATTTTCTGCAAGCAATCAAACAAAAAAATCAGAATAAAAAATCAACCCAATTGAAACCCAATTCCAAAACTTGTGATACAGATTCCAAGCTACAAACAAAAACATTCAGAAGAAAGAACAAACAGACAGACATGCTAGATTCATCACTTAGTCGTAACAAAAGGAACACTATGCCAAAATTAAATTTAGACAGCGCCACATAAACATCGCTTATGCCTTAAGCGCTGCTATAGGTTTTCAGAAAGAAAGAAAATTAAAAAATTAGAGTAAGCGCTGCTAAAGGTATACTATAGACAGCGCTTATTATAAGCGCTGCTATAGGCCTTACCATAGACAACGCTTCCTTTCCCTAAGCGTTGCTATAGGTTTTCAATAAAAATAAAAAATAAAATAAGAATAAGCGCTGCTAAAGTGTATACCTTAGACAACACTTACTAAAAGCGCTGCTAAAGGTGTGATAAAGGGTATACCTTAGACAGCGCTTTTAAGAAGCACTGCTAAAGGCATTACTCTAAAGCGCTGCTAAAGATAATACCTTTAGCAGCGCTTCTTGAAAGCGCTGTCTAAGGTAATTAAATTGTTTCTAAATCCCTAAATTGGTTATCAGATTTCAAAAACCCCACTTTATACAAACGAAACCCCACACACCCAGAAAACGCAATTGTTCATCTTCTTCTCCAACTCGTCTCCTCCCTCCTCACCGTCCAACCGTGGTTCATCTTCTTCTCCAACTCGCTTCCTGATTCGTTGTCTCGTTGCAAACTTCAGATTCTCCGGTTATACGAGGGCAAGGGCCAGAGGCACGTTGTTGGGAAACTTCAGATTCGTTGTCCAGAAAGCTGTTGTTGGGAAACTTCAGATTTGTTACCACCATCTCCTCGTGAAGAAGAAGTTTCACAAAACCAGTTTCACTATAAGGTAAAATTTCTTCATCCTTCTATATTTTTTTCTATGGTTAACTCAATGTTGCATAAGTAAAACAAATGTCATAAAACTTACCAAATAGAGGCTATGCAAGCACTTGGAGCAACCTTCTAAACCAGAAAATCCATTAACATCATTGCTACTACTCAAGCAATTCGTCTCTAACCTCTTCACATTTTCATTTCCAACAAGATTTCCACTATGAGTAACCTTAAACGATTCAGTACAGCTCAAAGGATGAAGCCTAACCCCACAATAACAATAAACCACATCACAAGTCTCATTAGGTTGAAAAAGCTCAATTCCTCTTACTTTCAAAGCCCTTCCCAAATCACTCTCACATGTCTCAGAATCATCTGGCAACAGAGGCATATCATAAGATACAACAGCATGTCCATGTTCCAAACCAGAAGAAACCCTTCCTGTTCCAAGAGCAGTAGCAGAATAAGCAGAATATAACCAAGCAGCTAACACAGGACAACATCTACTATGCTGAAGCTTATCATAAGAATCACCGCCACCACGTTTGTTGGATTTGATATTGCATGCGTTTTTGATTCCATTGAAGTGTTCATCTGAGAGAGATAAAGGACATCTTGCAATATCAGCTTGTTTAGGGAAAGCAGGGATGGTTCCTTGTGAAGAGGAATTTGTTGTGACAGTTTGAACAGTTGTTGCATATGGTATAGGAAGGGACACAATATAGCAAGGAATTATGAAGAAAATGAACAAGTTTAGGAGAACATTATGGTTGAAACATTTTGTCAGTAACATGGTGTGCAAGTGAAGTGATGTGGTTTTTTTGTTGAATGAAATGAAGGAAGGGAATATTGGTGGTGAGGTATGGGTATGGTAGCCCCTAATGTTAGGGACATAAGTGACAAGTAAAGGGAAAATAAAGATGCTGTGGGGTTTTGCGAACTTTGGCAGCATGCTAGTACTATCTCTCTAAATTCATGCTAGTAATTACTTTTGTGGAACCAAAGTTTTTTATTCACATTTTTTACTGTCGATTTTTATGCTAGAGGAGTTAAAGTTGTTAAGTTAAACAACTTGTATTATATACTAATAATGGTCATATTTAATGATGTATCCAACAAAGTTTTTGTAGGCAAGTCTTAGGTATTGAGAAACCAAAAATTGAGAAAAAAATATGACTTTGCTTAAAACAGCGGCAGCTAGGTGTATGCCTAGAAACAACAATATCTACAACCAACTCTCACAAACAGACCCTACAACAACACCGGATACGAGGCCTCCTATGGTTACAATAGTTGCATTCCTTACCAGACAAGTTAAGTCCTGAGACATTAGCTTAACGTAAATTAGGCAGGTAAAAAGTTAAAATTAAAATGACTTTAAACTATCTACATTGTAGAAACATGTTTTGGATATCAAATATTCATTAAATTTAAGGTGTAAGTCAATTGGACTATAATATGTCTTATTGAAATGGTATTCAATTGGACTATAATAAAAGTCTCTCAAATGTGAGAGGATTGGACATTACTTTGGATTATGGGGGTGATCATGGATAAGTTCCAAGTGTTTATCTCTCTTCCCTTATCTCTATATCTCCGACACTTTAGTTTAAATTGGATTTTATCTAAAATTTATAAATAAAAATATTAAACTCTAATACAACTCAAACCTCCCTCTTATTCTTATGTTTTTCTCTCCTTTAAGTCGATTTATATTTGGTTAGATGTTTGGTTTCATGGAGAGTAGTGTTCAGGTTAACACATCCTCTCTTACTTCTTCTCATTACTTAATAGTAAGTCATATCATTGATCTTGTAATAAGTAATTGATATACATTGTTGGCAGAAGGTGTATCTCTAGTTTCCCTTACATAACCTGCTGCTCTTAGTCAAGGGTTTTATGATGTATTTCTTCCGTATGGTAAATCAGTTTAACATGGAGTATTTGAAAAAAGAGGAATCCAGAACTTTGGGATGACAAACATGAACCTGTTGATGGAGTGATAGTTCGAACATAATGTATGCTTAGCTCATGTAGACATGCCTGCAAGGAACAAAGGAATCACATCATGTAAATCCTCCATCTAATATTCAACTTAGTAATAGTAAAAAATAACACAAATCATGAATCTTCGAATGAGTTCACAACTAAGCTAATGTCTCTAAAATTGTAATGTTGACGATCATTGATTGAATATGTTATAGGACCACAACAGTAACATGAACTAGGCCTCTAAGGTTGGACCACATTCGTGGCTATGTTCCTTTCACTCACACGTTACAATCCTCATTTCTAGAATTGTTCTAATCACATGTTTGATTTTTGTTGACAACACAGACTCTTTAAATTCATTGTACTCCCATCGCATTATACCGTTTTGTGCCCTAATTAGTGTTTTTGTTTAACTTAGATAATAGTTAAAACCATGAATAAAAAATGGATGTGTGCCGATCGATTGTCAAAAGAGTACGAGAATGGGGTATTAGAGTTCGTTAAGTTTGCTGTTGAACATGCTGAAGACCCGAATAGAATGAATTTTCCTTGCTTGGGTTGTTGTTATGTGGATCGGGTTAACGCAGATGGATTGAAATCGCATTTACTAATGCGCGGAATTGATCGAAGTTATACGTGTTGGAAATTTCATGGTGAGAAAAGCATCGAGAATGTTGAACCGGGGGTGAAAAGTAATGCGACCTATGTTTCGTACGACAATGCCACGAATACATATGATTGTGATCGGGTTGAAGAGATTGCAGAAGCACTTGAAGAAGATCTTCAAGATTGTCCCAAAATGTTTGAGAGGTTGGTAAGTGATGCAGAGAAACTGTTGTATAAAGATTGCCCCAAATTCACAATATTGTCTGCGGTATTAAAATTGTACAACTTAAAGGCGCGCAATGGATGGTCGGATAAAAGTTTCACACAGTTATTAGCCCTTTTGAGAGATATGCTTCCTGAGGATAATATTCTTCCTAATCGAACCTACGAGGCCAAAAAAATGTTGTGCTCTATTGGAATGAGCTATGATAAGATACATGCATGTCTAAATGATTGTATTTTGTTTCGAAACGAATATGCATCGTTGAATGAGTGCCCAAAGTGCGGTTTATCTCGATATAAGAAAAAATTATCTCCAGCGAAAGTCTTATGGTATTTTCCTATTATTCTGAGATTTATACGCATGTTTCGTAGTGAAACTGATGCTAGACACTTGACTTGGCATGCAGATGAAAGAATTATCGATGGAAAGTTTCGACATCCGGCAGATGGACCATAGTGGAAGAAAATTGATAATGATTATCCTGATTTTGGAGGAGAAACAAGAAACCTTCTCTTGGCATTATCTACGGATGGAATGAACCCGCATGGTCTTCAAAGTATCTCACATTCCACATGGCATGTGATTCTTATGATTTATAACCTACCTTCATGGCTATGTATGAAGCGCAAGTACATGATGTTATCTATGTTAATTTCTGGGCCTAAACAACCAGGGAATGACATAGATGTATACTTGAAACCTTTAATCGAAGATTTGAAGATTTTGTGGGAGAACGGTGTGGAGGTTTATGATGGATATAGGAAAGAAAGTTTCAATTTGAGGGCGATGTTGTTTGGCACAATTAACGATTTTCCAACATATGGAAATCTATCCGGGTATAGCCTTAAAGGTGAAAAAGCGTGTCCTGTCTGTGAAGATGGAACCGATACGACACGATTGAAACTTTGTCAAAAGAATGTCTTTCTCGGTCATCGTAGATTCTTAAATTCAAAACATCAATATCGTGGATGGAGAAAAGCGTTCAATGGAAATACCGAACAACGTAGAGCTCCACCTGGATTGACAGGTGATCAAATTTGTGAAAAGGTGAAAGATGTGAGTATTCAGTTTGGCAAGCCTTTTGCACATAAAGTTGTCACAGGTGGGTGGAAGAAGAGGTTAATTTTTTTTGAATTGCCATATTGGAAATCTTTGTACGTAAGACATTTTCTTGATGTTATGCATATTGAAAAAAATGTATTTGAAAGTGTTATTGGTACGTTACTCAATATAAAAGGAAAGTCTAAGGATGGCCTTAAAGCAAGAGAGGACATGGTAGAGATGGGAATAAGAACTGAATTAGGACCCGTGATGAAAGGAAGACGAACATATCTACCACCTGCTTCTTATACTCTATCTAGAAAGGAAAAGAAAATATTGTGTAAGTTTCTGAGTGAAGTTAAAGTTCCAGAAGGTTACTCCTCAGACATTAGAACACTCGTGTCCATGAAAGACCTCAAGTTAAAGAGTCTGAAGACACATGATTGCCATGTCATAATGTAACATTTTCTACCAATAGGTATACGTTCTATTTTTCCAGAAAAAGTAAGAAGCGCTATAACTAAATTGTGTTTTTTTCCAGGTTAATTTGTAGTAAGGTGATCGATCCTGAGATCTTACCAGTATTACAAAAATAAATCGTTATTACTCTGTGTGACCTTGAAATGTATTTTCCTCCATCATTTTTTGACATTATGGTACATCTTGTTGTTCATCTTGTGAAAGAGACACAATTGTGTGGACCAGCTTATATGAGATGGATGTACCCTGTTGAACGTTATATGAAAATATTAAAAGGGTACGTGAAAAACCGAAGTCGTCCAGAGGGTTGTATCATTAAGTGATACGTTGTTGAAGAAGCGGTTGAGTTTTGTACTGATTTTTTATCCAATGTGCAATCCATTGGACTACCCAAATCTCATTTTTTTGAAAAAAAAGAAGGTAAAAAATTAATTGGAAATGAAATTGTGATAGTATCAAGGGATGAACGGGATCAAGTGCATTTGTATGTTCTGCACAATGACACTGAGGTTGAGCCGTTTGTTGAAATGCACAAGGCTATACTCCGAGGTGAGAATCAAAGTAGAAATGAAAATTGGATAGTACGAGAGCACAATCAAAGTTTTATACAGTGGTTTAAGGATCATATATATTCAAAGTTTCATTCAGATCCCGCTTCAATATCAGACAGGTTGAGATGTTTGGCATATGGTCTAAGTTCGATTGTGTTCTCTTATAGAGGATACGGAATTAATGGATACACATTTTATACCAAAGAACAAGATGAGAAAAGTACCATGCAAAATAGTGGTGTCACGGTGGTATGTGAAGCAATGCACATTTCTAGTATGAAGGACTTAAACCCCAAATATGAAAATTTGTCATATTTTGGGGTTATCAATCACATCTGGGTGTTTGATTACAAGAAGTTTCAGATTCCTATCTTTGGTTGCAAGTGGGTACATACTAGTGGCATACGAGTGGATAAGTCAGGGTTTTTTCAAGTGGATCTTAGTAGGGTGAGGTACAAATATGAGCCTTTTATTCTAGCCTCTCAAGCTAAACAAGTGTTCTATGTCACAGACCCGAAGAGTACGAAATGGTCTATAGTGCTTTTATCTAACAAAGTGATTGATGATAAAAGTGTGGATCAAGTTGATGTTGATGTTGAGAATGAGTCGTATATTAGAAACGATCGAGATGATGATACTACAGCGGATGAATCATATATCAGAAAAGATCATGATGAGGGAATTTCGATCAATCCCTCCGTCCGCGTTCTTAAGAGACAAGTAATTCGGAATCCAACCAAGAAAAGAAAGAGATGTTAGTGAAAGAGGTAATATATATTCCTCCATACCTGTTAACACTTAGCAAACTTCTAATAAATTATATATTTGTCATTTTATATACTCAATTGATATTTGTCATTTTATATGCTCAATTGATATTTGTCATTTTATATACTGAATAGATATTTGGAATTATATATTTGGAATTAAATATTTGTCATTAGATATTAATGTTTTTCTTTATTACATGTTAGATGGCTAGTAACGAGGAGCACCCTCACGATGATTCTATTAATGATGGAGACAATGATGGAGGAAAATCCAGTAAGGGAGTGGAAAAAGAAATAAAAAGAGGAAAAACTATTATGAAGAATATCATTCGTGATAGAGATAGTGGTATAAAATATGATGTGCATTGGAGTCCAAATGACCAATTAATTGAGCCTAACGGTTCTAAATTGACAAGTTACATTGGCACACTTGTAAGGAGAGAAATTCCAATAACTTGTGATGAGTGGAGAGATGATAAGCTGAATGATGCTAAAAACAAAATCTGGAGTGAGATACAGGTGCTTTAAATTATGTCTTTAAATTACGATTATGTACTTTAAATTATGTCTTTAAATTACTTATACTAACGCACTTTGTGTATGTTTTTTGTAGAGGTCTTTCAACATTGATGACAAAAGAAAAGATTATTGTCTTGGATTGGCCGGCAAAATACTAAGAGGGTTTAGAACATATTTAAACAGAAAATATCTTAGAGATACCGAAAAAAAATTTGTTGATGCAGAGCGTCCAGCAGAATATGCGGATGTGATTTCAGTTAAAGAATGGGATGTTTTTAAAGCCAAACGGAAAACCCCAAAATTTCAGAGTGTAAGTGAAGTAAATCGTCAAAGAGCATCATCTCCCGCATATCCATACAAAAAAGGGCGTTTGGGATATGCACGATTAGAACAAAAAATAGTAAGTATTTACAAATTGCAATGATATACTTGTTCATCAATAATTATAACTGAGCTTGTTTTTTGTGTTAATGTGTAGTTAAAAGAGGATAGTAGTTCGGAAACATCTCTTCTGGAGCATGTTTTGTGGAAGGCTGTCCGTGTGGGTAAGGATGGAGTTCTTAAAGAAGATGTACAACAAATTTTTGAAAAATGCGTAAGTATAACATTAATTCTAATTAAATCAAAATTTTATTAACATATAGTATTCATGTTTTTCCAATATTCATATGAATTTCAGGAGAGTCTGTCTTAGTCTACATCTCCACCAGATGATTGCAGGAGCATACTTAGTCGAGCATTAGATGTTCGTGAGTATTCTGGTCGGGTGAGGGGTAAAGGACATGAGGTTACTCCAAGCTCCTTGAAAAAGAACAATCCAAAGACAAAATCTGCTAGCAATAAAGAACTGCAGGCAAGGTTGGATGCATTAGAAGCTGAAGTTCTTGAATTGAGGAAGGAAAAAGCAAGACAGTACCAATCAGAAAGGGAAGCTTCGGGTGTTAAAGAAGCTAGTGACATAGCTAGTGTCAATTGTGCAGCTCAACCGAGTATTCCCGAGGTACTTACATATATTATTATGAAATTAAATTAGTGTAATTTATTTAACTGACATATATACACATTAACGATGTCATATTTATTATTGATTTTAGGGCATTTCACCTTGTCAACTCTTTTTAGGGACACCAAATTATCGCATGGTTGGCAAGGGAAAAGTCCATAACACTCTGGGAGAAGTACTTCATCATAAACCGCTCCCTTCTGGATATTTGAAAGTGTCGATTGATATTGCTTTAGAGGAGGGTGCGTTATTACCAATCCCAGATGAAGTTTAGGATGCAACATTGGTGGGAGAGGCAATGGGAGCGTTTGTTGCATGGCCGTCAAGGCTTGTTCGCATAGATGATGAGGTATAATTAAAACCGTTATGAACCTTTTCGTACTCAAATTTTTTAAGTTCGTTTTACTTACATTTTTTTTTGCATGGTAATGTTAGACTCCTACAAAACCCAAACCAAAAGATAAAGGCATTACGCGGCCAAAGGAGTCAGTGACATCAAAAAAATAGGTACAACACAATTATATGATATTTATGCTTAGATAATGTTAATTTGTCGTCCTATACTTGACCACTCTAATTTTATGATATTTAGATTATTCCTGCTAAAGAGATTGAAGCTGTAAGTATGGGTAAGGAGCCTGTAATTAGCAACATTCCCACAGAAACAAAGAGTGTTACTAAGAGGACCGGGGCTAGAAAGAAAACAACTTCACAATATAGGTCGTGCCTTCAAACATTTATAAGCTTCACAACTATTTCGCAAGGTGGTACTTCTCTTATACCCCTGGATGAAGGGATTTATGGTTCTGAAGGCATGACAACAATTGGTAAGGAGGATTTGGAAGAAGTTTTTGGACACTTGACATTAGGCATGGCTGTTATCAATACATACATTAGGTATACTCCAATCAACTTTGTTTAATTAATTGCAGAATTTATTTACTCATTTCAATGAATAATTAATGGTAATGATGTTTTTATTTAAGATTTCGGTATGACAAGTTGATTCGCCCGCGTGGATTGGAGTCCAGATTCGCTTTCATAAATCCCAACATTGTCCACGCAGGGTCAATAATCTCAAAACCAGATGAAGTAATAGCATTTGTGCTCAGTTTATTTATGGCCAGCAAAGATACAGAAAAATTGTTCTTTTCACCATATAATACTGGCCCCAAGTAAGATTTTCATTCTAAATTTCCTCTATTATAATTTTTCGTTTTTTAACGTTGTGCAGAAAATTTCCATCTAACCTTTGTTTAATATTCCAGTGGACACTGGTTATTGGTTACAATTAATCCTGTGAGAGAAATTGTATATTATCTGGATTCATTGGGCAATGATTGGACAACATACTCAGATATGAAGAAGACGATTGACACGTAAGTGAGATTGTTCCAAAATATTACTGTGTATATTTAATTATTTATGTGCGATAGTTCTAAATATTCGTTATTATTTTATTATAGCATTCTACAAAGTTTTCGAGCACAAAGAGATATTCAAGTACCAAGGAGTAGAGTCAACAATAATTCTTGGATCAAAGTGGAGGTATAGATTTTCACAGTTTTGATTATATAGCGATGATACTTGATAAAACAAGTTAAGGTGTATATCTTGATGTATATCCGTATTTTCTTTCCATGTGTAGTGTCCTCGTCAGTGCAATGGTGTAGATTGCGGTTATTTTATGTTGAGGTTTATGAAAGAAACTATTTTTTTGGACCGATTAGAGATTCCATCCACGGTATGAATTTCTAACTTAGGAATTATTTTCATATTTCTCATAAAATGACTTAGTATTTTAATTAAATCATACTATGTTATATTATTATGTAGTACTTTGATGAATTCAAGTGTGCTTCATACTCAAAAGATCTATTGGATGAACTTATGGAGGATTGGTGCCAATTTGTTATGGAGTTGAGAGTTTTATTATAAGGTATAACTTTGAGTTTTGAGAATATAATATATGTCGTTATAGTTGTGTTACAATATTATTGTTTTTGTTGTTGTTATTTGGTAACTTGTATGAATTTTGATTTTGTTTTAGGTTATATAGGTGCAGCTCGATGTAGAAGATAGAGTTATTTTGTAATTCATCGTTGATTTTGTTTCATTGTTGTATATACTAATGTTGTTGTTGTGTATATTGTGCAAAAAGGATTGAAGAGATGAATATTGATGTAGTTATAATATTGTTTCATTGTTGTATATACTAATGTTGTTGTTGTGTATATTGTGCAAAAAGGATTGAAGAGATGAATATTGATGTTGTTATAATATTGTTTCATTGTGGTAAATATTAATGTTGTTGTTGTGTATATTGTGCAAAAAGGATTTAAGAGATGAATATTGATGTTGTTATAATATTGTTTCATTATGGTATATTGATGTTGTTGTTGTTTAAAATGTTATAATGAAGCTATAATTTCTGGTGCAAAAATGGTGAGATTAAATTTGATAGGCAGCGTTTTGTTTTAAATGAAAAAATATATATATTTAAAAAAATATTAAGGAAAAGCGCTTCTAAAGGGGGGAATAGACAACGCTTTTAATGAGAAGCGCCGTCTAAAGTGATTGAAAAAAAATATTAAAAAAATCATAAGGAAAAGCGCTGCTAAAGGGGAGGGAATAGACAGTGCTTTTCATGAAAGCGCTGTCTAAAGTGATTGAAAAAAAAAGATATATTAAAAATTAATAAGGAAAAGCGCTGCTAAAGGTGGGGGGGGGGGGGGGGGGGGGGGGGGAATAGACAACACTTTTCATGAAAGCGCTGTCTAAAGTAATTGAAAAAAAAATTAAAAAATAATAAGGAAAAGCGCTGCTAAATGGGGGGAATAGACAGCGCTTTCCATAAAAGCGCTGTCTAAAGTGATTGAAAAAAAAATATTAAAAAATAATAAGGAAAAGCGCTGCTAAAGGGGGGGAATAGACAACGCTTTTACCAAGCGTTGTCTAAAGTTCCACATTGAAAGCGCTGTCTATAACTTTAGCAGCGGAGGTTTTAGCAGCGCTTTTAAGCGTTGTTAAAGGCCTAAAAAAGCGCTGTCTAATCCCTTGTTTGGCATAGTGGAATTACCGATTTTTCACAAATCGGACGACGACTTCGATGTGAGCTTTATGTATTTTCACTTTATATGTTTCTTCAATATCTCTGAGTTTCGGTTTTGAGGTATTGGGTAAGAGGGTTATATGTGTACCGGGCTGTGGAGGTTTTTTGTGTGATTTTGTGATGATTTTCGTTTCTTTTCTGATATGATGTTGTTGTTACTTATGGGGAATGAAGGGGTGGAATGCGGAATCAAGGTGTGAGCTGGCATAAGGGAAAAATGTGAACAAAAACTTACAAATATCTCTTTTGAAATTTTGTTTGCTCTGCACCGTAATATTGATTTTTACTGATGTAAAGTACTTCCTGATGCAAAGCTTTACTGATATAACTAACTGAGATGGTTGAAATTAGTTTTGCTTCAGAAATTGTAAGCTTCTAATACAAATTTATTGCATTTGGTCTATGAAGCAAAAAAATTTACTGATTCTGAAATGGTTTTTTTACTGATTTAGTTCATGCTTAGGTGATTTGAATAGATTTTTCCATTAACATATTCTTCAAAAAGAAATAAGACTACTTGCACACATTTAGTAGATAGAAAGTAGAAACTAATCTATAGTTTTTGTTAGAACAAGATTGGTTCTGATCATATCTCAGAGTTTTGATGATAATAATAAAATATATTTTGTATAATTGATACTCTGATGAGCATATTTCTTTGTTTCAGGTAATGTCCTGACTGAAGTATTTTCTAAGGTGAAAATTATTTTACGTGCTGAGCTGAATAAAAATGAAGAAGTTCTTTGATGAAAGAACTATTTATTTTTAGCGTAAGTTTTGACGCTGGCTCTGATAAGAAGCTATTTAAAGCATCCTCTAATCTTAGCAAGTTTCCATACAAACTCTTTTCAGAAGTACTTTGCAAGCAAGCTCTGATGAGAAGTTATTTGCAAGCAAATTCTGAAGCAAGTTCTGAAAGATTAAAGAAGCAAACAGTCTTGTCAAGTTTCAGGAAACATGCTCTGACAATGCCGTTTGTTCATTTAATACAAAGACGACAAAAGCACTCAAGTGTCTCTACGCTAGTTCATTGAAAAGAACAATAATGCAAGCCAACACACAAACATTAATTGCTCCTCACTTTTGAAGGCAGTAACGGTCGTTTTCCTCATGCTATAAATAAAAGATCATTTATTGCAAGCCAACTACCCAACTAACGTGAAAATAATTCTGTTGCTCACAAACACTTTGTTATTTTCTCAAGTGCAAAACTTATCTTAGTGATAAATCACAGTTTGTGATATACTCCCTCCATTCTCTTTTATAAGAAAATTTTGACTTTTTAGATTCATTAAATAAATGATGTATTTAGACTATATATTTGTTAGATACGTCAACTATTCAATGAACCTAAAAAATTAAAATTTTCTTATAAATAGGAATGAAGGGAGTAGCTTTCTAAGAAGCAATTTGTTTCACTATTGTAAAATTTAATTCTTGTAGTTGTTCCTTGAGAGACCAAGCTTGGTCAGATTTCTCAAGAAGGCTAGAACTAGTTTGAGTCTTAGTAGTGTTAGTCACTTGTAAGTTTACTTGTGCTTTGTATTGTTAGTCTCAACAGTTTGGTTGTGTGATCGTAATCTGTTTGATTATAGTAAATTAAGTCCTTATTGAGAAAGGCGAAATCACCTTGGCGGGTGGACTGGGGTAGTTTGAATTCAAACGAACAAGGATAAAAATAACCGTGTACAATATTAAACAATCGGTTCTGCCACCGTATCAGTGTCTAACTTAGATCTCCAACCTTGCAAATCCCAGTAAAAGATTCAAAATCAACCATAGTCAAATAACGAAAATACACCCATATAGAATCAGTCAACAAAAAAAATCGCCTGCTTTAAGCTCTGAATTCTACCTAGAAACTCTGATCTCGATTCCTTAAGTTCCTGAGAAACAATAATTAAATATTAATAACTATAGTATAATAATAAGTAGGACGTTAAAAGTCCCATCATCATATTTTACCGCGATTTTTAAGTAAATGGAAGTGATGTTCTCTTTCTGAAAATAAAAATAAAATAAAAAAACATATGGTTAATTTAGAAAATGAAGAAGAAAACAGAGTGAAATCAGAAAGATGAAGAGGACGAAGAAGAGAACAGTAGAGAGAGGAGCGATGGAATCTGGCGAAGACATTGGAGATTTGGGATTTTAGCAAACCTACTGTGGATGAAGAGAGTGTTGTTGTTGAGGCAGAGAGGGAGATGAAATATTAGGGTTCGTAGGATTTGAACTGTTGATGAAAAGAAATGTTTGTTGTTGTGCCTTTTTATTAACCATCATTCTGAAAGCAAAATTAATTGATGGAATTGGAAAAGCTTTACCATGGTTTCGTGGAAAAGAATTTACATTAGTAATGATTCAATAAATTAAATGATGGAATTGAAAAAGATTTATCATTGTTTTAATGCAAAGTCACGCTTGAACATAATAATAGATAAAAAATAAATGAAATCAATAATAAAAAAAAATAGAATTACATTAATTAAAACTTTTCTCTTATAGCAAGATATAAAAAAGGTAGAATGACTGAGAGTTTGCGAAGTGTCAAAATTGTCAAAAAAACTCATCTTGCTTTATTCTATTATATGATTAATTAAAAATTAAATTAAATAGTTTGCAAATCCTTATTAACTGGTGGTTTAAATAGTCTTTTGGTCACTGTAAGTTGGCGTGTTTTTATTTTTCGTCCCTATATCTGTTTTTTGTGTGGATAAAGTCCTTAAATGTTGAATTTCATTTGATTTTAGTCCCTAAAATTAAAATTCGCAGGAAATCTACAGGTTTCCTACAGATTTTCCTTCAAATTTTCCTACGGATTTTAACTTTAGAGAGTAAAACCAAAAGGATTTTGACATTCAAGGAACATTTCCACAAAAAAGAAAAAGATACATGGACGAAAATAAAAAACACACCAACTTACAAGGACCAAAAGACTACTTATGCCTTAATTTAAAATTCTGATAATGCTAGATTGGATGTCTTCACTAGGGTTCAAACCTTAATACTCACAGTTGTGTGTGTGAATTTCTAATAGTTGTTACCACATTGTCTATAGACAAAAAATATATTTATTAGGTACTAAAAAAGTAATATATGTTCTTGTTTAGATATTAATGTTAAATAAACTTGACAAAATGTGTTTCATACTTGAACTTGAACTGTGATTGATTGGTGATGATGGACTTCTGATGCTGTGGTATGGATCTTAGAAACAGCGGTACATAGGTGGACCTGCAACGTTAACACTCTAACACCCAAGTCAATTACTGAGTCCAAAATGAGTGAAGTGAAAATATGAGTTCAGAAAGTGTACGTTGTGTCTCACTTGTGTCAATTATATATGAAGGATAACTTTAATAGATTTTGCATTAGTGGGTTTAACACTTGAGTCTCATTTGCATTGGACCTTTGACCGACCCAAAACAATGAAAGTAAGATATATTATACAAAGATTATATATATATATATAAGAGCCTTTGTTTGTCTAAGTCTAAGTCTGCTTGTAGCAGCACTTCTGAGACAAGTAAAGAAAATGACTCTAGCATTGCACATCAAAATCAACATCATCTTCAACTTGGTCAAAGCATGTCTCAAACAGCTTCTTTTACCGAGTTACTCACTGCCGGAATTGGTCATAATAATCAGATTCATCATGCTGGTTTCTCAGGACATTCCCCATTTGCTAGTGAAAATGAAAACCAGTCAGATATGATTCACCTGCAGCATTTTCCATTCATGTCTGACCCACATCTTATGCAACCATCTGTGGTTAATTCTTCTTCATCCTCGTCTTCTCATCATGATAATTACAATCTCAACTTCACCATATCCTCTTCGGGCCTTGTTGGTTACAATAGGGGGACCCTTCAGTCCAATTCACTTTTGCCTCACTTCCACAGGTTTTCAACTATGGATCATGGATCATCAACAACAACATCATCATCCAATAATTTACCTACTTTCTTCACAGGACCTCCTGTTCCTCATCCTCCTCTTGCTGCTACTCCATCCATGGATCAACAACTTCATTTCTCACCTCTCTTTGACGCTCGCTTGCAACTTTTCTATCGCGATGGAAGCCACCATTCAGATCAGAAGGACAACAAATGCAATAAGAACTAAGTTCTTCATGGAAGACCCCGTTTTCCTTTCTTCCAAGTAAGCCCCCACAACTCAAAATTTAATCTTTCTATGTTTTCCCTCACATTTGAGATTTTTAGATGTTACCCTTTTCATTTTTTTTATCTTGTTTTTATTTTTATTTTTTATCCCTAGACCAAACAGTAATAACCACTAGAAACTCACACTAACGGCCGAGTATTAAGATTCAAATCCTGATATAACGTCCAACCTAATAATATCAACGAGTTTTTATTCATCACTTACAGAGGGAGTAATTAGTACTAAACCTAAAGACATATACCAGATGAATATTTAATTATTTGAAAGATTATGTGTTGTTGGATTCATGTGGTGTGTGCAAAACAATGAGGCAGTGAGTGGCTATATCTTGGTAATGGTAAACAAATTGGCCACTACTGGACATTGTTTAAGGAGGTGCTGCT
Source organism: Vicia faba (assembly GCA_948472305.1). Lineage (NCBI taxonomy): Eukaryota > Viridiplantae > Streptophyta > Magnoliopsida > Fabales > Fabaceae > Vicia > Vicia faba. The sequence continues at coordinate 520,239,193 of OX451739.1, read as the reverse complement.
ATGCTATCTGGTTAAAATATTTGTCATTTTGTTGAGTCCTGCACTCACTGCATGAATTGGCGTGAATAGGGTTTACAATCCATTGGCTGTCTCCTTTTCAGTTCTTTCATTGTCCTTGGTTCCCCTTCTCTCTAGCACCTTTGAGTTCATGCCATGTGTAACATTTCTCATGGCAAACACAGTGTGTAAATGCAAATAATCAAATTCAACTTTAGGACTTATGCATGTCAGTAACTATGTGGAAAAATATATACTATGATTAGTGACTTTTTCATATGGTGAAAGGTTCATGCATGTGTATAACCAAAACTTGACCCTTCAAGCATAGGAAGAAACAGATTCACAAAGTATTGAAAGTAATGATATTTATTCATCTTCATGTTTTACTGCAGCATATATATTAGAAGATATTTTGAAAACTATATAATAGCAAAGTGACATAATGATCAACAAAATTTGATGTATGTGTAAAACGTTTTTCTTTGTATATAATACCAAAAAGTTGTCCAGAATACCAATGTCTGGTGGAATGGGAAGACAATGACCATTTGAATAGCTACCACTCATAGATACAACTGTAACAATTTTTGCTCTAGCATCATGTATATAAATTTTTGCATCTTGAAACCGAATAGTATGGAACGCATGAATGATATCTGCAACAATGACAAATATGAAGCATGTTGCCTAACCACTTCCAAATGAGCACTCGATAAAAAGATGAACCAACATTTCAAACACAACCATAAACAATCTCTTTAAAAAATATGTAGAGTGTTCTAGTCAAGTGTGTAACTCTAAATCCATAATGTATATTGGCTATATGACACTTGCATTACTCAAAACTCTTTCTACTCTTCTCTCAAGCACTCCTCAAGCCTCTGCTTCGGGAACTTTAATTTGGAGCTCTTATATTCCTCCATCAAACTCTTCACTATTTTGGAGATTGATTTATAATCCTCTCTCAAGCAGTTTTTAAGGGGAAAAAAAATATAAAGAAACACATAATAAAGTTATCATAAAACGAATAGTACTTTTTAAAAGAAAATTTAATTTAAATCTAAATCATATATTTAACTGTCATGGAAGTATATATAAAGAAGAGCATAGAAATTAAATCCATTGATGGCATAGTAACGTTTGGTTGAATAAGAACATAAAGTTTACTCTATTAAAAATTAGAAAATCTAACAAAAGAAACAATAAAACAACCGTACTAGTCCTGAAAGAAGCATTACATATAACTCAAAACCGAAAGAAAAAAAATTAAACAATACTCTTAGCCATCCTCACTCTTTAGCATCTTCATTCTTCTTCGTTTTCGAAACCACAGTTGAATTCTTCAGCTCTTTACTTTCTTCAATTTCTTGTGACTCATTGCTATTGAGTAAAAGGTATAACTTTTCATTAACCCTAAATGACCAAATGTCAAGTTTTTGATTTTCTTTAAATTTATTCTCCAACAAAACATGTGTCCAATCTTGATGAAGAATATAAATGCTAGTAGTCTTCATGTTCCACTTCTTCAAAAACAACGAGAATTCGTTAAAACAAGGATCTAACACAGTCACTTTTATACCAATCGGTTTTTCTTCTTGATCCCTTGTTTCCAAGGTTGCCTTTTCTATTTCTGTGAGGAAATCAGATTTGATTTGTGTAATTGGCATTGAAAGACGATTGAGATTATTGTTGAGATCTGACTTAAACAATTCCTTACACATGATATATTTAATATCACTACCATTCAACACTTTGATCATGTCATTAACATGACTAGGCAATTCTGGTGGCGGTGACAACAAAATTTCTTTTTTGTGAATTATTGGTTTCCTCCTAATTGCTGATTTTGGTTTCACTCTTCTACCTTCATCAAAGATGATATCTTTATTACTTGGACAACAACTTTTTTCATCATTGACTTCTACTTTTTTCACATTACTTTGTGAAATAAGAGAGAGATTTGTTTCTTCACTCAAAATGTGATTGATTTTTTCAATTTGGGTTAACTCATCTTTAGTATAAAATTGTGGAGAAATTTGAGATAACACTCTATGCAAAGTAAAATGAGGTAATGGATCAAATTTCTTTTCCATTGTTTTCAACTGTTGCATATATGCATTGATCTTCTTCTCAATAGCCATAGCTTTCTTTTGCAACATCACTTCTGGATTTTGTAAAACTGCACTGTTCTTTATGGACATTGATTTCTTTTCTTTCTCGATAATGTGTTGATTAAATGTTTGTGATTTTAAGTGTTTATCAAATGTCTATTTATAATTTATGAAGATTTAAAATTAAAAACTAAATCATATAATATCTTTTCATATATTTCAATTTTCTTATCATATGAAGATTTGATGCAAAAATCTAGATAATTCTGTTACAGTGAATTTATTTGGTTGGTGACCATTCAAAGTGAATACACAAATTCCATGGAGCTATGTTTTTAATTTTAAGATAATGATATATAGCAAACGTAAAATAAGGCTAATTTGTTTACTTAAATCTTTTGGTTAGATTTGTGTCAAAAAAAAATCTTTTGGTTAGAAAATTTCTGTATATATTTCATTTCACCATTTATAATAGGCTAAATTTTGTTATAAAATAAAAAAATATTTGATTTAAAATCTTGATCAATCATTGTATATATAAAAATATTGGATACTACTCATTCAATTCAACATCTTATGAAGTTAGGAAAGAAAATCAATCTAAACTTTAAATTTAAATTTAAAATTTAAAACTTTTGTCCGCAAATAACCATGTTTCAGAAAAAATTACGCAAATAGCCATATTTCAGATGACTCCCCAAAGGAAGAGCCATCTCACTTGGCGCCTACACCTACTTTTTAAGGGGATGCGCCATCTCACTTGGCGCCTAGGTGCTTAGGGCTTGCCCTAAGCCAAGTGAGATGGCGCCTTAGTGCATTTGCTAGGGCAATTTTCACATTTTTTTCAATGCAGTGCGTTACGTATTCGATATAGGATCAACAAAATTGACTTTTTTATTTACAAAATATAATTACACACATAACTATTACATAAAAAAAACAGATTAATCAGTGGTCCCCCGAAACCCGGTAATGACCCCCGGTTCTGCATCCCCGTCCTCGCCTTTCCTGTGCTGGGTGTCGTCGCGTTTCCTGTTGTGGGAGGGTCGATGGCCCAGCTAGGTCAATGCGTTCCAGATCCATGAAATTAGTCAGATCTCCATATATAGAAGATCCGCTTTGGTACAGTCGGTTACCCATACCCTTAAAGTTTGGTCGTGTTGGCGGTGGGTGGGGTTCCATGGTTGGTCTGTAGCATTGATCGTCTAATTACGGGGGGTAGAAAGGAAATGGATCTTGGGGTGTTTGGTATTGAGGATGTTTGGTGGTTTGGTGATATTGTGGTTGATGGTAAGTTGGGTCGGTTGGTTCATAATCTTCCAACATTCCCAGATCAGGGCTAAGGCTGGATGTTGAGGGGCCCATATTGGGATATACAGAAGACTGAAATTGTGTGTGAGGTATGCGGGTGTGTTGGTATTGTGATTGGAATTGCGGTTGGATGTGAGGCATATGGGGGTATTGGTACTGAGGTGGTGATTGTGGTTGGTTGTGGGGCATGTGGGTGTAATTGTATTGTGGTGGCGACTGTGGTTAGGTGTTTGTGGTTCTGTTTCGTCTGGAGGGTTGGTGGGAGGTTGATGTGTTTTGGGTTTGTTGTTGGGGAAATGAGGGTTGTGCCTATTGTGTTCGTGGGTCAACCAAATACCTTGGATAAGACACGTGCATTTCAGGGGTACTAACCAATCTGTACCAAGATAAATACTGATATGTGTGTCGCATATTACCTTGGTTGAGGAAAACTGGGAATTGTAAGACAAGTCGGTGATGCCTCTGCCACATCTTACACCATTATGGAGCAAAGTCTTTCCAGTTGATAAGACCCCATTGGGCGTCGACCCTTTTGAGATGCCACGGGGACAAACAAGTCAGATCGCTGGGTATCTCTTGATGCATTCTGAACTGCATCTTCACACGGTCGTTGTGGTGCATCTCCACAACATTGAACCGTATGATTGCAGTCTTTGCACTCCAAGTTGCTGCATCCTCGGGGTTTGGTTCATGGCCCAAACCCAAATATGGTCTCCAAACAAACTGCAGATAAAATTAAATATGGTTAATGAAAACGTAATATATAAATAATTTAAAAGTAGAAAAGTTGAAAGGTACGACGTACATCATCCAGGCCTAGGTGATCCAATAGATTACGGTATAGTGCTACATTGAATCTTGGATTCTTGCCGTAATCCATACACCTCACGCAATACCTAAAGGAAATGAAAAATAATTTATTTTTATCATATATTTGGTGAAGATATGAATAGTAATAAATTATATAACTTGATGACTTACTTTGTTGCGTACGGGAAAACGAATGTGTTGTTGTTGACGGGGTTTAGGGACTCCATCCTCCACCAACCCCAGGCTTGAAGTAAAAAAGCGCAGCCATAAAATGTACATTTTTCCTTGATTGCATTTTTGCACAAGGAACTGTATAGGTGGGCTAAAACAGCAGAACCCTAACTATACTTTCTAGTTTTTTCGAAGTCTCTAAGTAAATTTAAATACATAAAATTTGCACTATTTCCCGTACTTTCGGGAAATAAAAAGGTTCCAAATAGTATCATTATATAAGTTCTAGCTTTTATTACCTTGGGTAGCTCGGAGGAATTTTCGTTTAATTCCAGAGTCGCATAATGATTTTTTAGCTCATTTAGTAGTATACCCTGACCTCTCGCACCACCACCTTCAACCATATCCCTGCCCAACAATTCTTCACACAGAGAATTGGGTTGTTGAACCGGCCCGTTAACGGCCTTACCATTGACAGGGAGACCCAATAACATGTACACGTCCTCTAGCGTGACGACACATTCACCTATTGGTAGGTGAAATGTATGGGTCTCTGGTCTCCACCTTTCCAACATTGCAAGTATGAACTTTGAATCAATTGTGCAGTTGGAGATCCTTATAATGTTTCTGAAACCAGCGTATTCCAGATATAGTACGATCAATGGGTCGGGAGCAAGGTAGTTGTGTGACCGGATTCTGAATATTTTGGTATCCTAAGTTAATAATGTAAAAGGTGTAAGAGTGAGTAAGATGAACAAAGCATTGCTAGAAGTATGAAAAATGTATAACTATAAAAGAAACTTACAAATGCTGCAATGTTGTCCCTTGTGACTTTGTGAGATTCATCCATTGTGAGAAGAGCCATTGTTGAAAATGCATGAGATTAGGAAAGAGTTTGAAATTGTAAGAGATTATGAAAGACTTTATAGCAGAGAGTGAGACGATTGTGGATGCGAGAGAAGTATGTAATGATCTGTATTTATAGGGAAAAAAATTTCATTGAGTAACTGAGGTGGTAGGTGGGTGCATGCATGCATGATAAGTGTCACTGTTGCAGTGTAGGTGCAGGCTACGTGGCAGCCTTGGAGAAGGCATCTCTAGCATGCATGTAACACGATTGGACATGAAGGGAGGCGCCATTGGACTTGGCGAAAGAGTACAAAAATGAAAAGTGTTGCCATCCCCATTGGCGAATAAGAGGTGGCTGTAATTGCAAGCTTCTCAAGTCATATTTAAAGCATGTGTTTTGCTGAAGACAACATGGACATCAACATTCAAAGGATGTGCAAAAAGCTTATCAACATCATATAAAAGTCTTGAAGATTATTGAAGATTATTGAAGAATTATTGAAGAATCATCAAATATCAAATGGTATAAATAATTCTTAATCTTGAATATAGATGTTCACAAAAAAATATGCATTCATAATCATATACATATCCAACATGGTTTCACTTAAGAAAAACTTTGTTTAAAATCTTTTTCAAAAAGAATTTTTGAAAATTAACTTTCAGGAACCGGTTCCTCCCTAACAGGGAACCGGGTTCCAAAACTTGTTCAAAAACATGTCCCTGGAATTTGTACCAGGAACCGGGTTGTACCAATAGGGGAACCGGTTCCTGCGTGATATTTTTGAAATCTGACTTATAACGTTCACTAAGAACCGGGTTCTGTCAGTGTCGGAACCGGTTCCTAGCGAACCAGTGCAGCTTTTCTTTTGGTTTTTAAACATTTTTCAAGTGGTATCTTTTCATGAATGCATTGCAACTTTTCATATGAATTGGCATGAATGAAGAGGTTCTTATGACTTTATAAAATGCTGCAGATTTTCTTATTTCAAAAAATGCTTCAATTTTCAAATTAACAAAAAACCTTCTTCAATAAAATATTTTCTCATTCATTCAAATTTGAATTCATACTTTCATGTGTTCATAATTTTGTGAAACTTGCCATATACACTTTCATTAAATCATTACAAGTTTCATACATACATTGTGAACATTTATATACATTGTTTGAGAATTGTTTTTATCTTGAAGAAGAAGATCAATTGAAGATTGATAGTGATATCCATCTACTTCAAATAAATCATTGTATTACTTAAAGAAATTATTCCCTTACTATCCAGGACTGTTGGAAGTAAGTGTTATGATTTGAAGAGGATTGTTCTTCATTCACATTAGTGTTTGTTTGGTCTTAAAGGTGTTAAGAACCTTTGATCACCCTATAGGTTAGATAGTAAGCATAGGCTGTACAATCATTCTAACTATAGTGAAATCTCTTTCGTGTTGGAAAGGGGACTGGAGTACTCTCGGATTGTGAGGGGAACCAGGATATATCACCGTGTTTTTTACTTTTCCGCATTTATCGCTTTCATCACCATAATCAGGAAAAGATAAAGATATAATCAAAACCTTCAAACACTTAACCAAAAATTACTACCGAGCATTCTCATAAAACCGAATAAATTTTTATAAGACCTAATTCACCCCCCCCCCCTCTTAGGCACTCTGAGACTTACAATTGGCATCAGAGCAAGTTATAGGTAACTTGTTCCTAAAGATCCAGAATGGCTTCCGCAAATCATCAACCAGTTTTCAGAGATGGTGGTAGTAACAACAAGCCTCCTCTATTCTGTGGTGAATATTTTGACTTCTGGAAAATATGCATGAAGGCGCATTTAGAAGCGCAAGGAGAGGAAGTATGGGATGCTGTTGAAAATGGTCCATTTATCCCAATATCAGTAATCAATGGCATTGGTTCTGCAAAGCCCAAAACTGCATGGGACGACGATGATAAAAAGAAAGTTCTCTATAACAAAAAGGCAATAAACCTTCTTCAAGGTGCACTCAGTATGGACAAATTTTTCTGTGTCTCGAACTGCAAAACAGCAAAAGAAATATGGGATACCCTGGTTCAAACTCATGAAGGAACGACTGAAGTAAAAAGATCAAGGCTAAATACCTTGAGTCAAGAATATGAACTATTTCGAATGCAGCCCGGAGAATCCATTCTTGACTTACAAAATAGATTTGTGCATTTGACAAATCACTTAAATGCTCTTGGTAAAATCTTGACAAATGATGAACTCAACTTGAAAATCCTTAGATCATTGACTAGGGAATGGCAACCAAAGGTAACGGAAATCTCGGAAAAGAAGAGTCTCTCCGTAATGACTTCCGCTACATTATTTGGCAAACTTCAAGAATACGAAACGGAACTCGGTAGACTTGAAAAACATGAAAATTTAGAGAAGAAATCCAAAGGCATTGCTTTGAAAGTTGATTCAAAAGAAAGTCAAGATAAAGATGCATCGGAGGAAGATGAAAACTTCTTGCTTCTTGTAAAAAGGTTAGGAAAATATTTTGGTCATAAAAATAATCTTCATAATGCTAACTTTGTCAAAAGGAAGAAATTTTATAATCATAAAGATAAAGAAGCATCCACATCAACACAAGATGTCACATGTTATGAATGTAGAAAGCAAGGTCACATAAAGCCGGATTGTCCAAAACTCTCCAAGAAAAATGGATTCAAAGGCAAAAAGGAGTTCAAGAACAAAAAGGCTTATGTTGCATGGGAAGATAATGAGATAAGTTCTTCATCCGATTCGGAAAGCGACGAATGTGCAAATCTAGCATTAATGGTTTCACATCACTCCGACGATGAAGAAGAGGTTAGTAATGAATTTAATCTTTTTTATGATGATGTTCAAGATGCTATTGATGAACTCTTGAAAGAATGCAAAAGTTTATACAAAAAGGTGTCAAATCAAGAAAAAGAACTTCTAATTTGTTTCGAAAAAATTGACACCATGACTAAAGATTTTGATCTTCAAAAACAGAATTTTATTAAAGAAAAAGAAAACTTTGCATGCTCCAAGTGTGAATCAAATGTCTTTCAAATTGTTCAATTGAAAAGAGTCATTGAACGATATGAAAAAGGACAAATAGGATTGGAAGGATTACTAAGCCAACAACGTTATCCAAATGATAAAAGGGGTCTTGGTTATGTGAATTCTAAGAAACCAAGTAACAATCTCACTGTTTTTGTAAAGGCTAGTAATAGTTCTAATCCCAAGAAAGTAGAAAAGAAGCAAGTTGTTCATAATCATCAAAAGAAAAAGGCTAATGTATCGAAAAAGAAAACATTTCCTAAGAAGAAATCTTATCCTTCTAGATATAGAAGCAACTTTGAACCTACTTGTTTTTATTGTGGTATTAAAGGCCATACACCTAATGCTTGATATGTTAGAAACTTTAGTATAGCAAGTGGGCATTATGTATGGGTGAAAAAGGGAACTAACTATGAAGGACCCAAGGCAACTTGGGTACCTAACAAAGAATAATTTGTTTGTGTAGGTATGCTTGAAATCCACATCAAATGTTTGGTATCTTGATAGTGGATGTTCAAAGCATATGACAGGAGATGTACACCAATTTTCATATCTAGTACATAAAGCCAAAGGGTATGTCACCTATGGAGACAACACCAAAGGAAAGATTCTTGGCGTTGGAATAGTTGGAACACCTTCATCCATTCAAATTGAGGATGTTCTCTATGTTGAAGGATTAAAGCATAACCTTCTTAGCATAAGTCAACTTTGTGATAGAGGGTTCAAGATCAAATTCAACAAAGAAGAATGTCTTATTATGGATGAGGCAACCAATGAGGTAAAACTCAAAGGTATAAGAACTAACAATATTTTTATGATTACTTTAGATGATTTGTCTCTGAAGGTACAATGTCTTATGGTAAACAACAATGACGATTGGTTATGGCACAAGAGGATTGCTCACATTCACATGGAGCACTTGAACAAATTGGTTATTCTGACGCGGATTATGCAGGTTGTAAAACTGATCGTAAAACCACAAGTGGTACTTGTCACATTATTGGAAATGCATTAGTATCATGGGCTTGTAAAAAGCAAGCATGTGTTGCTCTTAGCACGGCCGAAGCAGAATACATAGCAACGGGTAGTTGTTGTGCACAAATTCTTTGGCTCAAGCAACAACTCCGTGATTACGGACTTGATCTCGGATGCATTCCTCTTCGATGTGACAATACAAGTGCTATCAATATTACAAAGAATCCGGTCATGCATTCAAGAACCAAACATATAGATATTCGACATCATTTTCTCCGTGATCATGTACTTAAAGGAGATGTCGAAGTCACTTTTGTGGATACTCATAACCAACTCGCAGATATCTTCACAAAACCACTTGCTCGAGAACCATTCTTCAAAATCCGAAGAGAACTTGGTATTTTGGATGAAGGTGATATCTAAATGTTTCTCATAAGATGCACGTCTTAATTTTTTTATTTAAATAAAATTGTTTCACTCTTTTTCCCCATCCTTTTTTATGTTAACAAAGGGGAAGAAGAATATGCATATGTGTTGTTTTGTTTCAAAGAAATTGCAGGCCCAAATAAATATCAAACTCACTCCAAAATTCAAAGAATCATGGACTTAGGGGGAGCCTTGCATTTGCTCAACATGTTTACTACACAAAACAACATAAAACATTTCAAGAATTGTTTTCAAGACTTGGTTGTCATCATCAAAAAGGGGGAGAATGTAATTGCAAGCTTCTCAAGTCATATTTAAAGCATGTGTTTTGATGAAGACAACATGGACATCAACATTCAAAGGATGTGCAAAAAGCTTATCAACATCATATAAAAGTCTTGAAGATTATTGAAGATTATTGAAGAATTATTGAAGAATCATCAAATATCAAATGGTATAAATAATTCTTAATCTTGAATATAGATGTTCACAAAAAAATATGCATTCATAATCATATACATATCCAACATGTTTTCACTTAAGAAAAACTTTGTTTAAAATCTTTTTCAAAAAGAATTTTTGAAAATTAACTTTCAGGAACCGGTTCCTCCCTAACAGGGAACCGGGTTCCAAAACATGTTCAAAAACATGTCCCTGGAATTTGTACCAGGAACCGGGTTGTACCAATAGGGGAACCGGTTCCTGCGTGATATTTTTGAAATCTGACTTATAACGTTCACTAAGAACCGGGTTCTGTCAGTGTCGGAACCGGTTCCTAGCGAACCAGTGCAGTTTTTCTTTTGGTTTTTAAACATTTTTCAAGTGGTATCTTTTCATGAATGCATTGCAACTTTTCATATGAATTGGCATGAATGAAGAGGTTCTTATGACTTTATAAAATGCTGCAAATTTTCTTATTTCAAAAAATGCTTCAATTTTCAAATTAACAAAAAACCTTCTTCAATAAACAATTTTATCATTCATTCAAATTTGAATTCATACTTTCATGTGTTCATAATTTTGTGAAACTTGCTGTGATCGGTGGATCTGGAACTGACTGTTTAACGCTGGTTCGCGAAATGTCGCGGAAGCAAGAGTCGCCACCGTCTTTTATTTTCTCCAAATGGAAAGGACAAAAGCACAGAAAAATTCCTTATAGAGATCGCTCTTGGTTCGGGAGGTAGATTATAGAAAGGGAAGGTGTTAGCACCCTTTCTATCCATGGTTATCCATGGGCTCTTAGATACTTGCTCAATGTGTTTTCAAAATTGTTTGCTTGCTTTTCAATGTGGGTTTAAAAAGTTTCTTTGAAAAATTTCCGATCGACTCATACGTCAGAGTGTTTGAAAAGTTTGCTTTGAAAGCTTTTGAAAAGTGTCAGTGTGAAAAGTCTTTTTGAGTTTGTTTTGAGATTAGAGCAAGTATCCTTGAGAACCTACCTACCCTAAGGAATTCGTCTGTGTAAGAGTCCTTTAAAGTAGTGCCATCCCACCATTGAGAGGTAGGTAGCACCACTATTGGAGGTGTTCGGGTCAATTCGAGTTTTAGGGACGTGGTGATCACCGGAGCAATGGGAAGACACCTTAGAAGCTACCCTCATGCCAGGTTCCCGGATCATGAGGACTTACTAAGACGTCCTCTACTCGACGACCACCTTTCGAAAGGCAACAGTGAGGCGTACCCTAGGGGTGGTGTGTGACTTGTGTGTCATTTTTCAGTTATTTTTGTCTTGTTCATGCATTGGTGATCTACGCTTGATTTTATTAAGACATCCATTCTTTCATGCTTGGTTAACAGTTAAATATTTTGCGAGGAAATAAATCTAAACTATTACAAATGGCGCAGGTCCACATCGCCAAAATTAAACCGGACCCGATTTGACAGAAAATTAAAACAAAGCAAAGTAAATAAAAGTGCGAAAAGTAAAGTTACATGGCTTTGGGAGATTTACATAATTATAATGAACGACATAAAGTAAATATGCGAAATAAAATTATTAAAACAATGGGCGTTGGACCCTTTTGCAAGATACTTAAAATTAATAAGGAATTAAAATAAAAAATGAAAATTAAATGTTTTTGATATTTTTGTATTTTTTAGATTTAATAAGGAAAAGAAGTTAATTGAAATTAAATTAAAAGGCAAACCCTAATTCTAATATTTTTTTAATTATTAAGAAAGAATTAAAATATGATCTAAATTAAACCCTAATTTATTTATGCACAATTTTTAATTTATGAAAATAACTAAATAATATTATTCTGAAAAAAAGGAAAAATTAAAAGAAAAATCAAAAAAAGGATATTAAACCTAAATTCTATTTTTGGTGTTTTTTTATTAAAAAGATTAAAACTATAACCTAATTAAACTAAATATTTACATATATTAATTTATTGATGAAAATAATTACAATAAAATATTTATTGTTTTTTGGTCTTTTCCGATTTTTATAATGTTTTTTGTATTTTGATTAAAAATTAAATAAACAATAATTAAAATAAACATAACAATTAAAATAATAATTAGAAAAATACAATTGACAAACCAGGGTGGGGTGTAGTCCCAAAATTGGAGGTATAGGCCTGGACTTTTGGCCCATTGAGCTTCAGTCTTCGTTGACTTTTTGAATCCTGTATGACGCGTTGACTGGAGTTTATTGTACTCCTTTGATCATGGCCCTTGGATTGCTACTGATGGACGCGTGTATGGTGAACTTGGAGTGTGCATGGTGCGTCTCAGTAATTATGCCTGCATGGGAATTTGGTTTGAAAAATAATATGAAGCATTATACAGACCTGGGGTTCGAACCCAGGTCTTTGATGTTACCATCATACGTCCCTGCCACTGAGCCAGTTGAATTATATTTAATATACATTACCAAACAAACAATATAAAACAAAAGCGGATGAGAGTTGGGAAACGCGCGCGAGAATTCAAACGTGCCTATCACGTTTTGACACGGCATCTTCTTCCTCACGTCCCCTGTAAAACAAGACAGATAGGCAACGGTTTTGCAACCGTGGTATTAGGCAGCCTACAAGAAAATAGCGATTAGCTCATATCCAAATATAAATTAGGCGCGATGGTCTAGATTGCTTCGTCCAGATGCGTTGATTGCAACGGCATAGGTTTGGAATCCTAATTTTACTTGGTTTGGGAAACCCCAATTTTGTAACCTGCAAACCCTAAGATTTCAAACATGGCATAATCTTGTATGATCAATAAAAACGCAATTAAACACCACAGTTAGCTTTAGAACTTCACAAGGAATAGGAATCAACAAATAAAAATGCAAAAAGATGCTTGAATGATGCTATACAATTTCAAGAATTTTGTTTTGCGGTTTGAGTTCTTGATACCAATTCAGGATGTTTTGCCTATTGTTTGTGATAGGTACACGTTCAGTGAAGCTTGAGGATGATGATAGAACGAGAATTGAAGCTTGAATTCACCTATAACCTTGATTTCAGATTTCAGTTTTAAGGCAATTTTCTCAAGTTTGTATGTTGGTTTCTTGCGCAGCTTGCAGTCCTTTTGGCTTAGGGTTGTGATCAGGTACTTGTATGGAAGCTATTAGGTCAACAATTTTCAACAAAATCTCTTGCAATTATGGATTGAAGATTTGATTTTTTTCCATTTTACTTTCAATCTCTTTCACATGGTTTTTGTGCAAATCATATCCAATTCAATCCAATTCTTCCTAATCAGCATGTGCACGAAATATAGAAGCCAAATCATGCATAAAAAGATTTTTTTAGGTTAGGTTTATATTTTTCACATATTTAAAATGATTTAAATGAATATAAATTAATATAAATTCAAATAAATAATTAAAAAATATGAAAATACTTCCCTTTGGGCCTAGTGGTCGTTCATAGGCTTGGCATGAAGAGACTTGGAAGAAAAATGGGCCCATTTGCATTTTTAGGCCTTTTGCATCAATGTTGACTTTTCAAAATTCCTAAAAATTTCCCAACTTCCACAAGGCACAACTTGGTCAATTTTTAAGATTTTCACATGTTCTTGGACATTTTGGAAAGGTCTTTGAGTCCTCTAGCCAATGCCTTTGGTCCCATGTCATTTTGATTTACCAATCTCAAGTTATGGCCTTTGACTTAAAGTCCCTTTTTGTTGACTTTTGAAAATGACCTATAATGTTGAAATTGATAACTTTTTGTGAGAGCATTTCTTGGACTTGGAACATGAAGATGAATTGTAGGAAATGTCTTTCTCTTCAAAATGAGCTTTGGATGGAATTTTTCTGATAATCCATGTAAAAGTTATGCCCTAGTCAATTTCAGTTGACTTTTTCAGCTGTCCAAATATAGCAACTTTTGCATCTTTGATGATTTCTGAGCCAAATTTTGAGAATCATGATCAAGCATTGATCAAATGATGTTTGTGGCTTCAAAATGATATATTGACCAAAAATTTGAACTTTTGACTGTCAAATGACCATTTTGCCCCTACAGTTGACTGTAGTGCAATCTAGGGTTTTGACTGTGCAATTTTGAGCTGAATGCCTTGAAACTTTGTATGAGGATACTTGACCATCTTTGTAGGCATATGAGACTTGATTGGGCCTTTGAAAACTTCCAATTCTTGATCAGAATCCAAACCCTAGTTTTGACTGTATAGGAGACAGTTGAGCTGCACAAACCCTTGGGGAATTTTGTAACCTTGACTTGACAAATCTTGGAGAATATGGGAGGGCAAATTTTGGGGTACAACACTTGCCATATACACTTTCATTAAATCATTACAAGTTTCATACATACATTGTGAACATTTATATACATTGTTTGAGAATTGTTTTTATCTTGAAGAAGAAGATCAATGGAAGATTGATAGTGTTATCCATCTACTTCAAATAAATCATTGTATTACTTAAAGAAATTATTCCCTTACTTTCCAGGACTGTTGGAAGTAAGTGTTGTGATTTGAAGAGGATTGTTCTTCATTCACATTAGTGTTTGTTTGGTCTTAAAGGTGTTAAGAACCTTTGATCACCCTGTAGGTTAGATAGTAAGCATAGGATGTACAATCATTCTAACTATAGTGAAATCTCTTTCGTGTTGGAAAGGGGACTGGAGTACTCTCGGATTGTGAGGGGAACCAGGATATATCACCGTGTTCTTTACTTTTCCGCATTTATCGCTTTCATCACCATAATCAGGAAAAGATAAAGATATAATCAAAACCTTCAAACACTTAACCAAAAATTACTATCAAGCATTCTCATAAAACCGAATAAATTTTTATAAGACCTAATTCATCCCCCCCCCCCTCTTAGGCACTCTGAGACTTACAGTGGCATGGGTTGCAGAGTAGGCGCATGCTAGGTGACAGCCTTGGAGAAGGCATCTCTGAATGCATGTAACACTATTGGACGTGATGGGAGGAGCCTTAGAGGTTACAGTGTAGGTGAAGAGTAGGCGCAGGCTAGGTGGAAGCCTTGGAGAAGGTATCTCTGAATGCATGTAACACGATTGGAAATGAATGGAGGCGCCATTGGACTTGGCGAAAGAGTACAAAAATGAAAGGTGTCGCCATCCCCATTGGCGAATAAGAGGTGGCATGGGTTGCAAAGTAGGCTCAGGCTAGGTGACAGCCTTGGAGAAGGTATATCTGAATGCATGTAACACTATTGGACGTGATGGGAGGAGCCTTAGAGGTTACAGTGTAGGTGCAGTGTAGGCGCAGGCTAGGTGGCAGCCTTGGAGAAGGCATCTCTGAATGCATGTAACACCATTGGACATGAAGGGAGGCGCCATTGGACTTGGCGGAAGAGTACAAAAATGAAATGTGTCGCCAACCCCATTGGTGAATAAGAGGTGGCATGGGTTGCAGAGTAGGCGCAGGCTAGGTGACAGCCTTGGAGAAGGCATCTCTGAATGCATGTAACACTATTGGACGTGATGGGAGGAGCCTTTGAGGTTACAGCCTTGGTTAATTCAAATTCAGTATGACCTATTTAGTCTTACATTTATCAAAACACTGATTCACTTAATCTCTCAAACACTAGAACATTCAAAAATTCCTGCAAATAACTCATAAACTTCAAACCTTCCAACCTTCAAACAGTCATACACAATGGCCTTTGCACCCCAATATGTCATCAGTGCACATTTCAACAGTGAGACATACATTTGTCCCACCTCTGGGTTTTTGTTTAGAGACACAGACAACATTCGATTTTGTTTAAACATGAAAGCCAATTTCTTGTACTTCAAAAAATGATTGGAGGCCAAACTTGGACGAGGCTCCGTGACACAAATATTTTATCAGAATCCGGTTTTTTTGTAACAACCAAATAATATTTTATAAGGTTGAGGTTCAAGATGAAGAGGATCTTCAGAATATGTTTTCCAGTCATGAGTATTTTGGGTACGACTCTATTGAGTTGTACATTATGCTATGAGAGCCTCAGCTGTCACAAGTGGTTGATCCTTTGGAGACCGAACAAGCAGAAGTAGATGCAGTTGATGAAGAAGAAGAAGATGACGAGTTGGAGTTTGACGAAATGGTAAATGATGATTCCGAAGATGATGGGATACCTGGTATTCCTGAAAACGAGATCTACACACCACCTCCGCACATGAAAGACTTCAACATGTGCGGAGATGAACCGTCTTCTGATTTATTTTTCAATCCGTATATGCAGTCGGATGAAAACTTAAAAGAGAAAGAAAAATTTCGTAACAGAGAAGAATGTATCAGAGCCATCAAAAAAATCCACATGCTCAACTCGGTCGATTTTAAGGTGGACCGTGTAAATCCAGAAAGGTACAAGATCAAGTGTGTCCACCCTGATTGTATGTTCAAGCTCACTGCATCATACAAATTAAGAGGTGATTGTTGGGTTATAGGTTCCATGTCTAACCACACTTGTGTCAGTTCTACTCAATCACTAGATCATCGAAAACTTAATTATGATCTCATTTGTCAAGAAATCCTACCACTCGTCAGCAACGATCCATCTTTGAAGGTGAAAACCATAATCTCCCACATCACTACGGTATTTAACTATACTCCATCTTACCGAAAGGCGTGGTTAGCAGAGACCAAGGCGATTGAAAAGGTATATGGAAACTGGGAGGAGTCATACCAAGAACTTCATCGCTACCTGAATGCACTCCAGACTTATTCTCCAGGTACTATTTACATTCTGGAAACAGTGCCAGCATACGCCCCAGATGGTAGTCAACTCAAAAGAAATGGAATATTCAGTCGAGTGTTTTGGGATTTTCAACCTTGCATCACAGAGTTTACGTCATGCAAACCAATTATACAAATTGATGGGACTTGGTTGTATGGGAAATACAAAGGCACACTACTGATGGCAGTTGCACAAGATGGCAACAACAACATTTTCCCAATTGCCTTTGCCCTAGTCGAGGGGGAGACTGGTGGTGCTTGGAGCTTTTTTCTCAAAAATCTGCGAACACACGTGGCTCCTCAACCAGATCTCTGTTTGATCTCGGATAGACATGCATCCATTGAAAGTGCATACAATAACCCTGCAAACGGTTGGCATGACCCTCCTTCTACGCATGTCTATTGCGTTAGACATATTGTCCAAAATTTCACGAGGGAGATCAAAGATAAAACACTTAGGAAAGCGGTTATGAATGCGGGATATGCATTGACATAACCTACATTCAAATATTATCGCAATGAGATCCGTTTGTCAAATCCGGAAGCCGGTAGGTGGATCGATAATATTCTGGTAGAAAAATGGACTAGGTCATACGATAATGGCCAAAGATGGGGCCACATGACAACAAATCTAATTGAATCGATGAATGGGGTATTCAAAGGCATAGGAAACCTCTCGGTCACTGCTTTGGTAAAATCAACATATTTTAGGATGGCTTCGTTGTTTGCTAAAAGAGGTGAAATGTGGAATGCGGTGTTGCAATCTGGACAACTATGGAGTGAAAGCTGCATGAAATACATTAAGGCGGAAAGTTCCAAAGCCAACACCCATATGGTTATACGGTTTGACCGACACAGCCACAACTTTATTGTCAAAGAGACAATTGACAACAACGAGGGCCTGCCAAGACAAGAATATAGGGTTTTACTGTTAGAACATAGTTTGATTCTACAACCCTCAATTAGAGTTTTGATGATAACAAAATACAAGAATAAATAAATTGTAAGAGAATTTCCTTGAGATAAACCGGTCTGTGGTTAGACTCAAGAAGGCTTTAACAGTTGTTAAAGTAGTTGTGTAATTAGTTGATTATAGTGGATTAAGACCTCGTTGGAGAGAGGCGAAATCACCTTGACGGGTGGATTGGAGTAGTTTGAGATCAAACAAACCAGGATAAAAATACAGTGTTGTTTGCAACTTTTATTTAAGATTTACAATTCAACCCCCACCCCCTTCTTGTGTTTTTCACATCTTCAATTGGCATCAGAGCGCCTGGTTCTGAGCTTATAACACTTAACCGTGTCAGTACAAGATCCAGCGTCAGAAAAACACAATGGCAGGACCACATCCAAACATCAGCAATGACAACAATGAAGAAAGAGACAGATTCAGTGGCAAACATCCAGTCTTTGATGGAGAAAACTTTGACTACTGGAAAGACAGAATTGAAAGCTTCTTTCTTGCCCATGATGCTGATCTGTGGGACATGGTGACTGATGGATACACGCACCCAGTGGATGGAAGTGGTCAGAAGATTGACAGGAAGGCAATGTCTGATTAGCAAAAGCGTGATTTCAGAAATCACCACAAGGCCAGAACAATTCTTCTCAGCGCCATCTCTTATTCTGAATATGAAAAGATATCAAATAGAGACATTGCAAAGAATATGTTTTACTCTCTGAGAATGACGCATGAAGGCAACATTCAAGTCAAAGAAACCAAAGCTCTTGCGCTCATTCAGAAGTATGAGGCATTCAAGATGGAAGAAAGTGAATCAATAGAAACGATGTTCTCAAGATTTCAAATTCTGGTTGCTGGTCTCAAAGTTCTTGACAAAGGGTATTCCACTGCTGATCATGTTAAGAAGATCATCAGAAGCTTGCTAAAACAGTGGAGGCCAATGGTCACAGCGCTTAAGCTAGCCAAGGATCTCAACAAAATCTCTCTGGAGGAACTTGTTAGCTCCCTCAGAAGTCACGAGATAGAGCTAGAAGCAGATGAACCTCAAAAGCAAGGTAAGCCATTAGCTTTAAAATCTAACAGAAAATCTGACTCCAAGGTTTTGCAGGCTGTAGAAGAAACCTCTGATGGGTCTTCATCAAGAGAAGATGAACTATCTCTCCTCTCCAGAAGGGTGAACCAATTGTGGAAGCAGAGGCAAAGGAAGTTCAGGAATCCCAGAAGATCAGAGAATCAGAATGAATCCTTCTCTAGATATAGAAGGTCAGAATCATCCTCTGGACACAGAAGATCTGAAGGCTCTTCAGGAAGCAGAAAGCCAAACAACAAAGACATCATCTGCTATGAATGTAACGAGCAAGGGCACTACAAAAGCGATTGCCAAAAGCTTCAGAAGGAAAAGCCCAAAAATAAGTTTGGCAAGGAAAAGAAGAAAAGTCTCATGGCTACATGGGATGATTCTGACACATCTGAAGCTGACTCAGAATCAGATGATGAAAAAGCAAACATAGCTCTCATGGCAAACATAACAGAAGACAGTGAAGCTTCTGAGTCAGACTCTGAATCAGATAAAGAAGAGGTATTTCCCGACTTTGCTATAAACTTTACTAAGGCTGAACTAGCTGAAAGCCTTAATGAAATTCTGGAAAGATATCAGCAGATCAGAGTCAAATTCAGAAACCTGAAAAGGAATCTTGCTTCTGACTCTGATAAGACTGAGAGTCTCAAATTGGAGAATTCTGAGTTAAAAGATAAAATTTCAAAATTAGAAAATCTATTGCAAAACTCCCAGCAGTGCTGATGAGATCATTAAGGAGTGTGATCACAACTTTCAGAAGTTTCTAGCTAAAAACATAGATAGAAGCAAAATGGCTTCAATGATCTATGGAGTTAGCATAAATGGCAGAAAAGGAATAGGATACCAAGGTAAGGTACCTACACCAAAGAATGCCATGGATTTAGTTATAAAACGCACTTCACTTGATTCACACTTTGTATATAGGCACACACACACGACATCAAATATACAAGTAGTAATTATTCTGTCAAACCAAAATTCAACCAGAGTTTTGGTAAAACTAACAAATCAGGACCCAAGAAAATATGAGTACCTAAGGATAAAATAATACATGTGGCAGATATCTTTAGCAGCAAAGCAGAAACACCAATCATGGTACCTGGACTCTGGCTGCTCACGACACATGACGGAAAGAAAGCATATATTCCAAATCCTGGAATTTAAGCCTGGAGGCCACGTAGGATTTGGAGGCAATCAGAGGGGAAAAATCATTGGCTCTGGAACAGTAGGTAATGGAAATCTTCCCTCTATAAGTAATGTTTTATTAGTAGATGGATTAATGCATAATCTGTTATCCATAAGTCAATTAAGTGATAACGGTTATGATATAATCTTTAATCAAAATTCATGCAAAGCTGTTAGTCAGAAAGATGGGACTATCCTATTTAATGGAAAGAGGAGAAACAACATTTATAAAATAAAACTTTCTGAACTAAAAAGTCAGAATGTAAAGTGTCTTATGTCTGTTAACAGCGAGCAATGGATCTGGCACAGAAGATTGAGACATGTTAGTATGAGAAGAATATCTCAGATTAACAAACTCAATCTGGTCAGAGGACTTCCTAACCTGAAGTTCAATTCAGATGCTCTGTGTGAAGCATGTCAGAAAGGCAAGTTTGCAAAACCAGCTTTCAAATCTAAAAACGTTGTTTCCACCTCTAAGCCATTAGAACTTCTGCACATTGACTTATTTGGACCAGTTAAAACTGCTTCAGTCAGTGGCAAGAAGTATGGGTTAGTAATCGTAGATGACTATAACAGATGGACATGGGTAAAGTTCTTAAGACACAAGGACGAGTCACACTCTGTGTTTGTCATCTTCTGCAACCAAGTTCAGAATGAAAAGGATCTTAGAATCGTCAAAGTCATAAGTGATCATGGTGGAGAATTTGAAAACAAAGATTTTGAGTCATTCTTTAATGACAAAGGCATTCTTCATGATTTCTCTTGTCCTAGAACTCCCCAGCAAAATGGAGTTGTAGAACGAAAGAACAGAACATTGCAAGAAATGGCCAGAACCATGATCAACGAGACTAACGTTGCTAAGATCTTCTGGGCAGAAGTAATAAACACAACGTGTTATATTCAGAATAGAATCTCTATAAGACCTATTCTGGAAAAGACTCCATATGAATTGTGGAAGAACAGAAAGCCCAACATTTCTTATTTTCATCCATTTGGATGCACATGCTTTATTTTGAATACAAAAAATTATTTGAACAAGTTTGACTCTAAAGCACAAAAGTGTATTATGTTAGGATACTCTGAACGCTCAAGAGGGTATAGAGTATATAATACAGAAACACAGATTATGGAAGAGTCAATCAGTGTTCGTTTTGATGATAAGCTTGACTCTCAAAAGTCAAAGCAGAATGAAGTATTTGCAGGTATGGAAGTTGAATTCACAGGTACAGAAGACAAGTCATCAGAAGCTCTTAACAGAGACACTCCCTCAACATCAGAAAGAGGCACTGCAAGCAATCCAGCACCTTCTGTTGATCAACTTCAGAAAATACTATCCAGAAGCAGCTTGAATCACCCAGAAGAAACAATCTTAGGAAGAAAGGAAGATCCAATCAGAACAAGATCTAGCTTCAGAAACTCTGAAGAATCCCTCATGGGACTGGTTTCTCTAATTGAACCATCATCAATTGATGAAGCACTTCTGGACAATGACTGGATTCTAGCAATGCAATAGGAGATGAATCAATTCACAAGAAATGACGTATGGGATCTAGTTCCTAAACCAAAAGGATTCAACATCATTGGAACAAAATGGGTGTTCAGAAACAAACTGAATGAACAAGGTGAAGTCATCAGAAACAAGGCACGATTGGTAGCACAAGGTTATAGTCAGCAAGAGGGGATAGACTATACAGAAACCTTTGCTCCAGTCGCCAGGTTAGAATCTATCAGACTTTTAATTTCATTTGCTGTAAATAAAGGCATCACTCTGTATCAGATGGATGTTAAGAGTGCATTCTTAAATGGATATATAGAAGAAGAGGTATATGTGCACCAACCCCCTGGTTTTGAAAGTTCCAAAAATCCAGAATTTGTTTTCAAACTAAAGAAGTCACTCTATGGTCTGAAACAAGCTCCTAGAGCTTGGTATGAAAGACTAAGTAACTTCCTGTTAGAAAAGGAATTCACCAGAGGGAAAGTGGACACAACTCTATTCTGTAAGACAGTTAAGAATGACATTTTAGTATGTCAGATTTATGTTGATGATATCATATTTGGATCTACTAAACCTTCTCTGGGAAGAAAGTTTGCTAAGTGTATGCAGGCAGAATTTGAGATGAGCCTAATGGGGGAACTGAAATTCTTTCTGGGCATTCAGATCAATCAAACCCCAGAAGGAACTTACATTCATCAGAGAAAATATGTCAGAGAACTTCTGAAGAAATTTGATCTCTCAGAATGTAAGCCATCAAAGATTCCAATGCATCCCACGTGCATTCTAGAAAGAGAAGAGGTAAGCAAAAAGGTAGAACAGAAGGTCTACAGAGGTATGATTGGTTCTCTTCTTTATCTGACAGCTTCAAGGCCTGATATTTTATTCAGTGTATGCATTTGTGCAAGATTCCAATCAGATCCTAGAGAATCTCACTTAACAGCAGTTAAGCGAATTTTCAAGTATCTGAAAGGTACTACTAATCTGGGTTTGTTTTATAGAAAATCAAGTGAGTACGGCTTAGTAGGATACTGTGATGCTGATTTTGCTGGAGACAAAGTTGAACGTAAAAGCACTTCTGGAAGCTGCCAGTTTCTGGGAGAAAATCTGATCTCATGGTCCAGCAAAAGACAATCCACAATTGCTCTATCAACAGCAGAAGCTGAATACATAACAACAGTTGGATGCAGCACACAAATGCTCTAGATGAAAAGTCAACTTGAGGACTTCCAGATATTTGAGAGTAACATTCCTATCCTCTGTGACAATACTTCTGCTATTTGCTTAAGTAAAAATCCTATTTTTCATTCTAGGGCTAAGCATATAGAAATAAAACATCATTTTATTAGGGACTATATTCAGAAAGAGATTTTAAATTTTAAATTTATTAACACAGACCATCAATGGGCTGATATTTTTACAAAACCACTTTCTGAAGATAGGTTCAACTTCATTCTGAAACATCTCAGCATGAAGCTCTACCCAGAATAAAAATGTTTTGATTCTATATATTAACCTTCAGAACTTTGTTTATTTTTCTGTGAACTTCTGATCAATCTTCTTTCAGAATCTTAGAAGTGCAGATTGTATCAGAATCTATCCATGAAGATCTGAGCGCTTCATTTCCAGGATAGAGATGTGCTGTTCACTCAAGCAAACAAGTGGTATCCAATCATCAGCCATTTTCTGAGGTTGAACACGCGTTCACGTTTCTGAAAAGGCAAATGCGCTGATTGGATGCATTGAGACACATGTCATGGGTAACCGTTCCAAATATCTTTGTGAATCCCCTAAAATCAGCTATCATTAAATGCTAATAATCATTATTAATTTCTCTCTCTTACACGTTTATGTTTTCAAAACCTTTTTAGAAAACTATTTAAACACACTTCACACCATTTACACTTTTTACCTTCACTTTCGTTTTCTCTCAATATTTCTGATTTCAGTGTTCTTACTTTCTCAAGAAAAACCCTTTCAATCTTTTTCAAAAACCTCGTGTGAACAATGGCTTCTTCCAGCATTCCTACTGCAGGTTCCCATAAAACTGTTTCATCTGACTCTCCTACCAAATTCCCCATCAAGTCCAATCACAATTCTTGACTCTCCTACTCCCTCACCAAAAGCCAAGTCAGAAGACCACAACAAGATTGTCATTGATTTAACAGTCTTTGAACGTCTTGCTGCCATCAACCACAAAACAACCATCCCTAAACCAAAACATCCCGATGTTGGTTCCAGCATATTGAACTTTGAAACAGAAATACAGAAGTGGATCACTTCTCTGAAACAAGCAAGTCTGGAACTGGTTGATCCTGCTATATCAGACCTCCTCTGGACAAAACTCAGAAGATGGGTATGCTCTGAAACCTTTATGTTGCAAGACCAGAGCTACGGACAAGCTCAACAGAACTTCAACAATCTGCTGAAAGAAATTGAAGGTCCAGTTCTGAGCAAGCTGCTTAAGGAAGAAGTTCTCCATCTGGACATTGCTCCTTGGTCTAAACAGCATCCAGCATCCAAAGTTCAACCTGTAGAAGAACAGATAATTCCGGCTGAAGACTTGGGTCAAGAAGAAGATAATGAAGAAAGCTCTGAGAAGCACCCTGTTTCTGAAGATCCTCAAGCTTCCTCTCTTGACAGACAAACTCTTGAAGACTTGAAAAGATCTGATATGATGATGAATGAAAGAATGGATAAGCAGGACACCAAAATTGATTCTATAGCGAACATGTTATCTCAGCAACAAGAAACCAACACCCAAATCAAGAGCATGTTGGAGGCTTTGTTCACACAACTTCCTCATCCTTCTTAGAAATTTCCTTGCTGTTTTTATAACTTGTTTATCTGTAATATTTCTACATGTTCTGAACTTATCATTGCTTCTGTTTTTAATATAAATGCATTTTCAGCTCTGACTATTTTAACTCTGATTATTTGTGCTTTTTGATAACTGACAAAAATGGGGAGAAAGAATGATATTTTTCAATAACGGATTACTGAGACATAAGTCTCAAACAATCTAACACTCTGATATATTTGAATTTCTTTCTTCTGAAAAGCTTACAGGTACAAAACTCTGATGAATCCGATGAACTCTGATACAGTAAAGTTCTGATGCTCAAAGTCTCATGGAAATAAAGGGAAGTAATCAACACAGGGGGAGTTTTTCTCTTCGTTGCTCTGATACCTTTTATTCCTTATCTTTAATCTCTGATACCTTTTACTCGTTATTTTTTAATCTCTGATACCTTTTATTCTTTATTTTTAATTGAACAAATCTGGTTTTTGTCATCATCAAAAAGGGGGAGATTGTTAGAACATAGTTTGATTCTACAACCCTCAATTAGAGTTTTGATGATAACAAAATACAAGAATAAATAAATTGTAAGATTTATATATAAGACATATATGCTACTTAAAATTATGTTGTGTATTTACAGAAACTTTTATGGAATCAGCATCAGAAGATCAATATCAACATCAGCATCAGAAGATATGTCAACATCAGAAGATCAAACATGTGCTACACGCTGAAGTTACCAGATCATACGCTGAAGCCTGATGAACAGAATCTGCGCATAAAATACTCTGACTCTGATCAAGATCCTAACCAAGTCATCAACACTCAGAAGCGTCAACATAAAGGAAAGAACACTCTGATTATCATTAGCAGAACACTCTGAAGCGTTACTATGCAATCAAGACAGATTAATTACCAACGGTTTTATTCCAAGACAAGATCTTCTCAAAAAGGAAAGAATGTTATTATCATTGAAAGTGATTTATGGACAACCAACGTATCTCTTCCTAGGCTTTATAAATAAGTTTGTGTGAGAAAAGAAAAGGCTAATAATCTACACGCACATACACGCCTACATAAACGAACTCTCTCATTCAAACTGCTAAAGCTTTCAACCACGCCTACTCAAAAGCATTAGCAGTCCAGTTTCATTCTAAGCTTAATATTGTGTATTATCACAGTTGTGATATATAGTTTTATTAGAAAACATCAAACACACTTTTGTTCAATTATCTGTAAGAGAATTTCCTTGAGATAAACCAGTCTGTGGTTAGACTCAAGAAGGCTTTAACAATTGTTAAAGTAGTTGTGTAATCAGTTGATTATAGTGGATTAAGACCTTGTTGGAGAGAGGAGAAATCACATTGACGGGTGGACTGGAGTAGTTTGAGATCAAACGAACCAGGATAAAAATACAGTGTTGTCTGCAACTTTGATTTAAGATTTACAATTCAACCCCCCTTCTTGTGTTTTTCACATCTTCATGTACTACCTTCTCGTTGGTGCAATTGTGGCAAGTTTCAAGCCTTTCGTATGCCTTGCTTTCATGTCATTGCCGCGTGTGCCTATACTCATCAAGACGCGCTACAACTTCTGTCATACATTTACAAATCTGAAACGTTGCTCAACGTTTACAACAACAACTTCCCTTTGGTAGCAAAACCAGATTATTGGCCTGCATACGACGGCGAAATAGTATGGCACAATGACCAAATGCAAAGGAATAAAAAGGGTCGTCCCAAAAGTAAGCGCATCACAACCGAAATGGACTCCCTTGACAAGCTGGAAAGAAAGTGTAGTTTATGTCGTCAGGTCGGACACAATCGCAAAAATTGTCTGAATCGGGCTACTGCCTCAACCACATAAAAATTGTATTACATAAAATCTTTCCTTTATTATGTTGTAAACATGAAGGTTTTTCATTAACAATATTTGTTACAATAAACAATGCGCGAACAAGAAAAAAAACACGATAATCCATCTACGAAATTACAACTGTTAAAACAATATCATATGACCCATGCATCATCAACATTACGTCGCTGTCTGTTTTGACTTCTTCCAACCATACATTAGGTCTTCCTGTCGCAAGTGAGGTTGTTGTTCCTCTTTGCTGGATCCTTCTAATTTTCCCCCTCCACGATGTCTCCATCTAGCCGTCGCATCAACTCCTGCTTCAGACGCTCCATGGAGTGAATGTGCCAGAATTTCATTTTTATCGAAGGTTTTGTGTCAGAGAAGATAACATAACCATCTCTGGTAAAAATCACGGGCGATGTCATGACGCAAATAACAGAGTAAAAAATAAGAAAACAGTGCGAGAAAGTGTGAGAAATGACGGAGAAACGGACGAATTATTCATAAAAACAACATTTTGCCCTAGGAGCCAAGTGAGATGGCGCCTCCTCTCACTTTTAAAGTGCATGCGCCATCTCACTTGGCTAAAAGAGAGAGGAGGCGCCAAGTGGGATGGCGCCTAGGGCATAATGCTTAGTGGAAGCGCCAAGTGAGATGGCTCCTCCTTTGGGGAGTCATCTAAAATATGGTTATTTGCGTAATTTTTTTCGAAACATGGTTATTTGCGATTTTTTTTTAATACATGGTTATTCCAAAAAAAAATTCTGAAAAAAGATATGACATGAACTATGATTCCCTACAGTTACAGCCTCGTGCATTCACGCATTCAAGCATTGATAGTCGTTCAATTAAGATTGGACTACTCTGATATCATCATCGTAAAATAATAAGTAGATTATCTCAAGAGTTGTAGCAGCCAAACAAACACTATATGTTTTCTTGTACTTTGAGAATTAACCATAAAACAACTTTATGATATGTTTGGTTTAGAAGAAAAGTTGTGAAGAGAGAAATAAGTAAAAGAGAGTATAAGAAGATAAAATAAATAAATTTGAAATATTAACTAATTTAACAGAGAAAAAAAAAAGAAATAGAGAAGATAAAAGTCTTACATAATTTTGAAAATATTATAATACCCTTATAACAAATAGTATTTTTAATTAAACAAATTTAATTATTTTATTTAAATTCAATTAATTAATTAACTATTCTCTTTATAAAAAAAATTAATCATTTCTAATGTTTATTTTGTATAAAACTTATATATTTTTTATAAATCAACCAACATATGTTATAAGAATGTGACGTTTATGAAGTATATATATATATATATATATATATATATATATATATATATATATATATATATATATATATATATATATATATATATATATATATATATATATATATATATATATATATATATATATATATATATATATATATATATATATATATATATATATATATATATATATATATATATATATATATATATATATATATATATATATATATATATACTTTATAAATTGATAATTTATATAAGGGTATACATATCATTCTGTAACAGAAAAACAATAACAAACAAATGAATCTAACATCCATCTATGTAAATGGATAAATACAGGATTAAATGTGGAAATATTCTAGCTATCAATATCTATCAGCACTTTCTCTTCAAAAGTGGAGAGAAACAAAACTGGAGAGAAACAAAGTACAAGGGCCCTACACATTTTAGTCTCTTATCCCTATTTTTTTTATGTGCCAAACAGAATCTCTTGTATTTCACTCTCTTCTTAATCTCTTTCTCAACTTCTATTATTTCAATCAGACCCTTAGTACAGAAATAAATATATAACTTATTACCGATATGATATGATTGTGGTTTACTTTCTATCATTATAAATTTGAATTTGCTTCCTTCTATTGCCTTATAACAAATTTAATTTTATTTTATTTATCCATCTCTATTTAATATTTATTTATGACTAAAAAATATTCATTGATATGAGTGATAAATAAATTTATTATAAATATATAAAAAGTAAATCATCCGAAAATCCATGTTATACCCCTCTGATTATTAGTAGAAACTTTTCTAATTCTATTTTTCTAT
Organism: Vicia faba; assembly: GCA_948472305.1. Classification (NCBI taxonomy): domain Eukaryota; kingdom Viridiplantae; phylum Streptophyta; class Magnoliopsida; order Fabales; family Fabaceae; genus Vicia; species Vicia faba. Next base: position 520,210,837 of record OX451739.1, on the reverse strand, counting down.
TTTCAATATTGTCTTATTACACATAAGAGCATTCACATCCATACTACTCATATTAATAGTATAAGTGGGTCCCATCTAATATAATATATTACTTTAAACTTCTCAATTATTTAAACCACTTAATTATATTTTCTAAATATCCATACTACTTACTTAAAACTCTAACATGAGTCCCACAAAATTATATTATGTTTTTTGGACGGTAACATGTTATTTGAAAATTTAATCCAACAGCTATACATGCTACAAGCTAATATATTTATTAAAAGCTACGATCCCTTTTTTGGATACGGTGCCAATTAATACTACTATCATTTGTCTTCTATTATCAATACTACTCTGACTACAGTAGTACACATAGACATAAGCCACAGCGATATTTATGCTCTAAGCTGCTATTAGATTCATTTAGTCATTAATACGGCTGATTTGTCATATCAAGATTTTTTGTTACAATTTAAATTTATTTTAATTTCATAATTAGTGACAGGTAGTATAATTTTAGTGGGTCCAATGGAGATTTGAAATGGCAATCAATAGTGTAACTACGTTCACATTTTTTTGTTATAATTTAAATTTATTTTAATTCCATAATTAGTGAAAGGTAGTACAACTTACACGGGTCCAATGCAAATTTGAAATGACAATTAATAGTGTGCTGCTATGGTTCACGAGACTTTGAAAAACTGCTTCAAAAAATAAAACTCACAACTTCCCATATTCAATCGTTATTAAGACTTTTCATTTTCTATGTTCAATGTCAAACATATAGACTCTAAGAATGCCAAACTAACCACAACCTCTCATCTTTCAAGCTTCAAGTTACTACCACTTATGTAAGTTTTGTATCGTCAATTTGTTCAATTTTGGTTTCATTTAGACATTCATTTGTGATTATATGATATTTGTTTTGTTCTTACAGCTTATAAGTTTGTGGTCTTCAATTTTCTGCAAGCAATCAAACAAAAAAATCAGAATAAAAAATCAACCCCATTGAAACCCAATTCCAAAACTTGTGATACAGATTCCAAGCTACAAACAAAAACATTCAGAAGAAAGAACAAACAGACAGACATGCTAGATTCATCACTTAGTCGTAACAAAAGGAACACTATGCCAAAATTGAATTTAGACAGTGCCACATAAACAGCGCTTATGCCTTAAGCGCTGCTATAGGTTTTCAGAAAGAAAGAAAATTAAAAAATTAGAGTAAGCGCTGCTAAAGGTATACTATAGACAGCGCTTATTATAAGCGCTGCTATAGGCCTTACCATAGACAACGCTTCCTTTCCCTAAGCGCTGCTATATGTTTTCAATAAAAAAATAAAATAAAATAAGAATAAGCGCTGCTAAAGTGTATACCTTAGACAACGCTTACTAAAAGCGCTGCTAAAGGTGTGATAAAGGGTATACCTTAGACAGCGCTTTTAAGAAGCACTGCTAAAGGCATTACTCTAAAGCGCTGCTAAAGATAATACCTTTAGCAGCGCTTCTTGAAAGCGCTGTCTAAGGTAATTAAATTGTTTCTAAATCCCTAAATTGGTTATCATATTTCAAAAACCCCACTTTATACAAACGAAACCCCACACACCCAGAAAACGCAATTGTTCATCTTCTTCTCCAACTCGTCTCCTCCCTCCTCACCGTCCAACCGTGGTTCATTTGCTTCTCCAACTCGCTTCCTGATTCGTTGTCTCGTTGCAAACTTCAGATTCTCTGGTTATACGAGGGCAAGGGCCAGAGGCACGTTGTTGGGAAACTTCAGATTCGTTGTCCAGAAAGCTGTTGTTGGGAAACTTCAGATTCGTTACCACCATCTCCTCGTGAAGAAGAAGTTTCACAAAACCAGTTTCACTATAAGGTAAAATTTCTTCATCCTTCTATATTTTTTTCTATGGTTAACTCAATGTTGCATAAGTAAAACAAATGTCATAAAACTTACCAAATAGAGGCTATGCAAGCACTTGGAGCAACCTTCTAAACCAGGAAATCCATTAACATCATTGTTACTACTCAAGCAATTCGTCTCTAACCTCTTCACATTTTCATTTCCAACAAGATTTCCACTATGAGTAACCTTAAACGATTCAGTACAGCTCAAAGGATGAAGCCTAACCCCACAATAACAATAAACCACATCACAAGTCTCATTAGGTTGAAAAAGCTCAATTCCTCTTACTTTCAAAGCCCTTCCCAAATCACTCTCACATGTCTCAGAATCATCTGGCAACAGAGGCATATCATAAGATGCAACAACATGTCCATGTTCCAAACCAGAAGAAACCCTTCCTGTTCCAAGAGCAGTAGCAGAATAAGCAGAATATAACCAAGCAGCTAACACAGGACAACATCTACTATGCTGAAGCTTATCATAAGAATCACCGCCACCACGTTTGTTGGATTTGATATTGCATGCGTTTTTGATTCCATTGAAGTGTTCATCTGAGAGAGATAAAGGACATCTTGCAATATCAGCTTGTTTAGGGAAAGCAGGGATGGTTCCTTGTGAAGAGGAATTTGTTGTGACAGTTTGAACAGTTGTTGCATATGGTATAGGAAGGGACACAATATAGCAAGGAATTATGAAGAAAATGAACAAGTTTTGGAGAAGATTATGGTTGAAACATTTTGTCAGTAACATGGTGTGCAAGTGAAGTGATGTGGTTTTTTTGTTGAATGAAATGAAGGAAGGGAATATTGGTGGTGAGGTATGGGTATGGTAGCCCCTAATGTTAAGGACATAAGTGACAAGTAAAGGGAAAATAAAGATGCTGTGGGGTTTTGCAAACTTTGGCAGCATGCTAGTACTATCTCTCTAAATTCATGCTAGTAATTACTTTTGTGGAACCAAAGTTTTTTATTCACATTTTTTACTGTCGATTTTTATGCTAGAGGAGTTAAAGTTGTTAAGTTAAACAACTTGTATTATATACTAATAATGGTCATATTTAATGATGTATCCAACAAAGTTTTTGTAGGCAAGTCTTAGGTATTAAGAAACCAAAAATTGAGAAAAAAATATGACTTTGCTTAAAACAGTGGCAGCTAGGTGTATGCCTAGAAACAACAATATCTACAACCAACTCTCACAAACAGACCCTACAACAACACCGGATATGAGGCCTCCTATGGTTACAATAGTTGCATTCCTTACCAGACAAGTTAAGTCCTAGGACATTAGCTTAACGTAAATTAGGCAGGTAAAAAGTTAAAATTAAAATGACTTTAAACTATCTACATTGTAGAAACATGTTTTGGATATCAAATATTCATTAAATTTAAGGTGTAAGTCAATTGGACTATAATATGTCTTATTGGAATGGTATTCAATTGGACTATAATAAAAGTCTCTCAAATGTGAGAGGATTGGACATTACTTTGGATTATGGGGGTGATCATGGATAAGTTCCAAGTGTTTATCTCTCTTCCCTTATCTCTATATCTCCGACACTTTAGTTTAAATTGGATTTTATCTAAAATTTATAAATAAAAATATTAAACTCTAATACAACTCAAACCTCCCTCTTATTCTTATGTTTTTCTCTCCTTTAAGTCGATTTATATTTGGTTAGATGTTTGGTTTCATGAAGAGAGTAGTGTTCAGGTTAACACATCCTCTCTTACTTCTTCTCATTACTTAATAGTAAGTCATATCATTGATCTTGTAATAAGTAATTGATATACATTGTTGGCAGAAGGTGTATCTCTAGTTTCCCTTACATAACCTGCTGCTCTTAGTCAAGGGTTTTATGATGTATTTCTTCCGTATGGTAAATCATTTTAACATGGAGTATTTGAAAAAAGAGGAATCCAGAACTTTGGGATGACAAACATGAACCTGTTGATGGAGTGATAGTTCGAACATAATGTATGCTTAGCTCATGTAGACATGCCTGCAAGGAACAAAGGAATCACATCATGTAAATCCTCCATCTAATATTCAACTTAGTAATAGTAAAAAATAACACAAATCATGAATCTTCGAATGAGTTCACAACTAAGCTAATGTCTCTAAAATTGTAACATTGACGATCATTGATTGAATATGTTATAGGACCACAACAGTAACATGAACTAGGCCTCTAAGGTTGGACCACATTCGTGGCTATGCTCCTTTCACTCACACGTTACAATCCTCATTTCTAGAATTGTTCTAATCACATGTTTGATTTTTGTTGACAACACAGACTCTTTAAATTCATTATACTCCCACCGCATTATACCGTTTTGTGCCCTAATTAGTGTTTTTGTTTAACTTAGATAATAGTTAAAACCATGAATAAAAAATGGATGTGTGCCGATCGATTGTCAAAAGAGTACGAGAATGGGGTATTAGAGTTCGTTAAGTTTGCTGTTGAACACGCTGAAGACCCGAATAGAATGAATTTTCCTTGCTTGGGTTGATGTTATGTGGGTCGGGTTGACGCAGATGGATTGAAATCGCATTTACTAATGCGCGGAATTGATCGAAGTTATACGTGTTGGATATTTCATGGTGAGAAAAGCATCGAGAATGTTGAACCGGGGGTGAAAAGTAATGCGACCTATGTTTCGTACGACAATGCCACGAATACATATGATTGTGATCGGGTTGAAGAGATTGCAGAAGCACTTGAAGAAGATCTTCAAGATTGTCCCAAAATGTTTGAGAGGTTGGTAAGTGATGCGGATAAACTGTTGTATAAAGATTTCCCCAAATTCACAATATTGTCTGCGGTATTAAAATTGTACAACTTAAAGGCGCGCAATGGATGGTCGGATAAAAGTTTCACACAGTTATTAGCCCTTTTGAGAGATATGCTTCCTGAGGATAATATTCTTCCTAATCGAACCTACGAGGCCAAAAAAATGTTGTGCTCTATTGGAATGAGCTATGATAAGATACATGCATGTCTAAATGATTGTATTTTGTTTCGAAACGAATATGCATCATTGAATGAGTGCCCAAAGTGCGGTTTATCTCGATATAAGAAAAAAATTATCTCCATCGAAAGTCTTATGGTATTTTCCTATTATTCTGAGATTTATACGCATGTTTCGTAGTGAAACTGATGCTAGACACTTGACTTGGCATGCAGATGAAAGAATTATCGATGGAAAGTTTCGACATCCGGAAGATGGACCACCGTGGAAGAAGATTGATAATGATTATCCTGATTTTGGAGGAGAAACAAGAAACCTTTGCTTGGCATTATCTACGGATGGAATGAACTCGCATGGTCTTCAAAGTATCTCACATTCCACATGGCATGTGATTCTTATGATTTATAACCTACCTCCATGGCTATGTATGAAGCGCAAGTACATGATGTTATTTATGTTAATTTTTGGGCCTAAACAACCAGGGAATGACATAGATGTATACTTGAAACCTTTAATCGAAGATTTGAAGATTTTGTGGGAGAACGGTGTGTAGGTTTATGATGGATATAGGAAAGAAAGTTTCAATTTGAGGGCGATGTTGTTTGGCACAATTAACGATTTTCCAGCATATGGAAATCTATCCGGGTATAGCATTAAAGGTGAAAAAGCGTGTCGTGTCTGTGAAGATGAAACCGATACGACACGATTGAAACTTTGTCAAAAGAATGTCTTTCTCGGTCATCGTAGATTCTTAAATTCAAAACATCAATATCGTGGATGGAGAAAAGCGTTCAATGGAAATACCGAACAACGTAGAGCTCCACCTGGATTGACAGGTGATCAAATTTGTGAAAAGGTGAAAGATGTGAGTATTCAGTTTGGCAAGCCTTTTGCACATAAAGTTGTCACAGGTGGGTGGAAGAAGAGGTCAATTTTTTTTGAATTGCCATTTTGGAAATCTTTGTACGTAAGACATTTTCTTGATTTTATGCATATTGAAAAAAATGTATTTGAAATTGTTATTGGTACGTTACTCAATATAAAAGGAAAGTCTAAGGATGGCCTTAAAGCAAGAGAGGACATGGTAGAGATGGGAATAAGAACTGAATTAGGACCCGTTAAGAAAGGAAGACGAACATATCTACCACCTGCTTCTTATACTCTATCTAGAAAGGAAAAGAAAATATTGTGTAAGTTTCTGAGTGAAGTTAAAGTTCTAGAAGGTTACTCCTCAGACATTAGAAGACTCGTGTCCATGAAAGACCTCAAGTTAAAGAGTCTGAAGACACATGATTGCCATGTCATAATGGAACATTTTCTACCAATAGGTATACGTTCTATTTTGCCAGAAAAAGTAAGAAGCGTTATAACTAAATTGTGTTTTTTTTTTCAAGTCAATTTGTAGTAAGGTGATCGATCCTGAGATCTTACCAGTATTACAAAAAGAAATCGTTATTACTCTGTGTGACCTTGAAATGTATTTTCCTCCATCATTTTTTGACATTATGGTACGTCTTGTTGTTCATCTTGTGAAAGAGACACAATTGTGTGGACCAGCTTATATGAGATGGATGTACCCTGTTGAACATTATATGAAAATATTAAAAGGGTACGTGAAAAACCAAAGTCGTCCAGAGGGTTGTATCGTTGAGCGATACGTTGTTGAAGAAGCGGTTGAGTTTTGTACTGATTTTTTATCCAATGTGCAATCCATTGGACTACCCAAATCTCATTTTTTTTGAAAAAAAAGAAGGTAAAAAATTAATTGGAAATGAAATTGTGACAGTATCAAGGGATGAACGGGATCAAGTGCATTTGTATGTTCTGCACAATGACACTGAGGTTGAGCCGTTTGTTGAAATGCACAAGGCTATACTCAGAGGTGAGAATCAAATTAGAAATGAAAATTGGATAGTACGAGAGCACAATCAAAGTTTTATACAGTGGTTTAAGGATCATATATATTCAAAGTTTCATTCAGATCCCGCTTCAATATCAGACAGGTTGAGATGTTTGGCATATGGTCCAAGTTCGATTGTGTTCTCTTATAGAGGATACGGAATTAATGGATACACATTTTATACCAAAGAACAAGATGAGATAAGTACCATGCAAAATAGTGGTGTCACGGTGGTATGTGAAGCAATGCACATTTCTAGTATGAAGGACTTAAACCCCAAATATGAAAATTTGTCATATTTTGGGGTTATCAATCACATCTGGGTGTTTGATTACAAGAAGTTTCAGATTCCTATCTTTGGTTGCAAGTGGGTACATACTAGTGGCATACGAGTGGATAAGTCAGGGTTTTTTCAAGTGGATCTTAGTAGGGTGAGGTACAAATATGAGCCTTTTATTCTAGCCTCTCAAGCTAAACAAGTGTTCTATGTCACAGACCCGAAGAGTACGAAATGGTCTATAGTGCTTTTATCTAACAAAGTGATTGATGATAAAAGTGTGGATCAAGTTGATGTTGATGTTGAGAATGAGTCGTATATTAGAAACGATCGAGATGATGATACTACAGCGGATGAATCATATATCAGAAAAGATCATGATGAGGGAATTTGGATCAATCCCTCCGTCCGCGTTCTTAAGAGACAAGTAATTCGGAATCCAACCAAGAAAAGAAAGAGATGTTAGTGAAAGAGGTAATATATATTCCTCCATACCTGTTAACACTTAGCAAACTTCTAATAAATTATATATTTGTCATTTTATATACTCAATTGATATTTGTCATTTTATATACTCAATTGATATTTGTCATTTTATATACTGAATAGATATTTGGAATTATATATTTGGAATTAAATATTTGTCATTAGATATTAATGTTTTTCTTTATTACATGTTAGATGGCTAGTAACGAGGAGCACCCTCACGATGATTCTATTAATGATGGAGACAATGATGGAGGAAAATCCAGTAAGGGAGTGGAAAAAGAAATAAAAAGAGGAAAAACTATTATGAAGAATATCATTCGTGATAGAGATAGTGGTATAAAATATGATGTGCATTGGAGTCCAAATGACCAATTAATTGAGCCTAACGGTTCTAAATTGACAAGTTACATTGGCACACTTGTAAGGAGAGAAATTCCAATAACTTGTGATGAGTGGAGAGATGATAAGCTGAATGATGCTAAAAACAAAATCTGGAGTGAGATACAGGTGCTTTAAATTATGTCTTTAAATTACGATTATGTACTTTAAATTATGTCTTTAAATTACTTATACTAACGCACTTTGTGTATGTTTTTTGTAGAGGTCTTTCAACATTGATGACAAAAGAAAAGATTATTGTCTTGGATTGGCCGGCAAAATACTAAGAGGGTTTAGAACATATTTAAACAGAAAATATCTTAGAGATGCCGAAAAAAAATTTGTTGATGCAGAGCGTCCAGCAGAATATGCGGATGTGATTTCAGTTAAAGAATGGGATGTTTTTAAAGCCAAACGGAAAACCCCAAAATTTCAGAGTGTAAGTGAAGTAAATCGTCAAAGAGCATCATCTCCCGCATATCCATACAAAAAAGGGCGTTTGGGATATGCACGATTAGAACAAAAAATAGTAAGTATTTACAAATTGCAATGATATACTTGTTCATCAATAATTATAACTGAGCTTGTTTTTTGTGTTAATGTGTAGTTAAAAGAGGATAGTAGTTCGGAAACATCTCTTCTGGAGCATGTTTTGTGGAAGGCTGTCCGTGTGGGTAAGGATGGAGTTCTTAAAGAAGATGTACAACAAATTTTTGAAAAATGCGTAAGTATAACATTAATTCTAATTAAATCAAAATTTTATTAACATATAGTATTCATGTTTTTCCAATATTCATATGAATTTCAGGAGAGTCTGTCTTAGTCTACATCTCCACCAGATGATTGCAGGAGCATACTTAGTCGAGCATTAGATGTTCGTGAGTATTCTGGTCGGGTGAGGGGTAAAGGACATGAGGTTACTCCAAGATCCTTGAAAAAGAACAATCCAAAGACAAAATCTGCTAGCAATAAAGAACTGCAGGCAAGGTTGGATGCATTAGAAGCTGAAGTTCTTGAATTGAGGAAGGAAAAAGCAAGACAGTACCAATCAGAAAGGGAAGCTTCGGGTGTTAAAGAAGCTAGTGACATAGCTAGTGTCAATTGTGCAGCTCAACCGAGTATTCCCGAGGTACTTACATATATTATTATGAAATTAAATTAGTGTAATTTATTTAACTGACATATATACACATTAACGATGTCCTATTTATTATTGATTTTAGGGCATTTCACCTTGTCAACTCTTTTTAGAGACACCAAATTATCGCATGGTTGGCAAGGGAAAAGTCCATAACACTCTGGGAGAAGTACTTCATCATAAACCGCTCCCTTCTGGATATTTGAAAGTGTCGATTGATATTGCTTTAGAGGAGGGTGCGTTATTACCAATCCCAGATGAAGTTTAGGATGCAACATTGGTGGGAGAGGCAATAGGAGCGTTTGTTGCATGGCCGTCAAGGCTTGTTCGCATAGATGATGAGGTATAATTAAAACCGTTATGAACCTTTTAGTACTCAAATTTTTTACGTTCGTTTTACTTACATTTTTTTTGCATGGTAATGTTAGACTCCTACAAAACCCAAACCAAAAGATAAAGGCATTACGCGGCCAAAGGAGTCAGTGACAGCAAAAAAATAGGTACAACACAATTATATGATATTTATGCTTAGATAATGTTAATTTGTCGTCCTATACTTGACCACTCTAATTTTATGATATTTAGATTATTCCTGCTAAAGAGATTGAAGCTGTAAGTATGGGTAAGGAGCCTGTAATTAGCAACATTCCCACAGAAACAAAGAGTGTTACTAAGAGGACCGGGGCTAGAAAGAAAACAACTTCACAATATAGGTCGTGCCTTCAGACATTTATAAGCTTCACAACTATTTCGCAAGGTGGTACTTCTCTTATACCCCTAGATGAAGGGATTTATGGTTCTGAAGGCATGACAACAATTGGTAAGGAGGATTTGGAAGAAGTTTTTGGACACTTGACATTAGGCATGGCTGTTATCAATACATACATCAGGTATACTCCAATCAACTTTGTTTAATTAATTGCAGAATTTATTTACTCATTTAAATGAATAATTAATGGTAATGATGTTTTTATTTAAGGTTTCTGTATGACAAGTTGATTCGCCTGCGTGGATTGGAGTCCAGATTCGCTTTCATAAATCCCAACATTGTCCACGCAGGGTCAATAATCTCAAAACCAGATGAAGTAATAGCATTTGTGCTCAGTTTATTTATGGCCAGCAAAGATACAGAAAAATTGTTCTTTTCACCATATAATACTGGCCCCAAGTAAGATTTTCATTCTAAATTTCCTCTATTATAATTTTTCGTTTTTTAACGTTGTGCAGAAAATTTTCATCTAACCTTTGTTTAATATTCCAGTGGACACTGGTTATTGGTTACAATTAATCCTGTGAGAGAAATTGTATATTATCTGGATTCATTGGGCAATGATTGGACAACATACTCAGATATGAAGAAGACGATTGACACGTAAGTGAGATTGTTCCAAAATATTACTGTGTATATTTAATTATTTATGTGCGATAGTTCTAAATATTCGTTATTATTTTATTATAGCATTCTACAAAGTTTTCGAGCACAAAGAGATATTCAAGTACCAAGGAGTAGAGTCAACAATAATTCTTGGATCAAAGTGGAGGTATAGATTTTCACAGTTTTGATTATATAGCGATGATACTTGATAAAACAAGTTAAGGTGTATATCTTGATGTATATCCGTATTTTCTTTCCATGTGTAGTGTCCTCGTCAGTGCAATGGTGTAGATTGCGGTTATTTTATGTTGAGGTTTATGAAAGAAACTATTCTTTTGGACCGATTAGAGATTCCATCCACGGTATGAATTTCTAACTTAGGAATTATTTTCATATTTCTCATAAAATGACTTAGTATTTTAATTAAATCATACTATGTTATATTATTATGTAGTACTTTGATGAATTCAAGTGTGCTTCATACTCAAAAGATCAATTGGATGAACTTATGGAGGATTGGTGCCAATTTGTTATGGAGTTGAGAGTTTTATTATAAGGTATAACTTTGAGTTTTGAGAATATAATATATGTCGTTATAGTTGTGTTACAATATTATTGTTTTTGTTGTTGTTATTTAGTAACTTGTATGAATTTTGATTTTTTGATTTTGTTTTAGGTTATATAGGTGTAGCTCGATGTAGAAGATAGAGTTATTTTGTAATTCATCGTTGATTTTGTTTCATTGTTGTATATACTAATGTTGTTGTTGTGTATATTGTGCAAAAAGGATTGAAGAGATGAATATTGATGTAGTTATAATATTGTTTCATTGTTGTATATACTAATGTTGTTGTTGTGTATATTGTGCAAAAAGGATTGAAGAGATGAATATTGATGTTGTTATAATATTGTTTCATTGTGGTATATATTAATGTTGTTGTTGTGTATATTGTGCAAAAAGGATTTAAGAGATGAATATTGATGTTGTTATAATATTGTTTCATTGTGGTATATTGATGTTGTTGTTGTTTAAAATGTTATAATGAAGCTATAATTTCTGGTGCAAAAATGGTGAGATTAAATTTGATAGGCAGCGTTTTGTTTTAAATGAAAAATATATATATTTAAAAAAATATTAAGGAAAAGCGCTTCTAAAGGGGGGAATAGACAACGCTTTTAATGAGAAGCGCTGTCTAAAGTGATTGAAAAAAAAATTAAAAAAATCATAAGGAAAAGTGTTGCTAAAGGGGAGGGAATAGACAGCGCTTTTCATGAAAGCGCTGTCTAAAGTGATTGAAAAAAAAAGATATATTAAAAATTAATAAGGAAAAACGCTGCTAAAGGGGGGGGGGGGAATAGACAACACTTTTCATGAAAGCGCTGTCTAAAGTAATTGAAAAAAAAATTAAAAAATAATAAGGAAAAGCGCTGCTATATGGGGGGAATAGACATCGCTTTCCATAAAAGCGCTGTCTAAAGTGATTGAAAAAAAAATATTAAAAAATAATAAGGAAAAGCGCTGCTAAAGGGGGGGAATAGACAACGCTTTTACCAAGCGTTGTCTAAAGTTCCACATTAAAAGCGCTGTCTATAACTTTAGCAGCGGAGGTTTTAGCAGCGCTTTTAAGCGTTGTTAAAGGCCTAAAAAAGCGCTGTCTAATCCCTTGTTTGGCATAGTGGAATTACCGATTTTTCACAAATCGGACGACGACTTCGATGTGAGCTTTATGTATTTGCACTTTATATGTTTCTTCAATATCTCTGAGTTTCGGTTTTGAGGTATTGGGTAAGAGGGTTATATGTGTACCGGGCTGTGGAGGTTTTTTGTGTGATTTTGTGATGATTTTCGTTTCTTTTCTGATATGATGTTGTTGTTACTTATGGGGAATGAAGGGGTGGAATGCGGAATCAAGGTGTGAGCTGGCATAAGGGAAAAATGTGAACAAAAACTTACAAATATCTCTTTTGAAATTTTGTTTGCTCTGCAACGTAATATTGATTTTTACTGATGTAAAGTACTTCCTGATGCAAAGCTTTACTGATATAACTAACTGAGATGGTTGAAATTGGTTTTGCTTCAGAAATTGTAAGCTTCTAATACAAATTTATTGCATTTGGTCTATGAAGCAAAAAAATTTACTGATTCCGAAATGGTTTTTTTACTGATTTAGTTCATGCTTAGGTGATTTGAATAGATTTTTCCATTAACATATTCTTCAAAAAGAAATAAGACTACTTGCACACATTTAGTAGATAGAAAGTAGAAACTAATCTATAATTTTTGTTAGAACAAGATTGGTTCTGATCATATCTCAGAGTTTTGATGATAATAATAAAATATATTTTGTATAATTGATACTCTGATGAGCATATTTCTTTGTTTCAGGTAATGTCCTGACTGAAGTATTTTCTAAGGTAAAAATTATTTTACGTGCTGAGCTGAATAAAAATGAAGAAGTTCTTTGATGAAAGAACTATTTATTTTTAGCGCAAGTTTTGACGCTGGCTCTGATAAGAAGCTATTTAAAGCATCCTCTAATCTTAGCAAGTTTCCATACAAACTCTTTTCAGAAGTACTTTGCAAGCAAGCTCTGATGAGAAGTTATTTGCAAGCAAATTCTGAAGCAAGTTCTGAAAGATTAAAGAAGCAAACAGTCTTGTCAAGTTTCAAGAAACATGCTCTGACAATGCCGTTTGTTCATTTAATACAAAGACGACAAAAGCACTCAAGTGTCTCTACGCTAGTTCATTGAAAAGAACAATAATGCAAGCCAACACGCAAACATTAATTGCTCCTCACTTTTGAAGGCAGTAACGGTCGTTTTCCTCATGCTATAAATAAAAGATCATTTATTGCAAGCCAACTACCCAACTAATGTGAAAATCATTCTGTTGCTCACAAACACTTTGTTATTTTCTCAAGTGCAAAACTTATCTTAGTGATAAATCACAGTTTGTGATATACTCCCTCCATTCTCTTTTATAAGAAAATTTTGACTTTTTAGATTCATTAAATAAATGATGTATTTAGACTATATATTTGTTAGATACATCAACTATTCAATGAACCTAAAAAATTAAAATTTTCTTATAAATAGGAATGAAGGGAGTAGCTTTCTAAGAAGCAATTTGTTTCACTATTGTAAAATTTAATTCTTGTAGTTGTTCCTTGAGAGACCAAGCTTGGTCAGATTTCTCAAGAAGGCTAGAACTAGTTTGAGTCTTAGTAGTGTTAGTCACTTGTAAGTTTACTTGTGCTTTGTATTGTTAGTCTCAACAGTTTGGTTGTGTGATCGTAATCTGTTTGATTATAGTAAATTAAGTCCTTATTGAGAAAGGCGAAATCACCTTGGCGGGTGGACTGGGGTAGTTTGAATTCAAACGAACCAGGATAAAAATAACCGTGTCTTTCCATAATTGTTGAGCTAGTAAGAAAAAGAAAAAGGAAAAACTTATTCACCCCCCCCCCCCCCCCCCCCTTCTAAGTGTTTTCTCACCCTTCAGTTTTATGCCGCCTATTTTATCAAGGTTTAGCTGAGATCTAGTAAATCGATATATTTTAGATCCAAAATGTAAGTTTTTCCATCCTCTTTGCTATAAAATATTGATATTTTTTATATTATTATAATAATATTACTTTTTGAAATTGCTGTTGCACCCTAAATTTTGCCCCTAATTTTTTTCCAGTCAGCACAACCAGCCGCTATCACACTGCATCACCGATTCCACCATAAAGCACTGCCGCTGCTAGCTACTCTTATCCATCACCCTCTGTTCTGTTTATCTTCCGCAAGCAGTCCGCTCACTTCTCCGCATTCACCGTTAACAGCTTTGGTCAACCAACATTTTCGACACTGTTTGGTAATTCCATGATTCTATTATCGATTGTTTAAGTTGTGTTGTTATGATTCTGATTATTGGATTGCTTCCTATTTTTTATTTTGTTTTGATTTGAAACGATATGTTGTTGAAAATGTCCAAAAAGTATGCTTGACAGTGAATGCCTAGGATACGTCAAAATGTGATAAGGAATTTGTATCGATTGCGTTTTGTTGGTGTATGTTGAAGTTGTTTAAATTTGAAACTGACACCACGTTAACATATTTGCCTTGTTTTTTGATTGAAGTGGACGATCGATGCACATATTTTTTGCCTTTTCTATTGTGTTGCTATTTCGGAATTTAGATTCAATTTGGATTTCAAAAACCGCATGGACGCATACATTTGAAGTTTTCAATTTGGTTTATGCTGGTTCCATGGAATTATTTTGATTGATTCTTTTTTATTGTTATGTTACGATTTTCTTTTTTTCCGGTAGCGTCGGTTTGATGTAAGTTGAATTTTTGAGTTTTTCTTTGTTCATGTAGTGGCTGCCCGGTTTTGATTGGTTCGACCACGGCTTGTTTTGAAATCAATTGTCTATGTTTTGATTTTGGTTTGAATTATAGCATGAGTTCTTTTCTTTTTCCATTTCATTTGTGAATTAAGAATCATGATATTTTTTTAAATTCAATTTCTCATGTTGCAATGTGAACTCTTGATTCTTGTTTTCTGTTGTGGTTGAAATAGTTTTGCTCTTGAGTTTACTTGATGGAATACATGTATGCAATACTGACTTTTGTGTTTACATTGAACAATATCATGAATTCTTGATTTTGGTTTGCGTAAATATTCATTTGTTCATGTGCATTCATGCAATTTCATTTCAATTTCATACTTTGTGATTACTAACATAGATGTTTAATTGTTGCAATTTCCTTCATTTTATTTTTATACCGCTTATGCCACTAACGAGTTTGTTTACTGCGAAGATTTTCGAAAATCGTTTCAAGTATTCATTCTCACATAGCGCATCAATAATTCCTACATTTCTCCCTTTACCTTTTTATTGTATTTTACTATTCTGGTTTAATATTTGGTACTGTAAATATATACTTGTACATAATATTTTGACTATATATTTTATTGACTTGACTTGTAAATAAATTTAGGTTATGTAAATATTATTTTCATCGAATTGCGATTTTAAATTTTAATTCAAATTAACTTCTGAAAAATCGCACGGACGCATATAATTTTTCCCGTGCTGTTAGTTTTGTCTGTACATTTCATGTGATACAGGGAATCTTATCGGATACCATGAGCTTTATCCACGCTTTCTTCATCTGTGATTTATTTTTACGTGTTGCGATTCATTGCACTTTATTCGTTGCTGGGAGTATTATCTTACATCTGGTTTTTTGATGCTGTCAACTTGTGATTTATTTTCACCTGAGGTTTGGTATACTCTTAGCTTATTTTTTTATCTTTATGTGGCTTTAAATCCAAAGGGATGAGAATACAGTATTGACTTCATCATGTCAAGTACTGATTTCTTGTTCGGTCAAAATTCTTTTTACCGTATCTTTTACTCATGTACATAGGACACTCTTTTCTCCCTTTCTTTAATTTTCAATACTTTCTCATCTTTTTTCAAAATCTTCTTTGTTTATAAACTCGAATCGCTTTCATAATCAACCTCGACTTTGTCGAGTGCCTTTTTCTTTTAAAACCTATTTTCTTTAAACAACAATTCACTTAATCATACTTCGACATCTTTCGAAATTAACAAAAACACTTCAACTCATTCAAACCTTTTTGTGCGCTCGAGCACCTTTACCCTTCAAAACTTTTTTCAAGTTGAGACATGATTCATTGATAGTCGAGCAACATTCTCATATCCCTGTGGTTATAAAGGTGTCGATTTTTCCACTTGAGTACTAGAGGCATTCTCAAACCCTTACTCTTGCTGACACATGGTCCATCTTTCTCACACCTTGTGGGCATTAGTCGAGATTTCTCTCCTAACAATGACGACTTGTCTCCTTGTTTAAAAACAATCAACAGACAAGTCTTTTCTAGCCGAACTACGGTGCTCTGACTTTCCCATTGCACGAGGGAGTATGTAGGCACTAAGTCTTACGACCCAAGGCGAACAACAAAAATAATAAAAAACATTTCATTTTCTTTTGTTTACAAATAGTCATTCATTCTTTTCCTTTAGCAAGTAAACCTTTACATAACACTCCTTTTAAAAGAAACCAAACAAAGTGGATCCTGTGGAATACCGTAGATGCTTAGGGTGCTAATACCTTCCCTTTGCATAACCGGCCCCCGTACCTCGATCTCTGATCTTTTGGGGTTTTGTTCGCTTTTTTTCCATTTCCCTTTGAAAAGAATAAAGTGTGGTGGCGACTTCATTGTGTTGAGTTAAGTTAATTGATGGCTTAATCTCAAATCTTTACCGCTACATTTTCTTTTTGGGTTTAACACTTGAGTCTCATTTGCATTGGACCTTTGACCGACCCAAAACAATGAAAATAAGATATATTATACAAAGATTATATATATATATATATATATATATATATATATATATATATATATATATATATATATATATATATATATATATATATATATATGATCTAATGGAAGAGGAGGTTCTAGTCATACTCAAAAGAGGTTGGACATGGTCATTTGCAATCAAGCCTGAAGAGATGCTTATGTAAAGACATCATGCTCCACTTTGATTAAATCTAGATCACATCATTACCCTCCGCTCTTGCACTTTAACTGTTAAGGAACAATTACAAGTCCCAATTCAAGTTCCTACAAATGTAAACTTTTCATCAAGATTTCTCCAAAGTAGTGGAAACCTCTTGAAAGTTCAAGGTTGTTTGTTGTTATATGCATGTGTTATCTAGAAAGCTTCATATTATTAAATGCATTCTTAAAGCTTTGAATAAGAGTAATTTTGGGAATGTACAAGATCATGTAAGTTGAGAAATCTCTTATTAACATTAAAGAGAAGATTACCATAGAAGGCCATAATGATTCTTTTGCATATCAGGAAAGAATAGCTCAATCAAAGCTGGATAATGCTCTAAACATTGAGGAACTGTTCTAAAAGGAAATGCTAGAGTGGAATGACATGTTAATGAGATAGAATTACAAAAGTCTTCCATAGACTCACCATGATAAGGAATGCAACAAAGCTAATTCATACCTTGAAAGTATGCAATAACATCATCACAAATCAAGACCATATAACAGAACATGTTATAGATCACTTCAAAGGATTATTTGACAATGTTTCAATTTTGTAGGACAATTCTTTTCTTTAGGAGGTAATTCCTCATAGAGAAGCAAAAACAAAACCACAAAAGGAAACGGAAATTAGGTAAACTAATGAAACTGGGAAGAGATTCCGACCAAACAATATTTCGAATAGAGTGACCATAATTAGCCGGCTTATATGCGCATCCGCTGCCCTCTCTGAAAATATCCGATGAAATCACCTATAATCCAAGATGAAAACAATTATGCCAACGATTGCGGAATTGATAAGGAAAAATCAAAGGCTTCTTAAAATCTAAGATAACACTACTAGAGTCACCTTCAATCCAAATATGATTCCATCCGTGGAGCATAGCCAATTCTATATCCAACATAAGGCCCTGCAGTTCATAATCACGAACAGAAAAATTACCGAGGTTGGAAGAGCATTCACCAAGGAAAGCCCCAGTATGATTTCTGAAGATGCCACCACAGGTTGCATGTAAACCCATTACCGAACCATTAGTATTAACCTTGATCCAAGGGGTTGTATGAGGCTATTAAAAAAACGGTCACAATGTTTTTTAGTCTCCTATATTGCAGGGAAACCAAAAAGTTGTCCAGAATACCAATGTTTGATGGAATGGGAATACAATGACCATTTGAATAGCTACCACTCATAGATACAACATAAACAATCTCTTTAAAAAATATGTAGAGTGTTCTAGTCAAGTGTGTAACTCTAAATCCATAATGTATATTGGCTATATGACACTTGCATTACTCAAAACTCTTTCTACTCTTCTCTCAAGCACTCCTCAAGCCTCTGCTTCGGGAACTTTAATTTGGAGCTCTTATATTCCTCCATCAAACTCTTCACTATTTTGGAGATTGATTTATAATCCTCTCTCAAGCAGTTTTTAAGGGGAAAAAAAATATAAAGAAACACATAATAAAGTACTTTTTAAAAGAAAATTTAATTTAACTCTAAATCATATATTTAACTGTCATGGAAGTATATATAAAGAAAAACATAGAAATTAAATCCATTGATGGCATACTAACGTTTGGTTGAAAAAGAACATAAAGTTTACTCTATTAAAAATTAGAAAATCTAACAAAAGAAACAATAAAACAACCGTACTAGTCCTGAAAGAAGCATTACATATAACTCAAAACCGAAAGAAAAAAAATTAAACAATACTCTTAGCCATCCTCACTCTTTAGCATCTTCATTCTTCTTCGTTTTCGAAACCACAGTTGAATTCTTCAGCTCTTTACTTTCTTCAATTTCTTGTGACTCATTGCTATTGAGTAAAAGGTATAACTTTTCATTAACCCTAAATGACCAAATGTCAAGTTTTTGATTTTCTTTAAATTTATTCTCCAACAAAACATGTGTCCAATCTTGATGAAGAATATAAATGCTAGTAGTCTTCATGTTCCACTTCTTCAAAAACAACGAGAATTCGTTAAAACAAGGATCTAACACAGTCACTTTTATACCAATCGGTTTTTCTTCTTGATCCCTTGTTTCCAAGGTTGCCTTTTCTATTTCTGTGAGGAAATCAGATTTGATTTGTGTATTTGGCATTGAAAGACGATTGAGATTATTGTTGAGATCTGACTTAAACAATTCCTTACACATGATATATTTAATATCACTACCATTCAACACTTTGATCATGTCATTAACATGACTAGGCAATTCTGGTGGCGGTGACAACAAAATTTCTTTTTTGTGAATTATTGGTTTCCTCCTAATTGCTGATTTTGGTTTCACTCTTCTACCTTCATCAAAGATGATATCTTTATTACTTGGACAACAACTTTTTTCATCATTGACTTCTACTTTTTTCACATTACTTTGTGAAATAAGAGAGAGATTTGTTTCTTCACTCAAAATGTCATTGATTTTTTCAATTTGGGTTAACTCATCTTTAGTATAAAATTGTGGAGAAATTTGAGATAACACTCTATGCAAAGTAAAATGAGGTAATGGATCAAATTTCTTTTCCATTGTTTTCAACTGTTGCATATATGCATTGATCTTCTTCTCAATAGCCATAGCTTTCTTTTGCAACATCACTTCTGGATTTTGTAAAACTGCAGTGTTCTTCATGGACATTGATTTCTTTTCTTTCTCGATAATGTGTTGATTAAATGTTTGTGATTTTAAGTGTTTATCAAATGTCTATTTATAATTTATGAAGATTTAAAATTAAAAACTAAATCATATAATATCTTTTCATATATTTCAATTTTCTTATCATATGAAGATTTGATGCAAAAATCTAGATAATTCTGTTACAGTGAATTTATTTGGTTGGTGACCATTCAAAGTGAATACACAAATTCCATGGAGCTATGTTTTTAATTTTAAGATAATCATATATAGCAAACGTAAAATAAGGCTAATTTGTTTACTTAAATCTTTTGGTTAGATTTGTGTCAAAAAAAAATCTTTTGGTTAGAAAATTTCTGTATATATTTCATTTCACCATTTATAATAGGCTAAATTTTGTTACAAAATAAAAAAATATTTGATTTAAAATCTTGATCAATCATTGTATATATAAAAAGATTGGATACTACTCATTCAATTCAACATCTTATGAAGTTAGGAAAGAAAATCAATCTAAACTTTAAATTTAAATTTAAAATTTAAAACTTTTCAACCAATACTTAGGACATAATTTCGTTACTATTATTTTTTTGGACACTTGGTTCATTTTGAAATGCAAGAAAAATTTTCTGCAAAATTTTCTCCTTAAATCTAGTAGAAAGCAAATGGAATAGCAACATGTTATTTGGCAATTGGTAAATTTATGTAGCTAAAGAAGGTGGTTAGTTATGGTAATTTTCTACTTATAATTATTTTTCATCTTAAAATTATTTTTTTATTTTTTATTTAATATAAATTTTAATCACTATAATTTTTTATTTTATTTATTTATATTTTTATGGTTATTTATGTTAGTTTTTTTTTAATAATTTTTTTATGTATTCTATTTTATATTTTATAAAATTTTAAAGTATTCATTTTTTTTAATTATTTTATAATATTAATATTTAATAATAAGTTATTTTATGCATTCAAAAGTTGTTATTATAACACATAATTTATTTTGTGTTGAGAGTTATAATATGAATCAAGTATACTCAATTTTTTTGACATTACATGATAAGTTATGACTTTTTAATTATTTAATGTTATAAATTTTATTTTCAAAAAAATATTTATGAAATTTTCACTTTTGAACATCATATTACTTATTTAAAATTATAAGAATAAAAATGTAAATTAAAAATAAATTTTTTCCCCTCCTCTTATGAACCAAACATATTTTTAATCAAAATTTCTCATTTCTCATCCCCTCCTCTCTTTTGGACCAAATATATATATATATATATATATGATTGAAAAAAATCTCTCCCCTCCCATCTTCTTCCCTCCATTAAAATCTTTCTCCTCCCCTCCCTCTCAATTGAATCAAATAGACTCTTAAGAAGTTTGGTTTGCAATCTAAAAAGAAAATAGTGACACAGCTTGTTGTCTGCGTGCCTTCTATTTCTGTATTAACTTAATTTTTCTTGAAAATAATAATAATTACTTATAAAAATAAAAATAAGCATGGTAATGATGATGATGATGATGATGATGATGGGTTGAAGATGAAGAAAAGTTGGAAAGTGATTTTGATGGTAAGATTCTGAAGTTGAAGTTGTTGTTGCGGTTTAGGTGAAAAAAGGATTTTTTTTTTGGAATAACCATGTATTAAAAATTTTGTCCGCAAATAACCATGTTTCAGAAAAAAATACGCAAATAACCATATTTCAGATGACTCCCCAAAGGAAGAGCCATCTCACTTGGCGCCTACACCTACTTTTTAAGGGGATGTGCCATCTCACTTGGCGCCTAGGTGCTTAGGGCTTGCCCTAAGCCAAGTGAGATGGCGCCTTAGTGCATTTGCTAGGGCAATTTTCACATTTTTTTCAATGCAGTGCGTTACGTATTCGATATAGGATCAACAAAATTGACTTTTTATTTACAAAATATAATTACACACATAACTATTACATAAAAAAAAACAAATTAATCAGTGGTCCCCCGAAACCCGGTAATGACCCCCGGTTCTGCATCCCCGTCCTCGCCTTTCCTGTGCTGGGTGTCGTCGCGTTTCCTGTTGTGGGAGGGTCGATGGCCCAGCTAGGTCAATGCGTTCCGGATCCATGAAATTAGTCAGATCTCCATATATAGAAGATCCGCTTTGGTACAGTCGGTTACCCATACCCTCAAAGTTTGGTCGTGTTGGCGGTGGGTGGGGTTCCATGGTTGGTCTGTAGCATTGATCGTCTAATTACGGGGGGTAGAAAGGAAATGGATCTTGAGGTGTTTGGTATTGAGGATGTTTGGTGGTTTGGTGATATTGTGGTTGATGGTAAGTTGGGTCGGTTGGTTCATAATCTTCCAACATTCCCAGATCAGGGCTAAGGCTGGATGTTGAGGGGCCCATATTGGGATATACAGAAGACTGAAATTGTGTGTGGGGTATGCGGGTGTGTTGGTATTGTGATTGGAATTGCGGTTGGATGTGAGGCATATGGGGATATTGGTACTGAGGTGGTGATTGTGGTTGGTTGTGGGGCATGTGGGTGTAATTGTATTGTGGTGGCGACTGTGGTTAGGTGTTTGTGGTTCTGTTTCGTCTGGAGGGTTGGTGGGAGGTTGATGTGTTTTGGGTTTGTTGTTGGGGAAATGAGGGTTGTGCCTATTGTGTTCGTGGGTCAACCAAATACCTTGGATGAGACACGTGCATTTCAGGGGTACTAACCGATCTGTACCAAGATAAATACTGATCTGTGTGTCGCATATTACCTTGGTTGAGGAAAACTGGGAATTGCAAGACATGTCGGTGATGTCTCTGCCACATCTTACACCATTCTGGAGCAAAGTATTTCCAGTTGATAAGACCCCATTGGGCGTCGACCCTTTTGAGATGCCACAAGGACAAACAAGTCGGATCGCTGGGTATCTCTTGATGCATTCCAAACTGCATCTTCACACGGTCGCTGTGGTGCATCTCCATAACATTGAACCGTATGATTGTAGTCTTTGCACTCCAAGTTGCTGCATCCTCGGGGTTTTGTTCATGGCCCAAACCCAAATATGGTCTCCATACAAACTGCAGATAAAATTAAATCTGGTTAATGAAAACGTAATATATAAATAATTTAAAAGTAGAAAAGTTGAAAGGTACGACGTACATCATCCGGGCCTAGGTGTTCCAATAGATTGCGGTATAGTGCGACATTGAATCTTGGATTCTTGCCGTAATCCATACCCCTCACACAATACCTAAAGGAAATGAAAAATAATTTATTTTTATCATATCTTTGGTGAAGAGATGAATAGTAATAAATTATATAACTTGATGACTTACTTTGTTGCATACAGGAAAACGAATGTGTTGTTGTTGACGGGGTTTTGGGACTCCATCCTCCACCAACCCCAGGCTTGAAGTAAAAAAGTGCAGCCATAAAATGTACATTTTTCCTTGATTGCATTTTTGCACAAGGAACTGTATAGGTGGGCTAAAACAGCAGAACCCCAACTATACTTTCTAGTTTTTTCGAAGTCTCTAAGTAAATTTAAATACATAAAATTTGCATTATTTCCCGTACTTTCGGGAAATAAAAAGGTTCCAAATAGTATCATTATATAAGTCCTAGCTTTTATTACCTTGGGTAGCTCGGAGGAATTTTCGTTTAATTCCAGAGTCGCATAATGATTTTTTAGCTCAGTTAGTAGTATACCCTGACCTCTCGCACCACCAACTTCAACCATATCCCTGCCCAACAATTCTTCACACAGAGAATTGGGTTGTTGAACCGGCCCGTTAACGACCTTACCATCGACAGGGAGACCCAATAACATGTACACGTCCTCTAGCGTGACAGTACATTCACCTATTGGTAGGTGAAATGTATGGGTCTCTGGTCTCCACCTTTCCAACATTGCAAGTATGAACTTTGAATCAATTGTGCAGTTGGAGATCCTTATAATGTTTATGAAACCAGCGTATTCCAGATATGGCACGATCAATGGGTCGGGAGCAAGGTAGTTGTGTGACCGGATTCTGAATCTTTTGGTATCCTAAGTTAATAATGTAAAAGGTGTAAGAGTAAGTAAGATGAACAAAGCATTGCTAGAAGTATGAAAAATGTATAACTATAAAAGAAACTTACAAATGCTGCAATGTTGTCCCTTGTGACTCTGTGAGAATCGTCCATTGTGAGAAGAGCCATTGTTGAAAATGCCTGAGATTATGAAAGAGTTTGAAATTGTAAGAGATTATGAAAGACTTTGTAGCAGAGAGTGAGACGATTGTGGATGCGAGAGAAGTATGTAATGCTCAGTATTTATAGGCAAAAAAATTTCATTGAGTAACTGAGGTGGTAGGTGGGTGCATGCATGCATGATAAGTGTCACTGTTGCAGTGTAGGTGCAGGCTACGTGGCAGCCTTGGAGAAGGCATCTCTAGCATGCATGTAACACGATTGGACATGAAAGGAGGCGCCATTGGACTTGGCAAAAGAGTACAAAAATGAAAAGTGTTGCCATCCCCATTGGCGAATAAGAGGTGGCATGGGTTGCAGAGTAGGCACAGGCTAGGTGACAGCCTTGTAGAAGGCATCTCTGAATGCATGTAACACTATTGGACATGATGGGAGGAGCCTTAGAGGTTACAGTGTAGGTGAAGAGTAGGCGCAGGCTAGGTGGAAGCCTTGGAGAAGGTATCTCTGAATGCATGTGTGGTACGGTGGGAGAACTGACTTGAGGTTTTGCGTTTGTATTCGCAAATGTTGCGGTTAGCAAGAGTCGCCACCGACTTTTTATTTTATCCTAAGGAAAGGTTAAAAAGCACAGCAAAAAACCTTTTGAGATGTTTTCTTGGGTTCGGGGAGTAGATTATAGAAAGGGAAGGTATTAGCACCCTTTCTATCCATGGTTGTCCATGGGCTCTTAGTTACTTGTTTAGATCACTTGCCTTTTGTTTTCAATTGTTTTAAATGGTGCTTGAGTGTGTGGGTTTTGAAAATGTTTTTGAAAAGAGGCCAATGTGGTGGCAACCTTTGTAATGATCCATGTGGGGATGTATACAAAGATGTATGTCTTTTGAAAAGGTTTTCATTTGTTTTTTTTTGAAAGTTGTTTTGAAAGTGTAGTGATGTGTGATTTTGAAATTAGGCAAGTGTTTTGTTTTGCAAGTTGATTCAAGTAACTAAGAGGTTATCTACTCCTAAGTTTCTCAAAAGATCATTGCTATACTTTAACCCTTTTAACAAGTTTGCTCCACCATTGTATTTGGTGGGCAACCTTGTGTTAGGATGTGAAAGGGACAGGCGCGGGTCATCGTATGGACCATAATTGCAACGGCGTTAAATGTCTTTGAGCAATTTCTCTAAGGGACTTGATCATTTGTTTTTTTTTGTTTTGAAAAGTTTTTGTCGAGGGACTATGATCATTCAAACTGTTTGCTTTGCCCAAAGAAGTTCAACATGCAATATGGCCCATTTATTTGAAGGCAACAAGTGGAATACCCTAGGGGGTGCAAGTGTGATTTGTGTGTCCATTTTCATGCTTGTTTATCTTGTTATTAGGTCAAACTATTTTTATCGTTTTTTGCATACAAACCCTAATTCTAACATGTTATCATTAGAAAGCGATAAAGTGCGAAATTAAAATTACTAAGCTATTACAAAACCAAATATGGGAAGGGGGGTACAAATGTTCAAATGGGGGATATTGACAAGAATTTAAATCTAAATTATTACATCAATTGAGTATTTGCAATTTAAATAATGCATAATTAAATGTAAATTAAATAAATATGTGAAATGCAAAAAGAAAGTTTTTATATGTATGAGAAAATATTATTTATGTAAAAGGGAAAAGAAAATAAAAATGTATTTATTTTTTGAGTATTTTGAACTTAAGGTAAAAACCCTAATTTTTAAAGAAAAGGTATTATTATCTAATTTAATTCTACTATTTATTTATTATTTATAAAAATAAAATAAAATGAAGTGTATTGTGAAAAAAAAGTATTTTTTTGTATCAAATATTAAATAAAATGAAAAATCAAGTATTTTTATATTTTGTCTTAAATATATTAATAATCATATATATATATTTATATTAAACCCTAAATATGTATTATACAAAAAATAAATATTTATTTAATATTTTAATAAAATAAATAAAAGAGTATTTTTTTGTGTGAAATATTTTCAGAAAGTAAAGGAAAATAAAAAGTGTATTTACATTATTTTTACATTTTTATTCTAATAATCATATATATGTATTTATGTACAAATAGAGAAAATAAACAAATAAATATGCAATAAATGCAAAAAATGATGAAAAAAATATTTTTAATTTTTAAATGGCATGAGGAAAAATAAACAAAGTCAGCAAAAAAGGAAAAAGTCAAAAATGTCAAAAAATGAGTAAATGGGCTCAGGGGGGTGTAAGCCAAAAAGGATGGTGTGAAAAGAAAGAACAACAAAAGCCCAGCCCAATGAAACACTGTCTTCAACCTCCAGCTTCAAACTTTTGAAAAAACGTGCGCCTCTTGCTTCAATGTCTAACTCCTGATTCCTTGATTTTTTGAACAAACTTCCAACACAAAAGATGTTAAGCATGAAGAGACGGTTCTAACCATATAAAGAACTTGACCTATCTCTCTAAGATGAGGGAGAATTTCTCTCCCCCTCTTTTCTGACCTAATTTTTCTACCATTTTCAGAGCTCAAATTCTCTCTACTCAGACAAAAGAAATGAAAAGTAAAGCTATATACATGTTCAGGGCTATGAGTAGGACCTTGTTTCTTCACAAACTTAAGACTAAAGATGCCTAATAAGAGAGATACGAATTCAAACTTTTACCTGTGCAGTTGAACTTCAATCTGGAGAATGAGGAACTTTCAGTGCAATGTGATGATTGGAAAAGCTTCCTTGAGGTCCAGGGATGCTGTTTCAATGCTTACTTTGTCTTGAGAGCTTCTGAATCAAGCTATGGAACTTCAACTGCAAAAGGAAAAAATGAAAATGGTGGAAACTGTTAGAGTGATTACAGGTCAGGTTTTAGGCCATGGTTAGCTTGCATATGTTGTAGGGAAGGTAGAGGAACAGGTCTTGATCAAAATGCTCGAAGGGATTGGGAGTTTGCACTCAAACTGCAGGGGCACCCCTGTTTGTGCAGTTTGAGGATGATTCTAAGATGGAGGGTGTATTGGAGGTCAAAAGCTCGTGTGTTAGCTTGGATATGTTATGTGTAATGTGTTTGACAACTTTGTTCTTGTGTTTCTAAGCTGAAGAGAGAGTTGGCATGAGTTATGGATGTTTCTTCTATGTGAAGCAAAGAAAATGCAAGTTGATGTTCTAGGCATGTAGGGGACCTCCTAATGGGCTGCATAATCTTCTCTTGATCAGAGCAATTTGTCCATAATCTTGTGCCATTCAGATTTAGCTTGTACTTGTTTGATTTTCAAATTGACATAAAGTGAACTTTTGCAAAAATGGATAGTTTACTTTATCTAATTTAGGATTAAACCATTAGACAAAGCTTGAACTCAAAGAACTTGGTCTTAGTACAAAGAATATGCATTAAATTATTGAGTATGGATTGGTTCAAGGACCTGTAATTAAGCATAAAGCAAACTGAATTCAAATTTGCAAGTTTGTGAACATGTCTTGATGAAGAACAAAAGTGGATTTTTGCCAACTTGTGAAATTCGAATCTCCCAAGTTATGAGGTTGTTTGATGAGTTCTTGGACATTTTGGAAAGCTTGGAATGTGTACTACAATCCATCTTTGAAATGCAAATCAAAATTCCAAGTGGAAGGGTATGAAAAGTGGCCTTGAAGTAGGGTAGAAAACCTTGTCAAAATAGGTCAAATTTCACTAAGTTAAAAGATGGTTTAGTGCCCTTATTCAAAAAATTATAACTTGAGATACAAGCTTCAAATGAGAAAACTTTGTGAATCAAAGTTGTAGATTATGCAACAAGCTACAACTTTCATGTTTTTACTTTTGTTTGAATCCAAATGTATCATGGTGAAAAGATGGGGCAAAGTTGGGAAAAAATTAGGGTTTTTCATAACTTAGAAAAATTCTAAGTTATGAAAAATTCCATTTTCAAACCCTAATTTGCATTTTGTGATTTCTTGATGAACAAGTTTCATGATTTGGCATGTTTTGATGAAAAATGAATCTTGACTCTTGATTTTGACCAAAAAGTCAAAGTTTGACTTTTCAGTATACAGTCAAAATTGATCAGTTGACTGGGAAATTCAACTATCAATCTTGTGTACTTGGGATCTTTTGAGCTTGATGAACATGTCAAGATAATTCCATGGGGTCCTTGAGTCCATATGTGAGCTTGGTTTGCCATTGGCTAGGTCAAATAGTCAAAAATTGCCTTTGTGCAGTCAAAACCCTAGAAATGACCATTTTGCCCTTTTGATGATCTGATCAAATTTCTTGTGGAATTGTGATCCAAACTTGATCAAATGGTCCATGTGAGTTCATAATGTTGATGTGGATCAAATTTCATGAGGTTTGACTGTCAATTGGCCATAGTTGACTTTTTCCCCAATACAGCTGATTTCTAGGTCAACTGTCCAATTGACTGGGTAAAACTTGGAATCAAGACTTGAAACTTGGTATAGGTAAACTTGGGAGTCCAACATGAAGCATGAAAGTCATCTTAGGCATTTTAGGTCAAAACATCTTTGTGCAAACACAAACCCTAATTTGAGTCCACAGTGCAAGGAGAAGTCTTGAGCAGAGGAAACCCTAATTGGATCTTGATCTTCAAAGGTCTTGTGATGAGAAAATGTTGAGGAAATGGGAGGGCAAATTTTGGGGTACAACAGTTGCCCCTGTTCAATCTTCTTGGACCTGAAGAGTTAGATTGGCAAGTTTGCCTTTCGTGACTCGAGGGTAAAAGGAGATTGGACACTAGAGTGCCCGGAAATTTGCATTCGCATGCTGGAGTCTCAACCATGTGGTGTCGGGAATGGGCTTATAGATGCCATTTGGAAAGGTGGTTGATAGGGAGATGGGCTTATAGATGCCATCTGGAGATGTGACAGAGCTTTGTCGGGAATGGGCTTACAGATGCCATTTGGAAGTGTTGATCGCACAAGAGATTCCTTAGCGAGAACTTTATGTATCTGAGAAAGGCAGATGCTTTCCTGGCTTGTTACAGGTGTTTGATCTTCAATCTCCTTATGCAGATATGCCCTGGCTGGATACAGGTATCGAATCTACAATTGGTGGCTCACAGATGTGCCCTGGCTGGATACAGGAGTCGAATCTGGAAATAGTCGTCAAATAGATGTGCCCTGGCTGGATACAGGAATCGAATCTTCGAACTCTTCAGACGTGCCCTGGCTAGATACAGGAGTCGAGTCTGGAAATGTGGTCAACAGATATGCCCTGGCTGGATACAGGAATCGAATCTGGAAATGTTGTAGTTGATAGATGTGCCCTGGCTGGATACAGGAATCGAATCTTCGAACTCTTCAGACGTGCCCTGGCTAGATACAGGAGTCGAGTCTGGAAACTGGTCACTCTCAGATGTGCCCTGGCTAGATACAGGTATCGAATCTGGAATTGTGACAGTTGAAGGTAGTCGTTTTTGAGATTGTCTTTTTCCTGAAAAGGCAAAGACGTAAGTTGTATGCAATGTCATGATGTATGATATGCATGATGTCATGATGTTCAACATTTGATGTTGTATGTGTTTCATCATGTATGTAAGCAAGATGTATGAAAATGTGAAATGTTTATGAGTGTAATTTCATCTTAGGAAAATAAATCCTTGACGAATGGCCGGGAAGCTGCTTTGCGGAAGAGATACTTGGCCAAAGTTTTGATGAGAGGCCTGCTGAGGACTTTTAATGATGGATTCCGCTGAGGATGATGGTGATAAACTTCGCTGGGAAATTCCGAAGATAAACTCTGCTTGGGAATACCACAGATAGACTCCGCTGGGGAATGAAGGAACTTTGCCGAGAGCGGTCTTCCGTGGCTTTTAGCTGAGGATAACCCAGTTATAAGTCCTTGTGAGGAAATAACTCTAAATAAAACTCGGGAGAGACGTCTGTGCTCCGCAGGGGATAAGCTTCCAGAATTTACTGGGGAATGTTGTGCTCTTTCAAGGTTGTCGGGGAATCAATTCTGCTTGGGAGAAGTATTGCTGAATCTGTTTGTACTCTGCGGGGAGTTGAGACGTTTTGGTCACATTCCAGTTGAATCTACCTTGGTACTTCGGCGGACAAAACAACCAGACTGCACTAGACAACTTCACATTGCCCCTGTTTCTGATGTCACCTGTAATTAATCTCTTGTTTCATATGCGAATATTTATGAATCAGCAATTTAATGTCAAATGCATATATCAAAAAAATGAACATTGGACGTTCTTCGCAAGACAAAACAGAAAAAATGGAAAACAAAGGTAATTTGTATGGACAAGTGAATTTGTATTGATTGCCTGTGAATAGGCGTTTTTTGTACAAGAGGCTGACATCCTAGTAAGAGGACATCGCCAAATAGTATAGAGTTTACATTTTGAAAAAGAAAACAAAACAGCTATGTGAACAATCCCACTGGGTTCCAACTCTGCTATTGCCTTTATGTCTCTGAGCGTCTCATCGCTTTGCTACCTAGTTGAAGATGAAACTGATTGGTCGATGCCGAAATCTGAGCCAGATAGTTGATACCGAATTCCGGACGCGAAGTGATCCAATGAGACATAGTGTTACGCTTTTATCCCTAACTTTTGCCTGGACCGCCCTTTCGGGTTTTCAGTCCACCGGGATACCCATTTTTGCCCAAGCCGCCTTTTCAGGTTTTCGACTTGCCGGGTGTACAGATTTTTTTCATTTCATCCCTTATTTTTGCCCGAACCCTTTTGGTTCGCCGGGAAGCCCTTATTTTTGCCTAGGCATGTCAACCTAGCGGGTCTTTTATTTATGCGTAGTATTTTTTCACTATGTCTGCATTGGCGGGGTGAGGAAGGTCGTCACCATCCATGGTGGTTAGGATCATGGCTCCTCCTGAGAACACACGCTTAACCACAAATGGCCCTTCGTAAGTAGGGGTCCATTTGCCCCGGGGATCACTTTGAGGAAGGATGATGCGTTTGATTACCAGGTCCCCAACTTGATACTCTTGCGGTCTGACTTTCTTGTTAAACGCCCTGATCATCCGTTTCTGATACGTTTGACCATGACAGATAGCAGTGAGCCTCTTTTCGTCAATCAGATTTAATTGATCAAGTCGAGTCTGGATCCAGTCATCTTCATTCAAGTCTGCATCCTTCATTATTCGGAGAGAGGGTATCTGGATCTCGATTGGCAAGACTGCCTCCATGCCATAGACCAAGGAGAAAGGAGTTGCCCCGGTCGATGTCCTTGCTGAGGTGCGGTACCCATGAAGAGCGAACGGTAACATCTCGTGCCAATCTTTATAGGTCACTGTCATCTTCTGCACAATTTTCTTGATATTTTTGTTGGCTGCCTCTACAGCCCCATTCATCTTCGGCCGGTAGGGAGAAGAATTGTGGTGCTGTATCTTGAATTGTTCACAGAGTTCAGTGATCATTTTGTTGTTGAGATTGGTACCATTATCCGTAATGATTCTTTCTGGGACGCCGTACCGACAGATCAAATTATGCCGGATGAAACGCGCCACGACGCTCTTGGTTACTGTGGCATAGGAAGCTGCCTCAACCCACTTCGTGAAGTAATCGATCGCCACCAAGATGAAGCGATGCCCATTGGATGCCGTTGGTCGGATCTCACCGATCATATCGATGCCCCACATTGCGAAAGGCCAAGGTGCCGTTAGGACATTCAAAGGAACTGGAGGGATATGCACCTTGTCAGCATAGATCTGGCACTTATGACAAGTTCGGGAGTGTTGGTAACAATCGGCTTCCATCGTGGACCAGAAATATCCTGCCCGAAGGATTTTCTTGGCCATGGTGTGTCCACTGGAATGGGTTCCGAAGGTTCCTTCATGCAGTTCCATCATAATTTTCTCTGCTTCAGCCTTATCCACACAACGTAACAGAGTTGAATCATGATTCCGTTTGTAGAGAATGCCGTTGCTGAGGAAGAATTTTGCAGCAAACCTCCTCATGAACTTCTTATCATTGACAGATGCACCTTCAGGGTATTCCTGGGCTTCCAAGTACCTCTTCACCTCGTGATACCAGGGTTTTTCAGTCACCTTCTCAGCCTCGAGCTCGCAGCAGTATGCCGGTTCATCCAACTTCCAGATTATGATTCGGGGAGCCTCATTGTCCCATTTAACTTTGAACATTGAAGACATCGTGGCTAGTGCGTCTGCTAGCTGATTCTCCTCTCTGGGGAAATGCTCAAAAGTTATCTCTTTAAAGTGAGGGAGCAAGGTCGACACATATTCCTTGTAAGGAATGAGATTCGGGTGTTTCGTATCCCACTCGCCTTTGATCTGATTGATCACGAGAGCGGAATCTCCGAAGACACTTAGAAACTTGATCCTCAAATCGATTGCAGCTTGTAAACCCATGATACATGCCTCATATTCTGCCATATTGTTGGTACAGCTGAAACATAATCGGGCGGTGAGGGGAGTATGAGTTCCCTTGGGAGATATGATTACAGCGCCGACGCCGTTACCCAAAGCATTGGAGGCTCCATCAAAATGCATAGACCATCGGGATCCTTCCTCAGGTCCTTCATCCGGTCCAGGTACTGCACAGTCAGTTACCACCATGATGTCTTCGTCCAGAAAATCAAAGTTCAATGATTGATAATCGTCCACAGGTTGGTGTGCCAAATGATCAGCCAGTACACTTCCCTTTATTGCTTTCTGAGTTGTATACTGGATGTCATATTCTGTTAAGATCATTTGCCATCTCGCTATTCTCCCAGACAGAGCGGGCTTTTCAAATATGTACTTAATGGGATCCATCTTTGAAATCAATAAGGTAGTGTGAGTCAGCATATACTGTCTTAGCCGACGAGCAGCCCATACAAGAGCGCAGCAAGTTTTCTCAAGCAGTGAGTAACGAGACTCACAGTCGGTAAACTTTTTGCTCAAGTAATAAATAGCGTGCTCTTTTCGGCCAGACTCGTCATGCTGCCCCAGCACACACCCCATTGAATTATCAAGCACTGTCAAGTAAAGTATCAGAGGTCTTCCTTCCACCGGTGGCATAAGAATGGGTGGCTCTTGGAGATATTCCTTTATCCTTTCAAAGGCGGCCTGACATTCATCATTCCAGCGTACCACTTGATCTTTCTTCAGTAATTTGAAGATTGGCTCACAAGTAGCAGTCAGATGTGAGATGAATCGGGCAAT
Organism: Vicia faba; assembly: GCA_948472305.1. NCBI lineage: Eukaryota > Viridiplantae > Streptophyta > Magnoliopsida > Fabales > Fabaceae > Vicia > Vicia faba. The sequence continues at coordinate 520,177,892 of OX451739.1, read as the reverse complement.
GTAATTCAGTCGTCCTAGGAAACCTCTGACTTCTTTCTCTGTTTTTGGAGTCGGCATCTCTTGTATGGCTTTTACCTTGGCAGGATCTACCTGAATACCTTTATCACTTACAATGAAACCTAACAACTTTCCGGATCTTACCCCAAAGGTGCATTTGTTGGGATTCAACCTCAGCTTGTATAACTTGAGTCGGTCAAACAACTTCCTCAGATGGTCAAGGTGCTCCTCCTCAGTTTGAGACCTTGCAATCATGTCATCAACGTATACCTCAATTTCATGATGGATCATATCATGGAACAAAGCAACCATGGCACGTTGATAGGTTGCCCCAGCATTTTTCAATCCGAATGGCATGACCTTATAACAGAAGGTCCCCCACTGAGTCACAAATGTAGTCTTCTCCATATCTTCAGGAGCCATCTTGATCTGATTATACCCTGAGAAGCCATCCATGAAGGAGAACACCTTGTGTTGAGCTGTATTGTCAACAAGGACATCGATGTGAGGTAGGGGGAAGTCATCTTTGGGGCTGGCCCTGTTCAGATCCCTGTAGTCAACACACATTCTGACCTTACCGTCCTTTTTCGGCACTGGCACAATATTGGCAACCCACTGAGGGTAAGAAGTTACTGCAAGGAACCCGGCATCAAATTGCTTCATAACCTCGGCCTTGATCTTTTCAGACATCTCTGGACGCATCCGTCGGACTTTCTGCTTTACCGGAGGGCAGTCTTCCTTGGTTGGCAGGTGGTGAACTACAATGTCGGCATCCAAACCAGGCATATCTTCATAGGACCAAGCAAAAATCTCTATGTAATCTTGCAGCATCTGGATCAATCGTTGCTTCACGCTGAGCTCTAGATTGGCACCAATCTTGACTTCTTTCCTATCCGTCTCAGTACCCAAGTTAATTGTCTCCACAGGCTCTTCATGTGGTTGAATAGCCCTCTCTTCCTGGAGTAGCAGTCTTGCGAGTTCACCAGGCACTTCGCAATCATCTTCACCTTCGTCTTCGGCCAAGTTGATCGGATTTTCGAAGTCATAACTGGCGGTAGCAGAGCTGTTACCAGTGAGATCCAGAGTGGATTGAAACCTGTATAAGTGAGTGTATGTAAATATAGCTGTTTTGCAATATATATAACACAGAAAGAAAAAGAGCACAAGATTTGAAATGCAATAAACGTCCAATGTTTTGATTGATGATATATGAAAATGTCATACAAAAAGCCCTCACAAATGGAGCTACGATGTCCCGGGCAGGACACCGAGCCAACAAAGTTTTAACATATTGTTTGTTACAAATTTGGAAATCAAAAGAAATCAATTACTGCGTGACAAATGTGATAGGGGTAAAATCCCTTGCTGTCCAGTTGCTCGGTCCGTCGCTGGCAGTCGGGTAGATCCAACTGTCAAACTCGGCTTCCTCCACATCCTCCTCGATAGCATTCACCCTTGAGCTGGAAATAAACACCGGAGCCTTTCCGATCTTCTCTTTGCGCACCGCCTTCTGAGCCTCTGCAGTAAAGCCTAGCCCAAACTTGTCGTTCTTCTGAGTGAAGTCAGGAAGCTGACCCCAGTGTGCACAATTGCCTTTCTGAACTACAGCCCGGGCATCCCTTAGGGAAGCCATCTTCAAGGAATCATTCTCTTCGGCCATTGTCTCTGCAGCTGCTGAAATTGGATGTACCTCCTCGAAATGTTGGAAGGGAGTTTCAATAAATTCTTCGTCCATCTCGATGTACCTGAAGGAATTCAAATGGCTCACCATATACTCCTCTTCTCCTTGCACAGTGACGATTTTCCCCCTGACAGGATACTTCAGCTTTTGGTGCAAGGTGGAGGTCACTGCCCCAGCTTTATGGATCCAAGGTCGACCCAACAGACAAGAGTATGATGGACGTATATCCATCACGTAAAAGGTAGAGTCAAACACTTGAGAGCCCACACGAATAGGGATGTTAACCTCTCCATGAACCATCCTTTTGGAACCGTCAAAGGCCCTGACGATGATATTGCTGGGTTTCAACTCCAGGCCCTCATAATCCAGACGATCTAAAGCCTTTTTCGGAAGAACATTCAAGGAAGAACCAGTGTCCACCAATACATGTGCCAGAGTAGTGCCCCTGCATTCAATAGAGACATGCAGGGCATCATTGTGGTCTCTCCCTTTTGCGGTCAGGTCAGCATCTGAAAAGCCCAAGCCGTTGTCCGCCGTCAGATTTGCTATGCAGTCAGTGAACTGAACTGCAGACGTCTCCTGCGGCACGTGGGCCGTCTTGAGAAATGAGATTAAGGCCTTAGCATGAGCCTCGGAGCATAGCAATAGGGAGAGCAGGGAGATCTTGGAGGGTGTATGCCCCAACTGCTCGACAACATTAAAATCACTTTTCTTTATTATTTTCAGAATCTCCTCCATTTCTTGTCGGGAGGCCTCAGCATTTACGGGTATTGGTGCCTCCATCCGGGCAGGCTCTTCTTCAATCCCTTTGCCCCGAGCATTTGATGACTCGGCAGCAGGGGACACAATTTGATCAGCAACAGGACTTGGTAAACTTGCAGGTTTTATGAGGAGGGGTTTTCGAATAGCGGGCGGCGCAATGTCAGGCGAGAAGAGCCTGCCACTGCGGGTGACTTTAGCTGGACCGGTGATATCGCAGATACTGGCACTAGCATCAAATTCTTGCTTGATTCCATTTACATATACGTCTGCCCCATAATGCCAGGGGACAGCTTTATCAGACACGTAGGAGAGGGGTCCTGGAACGGTAATGATCACAGGCGCAACTGTCAAGATTTGAATAGGCTTCTTTGGGGGAGCCTTGATTGGATTTTTGAAGATGGTAATCATGGAAACTTCTTTCATCGGAACCAATTGAACAGCAGTCTTTTTGAATAGAATCTCCTTGCTATCCATTAGGCCTTGGATGCCTAACCTTAGCAAGGGACAATCAGATAGGGAAATAGCACAGAATGGGCAACCTTCGCCGCAACCCGGAAATAAACCGGCCCGCAGTAGGTTCTTCTTAACAGTCTTCAAAGGGGTAACAACTTCATCTACCGAAACAGCGTACACTTCTTCCTCAATGGCATTTACCCTATGCTGGGGCATAGGAGCCGTTACAACATTCGGTCTTTCCGGCGCTTCAAACTGAATTTCTTTTGCGTCAATTAGATCTTGCACTTTGTTTCTCAAGGCCCAGCAATCATCAGTAGTGTGCCCGGGACTATCAGAATGATAAGCACACCGGGCATTTGGGTTGTATTTAGGAGACGCAGTGTTGACGACTTTAGGAGCTTCTTTGAGGGTCACCAGGTTGGTGGATAACAGTTGGGGTAAAATTTGAGATAATGTCATACTCAATCGGGTATACTGCCTCTTGGGCCTTTCACTTCTTTGTTGATTGTACTGCTGAGGAGCGGCAACAGGTTTAGAGATGACCAAAGCATTGACGGCTTGGCGACTTTCGGGCTTGACTTGTCTTCTAGGACCATAGACGGCACTTGCTTCTTTCTTAAACGGCCTCTTCTCAGCACTTGTAGAGGCAGCCTTTTGTATCTTGCCTGACCTGATGCCAGCTTCAATTCTTTCTCCCGTTAATATCAAATCTGTGAACCCAGCGGAGGAATTACCAACCAAATGATTGAAAAACGGACCAGACAACGTTCCCAGAAACATATCAACTAGCTCTCGATCAGTTAATGGAGGCTGCACCGTGCCAGCCAAATCTCTCCATTTTTGAGCGTACTCTTTGAACCCTTCACCCGTTCCTAGAGACATACCCTGAAGTTGGGTACGCGTAGGAGCGAGATCAGAATTGTATTGGTATTGTCTGTAGAATGCAGTTGCCAAATCCTCCCAGTGCCGGATGCTAGCTCCGTCCAATTGGTAGAACCATTCAAGTTGTGACCCCGAGAGGCTATCTTGGAAGAAGTGAATCCAGAGGTTCTTATCCGCCGTGTAAGGTTGGATTTTCCTTACATACGACCTCAGATGCAGCTTTGGGCAGGAGACCCCATCATACTTGGCGAAGGCAGGCGCCTTAAACTTGTGTGGAATGACTACCCCAGAAGATAACCCCAAATCTCCGAAATCCAATCCCGGCACATTCTGAATCTCCATGGCGCTCAAGCGGTCCTCCAATTGTTTGTATCTGTCAGCAGCAGGTGGGTATTGTTCGTCGTTATAGTCCGTCTCGTTGTCGGAGACCGCGGGGCTAGGAGCTCCTCCCCCTTGGGGACTATTTTTCTCAGCAGAAGAAGTGGTTGGATCAGCTTCATTGTGGAGTGTGTTCCCAAATCTGCGTCCGGTGTTGAACAATGCAGTCCTCTTTTTCTTCTTCTTCTTCAGGAGTAGAGTCTTCAACTCTTGCTGACCCTGGGCTAGGCTTAGCACCATCTCTTGAAACTGTGCACTTTGGGCCTGAAGGGCCTTGATTGCTTGCTCACTGGAGGACTCTGGATTCATGATGACTGTGCACACAAACAGCGAAAAATTAAGCAACCTGTGAAATAGGGTACCTGCTATGCATATGGTGCAATGGAATGCGTATGTATGCAATGCATTCAAGGATTTAGAACATTCAAAATTTGTTGTAGACAAAAAAGGAACGCACATCATATTAATAAGGAGGAATTCGTTAGTACATAAATGCCTCATGGGCCAAATATTACAAAATAACTCCTTAAGGTAAAAAGACATTGCGCATCCTCTTTGGCGCGATGTAGGTGTTGAGATTCCTTTCCTCGTGCAGCAGGCGGGTGAGTTCCAGAACCTTCTTTTCACTAGCATGTAGACTGGTCTCAAGAGAATTTCGTTCTTCCTTAAGTTGGATCCAGCTCTTCTGCATCTCTTCCCAGGAGGTGGGCATGTCGGGATGTTGAATGGTGTAGGATGCTTCTCCTTCCAAGACTGGCTCTTTGATTACAGGTAGCATGTGAGGGTAAGGCATTACTAACTTCTGGGAGCGGGCTCGTACCCACTTGAGGTAAGGTTCCAACGGGATGGAGTTCCGGTGCCCCAATGTCTTGCTGTCTATCCTACTTGGCATCCTCCAAGCTCTGATAAATCTCTGACGAAGTCCTTGAGTATCGTTGTCGAAATCGAAAACTATGTCAGGGATTAACATGTCATGAGGGCCATCCTTCCGAGCATAACCAAACTGTCTCCAAGCCAGGCATGGGTTGTAGGTGATACCTCCTTTGATTCCAAATAAAGGAACATTAGGGTATTCCCCACAACGATCAATGATAGTGATGTCTTCCCTAGACCTAGGGCACCAATGAATATCTGCATGCGTGAGAGTCATTAACCGTTGTGACCATCTCAAACCCCGCTCGTTCTTCAAAACTGATTGTGGGAGATGCGAAATAAACCACCTTCCCAAGAGAGGAGTGCAACACATAAGGACACCCCTTCTCCTCATGGTTCGAGTGTAACATGAGTGAAGGATGTCCCCCAACAGTGTAGGTATAGGATTCCTGGTCATAAAGATATGGACAGCACTGATATCAATAAGCTGATCTGGGTTAGGGAACAACACCAAACCATAGACAAGGAGGGCCATGACTTCTTCAAAAGCTCGTAAGTCAAGAGAGTTCCAACATTCTTGAGCCTTTTCAAACAGAAATCTAGCTAAGAATCCTTTGATACCACTTCTAACTTCCCAATGTCCCTTGAGGTCAGATGTCTGTAGGTGCAAGGCTTTAGCAATCTCTTCAAGCTTGGGTTCCTCTTCCATACCGTTGTAGGGTAGTTGATCAAGGATAGGGACCTTCAGAAGTCGGGAGAGCTCTTCCAATGTAGGCACCAACTGATAATCCGGGAAGGTGAAGCAGTGATGCAGAGGGTCAAAGAATTGGAACAGGACCTTTATCAAGTCCTCCTCAATGTTGGTGTTAACCAAGTTGATGAGTCTCCCATGTCTCTCACTGAATGAAGAACCCTCGGGAATCCTGGACAGAAGCTCCTTAAGCTGAGGAGGGATCTTTACAAGGCTAATCTGAATTGTCTTTCTGCGAGCAGTTTCCATGTCCTATAAAACAAGAACAAAGATGAAGATTCGAAACCCTTGAAATGGTTAGTCAATGCTCATGATGTTTGTATGATGTAATGATGTGATGATTAAATGCATTATAAACATTCACAAAGGCAAACATGGTAAGGCACACAAGTCACACAAACCCTTAGAGTTTAGGCCTGCATGAAGTCTGGGTGTTACCCTCTTGAAGTTTTGTGGGCTCAACCTGTCCTATCAAAAGTAACCGGGTTCTAAAGGTCCCAATATCACTGGATTGCTTTCATTGTTCATCGTTTCGATTTAGCCACTGAACTGGGGACCGAAATATTCCAGGAAAGCAAACCTCAATTGAGTGTAGTATCGAGTATCAACCAACCTCGGACTGCACCAAAGTCAGTTATCTCACTACCCCTAAAAGGCCAAGATGGTTCAATTAAGGTTCCTAAGGTCAGTTGATGCTTCATGACACCACGCGGCGGCCCCGTACTCTCCTTGACTGAACTCAAGGGTTACCGGTACACACCAAAGTGCCACATCAACGTAGCAGACTGCTTCAACCATGTCGGTATACCCCGCACAGTTCCCTCACAGCCTTGTTGCTACCTAAAAGGGTTTCCCCAGATCCGGGTTAGGATCTATAAAACTCCGATACAAAGCCCACAATATGTAAAAGCAAACAAAGCAAGCAATTGAAAACAAAGGTGATCTAAACCCTAAGGTTACTCCACTTTAAAATTTTTCCCCAGCAGAGTCGCCAGTTCTGTGGTACGGTGGGAGAACTGACTTGAGGTTTTGCGTTTGTATTCGCAAATGTTGCGGTTAGCAAGAGTCGCCACCGACTTTTTATTTTATCCTAAGGAAAGGTTAAAAAGCACAGCAAAAAACCTTTTGAGATGTTTTCTTGGGTTCGGGGAGTAGATTATAGAAAGGGAAGGTATTAGCACCCTTTCTATCCATGGTTGTCCATGGGCTCTTAGTTACTTGTTTAGATCACTTGCCTTTTGTTTTCAATTGTTTTAAATGGTGCTTGAGTGTGTGGGTTTTGAAAATGTTTTTGAAAAGAGGCCAATGTGGTGGCAACCTTTGTAATGATCCATGTGGGGATGTATACAAAGATGTATGTCTTTTGAAAAGGTTTTCATTTGTTTTTTTTTTAAAGTTGTTTTGAAAGTGTAGTGATGTGTGATTTTGAAATTAGGCAAGTGTTTTGTTTTGCAAGTTGATTCAAGTAACTAAGAGGTTATCTACTCCTAAGTTTCTCAAAAGATCATTGATATACTTTAACCCTTTTAACAAGTTTGCTCCACCATTGTATTTGGTGGGCAACCTTGTGTTAGGATGTGAAAGGGACAGGCGCGGGTCATCGTATGGACCATAATTGCAACGGCGTTAAATGTCTTTGAGCAATTTCTCTAAGGGACTTGATCATTTGTTTTTGTTTGTTTTGAAAAGTTTTTGTCGAGGGACTATGATCATTCAAACTGTTTGCTTTGCCCAAAGAAGTTCAACATGCAATATGGCCCATTTATTTGAAGGCAACAAGTGGAATACCCTAGGGGGTGCAAGTGTGATTTGTGTGTCCATTTTCATGCTTGTTTATCTTGTTATTAGGTCAAACTATTTTTATCGTTTTTTGCATACAAACCCTAATTCTAACATGTTATCATTAGAAAGCGATAAAGTGCGAAATTAAAATTACTAAGCTATTACAAAACCAAATATGGGAAGGGGGGTACAAATGTTCAAATGGGGGATATTGACAAGAATTTAAATCTAAATTATTACATCAATTGAGTATTTGCAATTTAAATAATGCATAATTAAATGTAAATTAAATAAATATGTGAAATGCAAAAAGAAAGTTTTTATATGTATGAGAAAATATTATTTATGTAAAAGGGAAAAGAAAATAAAAATGTATTTATTTTTTGAGTATTTTGAACTTAAGGTAAAAACCCTAATTTTTAAAGAAAAGGTATTATTATCTAATTTAATTCTACTATTTATTTATTATTTATAAAAATAAAATAAAATGAAGTGTATTGTGAAAAAAAAGTATTTTTTTGTATCAAATATTAAATAAAATGAAAAATCAAGTATTTTTATATTTTGTCTTAAATATATTAATAATCATATATATATTTATATTAAACCCTAAATATGTATTATACAAAAAATAAATATTTATTTAATATTTTAATAAAATAAATAAAAGAGTATTTTTTTGTGTGAAATATTTTCAGAAAGTAAAGGAAAATAAAAAGTGTATTTACATTATTTTTACATTTTTATTCTAATAATCATATATATGTATTTATGTACAAATAGAGAAAATAAACAAATAAATATGCAATAAATGCAAAAAATGATGAAAAAAATATTTTTAATTTTTAAATGGCATGAGGAAAAATAAACAAAGTCAGCAAAAAAGGAAAAAGTCAAAAATGTCAAAAAATGAGTAAATGGGCTCAGGGGGGTGTAAGCCAAAAAGGATGGTGTGAAAAGAAAGAACAACAAAAGCCCAGCCCAATGAAACACTGTCTTCAACCTCCAGCTTCAAACTTTTGAAAAAACGCGCGCCTCTTGCTTCAATGTCTAACTCCTGATTCCTTGATTTTTTGAACAAACTTCCAACACAAAAGATGTTAAGCATGAAGAGACGGTTCTAACCATATAAAGAACTTGACCTATCTCTCTAAGATGAGGGAGAATTTCTCTCCCCCTCTTTTCTGACCTAATTTTTCTACCATTTTCAGAGCTCAAATTCTCTCTACTCAGACAAAAGAAATGAAAAGTAAAGCTATATACATGTTCAGGGCTATGAGTAGGACCTTGTTTCTTCACAAACTTAAGACTAAAGATGCCTAATAAGAGAGATACGAATTCAAACTTTTACCTGTGCAGTTGAACTTCAATCTGGAGAATGAGGAACTTTCAGTGCAATGTGATGATTGGAAAAGCTTCCTTGAGGTCCAGGGATGCTGTTTCAATGCTTACTTTGTCTTGAGAGCTTCTGAATCAAGCTATGGAACTTCAACTGCAAAAGGAAAAAATGAAAATGGTGGAAACTGTTAGAGTGATTACAGGTCAGGTTTTAGGCCATGGTTAGCTTGCATATGTTGTAGGGAAGGTAGAGGAACAGGTCTTGATCAAAATGCTCGAAGGGATTGGGAGTTTGCACTCAAACTGCAGGGGCACCCCTGTTTGTGCAGTTTAAGGATGATTCTAAGATGGAGGGTGTATTGGAGGTCAAAAGCTCGTGTGTTAGCTTGGATATGTTATGTGTAATGTGTTTGACAACTTTGTTCTTGTGTTTCTAAGCTGAAGAGAGAGTTGGCATGAGTTATGGATGTTTCTTCTATGTGAAGCAAAGAAAATGCAAGTTGATTTTCTAGGCATGTAGGGGACCTCCTAATGGGCTGCATAATCTTCTCTTGATCAGAGCAATTTGTCCATAATCTTGTGCCATTCAGATTTAGCTTGTACTTGTTTGATTTTCAAATTGACATAAAGTGAACTTTTGCAAAAATGGATAGTTTACTTTATCTAATTTAGGATTAAACCATTAGACAAAGCTTGAACTCAAAGAACTTGGTCTTAGTACAAAGAATATGCATTAAATTATTGAGTATGGATTGGTTCAAGGACCTGTAATTAAGCATAAAGCAAACTGAATTCAAATTTGCAAGTTTGTGAACATGTCTTGATGAAGAACAAAAGTGGATTTTTGCCAACTTGTGAAATTCGAATCTCCAAAGTTATGAGGTTGTTTGATGAGTTCTTGGACATTTTGGAAAGCTTGGAATGTGTACTACAATCCATCTTTGAAATGCAAATCAAAATTCCAAGTGGAAGGGTATGAAAAGTGGCCTTGAAGTAGGGTAGAAAACCTTGTCAAAATAGGTCAAATTTCACTAAGTTAAAAGATGGTTTAGTGCCCTTATTCAAAAAATTATAACTTGAGATACAAGCTTCAAATGAGAAAACTTTGTGAATCAAAGTTGTAGATTATGAAACAAGCTACAACTTTCATGTTTTTACTTTTGTTTGAATCCAAATGTATCATGGTGAAAAGATGGGGCAAAGTTGGGAAAAAATTAGGGTTTTTCATAACTTAGAAAAATTCTAAGTTATGAAAAATTCCATTTTCAAACCCTAATTTGCATTTTGTGATTTCTTGATGAACAAGTTTCATGATTTGGCATGTTTTGATGAAAAATGAATCTTGACTCTTGATTTTGACCAAAAAGTCAAAGTTTGACTTTTCAGTATACAGTCAAAATTGATCAGTTGACTGGGAAATTCAACTATCAATCTTGTGTACTTGGGATCTTTTGAGCTTGATGAACATGTCAAGATAATTCCATGGGGTCCTTGAGTCCATATGTGAGCTTGGTTTGCTATTGGCTAGGTCAAATAGTCAAAAATTGCCTTTGTGCAGTCAAAACCCTAGAAATGACCATTTTGCCCTTTTGATGATCTGATCAAATTTCTTGTGGAATTGTGATCCAAACTTGATCAAATGGTCCATGTGAGTTCATAATGTTGATGTGGATCAAATTTCATGAGGTTTGACTGTCAATTGGCCATAGTTGACTTTTTCCCCAATACAGCTGATTTCTAGGTCAACTGTCCAATTGACTGGGTAAAACTTGGAATCAAGACTTGAAACTTGGTATAGGTAAACTTGGGAGTCCAACATGAAGCATGAAAGTCATCTTAGGCATTTTAGGTCAAAACATCTTTGTGCAAACACAAACCCTAATTTGAGTCCACAGTGCAAGGAGAAGTCTTGAGCAGAGGAAACCCTAATTGGATCTTGATCTTCAAAGGTCTTGTGATGAGAAAATGTTGAGGAAATGGGAGGGCAAATTTTGGGGTACAACAGCATGTAACACGATTGGACATGAATGGAGGCACCATTGGACTTGGCGAAAGAGTACAAAAATGAAAGGTGTTGCCATCCCCATTGGCGAATAAGAGGTGGCATGGGTTGCAAAGTAGGAGCAGGCTAGGTGACAGCCTTGGAGAAGGCATCTCTGAATTCATGTAACACTATTGGACGTGATGGGAGGAGCCTTAGAGGTTACAGTGTAGGTGCAGTGTAGGCGCAGGCTAGGTGGCAGCCTTGGAGAAGGCATCTCTGAATGCATGTAACACAATTGGACATGAAGGGAGGCGCCATTGGACTTGGCGAAAGAGTACAAAAATGAAAGGTGTCGCCAACCCCATTGGCGAATAAGAGGTGGCATGGGTTGCAGAGTAGGCACAGGCTAGGTGACAACCTTGGAGAAGGCATCTCTGAATGCATGTAACACTATTGGACGTGATGGGAGGAGCCTTAGAGGTTACAGCCTTGGTTAATTCAAATTCAGTATGACCTATTTAGTCTTACATTTATCAAAACACTGATTCACTTAATCTCTCAAACACTAGAACATTCAAAAATTCCTGCAAATAACTCATAAACTTCAAACCTTCCAACTTTCAAACAGTCATACACAATGGCCTCTGAACCCCAATATGTCTTCAGTGCATATTTCAACAGTGAGACATACATTTGTCCCACCTCTGGGTTTTTGTTTAGAGACACAGACAACATCCGATTTTGTTTAAACATGAAAGCCAATTTCTTGTACTTCAAAAAACGATTGGAGGCCAAACTTGGACGAGGCCCCGTGACACAAATATTTTATCAGAATCCGGTTTTTTTTGTAACTACCAAATAATATTTTATAAGGTTGAGGTTCAAGATGAAGAGGATCTTCAGAATATGTTTTCCAGTCATGAGTATTCTGGGTACGACTCTATTGAGTTGTACATTATGCTGCGAGAGCCTCAGCTGTCACAAGTGGTTGATCCTTCGGAGACCGAACAAGCAGAAGTAGATGCAGTTGATGAAGAAGAAGAAGATGACGAGTTGGAGTTTGACGAAATGGTCAATGATGATTCCGAAGACGATAGGATACCTGGTATTCCTGCAAACAAGATCTACACACCACCTCCGCACATGAAAGACTTCAACATATGCGGAGATGAACCGTCTTCTGATTTATTTTTCAATCTGTATATGCAGTCGGATGAAAACTTAAAAGAGAAAGACAAATTTCGTAACAGAGAAGAATGTATCAGAGCCATCAAAAAAATCCACATGCTCAACTCGGTCGATTTTAAGGTGGACCGTGTAAATCCAGAAAGGTACAAGATCAAGTGTGTCCACCCTGATTGTATGTTCAAGCTCACTGCATCATACAGATTAAGAGGTGATTGTTGGGTTATAGGTTCCATGTCTAACCACACTTGTGTCAGTTCTACTCAATCACTAGATCATCGAAAACTTAATTATGATCTCATTTGTCAAGAAATCCTACCACTCGTCAGCAACGATCCATCTTTGAAGGTGAAAACCATAATCTCCCACATCACTACGGTATTTAACTATACTCCATCTTACCGAACGGCGTGGTTAGCAAAGACCAAGGCGATTGAAAAGGTATATGGAAATTGGGAGGAGTCATACCAAGAACTTCCTTGCTACCTGAAGGCACTCCAGACTTATTCTCCGGGTACTGTTTACATTCTGGAAATAGTGCCAGCATACGCCCCAGATGGTAGTCAACTCAACAGAAATGGAATATTCAGTCGAGTGTTTTGGGCTTTTCAACCTTGCATCACAAGGTTTGCGTCATGCAAACCAATTATACAAATTGATGGGACTTGGTTATATGGGAAATACAAAGGCACGCCACTGATGGCAGTTGCACAAGATGGCAACAACAACATTTTACCAATTGCCTTTGCCCTAGTCGAGGGGGAGACTGGTGGTGCTTGGAGCTTTTTTCTCAAAAATCTACGAACACACGTGGCTCCTCAACCAGATCTCTGTTTGATCTCGGATAGTCATGCATCCATTGAAAGTGCATACAATAATCCTGCAAACGGTTGGCATGACCCTCCTTCTACGCATGTCTATTGCGTTAGACATATCGTCCAAAATTTCACGAGGGAGATCAAAGACAAAACACACTACGCCAAAAATGATTTTTTGTATCACCTAATTTAATAGCACTTTTAAAAAAAAAGCTATTAAAATGGAAAAAACACATTTATAATAGCACTTTTTAATCGGGCGCTATTATATAATACATACTATGTAATTTTGATAGCACTTTGTACCAGAACGCTATTATTAAACTTCTTTAAGATAGCATTTTGTATAAGACGCTATTATTTGACTACCTATATAATAGCATTTATTAAAAAGCGCTATGTTATATATAATAATGAATTAATTAATTAATTGATAAAAAAAAAAAACAAAACACATCTTCAAACTCTATCCCCAAAATCCTCCACATCTGAACCCTCGCGAAACTCTGTTCCGTTCTCATCAATGGCTTCTGCTCCCTCTCATCGCACCGAGCTCGCCAAGCTCTGTAGCTCCAAGGACTGGTCCAAGGCAATTCGAATCCTCGATTCACTCGTTTCTCAGTCTGCTACTGTTCAAGACATCTGGTGCAATTTTCAATTCTCTCCGATTCAATTTGCAATTGATGTTTGTTAATTAGTCTCATGTATGCTGATTTTTGTTCAATTTTGTTATTGTGCTTGTTTTCAGTAACCGAGCCTTCTGTTATAGCCAATTAGAACTGCATAAGCATGTGATTAAGGATTGCGATAGAGCGATTCAGCTTAACTCCTTGCATCTTCAAGCTTACATTCTGAAAGGTTTCTTCTCAGTTGTTAATTGATTTCATTCAGCTTTATCTACTTTATCAAATTGTTTGTACAAAAATATCTGCTGTGTAGTTACTAGTTAGTATCATGATAAGTGCTATTGAGTTCCTGTAATCCTGTTTCCCATATTAATAAAATTACTCCTGATTCAGGTTTACAATTTCCTCCTACTGCTCATGTTTCTACAGTTTACTCCTAATTCTCATCCATATGTGCCCTGTACTACCACCATATCTGATAGCAAATATATCTTATGGCACACAAGACTTGGACACCCCCATCACCAAGCTCTTCCTGAAGTCCTTAAACTATGCAATGTGCCCATCCCCCATAAACCTCCCACTGCCTCATGTTCTGCTTATTGCCTGGGCAAGTCCCATAGACTTCCATCCTCCCTCTCTACTATTGTCTATCACCATCCCTTTGAACTTGTTGTGTGTGATCTATGGGGGCCTGCACCCATTCAGTCTTCAGGTGGCTATACATATTTCCTCACCTGTGTTGATGCTTTTTCTAGATTTGTTTGGGTCTTTCCTCTTAGGTTAAAATCTGATACCCTAACCCAATTCATTCCCTTCAAATCCATGGTTGAACTCCAATTTAATTGCAAAATTAAAGGAGTTCAAAGTGATGGAGGTGGTGAGTTCAAACCTTTCGCCAAGTATCTTACTAAATTAGGAATTGTCCATCGCTTCGCCTGTCCCTATACTCACCATCAAAATGGTATAGTTGAACGCAATCATCGTCATATAGTTGAAACAGCCTTAGCTTTGCTTGCTCATTCCAAGCTGCCTCTCAAGTATTGGGATCATGCTTTTGTCACTATGGTATAGTTGAATGCAATCATCGTCATATAGTTGAAACAGGCTTAGCTTTGCTTGCTCATTCCAAGCTTCCTCTCAAGTATTGGGATCATGCTTTTGTCACTGCAGTCTATCTCATCAATAGACTGCCTAGTTCCTCATTGCAAAACCAGTCCCCTTACTTCATTTTAATGCAAAAACCTCTGAATATTCTGGTCTTCGTGTCTTTGGTTGTGCATGCTTCCCATTTCTGCGCCCTTATAATTCCCACAAGCTTGCCTTTAGATCTCAGGAATGTGTTTTGTTGGGATACTCATCTGTCCATAAAGGATACAAGTGCCTTGTAGCAAATGGCTATATATATATATATATATATATATATATATATATATATATATATATATATATATATATATATATATATATATATATATGTATATATAAGGATGTATTATTTCATGAATCCAGATTTCCTTATCTGGACCTCTTCCATCCTTCTACTTCCTCTAGTTCTCCCTCTGACATGTCCTGGCTCCCATCTGCTGCCTCTCCAACCATTATTCCCACTCGCTGTGTTACTCCTCTACAACATGTCAGTCCCATTGCCTCTTCCACTAACAGGCAGTTTTCACCTACTCTTGCTCAGTCTTCAGCTGCAGCCAATGCAAACTCACATCTATCAAGCCCTTTATCTCTCTCAGGCCAACCTAATATATCTCAGTCTCACTCTCCTTCACCCAATCCTGCCTTTTCTGACTTAGCTGAAGCCAGCACCATCTCACGATCTTCCTCACCAGGTTCTGTTAATCCGGACAGTTCTGGTTCTAATTCTGCAGCCAATTCTACTTCTACTTTCAGTCCTGTTCCCATTCCTCATATTCTCAATCCTCTTAATGTTCATCCAATGAAAACTCGAGCCAAGAGTGGGATTGTCCAACCCAGAATTCATCCCACCCTTTTACTCACCCATATGAAACCTAAAACTGTTAAGCAGGCTTTGGCCTCCACTCACTGGTTTCAAGCAATGCAGGAAGCATATCAAGCACTTTTGAAAAATCAGACATGGACCTTGGTTTCTCCATCTGATACAAAAAAGCCCATAGGCTGCAAATGGGTCTTTCGGGTAAAGGAGAACCCTGATGGCTCAATCAACAGGTATAAGGCAAGGCTAGTTGCCAAAGGATTTCATCAAAAGGCAGGAAGTGATTTCACTGAGAGATTTTCTCCGGTTGTTAAGCCTGTTACTGTCAGGACTGTACTCACCCTCCGTAACGAGTTATAAGCAAATTTGACATTTTTGGTTCATTTGAAAATTAATGTATATAGTCCATATATAGACTACATACATTAGTTGTCAAATGTACAAAAAAAAGTCAAATTTGCTTATAATTCGTTACGGAGAGAGTAATTTATTAAGAAAACCAAAACATAATAATTTGAAGTATAACTTGTTCTTGGAAAAAGTTTCACAGGAAGATGTATAAACAAATTTTATTGGTTATTGGTTATAGAGAAAATGGGAGGGATAACAAATTACATGCAATTTTCATTCGATTTCACCGGAATAAGTATTTTTTTGAAACAAGATGAAAGTTATTTTTTTCTTATAATTTTGGACACGAAAAATTAGTTTTTTTCCTTGTAAATTAGGATGGAGGGAGTACTAAATAAGATAGAGATAAACATACGGTTTTACTTACGGTCTCTCTGTATTTTGATGTTCAAATAACAAAAACTCATTGAAATAGACAGTGGCTTTTGAACTTATACTGTTTTTCGTTCTGTCATCTAGGTCATGCGCTTTTTGCTTTGGGAAGGAAAGCAGATGCTTTAATGGTATGGGAGCAAGGCTTTGAACTTGCTCAGCATCAATCTGCAGATTTGAAGCAGTTGTTAGAACTTGAAGAGCTTTTGGTGAAAGAAAAACAAGGTAACAATGCATCGTATGAAACCAATGGACTGCCCATGGTGCAAGCCAAATCAGATTCTTCATGTAATAAGAACTTGACTGAAACTTGTGAAAGCCATGCTAAACTATGTGGCAATACAAGTGATAAATCTGAGATCTTTCTAAAGTCCACTGATAAATTTGATGCAAAGAATGAACTAAATAGTGAAGGTAGAGAGTCTAATAAATGTGATGGCCAAGTGAATGGAAGCCCTGATGTTATTGATAATTTGCGCTATAACTCTGAGTCGTGTAATGATTCAAGTGATAATTCAGAATCATGTGATAAAGTTTTTACTAATAGCGGTGAATCAAGTGACTCAAACGATGCTCCTGAAATTCTTAAAAAGCCCAGTTTTAAGTTTACTTTCCCTAGTGAAAAAAGTAGCGAAGCAAGGAAAAATAAAAAGTTCTCTGTTGCTCGGATTTCAAAGACAAAGTCTGTAAGTGTAGATTTTCGGCTTTCACGGGGAATAGCAGAGGTTTGTTTCCGCAACTGCTGATTTGTAGTATTTATCTGTTTAATTGCGTAATTGATATTGTGATTATTTGTAGGTTAACGAAGGGAAATATGCTCATGCTATATCCATTTTTGACCATGTACAATGTTGTCTTCCACAAAAAGGAGCAATGGGAGAGATTCATCAAATGATTTTGAAAAAGATACGAATTATGCGTTTGATCGAGTTGAAGAATTTGTCAATGTAATTGAGGAAGATCTTCGTGATTGTCCTCAAATGTTTGAGCGGATAGTAAGTGATGCAGAGACTCCGTTGTATGATGGATGTACTAAATTCACAAGACTGTCAACGGTCTTAAAGTTGTATAACTTAAAAGCACGCCATGGATGGTCCGATTGGAGCTTCACAGACTTGTTGTCTAAAAGATAGTAAGGGTGGTTTTGTTAAACATCGTCCGGCCAAATATTCTTTTTGTATAAAACAAGATGATTGGGATAAATTTATAGCCCAACATATGACTGCAAAGTTTCAGGTAATACTTTTATCACTTGGATATGGATCCTTAAAGTTTTGCATGATTATAGTATTAGTGATAGTGTTGTGGGATGCATTTTTTATAATAAATGCAGAAAGTATAAAGGAGTTTTTTATATTTGGTGAGGAGTTATTGTACAATACATAATCAATATTCCTTCTATGATACAGGAAAACAAGAAGCAATTATTTTGCCTAATTAGTGATTGTATCTATGAGTTCAACGCTTTTGGATCATGAAGGTGGTTACTACATGGGATTGTTTTGTTATCCTTTCTTATTTTTTTGGTGTTTTGTTTAGAGAATTTGATTGTATGTTTTTGGATTTGGATTGAAGTACTCATAGATGGGCATCTACAAATTTGGCTATGCAAACGCCCTCTTAATATTCTATATGTTATGATATTTGGAAACAATAGGATTTGGTAATTTAAAATGTTATTTGGTATTTGATGGATCATAATATATATGCAATGAGTAACTTAAAGCGTTATTTGTGTTGAATTGAATATAGTTATTTTATATTTACACCAAAAAAAATGATTGTGTAAGAAAAAATATTGTACTGTACTTATTAAAAATATTGTACCAAATATGTACCATTTATTAGCACTTTATTTGAAAGCGCTATCAAACATATGTTATATATTAGCGCTTTTTGTTTAGAGTGCTATAAAAAAACAAACAAAAAACATGCAAAATACTGACTTTGATAGCACTTTAATTAAAACGCTATTATAAATTGGTACTTTAATAGCGCTTTAAAAGCGCTATTAAATAAGAAATATTTACAATAGTGGCGCGGTTAATAGCACTTTTAAGCGCTATCAAAAACAAAAAAAAGCGCTATTAAATAGCTTATTTGGCGTAGTGACACTTAGGAAAGCGGTTATGAATGCGGGATATGCGATGACACAACCTACATTCAAATATTATCGCAATGAGATCCGTTTGTCAAATCCGGAAGCCGGCAGGTGGATCGACAATATTCCGGTAGAAAAATGGACTAGGTCATACGATAATGGCCAAAGATGGGGCCACATGACAACAAATCTAATTGAATCGATAAATGGGGTATTCAAAGGCATACGAAACCTCTTGGTTACTGCTCTGGTAAAATCAACATATTTTAGGATGGCTTCGTTGTTTGCCAAAAGAGGTGAAATGTGGAATGCGGTGTTGCAATCTGGATAACTATGGAGCGAAAGCTGCATGAAATACATTAAGGCAGAAAGTTCCAAAGCCAACACCATATGGTTATACGGTTTGACCGACACAGCCACAACTTTATTGTCAAAGAGACAATCGACCACAACGAGGGCCTGCCAAGACAAGAATATAGGATTGTACTACCTTCTCATTGGTGCGATTGTGGCAAGTTTCAAGCCTTTCGTATGTCTTGCTTTCATGTCATTTCCGTGTGTGCCTATACTCATCAAGACGCGCTACAACTTCTGTCACACATTTACAAATCTGAAACGTTGCTCAATGTTTACAACAACAGCTTCCCTTTGGTAGCAAAACCAGATTATTGGCCTACATACGACGGCGAAATAGTATGGCACAATGACCAAATGCGAAGGAATAAAAAGGGTCGTCCCAAAAGTAAGCGCATCACAACCGAAATGGACTCCCTTGACAAGCTGAAAAGAAAGTGTGGTTTATGTCGTCAGGTCGGACACAATCGCAAAAATTGTTCGAATCAGGCTACTGCCTCAACCACATAAACATTGTATTACATAAAATCTTTCCTTTATTATGTTGTAAACATGAGGGTTTTTCATTAACAGTATTTGTTAAAATAAACATTGCGTGAACAAGAAAAAAAACACGATAATTCATCTACGAAATTACAACTGTTAAAACAATATCATCTGACCCATGCATCATCAACATTACGTCGCTGTCTGTTTTGACTTCCTCCAACCAAACATTAGGTCTTCCTGTCGCAAGTGAGGTTGTTGTTCGTCTTCGCTAGATCCTTCTAATTTTCCCCCTCCACGATGTCTCCATCTAGCCATCGCATCAACTCCTGCTTCAAACGCTCCATGGAGTGAATGTGCCAGAATTTCATTTTTATCGAAGGTTTTGTGTCGGAGAAGATAACGTAACCATCTCTGGTAAAAATCATGGGCGATGTCATGACGCAAATAACAGAGTAAAAAATAAGAAAACAGTGCGAGAAAGTGTGAGAAATGACGGAGAAACGGATGAATTATTTATAAAAACAGCATTTTACCCTAGGAGCCAAGTGAGATGGCGCCTCCTCTCACTTTTAAAGTACATGCGCCATCTCACTTGGCTAAAAGAGAGAGGAGGCGCCAAGTGGGATGGCGCCTAGGGCATAATGCTTAGTGGAAGCGCCAAGTGAGATGGCTCCTCATTTGGGGAGTCATCTGAAACATGGTTATTTGCGTAATTTTTTTCGAAACATGGTTATTTGCGAAATTTTTTTAATACATGGTTATTCCAAAAAAAAAAATTCTGAAAAAAGATATGACATGAACTATGATTCCCTACAGTTACAGCCTCGTGCATTCACGCATTCAAGCATTGAGAGTCGTTCAATTAAGATTGGACTACTCTGATATCATCATCGTAAAATAATAAGTAGATTATCTCAAGAGTTGTAGCAGCCAAACAAACACTATATATTTTCTTGTACTTTGAGAATTAACCATAAAACAACTTTATGATATGTTTGGTTTAGAAGAAAAGTTGTGAAGAGAGAAATAAGTAAAAGAGAGTATAAGAAGATAAAAAAAAAAATTTGAAATATTAACTGATTTAACAGAGAAAAAAAAAGAAATAGAGAAGATAAAAGTCTTACATAATTTTGAAAATATTATAATACCCTTATAACAAATAGTATTTTTAATTAAACAAATTTAATTATTTTATTTAAATTCAATTAATTAATTAACTATTCTCTTTATAAAAAAAAAATCATTTCTAATGTTTATTTTCTATAAAACTTATATATTTTTTATAAATCAACCAACATATGTTATAAGAATGTGACGTTTATGAAGTAATATATGTACTTTTATATATATATATATATATATATATATATATATATATATATATATATATATATATATATATATATATATATATATATATATATATATATATATATATATATATATATATATATATATATATATATATATATATATATATATATATAACAGAAAAACAATAACAAACAAATGAATCTAACATCCATCTATGTAAATGGATAAATACAGGATTAAATGTGGAAATATTCTAGCTATCAATATCTATCAGCACTTTCTCTTCAAAAGTGGAGAGAAACAAAACTGGAGAGAAACAAAATACAGGGCCCTACACATTGTAGTCCCTTATCCCTATTTTTTTATGTGCCAAACAGAATCTCTTGTATTTCACTCTCTTCTCAACTTCTATTATTTCAATCAGACCCTTAGTACAGAAATAAATATATACTTATTACTGATATGATATGATTGTGGTTTACTTTCTATCATTATAAATTTGAATTTGCTTCCTTCTATTGCCTTATAACAAATTTAATTTTGTTTTATTTATCCATCTCTATTTAATATTTATTTATGACTAAAAAATATTCATTGACATGAGTGATAAATAAATCTATTATAAATATATAAAAAGTAAAGTATCTGAAAATCCATGTTATATCCCTCTGATTATTAGTAGAAACTTTTCTAATTCTATGTTCAATATTGTCTTATTACACATAAGTTGCTATTAGATTCATTTAGTCATTAATACGGCTGATGTGTCATATCAAGATTTTTTGTTACAATTTAAATTTATTTTAATTTCATAATTAGTGATGGGTAGTACAATTTTAGTGGATCCAATGGAGATTTGAAATGGCAATTAATAGTGTAACTACGTTCACATTTTTTTGTTACAATTTAAATTTATTTTAATTCCATAATTAGTGAAAGGTAGTACAACTTATATGGGCCCAATGCAAATTTGAAATGACAATTAATAGTGTGCTGTTATGGTTCACGAGACTTTGAAAAACTGCTTCGAAAAATAAAACTCACAACTTCCCATATTCAATCATTATTAAGACTTTTCATTTTTCTATGTTCAATGTCAAACATATAGACTCTAAGAATGTCAAACTAAGAACCACAACCTCTCATCTTTCAAGCTTCAAGTTACCACCACTTATGTAAGTTTTGTATCGTCAATTTGTTCAATTTTGGTTTCATTTAGACATTCATTTGTGATTATGTGATATTTGTTTTGTTCTTACGGCTTAGAAGTTTGTGGTCTTCAATTTTCTGCAAGCAATCAAATAACAAAATCAGAATAAAAAATCAACCTCATTGAAACCCAATTCCAAAACTTGTGATACAGATTCCAAGCTGCAAACAAAAACATTCAGAAGAAAGAACAAACAGACAGACATGCTAGATTCATCACTTAGTCGTAACAAAAGGAATTATCGATTTTTCACAAATTGGACGACGACTTCGATGTGAGCTTTATGTATTTACACTTGATCTGTTTCTTCAATATATCTGAGTTTCGATTTTGAGGTATTGGGTAAGAGGGTTATATGTGTACCGGGCTGTGGAGGTTTTTTGTGTGATTTTGTGATGATTTTCGTTTCTTTTCTGATATGATGTTGTTGTTACTTATGGGGAATGAAGGGATGGAAGGAGGAATCAAGGTGTGAGTTGGCATAAGGAAAAAATGTGAACAAAAACTTAAAAATATCTCTTTTGAAATTTTGTTTGCTCTGCACCGTAATATTGATTTTTACTGATGTAAAGTACTTCCTGATGCAAAGCTTTACTGATATAACTAACTGAGATGGTTGAAATTGGTTTTGCTTCAGAAATTGTAAGCTTCTAATACAAATTTATTGCATTTGGTCTATGAAGCAAAAATATTTACTGATTCTGAAATGGTTTTTTTTACTGATTTAGTTCATGCTTAGGTGATTTGAATAGATTTTTCCATTAACATATTCTTCAAAAAGAAATAAGACTACTTGCACACATTTAGTAGATAGAAAGTAGAAACTAATCTACAGTTTTTGTTAGAACAAAATTAGTTCTGATCATATCTCAGAGTTTTGATGATAATAATAAAATATATTTTGTATAATTGATACTCTGATGAGCATATTTCTTTGTTTCAGGTAATGTTCTGACTGAAGTATTTTCTAAGGTGAAAATCATTTTACGTGCTGAGCTGAATAAAAATGAAGAAGTTCTTTGATGAAAGAACTATTTATTTTTAGTGCAAGTTCTGACGTTGGCTCTGATAAGAAGCTATTTAAAGTATCCTCTAATCTTAGCAAGTTTCCATGCAAACTCGGTTCAGAAGTACTTTGCAAGCAAGCTCTGATGAGAAGTTATTTGCAAGCAAATTCTGAAGCAAGATCTGAAGCAAGTTCTGAAAGATTAAAGAAGCAAACAGTCTTGTCAAGTTTCAGGAAACATGCTCTGACAGTCCCGTTTGTTCATTTAATGCAAAGACGACTAAAACACTCAAGTGTCTCTATGCTAGTTCATTGAAAAGAACAATAATGCAAGCCAACACACAAACATTAATTGCTCCTCACTTTTGAAGGCAGTAACGGTCGTTTTTCTCATGCTATAAATAGAAGATCATTTATTGCAAGCCAACTACCCAACTAACGTGAAAATTATTCTGCTGCTCACAAACACTTTGTTATTTTCTCAAGTGAAAAACTTATCTTAATGATAAATCACAGTTTGTGATATAGCTTTCTAAGAAGCAATTTGTTTCACTATTGTAAAGATTTCATTCTTGTATTTGTTCCTTGAGAGACCAAGCTTGGTCAGATTTCTCAAGAAGGCTAGGACTAGTTTGAGTCTTAGTAGTGTTAGTCACTTGTAAGTTTACTTGTGCTTTGTATTGTTAGTCACAACAGTTTGGTTGTGTGATTGTAATATGTTTGATTATAGTGAATTAAGTCCTTGTTGAGAAAGGCGAAACCACCTTGGCGGGTGGACATGGGGTAGTTTGAATTCAAACGAACCAGGATAAAAATAATTGTGTCTTTCCATAATTGTTGAGCTAGTAAGAAAAAGAAAAAGGAAAAACTTATTCAACCCCCCCCCCCCCCCCCCCTCTAAGTGTTTTCTCACCCTTCAATTTTATGCCGCCTATTTTATCAAGGTTTAGCTGAGATCCAATCAATCGATATATTTGAGATCCAAAATGTAAGTTTTTCCATCCTCTTTTCTATAAAATATTGATTTTTTTTATATTATTCTAATAATTTTACTTTTTGAAATTGCAAGATGCTATTTTAATGTGTATGATTAGTGCTAAAATTCATAATTTATTAGATTTGGATATTTTTCTAATTCATCACAGGATAGAAACATCTGATACACACCAAATTTGTTTAATGTAAATGGTACTTTCGGGTGGATCTTTATGAACACATAATTAGCTACATATTATAATTGAAATCATAGTATCATAATAAACTGACAATGTATATTATACTTAAATAATTCATATTTCTATTAGTATGAGGTGAGAATATATATTATACTTAAAATAACAATATTATAATGAGCTATACTTAGCATATGTTTGTTTGGAGCTACAAACTCAAGTATGTGGGTCAATGGTAACAAAAGAGAAACATAATATCGATGTAGTACTTTTAAGGGATATGACTTATACATGCAATCAATATTGAGTGTCAGTAGTTCTTTGAGTCCTTCTTGTATTTCCCCATATGATGTGTTCATAGATTAAGTTCATTTTTTTATAATTATTGAGAGATGGTGAAATATGAGATGACATATTATTGTATAAATAATGGGATAAGGAAATAAGAAATCAACAAAAAGGAAAGAAAGTGCAAGAGTAAGATTAGAAGAGTATTTCTTGGAGACATACGTATTTAGTAATATCTTTTTTTAATAATTATTTATTGCATACAAAATATATTTTTAGTGGTATAAAAATATATTTTATAAATTATTTTATAAATTATTTTATACGTAAATTATTTTTAAATAATATTACATTTTTTTGAATGAAAATTAAATTCAAAATATAAATTAATTTTACATATTTCTCTAATTATATATTTTTTAATTTGGATAATTTAAAAATAATGACATTACATTCAAAAATAATAAAATATAATTAAATATAATAAAAAGTGATACCAAAATATATTTAAAATAGGTTTAATAATTTTTTGTCAAAATACTTAGTTTATCTAAAATATAAAAAGCTATACTACAATTTTAATCTCCAATTTCATTTGATTCACGAAAATAGTCTCTCTATTTTAAATTTAAAAAAGTTTTGGTCCAGTCTCATATTTTTAATAGAAAATTGATGATATTTTTTTAGTTTTTTAACTCATGCTTTTATTAATATAATTTACATGATTGTTGTTATTAAATTTATTTAAGTTTTTCTTTTTAAAATTTTAGTAATATATTAACTATAATTAAAATTATTATTAAAATATAATAAATTTTATTAAAATTTCAATTTATTAAAAATTGTTAGTGTTTTTTTTTATGATAAACATTATCATTTATACTAAAAAATATTATAAATATTTGTTTTTGATAAAAGAACATGAAACAATTATGATAGAAAAATACATAAATTTTTTATCAAAAAAAAATTTATCATTCTTTTTATATTTATATAATCATGTATTATCATTTTATTTAATTAGTACAAATAACATAAAATTTTATCACGGCATCAAAAGTAAGTTTTGTCTCTTTATAAAAATGTATTTTATCTATTTGATAAGCGGACAATAATAGACAAGAGCAATCGTTTGAGTTTCATTATACAGTCATAAAAATGTAATTTCATATTTCAATTATGGTAATAAAACAACTATTTTAATCTTTAATTTTATTTAATCTTCAATTTATTTGATTCATGGGTATATGACTACTTAATTATTTTTTTATTTTTTTTTCAATTTTAATCTTCAATTTTATTTGATTCACAAAAATAGTCTTTCTATTTTAAATTTAAGAAGTTTTGGTCCGCTCTCACATTTTTAATAGAAAATTGATGATATTTTTTTAAACTTATATTATTATTTATAAAATTTTACAATAAATTTATACATGATTTTTTTAAAGAATATTATTGAAGATTAGGTTATAGGTTTGACTTTAATCTTCATACTGAATTTTCATGAGCATATTTAGATAGTTTATTATTTTGACGGGTTACTGTCATACATTTTAGATTTTGGAAGCTGTCATCCATTTTAGGTTTGGAAAAATTGGTTAATATCTAAAATAAGTTTAATAAATTTTTAGAATTAAGTCATTAGATTCTTAAATTCAATTAGGATTTGTTAACTCATGTGGATTCACGAGTAGATGGTAGATGTGAACGTATCTATGAGATACCGAATATTGACTGATCATTTTAATGTCTATCTTTTAACTATTTCTTTTATTGTTATTTTATATAATTGAAGTTATAAAAATAGTTGTACGATTTATTATAAATACGAATCAATGGTTAAAAATGGGTATTGTTGTATCCCAAAATTTGCCCTCCCATTTTTTTCATAGAAGACACAATCCTAGGGTTTCTCGGATATTCAAGTTGGCTCAGAAATCGACCAGACAAATTCTCTTCTGGGACAGTAAGCCAGCAATTAGGGTTTTTTACAATTCTCAAAAGAAAATGAGTTTTCAAAGATCCAATTGGCCTTTATAGGTCTTCACGCTTCCTCAAGGTTGTATTTATGATTTCTTCAAGCTACAAGATTTTGAGACGATTATGTCTGTTCATGGTCACATGTGATGTCGCTCACAGGTTTATCTTCAAAGAATCGGAAGAAATTTGAGTTTGGAAAACTTTAAAATTATCAAATCATCGCAAGGCATTTGATTGATTTTGAATTTTCTTAAAAAAACACAGTTTACTGAGAGGATAATGTTTGTTCTCAGAGCATGATTTGTTTGGGACAAGAGATGGAGGTTAAGACTGTCATTTAGGACAATCATGATTTTTGGGATCCAGGTTGACCAAATGATTTATGTCCTTAAAACATTTGTTTTGTTAGGAAACGAAGTACACAATGCGTGTTTGTTTGAAATGCAGTTACAAAGTTATTGGGATTATTTGGAATTTAAGTTACCAGACTGGAGTATTTTATTTCAAATATCCTGATTGGGAACTTCAAAAAGAAAATCAATTAGGATGCGAAGAGAAATTACAAATTGTTGTTGATAAAGGATTTCAAGTTATAAAATGACAGCAGAATACTTCATGCTACAACTCAAGATTTTCTCCAATTTCAAACATTGTTACAAAATAATTTATTCTTTCAATACTTTATGTTTTACAACTTATTGTATTTAAAGATGAATTGTTACAACTATTGGATACAATACATCAAAATACAAGAATGATCTTTCTAAGTTACAAAGAAAATCAAAATGAATGTTTGGCCTAGGAGAATTAATCTATGTCTAAGTTGTTTGAAGATTGAAGTCATATCAGGTTCCTTTGCTTATCTCCAAGACTTCCATGCTTGCCACAGATTTCTTGCGTTCTTTGCTTTGTCATCTCCAATTTTGCTCACATGAAAACAAGAGAAATAAAAAACATGATTAGTACAAAATTATATGGGCATGAACAAGAAATTTTCCAAAAGGTATTCATCATTAAGGTTTGCAATATGGAATCAGAATGCTATTTAATTCATCACAATCTATTTCCCCTAATTGCAAATCACAAGAAGGTTACCCTTCTTGGTTCACAAAAAGAAAGAAGAAGAGAAATTCGCGAGCATGCTAAAATAACAAAATGCTACAACAGTCCAAACAAACAACATTACCAAACTGAACAAACAGCAGACTCGCAAACCAAACAAACAACATTACCAAACTGAACAAACAAACATCATTACCAAACTGAACAAATAGCAGCCTTGCAAACCAAACAACAACAGCATCACAAGCTGAATAAACAACACAAACAAAAGCTAAAAAGAGGCGGCAGTGTGGCAAGTATGACAAATAGCTATATGTTAAATCAAACAAAACTTGCTCAAGAAATGAGATATCATCATTTTCCAAATTGCAAACCTTTCAGATTAGTAAAAAAGGCAAAAGAGAAAATTGCTTTTTTATTGTCATTGAGCAGAAAAGAGAGCAAAGAGAACAAACACAGTAATAAGCTTCAAACTCAAAAAACCTGTTAACTCAAAAATTGTGAACAAGCTTCAAACTTAAAAAACTGTGAACAAGCCTCAAAACCCACAAAACCTGTAACAAAGCCTCAAACCCAAAACCTGTTAACCATCACTGAAAAATCCCAAAACCTGTAACCAGATCAAACTTAAAAAACCAGTAGCAAAGCCTCAAACCCAAAACTATTAACCAGCATTATCACAAACCAAACACAGCAACCATCATCAAACTCAACACAGTAGCAAAGCATCAAACTCAAAACCTGTAACAAAGCCTCAAACTCAAAAACCATTAACAAAGCATCAAACTCAAAACCTGTAACAAAGCCTCAAACTCAAAAACCATTAACAAAGCATCAAACGAAAAAAACCTGTTAACAAAGCATCATATCCCAAAAACTGTTAACCATTATCAAGAACAACAAACACAATAACCATCACCACAAAAATCCCAAAACTGTTAGCTCAGAACCAAAAAGCCATCACCCAAAACACAGAAATAACACCATCATTATTCAACAAAGGAGACATGAAAGTTACCAACAACCCAGAAAAACCACACTCTCATCCTCATCTCTTCCCCTCGTGAAACTTCTGCCACCACTGAATACCGTCCTCAGTCTCGCCTCTCCCTTCCTATTTCACAAGAGAGAAATTGTAAAGCTCCAACAGGTATGAGTTCTTCCTCTTTCACATACTTCCATAAGCATATTTTCTGCATCTAAAATAACAAGGCTTAGTTAATAGAAGACACAACAAAGATAGAAAAATTAGTGAAATTTGTAAGCTTTGAAAATAACAGAAATCTTACCTTTTCAAAAAAATCGCTAAAGCTTGATTAGGGAGACGAGAGGGTTGTGTTTCGGTAACAGAGAGTTTTAGGGAGGTCAAGGATGAGGCAATTTTGGGTCTTTTGGGTTTAAATCCGAATTCAAAGAGAAGGGTTTCAAAAATTGTAAATCGTTGTGAGGCAAAGAGGCAGTATGTTATTGGAAAGGGTGATTCATTCGCGAAATGAGACAGGGATGGGTTAGTTAGTAAGGATAGAAGGTTTTAGCAAATGGAAGAGATGAACGAAGATGAACAACAGCGCCGCGTGAGGAAAATTTCCCAAACCCTAATTTTGGTTTTGTCCCTTAATCCGTAACTAAGCTTGGTTTAGAAACTTGGGCTTTGTTTTGTTTGATCTGTATTGGATAACCCCTTGCTCCATAAGCCCATGTTGTTTTACTGGCCTCACCCCCTTTTTGCTTGTTTTTTGTTACAGCAAGTAGACAATCTTTTCCTTTGGGCCTCCTCCCCAAATCACTTCCATAAGCCCATTTAACTATTAGTTTATTTTCTTATATTTTTTTTGTTATACAAAATACTATTAAAACTTAAAATATACTTTTTTTTTATAATTAATTTGATTTAGACTTTGTGAATAATTTTTATCAATTTCTTTTTCTTTCTTTAATAAACTTTGTTTTAGATTTAATTTACATATAATAAAACACCAAAAAATAATAATAGAATTTAGTTTTATCCTTCTTTAATTTTTTGTTACTTACATAATTAAAAACACAAAAAGATAATGCATACGATTTTAATTTCTTTTAGTCAATTATTTCATTTTTAGAATAGGTTTTACTTTCTTCCCTTCAAGTAAATACTTAAATTTTCATTTCCATATTTTGTTGATTTTATCTCATAGATTATTGTAGCTTTAATTAATCGCTCAAAATTCAATTTGGTTGTATTGTTTGCAATTTGGACCCTTTTTATCGCATTTGACTCATCCCCCTTTGTAAGAATTGTACCCCCATTCCCGAATACTTTGTAATAGCATAGAATTTCAATTCCCGCAATTTACTGTTTTCCTTATACTGTATAGTAATTAGGCGTGTATGGCAAGATTCAAAAATCAATCGCTAGATAACCTAATAAAAGAATAAAATAACTTGAAACCAACACACATTTTCACACGCGTACCTCTAGGGTAACCTCGCTCGTTTCCTCGGAAATACAGTCATGTCCCTCGAATATGGGATGCTTTAGCAATGACCCTTTGATAAAAAAGATCGTAGTCCCTCGACGACCCTCGACGTTGCCTTCGATTAAAACGATCTCGTCCCTTACAAAAATTGTTAAAGCGTCTCATAAGTTGCTTTCAATGACTGTAAAATTGACCTGCGCCTGTCCCTTCACATCCAACGATGGGGCTTCTTACCAAATAAATGGTAAGATAGCACCATTAAAAGGACGAAGAAAATAACAATTTAAGACCTTTCGAGTAGATAGATTCACTCCTAGTTACTCGCTTGCTCACGATAAAAACTTTTTACACCTACACATTAATTTCAAAACATTTTCAAAAAGATAAAACATTTTGTATACGTTCTTATAGAGACGAGAACCATTGCAAAATATATTTTCAAAACATTTTCCGAAAACACGATTCACAAACACATCTTTGAACCACTTTTCGAAACAAAACTTTGTACGTGTTCTTATAGAAACGAGAACCATTACAAAGAGATTTTTCAAAATACATTCAAATCCCACACCACAAGCACACTGTCAAATGAAAGCAAGTGATCTAAACGAGTAACTAAGAGCCCATGGAAAACCATGGATAAAAAGGATGCTAATACCTTCCCTTTTCATAATCTACCCCCCGAACCCAAGAAATAATCTCGAAAGGTCTTTCCTGTGCTTTTTTACCTTTCCTTTTTGGATAAAAGAAAAGTCGGTGGCGACTCTTGCTATCCGCACGAATGCGATCGGAACGCAAAACATCAAGTCAGTTCTCCCACCGTATCACAGATACATATTATTAGTATATAGTTGAATGGATATTTGAGAATTGCAAAATACGTATATTATGTTTGATATTCCAAACACATGAATTAAAATTTGATAAATGATTATAAGTTATAACTATATTAATATTATCCAATTGAAAACATGATGTCATACTTAACAATTTATTCTTTGATATGTGTAATGTGAATCCAAATCTATTATAAATATATAAAAAGTAAAATATCTGGAAATCCATGTTATATCCCTCTGATTATTAGTAGAAACTTTTCTAATTCTATGTCCAATATTGTCTTATTACACATAAGGTGCAATTAGATTCATTTAGTCATTAATACGGCTGATGTGTCATATCAAGATTTTTTGTTACCATTTAAATTTATTTTAATTCCATAATTAGTGACAGGTAGTACAACTATAGTGGGTTCAATGGAGATTTAAAATGTCAATCAATAGTGTAACTACATTCACATTTTTTGTTACAATTTAAATTTATTTTAATCCCATAATTAGTGAAAGGTGGTACAACTTACACGGGCTTAATGCAAATTTGAAATGACAATTAATAGTGTGCTACTATGGTTCACGAGACTTTGAAAAACTGCTTTGAAAAATAAAACTTACAACTTCCTATATTCAATCATTATTAAGACTTTTCATTTTTCTATGTTCAATGTCAAACATATAGACTCTAAGAATGCCAAACTAAGAACCACAACCTCTCATCTTTCAAGCTTCAAGTTACCACCACTTATGTAAGTTTTGTATCGTCAATTTGTTCAATTTTGGTTTCATTTAGACATTCATTTACGATTATGTGATATTTGTTTTGTTCTTACAGCTTAGAAGTTTGTGGTCTTCAATTTTCTGCAAGCAATCAAACAGCAAAATCAGAATAAAAAATCAACCCCATTGAAACCCAATTCCAAAACTTGTGATACAGATTCCAAGCTTATAATAAAATCTGATTGGTTCAATTTTTAGGATGGAATAGCAGGGTAAGGAAACAAAATCTTTTCAAATCACTTTTTTTCATCTTTTAAATCGGGAGATTCGAAAGGGAAGAGAAGGAAGGAAAAGTGAATATTAATATTTAATAAATTAATATATTTACTAAAATTTCCTTAATTTTATTTTAGTATTTTAAAAATATAATATTCTTTTGTATTTTTGCTTTTCTTTTTTGTGATTTTCTCTATTACTTCTATCAATTTATTATATATTTTTCACCTTAAAATTATTTTTTATTTTTTTATTTAATACAAATTAAAATCACTATAATTTTTATTTTTTTTTTATTTTTACTTTTATAGTTATTTATGTTAGTTTTTAAAATTTTTTTATGTATTCTATTTCTATTTTTATAAAATTTTAAAGCATTTATTTTTTTAATTATTTTGTAATATTATTATTTAATAATAAGTTATTTTATTCATTCAAAAGTTATTATCAACACATAATTTATTTTCTATCAGGAGTTATAATACGAATAAGTAAACTCAATTTTTTTTTAACATTATGTGGTAAGTTATGACTTTTTAATCATTTAATATTATAAATTTTATTTCCAAAAAAATATTTACGAAATTTCCACCATTGAATATCATATCACTTATTTAAAATCATAAGGATAAAAATGTAAATTAAAAATAAAATCCTTCATCTCCCCTCATGAACCAAACATATTTTTAATCAAAATTTCTCCCCTCCCATCTCTTCTCCTCTTTTGAACCAAACATATATATAATTTTTTAAAAATTCTCACCTCCCCTCCCATCCCTTCTCCTCTTTTGAACCAAACATATGTATAATTTTTTAAAAATCTCTCACCTCCCCTCCCCTTCCCTTTCCTCCATTAAAATTCCTCCCCTCCCCTCTCCCTCAATTGAACCAAACATACCTTTAAGAGAATTGGTTTCCGATCCAAAAAAGAATAGCGACACAACTTGTTGTCTGTGTGCCTTCTATTTCTGTATTGACTTAATTTTCCATGAAAATAATAATAATTACTTATAAAAATAAAAGTAAGCATGATGATGATGGGTTGAAAATGAAGAAAAGTTGGAAAGTGATTTTGATAAGATTATGAAGTTGTTGCTGCAGTTTAGGTGAAAAAAGGTGTGACATGAACTATGATTCCCTACAGTTACAACCTCGTGCATTCACGCATTCAAGCATTGATAGCCATCCAATTAAGATCAGACCACTCTGATTTCATCATCATAAAATAATAATAAGTAGATTATCACAAGAGTTGTAGCAGTCAAACAAACACTATATGCTTTCTTGTGCTTTGAGAATTAACCATGAAACTGTTGAAATATTAAATTAGATTTAATTAGATTTAATATTTAAATATAATCTAAGTTGTGTTAGCCCAAACCCAATTAGGGTTGTATATAAATAGTCATAGTGTGTATCTTTATTTGTACAATTTAATAATACAAATCCTTATTTTTTTTATTATTCTCTCTTTCTCTCATCACTAAAAGTGTCTCACGCACTAACAAATTGGTATCCAAAGCTTCTGGTTATTGTTCTTGATCAATTTTTCAAGAATTTCACATCAGAGATCGTGTTCCTAGGGCAAGTGAATCAACCGTTGCAAAGATGGCTAGTGATAAGGGCATTCCAAATTCTCTTCCAATGCTTGACGACAAAAATTGGATCTGATGGAAAAAACAGATGCAATCCTTGTATGGCTTCCATGAAACCATATAAGTCGTTACCGACGACGTTCATGCGTTGATTGCAAATACAACCGACAAACAGAAAAAAGCCCACAGTGAAGTCAAGAATAAATATTGCAAGACTGCTTATTGCATTTAAACGGTTGTCGATGCTGCTAATTTCGACAGAATCTCTCATGCTGAAACGGCGAAGAAGGCATGGGATATTCTGGTAAAGTATTACGAAGGAGGTGAGAAAGTCAAGGTTGTCAAATTACAAACCTTGCATCGACAATATGAGTTGTTGTTGATGGGAGAAGATGAAAAAGTTGCATAATATGTGTCGAAGGTTCAGAAACCCGTTCATCTCATGAAGGGTTGTGGTGAAACCATTACTGATAAGATGATAGTTGAGAAGGTAATGAGAATGCTGACCTCTCACTTTGATCACATTACCGTAGCTATTCAAGAATCCAACAATCTTGAAACCACTAAAGTGGAAGATTTGGTTGGTTCGTTGGAGGCGCATGAGATGAGTATTGTCGAAAGGAAAGGAGTTCAGGACTCAATACAGGCACTGCAAGCTCATTCATGGAAAAAGGATGATGGTTCCAACAAATTCAAAGGCAAGTTCGACAAGACTCATGGCAAGAAGTCTTGGTCAAATTCCCATAAGAATAAGGTCGAAGATAGATCTTCTGAATCCTCGAAAAAGGGAGGAGGTAACTATCAAAAGGACAAAGAAGATAAGAAAGGTATACAATGTTATAACTGTGAAAAGTGGGGACACTTGGCCAAGAATTGTTGGTACAGAAAAGACAAGGGATCGGCAGGCAAGGACGAAGGAGCGAACCTTGAACACCAAGATTTAAATGATTCTGAAGGTGGTATGGTGGTTATGGCAGCAGTTGTAGATAACCATGTCGAATCCAAGATCTGGTTTCTCGACTCAGGCTGCTCGAGCCATATGACTGGTCGAAAAGAGTGGTTGACAGATTTTGACGAGTCGAAGACGAGTAAGGTAAGACTTGCTGATAATAGTTTATTACAAGCAGAAGGTATTGGAAACACAGTCTTTCAAATGAGTAATGAAGGGAAAGCTATGATCAAAGATGTGCTCTATGTACCTGGAATGAAATGCAACTTGCTAAGTGTTGGACAACTAGTCGTAAAAGGTTTCTCAGTTGAGATGAAAGATGGAGTTTTGAAATTGTTCGACACCAAGAACAATTTGGTATTAAAATATCCATTATCGAAGAATAAGACATTTAAGATTATGACCAATTCAATAGAAGTTCAATGTTTGAAAATTTCGTCGACCACAACGATAGTTTGTTGTGGCATTTAAGGTTTGGACATTTGAATTTTTGATCACTTAATCAACTGATTACTCAAGATATGGTTACTGGTATTCCAAGCCTTGAGATGCCTGAAAAATTCTGTGAAGGTTATTTAGTGGGAAAGCAATCCAGAAATTCTTTTGTTTCGACTATGTCAATGAGGTCATCCCGCATTCTCGAAGTGGTGCATTCAGATGTATGTGGTCCATTCGAAGAACATACAATTGGTGGAAATAAATATTTTGTTTCGTTTGTCGATGAGTTTAGTCAAAAGCTGTGGATCTATGTGATCAAACGAAAGGACAAAGTATTCTAAATCTTTAAGAGATTCAAGATACTTGTCGAAAACTAGAGTGAGAAGAAGATCAAAGTTCTGCGAATAGATGGAGGTGGCGAATACACATCCAATATGTTTGAAGATTTATGTGTAGAACATGATGTTGATCATGATGTAACTTCTCCTTATACACCTCAACATAATGGAATTGTTGAAAGAAGAAACAAAACCATATTAGATATGGCAAGATGCATGCTAAAGCAAAAGAATTTGCCAAAGACTTTATAGGGAGAAGTTGTTTCGACTGCCGTTTATATTTTAAATAGGTGTCCTACTAAGATATTGAAGAACAAGGTTCCTGAAGAAGTGTGAAGTGGCAAACGACCATTAGTAAGTCATTTGAAGGTGTTTGGCTCTATGTGTTACAAGCATGTTCCTGATGCAAGGAGAAGGAAGCTTGACGACAAGAGTGAACCTATGATTCTGGTAGGATATTATAAAAATGGTGCATACAGACTATTCAATCCAGTTAATGAGAAGATTGTGTTGAGTCGAGATATTGTGATTAATGAAAATTATGCCTGGGATTAGAATTCTAGAAATTCAATTAACTAGCCATTAATGAACTTTGATTTTGACGAAGAAACTGATGAAGTAGAGGTCGAAGGAATTGTTGAGAATTCAGTCGAATTTGAAGAAGAAGTAGTTGTTGACACTCCCGACACAGTCGAAGTCGAAGAGGATGTGGTTGAAATAAGCCAGAGACCTCAAAGAAATAGAGTTCTTCTAACAAGACTTCATGATAATGAAGTGGTGGGTGATGATGAAATCACACCAGATGGAGAATTAGTTCATTTTGCTTTACTTGCAGGTGCTGAACCAATAAACTATAACGAAGCTCTAAAGATTAACAAGTGGAAGTTATATATGGTCGAAGATTTACAGGCAACCGAAAGAAACGACACATGGGAGTTAGTCGAATTGCCAGCACATACAAAAGCTACCGAAGTAAAGTGGGTGTTCAAGTTTAAACACAATGCAGATGGGTCAATAGCAAGACATAAAGCAAGATTAGTAGCTCGAGGTTTTCTTCAAAGAGCAAGACTCGACTACTCTGAAGTATTTTCTCCAGTAGCAAGATTAGAGACAGTTCGACTAGTGGTAGCATTGGCATGCAACTAAGGTTGGTCGATATTCCATCTAGATGTGAAATCATCATTTCTGAATAGTCCTTCAGAAGAAGAAGTTTATGTCACATAAGCTCCTGGGTTTGTGATTCAGAAGGAAGCGAGTAAAGTATATAGATTGCACAAAGCGCTCTATGGCCTCAAGTAGACACCTATGGCATGGAACAAGAAGATCGACTCATACTTAGTCGAGTTGGGATTTGTCAAATGCAAATCAGAGTATGGTGTCTATGTTTAGGTTGTAGTACAAGATATAATAATCATCTGCTTGTATGTTGATGACTTGCTTGTAACTGGAAATAGTTTGGAGAACTTGTCGAAGTTCAAAGAGCTGATGACGAAGGAATTTAAAATGTCAGATCTAGGAAAATTGTCTTATTTTCTAGGCATGGAATTTCAAATGTCGAAGCAAGGTATGATGCTAATCAAAGAAAGTATGTTAAAGAGATACTCAAGATATTCAGAATGGATGATTCAAATACTGCATCCTCACCTGTCGAACCAAATGTGAAGTTGGAGAGGAAGATAAAGTCGATATAATTTTGTTCAAGCAAATTATGGGATCTCTGAGGTATGTGTGCAACAGTCGACCTAATATAGGTTTCACAGTCGGTTTAGTAAGCAAATATATGGGTGAACCAAGAGTGTCACATATGAAGGTTGCAAGAAGAATCCTGAGATATTTGAAGGATTCAATAAATTGTGGACTACTATTTCGATGAGATTCTGAAGGCAAAGAAGCAATAGTTAATTGTTTTTCAGATGCTGATTGGTGTGGAGATAAGGAAGATCGAAGAAGCGCAACTGGATATTTCTTTCAAGTATTTGGTGCCATAATCTCATGGTGTTCGAAGAAGCAACCTGTGGTGGCATTGTCATCGTGTGAAGCTGAATATATAGCAGGATTCTATGTTGTATGTCAAGCAATTTGGATCAGATCTGTACTTGAAGAAATGATTGTCGAAGTGAAGAAACCTCTAGTATTGCAAATCGACAACAAGTCAGCCATAAATCTGGCGAAGAATCCAGTTCTACATGGAAGAAGTAAACATATTGAAGCAAGGTTTCACTTCTTGAGGGAAAAAGTAAATCAAGGTGAAATTGAAGTTAGGCATTATTCAAGTGAAGCACAGTTGGCCGTCATTTTCACCAAAAGATTGAAGATCGACAGATTCCTGAATTTGAGAAAGAAATTAGGAATAGTTCAGATTGACTATTTTTGAGGATGTTCGACAACTTGGGTTATGAGAGTGTGTTGAAATATTAAATTAGATTTGATTAGATTTAATATTTAAATATAATCTAAGTTGTGTTAGCCCAAACCCAATTAAGGTTGTATATAAATAGTCATAGTGTGTATCATTATTTGTATAATTTAATAATACAAATCCTTATTTTCTTTATTATTCTCTCTTTCTCTCCTCACTAAAAGTGCCTCACGCACTAACAAAAATAACCTTAGGGTGTTTGGTTTAGAAGAAAAGTTGTGAAGAGAGAAATAAGTAAGAGAGTGTAAAAAGATAAATAAAGTGAGAACTAAAATAGATTTAAAGTATTGATTAATTTAACAGAGAAAAAAAAAAAGAAATAGAGAAGATAAAGTGTTACATAATTTTGAAAATACTATAATACCCTTATAACAAATATTATTTTTAATTAAACAAATTTAATTCTTTTATTTAAATTCAATTAATTAATTAATTAATTATTCTCTTTATAAAAAAAATTAATCATTTCTAATGTTTATTTTCTATAAAACTTTTTTTTTTTATAAATCAACCAACATATGTTATAAGAGTGTAACGCTTAAGAAGTAATACATGTACTTATACATATTTTTTATATTTTTAATATAATGTATATACTTTATAAATTGATAATTTATATAAGGCTATACATCGATGTAATTGGACAAACACAGGGTTAAATGTGAAAATATTCTAGCTATCAATATCAGTGGTTCATTTCTCAACACTTTCTCCCCAAGTGGAGAGAAACAAAAATTGCAAGGGTCTTCCATATTTTAGTCTCTCTTCTCTATTTTTTTATGTGCCAAACAGAAGAAATATCTTATCTCTCTTGTATTTCTCTCTCTTCTTAATCTCTCTTCTCAACTTCTATCATTCCTATCCGACCCTTAGTACAGGAATAAAAATGTACACTTATTAACTATATTATATGATTGTGGTTTACTTTCCATCATTATAAATTTTTGTTCTATTTATCCATCTCTATTTAATATTTATTTATGACTAAAAAATATTCATAACATGAGTGATAAAAAATTCTATTAATATAATAAATGAATTATAGGGCATGTTCTATTTATCCATCTTGATGTGAATGTTAGCTGGTATTGCAATTGACAAATCCTGTTACTTCTGTCGAGAGAATGAAAACATTGATCATTTGATGTTTGGTTGTATCGTGGTGAAGCAGATTTGGGTGAAAACTTTACAGTAGATTCATGTCGACCACTATGCGCTTCCCTGGAAGATGAAGTTAATTGGCTTAGCCACGACTACATAGACAAAGGTATAAGAGTAGGTGTGATGAAGACTGTTGTGGCTGAAACGGTGTACTCTTGTTGGAACTACAAGAATGCTATTTGTTTTGAGAACACTAAAGATAGATAACAATACAATTGTAAATAATATCAAAGATGCTATCATACATAGGGGTTGGTATAGTAACAAGTATAGGGATTACGTAGCAAAGCTTATGATGTAATTAGTTTGTGTGGTTGGATCTTGGTGATCACCTTTTATTAACTGTTTTTTGAATTAAATCATCATATTTTATTGATTTAAGAAAAATAAATAAATGAACTCTTCTAATTTATAAATGTAACTCATTTATTACTTTTTTATTATAGATAAATTAGTGGGATACTTTTTTATTATAGATAAATTATGATATGCGTATTTGTTTCTAAAATAAAATAAAAAGGACATGAAAGAAAAATTAAATTATTAAAAATTTTTTTTTAAAGGAGATAATAAATTGGTTATTATAATTCTTTTAATATATAAATATTATTTTTGTTTTTGCATTATTGTCAATAACGTTGTTCCATTATTATTTAATATTTTGATTAGTAACTTCATGTTTATGTTATTATTCAATATTTTGATCAATTATTTTATGTTTCCGTTATTATTCAATATTTTGATTAGTAATTTCATGTTTTCGTTATTATTCAATATTTTGATCAATAATTTCATGTTCTCGTTATTATTCAATATTTTGATAAATAATTTCATGTTTCTGTTATTATTCAATATTTTGATCAGTAACTTCATGTTTCCGTTATTATTCAATATTTTGATTCATGTTCCCCTTATAATTGTTTTATTTTAGTATTTTAAAAAATAATTAGTTATGATTTGGCATAAACAATATTTGGTAAAATCTAAATAGTCGAATATTATTTTGTACGGCATAAACAATATTTAACTTATACATAAATATTATTTTTGTTATCATTAAAGTTACATAATTATTTATTTACTATTTTGTATCTATTATAATAAATATATAAAAAGTAAAGAATTTGGAAAAACCATTTCTATCTTTATGATGTTAAGTTCAAATTTTTCTGGTTCTAGGGTTAGAAGAGTCTATTTTAAGTCTTGCTGTAAAATTATACATTTGGCAATTAATGTTGCTTATGTGTCATACTCATAATTATTTGTAATATTTTTTTCTTAAATTGTACAATTTTGGTTAATGAAAAGACATCCTTTGAGAATCTAAATTATACGTAGAAAATAACACTTTCATTTTAAATTAGCGCTCTCATTAATCTTAAATATTCTCTCCTATTTCCCTTCTCTCCTCATCGTTTTCTCTCTCATTCTTTCCATTTTCTCGAATCCATCTCCCACAATCCCAAAATCCACATCTCTTCTCTTTCCAAGTCTATTTTTTACTCTCCAATTTTTTCTCATTATCTTTCTGATGTTAAGTTTAAATTTTTCTGGTTCTAGGGTTAGAAGAGTCTATTTTAAGTCTTGCTGCAATATTATGCATTTGGAAATTAATGCTGCTTATGTGTCATATTCACAATTATTTGTAATATTTTTTTCTTAAATTGTACAATTTTGGTTAATGATAAGACATCCTTTGAGAATCTAAACTATACGTGGGAAATAGCACTTTCATTTGAAATTAGCGCTCTCATTAATCTTAAATATTCTCTCCTATTTGCCTTCTCTCTCATCGTTTTCTCTCTCGTTCTTTCCATTTTCTCGAATCCCTCTCCCACAGTCCCAAAATCCACATCTCGTCTCCTTCCAAGTCTCTTTTATACTCTCCAATTTTTTTCTCTTTATCTCTATTTTCATATCTTCTGTTCCAATCGATTTTGGTTAATGATTTTTTTCTTTCAAAACCAGATCTATGGTGCAAATAGGAGATGGGGAAGACAATTGAAGAACTCGAACAACAAGAAATGAGAGGGTTGAAATTGATTCTACTTCAAATTGAATCACTTTTCATTAATGTATTTTTTTCTCCAATTTTTTTCTCTTTATCTCTATTCAACTTCAAATTGATTTTGAGATTTTGTTGATTTGGGCTTTTTTTGGAATATGTTTAACGAGATTCTGAAATCTAATACTCTTCTCCTTCCAAGATAGGTATAGCTCCCGCCTCTCCATCCCCAAACAATGGCTCCATGTTCAAGTCCTTTTTTTTATTCTCCAAAATTTTCTCTTTATCTCTATTTTCATATCTTCTCCTCTAATCGCTTTTGATTAATAGTTTTTTCTTCTTTCAAAATCATATCTATGGTGCAAATTGGAGATGGAGAAGACAGTTGAAGAACTTGAAAAACAAGAAATGAGAGGGTTGAAATTGATTCTGCTTCAAATTGATTCGCTTTTGGTTAATGGATTTTTTCTCCAATTTTTTCCCTTTATCTCTATTCAGCTTCAAATTGAATGTGAGCTTTTGTTGATTTAGGGTTTTTTCTGGAATATGTTTTACGGGATTCTGAAATCTATTACTCTTTTCCTTCAAAGCCATGTATAACTATCGCCTCTCCATCCCTAAAGGATGACTCCATTTTCAAGTCTTTTTTTTTATTCTCCAAATTTTTTCTCTTTATCTTTATTTTCATATCTTCTCTTCCAATCCTTTTGGCTAATAGATTTTTTCCACAGTTTCTTTTTCCATTATCTATTTTCCTCTCATTTGTTGTCTCTATTTTTTAGATGCACTATCTGTAACATCCTAAATTCTAGATTAATTATTTTTTTAATTAATTTAGTATAAATATATGAGTCTTTGTAAAGTGTTTGGTATATATGATGTTTTGGTGTTTTGTGTTAGTCCCCGTGACGATATATGATGTGTATTCGTGATGCATTTGTGATGTAATAGCGATAACTTGATGAATAATATGTTTAAGATGATGAATTATGTGGTGTAGGATGGGATAATAATAGGATTTATAATTTAAATAATTAGTTTATAATTATTTAGATTTAATAGTGATTATGTAGAATTCTCTGGATTTAAATAAATAGAATAATATGTGATGTAGAGAAAATAAGGGCATTGCGGTCATTAGTGAAGGATAAGTGAGGGCGTGATGGAAAGTTCATTATTATGGGCTAAGAGGGCAAATTTGATATAAGGAGAAGGTTTGGGATTTTACACGCTCATTATGTACGATAGAATTTGGAAGAACTATGTGGAGAAAAGAGAGCTAGGGCACAAAGAGGCGAGAAGAGCATAGGAATCCCGGTAGAGCATGAAGAGGAATTGATCTCTAGTAATAATCTTAAGATAATGGGAGTTTTATCATTTTTATTATATTTGATTTAAGGTTTAGATGATTTGTAGATTGCCTCAGGTTTTGGTAGATGATGATTTGGTATTGTTTGATGAGAAATTGATGAATTTGTGATGGATAATGACTTATAATTGATGTATAATATAGAATTATAGGTTGTTGATAGACGATCAAACCATGTGATTAGATGGTGTTTTAGGACCTGTAATATGATAAAATCACAGAAGATTTGGACTGGTGTAGTGCAGAAATTGCAACAGGAAAATCATGTTCGCACATCATCGTTGAGCGATGAAAGTAGTGTCGTCGGGCGACACGTGCATTTTTAGTCGTTGCAAGGCGAGGAAGAGGCAATGGAAAAGATGAAAAAATGATGATGCTTCTGTAGTGCGTCGCTTATAGCGTCGTCGCGCGAAGCGGGATCGAAGGGTGCATCGTTAGGTGACGGGGATGTGTCTTCAGATGACGGATGGCAGATTTGGTTGGCTGTGTCAAACAATCTTAAAATGGTCATAACCTTAGTTCTAGAGCTCGGATTGAGATGTCGTTCGAAGTGTTGGATAGCTAACACAATGAACTTTAATTATATGGAGAAAAATGAGACTTAAGTAGTATATCTATCATACCTAAGTTAGAATAAAATTAGGTTCTCCGTGTTGAATCACAATGATGTTTTGTTTATGATGATGCTTTGCTTATGATGATGATGTTATGATGTTGTGTTATTTACTATGATGATGTTATGGTGGTGTGTTGATTACTATGATGATGTTATGATGTTGTGTTAATTACTATGACATTGTGATGATGCTTGTGATGAATCATGAACGGTGATCCGTGTTGACTAGTCGTGGTCGTATTCAATATGTTGAGTCACATCATTGCATTCATGACATAGTTAGGACTTCGGTCTAATGAATTTAGGACTTCGGTCCAACGAAGATGATAGGAAAATTGTCTAGTAAAGGAAATAATCCCATGGTGTAGATTGGGTGCAACGGTGAAGTTCTCTTGTTCCAAGCGGGAATCGATCATATGGTGGGAATCTTTGGAGATAATGATGACTAAGTCATCAGTGAAGTATTGGTACCACATGCACGAGTCTATGACGTTGCATTACATTCTATGTGACATTGCATAATGATTTATTTATGATGTTTGATGATACATTGTGTATGATGATATGTGTACAAGTATTGTTGAAGTTGTGGAAGTGTGAGTATAACATGAAGATATGATGATGTGTGATGCCTTGCTTATGTGCATATTTACCATGTGTATTCCTTATGTCTTATATAATGATTATGATTTACTCACCCTTTATGTTTTAATGTTGCCTCCAAGTGGGTAACACGCAGGTGATCGAGAATAGTCCATAGAAGCATTAGAGGGTAGCTTCAGAGTGCATTTATTTGCTTTTGTTGAATAAAATGAGTCTTTCTCTAATATGTAACATCAGGGTTAGGATCGAATGATTGGAACTTATGTTCTTTGTTTTGTTTTAAGATGTTAAGCCACCCTACGTGGTACTCGAGACGTTTTGATTTATAAGTATGATTTATGAGGTTTGACTAATTTTTATGAAGTACTATAATGAAGTGTTTTGAACTATGATTTCCGCTGCCATGATTCGAAAAACTAAATGTTGATTCTATCTTGTTAAAGATTTTGAAAACTCGTGTTACGGAGCAGGATGTATTGTTGTGAAGTTTTATATGAAGATATGACACCCTTGTTTGGTTATATACTCTGATTTATTTATTAGAATAATTGCGAATACTCCTTGGGTTTAGAAGGGTGTTACATTAGTGGTATCAGAGCATGGTCGGTCTGTCCAGCCAGGCTATTGAGTATGTAGTGTATGATAGTGGAATACTGTCGAGATAATTTATAACCATTGTAACTGTTATTTATGTGAAAAAGAGAAATGGCTAGAAGTAACAATGTTGCACTTGTTGCTGATTTGCAGGTTATTGCTCAAGCTGTACAACATCATCCTAATGATGGATCCCGTGTTTTAGAGACGTTCCATAGGAATCATCCTCCTGTTTTCAAGGGTAGGTTTGACCCTGATGGAGCACAAGTTTGGCTTAAGGAGATTGAGAGAATCTTCTGAGTCATGGATTGCTCAAAGGCGCATAATGTACGGTTTGGTACACATCAATTGGAAGGGGAAGATAATGACTGGTGGGTTGGTACATGTCAGAGACTGGCAACGCTAGGTGAACTGATTACTTGGGCTATGTTCAGCAGGGAGTTCCTGAGGAAGTATTTTCCTGAGCATGTGTGCGAGAAGAAAGAGATTGAGTTTTTGGAGCTGAAACAAGGAATTTTGATTGTGATGGAGTATTCTTTGAAGTTTGTGGAACTAGCAAAGTTTTATATGTATTACAGTGAAGCAATAACTGAGTTCTCAAAATGTATCAAGATTGAGAATGGTTTACGTCTGAAGATCAAACGAGCGATTGGGTATCAGTAGATCCGTGTGATTTTAGAGTTGGTGGATAGTTGTAGAATCTATGAGGAGGAAAATAAAGCTCATTCAGCTCACTATAAGAGTTTGGACGAGAAAAGAGGATGGCAATATCAATATCATAAGAAGCCTTATGATGCCCCAGCTGATAAAGGGAAACAAAAGGCTTATGATGGGAAGAAGACAAGTAGGGGAGGCGATCCTGCTTCTATTAAGTTCTATAGGTATGGTGAACAAGGTCATCGATCCAA
This sequence comes from Vicia faba, assembly GCA_948472305.1. Classification (NCBI taxonomy): domain Eukaryota; kingdom Viridiplantae; phylum Streptophyta; class Magnoliopsida; order Fabales; family Fabaceae; genus Vicia; species Vicia faba. The sequence goes on along the minus strand of OX451739.1, from coordinate 520,133,374 downwards.
TGAATGTGAGAATAAGGTGCTAAGATGCTACAAGTGTGGTAAGTCCGGTCATCGTGCTCCTGAATGCAAGAACGATGGTCCGACTTATTTCAATTGTAGAGAGCAGGGTCATATAAGTACACAGTGTCAGAAACAAGGAATGATGCTACTTCTCAGACCAATGGTAGAGTGTTCACGCTAAGTGGATCAAAGGAACCTAAGAAGGACAACTTGATTCGAGGTACTTGATTTATTAACGATGTTGAATTGGTTGCTATTATTGATACTGGTGCTACTCATTCGTTTATTTTTCTTGAATGTTCTACTAAGTTGGAATTGAAATTGTCTGATATGAATGGTAGTATGGTAATAGATACTCTTGCTAGTGGTTCTGTTACTACTACTTACGTTTGTTTGAAGTTCCCTTTGACTATTTACGACAACAGTTTTGTGATGGATTTGGTGTATCTTCCCTTACACCAAATCGATGTGATTCTTGGAATGAACTGGTTGGAGTTCAACTATGTTTATATCAATTTTTATAATAAGACTTTGAGGTTTCCTAAGTTTGGTGATAATGGAGAATTAATGATGTTAACCACTAAGCAAGTGGACGAAATTTTGAAATATGAAGCCTTGATGTTTGCGATGTTTACGTCGTTGCAAGTTGAGGGTAAAGATGCGAATATGAAATTAATGGTTATCTGTAAATTTCCAGAGGTGTTTACAGATGGCATCAGTAATTTACCTCTTGAACGTGAAGTGGAGTTTTCTATAGATTTGGCGCCAGGTATAAGTCTGGTGTCGATGGCTCCTTATAGAATGTTAGCTTCAAAGCTGAGCGAGTTGAAGAAACAATTGGAAGAGAAGCTCGAGAAGAAGTTTGTTCGACTGAGTGTTTCATTGTGGGGTGCTCTAGTGTTGCTAGTTAAGAAGAAAGATGGAAGTATGAGGTTATGTGTAGATTACAGACAGTTGAATAAAGTAATGATTAAGAACACGTATCCACTACTGAGAATCGATAATTTGATGGATCAATTTGTGGGTGCTTGTGTTTTCAGTAAGATTGACTTGAGCTCGGGTTATCATTAGATTTAAGTTAAACCAAATGATATTCTGAAGACAAATTTTCAAACGAGGTATGACCATTATGAATGCACTATGATTTCGTTTGGTGTATCTAATGCGCCAGGTGTTTTCATGGAGTATATGAATATAACTTTTCATTCTTACTTGGATAAGTTTTTGGTGGTCTTTATTGATGATATTCTGATTTATTCTATGTCAGAAGAATAGCATGATGAGCATTTGCGAATGGTGTTACAAGTGTTGAAGGAAAATAAATTGTATGCAAAGTTGTCAAAGTGTGAATTTTGGCTAAAGGAAGTTATTTTTCTTGGGCATGTGATTTCTAGTGGTGGAATTGTTGTGGATCCTTCTAAAGTTGATGCTGTATTGCAATGGGAGGCTGCAAAGTCTGCAACCGAGGTTTGAATTTTTCTTAGTTTGGCAGGTTACTATCAAGGGTTCATTGAAGGGTTTTCTAAGTTGACATTGTCGTTGACTCAGTTGACTTGAAAGGGTCAAGCTTATGTGTGGGACGTTGCATGTGAAGAAAGTTTTATAGAATTAAAGAAGAGGTTGACGAATGCTCTGGTCGGATCCTTGGTGATCACCTTTTATTAACTATTTTTTTGAATTAAATCATTATATTTTATTGGTTCGAAATAAATAAATAAATTCTTTTAATTTATAAATGTAACTCATTTATTATTTTTTTACTATAGATAAATTAGTGGAATACTTATGCATATGCACATTTGTTTCTAAAATAAAATAAAAATGACATGAAAGAAAAATTAAATTATTCAATTTTTTTTTTAAAAGAGATAATAAATCGGTTCCTATAATTCTTTTAATATATAAATATTATTTTTGTATATAAATATTATTTTTGTTTTTGCATTATTTTCAATAACGTTGTTCCATTATTATTTAATATTTTGATTAGTAACTTCATGTTTATGTTATTTTTCAATATTTTGATCAATTATTTTATGTTTCCGTTATTATTCAATATTTTGATCAGTAATTTCATGTTTTCATTATTATTCAATATTTTGAACAATAATTTCATGTTCTCATTATTATTCAATATTTTGATCAGTAATTTCATGTTTCTGTTATTATTCAATATTTTAATCAGTAACTTCATGTTTCCGTTATTATTCAATATTTTGATCCATGTCCCATTATAATTGTTTTATTTTAGTATTTTTAAAAATAATTAATTATGATTGGGCATAGACAATATTTGGTAAATTCTAAATAGTAGAATATTATTTTGTACGGCATAAACAATATTTAACTTATGCATAAATATTATTTTTGTTATTAATAAAGTTACATAATTATTTATTTACTATTTTGTATCTATTATAATAAATATATATAAAGTAAAATATTTGGAAAAACCATTTCTATCTTTCTGATGTTAAGTTCAAATTTTTCTGGTTCTAGGGTTAGAAGAGTGTATTTTAAGTCTTGCTGTAAAATTATGCATTTGACAATTAATGTTGCTTATGTGTCATACTCATAATTATTTGTAATATTTTTTTCTTAAATTGTACAATCTTGGTTAATGAAAAGACATCCTTTGAGAATCTAAACTATACGTGGGAAATAACACTTTCATTTGAAATTAGCACTCTCATTAATCTTAAATATTCTCTCCTATTTCCCTTCTCTCTCATCGTTTTCTCTCTCATTCTTTCCATTTTCTCGAATCCATCTCCCACAGTCCCAAAATCCACATCTCTTCTCCTTCCAAGTCTCTTTTTTTACTCTCTAATTTTTCTCTTTATCTTTCTGATGTTAAGTTTAAATTTTTTCTGGTTCTAGGGTTAGAAGAGTCTATGTTAAGTCTTGCTGCAATATTATGCATTTGGAAATTAAAGCTGCTTATGTGTTATACTCACAATTATTTGTAATTTTTTCTTCTTAAATTGTACAATTTTGGTTAATGAAAATACATCCTTTGAGAATCCAAACTATACGTGGGAAATAATACTTTCATTTGAAATTAGCGCCCTCATTAATCTTAAATATTCTCTCCTATTTCCATTCTCTCTCATCGTTTTCTCTCTCATTCTTTCCATTTTCTCGAATCCCTCTCCCACAGTCCCAAAATCCACATCTCTTCTCTTTCCAAGTCTCCTTTTTTACTCTCCAATTTTTTCTCTTTATCTTTATTTTCATATCTTCTGTTCCAATCGATTTTGGTTAATGATTTTTTTTCAAAACCAGATCTATGGTTCAAATCGGAGATGGGGAAGACAATTGAAGAACTCGACCAATAAGAAATGAGAGGGTTGAAATTGATTCGCTTTTCATTAATGGATTTTTTTTCTTCAATTTTTTCTCTTTATCTCTATTCAGCTTCAAATTGATTATGAGATTTTGTTGATTTTGGGTTTTTTTGAAATATGTTTAACGGGATTCTGAAATCTAATACTTTTCTCCTTCCAAGCTAGGTATAGCTCCCTCCTCTTCATCCCCAAATGATGGCTCCATGTTCAAGTCCTTTTTTTTATTCTCCAAATTTTTCTCTTTATCTCTATTTTCATATCTTCTCCTCTAATCGCTTTTGATTAATAGTTTTTTCTTCTTTCAAAATCATATCTATGGTGCAAATTGGAGATGGAGAAGACAGTTGAAGAACTTGAACAACAAGGAATTAGAGGGTTGAAATTGATTCTGCTTCAAATTGATTCGCTTTTGGTTAATGGATTTTTTTCTCCAATTTTTTCTCTTTATCTCTATTCAGCTTCAAATTGAATGTGAGCTTTTGTCGATTTAGGGTTTTTTCTGGAAAATGTTTTACGAGATTCTGAAATCTATTACTCTTCTCCTTCAAAGCCATGTATAACTATCGCTTCTCCATCCCTAAATGATGGCTCCATGTTCAAGTCTCTTTTTTTTATTTTCCAAATTTTTTTCTCTTTATCTTTATTTTCATATCTTCTCTTCCAATCCTTTTGGCTAATAGATTTTTCCACAGTTTCTTCTTCCATTATCTATTTTCCTCTCATTTGTTGTTTCTTATTTTTAGATGCACTATCTGTAACACCCCGAATTCTAGATTAATTATTTATTTAATTAATTTAGTATAAATATATGAGTCTTTGTGAAGTGTTTGGTATATATTATGTTTTGGTGTTTGTGTTAGTCCCCGTGACAGTATATGATGTGTATTCTTGATGCATTTGTGATGTAATAGCAATGACTTGATGAATAAGATGTTTAAGATGATGAATTATGTCATGTAGGATTGGATAATAATAGGATTTATAATTTAAATAATTAGTTTAGAATTATTTAGATTTAATAGTGATTATGTAGAATTATTTGGATTTAAATAAATAGAATAATATGTGATGTAGAGAAAATAAGGGCATTGCAGTCATTAGTGAAGGATAAGTGAGAGCATGATGAAAAGTTCATTATTAGGGGATAAGAGGGAAATTTTGATATAAGGAGAAGTTTTGGGATTTTACACGCTCATTATGTACGATAGAATTTGGAAGAACTCTGGAGAAAAGAGAGCTAGGGCACAAAGAGGCGAGAAGAGCATAGGAATCCCGGTAGAGCATGAATAGGAATTAATCTCTAGCAATAATCTTAAGATAATGGGAGTTTTATCATTGTTATTATTATATTTGATTTAAGGTTTAGATGATTGGTAGATTGCCTTAGGTTTTGGTAGATGGTGATTTGGTATTGTTTGATGAGAAATTAATGAATTCATATTGGATAATGACTTATAATTGATGTATAATATATAATTATAGGTTGTTGATAGACGATGAAACCATGTGATTAGATGGTGTTTTAAGACCTGTAATATGATGAAATCACAGAAGATTTGGACTGGTGTAGTGCAAAAATTGCAACAGGAAAATCATATTAGCACATCATCGTCGAGCGATGAAAGTAGTGTCGTCGGGCGACACATGCATTTTTAGTCGTCGCAAGGCGAGGAATAGGACTTCGGTCCAACGAAGATGAGAGGACAATTGTCTAGTAAAGGCAATAATCCCATAGTGTAGATTGGGTGAAATAGTGAAGTGCTCTTGTTCCAAGTGGGAATCGATCATATGGTGGGAATCTTTGGAGATAATGATGACTAAGTCATCAGTGAAGTATTGGTGCCACATGCATAAGTCTATGACGTTGCATTACATTCTAAGTGACATTTCATAATGATTTATTTATGATGTTTGATGATACATTGTGTATGATGATATGTGTACGTGTATTGTTGAAGTTGTGGAAGTGTGAGTATAACATGAAGATATGATGATGTGTGATGCCTTGCTTATGTGCATATTTACCATGTCTATTCCTTATGTCTTATATAATGAATATGATTTACTCATCCTTTCTGTTTGAATGTTGCCTCCACATTGGTAACGTCCAGGTGATCGAGAATAGTCCGTAGAAGCATTAGAGGGTAGCTTTAGAGTGCGTTTATTTGCTTTTGTTGAATAAAAGAGGTCTTGCTCTGATATGTAACATCGGGGCTGGGGCTGAATGATTGAAACTTATGTTCTTTGTTTTGTTTTAAGATGTTGAGTCACCCTACGTGGTACTCAAGATGTTTTGATTTATAAGTATGAGTTATGAAGTATGACTAATTTTTATGAAGTACTATAATGAAGTGTTTTGAACTATGATTTCCACTGTCATGATTCGAAGCACTAAATATTGATTTTATCTTGTTAAAGATTTTGAAAACTCATGTTACAGAGCAGGATGTATTGTTGTTAAGTTTTATATAAAGATGTGACACCTGTGTTTGGTGATATACTCTGATTTATTTATTAGAATAATTGTGAATACTCCTTGGGTTTAGAAGGGTGTTACATTAGTGGTATCAGAGCCTGGTCGGTCTGTCCAGCCAGGCTATTGAGTCTGTAGTGTATGATAGTGGAATACTTTCGAGATAATTTCTAACCATTGTAACTGTTATTTATGTGAAACAGAGAAATGGCTAAAAGTAACAATGTTGCACTTGTTGTTGATTTGCAGGTTGTTTCTCAAGTTGTGCAACATCGTCCTAATGATGGATCCCGTGTTTTAGATACGTTCAGAGGAATCATCCTCCTGTTTTCAAGGGTAGGTTTGACCCTGCTGGAGCACAAGTTTGGCTTATGGAGATTGAGAGAATCTTCCGAGTCATGGATTTCTCAGAGGCGCATAAGGTGTGGTTTGGTACACATTAATTGGAAGGGGAAAATAATGACTGGTGGGTTGGTACTCGTCGGAGACTAGAAACGCTAGGTGAACTGATTACTTGGGTAGTGTTCAGCAGGAAATTTCTGAGGAAGTATTTTCCTGAGCATGTGTGCGAGAAGAAAGAGATTGAGTTTTTGGAGGTGAAACAAGGAAGTTTGATTGCGACAAAGTATTCTTTGAAGTTTGTGTAAGTAGTAAAGTTTTATATATATTACAGTGAAGCAATAACTGAGTTCTCAAAATGTATCAAGATTGAGAATGGTTTACGTCCGAAGATCAAACGAGCGATTGGGTATCAGTAGATCCGTGTGATTTTAGAGTTGGTGGATAGCTGCATAATCTATGAGGAGGAAAATAAAGCTCATTCAGCTCACTATAAGAGTTTGAACGAGAAAAGAGGAAGGAAATATCAATATCGTAAGAAGCCTTATGATGCCTCAGCTGATAAAGGGAAATAGAAGGCTTATGATGGGAAGAAGACAAGTAGGGGAGGAGATCCTGCTTTTATCAAGTGCTATAGGTATGGTGAGCAAGGTCATCGATCCAATGAATGTGAGAATAAGGTGCTGAGGTGCTACAAGTGTGGTAAGTCTGGTCATCGTGCTCCTGAATGCAAGAACGATGGTCCGACTTATTTCAATTGTAGAGAGCAGGGTCATATCAGTACCCAGTGTCAGAAACAAGGAAGGATGTTACTGCTCTGATCAATGGTAGAGTGTTCACGCTGAGTGGATCAGAGGAACCTAAGAAGGACAACTTGATTCGAGGTACTTGATTTATTAATGATGTTGAATTGGTTGCTATTATTGATATTGGTGCTACTCATTTGTTCATTTTTCTTGAATGTGCTACTAAGTAGGAATTGAAATTGTCTGATATGAATGGTAGTATGGTAATAGATACTCTTGCTAGTGGTTCTGTTACTACTACTTAAGTTTGTTTGAAGTTCCCTTTGACTATTTACAACAAGAGTTTTGTGATGGATTTGGTGTATCTTCCCTTACACCAAATCGATGTGATTCTTGGAATGAACTGGTTGGAGTTCAACTATGTTTATATCAATTTTTATAATAAGACTTCGAGGTTCCCTAAGTTTGGTGATAATGGAGAATTAATGATGTTAACCACTAAGCAAGTGGATGAAATTTTGAAAGATGAAGGCTTGATGTTTGCGTCGTTTCAAGTTGAGGGTAAAGATGCAAATATGAAATTAATGGTTGCCTGTGAATTTCCAGAGGTGTTTACAGATGGCATCAGTAATTTACCTCTTGAACGTGAAGTGGAGTTTTCTATAGATTTGGCGCCAGGTATAAGTCTGGTGTCGATGGCTCCTTATAGAATGTTAGCTTTAAAGCTAAGTGAGTTGAAGAAAAAATTGGAAGAAAAGCTCGAGAAGAAGTTTGTTTGACCGAGTGTTTCACTATGGGGTACTCCAGTGTTGCTAGTTAAAAAGAAATATGGAAGTATGAGGTTGTGTGTATATTACAGACAATTGAATAAAGTAACGATTAAGAACATGTATCTACTACCGAGAATCGATGATTTGATGGATCAGTTGGTGGGTGCTTGTGTTTTCAGTGAGATTGAATTGAGGTTGGGTTATCATTAGATTCGAGTTAAACCAAATGATATTCTGAAGATAGATTTTCGAACGAGGTATGGCTATTATGAATACCCTATGATGTCGTATGGTGTATCTAATGCGCCAGGTGTTTTCATGGAGTATATGAATATAACTTTTCATTATTACTTGGATAAGTTTGTGGTAGTCTTTATTGACGATATTCTGATTTATTCTATGTCAGAAGAAGAGCATGCTGAGCATTTGCGAATGGTGTTGCAAGTGTTGAAGGAAAATAAATTGTATGCAAAGTTGTCAAAGTGTGAATTTTGGCTAAAGGAAGTTATTTTTCTTGGGCATGTGATTCCTAGTGGTGGAATTATTGTGGATCCTTCTAAAGTTGATGCTATATTGCAATGGGAGGCTCCAAAGTCTGCAACTGAGGTTTGAATTTTTCTTAGTTTGTCAGGTTACTATCAAGGGTTCATTGAAGGATTTTCTAAGTTGACATTGTCGTTGACTCAGTTGACTTGAAAGGGTCAAGCTTATGTGTGGGACGTTGCGTGTGAAAGAAAGTTTTATAGAATTAAAGAAGAGGTTAACGAATGCTCCGGTGTTGATTTTTCCTAACCCGGGTGAGTCTTTTGTGGTGTATTACGATGAGTCTAAGATGGGACTTGGTGGTGTGCTAATGCAGAATGGACAAGTTGTTGTTTATGCTTCTAGACAACTCAGAGTTCATGAAAGGAATTATCCTACACATGACTTAGAGCTAGCAGCAGTGGTGTCTGTGTTAAAGATTTGGAGACATTATCTTTTTGGTTCTAAATTCGAAGTGTTCAGTGATCATAAGAGTTTTAAGTACTTATTTTACTAGAAAGAATTGAATATGAGACAGAGAAGGTGGCTTGAATTGTTGAAAAATTATGACTTTAATTTGAGTTACCATCCTGGTAAGGCAAATGTAGTTGCTGATGCATTAAGTAGGAAGTCACTACATATGTCGATGCTTATGGTTCGAAAGTTGGAAATGATCGAGCAATTCAGAGACACGAGCTTAGTGTGTGAAGAGACTTTCAGTGGTGTGAAGTTAGGAATGTTGAAACTGACTAGCGGTATAATAGAAGAAATCTTAAAAGGTCAGAATTTTGATTTGAGGTTAGTCGATCAATTAACTTTGATTAACCAGTGAAAAGGAGATAAGCTTAGAGTTGATGATAATGGTGTAATGATGTTTGGCAACTGAGTGTATGTTTCGGATATCCCATAACTTAAGAAGAGTATTTTGGAGGAAGGACATAGGAGCAGGTTGAGTATTCATCTCGATGATATGAAGATGTATCAAGACTTGAAGCAATTATTTTGGTGGCCTGGTATGAAGAAGGAGATCGCTAAATTTTTTATGCTTGTTTGACTTATCAGAAGTCGAAAATTAAACATCAGAAGCCTATGGGTCTTATGCAACCATTGAGTATTCCATAATGGAAGTGGGACAATGTTTCCTTGGACTTTGTGTCGGGTTTGCCGAAGACTGCTAAAGGCAATGATTCGATTTGGGTGATTATGGATAGGTATACTAAGTTGGCTCATTTCTTACAGATGAATGTCGATCATCCTATGGAGAAGTTAGTTGAGATGTATATTGAAGAAATTGTGAAATTTCATGGAATACCCTCGAGTATCATTTCGGATAGAGATCCAAGGTTTACATCGAAATTTTGGACAGTTTGCAGAATTCCTTTGGTAAGTTGAGATTGAGTTCTGCATATCATCCTCATATGGATGGACAGGAGGAAAGAACTATTCAGTCTTTAGAATATTTGTTGAGGGCTTATGTGCTAGAACAAGGAGGAGCTTGGGATAGTCACTTGCCATTGATTGAATTTACTTATAATAATAGTTTCCATTCTAGTATTAGAATGGTGCCATATGAAACGTTGTACGGTAGGAGGTGTAGGACTCCATTGTGTTGGTTGGTATGAGTTCGACAAGAGTTATGTGCTAGGACCTGAGGTTGTGCAATAGAAAAATGCAAAGATAAAGATGATCCAAGAGAAGATGAAGGCTTCTCAGAGTCGTCAAAAGAGTTATCATGATAAGAGGAGAAAGGACCTTGAGTTCAAGAAAGACGATCATGTATTTTTGAGAGTTACTCCGGTAATCGATGTTGGTAGAGTTTTGAAGTCAAGGAGGAAACTTATGTCGCATTTTGTTGGTCCGTATTAGATATCATAGAAAATATGTGAGGTGGCTTATCAGATTACTTTTCCACCGTCACTTGCAAATCTGCATGACATGTTTCATGTGTCTTAGTTGAGAAAGTTTATTCTGAATCCTTCGCATGTGATTGAAATGGATGGTGTACAAGTGAGAGATAACTTGATTGTTGAGGCGTTACCATTGCAAATAGAAGGACAAAAGGTGAAGCAATTGTGAGGAAATGACATTTCCTTAGTAAAGGTATTATGGGGAGAACCAACTGGTGAAAGTTGGACTTGGGAACACAGAGATCATATGAGAGATTCTTATCTGATGTAGGTAATTTTCTAGGGAGAAAATTCTTTTAAGTGGGGGAGAGTTATAACACTCTGAATTCTAGATTTATTATTTATTTAATTAATTTAGCGTAAATATATGAGTCTCTGTGAAGTGTTTGGTATATATGATGTTTTGGTGCTTTGTGTTAGTCCCTGTGACAGTATATGATGTGTATTTATGATATATCTGTGATGCAATAGTGATGACTTGATAAATAAGATGTTTAAGATGATGAATTGTGTTGTGAGGATGGGATAATAGTAGGACTTAGAATTTAAATAATTAGTCTAGAATTATTTAGATTTAATAGTGATTATGTAGAATTATTTAGATTTAAATAAATAGAATAATATGTGATGTAGAGAAAATAAGGGCATTGTGGTCATTAATGAAGGATAAGCGAGGGCGTGATGGGAAGTTCATTATTGGTAGCCTAAGAGGTAAAATTTGGTATAAGGGGAAGGTTTGGGATTTTACACGCTCATTATGTACGATAGAATTTGGAAGAACGTTGTGAAGAAAAGAGAGCTAGGACACAAAGAAGCAAGAAGAGCATAGGAATCCCGGTAGAGCATGAAGAGGAATTGATCTTTAGAAATAATATTAAGGTAAGAAGATTTTTATCATTGTTATTATATTTGATTTAAGGTTTAGATGATTGGTAGATTGCCTTAGGTTTTGGTAGATGGTGATTTGGTATTGTTTGATGAGAAATTGATGAATTGGTGATGGATAATGACTTATAATTGATGTATAATGAGTATAGAATTATAGGTTGTTGATAGACGATGAAACCCTGTGATTAGACAGTGTTTTAGGACCAATAATGTGATGAAATCGTATAAGATTTTGACTGGTGTAGTGCAGAAATTGCAATAGGAAAATCATGTTCGCGCATAATCGTCGGGCGATGAAAGTAGTGTCGTCAGGAGACACATGCATTTTTGGTTATCACTAGGAGAGGAAGAGGCAATGGAAAAGGTGGAAAAAGGATGACGCTTCTGGAGTGTGTCGCTTTTAGCATCGCCGGGAGAAGCAAACGTGAATGATGCGTCGCTAGGCGGTGGGGATGTGTCACCAAGCGACAGATGGCAGATTTGGTTGGTTGTGTCAAACAATCTTAAAATGGTAATAACTTTAGTTATGGTGCTCGAATTGAGGCGTCGTTTGAAGTGTTGGATAGCTAACAGAACGAACTTTAACTATGTCGAGAAAAATGAGACTTAAGGAGTATATCTCTGAGACCTAAGTTAAAATAGAATTAGGTTCCTCGCGTTGAATCACAATGATGTTTTGTTTATGATAATTCTTTGCTTATGATGATGATGATGATATGATGTTGTGTTGATTACTATGATGATGTTATGGTATTGTGTTAATTACTATGATGACGTTATCATATTGTGTTGATTACTATGGCGTTATGATGATGCATGTTGACTAGCCGTAGTCGTATTAAAAATGTTGTAGCACATTGTTGTACCCCAAAATTTTCCCTCCCATAATCTTCAAAGTTTTGCCAGGCATCACCTCAAATGGTTCAAAGTCTACTCAAGGGCTACACAGTCAACCATCCTCCTAAGCCAGTCAAATTAGGGTTTTGGTTCCTGCAAGGAAGTTGAGGTTTTCAAGGGATCAATCAAGTCCCATATGCTCATACACATTGTCAAGCACCTACATGTCAAGTTTCAAGGCTCACAAGGTCAAGTTGCACAGTCAAAAACCCTAATTGCTCAACAGTCAACTGTAGGGGCAAAATGGTCATTTGGCAGTCAAAAGTCAAATTTTGGTCAACATCTTATTTTGAAGCCACAATCATCATTTGGTCAAGCCTTGACCATGATTTCACAAGAATGGCTCAAAAATCATCAAGGTGTCAAAAGTTTCTATTTTTGGACAGCTGAAAAGTCAACTGTAACTTGACCAAGGCATAACTTCTTCATGGTTTATCAGAAAAATTCCATCCAAAGCTCATTTTGAAGAGGATGACATTTCCTACAACTCATCTTCACACTTCAAGTCCAAGAAATGCTCTCATAAAAAGTTATCAATTTCAACATTATAGGTCATTTTCAAAAGTCAACAAAAAAGGACTTTAAGTCAAAGACCATAACTTGAGATTGGTAAATCAAAATGACATGGGACAAAAGAAATTGGTTAGAGGACTTCAAGACCTTTCCAAAATGTCCCAGAACATGTTCATATCTTCAAAATTGAGCAAGATATGCATTGGAGAAGTTGGGAAATTTTTGTGAAATGGCCAAAATCAATTATCCTTGAAACTTCATTTTTGACAAAAGGGCCCCACTCTTTCCACTTGTTTCAGCTTGGCCATGCTTCCCACGTGTCCCACAAATTATTTCAAGATTTAAAATTAATTCTTCCATTTTTATTTAATTTTATTGGATTTAATTCATTTTAAATCTTTTTAAATCAAATAAAAATCAAGAAAATTAATTAAAGGATATATTTTGTGTTGAATAGCTTTGAATCACCATCATGACCATTCCAAATTCGTGCAAAGGGCTAAATCAGGCAAGAATTCAAATTTTGGCACAAAGATGGAAAGTGTTTCAATGGAGTTCATGGCAAATCTCAAGCATGAATGCAAGGCTTCAAGGCCCTTAATTCAGATCAAAACTCAATACATAAGACATATGCAAGCCATCACAAACAGGGTCACGACCTAAAAAGCTCCAAAACAGCCATACACTTTTCAAAGATTTCAAAGAAAAAAAGAGAAACTGAAAACCTAGTTGCAGCGCCTCTCAAGCCTCCATTCCAATCCAAACACATTCCTGGTATCCCAAGGAAGCTTTTGCAATCAAAAACCAATCCAAACGTGCCCAGAATCTTAGAACTCAGGCCAAACGGTTTGCATTTTGTTCTTGAATTCTATATAATCATTCATGCGTTTTTGACATTTTTTTTGAATTGATTTATACTCATAGGGACATTCTGAAGCTTTTGGTATCAGTCAATTGAACTATAGCATCCTATATCAAAAACTGCCATTGTTGGACATTAGGTTTCCAGAAGCTCAAATTTAGGCGTTTCCTCACATGGAAAAATTAGGCCACCAAAATGGTACCTTTGAAATCGTGACATCCAAACGAACACAACCATGGCCTCGCGCTCAATTTATGTTCAAGCATGTGCTAATCGCTATTATTTGCAGGCCTGTGTTTAGTGGGGGTTTAAAACCCCCGCTATTTCATTCATGTTACAGGTACAAACGGAGAAGAAGGCTGAGGTGTCCAGGCGTGAGTGGAAGGTTCAAATCCACGCGCGCATTTTTTTGTTTTTTAGCATATAATGTTTTTATTCTATATAATATTTCGTTTCCATGTTATTTACAAACGCGTGCAACAGATCAGATGGTAGGAAGGTGGTTTGGTAAACGCTGGGACCTGGGTTCGATTCCCAGGTCCCCTCACAATTCCCATATTATTTTTCATTTGACTTTCCTATGCAGCGCTCCAAGGAAGGTTCATCATAGGCCTCACAGATCCAACAAGCCGGTGTCTTCAAGGCATATCCAAAGGCCACAAAAGAGGCTTACCATATGCTTCAGTCAATGGATGCACACGCAAGCAGGAAAAGTCAACGAGGCCTTGCCTCAAAGGGCCTGAATTCCAGCATTTCACCCCCCTTTCTGGCCCAGCACCCCCTCCATTTTGGTTCATTATTTTTTTTCATTTTATTTTTTCAATTTAATTTCTAACTTTTTATTTTATTTTATTTATTATTAGTAATTAATCAATTAGCCACTTTCATAAAAAACCAAAAAAAATAGAATTAACACTTTTATTATTATTATTTTTTTATTTTGTAAATAAATCATAATTGAATTAGTTTTTTTAATTAGGCCATTTTAACATTCTTTTTAATAATTAAAATAGATTTAGATTTAGGTTAACCTAGAATTTTATTTCTTTTTCTACTTTATTTCATAAAAAACATACAAAACCAAAAATATTTTCTTTTAATTAAATTAAATTAATTAGTTATTAATTAGTTTCCATTTCATTTTAATTCTAAAAAAGACCAAAAAAATTAATTTCCTTTTCTAAAAAAAGGGTCAACACCCTTAGATTTTCCCGATTAATTTATTCGCGCGCATTTAGTTTGTTCGATTATTATGTAATTTCTCCGGACATGTAATAGTAATTAGGACTTTTTACCGTTTTTTTATTTTCCGTACTTATTTACCTAAAACGTGTATTTGTAATTTTTTGCCTTGCCTTCGAAATGTGGTCGTCGAGTATATGACGTTTTAGTAAGTCCTTATGTCCATGACATGATCCAATTGCCTCGAAACGGTTGCCTCGGATTTAAAAAGGATCAATGACATAAGGGTAGCTTCTAAGGTGTCCTACTGTTGCTCTGGTGACCACACTGTCCCTACAAACGAATTGACCCGAACACCTCCAACGGTGGTGCTACTCACCTCTCAATGGTGGGATGGCACTACCTTAAGGACATTTACACAGCCTAATTCCTTAGGGTAGGTAGATGACTCATAGATACTTGCTCTTTTCAAAAACAAATCAAAACTCTTTTCACACCGACACTTTTCAAAAAGCTTTCAAAACAATTTTTCAAACACTCTTGAGGACTGATACAAGAGTTATTTAGAAATCTTTAAACGAAAATTTTTCAAACCCACTCACAATTGAAAAGCAAACACTTTTGAAAACATAATGAGCAAGTATCTAAGAGCCCATGGATAACCATGGATAGAAAGGGTGCTAACACCTTCCCTTTCTATAAATCTACCTCCCGAACCGAGAAACTAATCTCATAAGGAATTTTGCTGTGCTTTTGTCCTGTCCATGTTGGAGAAAATAAAAGACGGTGGCGACTCTTGCTTCCGCGACATTTCGTGAGCCAGCGTTAAACAGTCAGTTCCAGATCCACCGATCACAGAACTGGCGACTCTGCTGGGGACAATAAAAGTGAGGTATACCTTAGGAATAGTTCATCATCATGTTTTCAATTGCTTGATCTGTTTGCTTTAATATTATGGGCCTGTTTTCGGAGTTACATAGATCCTAACCCGGATCTGGGGATACCCTGTTAGGTAGCATAAGCTGTGAGGGACCTGTCCGGCGTAGACCGACATGGGTGAAGCAGTAGCTACGTTGGTGTGGCACCTTGGTCTGTACCGATATCCCTTGTGTCGCAACGAGGAGAATATGGGTCTTCTGAGGAGTCATTAAGTACCAACCGACCTTAGAACCTTAAATGACCCATCTTGGCCAATAGAACAGTAGCAGTATGCTACACCCATTGAGGCTAAAATCTCGCGATGGTTCTGGCCGCAAGAAAAGATTGCGATGCTGGAGTTATGACCGATTGAGGGTAGTCAGTGATATTGGGATCCTCTAGAACCCGGTTACTTCTGATAGGACAGGTCTTAACCAACAAACTGAAAGAGGGTAATACCTAGACCCCATGCTGGCCTAAACTCTAAAGGCTCTCTGTGTGACTTGTGTGCCTTCTAACTTGAATTATTTGCACGTACTTGTTACCTAACACATGAGTTTCTTGCAGGGTTTGTTTACAGTCCTTAATCTGGACTCATAACCGGGTTACATATATTACTCCACGCATATCATAACATCATACCATCATACCATTGCATGCATCCTATATAAGGACTAATCCATTTCAAGGACCTCAAAGGTTTTGTGATGCAGGTCATGATGAACCAACATGTCTAACAAGGGGAAAAGGGGATTTATTTTCCTCTAGCCAAGGTTGTCAGGGGCTATGACCCACTCGATATGGTGAGCCTTTGACCCTTGAAGAAGGACTCTCAACAACATGAAGTTCCTTCAATCAAGCTACCAGTTTCCACCTCTAACAATTTTTCTTGTTTACCCCGCGAGGTCCTTGAAAACATTGCATGCATATCATACATATCATTGCATTACAGGTACCCTCATTGCAGGTCACTTACCTTTGTCGCTGTTTATTTCAGCAATGGCTTCCCTACAAGATAACCAGGGTCTTCATGCTCAAGAGACTCAGTTCAGGGAGATCTTTCTAAGCCTATCCAAGGGGCAGGAAGAGTTAAGGACACTCCTCATGGGGAATCTGGCCAAGAAAGGTCCCGAGGATGACAAGGACGAACGGCTGAAACGCCTACAAGCTGAGGTAGATACAATGAAAACCCATATGCTGGGGCAAAGGGCTCTCATCCAAGGTTTAGCTCGGGAGCAAGAAGAGTTGAGGACCATGATCAGTCAACTCCACCAAGACAGATCCAACATGAAGCAACCAGCCCGAGTCAGGGACCAGGTCTTTGATCAGCTTCCAAGAGGACAAGAGTCTGGTATGGTGAAGAATGTACCTCTCCAAATTGCTACTACTTCACAAGCCCAACATCAACCTCGCCCAGAGCAACATGTTGATCAAAGTAAGCCAAGCAGGTCCAAGAGGCAATTCACCCAGCTTAACATGCCGCTGTTTCAAGCCTTGCAACACCTGTTGAGGTTGAATCTGATTACACTAAGGGCTCCTCCCCGGAACCCCAACATCTCTGCTCCTAACTATCATCCCGATAGAAGATGTACATACCACTCTGATAGTCCTGGACATGACACTGCCGACTGATGGGCTCTGAAGAACAAGGTCCAGGATCTGATTAATGAAGGAGTAGTGGATTTCACTCAAGTGGGTCAGGCCGAGTGCTTCTACCATCCTTACAGGGTTCACCATTTGAAGTAACAAGCCCTGAGATGAGAAGACTTTTGTTTATTAGAAATTTCAAGTTGTAATTTTCTTTTGATTGTTCAAACATTTATTCATGTTAAACATTGTTATTTCATTAATGCATCGCATATGTCTGTTTTGAAGCAATATATTCGCATTCGCTATACTCAAACTGCTTTCATTTTTGATGTCAACTCTCAATTAATAATTCTAAGCCTCTTGAGGGAGGATGACGAAAATGATACCACAATTTTTACAGTATGCTTTTGAACAGACCCCGCTGATGAGGTACATGCATTGTTTCAATCCCTAAACACTGGAGTTATAAGGAAGATAATCCCTCGTCAACCCCTCTGAGCCAAAGAAGTAGGAGTTTCTCTTTTCGAAAATTAAAACCCTTAATCATAACCTGGGGGCAGGGTAGTTCTCTCAGTTGATCCAAGTGCACAACGAATAGCACCAAAGAAGTCCTTACAAAACAAAAGACAGTGATGGTTCCGAATAATCATAAAGACGGGCAGTCATCATCTCTCAAAAAAATGAAAACCCATTAAGTCAAAACCTATGAAGGAGACTTACAAAAACTGGGGCATCCCGCTGACTGTAAATACAAAAAGAAACAGTTCAGGCAAAAACAGGGATAACGAAATCAAAAAAGAAAGAGGTCCTACAAACCCTCAACAAAAAAAAGGGAATGACTGCCTATTCCAAATAAACTGTCAATATCCGAACCATCACCAGTATATCAGGACGAAGACTCAAACAAGGTCTAACGCACGATCAACTGAGTTTAGGTTTGAAGAACACCACGAAGAGCGGGTGGGTACAAATATAATTTGAGCCTTTATCCTTTGTTTCTTAAACCGTGAACCAGGCCACGTTATAACCCTTAAAAAGTCCTAGCTGAAGCATGGGTTAGTTCGAAAGCATACTGTTACGAAAGGTATCCTGACTCCTTAGGGCTTGCTGTAAAATCTTGAGTTGACATCACATTGTTACTGAAAAATGCATTTTCAAAAACTTCAAGACAGACATAAGCTTTGCATTTATAATATAACATTGCTTGCATATGACTATTTGTTTGAACAGCAGAGAAATTCGCACGACGAATATCCAGTGAACAAAAGTCTT
This sequence comes from Vicia faba, assembly GCA_948472305.1. Classification (NCBI taxonomy): domain Eukaryota; kingdom Viridiplantae; phylum Streptophyta; class Magnoliopsida; order Fabales; family Fabaceae; genus Vicia; species Vicia faba. The sequence goes on along the minus strand of OX451739.1, from coordinate 520,115,148 downwards.
CTCAACAAAGAGGTCACCTCAAATGGAGAAAACACCTCCAATCAAGGGGCATGGCATGATCAGTGTCCATCATCTGGGGCAGTCCAGTCAAGATTCGGAGAATCTCTCAAAAGGCCAACCAACTTGGGACAAATCTCCATCTGGATCACCAGGGGCATTGGACGATCAAACGAAGATCTTTTGGTAGCACGGCAAAACACTTCTGACAGGGGCAACTCCCTACATTCTGAGAGCATGGACATAGTCGGAAAAAAATACTACGCATAATCAAAGACCCGCTAGGTTGACACACCTAGGCAAAAACAAGGGTTTCCCGACGAACCAAAAGGGTTCGGGCAAAATAAGGGATGAAAATGAAAAAAAATCTGTACACCCGACAAGTCGAAAACCTGAAAGGGCGGCTTGGGCAAAAAAGGGTATCCCGGTGGGCTGAAAACCCGAAAGGGTGGTCCAGGCAAAAATTAGGGATCAAAGCGTACGACTATGTCCCTTCATCTCGTCACTTGCCTACCAAAAGAAGATTTGTCAATCGGCAGTCACCAAGCACCTCTACAGGGTATCTTCTTCTCCCACATCAGAAACAGGGGCAATAATGAGTTGTCTAAGCGATCTAATTGTTCTGTCCACCAAGGTACCAAGGTAAGTTCAGCTGAAGAACATAACCAAGACATCTTAATTCCCCAGAGAGTGAGCCAGCAAGTCAACAATACCCTCCCCAAGCAGAGTTAGCCTACTCTATCAGCCTTAAGGAAATTGGGTATCCCTAGCAGATCTCAAAATTCCTCAGCGGAGTATACAAACATTCTTAACAAGCATCCCCGACAGTCTTGATCTAAGATTGTTCCCCGGTGGTATACAGACATTAAGTGGAGCCACTTCTCCAATACATCTCAAGATTTCCCCAGGAGAGTCCAGTCCAAAAGTTTCCCCAGGAAAGTTCAATCCATATCCCCAGCAGGTCTTGAAGCTTATCCCCAGTAGATTCTGGAAGCTTGTCACCCGCATAGCACGAACGCGCCCCGACTTTATTCAAAGGTTATTTCCCCACCAGGATATAACTGGGTTATCCTCAGCCAATAACCATGGAAAGATCGTCCCCGACGAAGTCTTCCTATCCCCCAGCGGAGTTCATCATTTCCTTCAACATAACTCAACAACGGTATCCCCAGCGGAGTTATCATCAAACTCAGCAAAGTACCTCTCTTTCCCCACAGAGTTCACTCCCCGCAGAGTAATCTATTTGCCAAGTTTAGCCCCCAACGGAGTCATCTTCTCCTACCGGCATCCTTGCAACTATCATCCCCAGTGGAAACAACGAAGCTCTATTCTTCCACATCAGCCCAGAATTCAACTTCCCGGCACCCCTCAAGGATTTATTTTCCTAGACAAAAACATACATAAACATCACATCTTCATACATTATAGCATGCATATACGTATCATGAACACACAATCTCATTTATTCTGAGAACATCACGCATGTCATACATCATGACATCACATACAACTGACGTTTTGTCTTTTCAGGACAAAGGTAAGTACAAAGATGATTACCATCAACGGTCGCAACTAAAGATCCGATTCCTGTATCTTGCCAGGGTGTATCTGTTGACGACTAATTACCAGACTCGATTCCTGTATCCTGCCAGGGCACGTCTGAAGAGTTCGAAGATCCGATTCCTGTATCTTGCCAGGGTGTATCTGTTGACGACTACATTACCAGACTCGATTCCTGTATCCTTCCAGGGCACGTCTGAAGAGTTCGAAGATCCGATTCCTGTATCTTGCCAGGGTGTATCTGTTGACGACTACATTACCAGACTCGATTCCTGTATCCTACCAGGGCACGTCTGAAGAGTTCGAAGATCCGATTCCTGTATCTTGCCAGGGTGTATCTATTGACGACTACATTACCAGACTCGATTCCTGTATCCTGCCAGGGCACGTCTGAAGAGTTCGAAGATCCGATTCCTGTATCTTGCCAGGGTGTATCTGTTGACGACTACATTACCAGACTCGATTCCTGTATCCTGCCAGGGCACGTCTGAAGAGTTCGAAGATCCGATTCCTGTATCTTGCCAGGGTGTATCTGTTGACGACTACATTACCAGACTCGATTCCTGTATCCTGCCAGGGCACGTCTGAAGAGTTCGAAGATCCAATTCCTGTATCTTGCCAGGGTGTATCTGTTGACGACTACATTACCAGACTCGATTCCTGTATCCTGCCAGGGCACGTCTGAAGAGTTCGAAGATCCGATTCCTGTATCTTGCCAGGGTGTATCTGTTGATGACTACATTACCAGACTCGATTCCTGTATCCTGCCAGGGCACGTCTGAAGAGTTCGAAGATCCGATTCCTGTATCTTTCCAGGGTGTATCTGTTGACGACTACATTACTAGACTCGATTCCTGTATCTTGCCAGGGCACGTCTGAAGAGTTCGAAGATCCGATTCCTGTATCTTGCCAGGGTGTATCTGTTGACGACTACATTTCCAGACTCGATTCCTGTATCTTTCCAGGGCACGTCTGAAGAGTTCGAAGATCCGATTCTTGTATCTTGCCAGGGTGTATCTGTTGACGACTATATTCCAGACTCGATTCCTGTATCCTGCCAGGGCACGTCTGAAGAGTTTAAAGATTCGATTCCTGTATCCAGCCAGGGCACATCTACATAAAGAGTTTAAAGATCAACTCCTGCAACATGCCAGGTAATTATCCTTTTTCTCAGGTACACAAGTTCTCGCTAAGGAATCTCTTACGCGATCGACACCCAGATGGCATCTATAAGCCCATCCACATACCAACAGTTCCAAATGGCATCTATAAGCCCATTCCCGACAAGGTTCTGTCACATCTCCAGATGGAATTTATAAGCCCATCCCCCTATCCATCATCTTTCCAAATGGCATCTGTAAGCCCATTCCCGCTATCACACTGTTGATACTCAACTATGTGAGTGCAAATTTCTGGGCACTCTAGTGTTCAATCATCTTCCACCCTCGGATCACGAAAGGCGCACAAACCAATCTACATCCTCAGGTCTAAGAAGATTGAACAGGGGCAACTGTTGTACCCCAAAATTTTCCCTCCCATAATCTTCAAAGTTTTGCCAGGCATCACCTCAAATGGTTCAAAGTCTACTCAAGGGCTACACAGTCAACCATCCTCCTAAGCCAGTCAAATTAGGGTTTTGGTTCCTGCAAGGAAGTTGAGGTTTTCAAGGGCTCAATCAAGTCCCATATGCTCATACACATTGTCAAGCACCTACATGTCAAGTTTCAAGGCTCACAAGGTCAAGTTGCACAGTCAAAAACCCTAATTGCTCAATAGTCAACTGTAGGGGCAAAATGGTCATTTGGCAGTCAGAAGTCAAAATTTTTGGTCAACATCTTATTTTGAAGCCACAATCATCATTTGGTCAAGCCTTGACCATGATTTCACAAGAATGGCTCAAAAATCATCAAGGTGTCAAAAGTTTCTATTTTTGGACAGCTGAAAAGTCAACTGTAACTTGACCAAGGCATAACTTCTTCATGGTTTATCAGAAAAATTCCATCCAAAGCTCATTTTGAAGAGGATGACATTTCCTACAACTCATCTTCACACTTCAAATCCAAGAAATGCTCTCACAAAAAGTTATCAATTTCAACATTATAGGTCATTTTCAAAAGTCAACAAAAAGGGACTTTAAGTCAAAGACCATAACTTGAGATTGGTAAATCAAAATGACATGGGACCAAAGACATTGGTTAGAGGACTTCAAGACCTTTCCAAAATGTCCAAGAACATGTTCATAGCTTCAAAATTGAGCAAGATATGCATTGGAGAAGTTGGGAAATTTTTGTGAAATGGCCAAAATCAATTATCCTTGAAACTTCATTTTTGACAAAAGGGCCCCACTCTTTCCACTTGTTTCAGCTTGGCCATGCTTCCCACGTGTCCCACAAATTATTTCAAGATTTAAAATTAATTTTTCCATTTTTATTTAATTTTATTGGATTTAATTCATTTTAAATCTTTTAAAATCAAATAAAAATCAAGAAAATTAATTAAAGGATATATTTTGTGTTGAATAGCTTTGAATCACCATCATGACCATTCCAAATTCGTGCAAAGGGCTAAATCAATCAATAATTCAAATTTTGGCACAAAGATGGAAAGTGTTTCAATGGAGTTCATGGCAAATCTCAAGCATGAATGCAAGGCTTCAAGGCCCTTAATTCTGATCAAAACTCATTACATAAGACATATGCAAGCCATCACAAACAGGGTCACGACCTAAAAAGCTCCAAAACGGCCATACACTTTTCAAAAATTTCAAAGAAAAAAAGAGAAACTGAAAACCTAGTTGCAACGCCTCTCAAGCCTCCATTCCAATCCAAACACATTCCTGGTATCCCAAGGAAGCTTTTGCAATCAAAAACCAATCCAAACGTGCCCAGAATCTTAGAACTCAGGCCAAACGGTTTGCATTTTTTTCTTGAATTCTATATAATCATTCATGCGTTTTTGACATTTTTTTTGAATTGATTTATACTCATAGGGACATTCTGAAGCTTTTGGTATCAGTCAATTGAACTATAGCATCCTATATCAAAAACTGCCATTGTTGGACATTAGGTTTTCAGAAGCTCAAATTTAGGCGTTTCCTCACATGGAAAAATTAGGCCACCAAAATGGTACCTTTGAAATCGTGACATCCAAACGAACACAACCATTACCTCGCGCTCAATTTATGTTCAAGAATGTGCTAATCGCTATTATTTGCAGGCCTGTGTTTAGTGGGGGTTTAAAACCCCCGCTATTTCATTCATGTTACAGGTACAAACGGAAAAGAAGGCTGAGGTGTCCAGGCGTGAGTGGAAGGTTCAAATCCACGCGCGCATTTTTTTGTTTTTTAGCATATAATGTTTTTATTCTATATAATATTTCGTTTCCATGTTATTTACAAACGCGTGCAATGGATCAGATGGTAGGAAGGTGGTTTGGTAAACGCTGGGACCTGGGTTCGATTCCCAGGTCCCCTCACAATTCCCATATTATTTTTCATTTGACTTTCCTGTGCTGCGCTCCAAGGAAGGTTCATCATAGGCCTCACAGATCCAACAAGCCAGGTGTCTTCAAGGCATATCCAAAGGCCACAAAAGAGGCTTACCATATGCTTCAGTCAATGGATGCACACGCAAGCAGGAAAAGTCAACGAGGCCTTGCTTCAATGGGCCTGAATTCCAGCATTTCACCCCCCTTTCTGGCCCAGCACCCCCTCCATTTTGGTTCATTATTTTTTTTCATTTTATTTTTTCAATTTAATTTCTAACTTTTTTTTATATTTTATTTATTATTAGTAATTAATCAATTATCCACTTTCATAAAAAACAAAAAAAAATAGAATTAACACTTTTATTATTATTATTTTTTTATTTTGTAAATAAATCATAATTGAATTAGTTTTTTTAATTAGGCCATTTTAACATTCTTTTTAATAATTAAAATAGATTTAGATTTAGGTTAACCTAGAATTTTATTTCTTTTTCTACTTTATTTCATAAAAAACATAAAAAACCAAAAATATTTTCTTTTAATTAAATTAAATTAATTAGTTATTAATTAGTTTCCATTTCATTTTAATTCTAAAAAAGACCAAAAAAATTAATTTCCTTTTCTAAAAAAAGGGTCAACACCCTTAGATTTTCCCGATTAATTTATTCGCGCGCATTTAATTTGTTCGATTATTATGTAATTGCTCCGGACATGTAATAGTAATTAGGACTTTTTACCGTTTTTTTATTTTCCGTACTTATTTACCTAAAACGGGTCATTGTAATTTTTGGCGATGTATAGACCCGCGCCTTGTAATAGCGTAGGATTTACGTTTCCGCAATTTACTTTCCGCACCCCCTTAACTGTTAACTTGTATGAAAGAATGCATGCTAATTAAAAACAATGCGTAGCTCACCATGCCATGATACAAGATAAAACATAACATGAACATAACACACAAATTCACACACCACTCCTAGGGTACGCCTCACTGTTGCCTTGCCTTCGAAATGTGGTCGTCGAGTATAGGACATTTTAGTAAGTCCTTATGTCCATGACATGATCCAGTTGCCTCGAAACGGTTGCCTCGGATTTAAAAAGGATCAATGGCATAAGGGTAGCTTCTAAGGTGTCCTACTGTTGCTCTGGTGACCACACTGTCCCTACAAACGAATTGACCCGAACACCTCCAACGGTGGTGCTACTTACCTCTCAATGGTGGGATGGCACTACCTTAAGGACATTTACACAGCCTAATTCCTTAGGGTAGGTAGATGACTCATAGATACTTGCTATTTTCAAAAACAAATCAAAACTCTTTTCACACCGACACTTTTCAAAAAGCTTTCAAAACAATTTTTCAAACACTCTTGAGGACTGATACAAGAGTTATTCAGAAATCTTTAAACGAAACTTTTTCAAACCCACTCACAATTGAAAAGCAAACACTTTTGAAAACACAATGAGCAAGTATCTAAGAGCCCATGGATAACCATGGATAGAAAGGGTGCTAACACCTTCCCTTTCTATAAATCTACCTCCCGAACCGAGAAACTAATCTCATAAGGAATTTTGCTGTGCTTTTGTCCTGTCCATGTTGGAGAAAATAAAAGACGGTGGCGACTCTTGCTTCTGCGACATTTCGCGAGCCAACGTTAAACAGTCAGTTCCAGATCCACCGATCACACACATCATTGCATTCATGGCATAGTTAGGAATTCAGTCCAGTGATGTTAGGATTTCGGTCTAGTAAAGATGATAGGACGATTGTCAAGTAAAGGCAACAATCTATAGTGTTAATTGGGTGCAACAGTGAAATTCTATGGTTCCAAGAGGGAATCGATCCTATGGTGGGGATCTTTGGAGATAATGATGAATGAGTCATCAGTGAAGTTTTGGTACCCCATGCAAGAGTCTATGACGTTGCATTACATTCTACGTGACATTGCATAATGTTTTATTTATGATGTTTGATGATACATAGTGTATGATGATTTGCGTACGTGTATTGATGAAGTTGTGGAAGTGTGAGTATAACATGAAGATATGATGATGGGTGATGCCTTGCTTATGTGCATATTTACCATGTCTATTCCTTATGTCTTATATAATGAATATGATTTACTCATCCTTTCTGTTTGAATGTTGCCTCCACATGGGTAATGTCCAGGTGATCGAGAATAGTCCGTAGAAGCATTAGAGGGTAGCTTTAGAGTGCGTTTATTTGCTTTTGTTGAATAAAAGAGGTCTTGCTCTGATATGTAACATCGGGGCTGGGGCTGAATGATTGAAACTTATGTTCTTTGTTTTGTTTTAAGATGTTGAGTCACCCTACGTGGTACTCAAGATGTTTTGATTTATAAGTATGAGTCATGAAGTATGACTAATTTTTATGAAGTACTATAATGAAGTGTTTTGAACTATGATTTCTGCTGTCATGATTCGAAGCACTAAATATTGATTTTATCTTGTTAAAGATTTTGAAAACTCATGTTACAGAGCAGGATGTATTGTTGTTAAGTTTTATATAAAGATGTGACACCCGTGTTTGGTGATATACTCTGATTTATTTATTCGAATAATTGTGAATACTCCTTAGCATGTAGAAGGGTGTTACACTATCTATTCTTTGTAAATTTGTTTTCTGGTGTATATATGAATTTAGTGTGAACTAGGTAGAATATAATGAAGAAATTGTGCAAAGTGGGTTGTAAATACATATTGAAGAGAATGTATGTATGATTAAGGTTCAAAAGGTCTGTCATATGAATTTGTTATTGATAGGTTCCCTATGATTTGGAAAAGCACATTTGAGTCTAAAATTTGAATTATTGCAATTATAAATTATGATTTATGATTAATTGATAAAATAATTATGATTTATGATTATAAGTATCTTAAAAATCATATAAATCTCAATATAACTTCATTTACTTCATCAAAACATCAAGACCTTTTGGTTATTATCAAAAGTCGACATCAAAATAAATTCATCAATTTAAGAACTCGTGAAATATGTTTAAAGAAACAACAAAACCTTCAAAACTCAAGCATTCCCAACCCCGATGTTACATATCAGAGCCAGACACCTTCTATTTAACAGAACAAAATAAATAGCTCCAAAGCTATCCTCAAGGTTTCTACGAACTTCTCCTGATTACCAGCACGTTACCCACGTGGAGGCAACATTCAAGCAGAAAGGGTGAGTAATCACAATTCATTTACAGAAGATATATATAATAAATATAGTAGTTACAATAACATCATCATGAAATTCATATATCATCACATATCACATATTATGCTCACACTTTCATATCATCATTCGATTTACAACATCATTACATCATTAAATCAACAATCATCTCCAAAGCACCATTTAATACACAACGTCAAGACAAGCATCACTTACATCACAACATTATAAAAACACCATTTAATCAACAATCATGCAATGTCACATAGGATGTAATGCAACAACATTGACTCATTTATGTGGTACCAAAATATTTGATGAACACTGGGTCATCACTCTCCACAGATCCCCACCATATGATCGATTCCCTCTTGGAAACTGGAGCACGACATAAAACACACTCAATCTACACAATTGGATTGAGGCCAACACTGGAACAACGTCCTAACAACATGGGCGGACCAACGTCTTAACATATGTCATGAATGCACGATACATAACAACATAATATAGTACGGCCATTACTAGTCAAATTGCACCGTCATTCATGTAATTATCAATAATATTCTTCACATAGCATGTATACACATCAAACATGGATATCATCAACTGCATTCATCATAATAACATCAAATACATCATAGCACAACATAACATCATCATAAGAACATTAATTCATCATACAACATGCATCATAGTAATTTGTCACATAAGATTCTAATTTTTTCATAACATGGATACTAGAAAAATATATCATGTTACTCATTTTATTCCAAAAAAATATAGTTCATCGCATTAGCTTCCCAACACTTTGAACGACACGTCAAATGGATTCTTGAAACTCCAGTTATGACACTTTCAGCATTTGCAAGCAATTCTGCTTGCTTGAGGCTCGCCCGGTGAAGCAGTGCCTTCGCCTGAGGCTCTCCCGATGAAGCGAGAGCGAGGGGCCTCGCTCAATGCTCGCCTAGTAAAGCTTAAGCGCTTCTCTTAATTTCCATGAGCGTTCAAAATCACAGGTTTTCTCGTCCATAGCTCGCCCGACACTGCTTGGGCGAAGTCACTCGCCTAACACTACTGATGGCTCGCCCGACGATGTATGCGAAACAACAACTACCTGTTGCAATTTTTACACCAGACAATCCCAAATCTCATACGATTTCAATACTAATTTAGTCTAAAACTCATCTAATCAACATGTTTTCACAATACAATAATGACACGTTATAATAGACATCATATACATCATTTCATGGCATTACCACATCAATTTCTCACCAACTTCATCATTTATTTCATCATATATTCACATTCATCACAAACATATACCAATCCCTACATATACCTAAACCCCATATCAATCATAATAAATTAAATCACTCCCCTTACCTTGGATTTCTAGCTTTGATCCCTCTCTTTGCGTTCTACAGAAAATCCCCTTGGTTCCTCTCAAGATAGATGTTACAACATTTATTGACAAACTGAATAGATTTATCAAGATGCAAGTGATACTGAAATAAAACTACACCATGATAAATAACACATATAGTTGTTAACCCAGTTCGGTGCAATATCACCTATATCTAGGAGCCACCAATCTAGGAAGGAAATTCACTATTAGCAGTATCAATTTAAAGCCTAAACAGTCCCAATTTACAACTTCTCACTTAATCACTACCTAGTGAAACTTCTACCTAGAAATCACCATCTAGATATGAGAAATCACCACCCTATTCCTAATCACCTCTGTGATATCTAGCAGTCCCAATCCTAGTGACTGTATCAAGAACAACTTAACAAGAAGATTACACTTCCAATATAATACCCAGTCAAGACTATTGATTAAGAACAATACTAGGTGTTGCTTAAAAGCTTCCACCAAGAATAATACTCAACGCATTGCCTTAAGGCTTCTGAGTGAGAACACTATGTCCACCACAAGTATAAAAAGATACAAGGTGACTTACAGTCACAAAGCATACAAGAGACTCTCAAAACCTAAGACTCTAAGCTTCCCCTAATTTCCAAATTATGAAAAACTTAATTGAAAGAATTTTACATTAGGTTTAGGTCTTCTCTTTAAATTCACCTCTGTAGTCCATGGACTTCGAAATCTGCATCCAGATATTTCTTGATCCACAAGCTGAGTGATGCACTAATTAAGCAGCAAAATCTCCTTAAATCTTGGAACAAACAATACCAAGTTTCCTAAATTATCTCAAGGCCCAATTTAGTAACTTATGTACAACTAGAGATACAAAACTCATTCCAGATTAAATCTTCTTGATCTACAAAATTTACTGAGACATATCCAAAAGGAATATCACATAAACCAATTAAATATGTCAAGATTTAAAACAACTTGTACATGTTCTAGTATAAAATGTCACAACATCCTACATAACATATTTCTTCAACGAACCTGTCCAACATGTTAGAACATCTCCCATAACATCTTTGTTGTGAATCATGTTTTAGCAAAATTGTTGCCAATTCCAAAACCATGGTACTAACACTATGATCTTGTTCTTTTTCTTAGACTTGTCACTAATAGCCAATTCAAAAGTTTGAAGTGACCCAACAAGTTCATCAAATTTCATGTTGTTGATATCCTGAGCTTCTTCAATAGCTGTGACCTTCATGTCAAATTTCTTAGGGAGAGACCTGAGAATCTTTCTAACCAATTTTGATTCTGACATCTTCTCTCCCAAGGCACTAGATGCATTTGCAATTTCAATAACATTCGTGTGAAAGTCCTGAATTCTTTCATCATCATTCATCTTTAGGTTCTCAAATTTGTTAGTGAAAAGTTGAAGTCTGGACATCTTTACCTTATATGTGGCTTCATGGGTTGTCTTGAGGATCTCCCAAGCATATTTAGCTACAATGTAGGTATTTATTAACCTAAAAACATTCTTGTCCCCTACATTGAATAGAGCATTCAAGGCTTTGGAGTTTACAAGAGATAATTCATATTCTTCTTTGGACCAATCTTCTTCTGGCTTCAAGGTTTCTTTCCCATATTTTTCTTTCACAATAGGATGACCCATCCTTTCAAAATAACTTTCCAAGATTTATTGTCCATGTATTTTAGAATGGCCATCACTCTAACCTTCTAGTAGTCATAGTTTGCACCATCAAACAAATGTGGTATGTTATTGTATCCTCCTTCATTTTCCATAGTACCATAAAATATACTCTCTGGAGCTCACCCAATAAACACAACAGGAATCCTACTCTGATGCCAATTGAAATTTTGGCGCATACAATCAGATGTCAAGACTGATGTCCCAACACCAAAACACAATGCCAAGACATATGTTAATAAATCATCTACTGATAGATGACAATTACTAAAATTGCAGAATGATAAATAACACAATCAATTGTTAACCCAGTTCGGTGCAACGTCACCTACTCTGGGGGTTACCAAGCCAAGAAGAAAATTCACTATGATAGTATTAGTTTAAAGCCTAAACAATCCCAATTTACAACTTATCTCATAATCACTACCTTGTGAAACTTCTACCTAGAAAACTCCTAGGTATGAGATCCCCCTCTCACTTTCCACAATCACCTCAGAGATAAACCAGTCACAAACCCGTGACAAGAACCCAAGAACCAAAACAGAAGATTAAACTTCCAATAAACAATACTTAGTTTTTCTTAAAAGCTTAACTAAGAACAATACTCAACTTTTTGCTTAAAAGCTCATGAGTGAGAACAATCAGTCAACCTCAATGTATCAGAAGATACACGAGAGACATATAAAAAAACATAAAACTCTAAAAAGACTCCCAAAACCCTTAATCCTTATCTTCACTCACACGGTTTCTTTGTTATGAATGCTTTCTATTTTAGGTTTAGAAAGTCCTTATTTATAGACTCTTGTAGAATGGGCTTGGAATCTTAAATCAAATCCAATCTTCTAATTTTAAACTAGCTACAAGATCTTCATACAAAAATAGGAACAAACCTTTAAACTATCCTAAAAATTCTCCAAAATCTTTTTTTTATGAAACCAAATCAAATATGCACTACTCCTAATAAAATCTCCTTGACCTTCAAAAAACAATGAGATATATCCAAAAGGTATCTAAAAAAATCAAATCAAATATGTCAAGAGATATAACAATATCACATGTTGTATAATAAGCCAAGATGTCAAGACATCTGGCTCAACATCTGTCTGATATTCATAACAGCAAAACCTGTCATGACAGATGATCAAGATGTCAAAACATCTTTCTCAACATCTAGCAAAACCATGTTTTAGAAAAAATTATGACAATCATAAAACCATGTGTTGCACCCCAAAATTTTCCCTCCCTTTCTTCAAGACATTTCTCACAAAAGTTCTCAAATGCTCAAGGATACTCAAGAGTTGATCAGACAAGCTCACTTCCTAAGCACTGGGTACACAACTACAAATTTGGTTTTCTTAAGGAAAACTGGACTTCTAATTCCCCAAGTAAATTTCATGGTTCATCATAAGTCTATAAGAAAGATCATACCAAGTTTCAGGTCTTGCATCACAAATTTGCTCAGTCAATTGACCAGATGACTGAAAATCAGTTGTATTGGGTAAATGGTCAACTGTGGTCAATATACAGTCAAACTTCAATATTTTTGGCCAACATCAACATTTTGAAGTCATATTCATCAATTGATCAAAGTTTGATCATAATTCCTCAAGAAAAGCCCTCAAATCATCAAAGGGGCAAAATTGTCAAAATTAGGGTTTTGATTGAGAATGAATGATCATTGACTTTTGACCTAGTACATGACCTAATGACTTAAAGCATGATCTTAAGGACTCAAACAAAATATCTTGACCTAATTTCATGGCTCAAATAATTTCTAAAGATTAAGTGATTGATAGTTGAAAATTTGAATCAACTGATGAAAAGTCAACTGACACACAAAAGTCAAACTTTGACTTTTTTAGTCAACATTGAATTTCAAAGATCAAGAACCATCAAGACATTCAAAAATATAAAAATTGATCAACAATAATCAATAAAAGTCAACAAAAGTCAAGATTTCTAATACTTAAAAAAACTCTAAGTGTTTTGACCTTGATAAATTCACACTTCATGACCATTTTTCACTAAGATGAAAGAAGATTTAAGGAAAACTTTCAACATGAAAGTTGTAGATATTGATAAACTCTACAACTTTTTCCTTGAGGGTTGATGTCCAAAAAATGCTTGGATTAGGAGATATAGGCCCATGAAGTCATGACATTTTCGCAAAACACTTAGTGAAATTTTCAACAAGTTTGGTTCGATTTTTGTCCCAACTTCTTGGAAAGTTTTCACCAAGTTCCAAGTTAATTTAGCCAAAGTGGTTGTTGTACCCCAAAATTTTCCCTCCCATTCTTCATTCAATATGTTCTCCTAGGGTTTCCCAAATGCTCAAAATGGCTCAGGATTTGATCGAACATATTCTCCTCCTACGCATTGAGTTCACAACTAGGATTTGGCATTTCTCAGGCAAAATTGAGTTTCGAAAGTTTCAAGTTGTCGACATGGTTCTTCATGTATTCTCAAGGAGTATCATGTCAAGTTTCAAGCCTCGCATCGCAAGTTTGCTCAGTCAATGGTTCAGATGACTGAAAATCAACTGCAAAAGCCGACCTTTTCAAGATCAAGTTTAAACGATTTTAACTTCTTCATTATTTGATATTTTTGAGCGGTTATTTTTTCATATGACTCTCCTTGGCGTCATCTCTAATTTCTATTTAAAAGTCAATAGCTGATTACGTGCGAAAGATCATCAGAAATTCGAATGCTTTAGAGGTCACTTTCTGGATTTTTGACCTAATCTTAAGTAATTATTGCATGACTTCCAAGAATCGTAATTTCCTCAATTTTCAAGATCTTGAGACGGTTATTTTGCACATTGTCGTAAGCGATGTCACCAATAAGTTCTGTTCAAGAATCAAAGGAAAATTACGTTTAGAAGGTCTTGAAAGTTATCAAGTTGTCATATGTCGTTTTCTTGATTTAGAATGTTTTAACTTCTAATTTCAATTCATATCATAATGAAAATTTTCAAAGCACCGTCTGATTATGGTGAATTAAAGTATACGTGCAAAAGCGTATGAAGCATGGCATGGGGGTTGAGGATTATTCAAAAATATTGTTGTTTGCAAGTTGATTTGGATTTGAGAATTGAATCAAGAATGGATTTTCTTTCAAGTAATCAATGCCATAAAATCAAAATATCTGAGTTTGTCAGTTAAATTGCAAGAGCGATTCAAAAAGGTTTATGAATTTGGAATTTTGAGTAAAAGCACTCCAATTTCTAGAGGACTATTTCAAGAGTGTAAGTTCACTAATGTGAATTGTCCAAAATTTTAAACATTCAAGTTCCATGAGATAAATCCACATCACTTCTTAAAAATTGCAAGAACAAAGTGCAAGACTTTTTCTTACTTGCATTACAATTCAAGACGATTCAAGAAGGAAAGATTACGACAAAGTATCATTGTTAAATTTACAAGTGAATTTGAATACGTTTTACAAGTCTCTAAATCTCAAATTCAAATCACAAATTGAAATTTGCGATGTTACATAAATTCCTAACAGATAAAGAATGTACTAAGCTACTAAGGAATTTCTTCATCTTCAAGACTGTATCAAGCACTTCAAGTCTCTCTTCATCAATTTTCTCTATTGTACAATTTTCTCGTACATGTAACAAAAAGAGAAATGGTTAGAAAACAGTTCATGTTGAAACAAGAATAAGAATTTCCGAAGAATTTTGTTTCTCATCATTAGGGTTTGCTCGAAGGAATCAGTTCGTGGTTTAGGGAATTCACTATTAAATGATATGCCAAAGCCCAACAAAGGCCTCATTTATCTTTTCCAATCAGTTTTATATCATTGGCCCAAAAAGTTTTTCATTGCAAATCACAAAGTATTTTTTGTTCACAAAGAAAACAACCCAAGAGACAAATAACAAAGTCATTATAAAAAAAACAGCCTGCATTACTGTAAAAAAAAACACAGGAGGCCAATACTGTCATAGCAGGCAGCTGCCCATAACAGTCCAAAAAAATTGCTGCAAGGCTGCCCACATAACTAATACACAAACCTGCTGTATCAAGCCAGTCCAAATGCTGCAAAAAAAACTTGCAGAAACTTAGCCAAAACCAGAACTGCATTAGAAAGCAGTAAGACGGTGCAACAAATATGTTCAAACCCAATCTCTTTTCCCCCCAAAAGCTTCATTCTCATTTTGATATAAAAAAAAACTGATACCATGACAAAAGAAAAAAAAACCGATCCAAGAGATACAAAAATCAAAGCAAATTTTCTATTCAGGAAAACACAACAAGATATAATAAAAAAACCATTTTCCTCATCATCATTTTCCTAGCAGACCCTTTAGAAACGCAACAATTTCTATTAAAAACAGAAAAATAAAAATAAAAACAAAAAAAAAGTTTACTCCCCTAATTCTGTTCATACTCCAAATAGCAACCCTCAAACTCCATACAAACATTTCCCTCCGCCTGCTCATCTACCATCATCAACAATAACTACAATTTTAATACAACAAAATGAAATAGAAGCGGACAAATAACGGGTAAAAAAATCGTACCTTTTCTTCTATTTATCATTGTTGTTAATTGCTGGTAATTAGGGCTTAGAGATTGTTGGGGATAAGGGTTTCAGTTGTTTGCTTAAGTTTCCTATTATTGGATTTTCTATCCATGAAAATAAATCATTTTTGTTGAGAAAGAGGAAGAAGATGAAACAAATTTAGAGTTGGGTTTAATGTGCTTATCGCGAAAATAAGATTGAAAGAGCGAGAGAGATGAAGCAGGGCTGAGAGAGTAAAGAGGAGATTGTACGGTCTGAGTGAAGAAGAAAACAGAGGATGCTTTTTTCTTCTTTAGCGTGAGAACTTAGGGTTGGAGTTGAGCGGCTTGCTCACTACAACATTAGGTTTTTTTTATTTCCTTATTGTTTCCCTGGGCCTAACCCGATCTATCCCCTAACCCAATTTGTCTTTCATCCCAAACTTTTTTTAATTCATACATTTATTGTTTCATTTTCTGGTTAAATAATGTTGTTGTGTTTTACCCCATTCAAATCCCATCAGCGAATTTCCAGCATCATCCCCTAGTCTTCCATTTGCAACTTATTTTACTATTTTTTTTAGATTAGTTTAAATTTTATTTAATAACCTTAGAATTAACTTAATTTAGGTTTAATTTAGCAATTTTGAATTTTAAGTTAGTTTAGAATTATTTTAATAACTTCACTTAGTTTAGATTTAGTTTTAATCTTAAAATTCAATTAAATAAAAATATATAATTTCAAAAAATTAATTAATCTTCTTAATTAGTTTAGTTTAGGACTCTGAATAATTTAGTTAAAATAACGTTTTCTTAGTTAATTTTCTTTTAAATTATTTAATTTCTTCATGATAAACAAATTTCAAAAAAAAAAAAAATAGAATATATATATTTTAAATTATTTATCTTCTTTCCAAAATTTTCCCATAAAACAAAATACCAAAAATATTATTTCAATTATTTTGCCAATTAATCCTATTTAATAGTTTGATTTTAGTTTAATTAACTGTTTATTTTCATTTCGATTGGGTTGTATTGATTTCTTATTTAGACTTTTAATCGCATTGTCGATTCAATCCATCCCCATTTGTAAATTTGTATTCCTCATTCCCGAAAGCTTTCTAATAGCGTAGAATTTTAATTTCCGTAATTTACTGTTTTTTTATACTGTATATTAATTAGGCATATATGATAAGATATAAAATCAAATAATAGGTAACCATAAACTTCAAGATAAAATAACCGAAAACAAATCAATTTTCGTACACGTGCACCTCTATGGTAACCTCGCTTGTTGCCTCGGAAAAATACAGTCATGTCCCTCGAATGTGGGTGCTTTAGCAAAGACGCTTGATAAAAAAGACCGTAGTCCCTCGATGACCCTTCGATGTTTCCTTCTGTAAAACGATCTTAGTCCCTTACGATAATTGCTAAAGCGTCTCATAAGTTGCCTTCTATGACTGACAATGACCCGCGCCTGTCCCTCACATCCAATGATAGGGCTTCTTATCAATCAATGGTAAGATAACAATATCTAAATAAGGAGGAAAAGAACTAATACTTTTTGAGTAGGTAGAACCTTCATAGTTGCTTGCTCACAATCATCTTCAAAACAAACATCTTTTCAAATACACCAACACACTTTCAAATGAAATATTTTCAAAAGTCAACACTTTGTATGCATTCTTATAGAGACGAGAATCATTACAAAGTTCGCCTAAACGAAGGAACTTTTCAAAAATAATTTAAAAAGCAATCACAAACACATTTCCAACCAAGCATTTCAAAGTGAGCTAGCAACTAAGAGCCCGTAGATAACTGCAGATGAAAAGGGTCATAACACCTTCCCTTTTCATAACCTACCCCCCAAACTCAAGAAAATATCTCAAAAGGTATTTCCTGTTCTTTTCACCCTTTTCTTTATTGGATAAAAGAAAATTCGGTGGCGACTCTTGCTATCCGCAACAATTGCGATCAAACGCAAAACACTAAGTCAGTTCTCCCACCGTATCATGAAAAGTGGGGTTACCTTAGAGCTAGACAACCTTTAAATTCTTTCATTATTTAATTTTTTTTCTTTATATTTATGGGTCCTTGTTTGGGTTTGTATTGATCCTCTACCAGGATCTGGGAACGTCATTATTAAATAGCAAAATTATGGAGACTATACGGTGTATACCGTTATGGTTGAGACAATAGCTATGTTAGTGTGACACATTTGTGGATACCGGTATCCCTTATGGAGAATTAAGGAGAATACGAGGCCGTTGTGTGGTGTCATGAAGCACTAGCGAACCTTAGAACCTTTAGTTGAACAACTTGGCTATTAGGAGGTAGTGAGGTAGCCGGCTTTGATGCAGTCGGAAGTTGGTTGATACTCAATACTACGCTCATTGAGATCAGACTTTTAGGATATTTCGGTTGCCAAAAAAGAGGATTGCACTGAAATAAGGCCCAATGAAGAAAGATCAATGATATTGAGATCCCCTAGAACCCGATTACTTTCTAGGATAAGTTAGAACAACTAAACTTCAAGAGGGTACTTATCTATGAACCTCATGTAAGCATAAACCTAAGGACTTGTTTGCTTTGTGTGTATGTGTTTACTTGTACATAACATCATGACATCCTACCATTGCATTTGCACTAACCATTTCAAGGACTTTGGGATTTACCTTTGTGCTGTTTTGTAGGACATGGCTTCCATGCAAAGAAATACCATCTGAATCAACCTTGTGACAGTGCCTCCTCAACTTAAAGTATTTGCATCAAGGGTTCCCAATTATTCTCCATTCAACAAGAAGTACGGTCGTCTTATCAACTTGGATACCACAAACTTTGAAGAGCATATGGTACATGTGCTTTTCCAATTATTTGATCCTAAGCATCATTGCTTTACATTTCCTGATTACCAACTAGTGCCTACCATGGAAGAATTTTCTCAACTCTTGGGGGTGCCTATTATTGATCAATTACCCTTCACCGGTATTGAAAGAGAACCAAGACCTGAGGAGATTTCTCAAGCTTTACATTTTCAACGGTCCGACGTTGTGGAAAATTGGGAAACAAGAAGTGGTGGTAAAGGGTTTCTAGCCAAGTTTCTGTTTGAGAAGGCTCAACAATTTTGGGAGGCTCTGGACTTGCAAGATTTTGAAGAAATGGTGGCTCTTCTAATCTATGGGATGGTACTGTTTCCTAACCTGGACCAACTCATAGATGTGAATGCGATCAAAGTTTTTCTATCTCATAACCTGGTGCCTACCTTGCTTGAAGATATCTTGCATTCTCTTCACACTCACACCATGAAGAGAAGGGGAGTTCTTATGTGTTGAACTCCTTTGTTGGCTAGGTGGTTTATTTCGCACCTATCTCGATCTGTTTTAAAGAATGAGCAAGGAATGATATGGTCTAATAGGTTGATGTCACTCACGCATTTGGATATTCATTGGTGTTATCGATCTTTGGAGGATGTTATCATAATTGATCGCTGTGGGGAATTCCCTAATTTCCCTCTCATCGGCATTAGGGGAGGAATCACCTGTAATCCTTGTTTGGTTTTACGACAGTTTAGGTATGCTAGGAGGGATGGTCCTCATGATTCACTTGCCCAAGGAATCACATTTCACTATGAGAATGATGTCCAACGTTATCGTTAGAGATTCATACGAGCTTGGGGCATGGTGAACAAAGTTGATAGCAAGAAGTTGGGGCATAAGAACTCCACCCCTTTGGATCCTTATCTCAATTGGGTACGAGCTCACACTCAAAACCTCATGATGCCATATGAGGCTATCCTACCTATCATCATGGAGCCTATTGCCGAAGGAGATGTTCCCTACACTATTCTTCATCCTGACATGCCGACTACTATCGAGGAGTTGAAAAGATCATTGATCCAACTGAAAGGGGAGAAAGACACCTTTGAAACCCAGTTCTACGCAAGCGAGAAAAAGGTTTTGGAGCTCACGATATAACTTCATGAAGAGCGGAGTTTGAATGCCTACATTGCACCGAAGAGGATGCGCTCATGGGAAGCTTGAGTCCTTTTTATTTTAGGAGTTTATTTTGTATTATCTTCGTTTCTTCCATTGTAAGCCCAAGAGGCATCTTGTAACCGTTTGAACTTATTAATGCAATTAATGTTTGTTCTCTCTTTGTCTAAAAAAATTTAAATCTTAAAAGTCCTTGAAATCATTTGCATACGCATTTCATGCATCATAACATAAACAGGTTTTCAGACACAGGTTTCCTCATCTTTCTACTATTTATTTCAGTAAGATGGATCTCGAGCAGATCGTGAAAGACTTCAGAAGCAGAATTCTCAATTTCAAGAAACCTTACTCACCTTGGCCAAAGGACAACAAGAGCTGATGTCACTTCTGGTGGCCAAAAAGAATACTAAGAAGAAGGCATTGATCAATATTGGGAAAAGGTTTAAAGGCCCCGTCCGTCAAGTGCAAGTGGTTGAAGAGTCATCCAAGTAGGACGAAAACCAAGATGAAGATGCAAGGATCACCCGTAATGGGGGTGCAAATAATCAAGCTTCAGAGGATGAATATTACTTTGATGAACAGTATCCACCGGCTGAGGATAAGTACAAGAAACTGGAAGATAGGTTGAAAGTTATGGAAATTCAAGCGGTACCTGGCTTAGATTTTGGTGATTTGGGTTTAGTTCTTGGGGTAGTCATCTCCCACATGTCCAAAATTCTAATCTTTGCTAAGTACGACGGAGTTTCATGCCCAAAACTTCACTTGAGGTCCTAAGTCCGCAAAATACAACCGCATACCACTGGAAAGAAGCTTTGGGTACACTTCTTTCAAGAGAGGCTATCTAAGACTCAGTTAGAATGGTTTTACCAGTTGGAGGGTTCCAGCATTCATACTTGGGAAGATCTGGCCACTACTTTCTACCCTCAATATCAGTACAATGATGATTTGGTGGCGACTAGGGTTCAGTTATAAGGAATGACAATAGGTTCCAATGAAGGTTTTAAGGAGTATGCCCAAAAATGGAGATACCTTGCTGGTAGAGTACAACCACCCTTGACTGATAGGGAGCTAATGGATATGTTCATGGGAACATTAACTGGACAATTTTTCAATTTGTTAATTAGGAGCTCATCATCTGGTTTCACTGAGTTAATCTTGACTGGTGAAAGGGTCGAGAGCGGTATCAAAAGTTGGAAAATTCCATGGCTTCTGCTTCTACATCAAACACTATGAAGAATCCCTTTATTGGAAAAAAGGAAACCAATGCCCAATATGGGTCAAGAAGCCATGTCAAAAAAAACCATCGCCAATCTATTGATGATGTTTTGATATCCAATCCACCCTCCGCTCAAATAACACAACAAGCCAACCATCAAAGGCATGCGGTTCTAAGAAGACAATTCACGAGGATTAACATGTCATTGTCCCAAGCCTTACAACACTTGTTGAAGGCTAACTTGGTAACATTGCGTGATCCACCATCGAATCCCAATGTTTCATCTCCGAAATACAATCCTAACACCAAATGCGCCTATCACTTTAATAGCCCCAGGCATGATACTGATCAATGTTGGGCTCTAGAAAACAAGATTCAAGACCTTATCGACAACAGGACTATTGAGTTTGACCCACCTACAACTCCAAATGTTATAACTGCAGCAATGCCAAATCATGGCAAAGGTGTCAATGCAATTGAAGACACTTCTTTTGTGTCCTCCATTAAAGATTTGACTACTCCACTGACAATTGTTTAAAAAAATTTGTTGAGAGCTGGGGTTTTCCCTTGTTGTTTAAAAGACTGTTGTTGTTGTGCCAAACAAGTTAATGGATGCGAACGGCTGAAAAAGGGTGTCCAACATCTAATAGATAGCCATGAGATTTTGTTTGAAAGAACTTCGGCAATAAAAAGTTTGACTGATAAAGCTGAAGACATTTCCATCATCACAATATCCAACAAACCTATTAGGATCTCCTCAAAAGGTCCTATTAGGATTTCCAAAGAACCAACGATTGCCCCCTTAATAATTACCACACCAGGGCCAATTCCTTATTCTTCCGATAAGGAAGTACCTTGGAATTACGGTGCTGAAGTATACTATCATGGGATTAAGCAAGACTCATGGATTATTGAAGACAAAACTGATGACATTACCAATATTGTTGGTTCTAGAAAGGTGGCAAGGACGAGGAGAATCTTCTCTCCTAACATTTCACATCCAACTACCACAACTACACTTGTTCGCACTATCATTGACAAACCTAACACTGATGCTAGAGGAAAAGACAAGGTGAATGAACCTGCCAGGATGGAGGTGCCTGCCAAAGACATCACTACCGAGGAACCCTCCACCCAAGAAATGGAGGAGATTTTGAAGATCATAAAGAAGAGTGATTTCAAGATGGTAGAGCAGCTGGGGCAAGCCCCCTCCAAGATCTTTATGTTGTCTTTGTTACTTTTTTTCTGACACGCACGCTCAAGCATTGATCAAATTTTTGAAGAAGGCTCATGTTCCTCAAGAGACAACAGTCAATCAGTTCGAAAATTGTGTGGCGAGTTTAACTGCCGACAATGGATTTAGGTTCTCTAATGCTGACTTGACTCCAGTTGGAAGAAATCATAACAAGGCCATGCATTTCTCCATTGAATGAAAAGGAACTACTCTGGCCCATGTATTGGTAGATATTGGATCCTCTCTAAATGTTTTACCCAAAGGTGCCTTAGACCGGTTGGATTATGAAGGTCTGGTGTTGAAGCCATGTGATATAGTTGTAAGGGCTTTTGATGGATCCAAAAGGATGGTTCATGGAGAAGTTGATTTCCCCATTAAAGTTGGTTCACAAATTTTCAATTCTACTTTCTATGTGATGGACATCCGCCCCGCTTACTCTTGTTTACTTGGGCGCCCTTGGATACATGGGGCAGGAGCAGTGACGTCCACCCTTCACCAAAAGTTGAAATATCCAGTCAAGGGAAAGATTGTTATTGTTTGTGGTGAAGAGGAATTCATGGTTAGCCACCTGAATTCGTTCAAGTATGTGAAAATTGATGGTGAGCTTATAGAGACTCCTTGCCAAGCCTTCGAAGTAGTCCCTCATATGGTTGCCGCCACTAAAATTTCTTCTGACATTCCAAAAGATGATGAAGATGTGCCAAGGATGGCTTCACTCAAAGATGCTCACGCTGTGATTGAAGATGGAAGTAGCACAATTTGGGGACAACTCCTTGGCATTCCATTCAACACAGACAAGTTCAGTTTAGGTTTCACTGTCAAAGCTTAAAAGGAGGTCGGACGTGCTTGCATAGGAAAACCACCTATTTGCATTGGTAATCATGAAATGAATTCTATTGAAGACTCTGAGGATGACTGTGACTTTGACGAATGGATTTACCCGACTGCTAGTGAAGGACTCGACAACTGGCGTGTAAAGGATTTCATTCCCATCTCCTTCAATGAGGAGTAATTACCATTTACTATTTTGTCAATTCAAGAACTTTTGTCTGTAACTTTAATTCCAAACAATGACTTTAAGCCACGTGCCTTGCCCGGGGAACCATGGTCCATTTGTTAAGGGTTTGTTCATTTCATATGCCATATGATCATTTAATGAAAAACATTGGACCTTTTGCATTCAAATTTTGCGCTCATTGTCTTTCTTTTTCTTATTTGCATTTTCAAAATAGCCATGTATCTTACATGCACACACACACACACACACACACACACACACACACACACACTTGCAGATCCTCATCCACTCCGGATCTCATTTCCAACGACTCTGCTATTGCCAACTACGACTTTGAACATCCAATCAACCAAGCTGAAGACGAAGGTGAAGAAGATTGTGAAATACCTGGGGAATTAGCCAGACTTCTGATGCAAGAGGAGAAAACCATTCAACCTCATGAGGAGCCAGTTGAAGTGATCAACCTAGGTACTGAAGAAGATAAGAAAGAGGTCAAGATCGATACTAACTTAGAAGATAATGTCAAAGGCGGACTTGTCAAGATGTTGCATGACTATGTTGAAGTTTTTGCTTGGTCATATGAAGATATGTCGGGGCTTGATACTGACATTGTGGTTCATCGTCTACCAACAAAGGAAGATAGTCCCCCAGTCAAGCAAAAAGTGCGTCGTATGCGGCCTGACATGTCTAAAAAGATAAAAGTTGAGGTAATAAAACAATTCAATGTAGTTTTTCTAGTAGTAACACCATATCTGCAGTGGGTTGCAAACGTGGTCCCGGTACCGAAGAAAGATGGAAAAGTTCGTATATGTGTAGACTATAGGGATTTGAATAGGGAAAGCCCCAAAGATGATTTCCCACTACTACAACATAAATTCTTATCCTTCATGGATGGTTTCTCTGGCTACAATAAAATCAAGATGGCTCCCAAGGACATGGAGAAGACCATCTTTGTTATACAATGGGGCATCTTCCGCTACAAGGTCATGCTGTTCGGTTTGAAGAATGCAGGGGAAACCTATCAATGAGCTATGGTAGCCCTATTCCATGACATGATCCATCGTGAGATAGAAGTCTACGTTGATGATATGATTGCAAGGCTGCAAGCTAAGGAATAACACCTTGATCATCTTCACAAGCTATTTGAAAGGCTGAAAGAATACAAGCTAAGGTTGAATCCCAGCAAATGTACCTTTGGGGTAAGGTATGGAAAACTCCTAGGATTTGTCGTCAGTGGTAAAGGTATTGAGGTCAACCCTGCGAAGGTCAAAGATATCCAAGAAATGCCAGCTCCCTGTACTGAGAAGGAGGTCAGAGGTTTCTTAGGTAGACTCAGTTACATTTCCCGATTCATATCTCATTTAACTGCTACTTGTGAGCCACTCTTCAAGCTGCTGAAGAAGGATCAAGTAATCAGATGGAATGATGACTGCTAAGTAGCTTTTGACAAGATTAAGGAGTAATTACAAGAACCTCCAATCCTGATGCCTCTAGTTGAAGGAAGGCCTCTGATTATGTACTTGACTGTATTAGAGAATTCAATGGGGTGTGTGTTGGGCCAACATGACGAGTCTGGCCGAAAATAGCATGTAATATACTACCTGAGAAAAAAGCTTACCGACTGTGAAACTAGATATTCACTGCTCGAGAAAACTTGTTGCACTTTGGCATAGGCTGGTCGTCGGCTAAGACAGTATATGTTGACTCACACCATTTTGTTGATTTCTAAGATGGGCCCTATCAAGTATATCTTTGAGAAGCCAACTCTCTCCGGACGAATATCTAGATGGAAAATGATCTTGACCGAGTATGATATCCAATACACTATGCAAAAAGCAATCAAAGGAAGTGTGCTGGAAGATCATTTTGCATATCAAGTTGTTGATGATTACCAATCTATGAACTTTGAATTCCCGGATGAGAATATCATGCTAGTAACTGACTGCAAAAAGCATGGACCGTATGACGAACCTGAACAAGGATCCCGATGGACTATGTTTTTAATGGGGCTTCCAACACTTTGGGTAATGGAATTGGACCTGTGATTCTTTCTCCCGAAGGTTTCCGTACACCTTTCACTGCTAGACTTTGTTTCGACTGTACCAACAACATGGCTGAGTATGAGGCATGCATGTTGGGTCTAAAGGCTGCTATTAACTTAAGAATCAAGTTCTTGGATGTATACGGAGATTCTGCCTTAGTAATAAGTCAAGTTAAGGGAGAATGGGATACCAAACACCCTAATTTGATTCCTTACAAAGATCTTGTGCTAACCTTGATCCCATACTTTGAGGAGGTTACTTTCGAACATTTCCCAAGAGAAGAAAATTAGTTGGAAGATGCCTTAGCAACAATGTCATCTATGTTTTTAATCAAATGGGATGATGAAGCTCCTAGGATTACAATTGAAAGATTTGATGAACCGACGCACTGTTATGAGCTTGACACTAATGAATAGAAGCCATGATACCATGAAGTGAAGAGATATCTTGAAGCACAAGAGTATCCTGAAGGAGCTTCCATCAATGATAAGAAATCTTTGCGAAGATTTTCAGCCAAATTCTTCCTAAGAAATGGAATGCTGTACAAGCAGAACCCTGATTTTATTCTGCTCCATTGTATGGACAAGAAGGAAGCGGATAAAATCATGGAAGACATGCATGAGGGCATCTTTGGAACTCACTCTAGTGGACACACTATGGCCAAGAAGATTTTGAGGGCTGGGTATTATTGGTCGACTATGGAAACTGATTGTCACCATCACTCAAGGACTTGCCATAAGTGTCAGATCTATGCCGACAAGGTCCATGTGCCTCCAATTCCCTTGAACATCATGAATGCTCTGTGGCCATTTGAAATGTGTGGAATTGACATGAATGGAGAGATCAAGCCTGCTGCTTCTAATGGACACTGTTTCATCCTTGTTGTTATTGACTGTGATACGGTGGGAGAACTGACTTGAGGTTTTGCGTTTGTTTTTACAAATGTTTCGGTTGAGCAAGAGTCGCCACCGACTTTTTATTTTATCCTAAGGAAAGGTTAAAAAGCACAGCAAAAACCTTTGAGATGTTTTCTTGGGTTCGGGGAGTAGATTATAGAAAGGGAAGGTATTAACACCCTTTCTATCCATGGTTATCCATGGGCTCTTAGTTACTTGTTTAGATCACTTGCCTTGCATTTTCAATTGTTTGAAATGGTGCTTTCAATTGTTTGAAATGGTGCTTTGTGTGGGGTTTTGAAAATGTTTTGAAAAAGATGCCTTTGTCTAGGCAACCCTTGTAACAATTCTTTACTCGAATGTTTTACAAAAGGTGTTTGTCTTTTTGAAAAGATGTTTCAAGGTTTTGAAAGTTGTTTTTGAAAGTTGTGTTGTGAAGTGTGTTTTGAAAAATGGCAAGGATTTGTTTTGCAAGTTTGATCAAGTAACTAAGAGTTGTCTACCCCTAAATTTACTCAAAGATTTTTCCTATGTTTTAACCCTTTTAACAGTATTGTTCCACCATTGTAGTTGGTGGACAATCTTGTGTTAGGATGTTAACGGGACGGGCGCGGGTCATCGTTTTAGACCATGAATGCAATGGTGCCAAGTGTCTTTGGCAATTTTCCTTTAAGGGACTTGATCATTTTTAGGCAACTTCGAAAGCGTCATCGAGGGACTATGATCATTTGAGTTGTTTTTGTTTTGCCAAAGAACTCAACATGCAAGCATGACTCATTTTTGAAGGCAACAAGTGGAGTAACCCTAAGGGTGCAAGTGTGATTGGTGTTGTCCATTTTCATGCTTTTTGTCTTTGAATTAGGTCAAGCTATTTGTTATTTGATTTTTGCATACAAACCCTAGGTCTATCATGGCATAATTAGAAAGCTTTTAAATGCGGAATTTTAAAGTCCTAGATTATTACAACATGATTATGGGGATGGGGGTACAAATGTTTGAATGGGGGATATTTAGCAAGAAATTTAAATCTAAACTATTACATCCATATTGAATAGACAAATAATAAATTGTACAATATTTAAACAAATGTAAAATGCAAAATGTATTATGCACAACAAGGAGATTTTTTATGTATGTAAAAGTTTTCATGTTTGAAATATAAACAAAATAGAAAAAGATCATTTTTGACTATTTTCATGGTTTTAGGGTTAAACCCTAGTTTTTGAATAAACATTATTATTTATTGATTATGTACAGAATTTGTTAATTATATACAAGAAATAAAAAGTATATTGTGAAAAGGGTATTTTTGACGTCAAATATTAATAAAAATAAAAATGTATTATTTCTATATTTTTGTCCTAAATATTTAATAAAATATGTATAAGTATTTATATTATATATTAAATATACTAAATATATACAAAATGAAATATTAATTATTTACAAAAAAGTATATTTTTAGAAAATGTTTCCAAAATGTAAATAAAAAATAATAACTAAAAAAAATATATTTTTGTATTATTTTCTAGGGTTTTAAAGAAAAAGTATATATATTTATTTACATGTATATGCTAAATAAAACAAATAAATGTCAAATAAATGCAAAAATGTGTGAAAAAATATTTTTAATATTTTTTATACTTGAGCAAAAAATAATAAGTCAGAATCAAAAAGAAAAAATAAAAAATGATCAAAATATCACACAATGGGCCAAGGGGGTGTAAGTTAGAAAAGAGGGTGCAAAAAGCAGGTTGACTCAGGCCCAGCCCAAGTCAACTTTGTCTTCAACCTCCAGCCATTTGAAACAAAAACGCGCGCCCTTCCTTGTTCAACACTAACTCCTGATTCCTTGATTTTTAGCCAAAACTCATAACATAAACAATGTAGAGCATCAAATCACGAATTCATACATATAAAAAACTTGACCTAACTCTCAGAGATGAGGGAGAATTTCTTCATCCCCAATTTCTGACCTAAGTTTTTTTCAATGTTCATGGCCAAAATTCTCACAGCACGCATAAAATAATGAAAAGTAATCATATGTATGGCTCAGGGCTATGAGTAGAGCATGTTTCATTCACAAACCTAAGCCTAACTCTTCCTAGATTGAGAGATAGAAGTTCATAGATTACCTGTTTCAGCTTGAATCGTGTACAACAATGTGGCCACCTTCAATGGAGTTTGAGGATTTGTACAGCTTGCCTGAGGTCCAAGGAACCTTCTCCAACATCTAGCTTGCTTTGAATCTGCCAGTATCGAGCTATGGAAGTCAACCTGCACAACTGAAAAGTGAAAATGGCAAACTTGGTTAGGGGTGTTAAAGTCTGTATCTAGGGCTTGGGATAGTTTGTGTGGATGATATAGAATGTGTTTGGACAGGCTTGAGCAAAAACGCACGAATGGATATGGTTATGGAGGTCAAGTTGCAGAACTTGCCCTGTTTTGCAACAAAACAGGGATTCTGAGTATGAGCAAGTCTTAGGGATGGATGAGTTGTGCTTTAGGCTTGTTTTGGTGTATGAAAAGTGTCTACAAAGTTTGCTCGAGCTTCTGTTTGCAGGAAGTGAGAGTTTGATATCTTTTTGCCAAGTTTCTTCTAAGGTAAGCAAAGATAGTCAAGTTGGGTTATAGGCCAATACAGGTCCCTCAAGCATGCTGCAACACTCTCTCTTGATCAGTGGGATTTGTCTTCAAACTTGTGCCTCAAAGATTTGGCTTGTACTTCTTGGATTTGGTATTTGACATAAAGCATTACTTTACAAAAATGGCAAAATTGCTTTTTCTAATTATGGATTAATCTTGCATGTAATGACCAAATGAACAAAATAAGACTTGAACATAAAGGTTAAGCATTTAATTATTGAGTGTGAAGAGGTTTAGAGGCCTGCAAACCATCACAAACCCTGCTGACTTGAAAATGCCAATGTTATGAACATGTATTTAGCTATGAACAAAGTGACTTTTGCCCATCTTTGCAAATTCGAATCTCCCTAACCACAAGGGTGTTTGATGAGTTCTTGGACAATTTGGAAAGCTTGGAATGTGTACTACAATCCATCTCTGTAATGAAAATTGAAATTCCAAGTGGAAGCATGTGAAAACTGGCCATGAAGTTGGACAAAAATCCTGCCTAGAATAGGTCAAACTTTTTCTAAGTTAAGAATGTTTTGCACCCTTGTTCCAAAAATCATAACTTGAGCTACAAGGTTACTTTGAGAAAACTTTGTGAATCAAAGTTGTAGATTTTGAAATGGACTATAACTTTCATGTTTTGAGTTTTTTTGAATCCATTTTCATCTTGGTAAAAAAATGGGACAAAGTTAGGAAAAAATAAGGAAATTTTATAACTTAGAAAATTTCTAAGTTATGAAATTTCTTCATTTTAAACCCTAATTTGCAATTTTGGGTTTCTTGATGAACAAGTTTCATAATTTGACATGTCTTGATGAAAAATGAATCTTGGCACTTGATTTTGACCAAAAAGTCAAAGTTTGACTTTTCAGTATACAATCAAATTTGATTAGTTGACTGGAAAATTCATGTGTCAATCTTGTACATTTGGGATCTTTTGAACTTGTTGAATGGATCAAGACAATGCCATTTAGTTCTTGAGTCCATATGTGAGATTGGTTTTCCATTGGTTAGGTCAAACAGTCAAAAATTGCCTTTGTGTAGTCAAAACCCTAAAAATGACCATTTTGCCCTTTTGGTGATCTGATCAAATTTCTTGGGGAATTGTGATCCAAACTTGACCAAATGGTTCATATGAGTTCATAATGTTGATGTGGGTCAAATTTCATGAGGTTTGACTATCAATTGGCCACATTTGACTTTTTCCCCAATACAGCTGATTTCTAGGTCAACTGTCCAATTGACTGGGCAAAGATTGGAATCAAGACTTGAAACTTGGCATGGATAAACTTGTGAGTCCAACATGAAGCATGAAAGTCACTTTGGGCCTTTTAGGTCAAAACATCTTTGTGCAAACTCAAACCCTAATTTGGGTCAACAGTGCAAGGAGGAGTCTTGAGCAGAGCAAACCCTAATTTGATCTTGAACTCCAAGGGTCTTGTGGTGAGAAAATATTGATGAAATGAGAGGGAAAATTTTGGGGTACAACAGTTGCCCCTGTTCAATCTTCTTGCACCTGAAGAGTTAGATTGGCAAGTTTGCCTTTCGCGTCTCGAAGGTAAAATGAGATTGGACACTAGAGTGCCATTAAATTTGCACTCGTCGAAACAATGGATGCGGGAATGGGCTTAGAGATGCCATTTGGAGATGGGCTTAAAGATGCCATCTGGAGGGGTGACAGAACCTTGTCGGGGATGGGCTTAAAGATGCCATCCAGAATGAGTATCAGAAAGGTGTCCATGTTTTGGAACATCTCTGAACTGGGGGTCTGAATAAGCAATAGATTGCCATCCGTATCTGGAAGCATCCGTAAACTGTTTTCAAAAGCTGCATATGAACAAGCGATAGATTAACATCCGTGTTTGGAGAATCCGTAAACTGTTTTCAGAAGTTGAAGAATCTGAACAAGCGATAGGTTAACATCCGTGTCTGGAGAACCCGTAAACTGTTTTCAGAGGTTGAAGAATCTGAACAAGCGATAGGTTAACATCCGTGTCTGGAGAAACCGTAAACTGTTTTCAGAAGTCTTGAAGTTGAATAAGCAATAGAGCAGCATCCATGTTGGGAAGCGTCCGTAAACTGTTTTCAAAAGTTGAGTCTGAACAAGCGATAGATTAACCTCCGTGTTTGGAGAATCCGTAAACTATTTTCAGAAGTTGAAGAATCTGAACAAGCGATAGGTTAACATCCGTGTCTGGAGAACCCGTAAACTGTTTTCAGAAGTCTTGAAGTTGAATAAGCAATAGAGCAACATCCATGTTGGGAAGCGTCCGTAAACTGTTTTCAAAAGTTGAGTCTGAACAAGCGATAGATTAACCTCAGTGTTTGGAGAATCCGTAAACTGTTTTCAGAAGTTGAAGAATCTGAACAAGCGATAGGTTAACATCCGTGTCTGGAGAACCCGTAAACTGTTTTCAGAAGTTTTGAAGTTGAATAAGCAATAGAGCAGCATCCATGTTGGGAAGCGTCCGTAAACTGTTTTCAAAAGTTGAGTCTGAACAAGCGATAGATTAACCTCCGTGTTTGGAGAATCCGTAAACTGTTTTCAGAAGTTGAAGAATATGAACAAGCGATAGGTTAACATCCGTGTCTGGAGAACCCGTAAACTGTTTTCAGAAGTCTTGAAATGGAGAAGGAACCGATGTAGGGTTGCCTGATGATGAGTCCGTGTAAAACTGCATCTGAATATTTGTTAATGATAGCCTTTATTCTTATTCTGAAAGGGACAAAATGTTAGCTAAACACAAAATTATGTTGCATGAAATGTATGATGCAATGTATGTTCTATCAATGTTTATGAATTGAATGTAATGAATGCGCATGTAAGCTGATGAGCTGTCTTGCTGAGGATAGATGAATCCTGGATGGCTGGAGATAAAAGAATCTTGACTGCTGCCGGGGGAAGTAAATCCTTGACTGCTGCAGGGGAGTGCAAGAATTTTTGATTGCTGAGGATGAGACATCCTTGTTGACTACTATTGGGGAATCAAGAGCTTGGGTTATATGCCAATCTACTGGGGATTCCTGTCTTGAGGAGATCTTCATTGGGGAATATCTGAATATCCTGTGAGGAACTGAGAATGAGAGTCTTGATTTGGCTTGGGGAATGCAAGATCTTCAATTGTTTGGGGATCTTAGGACCACTGCTGGGGATTGAAACTCCTTGGTGACTTGCAGGGCTAGAGAATTCTGATGATCTCTACTGGGGAGTCCAGAACCTGGGAGGCTCATGCTGGAGGAGTAAGACTGAGAATCTACAATCTGATGGGAAGTATCTCTGGGGAGAAGGTTCACTAGTCTGGTTCCGCTGGGGATTTGATAGTTGGAAGTTTTAGCTCCGCCGGGGATAGGATTTTTAGATTCTTAAGGCTCCACTGGGGATACTGAAACTTAACTCTGGGGAATTGAGTTCCGGAAGGCTCTCTGGCTGGGGAAATCAGTTTTGAGAAAGCTTTTTCTGCTGAGGATCCTGAAGTTTAACTCTGTTTGGGGAATTAAGTTTTGGATTTTGACTTTGTCGAGGAATTTGGAGTTTAAATTTGCGGGGGATTTCTTCTGAAATGGTATCAAGATATCTATCTGTACCTTCACCCTATCAGCAATCATCTTTCTTGATTCGTAAGGAAATGATTATGTTCAAATGCATATGCCTATTTAACAAAACATTGGACATTTCTCAAATAAAACATAAGTGTAGAAAAGCAAAAAGAAGACAAAGCAAACTTTTGTATTTGGAAAAGTATTTGTATTAACTTTTTATGAGTATCTTTGTACAAAGGAGACAGACACCCTAGTAAGAGGATGTTGTCGTAAAGAATTGAAAATTTTATACAAAAGAAAGATGGCTATGTGCAACAATTCTATGGGATCCCATTCTGTTATAGCCTTCACAACTCTGAATATCTTGTCCATTCAAATGCTTCGTTCGCCGATGACTGGATTGATCAGAAGCTTGGAACTGGTTGATGAAGAGATTGTTCTTTAAAGTGATCCGACGAGACATAGTCATACGCTTTAATTCCCTAACTTTTTCCTGGATCGCCCTTTCGAGTTTTCAATCCACCGAGAAACCCCTTTTTGCCCAAGCCGCCCTTTCGGGTTTTCGACTTGCCGGGTGTACATATTTTTTTTTGTTTTATCCCTAATTTTTGCCTGAACCGCCCTTTCGGGTTTTCGGTTCACCGGGATGCCCATTTTTGCCCAAGCCGCCCTTTCGGGTTTTCGACTTGTCGGGTGACTTTATGCGTAGTATTTTTTGACTATGTCTGCGTTCGCAGGGTGTGGCAAATCATCGCCGTCCATGGTGGTCAGAATCATTGCACCACCAGAAAATATGCTTTTGATTACAAATGGTCCTTCGTAAGTAGGAGTCCATTTGCCCCTGGGATCACTTTGTGGCAAAATAATCCGTTTGATTACGAGATCTCCGACTTGATATACTTGACGTCTGACTTTCTTGTTGAAAGCCTTGATCATCCGTTTTTGGTACGTCTGACCATGGCAAACAGCATCGAGTCACTTCTCGCTGATCAAATTGAGTTGATCAAGTCGGGTCTGAATCCAATCGTCTTCATTCAAACCAGCGTCCTTCATGATCCTTAAAGAAGGAATTCGTACTTCCATGGGTAAGACAGCTTCCATGCCATAGACTAAAGAAAATGGGGTTGCCCCTGTTGAAGTACATGCCGTGGTACGGTATCCATGCAGAGCAAACAGTAACATCTCATGCCAGTCCTTGTAGGTGACTGTCATTTTCTGAATGATCTTCTTGATGTTTTTGTTCGCAGCTTCAACAGCACCGTTCATCTTCGGCCGATAGGGAGATGAATTGTGATGATAAATCTTGAACTGTTCGTATAGAGCGGTGATCATAGTATTATTCAGATTTGTACCGTTGTTTGTGATGATCCTGTCGGGGACACCATACCGGCATATGAGGTTTTGCTTGATGAAGCGGGCAACCACATTTTTTGTAACGGAGGAAAAGGAAGCTGCTTCGACCCACTTGGTGAAATAGTCAATAGCAACCAGGATGAAGCGATGTCCGTTGGATGCCGTGGGCTTGATTTCTCCAATCATGTCAATGCCCCACATTGTGAATGGCCAAGGAGCTGTCAAAACATTGAGAGGAACAGGAGGAATATGAATCTTGTCAGCGTAGACTTGACATTTGTGGCAAGTACGGGAATGCTGATGGCAATCTGCTTCCATGGTAGACCAGTAATAGCCTGCCCTTAGAATCTTCTTAGCCATCGTATGCCCGCTCAAGTGAGTGCCAAACGTACCGCTGTGTATCTCGGTCATGATTAACTTTGCTTTAGCTTTGTCTACACATCGGAGTAAAACACAATCATGGTTGCGTTTATAAAGGATGCTGTTGCTCAGGAGGAACTTGGCAGAAAATTTCCTTAAGAACTTCTTGTCATTTACGGAAGCTCCTTCGGGATATTCTCTAGTCTGGAGATACCTTTTGATTTCGTGAAACCAGGGTTGTTCCACTACTTCTTCGGTATTAATCTCATGACAATGTGCAGGTTCATCCATTCGCTCGATGGTGATTTGGGGAGCCTCATTATCCCAATTAAGTTTAAACATGGAAGACATCGTTGCTAGAGCATCTGCTAGCTGATTCTCTTCTCGCGGGAAATGCTCGAAGGTGATTTGCTCGAAATGAGGCAACAATGTCAGGACATGTTCTTTGTATGGGATAAGATTAGGATGTTTGGTATCCCACTCTCCTTTGATTTGACTGATAACCAAAGCCGAGTCTCCAAATACGATCAAAGATTTGATCCCCAAGTCTATAGCAGCCTTGAGACCAAAAATGCAAGCTTCATATTCAGCCATGTTGTTGGTACAGCTGAAGCAAAGTCGGGCCGTGAAAGGCGTGTGACAACCTTCCGGGGAAATGAGTACCGCACCGATACCGTTTCCAAGTGCATTTGAATCACCATCAAAGTACAGGGTCCATCGGGGATCCTTTTTCAGGTTTGTCATACGGTCCATTACCTTCAATGTTGTCCAAAGTCATGATGTCCTCGTCTGGGAAGTCGAATCTCATGGGTTGATAATCTTCGATAGCTTGATGAGCTAGATGATCAGCTAGTACACTCTCTTTTATAAATTTTTGGGTAGTATACTGAATGTCATACTCAGTTAGGATCATTTGCCATCTAGCTATTCTTCCAGATAAAGCAGGCTTCTCGAAGATATACTTGATAGGATCCATTTTGGAAATCAACAAAGTGGTATGAGTCAGCATATACTGCCTTAGTCGGCGAGCAGCCCTTACCAAAGCGCAACAAGTTTTCTCGAGCAGTGAGTAGCGAGTCTCACAGTCGATAAACATTTTGCTAAGGTAATAAATAGCATGCTCTTTTTGACCAGACTCGTCATGTTGGCCCAAAACACACCCCATTGAGTTATCCAAGACGGTCAGATACATGATCAACGGTCTTCCTTCGACGGGTGCCATCAGAATAGGAGGTTCTAGGAAATACTCCTTGATCTTATCAAAAGCAGCTTGGTAATCATTGTTCCATTCGACTACCTGATCTTTCTTCAATAGTTTGAAAATTGGCTCACAGGTAGACGTCAGATGAGAGATGAATCTGGCAATATAGTTCAAGCGCCCCAAGAACCCTCTAACCTCCTTTTCTGTACGGGGAGCAGGAATTTCTTATATTTCTTTCACTTTTGCTAGATCGACCTCAATGCCCTTGTTGCTGACAATAAATCCTAGAAGTTTACCAGACCTAACTCCAAAAGTACACTTACTTGGATTCAACCTGAGTTTGTACTCTTTCAACCTGGCAAACAGCTTTTGCAGATGCTCAAGGTGTTCCTCCTCTGTTTGTGATCGAGCTATCATGTCGTCTATGTAGACTTCGATCTCATGATGTATCATATCATGAAACAAAGCTACCATGGCGCGCTGATAAGTTGCCCCTGTGTTCTTCAGCCCGAACGACATCACCTTGTAGCAGAAGGTACCCCACTGTGTAACAAAGGTTGTTTTCTCCATCTCCTCGGGGGCCATTTTAATCTGGTTGTAGCCCGAGAATCCATCCATGAAGGAAAACACTTTGTGCTGAGCCGTATTGTCAATCAAAATGTCGATATGCCGTAGTGGAAAATCATCTTTAGGGCTGGCCCTATTCAAATCCCGGTAGTCCACACACATTCTGACCTTGCCGTCTTTTTTAGGCACTGGCACAATGTTAGCAACCCATTGTGGATAGGATGTAACAGCCAGAAAGCCAGCGTTGAATTGCTTCATTACTTCTGCTTTAATCTTCTCAGACATGTCGGGCCTCATTCGACGGACTTTTTGTTTGATCGGGGGACAATCCTCTCTTGTAGGGAGATGGTGAACCACGATATCTGTGTCTAAACCCGGCATGTCTTCATAAGACCAGGCGAAGATTTCAACATACTCATTCAACAGCTGTATTAAGCGCCCCTTGACCCTTGGTTCCAGATTGGCACCCACTTGTACTTCCTTCCTGTCTTCCTCTGTTCCTAAGTTGACTGTTTCCAACAACTCTTCATGAGGTAAGATGGCCCTTTCTTCTTGTTGTAGAAGTCTGGCTAGCTCCCCTGGTACTTCACAATATTCGTCATCTTCATACTCAGCCTGATTGACCAAATCTTCAGAGTTATTGAAGGACATAGCAGAATAGTCACCCATAGAATCCAGAGTGGATGGGTACCTGCATTTGTGAGTGTGGGTGTGTGTAAGGGATAGCCATCCTTAAACAGACAAAAATGCAAAAGGAAAGAAAATGAACACAACAGTTTATAAATGAAAAACGTCCAATGAATCATTAAACATGGCATATGAATATGAAGAGAATCAAAACCCTTACAAATGGACCTACATACCCCGGGCAAGGCATGAGGTGAAAAAGTAGTGTGCAGATTGTTCAAGAGTAATTATTACAGACCAACAGAAAATGTTCGAAAGATAAATTACTGATCGATGAAAGTAATGGGAACGAAGTCTTTCGCCTCCCAATTGTGTAGTCCCCCTTTGATGGTTGGGAAGATCCAATCTTCAATGTTAGCCTCTTCGTCTTCGTCTTCCAAAGCATTAATTCCATGAAGAGAAATCTTGATGGGTGTCCTTTCAATTTTTGAGCGACGCATAGCTTTTTTCCCCGCAGCGGTAAATCCCAACCCGAACTTGTCTGTTTTATGGGGAAAGTCAGGAAAATGACCCCATGTTGAGCTCTTCCCTTCCTTCATCGCAACCTGTGCGTTTTTCAGAGATGCCATCCTGGCCACCTGCTTGGGTTCCTCAGCTACTTCTTTTGCTACTGCAACTTCGGGAGCAATTTCCTCGAAGTGTTGGAACGGTGTTTCAATAAATTCACCCTCCACTTCTACATACCGAAAGGAGTTCAGGTGACTGATCATATATTCCTCTTCACCGTGTACAGTTATGATCTTTCCCTTAACAGGGTATTTCAGCATCTGATGTAGGGAGGAAGTGACTGCCCCAGCATTATGTATCCACGACCTTCCTAGTAAGCAAGAGTAGGATGGGCGGATGTCCATCACATAGAAGGTTGAGGGGAAAACTTCAGTTCCCACCTTGATAGGGATGTCGACCTCCCCATGCACCATTCTTTTAGACTCGTCAAAGGCCCTGACAATGATATTACTCGGTTTCAGCTCCAAACCTTCACAATCCAACCGGTCGAGAGCTTTCTTAGGAAGCACGTTTAGAGAAGAACGGTGTCGACCAAGACATGGGCAAGAGTAGTTCCTCGGCATTCAACTGACACATGCAATGCGTCATTGTGCTTTCTTCCCTTCGGAGTCAGGTCGGCATCAGAGAAACCCAGGCCATTGTCGACGGTAAGGCTGGCTACACACTCCTGGAATTGATCGGCTGAGGTTTCCTGGGGTACATGGGCTGTCTTCAAAAACCTTATCAAGGCCTTGGCATGAGCCTCCGAACAAAGCAGCAAAGCTAACATGGAGATCTTCGAGGGAGTTTTCCCCAGTTGCTCTACAACGTCATAATCACTTTTCTTTATTATTTTCAGAATCTCCTCCATTTCTTTCTTAGAGGTTTCGGGGATGACCAATGGCTGAGCCCTCGTCCTGACGAGCTCATCTTGGATCCCTTTCCCCTTATCAGCAGAAGTAGGAGGGACAACTGCAGGAGTAACAGCTTCTTCAATCAACGGAATTCTTGTAGAAAGTTTTATCGGTACAAGAGTAACCTTGGCAGCAACTGAGGGTCCAAAGATTGCCTTTGGAGGGGAAATCTCTGGAGAGAAAATTCTCCCACTTCGGGTAATCTTGCTCGTACCGACAATGTTTCCATTGTCGACATCTTCTTCGTCAGAGCTTTCTTCAGTTATCTCAACTTGTTTAACACCATGGTAGTAGATTTCTCCACCATAATTCCATGGTATTGATTTGTCAGATTTGTAGGGGACAAGCCCAGGCATGGTTATTTTCAGAGGAAAAAACTTCGTAGCGGATGTAATCTTAACAGGCTTTTTAGGGACCTTGGAAAGATTGGTGGAAATGGTGATTATTGAAACATCTTCGATATGAGTTGGAATAACAGGAATCTTTTCGAAAAGAATTTGTTGGCTGTCCATTAGGCCTTGGATGCCTATCTTCAGCAATGGACAGTCGATTGGTAGGGAGGAACAACAGTAGCAGTCTTCTTTACATCCTGGGAAAATCCCAGCCTTCAACAGATTCAACTTGATTGTCAACAGTGGGGTCATCAGATCATCAACAGCAGAAACATACAGATCTTCTTCAATAACATGGACATTGCGACCATGCTTCGGCATTGGAGCGGATATTATGTTTGGTTTCTCTGGAGCATCTAACTCAACCTCTTTTGCATCTATCAAGTCTTGAATTTTATGCTTAAGCGCCCAACAATCGTTGGTGTCATGCCCGATGCTGTCAGAATGATAGGCACATTTAGCATTGGGATGATAATGTGGGGAAGATGTGTTCACATTTTTTGGTGCCTCTTTGATAGTGGTGAGATTTAACTTCAACAAATGGGGAAGAACTTG
This sequence comes from Vicia faba, assembly GCA_948472305.1. Classification (NCBI taxonomy): domain Eukaryota; kingdom Viridiplantae; phylum Streptophyta; class Magnoliopsida; order Fabales; family Fabaceae; genus Vicia; species Vicia faba. Next base: position 520,076,231 of record OX451739.1, on the reverse strand, counting down.
TGCAGGCGTCATATTGATGCGGGTGAACTGCCGTTGTGGCTGTTCTACCCGTTGCTGGTTAGGTCTAGACTGATTGTTACGAGGCTGATCATTTGATGAATTTTGGATCATCACGGCCCCTACAGTTGGCCGACGCTCAGTTCTTCCCGATCTTTTCTGAGAGTATATAACAGTTGCTTCCTTCTTGGCCGGAAATGACTTCTTAGCAGTTGTAGAGGCAGAGGCATCCCTTTGAATCTTTCCATTCTTAATACCAGCTTCCACCCGTTCGCCAGTCAGAATCAATTCAGTAAACCCTGCGGAAGAGCTCCCGATCAAGCGGTTGAAGAACGGGCCAGATATGGTCACCAAGAACATATCAACTAGTTCCCTATCTGAAAGAGGTGACTGCACTCTTCCGGCCAAGTCGCGCCATTTCTGGGCGTATTCTTTGAATCCCTCATTTGAGGCCATCCCCATACTTTGTAACTGAGTACGGGTTGGCGCCAAATCAGCGTTATATTGATACTGGCGATAAAAGGCAGCTGGCAAGTCTTCCCAGTTATGCACTTCTGACCTCTCAAGCTGGTAAAACCAGTCTAGTTGTGTACCGGACAAGGTATCCTGAAAGAAGTGTACCCAAAGATTTCTGTCGGATGTATGAGGTTGAATTCTTCTGACATATGACCTCAAGTGCATCTTCGGGCAAGACAGCCCATCATATTTTGCAAAAACTGGCACCTTAAACTTTGGAGCGATCACAATCCCAACAATCAATCCCAATTCTTCAAAATCTAACCCAGGAACCCTTTGAAGCTCCATAGCTGCCAGTCTATCCTCCAGGTTTTTGTACTTGTCGTTCGCTGGCGGGTATTGCTGCTCTGAGTAGTCTTTATCTTCCTCAACCTCTTCCTCTTCATCCTCGGACTCAGAAGGTAGTGCAGCTCCTTTTCCCTTACTGGTTCCCTCATCAGATTCGGAGGGAAATTCAAGAATTCTTCTAGCTTCATTCTCAAACCTTCTTCCCAGTGTAGCTACCCCAACTCTCTTCTTCTTATTTTTTCCTTTTTCTGGCTCTTTGTTCCCCAACAGTGCTTTTAGATCCTCCTGACCCTTTGCCAAGGTCATAAGGAGCTGTTGAAACTGCAAGTTTTGTGACTGCAGATCTTTGACCGTCTGTTCAAGATCCATCTTACTGAAATAAACAGCAGAAAGATAAGGAAACCTGGTGTGAAGACCTGCTTATGCATATGATGAATGATATGTTTATTCATGCATTGCATTCAAGGATTTAGAAATTCAAAATTGTTGCAGACAAAAAGAACACACGTCATATTAATAAGAAGAAATTTTGTCAGTACATAAATGCCCCATGGGCCAAATATTACAAAAACTTCTTAAGGTAAAAAGACGTTGCGCATCCTCTTTGGTGCGATGTAAGTGTTGAGGGTCTCCTCCTCGTGAAGTTGGCGGGTAAGCTCCAAAACCTTCTTCTCACTGGCGTAGAAGCTGGCTTCAAAAGTATTCCGTTCCTCCTTGAGTTGGATCCAACTCTTCTGCATCTCCTCCCATGATGTTGGCATGTCAGGATATAGGATGGTGTAGGGAACCTCTCCTTCCTTAACGGGCCCTTTAATCAAAGGGAGAATATGAGGGTAAGGCATCATAAGACTCTGGGCTCGGGTCCTTACCCACTTGAGATAAGGCTCAAGAGGGATGGAGTTCTTGTGCCCCAGTGTCTTGCTATCTACCTTGTTAGGCATCCTCCAAGCTCTGATGAATCTTTGGCGAAGTCCTTGCGCATCGTTTTCGAAGTCAAAAACTAGGTCAGGAATCAGCATGTCATGAGGGCTATCCCTCCGTGCATATCCAAATTGTCTCAAAGCTAGACAAGGGTTGTAGGTAATGCCTCCCCTAATGCCAAGTAATGGAACATTAGGGAACTCACCACAACGATCGACGATGATGACATTTTCTCTGAACCGAGAACACCAATGTACATCAGAATGTGTGAGGGTCATCAACCGTTGTGACCACCTTAAGCCTTGGTCATTCTTCAAAACAGATTGTGGAAGGTGCGAAATAAACCACCTTGCAAGGAGAGGAGTACAACACATGAGGACACCCCTCTTCCTCATTGTTCGTGTGTAAAATGAGTGGAGGATGTCCCCAAGCAATGTAGGTATGGGATTCCTTGATATGAAAATCTTGACAGCAGTGACATCTATAAGTTGGTCAGGATTTGGGAACAAGACCAACCCATAAATGAGGAGTGCCACAATTTCTTCAAAGGCTTGCAGATCCAAGGAATTCCAACACTCTTGTGCCTTCTCAAACAAGAATTTTGCCAAGAAGCCTTTGACACCACTTCTAGTCTCCCAATGCCCCTTGATGTCAGATGGTTGCAAGTGTATCGCTTGAGCAACATCTTCAGGCTTTGGTTCTTTTTCCGTACCATTGTAGGGTAGTTGATTAAGAATAGGAATTCTCAGGAGTTAAGAAAATTCCTCCAAAGTAGGCACCAATTGATAATCGGGGAATGTGAAACAGTGGTGAAGGGGGTCAAAGAACTGGAACAACACTTTCACCATGTCTTCTTCAATGTTGGTGTTGACTAGGCTGAGCAGTCTACCATGTCTTTCACTGAAGAGAGAGCTTTTCGGAATTCTGGATGTAAGCTCCTTGAGTTGAGGAGGGATTCTCACAAGGTTGACTTGGATAGTTTTCCTGCGAAGAATTTCCATGACCTACAAAACAAGAACAAAGATGAAGATCCAAACCCTTGAAATGGTTAGTGGATGCACATGATGCTTTATGATGTTCATGATGTATGCACAAACATATGTACAAGCAAGTCACACAAAACCCTAGTTTCAGGCTTGCATGAGGTTTCATAGGTAAGTACCCTCTTGAGTGTAGTTGACTTAAAAACCTGTCCTATGAATAGTAATCGGGTTCTAAGGAGCTCAATATCATTGGATTGTTTTCCATGTTCATTGTTTTGGTTTAGCCACTTAACTAGCGACCAAAATATTCCAAGAAAATAACCCTCAATGAGTGTAGTATCGAGTATCTACCAACTTCGGACTGCACCAAAGCCGGTCATCTCACTACCCCTAATAAAAGGCCAAGATGGTCAAGTAAGGTTCTAGGTCATTAGTGCTTAGTGACATCACTCAGCGGCCCTGTACTCTCCTTGATTGAACTCAAGGGTTACCGATACTCACAAATATGTCGCACTAATATAGCTATTGCTTCAACCGTGTCGGTATACCCCGTACAGTTTCCACAACGTATTGCTATCTATGAATGTTTCCCCAAATCTGGGTGTAGGATTTCAAGCCCAAACAAGAAAACCAAAATGTAAAGCAATCAAAGCAAACAATTAGTCATGCAAAAGGGTGATCTAAGCCCTAAGGTTACTCCACTTTTAATTTCTTCCCCAGCAGAGTCGCCAGTTCTGTGATACGGTGGGAGAACTGACTTGAGGTTTTGTGTTTGTTTTCGCAAATGTTTCGGTTGAGCAAGAGTCGCCACCGACTTTTTATTTTATCCTAAGGAAAGGTTAAAAAGCACAGCAAAAACCTTTGAGATGTTTTCTTGGGTTCGGGGAGTAGATTATAGAAAGGGAAGGTATTAGCACCCTTTCTATCCATGGTTATCCATGGGCTCTTAGTTACTTGTTTAGATCACTTGCCTTGCATTTTCAATTGTTTGAAATGGTGCTTTCAATTGTTTGAAATGGTGCTTTGTGTGGGGTTTTGAAAATGTTTTGAAAAAGATGCCTTTGTCTAGGCAACCCTTGTAACAATTCTTTACTCGAATGTTTTACAAAAGGTGTTTGTATTTTTGAAAAGATGTTTCAAGGTTTTGAAAGTTGTGTTGTGAAGTGTGTTTTGAAAAATGGCAAGGATTTGTTTTGCAAGTTTGATCAAGTAACTAAGAGTTGTCTACTCCTAAATTTACTCAAAGATTTTTCCTATGTTTTAACCCTTTTAACAGTATTGTTCCACCATTGTAGTTGGTGGACAATCTTGTGTTAGGATGTTAACGGGACGGGCGCGGGTCATCGTTTTAGACCATGAATACAATGGTGCCAAGTGTCTTTGGCAATTTTCTTTTAAGGGACTTGATCATTTTTAGGCAACTTCGAAAGCGTCATCGAGGGACTATGATCATTTGATTTGTTTTTGTTTTGCCAAAGAACTCAACATGCAAGCATGGCCCATTTTTGAAGGAAACAAGTGGAGTAACCCTAAGGGTGCAAGTGTGATTGGTGTTGTCCATTTTCATGTTTTTTGTCTTTGAATTAGGTCAAGCTATTTGTTATTTGATTTTTGCATACAAACCCTAGGTCTATCATGGCATAATTAGAAAGCTTTTAAATGCGGAATTTTAAAGTCCTAGATTATTACAACATGATTATGGGGATGGGGGTACAAATGTTTGAATGGGGGATATTTAGCAAGAAATTTAAATCTAAACTATTACATCCATATTGAATAGACAAATAATAAATTGTACAATATTTAAACAAATGTAAAATGCAAAATGTATTATGCACAACAAGGAGATTTTTTATGTATGTAAAAGTTTTCATGTTTGAAATATAAACAAAATAGAAAAAGATCATTTTTGACTATTTTCATGGTTTTAGGGTTAAACCCTAGTTTTTGAATAAACATTATTATTTATTGATTATGTACAGAATTTGTTAATTATATACAAGAAATAAAAAGTATATTGTGAAAAGGGTATTTTTGACGTCAAATATTAATAAAAATAAAAATGTATTATTTCTATATTTTTGTCCTAAATATTTAATAAAATATGTATAAGTATTTATATTATATATTAAATATACTAAATATATACAAAATGAAATATTAATTATTTACAAAAAAGTATATTTTTAGAAAATGTTTCCAAAATGTAAATAAAAAATAATAACTAAAAAAAATATATTTTTGTATTATTTTCTAGGGTTTTAAAGAAAAAGTATATATATTTATTTACATGTATATGCTAAATAAAACAAATAAATGTCAAATAAATGCAAAAATGTGTGAAAAAATATTTTTAATATTTTTTATACTTGAGCAAAAAATAATAAGTCAGAATCAAAAAGAAAAAATAAAAAATGATCAAAATATCACACAATGGGCCAAGGGGGTGTAAGTTAGAAAAGAGGGTGCAAAAAGCAGGTTGACTCAGGCCCAGCCCAAGTCAACTTTGTCTTCAACCTCCAGCCATTTGAAACAAAAACGCGCGCCCTTCCTTGTTCAACACTAACTCCTAATTCCTTGATTTTTAGCCAAAACTCATAACATAAACAATGTAGAGCATCAAATCACGAATTCATACATATAAAAAACTTGACCTAACTCTCAGAGATGAGGGAGAATTTCTTCATCCCCAATTTCTGGCCTAAGTTTTTTTCAATGTTCATGGCCAAAATTCTCACAGCACGCATAAAATAAATGAAAAGTAATCATATGTATGGCTTCAGGGCTATGAGTAGAGCATGTTTCATTCACAAACCTAAGCCTAACTCTTCCTAGATTGAGAGATAGAAGTTCATAGATTACCTGTTTCAGCTTGAATCGTGTACATCAATGTGGCCACCTTCAATGGAGTTTGAGGATTTGTACAGCTTGCCTGAGGTCCAAGGAACCTTCTCCAACACCTAGCTTGCTTTGAATCTGCCTGTATCGAGCTATGGAAGTCAACCTGCACAGCTGAAAAGTGAAAATGGTAAACTTGGTTAGGGGTGTTACAGTCTGTATCTAGGGCTTGGGATAGTTTGTGTGGATGATATAGAATGTGTTTGGACAGGCTTGAGCAAAAACACACGAATGGATATGGTTATGGAGGTCAAGTTGCAGAACTTGCCCTATTTTGCAACAAAACAGGGATTCTGAGTATGAGCAAGTCTTAGGGATGGATGAGCTGTGCTTTAGGCTTGTTTTTGTGTATGAAAAGTGTCTACAAAGTTTGCTCGAGCTTCTGTTTGCAGGAAGTGAGAGTTTGATATCTTTTTGCCAAGTTTCTTCTAAGGTAAGCAAAGATAGTCAAGTTGGGTTATAGGCCAATACAGGTCCCTCAAGCATGCTGCAGAACTCTCTCTTTATCAGTGGGATTTGTCTTCAAACTTGTGCCTCAAAGATTTGGCTTGTACTTCTTGGATTTGGTATTTGACATAAAGCATTACTTTACAAAAATGGCAAAATTGCTTTTTCTAATTATGGATTAATCTTGCATGTAATGACCAAATGAACAAAATAAGACTTGAACACAAAGGTTAAGCATTTAACTATTGAGTGTGAAGAGGTTTAGAGGCCTGCAAACCATCACAAACCCTGCTGACTTGAAAATGCTAATGTTATGAACATGTATTTAGCTATGAACAAAGTGACTTTTGCCCATCTTTGCAAATTCGAATCTCCCTAACCACAAGGGTGTTTGATGAGTTCTTGGACAATTTGGAAAGCTTGGAATGTGTACTACAATCCATCTTTGTAATGAAAATTGAAATTCCAAGTGGAAGCATGTGAAAAATGGCCATGAAGTTGGACAAAAATCCTGCCTAGAATGGGTCAAAATTTTTCTAAGTTAAGAATGTTTTGCACCCTTGTTCCAAAAATCATAACTTGAGCTACAAGATTCCTTTGAGAAAACTTTGTGAACCAAAGTTGTAGATTTTGCAATGGACTACAACTTTCATGTTTTGAGTTTTGTTTGAATCCATTTTAATCTTGGTGAAAAAATGGGACAAAGTTAGGAAAAAATAAGGAAATTTTATAACTTAGAAAATTTCTAAGTTATGAAATTTCTTCATTTTAAACCCTAATTTGCAATTTTGGGTTTCTTGATGAACAAGTTTCATAATTTGACATGTCTTGATGATAAATGAATCTTGGCACTTGATTTTGACCAAAAAGTCAAAGTTTGACTTTTCAGTATACAGTCAAATTTGATCAGTTGATTGGAAAATTCATCTGTCAATCCTGTATATTTGGGATCTTTTGAACTTGTTGAATGGATAAAGATAATGCCATTGAGTTCTTGAGTGCATATGTGATCTTGGTTTGCCATTGGTTAGGTCAAACAGTCAAAAATTGCCTTTGTGCAGTCAAAACCCTAAAAATGACCATTTTGCCCTTTTGGTGATCTGATGAAATTTCTTGGGGAATTGTGATCCAAACTTGACCAAATGGTTCATATGAGTTCATAATGTTGATGTGGGTCAAATTTCACGAGGTTTGACTATCAATTGGCCACAATTGACTTTTTCCCCAATACAGCTGATTTCTAGGTCAACTGTCCAATTGACTGGGCAAAGATTGGAATCAAGACTTGAAACTTGGCATGGATAAACTTGTGAGTCCAACATGAAGCATGAAAGTCACTTTGGGCCTTTTAGGTCAAAACATCTTTGTGCAAACTCAAACCCTAATTTGGGTCAACAGTGTAAGGAGGAGTCTTGAGCAGAGCAAACCCTAATTTGATCTTAAACTCCAAGGGTCTTGTGGTGAGAAAATATTGATGAAATGAGAGGGCAAATTTTAGGGTACAACATTGACTATTTCACCAAATGGGTCGAAGCTGCCTCATTTTCCTCAGTAACAAAGAATGTTGTAGCCCGGTTTATCAAACATAACCTCACCTGCCGTTATGATATCCTCGAAAAGATCATCACTGACAACAGAAACAATCTCAACAATACTATGATTATGGAAATCTACACTCAGTTCAAAATCAAGCATCATAGTTCTTCTTCGTACATACCTAAGATGATTGGCGCAGTGGAAGCTGCCAATAAAAACATAAAGAAGATTTTGCAAAGGATGGTAGTAACCAACAAAGACTGGCACGAGATGCTACGGTTTTCTCTTCATGGCTACCGTACTTCAGCTCGAACGTTAACTGGGGCAATCTCATTCTCTTTAGTCTATGGCATGGAAGTTGTCATGCCTGTCGAAGTTCAGATTCCTTCTCTGAGGATTATGAAAGAAGCAGAACTAGGCGAAGATGAATGGATTCAGACTAGGTTGGATCAGTTGAATTTGATTGATGAGAAGAGAGTGGCTGCTGTTTGTCATGGTCAAATGTATCAAAAACGTATGATCAAGGCTTTCAACAAAAAGTTCAAGCCTCGAGTGTATCAGACTGGCGACTTGGTAGTAAAATGCATCATTATTTTACAAGGCGATCCCAGGGGCAAATAGACTCCCACTTACGAAGGGCCATTTGTTGTCAAAAAGTATTCTCTGGTGGTGCCACGATGCTAACAACTATGGACTGCGAAGATTTCCTGCATCCTGTGAACGCGGACATAGTAAAAAGTACTACACATAAAGAATGACCCGCTAGGTTGACATACCTAAGAAAAAATAAGGGCATCCCGACGAACCAAAAGGGTTCGGGAAAAATTTAGGGATATATACAAAATATTGTACACCCGGCAAGTCAAAAACCCGAAAGGGAGACTTGGGCAAAAATGGGTATCCTTGTGGGCTGAAAACCCGAAAGGGTGGTCCAGGCAAAAGTTAAGGATTAAAGTGTATGACTATGTCCCGCAGAATCTCTACATCTAACTTTATTACCAAGGTCAAAAGTTCAAAAGGTCCAAGATCAACTCAATCAACTTCTTACAACGACAAGGGATGATGTGCAAAGACATAGGTGCAATAGCGGAGTTGGAACCCAATGAGATCATTTCCACATGGCTATTATTTTTTGTTTTCACTTTGTATTCCTTTCCTTCTTTCGACGATTTCCTCTTAGTAGGATCTCTGTCTCCTTGTACAAAAATTCCTGTTTATAGGCAAACATCAATACAAATATACTTTGAAGTGCGAACCTATTATTTTTTTTTTCTTTTTCTGTTTTGAGTGCAAAAGTGTCCAATGACTAAAATTGAATAAACATATGCATATGAACATGATTAAACTGTTAACAAATATATGCATAAGAACAATAATAGGAATTTCCTTAAGGATTTGGGATATCCCCATAGAGTTACTTCAATATAATTTTCCCCACTAAGTTAAATTCGTACATCCAGAGTTCCAACCTCTCAGAAACCCTCTCCCCAGCTGAGTTGGTCTTAAGAAAGAAACCTTGTGGAGTTTTCTTCCTAAAGAATTCACTTTCCCCGTAGGTCGTAAAAATATTCTCTTTGAACGAGTTTATTTTCCTAATAAACTACAAATTCCCCAGCTTGGTTTGGCCTCTCAGACTATTACATATCAATAGACAAAACCCCTAAATCCCCCAGTAGAGTCATTGCAATCCCCAACAGAGTCATTACTATTCCAGCAAGTTACTGCGAAGCTTGGAATCCGATTAGATAAAAGTTTAACTTCATCTTTTCAAGCAAGTTACTGCGAAGCCTGGGATTCGACCAGATAACAGTTTAACTTCATCCTTTCAAGAAAGTTACTGTGAAGCATGGAATCCAACCAGATAACAGTTTAACTTCATCCTTTCAAGCAAGTTACTGCGAAGCCTGGGATCTGACCAGATAATAGTTTAACTTCATCCTTTCAAGAAAGTTACTATGAAGCCTGGAATTCGACCAGATAACAGTTTAACTTCACCCTTTTAAGCAAGTTATTATGAAGCCTGAAATCTGACCAGATAACAGTTTAACTTTATAAGTTGCTGCGAAGCCTGGAATCCGACCAGATAACAGTTAACTTCATAATCCCGAGTAAGTTGTTGCGAAGCTTGGAATCCGACCAGATAACAGTTAAACTTCATTCTTCCAAGTAATTTTCTGTGAAGCTTGGAATCTGACCAGATAACAGTTAATTTCATCTTCCTCAGTAAGTTGCTGCGAAGCCTGGAATACGACCAGATAACAGTTAACTTTATTATCCCCAGCAAGTTGCTGCGAAACCTGGATTTCGACCAGATAACATTTAACTTTCAATTCTCCCCAGTCGAGTATAATTCCCTAGTAAAGTAATGGACAACCAAAGCTCCTGAACTCTATTCCCCAAGCAGAAATCAACACTCCCCACAGAGTTTCCTCAAGCAAAGAGCCAAAGTCAATGTTCCCCCTTGGATTTCTTCTCAAACAACAAAACAAGAATCCCCAGTGTAAATATTCTAAACAAGGCCTGAAGATGTGCATACTCTTCATCTCCAACAAAAGTCCGGGATTTAGCTTCCCAAAGCTCCCCAACATTTGTCAAGGATTTATTTTCTAATACAAAGATACATTTCAACAACATTTCACATTCATACATCATATTTCATACATGATAAATGCATACAACATAATCTCATTTATTTTGAGAACATCATTATGCCATACATACATCTGCATGCAACTAACCCTCTTCCTTGCAGGAAAAATCAATCAACAAAAATAAAAGTCCTCTTTTGGATAGATACACATCTTCCAGTTAATAATAGGAAATCGACAGACCTCGTCTGGCTAGAATCATTTCTTCCGGTTAATAATAGGCAACCAATAGGCCTCTTTTGGTTATAATTGTTTCCCCAGTGAAGTCACCAATCACAAGACCTCTTCTGATTAGATTTATTTCTATCAGTTAAAGACAACCGTACGAAGACCTCTTCTGATCAGATTCATTTCAATCAGTTAAAGACAGGCAAACAAATACCTCTTCTGGTTTAGATTTACTTCTTCCGATTAAAGACAGACGAATGACATCTACTATTTCGGTATAAATCGACCAAATATATATTCTTATACTTCTCACAGTAAACCTTTTCTGACTCAGATTAAATTGGCCAAAGATTTATTTTGATACTTCTCCTAGCTGAAGTCAAGCATTAGACTTAGTGTAATTTCTCTATCAACAATCACTTCTGGATGGCATCTATAAGCCCATCTTTGACGATTCTCAACCACTTCTGAATGGCATCTATAAGCCCATCTCCGACAATATTCCATCACTCTCCAAATGGCATCTATAAGCCCATTCCCGATACTATAAATCTAAAGCGTTATTTCTTGCACAAGCGAGTGCAAATTTCTGGGCACTCTAGTGTTCAATCATCTTCCACTTTTAAGCTACGAACAGAGAACATGCCAATCTCACTTTTCAAGTTTAAGAAGATTAAACAAGGGTAGTTGTTGTACCCCAAAATTTTCCCTCCCATTCTTCATTCAAGATGTTCTCCTAGGGTTTCCCAAATACTCAAAATGGTCTGTAATAGATAATTAGGGTTTTATTTCTTTCCTCCCCTCATTCACAAACTTGTACCCCCCCCCCCCCCCCCCCCCCATTCCCAAAGTGTTGTAATAGCGTAGAATATTTAAATTCCGCAATTTATCTCTTTCCTTATTATTGTTAGTAATTAGGATTTGTATGACCAGACTAAAATCAAACGTTAGACAATCCTATTTCAAGACAAAATAACTGAATCAAACACACTTTGCACACATGCACATCTAGGGTTAACCTCACTTGTTGCCTCGAATTAAAACAATCATGTCCCTCGAACGTGGGATGTTTTAGCAAAGACCCTCGATCAAAAGACCATAGTCCCTCGATGAACCTTCGATGTTGCCTTCGATAAATGATCTCTGTCCCTCACATCCAATGATATGGCTCCCTATAAACCAATGATAAAGCAGCACTATCTAAAGGAGGAGGAAAAGAACAAAGACTTTTTGAATAGGTAGATTACTCGTAATTGCTTGCTCATAAAATAAAAAAATTTCCACTCTTCACACTTTCAAAACAAACTATTTTTAAAACATTTTCAAAACATTTTGTATACATTCTCAATGATATGAGAATCATTACAAAATTGCCTAACATTGGCATTTTCAAAACATCTTTCCAAACACTTCCTTTCAAATATTTTCAAAACAAACATTTTGTATACATTCTCAACGATACGAGAATCATTACAAAATTGCTGCACTTAGGCATTTTCAAAATATTTGCAAACATATACATACACAAGGAAATTTCAAAGTGAGCTAGAAATTAAGAGCCCATAGATAACTACAGATGATAAGGATGCTAACACCTTCCCTTTTCACTAACTGACCATAGAACCTTAGTTGAACAACTTGACCATTAGAAAGTAGTGATATAGTTGGCTTTGGTGCAGACTGAAGTTGGTTAATACTCGATACTACACTCATTGAGATTGTACTTTCGGGATATTTCGTTTGCAGTTCTGATGCTTGTGTTGAAACAATGCTCAATGAAGAAATATTTAATGATATTGAGATTCCTAGAACCCAGTTACTTCTTTTAGGACAGGTTGAGCCAACTAAAAGTTCAAGAGGGTACTTACCTATAAACCCCATGCAAGCTTAAACCTAAGGCCTTGTGTATTTTTTAATTTTTCAACCATGACATCATAACATCATGGCATTTCATTTTCACTAACCATTTCAAGGACCTAGGGATTTATCTATATTTTGTTTTGTAGGTTATGGCTTCCGCTCATAGAAATACTATCTGAATCAACTTTGTAAGGGTGCCTCCTCAACTCAAAGAGTTAGCATCAAGGGTTCCTGAAAATTCTCCATTCACCAAAAGATATGGTTGACTTCTCAATCTGGTTACCTCAAGCTTTGAAGAAGACATGATGAGTGTGCTCTTTCAGTTCTTTGACCCTATACATCATTGTTTCACCTTTCCCAATTATCAATTGGTTCCCACAATGGAAGAGTTCTCAAAATTATTGGGAGTACATGTTCTTGATCAAATGCCTTTCAATGGTTTAGAGAAATATCCACAACCTGAGGAAATTGTATCAGCCTTGCGTTTGAAGCGGTCCGACATTATAGCTAATTGGGAAACAAGGAGTGGAGTCAAGGGTTTTCTGGATAAATTTGTGTTAGAGAATGCTCATCTGTTTTGGGATGATATGGATTTTCAAGCTTTCGAAGAAGTTTTGGCTCTTCTAATCTATGGTTTGGTACTATTCTCTAATCCGGGCCAACTCATAGATGTGAATATTGTCAAACTTTTCCTTTCTCGTAACCCTGCACTAATTTGCTTGGAGACATTCTGCATTCTCTTTACACTCGTACTATAAGGAGAAGAGGGGCTCTTATGTGTTGCATACCATTGCTATCTAGGTGGTTAATTTCACACATTTCCCGATCAGTGTTAAAGAATGAACAAGGTTTGAGGTGGTCGCAAAGGATGATGTCGCTCTCTCATTCGGATATTCATTGGTGTTCCTGATCTCTGGAGGATGTTACTATCGTTAACCGTTGTAGGGAATTCCCTAATGTTCCACTCCTCCGCATTAGGGGAGGTATTACTTATAACCCTTCTCTGGCTCTACGTCAGTTTGGTTACGCTCGAAGAGATGGTCCTCATGACTCGTTTATCTGGGGTATTGTGTTTGACTATGAGAATTATGTTCAAAGTTATCGTCAAAGGTTTGTAAGAGCTTGGGGCATGGTAAGAAAGATTGATAACGAGGCTTTGGGGCATAAGAATTCTATCCCCCTGGAGCCTTATCTCAAATGGGTACGAGCTCGTGCTCAAAACCTTATGATGCCATATCCCGCTATCATACCAGTGATTATGGAGCCCATTGCAGAAGGGGATGTTCCTTATACCATTCTCCATCCTGACATGCATATTGAACTTGAAGAATTGCAGAAGTCCTGGGTTTAACTCATGGGAGAATGAGACACCTTTAAAGCTCAATTCTATGCAAGCGAGAATAAAGTGTTGGAGCTCACAAAGCGACTTCACGAGGAGCAAAGCCTTAATGCATACATCGACACAAAGAGGAAGCGTCAGTGGGAGACTTGAGTCTTAGGTCTTAGGAGTTTTGTTTTGTTGTCTCTTTGAGACCCTTTTTTCTTTTTCATTGTAAGCCCAAGAAGCACTTGTGATTTTTGAACTTATTAATGCAATCTTTGTTTCCGTTTCCTTTTTGGATAGAAAATTTAAATCTTTTAAGGTCCATGAAAACATTGTATCCACATATCATGCATCATTTCATAAGCAGGTTTTTCGATATAGTTTTCCTCATCTATTTACTTTTTATTTCAATATAAGATGGCTCTCGAACAAATTGTCAAAGATCTGCAGACTCAACACGCATTGTTTCAAGAGACTCTCATGAACCTAGCCAAAGGACAACAAGAAATGATGGCACTCCTCGCCATAAAAAAGAAGACTAAAAAATGGGTTGTTATCCTCAATATGGGGAGAAGGTTCAAAGGTCCTGCCCCACTGACTCAAGTAGAAGATGTTTCCTCCGAGAAGGAAGACAATCAAGAAGAGGATGTAAAAAGCACCCAGGCTGGGGTGGAAATAACCAGATTTCTGAGGATAAAGACTATTCCAATGAGCAGTACCCATCGACGAATGACAAATACAAACAGCTGGAAGACCGACTCAAGGCTGTGGAAATTCAAAAAGTGTATGGTTTGGACTTTGGAGATTTAGGTTTGGTCCCTGGGGTGGTCATCCCTCATAAATTCAAGATCATTGTCTTCACTAAATATGATGGTATCTCTTGTCCCAAACTCCATTTGAGATCATACGTCCGAAAGATTCAACCCCATACTACTGATCATAAACTATGGGTCCATTTCTTTCAAGAGAGTTTAACCGGTACTCAGTTGGAATGGTTTTACCAGTTGGAAGGAACCAATATTTGCACTTGGGAGGACTTGGTTACTTCCTTCTACAAAAATACCAATACATTGCTGACCTTGCACCAACTCGCGTGCAATTACAGAATATGACTATTGGTTCAAACGAAGGTTTTAAGGAGTATGCTAAAAAATGGAGGGACCGGGCTGGAAGGGTGCAACCCACTTTGACTGACCGAGAATTGGTGGACATGTTCATGGGCACTCTGACAGGTCCATTCTTTAATCTGCTGATTAGGAGTTCTTCATCAGGGTTTACTGAGCTAATTTTGACTGGTGAAAGAGTTGAAAGCGGTATCAAAAGTGGGAAGATACCAATGGCCTCAACCTCTAATGCTGTGAAGAAAACATTTGTTGGTAAGAATAAACTTATGCTATTTTAGGCCAAAAGAGCCGTGTCAAGAATGATCGTCATCAGTCGGTAGGAGCAGTATTGATTTCTAACTCGACCCCAGTTCAACGACCACAACAACAAAACAATCAGCATAGGCCAGACGCCCCGAGAAGGTAGTTCACTAGGATTAACATACCATTCTCTCAATATTTATAACATTTTTTGAAGGCAGATTTGGTAACGCTGCGAGATCCTCATCCTAATCCCAATACTTCCTCTCCCAAATATAATCTGAACGTGAAATGTGCCTATCATTCAAATAGTCCTGGGCATGACACCAATAACCGTTGGGCGTTGAAGAAAAAGATCCAAGATTTGATTAAAGACAAAGTGATTGAGTTTTACCCTCCACAGACCCCTAATGTGATTACTTCACCCATGTCCAGTCATGGTAAATGTGTTAATTCTATTGACGATGTTTCCTATGTCTCCACCATAAGTGACTTGACCACTCCCTTGATGACTGTTAAGAAGAATCTGTTGGGAGCCGGTTTATTTCTGGGTTATCCTAAAAATTGTTACCATTGTACTTCCCAAACTAATGGTTGTATGTGGCTGAAGAAGGGTATTCAACGCCTGATTGATAGCCATGAAATTTTGTTTGAGAAAACCCTGTTCGTGAAGAATTTTCATGAAATTATATCCTAAGATTTGAGACTTGAAGATGTTTCTATAATCAAAATTTCCAATACTCCTATAAGAATCACCTCTAGAGGCTCTATAAGGATTCTTGTTGAGCCAAGAGTGGCTCCCCTGATTATCACCGCATCGGGGCCAGTCCCCTATTTATCTGACAAAGCTGTTCCCTGGAACTATGGAGCAAAAGTTTATTATCATTGTGTCAAGCAAGAGACATGGATTACTGCAAATGAAGATCCTGAAATTACAAACATTGTCGGAACCAGTAAAGTCACTAGGACTGGAAGGGTCTTCTCTCCAAAGATCTCTCCTCTAATAACTACTACAACACCTGTTCATATTCCTGTTGCTAGGTTAACTACTGATGCCTGGGGTAAAGAGAAAGTGACTGAGCCTGCCCAGACAGAGGCACCCTCAAAAGATGTTACAATTGAAGACCCTTCTAGATAAGAGATGGAAGAAATCCTGAATATCATTCGTAAAAGTGACTACAAAATAGTTGAACAACTGGGGCAGACACCCTTAAAAATATCCATGATGTCCTTGTTATTATGTTCTGAAGCCCATGCCTAAGATTTGTTGGAATTCCTGAAGAATGCTCATGTACCACAAGATACATATGCTGATCAGTTTGGGAATTGTGTTGCAAGCCTAACTGCTGATAATGGTTTAAGCTTTTCTGATGTCGACTTAACTTTGGCGAGGAAGAATCATAACAAGGCTTTGCACATCTCTATTAAGTGTAAGGGCACTACTTTGGATCATGTGTTAGTTGATACAGGTTATTCCCTGAATGTATTACCAAAAGGTGTTATGAATAGATTGGACTGTGAAGGGCTGGTGCTGAAACCCAATGATATTGTGGTAAGAGCCTTTGATGGGTCAAAAAGGATGGTACATGGAGAGGTCGATCTTCCGATCAAGGTGGGATCCCAGGTTTTCAATTCCATTTTTTATGTGATGGATATCCTCCCCGCGTATTCCTGCTTGCTCGGACGCCCCTGGATTCATGGGGCAGGCGCGATTACCTCTACTTTGCATCAAAAGCTGAAGTATCCAGTGAAAGGGAAGATTGTCACAGTATGTGGAGAGGAAGAATATATGGTTAGCCATTTGAATTCTTTCAAATATGTTAAAATGGATGGAGAATTCATTGACACCCCCTGCCAAGAGTTTGAAATAATCCCTCCAACGATTGTTGTTTCTAAAGTTACTCCTGCTACTCTTAAGATTATCAAGGATGCACCAAGGATGGCTTCTTTAAAGGATGCTAGGGTTGTGATAGAAGAAGGAAGATGTACTGTTTGGGGTCAACTTTCTTATATCCCCTATAAATCTAACAAATTTGGTCTAGGTTTCACTTTGAAGGCTCGGGAAGAGGTTCGACGTGTTCGTGCTGGAGGACCACCTTTTTCGTATTAGCAACAATGAAGTCAATGCTCTGGAAGACACTGATAATGATGGTGACTTGGACGACTGGATATTCCCTACTGTTGACGGTGGACTCAACATCTGGAAGGCCAAAGACTTTGTATCAATCTCCTTCAGCCAAGAGTAATTATTGTTTCCTATTGTTACTGCTTTAAGAAATTTGTCTGTATAATTTCTTTTAAAACAATGACTCTAAACCTTGTGCCTTGCCCAGGGCACAATGGTCCATTTGTTAAGGGTTGTCATTTCATATATCATATGCTCATTTAATGAAAACATTGGACGATCTTGCATTCAAATTTTTCGCTCTTTATCTTTCTTTTACTTTACTGCATTTTCAAATAGCCATGTGACCTTACCTACACACACAAATTTGCAGATCCGTATACACTCCAAATCTCTTTGACAATAATTCTGCTATTGCCGTTTATGACTTTGAAAATCCAATCTATTAAGTTGAAGACGAAGGTGAAGAAGATTGTGAGATACTTGGAGAACTCGCCAGACTCCTGATACAAAAGGAAAAGGCTATCCAACCACATGAAGAGTCGGTCGAGGTAATAAACTTGGATACCGAGGCAGATAAGAAAGAAGTCAAGATTGGCGTAAACTTGGGAGATAGTGTCAATATAAGATTGGTTCAGATGTTGCACGACTATGTTGAGGTATTCGCTTGGTCATATGAAGACATGCCAAGGCTCGATACTGATATTGTGGTTCATCGTCTGCCAATGAAAGAGGGTTATTCTTCAATCAAACAAAAGGTTCGTCGCATGCGTCCTGATATGTCAGAGAAAATCAAGGTTGAGGTAATGAAACAGTTCAATACAGGTTTCTTGGCAGTGACGTCGTATCCCTAATTGGTTGCAAATGTCGTTCTAGTGCCAAAGAAAGATGATAAGGTCCGTATGTGTGTAGACTACAGGGATTTAAATAGGGAGAGCCCCAAAGATGACTTCCCACTACCACATATTGATGTTTTGGTTGACAACACTGCTCAACACAAGGTATTCTCCTTCATGGATGGCTTCTCAGGGTATAACCAAATCAAAATGGCGCCTGAAGACATGGATAAAACTAACTTTGTCACACAGTGGGGCACCTTCTGTTATAAGGTTATGCCTTTTGGGCTGAAGAACGTAGGCACAACTTATCAGCGGGCTATGGTGGCTTTATTTCATGGCATGATTCATCATGAGACAGAAGTCTACGTTGATGACATGATAGCAAGATCACAAACTGAGGAAGAAAATCTTGACCATATACACAAGCTGTTTGAAAGGTTGAAGAAGTACAAACTGAGGCTGAATCCAAACAAATGCACTTTTGGGGTGAGGTCTATAAAAATCCTAGGATTCATCATCAGTGGTAAAGGTATTGAAGTCGATCCTGCAAAAGTTAAAGCTATCCAAGAAATGTCGGCTCCCCGTACTGAGAATAAGGTCAGAGGTTTCTTAGGATGACTAAAATATATTGCCCAATTCATCTCTCATTTATCTGCTACTTGTGAGCCAATCTTCAAGCTATTGAAGAAAGATCAAGTAGTCAGATGGAACAAAGACTGTCAAATGGATTTTGATAAAATCAAGGAGTACTTACAAGAACCTCGGATTCTGATGCCACCAGTTGAAGGGAGACCTATAATTATGTACCTAACTATGTTAGAGAATTAAATGGGGTGTGTGCTGGGGAAGCATGACGAGTCTGGTTGAAAAAATCATGCAATATACTACCTTAGCAAAAAGTTTACCGACTGTGAAACAAGATATTCATTGCTTGAGAAAACATGTTGCGCTTTGGCATGGGCTGCTCGCCGACTAAGATAGTATATGTTGACTCATACCACTCTATTGATCTCTAAAACGGATCCCATCAAGTATAAATTTAAGAAGCCAACTCTCTCCAGAAGAATAGCCCGATGGTAAATGATCTTAACGGAATACAAAATTCAGTACACCACTCAAAAAGCAATCAAAGGAAGTGTACTGGAAGATCATTTGGCGCATTAAGCTGTAGACGACTACCAATTTATGCTCTTTGAATTCTCGGATGAGAACATCATGCTAATTACATATTGTGAAAAGCCTGGACCATATGAAGGACCTGAACTAGGATCCCGATGGACTATGGTTTTTGACGGAGCTTCTAATGCACTGGGCAATGGAATTGGTGCAGTAATCATCTCTCCTCAAGGTTTCCATACACCTTTCACCGCTAGAATTTGCTTTGATTGTACCAACAACATGGCTGGGTACGATACGTTTCTGAAAGCTGCTATTGACTTGAGAAACAAATTCCTGAGCGTATATGGGGATTCACCCTTGGTGATCAGTCAAGTCAAGGGAGAATGGGATACAAAGCATTTGAATCTTATCCCTTACCGAGAACATGGCTAACCCTGATTCCATACTTTGAAGAGATTACCTTTGAGCACATCCCAAGGGAATAAAGTCAGTTGGCAGATGCTTTACCTACCATGTCATCTATGTTCAAGCTCAAATGGGACAACGAGGCTCCCAGAATTACCATTGAAAGGTTTGATGAACCGGCACACTACTACGAAATTGATACTAATGGAGTAAAAGAGAAGCCATGGCTTCATGAAGTAAAGATATATCTTGAGGCCCAAAAATACCCTGAAGGAGCATCTATCAATGGCAAGAAGTTCCTACGGAGGTTCTCAGCTAAGTTCTTCTTGAGCAATGGAATTTTGTATAGGTGCAACCATAACTTAACTCTGCTTCGTTGTATGGACAAGAAGGAAGCAGAGAAAATTATGGAGGATATGCACGAAGGAATCTTTGGTACTCACTCTAGCGGGCATACTATGGCTAAGAAAATCTTGAGAGCAGGTTATTATTGGTCGACCATGGAAACCGACTTTCATCACCACTCGAGAACTTGTCATAAGTGCCATATCTATGCTGATAAAGTTCATGTGCCTTCAGTTCCTTTGAATGTCATGGCTACTCCTTAGCCATTCGCAATGTGGGGCATTGATATGATAAGAGAAATCAAGCCTAATGAATCTAATGGACATCGCTTTATTCTCGTCGCCATTGACTACTTCACAAAATGGGTCGAAGTAGCTTCATTTGCCTCAGTTACCAAGAGTGTTGTGGATCGTTTCATTAAGAATAACCTCATCTGTCGGTATGATATCCCTGAGAGAATCATCACTGATAATGGTACCAATATTAATAACACTATGATCACTGAACTGTGCACGTAGTTTAAGATAAAACACCACAACTCTTCTCCATACAGACCAAAGATGAATGGTGCGATGGAAACTGCCAACAAGAACATAAATAAGATTGTGAAAAAGATGGTTGTGACCTAAAAATATTGGCACGAGATATTACCCTTTCCTCTTCATGGCTACCGCACTTCAGCGCGAACATCAACTCGGGCAACCCCATTCTCTCTAGTCTATGGCATGGAAGCTGTCATGCCTGTCGAAGATCAGATTCCTTCTTTAAGGATTATGAAATATGTAGACTTAGACGAAGACGAGTGGATGCAGACTAGGTTGGATCAGTTGAATTTGATTAACAAAAAGAGGCTCGTGGCTGTCAGTCATGGTCAGATGTATCAGAAGCGCATGATCAAGGCATTCGACCAGAAGATCAAGCATCGGGTATATCAAGCTGGTGACTTGGTGTTAGTGTTTATTGGCAGCAATTTTGGTTAAACTACGCTTTCGTAATGTTTTTCTTAATGTCTTGACATATGAAGTAAAATATCTCAATTGTTTTTGAAATGATGTCAAAGCAGATGTATTGACATCTACCTGCTAATCTGAACGTGCCTTCAGTTTTTCTGTTTCCTGGTTTTAAGCGAGGCTTATTCAGGTGTTATGGTTTATAGCTTGCGAAAAATATGGAGGAATATTTTTCATTCTGTCTTATCCTTTTGAATTATATCTTGGCCTATTTTCATGGAAATATTCAAGGGTTTGTGTTGTACCCCAAAATTTTCCCTCCCATATTCTTCAAGAAATTGCCAAGTCAAGCTTCAAAATTCCCCAAGGATTGCACAGTGTAGGGGCCTCCTAAGCAGTCAAAATTAGGGTTTTGGTTCTGATCAAGAAAATGAAGTTTCCAAGGGTCCAATCAAGTCCCACATGCCTACAAATATGGTCAAGCATCCTCATACAAAGTTTCAAGACTTTCAGCACAAGATTGCACAGTCAAAACCCTAATTGCACTACAGTCAACTGTAGGGGTAAAATGGTCATTTGGCAGTCAAAAGTTCAAATTTTTGGTCAACATCTCATTTTGAAGCCACAAACATCATTTGATCAATTCTTGATCATGATTCTCAAAGCTTGGCTCAAAAATCATCAAGATGCAAAAGATTCCTTACTTGGACAGTAGAAAAAGTCAACTGTAAATTGACCAGGGCATAACTTTCACATGGATTATCAGAAAAATTCCATCCAAAGCTCATTTTGAAGAGAAAGACATTTCCTACAACTCATCTTCATACTTCAAGTCCAATAAATGCTCTCACAAAAAGTTATCAATTTCAACATTATAGGTCATTTTCAAAAGTCAACAAAAAGGGACTTTAAGTCAAAGGCCATAACTTGAGATTGGTAAATCAAAATGACATGGGACCAAAGGAATTGGTTAGAGGACTCAAAGACCTTTCCAAAATGTCCAAGAACATGAGCAAATCTTAAAAATTGAGCAAGTTATGTCTTGTGGAAGTTGGGAAATTTTTAGATATTCAACATTGATTCAAATGACCTAAAATTGCTAATGGGCCTATCTTTCTTCCACAATTCATCATCCAAAGCATGTGCACGACCATTAGGCCCAAAGGGAAGTTTTTCTCCATTTTTATTTATTTATTTGGATTTTTTATTATTAAAAATTCATTTAATTAAATAAAATACATGAAAAATACAAAACTAATGAAATAAAATCTTTTTGTGCAGAAAACACTCTCATTGGACACTCAAGATTTGTGCATAATCATTTGTGGAAAGTTTTGTCATGATTTGATACCAAATAGCATGGAAAATATTGAAAAAAAGATCTTGAAAAATCAAATCTTCCAAACCATGAATGCCAAGGATTTTGATTGTTTTCTTTGACCTAATTCACTCATACATAAGTATGGAACACAACCCTAATGCCATTAACCACTCAGCTGCGCAAAACCCCATTATCAAACTCAAGTTTTTTTGCAAAAAATTCCAATCCTGAAAACCTATTTGCAGGTCAATTCAAGCCAAGAAAATCATCCTATTGCCTTCTAAGGACATCAAGCAACCTTCCTGGATCAAAAGCATCAATTCTAACACTTTGAATCATTGTACAGAAGTCCAACTTTTCTCACTTTTTTTCATAATCGTGTTTTGAGATTCAGGCATTTTCATTGCATAATTTTAATGGATTCTTACTAAATGATGCATTCTGAAACTAACCATCTACTTTAATTGCGTTTTTATACATTGTGTGCAAATTCACCATTGTTGCTTTTTAGGGTTCTTAGGTTTTCAAATTAGGGGTTTTCGTTTGAGGAACAATTGGCGTGTAAGACCTAGACCATTCAATTCAGGGCGTTTGGACGAAGAGAAATAAGCCATCGCGCTCAATTTATGGAGCCCCAGGGGCTATTCGCTATTTTCCCTAATGATGCTTTTTAGAACGGTGTAAAAACCGTTGCCTATGTTTGTTATATTTTCAGGAAAAATAAACCAAGGAAGAAGAAGGATGCGTGGCCATCAGTGATTGGCTAGTTCAAAATTTCGCGCTAAAATATCATTAATGTTTGGCTTTATTTTATATTGATTGTTTGATATCAAATATCCAAATGCGTTGAGTGGAGCAGTTGGTAGAGTGCATCGCTGGTAACGTTCATGACCTGGGTTCGAGCCCCAGGTCTTCACTCTTTCCATATTGTTTTTCAACTAATATTCCCATGCAGCGTCAATATTGAAACACACCATAAATCTATCACATCAAGTCACCACGTGCCTACCAAGATGGATCAGAAGGTCCAGATGGGGAGAATACCGTATGCGTTAGTCAAGGGAGATCCACGCCAGCGCAAAAGTCAATCAGGCCTGAAGCTAATTGGGCCCAAAAGTACTAATCAGAACCTCCCAATTAGGGGCAGACCCCCTAGGTTTGCCATCTTTATATTTTTTTTTTCTTTTTCTATTTTGATTATTATTCTTTTCAATTAATTCTTTTAATTTAATTTCTCAATAAAAAAACACAAAAACAATAAAAATCAGGAAAGATGAAAAAAATAATAAATATTTTATTTTAGTATTTTGTAAATAAATTCATTAATTAACTAGTTAAATTAGGTTTTAATCTTAACCTTTTTAATAAAAATCTAAAAAATGTAGAACTAGGGTTTAATTGATTTTTTATCCCTTTTTATTTTCTTTCATAATAATTAAATATTAAATATTTATTTTTGTAATTAAAATTGAATGTAAATTAATTAGGGTTAATTTTAGGTTAAACTTTAACATATTTTCATAATAAAATAAAAAATTGTAGAATTAGGTTTAATTGCGTTTAATTCTTTTTTCCCATTTAAAATCTTAAAATACAAAAAACAAATCTCTTTTTATTTTAATTAATAATCCTTTAATTTAATTTAGTTAAAAAGGGTCCAACGCCCTCGTTTCGATTTAAATTTCAATTCACATATTTATTTTTATTCTTTATGATATTTATGTATCTCTCCCAAAGCCGTGTAATTAATTTCTCGCACTTTACTCTTCTTAATTCTTTATTTTTCTGTAAAATCGGGTTCAAGAAATTTTGGCGATGTGGACCCGCGCCTTTTGTAATAGCTTAGAATCTTTTATTTCTCGCACTTTTAACTGATAAATCAAGGCATGAAAGAATGTATGGACAAAAATAAAAACAAACGCATAGATCACCTTGACATGAATAAGACAAAATAACTGAACATGACACACAAATCACACACCACCCCTAGGGTACGCCTTACTGTTGCCTTGCCTCGAAAGGTGATCGTCGAGTAGAGGATGTCTTAGTAAGTCCTCATGATCCGGGAACCTGGCATGTGGGTAGCTTCTAAGGTGTCTTCCCATTGCTCTGGTGATCACCATGTCCCGAACCTCGAATTGACCCGAACACCTCCAACGGTGGTGCTACCTATCTCTCAATGGTGGGATGGCACTACTTTAAAGGACATTTACACAGACAAATTCCTTAGGGTAGGTAGAAGACTCTAGATACTTGCTCTAATTTCAAACAAATCAAAAATACTTTTCACACCGACACCTTTTCAAAAAGCTTTCGAAAGCAACTTTTCAAACACTCTTGAGGACTGATACAAGAGTCGAACTGAAATTTTCAAAGAAACTTTTTAAAACCCACAGTTGAAAAGCAAACAAACCATTTTTGAAAACACAATGAGCAAGTATCCAAGAGCCCATGGATAACCATGGATAGAAAGGGTGCTAACACCTTCCCTTTCTATAACCTACCTCCCGAACCGAGAGCAATCTCTTTAAGGAATTTTTTTGTGCTTTTGTCCTTTCCATTTGGAGAAAATAAAAGACGGTGGCGACTCTTGCTTCTGCGACATTTCGCGAACCAGCGTTAAATAGTCAGTTCCAGATCCACCGATCACAGAACTGACGACTCTGCTGGGGACTTAAACTTAAAGTGAGGTGTACCTTAGGATTAGGATCACTGTGTTTTCAATTGTTTTCTTTGCTTGCTTTAAATTGTGGGTTGCTTGGGAGTTCTATAGATCCTAACCCGGATCTGGGGATACCTTTCTTAGAAAGTAGCAACAAGGCTGTGAGGGAACTGTGCGGGGTATACTGACATGGTTGAAACAGTCTGCTACGTTGATGTGGCACTTTGGTGTGTACCGGTAACCCTTGAGTTCAGTCAAGGAGAGTACGGGGCCTCCGCGTGGTGTCGTGAAGCATCAACAGACCTTAGGAACCTTAATTGAACTATCTTGGCCTCTTTAGGGTAGTGAGATAACTGACTTTGGTGCAGTCCGAGGTTGGTTGATACTCGATACTACACTCAATTGAGGGTTGCTTTCCTGGAATATTTCGGTCGCCAGTTCAGTGGCTAAATCGAAACGATGAACAATGAAAGCAATCCCGTGATATTGGGACCCTTAGAACCCGGTTACTTTGATAGGACAGGTTGAGCCCACCAACTTCAAAAGGGTATTACCCGGACCCCACGCTGGCCTTAAACCTTAAGGGCTTGTCTTGTGTGCCTTGTGTGCCTTACATGTTTGTCTTTGTAAATATCTGTGGTGTGTTTAATCATAGCATCATGACATCATCCAGCATCATATGCATTGACTAACCATTTCGGGGGTTCGAATCTTCATCTTTGTTCTTGTTTTGTAGGACATGGAAACTGTTCGTAGAAAGACCATTCAAATCAATCTTGTAAGGATCCCTCCTCAGCTTAAGGAGCTTATATCCAGGATTCCCGAGAACACGTCATTCAGTGAAAGACATGGAAGCCTCATCAGCTTGGTCAACACTAATATTGAGGAAGATATGATAAAGGTCCTGTTCCAGTTCTTTGACCCTCTGCATCACTGTTTCACCTTCTTGGACTATCAGTTGGTACCTACATTGGAGGAGTTCTCCCGGCTCCTGAAGATCCCTATCCTTGATCAGCTACCCTTCAACGGTACAGAAAAGGAACCTATGCTTGAAGAGCTTGCTAAAGCCTTGCACCTACAGTCATCTGACCTCAAGGGACATTGGGAAGTTAGAAGTGGTATCAAAGGGTTCTTAGCCAGGTTTCTGTTTGAAAAGGCCCATGAATGTTGGAACTCCCTTGACTTGCAAGCTTTTGAAGAGGTTGTGGCCCTCCTTGTCTATGGTTTGGTGTTGTTCCCTAACCCAGATAAGCTTATAGATATCAGTGCTGTCCAGATCTTTATGTCCAGGAATCCTATACCTACGTTGCTGGGGGACATCCTTCACTCATGTTACACTCGAACCATGAGAAAAAGAGGTGTCCTTATGTGTTGCACTCCTCTCCTGGGAAGGTGGTTTATTTCGCACCTTCCACAATCAGTCTTGAAGAATGAGCGGGGTTTGAGATGGTCACAACGGTTGATGACTCTTACACATGCGGATATACATTGGTGCCCTCGGTTCAGAGAGGATGTCACTATCATTGATCGTTGCGGGGAGTACCCTAATGTTCCTTTACTTAGAATCAGAGGAGGTATTACTTACAACCCATGCCTGGCTTGGAGACAGTTTGGTTATGCTCAGAGGGATGGTCCTCATGACATGTTAATTCCTGACATAGTTTTTGACTTCGACAATGATACTCAAGGACTTCGCAAGAGATTTATCAGAGCCTGGAGGATGCCAAGTAGGATAGACAGCAAGACACTGGGGCACAGGAACTCCATCCCGTTGGAACCTTATCTCAAGTGGGTACGCGCCCGCTCCCAGAAGTTAGTGATGACCTATCCCCACATGCTCCCTGTGGTCAAAGAGCCAGTCTTGGAAGGAGAAGTGTCCTACACTATTCAGCACCCTGATATGCCCACATCCTGGGAAGAGATGCAGAAGAGCTGGATCCAGCTTAAGGAAGAACGGAATTCTCTTGAGACCAGTCTACATGCTAGTGAAAAGAAGGTCTTGGAACTCACCCGCCTGTTGCATGAGGAGAGGAATCTCAACACTTACATAGCTCCAAAGAGGATGCGCAGTGTATTTTGGGATTGATTTGCTTTTGTATTATTTTGCCCATGAGGCTTTGATGTACTGAACAATTACTTCCTTAATGATAACGTGTGTTCCTTTTTGTCTACAACAAATTTGAACTTTCGAACCCTTGAATGCATTGCATAAACACATATCATTCATCATGTGCATAGCAGGTTTTCCTCTTTTCAGGTTGCTTACAGTTCTTTGCTGTTTATTTCAGCATCATGAATCCTGACTCGTCATCAACTGAGACATCCATCAAAGCTCTTCAGGCGCAGAATGCGCAATTTCAGGAATTAATCAAGGGTTTGGCTCAAGGCCAAGAAGAGTTGAAGGCTCTGCTCCTGAAGAAGGAGAAGAAGAAGAAGAGAAGAACTGTTCTGTTCAACTCGGGCCGAAGGTTTGGCAATACTCTGCAGAATGAAGAGGCTGGTTCTTCTGTTGGCAAGAGTACTCCTCAAGCAGAAAAAGGTCCTAGTCCGGTAGTCTCCGACAACGAGACTGATTTTGATGAAGAGCAGTATCCTCCTGCAGAAGACCGTTACAAGCAGTTGGAGGACAGGTTGAATGCTATGGAAATACAACAGGTACCTGGGCTGGATTTTGGAGATATGGGTTTGTCTACTGGTGTGATCATTCCTCGGAAGTTCAAAGCACCATCTTTCACTAAATATGACGGGGCGTCTTGTCCCAAGCTACATCTCAGGTCCTATGTTCGGAAAATCCAACCGTACTCAGCGGATAAAAAATTTGTGGATCCACTTCTTCCAGGAGAGTCTTTCAGGGACTCATCTCGAATGGTTCTATCAGCTGGATGGGACCAAGGTTCGTAACTGGGAGGAGTTGGCTACTGCTTTCTATAAGCAGTATCAATATAATTCCGACCTTGCCCCTACACGTACCTAACTTCAGGGTATGTCGTTAGGTTCAAGTGAAGGTTTTAAGGAGTACGCTCAGAAGTGGAGAGACCTGGCTGGCAGGGTGCAGCCTCCGTTGACTGATCGGGAGTTGGTAGACATGTTCTTGGGGAACCTATCTGGGCCATTTTTCAACCATCTTATTGGGAATTCGTCTGCAGGGTTCACTGATCTGATTCTGACTGGAGAGAGAATTGAGGCTGGGTTAAAGTCTGGTAAGATTCCGAAGGGTGCATCGTCTAGTTCTGAGAAGAAACCCTTCAAGAAGGAGGCTAGTGCTGTATACGGTTCCAAGAGACCAGAGAGAACTGAGCGCCGCCAATCTGTCAGTGCGGTAATGATTGCTAAGCCTGCTGCCGCTCCTAGGCCAACCAATCCTCAAAGGGCTGAAAGACCCCGGAGAGAGTTTACCCGTTTGAGCATGACCTTGTCGCAGATCTTACCACAGTTGCTCTCAACCAACTTAGTGACCGTCAGAGAGGCTCCGAAGTTTCCAAATACTACATCTCCTAAGCACAACCCAAATGCTCGTTGTGCTTATCATTCTGATAGCCCGGGGCATTCCACTGATGACTGTTGGGCATTAAGGAGTAAGGTGCAAGACCTTATCGACGCGAAGGAGATACAGTTCGAAGCGCCTGAGAGGCCGAATGTGGTGACTGCTCCTATGCCTCAGCATGGGGTAAATGCTATTGACGAAGATGTTTACGCTGTTTCTGTGGACGATCTAGCTACTCCTTTGAAGACCGTCAAGAGGAACCTACTGCTGGCCGGTTTATTTCCGGGTTGTAGTGAGGGTTGCCTGTTCTGTGTTGTTTCCCTATCTGGTTGTCCCTTGCTGAAGTTAGGCATCCAAAGCCTAATGGATAGCAAGGAGATTCTGTTTAAGAAGTCTGCTGTTCAGTTGGTTCCAGTGGAAGAAGTTTCTGTGGTTACCATCTTCAATAATCCAATCAAGGCTCTCCCGAAGAAGCCTATTCAAATCATGACTGTTGCACCTGTGGTTATCACTGTTCCGGGGCCTCTTCCCTATGTATCGGATAAAGCTGTCCCCTGGCATTATGGGGCCGATGTGTATGTAAACGGGATTAAACAAGAATTCAACACTGGCGCCAATATCTGTGATATCACTGGCCCAGCCAAAGTCACCCGCAGTGGCAGGCTATTCTCGCCTGACATTGCACCGCCTGCTGCTCGAAGACCACTTCTTATAACTCCTACAAGTGTACCTGTTCCTATTGCCGATCAAGTTGTTTCTCCTGCTGCCGAGTCATCCAATGCTCGGGGCAAAGGAGTTGAAGTTGAGCCTGCCCAGATGGAGGCACCTATACCTGTAACTGCTGAAGCCTCCCAACAAGAAATGGAGGAGATTCTAAAGATAATAAAGAATAGTGACTTCAATGTTGTGGAACAGCTGGGGCACACCCCCTCCAAGATCTCCATGCTCTCTTTATTGCTGTGCTCCGAGGCCCATGCTAAGGCCTTAATCTCGTTCCTCAAGACGGCCCATGTGCCACAGGAGACATCTGCAGTCCAGTTCACTGATTGCGTAGCAAATCTGACAGCAGATAATGGCTTGGGTTTCTCAGATGCTGACCTGACCGCAAAAGGAAGAGACCACAATGATGCCCTGCATGTCTCTATCGAATGCAGGGGCACTACTTTAGCACATGTATTGGTGGATACTGGTTCTTCCTTGAACGTGCTACCCAAGAAGGCTTTAGACCGTTTAGATTGTGAAGGCCTGGAACTGAAACCCAACAATATCATCGTCAGGGCCTTTGACGGTTCAAAAAGGATGGTTCACTGAGAGGTTGACATTCCGATTCACGTGGGCTCTCAGGTGTTTGACTCTACTTTTTATGTGATGGATATCCGTCCATCGTACTCTTGTCTACTGGGTCGACCCTAGATACATAAGGCTAGGGCAGTGACCTCTACCTTGCACCAGAAGCTGAAGTACCCTGTCAGAGGGAAGATCGTCACCGTGCAGGGAGAGGAGGAGTATATGGTAAGCCACCTGAATTCCTTCAGATACATTGAGATGGACGGGGAGTTTATTGAAACCCCCTTTCAGCATTTCGAGGAGGTGCTTCCGATCTCAGCAGCAGCAGAAACAGCAGTAGAAGAGATTGTTCCTTTGAAGATGGCTTCCCTGAAAGATGCCCGGGCTGTGGTGCAAAAAGGTGAATGTGCTAACTGGGGCAGGCTTCCAGACTTTACACAGAAAACTGACAAATTTGGGCTGGGTTTTACTGCAGAGGGTCAGAAAGCTATGCGGAAAGCGAAGACCGGAAGACCTCCTGTGTTCATTACAAATCCAGGAGTGAATGCTGTTGGGGAAGACAACGAAGTGGATGAAGCATAATTCAATAGCTGGATCTACCCGACGACTGAAGGCGGATTGACCAATTGGATTGCTAAAGACCATACCCCTGTTACTTTTGTTACGCAGTAATAAACTTCCTTGTTTTGTTATTTTGTAATAAACAATAATAAACTCTATGGCCCGGTGTCTTACCCGAGGCACCGTGGTTCTATTTGTGAGGGCATATAAATTGTCATTTCATATATCATAAATGAAAATCTTGGATGTTTTCTCGCATTTCAAATCTTATGCTCCTTTTCTGTCTTTCTTTCCTTTACATATTTTTCAAAATAGCTGTATTTACACACACACTCACTCATACAGGTTTCAATCCACTCTGGATCTCACTGGTAACGACTATGCTACTGCCAGTTATGACTTCGAAAATCCGATCAACTTAGCCGAAGACGAAGGTGAAGATGATTGCGAAGTGCCTGGCGAGCTTGCAAGACTGTTACTTCAGGAAGAGAGGGCAATTCAACCACATGAAGAGCCAGTGGAAACGATAAACTTGGGTACTGAAGAAGACAGGAAAGAGGTAAAGATTGGTGCCAACCTAGAGCTTAGCGTGAAGCAACGGTTAACCAAGATGTTACATGATTATATGGAGATCTTTGCCTGGTCCTACGAAGACATGCCCGGGTTGGATACCGATATTGTGGTCCATCACTTGCCAACTAAGGAAGACTGCCCTCCGGTGAAGCAAAAGGTCTGTCGGATGCGTCCAGAGATGTCTGAGAAGATTAAAGCCGAGGTTATGAAACAGTTTGATGTCGGGTTCCTTGCAGTGACTTCTTACCCTCAGTGGGTCGCTAATGTGGTGCCGGTACCTAAGAAGGACGGTAAGGTCAGAATGTGTGTCGACTACAGGGATCTGAACAGGGCCAGCCCCAAGGATGACTTCCCCCTACCTCACATTGATGTCCTTGTTGACAATACAGCTCAGCACAAGGTATTCTCTTTCATGGATGGCTTTTCAGGTTACAATCAGATCAAGATGGCACCTGAAGACATGGAGAAGACTACATTTGTTACTCAGTGGGGCACCTTCTGTTACAAGGTCATGCCATTCGGGTTGAAGAACGCTGGGGCAACCTACCAACGCGCCATGGTTGCTTTATTTCATGACATGATCCATCATGAGATAGAAGTGTATGTTGACGACATGATCGCAAGGTCCCAGACTGAGGAAGAGCACCTAGATCATCTGCAGAAGTTGTTTGACCGGTTGAAACTGTACAAGTTGAGGTTGAACCCGAACAAGTGCACCTTCGGGGTAAGATCTGGAAAATTGCTAGGCTTCGTGGTAAGCGACAAGGGCATTCAAGTGGACCCTGCCAAGGTCAAAGCTATTCAAGAGATGCCAATTCCTAGGACAGAGAAAGAGGTCAGAGGCTTTTTAGGACGCCTGAATTACATTGCTCGGTTCATTTCACACCTGACTGCTACCTGTGAGCCAATCTTCAAGCTGCTGAAGAAAGATCAGGTAGTACGTTGGAATGATGAATGTCAGGCTGCTTTTGACAGAATCAAAGAGTATCTCCAAGAACCACCCATCCTTATGCCACCGGTTGAAGGGAGACCTCTGATATTATACCTGATAGTGCTTGACAACTCAATGGGGTGTGTGCTGGGGCAGCATGATGAGTCTGGCCGAAAAGAGCATGCCATTTATTACCTTAGCAAAAAGTTTACCGACTGTGAGACCCGATACTCACTGCTTGAGAAAACTTGCTACACTTTGGTATGGGTTGCTCGCCGGTTGAGACAGTATATGCTGACTCACACTACTTTGTTGATCTCAAAGATGGATCCTATAAAGTACATATTCGAAAAGCCTGCCCTGTCTGGGAGAATAGCAAGATGGCAAATGATCTTGACGGAATACGACATTCAGTACACAACCCAGAAAGCCATCAAGGGAAGTGTATTGGCAGACCACTTGGCACATCAAGCCGTAGATGACTATCAGTCAATGAACTTTGAGTTTCCAGATGAAAGCATCATGATTGTGACTGATTGTGAAGTACCTGGACCGGATGAAGGACCTGAGGAAGGATCCCGATGGTCCATGCACTTTGACGGAGCCTCCAACGCTTTGGGAAACGGTATCAGCGCCATAATCATATCTCCTCAAGGCACTCATACTCCACTCACTTCCCGGCTATGTTTCAATTGTACCAACAACATGGCGGAGTATGAGGCGTGCATCATGGGTCTTCAAGCTGCGATCGACCTAAGGATCAAGTTTCTGAGTGTCTTCGGAGATTCCTCTCTCGTGATCAATCAGATCAAAGGAGAGTGGGATACGAAACATCCGAATCTTATTCCTTACAGAGAATGTGTGTTGACCTTGATCCCCCACTTCACGGAGATAACTTTTGAACACTTTCCGAGAGAAGAGAATCAGCTGGCGGACGCGTTAGCTACAATGGCTTCTATGTTCAAGGTCAAATGGGATAATGAGGCTCCCCGGATCATCATCTGGAAACTGGACGAACCGGCATACTGTTGCGATCTCGAGACTGAATTGGTGACTGAGAAGCCTTGGTACCATGAAGTGAAGAGATATTTGGAAGCTCAGGAATACCCTGAAGGTGCCTCTATTAATGATAAGAAGTTCTTGAGGAGGTTCGCAGCGAAGTTCTTCCTTAGCAACGGCATATTGTACAAGCGAAACCATGATTCAACTCTACTGCGTTGTGTGGATAAAACTGAAGCAGAAAGGATCATGGAAGAGCTACATGAAGGGACCTTTGGTACACATTCCAGTGGGCACACTATGGCTAAAAATATCCTTCGGGCAGGGTATTACTGGTCCACCATGGAGGCTGACTGCTACCAACATTCCAGGACATGCCACAAGTGCCAGATTTATGCAGACAAGGTGCATGTTCCTCCAGTACCCCTGAATGTTCTGACTGCGCCTTGGCCGTTTGCAATGTGGGGCATAGACATGATCAGTGAGATTAAACCTACGGCATCCAATGGGCATCGCTTCATCCTAGTGGCGATTGATTATTTTACGAAGTGGGTCGAAGCAGCATCCTATGCTACGGTAACCAAGACTGTTGTGGCACGGTTCATTCGGCATAACCTGATCTATCGGTACGGTGTCCCAGAAAGAATTATCACAGACAACGGTACCAATCTGAATAACAAGATGATCACTGAGCTCTGCGAGCAGTTCAAAATACAGCACCAGAATTCTTCTCCTTACAGACCGAAGATGAATGGGGCTGTAGAAGCAGCAAATAAAAACATTAAGAAAATCGTGCAGAAGATGACAGTGACTTATAAAGATTGGCACGAGATGTTACCGTTCGCTCTACATGGGTACCGTACCTCAGCTAGGACGTCAACCGGGGCAACTCCTTTCTCTTTGGTTTATGGTATGGAGGCAGTCTTACCGATTGAAGTGCAAATACCCTCTCTCCGGATAATGAAGGATGCAAATCTGAACGAAGATGATTGGATCCAGACACGACTTGATCAGCTCAACCTTATTGATGAAAAGAGACTTGCTGCTATCTGCCATGGTCAGACGTATCAGAAACGGATGATCAGGGCATTTAACAAAAAGGTTAGACCACAGAAATATCAAGTTGGGGATCTAGTAATCAAGCGAATCATCCTTCCTCAGAGTGATCCAAGGGGCAAATGGACCCCTACGTACGAAGGGCCATTTGTGGTTAAACATGTGTTCTCAGGAGGAGCCATGATTCTAACCAACATGGATGGTGACGACCTTCCTCACCCCGCCAATGCAGACATAGTAAAAAGATACTACGCATGAAAAAAGACCCGCTAGGCTGACATGCCTAGGCAAAAATTAGGGCTTCCCGGCGAACCAAAAGGGTTCGGGCAAAATGAAGGGATGAAATGAAAAAAATCTGTACACCCGACAAGTCGAAAACCTGAAAAGGCGGCTTGGGCAAAAATGGGTATCCCGGTGGACTGAAAACCCGAAAGGGCGGTCCAGGCAAAAGTTAGGGATAAAAGCGTAATACTATGTCTCATTGGATCACTTTGCATCCAGAATCCGGTATCTACATCAAATTCAGACGGCATCGATCAGTCAGCTTCATCTTCGTTTAGGTCATTAAGTGATGAGACGCTCGGAGTTATAAAGGCAATAGTAGAGTTGAAACCCAGTGGATCATTCCTTTCACACAGCTGTTTTATTTTCTTTTGTACAAAATTTGTATAAACTCTTTTGTTCGGCGGCGTTCTCTTACTAGGACGTCAGCCTCTTGTACACAAAACGCCTATTTTTAGGCCATTCAAAAATCAATACAAATATACTTTTCAGTTAAAAGTGCCAATTGTTTTTCTGTTTCGGTTTTGTTTTGCGAAGAACGTCCAAGGTTCAATTTGTGATATATGCATTGACAATAATTTGCTAACTCATAAATATTTGCATACGAAACAAAGGATTAATTACGGGTAACATTAGAAACAGAGGCAATAAAGAGTTGTTTGAGCAATCTAATTGTTCTGTCCTCCAAGGTATCAAAGTAGGTTCAGCTAAAGAACATAACCAGTACATCTCAATTCCCCAGAGAGTGAGCCAGCAAGTCAGTACACTCTTCCCCAGGCGAAGTTATCAAGCCTTCCCCAGCAGCATATAGAAATGTATTCTTGACAAGCATCCCCGGCAGTCTTGGTCTAAAGATTGTTCCCCGACGGTATACCAGCATTCAAAGGAATCACTTCCCCAGCATATCAAAACTTCCCCAGGAGAGTCCAATCTAGTTCCCCAGGAAAGTTGGAATTCATCTCTCCAAGCAGTAAGCTTATCCCCAGTAGATTCTGGAAGCTTATCCTCACACAACACGAACGCGTCATCTGGCTTTATTCAAAGAGTTATTTCCTTACCAGGATATAACTGGGTTATCCTCAGCCAAAAGCCACGGAAAGATCGTCGTCAACACAGTCTTCTTATCCCCAGCGAAGTCTGTTAACACTTCCAAAAGAACAAAGGTATCCCCAACAAGTTATTATCAACAACTCATTAAAGTATCTCTCTCCCCACAGAGTATTGCTTCCCAGCAAGATCATTAGAGTACTTTCCTCCCTGCAGAGTTATTCCATTCGCCAAGTTTATTCCCCAACGGAGTCATCTTCTCCTACCGGTATACTTGCAACTATCATCCAGCGGAAGCAAAATCTATTCTTCAACATCAGCCCAGGATATGACTTCCCGGCACCCGTCAAGGATTTACTTTCCTAGACGAAAAACACATTCATAAAACATCACATACATCATTATAGCATGCATAGACGCATCATATCTTACAAATCTCATTTACGTTGAGAACATCATTGCTTGGTCCATATCATGCATTGCATATGACTGACCTTTACCTTTCAGGAAGGATTCAGCTAAATTCTCAATCATATTTCAAGACCTAGACCGGTTCAGTTAATCGACTCCAAAGATTTATTATCCAGTCCAAGGCCTTCTCTAGTCCAGCTAAATCAACCCCAAACAGATTTTTCTGATAAAGACTCAGTAGAAGTTATCAAAGGTTTTTCTCAATGAATGTTTTTGAGATTATAATTTCCTATGGTTCTCTCCCCAATGCTGCGGAGATGATAATTCCATCCCAGGTTTTTCTCAATGAATGTTGTTGAGATTATAATTTCCTATGATTCTCTCCCCAATGCTGCGGAGATGATAATTCCATTCTAGGTTTTTCTCAATGAATGTTATTGAGATTATAATTTCCTATGGTTCTCTCCCCAATGTTGCGGAGACGATAATTCCATTCCAGGTTTTTCTCAATGAATGTTGTTGAGATTATAATTTCCTATGGTTCTCTCCCCAATGCTGCGGAGACGATAATTCCATTCCAGGTTTTTCTCAATGAATGTTGTTGAGATTATAATTTCCTATGGTTCTCTCCCCAATGCTGCGGAGATGATAATTCCATTCCAGGTTTTTCTCAATGAATGTTATTGAGATTATAATTTCCTATGGTTCTCTCCCCAATGCTGCGGAGACGATAATTCCATTCCAGGTTTTTCTCAATGAATGTTATTGAGATTATAATTTCCTATGGTTCTCTCCCCAATGCTGCGGAGACGATAATTCCATTCCAGGTTTTTCTCAATGAATGTTGTTGAGATTATAATTTCCTATGGTTCTCTCCCCAATGCTGCGGAGACGATAATTCCATTCCAGGTTTTTCTCAAACGTCCGCTTTTGAGATTATAATTTCCTATGGTTCTCTCCCCAATCCTGCGGAGACGATAATTCCATTCCAGGTTTTTCTCAATGATTGCTGTTGAGATTATAATTTCCTATGGTTCTCTTCCCGATCCTGCGGAGGTGGTAATCCCAAGATTTTCTCAATGATTGCTGTTGAAGTTAAAGTCATCCAAGGTTCTCTCACCGTTCATGCTGAGGTAGTAACCATCCCTGGTTCATTCATCGTCTTTTGAAACTCCAGATCCAGCTCCTGTAACCAGTCAGGACACATCTATACCAAGCATCTGAAGACTAACTCCTGCAACATGTCAGGTACTCATTTTTTCTTTTGCAGGTACGCAAGTTCTCGCTAAGGAATCTCTTATGCGATCAACATCCAGATGGCATCTATAAGCCCATCATCCTATCCATCAATCTCCAAATGGCATCTATAAGCCCATTCCCATCATCACACTGCTACTATGTGAGCGCAAATTTCTGGGCACTCTAGTGTTCAATCATCTTCTACCCTCGGATTACGAAAGGCACGTCAGCCAATCTGCATCCTCAGGTCTAAGAAGATTGAACAGGGGCAACTGTTGTACCCCAAAATTTGCCCTCCCATATTCTTCAAGAAATTGCCAAGTCAAGCTTCAAAATTCCCCAAGGATTGCACAGTGTAGGGGCCTCCTAAGCAGTCAAAATTAGGGTTTTGGTTCTGATCAAGAAAATGAAGTTTCCAAGGGTCCAATCAAGTCCCACATGCCTACAAATATGGTCAAGCATCCTCGTACAAAGTTTCAAGACTTTCAGCACAAGATTGCACAGTCAAAACCCTAATTGCACTACAGTCAACCGTAGGGGTAAAATGCTCATTTGGCAGTCAAAAGTTCAAATTTTTGGTCAACATCTCATTTTGAAGCCACAAACATCATTTGATCAATTCTTGATCATGATTCTCAAAGCTTGGCTCAAAAATCATCAAGATGCAAAAGATTCCTTACTTGGACAGTTGAAAAAGTCAACTGTAAATTGACCAGGGCATAACTTTCACATGGATTATCAGAAAAATTCCATCCAAATCTCATTTTGAAGAGAAAGACATTTCCTACAACTCATCTTCATACTTCAAGTCCAAGAAATGCTCTCACAAAAAGTTATCAATTTCAACATTATAGGTCATTTTCAAAAGTCAACAAAAAGGGACTTTAAGTCAAAGGCCATAACTTGAAATTGGTAAATCAAAATGACATGGGATAAAAGGCAATTGTTAGAGGACTCAAAGACCTTTCCAAAATGTCCAAGAACATGAGCAAAGCTTAAAAATTGAGCAAGTTATGCCTTGTGGAAGTTGGGAAATTTTTGGATATTCAACATTGATTCAAATGACCTAAAATTGCTAATGGGCCTATCTTTCTTCCACAATTCATCATCCAAAGCATGTGCACGACCATTAGGCCCAAAGGGAAGTTTTTCTCCATTTTATTTATTTATTTGGATTTTTTATTATTAAAAATTCATTTAATTAAATAAAATACATGAAAAATACAAAACTAATGAAATAAAATCTTTTTGTGCAGAAAACACTCTCATTGGACACTCAAGATTTGTGCATAATCATTTGTGGAAAGTTTTGTCATGATTTGATACCAAATAGCATGGAAAATATTGAAAAAAAGATCTTGAAAAATCAAATCTTCCAAACCATGAATGCCAAGGATTTTGATTGTTTTCTTTGACCTAATTCACTCATACATAAGTATAGAACACAACCCTAATGCCATTAACCACTCAGCTGCGCAAAACCCCATTATCAAACTCAAGTTTTTTTGCAAAAAATTCCAATCCTGAAAACCTATTTGCAGGTCGATTCAAGCCAAGAAACTCATCCTATTGCCTTCTAAGGACATCAAGCAACCTTCCTGGATCAAAAGCATCAATTCTAACACTTTGAATCATTGTACAGAAGTCCAACTTTTCTCACTTTTTTTCATAATCGTGTTTTGAGATTCAGGCATTTTCATTGCATAATTTTAATGGATTCTTACTAAATGATGCATTCTGAAACTAACCATCTACTTTAATTGCGTTTTTATACATTGTGTGCAAATTCACCATTGTTGCTTTTTAGGGTTCTTAGGTTTTCAAATTAGGGGTTTTCGTTTGAGGAACAATTGGCGTGTAAGACCTAGACCATTCAATTCAGGGCGTTTGGACGAAGAGAAATAAGCCATCGCGCTCAATTTATGGAGCCCCAGGGGCTATTCACTATTTTCCCTAATGATGCTTTTTAGAACGGTGTAAAAACCGTTGCCTATGTTTGTTATATTTTCAGGAAAAATAAACCAAGGAAGAAGAAGGATGCGTGGCCATCAGTGATTGGCTAGTTCAAAATTTCGCGCTAAAATATCATTAATGTTTGGCTTTATTTTATATTGATTGTTTGATATCAAATATCCAAACGCGTTGAGTGGAGCAGTTGGTAGAGTGCATCGCTGGTAACGTTCATGACCTGGGTTCGAGCCCCAGGTCTTCACTCTTTCCATATTGTTTTTCAACTAATATTCCCATGCAGCGTCAATACTGAAACACACCATACATCCATCACATCAAGTCACCACGTGCCTACCAAGATGGATCAGAAGGTCCAGATAGGGAGAATACCGTATGCGTTAGTCAAGGGAGATCCACGCCAGCGCAAAAGTCAATCAGGCCTGAAGCTAATTGGGCCCAAAAGTACTAATCAGAACCTCCCAATTAGGGGCAGACCCCCTAGGTTTGCCATCTTTAAATATTTTTTTTTATTTTTTCTATTTTGATTATTATTCTTTTCAATTAATTCTTTTAATTTAATTTCTCAATAAAAAAACACAAAAACAATAAAAATCAGGAAAGATGAAAAAAATAATAAATATTTTATTTTAGTATTTTGTAAATAAATTCATTAATTAACTAGTTAAATTAGGTTTTAATCTTAACCTTTTTAATAAAAATCTAAAAAATGTAGAACTAGGGTTTAATTGATTTTTTATCCCTTTTTATTTTCTTTCATAATAATTAAATATTAAATATTTATTTTTGTAATTAAAATTGAATGTAAATTAATTAGGGTTAATTTTAGGTTAAACTTTAACATATTTTCATAATAAAATAAAAAATTGTAGAATTAGGTTTAATTGCGTTTAATTCTTTTTTCCCATTTAAAATCTTAAAATACAAAAAACAAATCTCTTTTTATTTTAATTAATAATCCTTTAATTTAATTTAGTTAAAAAGGGTCCAACGCCCTCGTTTCGATTTAAATTTCAATTCGCATATTTATTTTTATTCTTTATAATATTTATGTATCTCTCCCAAAGCCGTGTAATTAATTTCTCGCACTTTACTCTTCTTAATTCTTTATTTTTCTGTCAAATCGGGTTCAAGAAATTTTGGCGATGTGGACCCGCGCCTTTTGTAATAGCTTAGAATCTTTTATTTCTCGCACTTTTAACTGATAAATCAAGGCATGAAAGAATGTATGGACAAAAATAAAAACAAACGCATAGATCACCTTGACATGAATAAGACAAAATAACTGAACATGACACACAAATCACACACCACCCCTAGGGTACGCCTCACTGTTGCCTTGCCTCGAAAGGTGATCGTCGAGTAGAGGATGTCTTAGTAAGTCCTCATGATCCGGGAACCTGGCATGAGGGTAGCTTCTAAGGTGTCTTCCCATTGCTCTGGTGATCACCATGTCCCGAACCTCGAATTGACCCGAACACCTCCAACGGTGGTGCTACCTACCTCTCAATGGTGGGATGGCACTACTTTAAAGGACATTTACACAGACAAATTCCTTAGGGTAGGTAGACGACTCTAGATACTTGCTCTAATTTCAAACAAATCAAAAATACTTTTCACACCGACACCTTTTCAAAAAGCTTTCGAAAGCAACTTTTCAAACACTCTTGAGGACTGATACAAGAGTCGAACTGAAATTTTCAAAGAAACTTTTTAAAACCCACAGTTGAAAAGCAAACAAACCATTTTTGAAAACACAATGAGCAAGTATCCAAGAGCCCATGGATAACCATGGATAGAAAGGGTGCTAACACCTTCCCTTTCTATAACCTACCTCCCGAACCGAGAGCAATCTCTTTAAGGAATTTTTCTGTGCTTTTGTCCTTTCCATTTGGAGAAAATAAAAGACGGTGGCGACTCTTGCTTCCGTGACATTTCGCGAACCAGCGTTAAACAGTCAGTTCCAGATCCACCGATCAGAGATTGGAATATTTGTTTTTCAGCCCAAGCCCGCTGCTGCGCCATTATAAGGACTTGCATCCTTATTCGTTCGACTGCAACTTTTGAAGAAGAATATATTCTTTCTTTTTTAGAAGTATAAGTCTTTTTAATTGTAACACACTCTAGTATTGGTTTAATACTTGAGTTGTAATTTGAGTTGTTAATTGTGGATCATTCATAAGCTTTTAAGTACTGAATGATTGAAGTTTTCAAAACTTAATATTTTTGTTTTTTTTCACTGTTAGTGATTGAAGGGATTTGAGGAAGGCCTCATGCCTAGGTGTGTCTTAGGTAGAAGTATAACAATGGTAGTGATTAAGTGATTAGATCATAAACTGGTTGTTTACTAAGGGTCTATGAATTGATACTATTTAATGGACTTGTCCCTGGCTTGGTAGCCCCCATAGTAGGTGTTATTGTACACCGAACTGGGTTAACAATCCCTTGTGTTTTTAATGCTTTTACTATTGTTTCATTTTATATTGTCCTCAGATATTTGTGTCGTGACATCTCCTTCGACATCACATATCTGATACCAGAATTTCAATTGGTGTCAGAGCAGACATCCTGCTCCATATCTGGGTGAGATCTAGGGAAGATAATTTCTGGTACTATGGACAAGGAAGGAGGATTTGTGATAAAACCACCCATTATGGATGGAAGAAATTATGACTATTGGAAACCGCATACAATGGCCTTTCTAAAGTCTCTGGACAACAGGGCTTGGAAAGCTGTCTTAAAAGGATGGAAACACCCTGTCAAATTGGGAGAAAATGGGAACCTACTTCTGAGTTAAAGCCAGAAGAAGATTGGTCTAAAGAAGAAGATGAAATTTCTCTTGGAAATTCTAAAGCCTTGAATGCTATATTCAATGGAATTGACAAGAACATTTTCAGATTAGTGAACACATGTGAAGTAGCTAAGGATGCATGAGGGATTCTTCAATCTACCCATGAAGGCACATCCAAAGTTAAGATGTCAAGACTTCAGTTGCTCACCACTAGATTTGAAAATTTGAGAATAAAGGATTATGAAAGTATTAATGATTTCCATATGAACATTCTTGAGATTGCTAATGCAGCCAATGCTTTAGGAGAAAAATTTCAGAAGACAAATTGGTGAGAAAGATGCTTAGGTCTCTTCCCAAGAGATTTGATATGAAAGTGACTTCCATAGAAGAAGCACAAGACATTGACAAGATGAAAGTGGATGAACTTGTTGGATCAATTTAGACATTTGAATTAAGCATCAATGAAAGATCTGAAAAGAAGAACAAAAGCATAGCTTTTGTAACCAATACTGAAGATGAAGAGGAGGATTATGATCTAGATACAGATGAAGGAATATCTAATGCCTTAGTTATGCTTTGAAGACAGTTTAACAAAGTGATAAAAAGGATGGATAAGAACCCAAGATCAAATGTCAAGAACAATTCATCTAACATCCTTAAGTCAAATGAGTTTAGAAGAAAAAGGGATGAAGAAAAATCCACTCAAGGGAAGGAAATACAGTGTCATGGATGTGAAGGCTTTGGTCACATTAGAGCTGAATGTCCTACATATCTCAAGAAACAGAAGAAGAATCTATTTGTTACTTGGTCTGAAGAGGATTCTGAGAGTGACCTTGAAGAGGAATCTGCAAAGTATGTTAAAGCATTGACATGAAAATACGTGTCTGATGAAGATTCTAGTGATGGTGAACTAACCTTTGATGAGCTAGCTGCCTCGTACAAAAAACTGTTTCTCATAAGTTCAGAAGTTTTCCTAGAAGGGGAGAAACAGAAAGCACTCATAACTCAGCTGGAGGTAGAAAGGAAAGAGCATCTAAAAACTATTTCTAATATGGAAAGTGAAGTGACTTCTCTGAATTCTAATCTTGATAGAATGATCAAATCTCTAAAGATGTTGAATAATGGGTCTAACACATTAGATGAAATTCTTCAAGTGGGAAGAGTGACGGGAGACAAGAGTGGTCTAGGGTTTAGTGAGAAAAAGGAACCTAATTCAGAAGAACCTTCCTCAGATTCCACTCATGCCAAGTATAAACCCAAGATGTCGAATCAAATGTCTCAACATCATGGAAAGAAAGGACATCATGGCAAACATGATGACAAGAAAAAATTTAATCACACCAGAGAGAAATCCCATCCTTGGAGATGTCACCATTGTGGAAGGCTTGGTCATATAAGACCCTTCTGTTTCAAGTTGTATGGGTATCTTAAAATTTCTCCTCTTTCTAAGACTGATCAGATCTCCCAAAATAGCAAAAAGAAGAAATAGTGGGTTCCCAAAAATAATGTTGCTAGCTTCATAGCTCATACCTCTCCCAGAGTATCAACCAAAGATGATTGGTACTTTGACAGTGGTTGTTCTAGACTCATGACAGGTGTCAAGAATCTATTGGTAGATATCAAATCTCATTCCACCAGTTATGCGACTTTTGGTGATGGAGCCAAAGGTGAAATTAAAGGAGTTAGAAAGCTAGAATGTTCAGGAGTCCCAAAACTTGACAATGTGGTACTTGTTAAAGGTTTAACAGCTAACCTAATAAGTATAAGCCAACTATTTGATCAAGGATTCAAAGTAAAATTCACCAAGACAGAATGTCTCATTTGCAATGAGAAGAATGAAGTTATTATGAAAGGAATCATATCTAAAGACAACTGTTATCTATGGGTTCCCAAAGAGTTGAACTTCTCCTCAACATGTGCTTTAGCCAAAGATAATGAAGTTAAACCGTGGCATCAAAAATTGGGACACTTGCATCAGAAAGGAATGAAAAGAATTATACTTATTGAAGCTGTGAGAGGGATTCCTAAGCTTAAAATAGAAGAAAGGAGAG
Source organism: Vicia faba (assembly GCA_948472305.1). Taxonomy (NCBI): domain Eukaryota; kingdom Viridiplantae; phylum Streptophyta; class Magnoliopsida; order Fabales; family Fabaceae; genus Vicia; species Vicia faba. Next base: position 520,032,835 of record OX451739.1, on the reverse strand, counting down.
TTTATGGTGACTGCCAGATTGGAAAGCAAACTAAGATGTCACATCAGATGGTCCAACATCTTACTACATCAAAAGTTTTGGAACTTCTTCACATGGACTTGATGGGACCTATGCAGGTCGAAAGTCTTGGTGAAAAGAAGTATGCCTATGTTGTTGTAAATGTCTTCTCTAGGTACACATGGATAAGTTTTATCAGAGAAAAATCAGAAACTTTTGAAGTGTTTAAAGATCTATGTCAAAAACTTCAAAGGGAAAAAGATAGTCATGTCATCAGAATTAGAAGTGATCATGGAAAGGAATTTGAGAATAATAAATTTGCTTATTTTTAATCTTCCGAAGGAATCAGTCATGAATTTTCCTCTCCCATTACTCCTCATCAAAATGGGATTGTGGAACGCAAAAACAAAACCCTTCAAGAATCTGCCAGAGCTATAATTCATGCTAAGAAGTTATACTACCACTTTTTGGCTGAAGCTATGAATTATGCATGTTATATCCATAACAGAGTCACTTTAAGGAAAGGAACTTCAGCCACCTTGTATGAAATGTGGAAGGGAAGAAAACCTATTGTCAAATACTTTGATGTTTTTGGAAGTAAATGTTACATCTTAGCTGATCGTGAACAAAGGAGGAAGATGGATCCCAAGAGTGATGAAGGAATATTTCTAGGTTACTCTACAAATAGCAGAGCTTACAAAGTCTTTAACTCCAGAACCAAGGTTATGATGGAATCCATAAATGTTATTATTGATGATAGAGGATGAAATGATGAAGAAGATGTCTTAGAAGATGTCGGAACATCTTTGTCTGATATTCCAACATAATCTAATGAAAGAAGTATTGATTCTAATCCACCTCAAGAAGATCCTGAGCCCGATCATCTCAATAAAGGACCTTCAATTAGAACTCATAGAGATCATCCTAAGGAGCTTATCATAGGAGATCTAAATAAAGGAGTTACTACTAGATCAAGAGAAGGGATATCAAAATCTTTCTTTGTTTCAAAAATTGAGCCTAAGAATGTCAAAGAGGCCTTAACTGATGAGTTTTAGATTCATGCTATACAAGAAGAGCTAGAATAATGTAGTAGAAATGAAGTTTGGGATCTGGTTCCAAGGTGTGAAGGGACAAATGTGATTGGCACTAAATGAGTGTACAAGAATAAATCTGATGAAAATGGGGTGGTTACTAGAAATAAGGCAAGGTTAGTTGCACAAGGATACACTCAAATTGAAGGAGTTGACTTTGATGAAACCTTTGCCCCTGTGGCTAGACTTGAATCAATCAGACTACTCTTGGGAGTTTCTTGCATTCTGAAATTTAAATTGTTTCAAATGGATGTAAAGAGTGCCTTCTTAAATGGATATCCGAATGAGGAAGTTTATGTGGAATAACCTAAGGGATTTGTTGATCCATGTTTTCCTAAATATGTTTACAAACTGAAGAAAGCTCTGTATGGATTAAAGCAGGCTCCAAGAGCTTGGTATGAGAGATTGACATAATTTCTTGGTGAGAATGGATATCGGAAATGTGGCATAGACAAAACTCTTTTTGTCAAAGAAGAGGAAGGGAAGATCATGATTGCACAAATTTATGTTGATGATATTGTGTTTGGTGGGATGTCAAATGAGATGGTTCAACATTTTGTCAAGCAAATGCAGTCAGAATTTGAGATGAGCCTTGTTGGTGAGTTAACTACTTTCTTGGTCTGCAAGTTAAACAAATGTAAGATTCCATATTTTTATCTCAGAGCAAGTATGCGAAGAATATAGTAAAGAAATTTGGGATGGAAAATGCCAGTCACAAAAGAACACCTGCTCCCACACATCTGAAGTTATATAAAGATGAAAAAGGAGTAAGTGTGGATCAAAGTCTTTACAGAAGTATGATAGGCAGTCTTCTATACCTCACAGCTAGCATACCTGACATTTCCTTTGATGTAGGGGTGTGTGCTAGATATCAAGTTGATCCTAAAGTTAGCCATGCCAACCATGTGAAGAGAATTCTTAAATATGTGAATGTGACAAGTGACTATGGTATGCTATATTCTCATGGATCTAGTTCTGCTTTAACTGGTTATTGTGATGCTGATTGGGAAGGAAGTGTGGATGATAGAAAAGTACATCAGGAGGATGTTTCTTTCTGGGAAATAATCTCATATCTTGGTTCAGTAAGAAGCAAAATTGTGTGTCTATGTTCACTTCTGAGGCTGAGTATATTGTTGCAGGAAGCAGTTGTTCTCAGTTGGTTTGGATGAAACAAATGTTAACAGAATATAATGTCAAAAAGGATGTCATGACATTATTCTGTGACAATATAAGCGCCATAAATATATCAAAAAGTATATTCAACACAGCAGGACCAAACACATTGATATCCGTCATTACTTCATAAGAGAGCTTGTTGAAGAAAAGATTGTTGCCTTAGAACATGTAGCTTCTAAATTACAACTGGATGACATTTTCACTAAGGCTTTGGATGGAAACCAGTTTGAGAACTTAAGGGGAAAACTAGGGATCTGCATATATGAGGGTTTGTAGCAATTAAGGGCGTGTAGGAATATCATTAAAGATATATTATATTATTTATGTTTCCAATAAATCAAATTTCATAAGCAATCATTTCAAGACTATCTCAAATACTCTCCCACACGCTATGACATTACCTTATTATATTTTCCCAACATATTCATTCTCCTTTACAGAAAAAGAACCCTTGCTATTTCCCATCTCACTTTTTAAAATTTCTCAAAGATTTCACAACATCATGCTTCGTCTCCCTCAAAGTGTTCTTTCGATGAAGCCAAAGCTTCTAGGTCAAAGACTGTCAACCGTCCTGAGGACCTATTCCTTGATAAAGTTATGGTCATCGCTCCTCTTTCAAATATTCCTCCTCTTGAGAAGAAGGTCAAGAAACCCATATTGTCCCCTACAAAGAAATCCAAAGACGAGTTTGACACTTCTAGAGGTAATTATCCTAGTACTACTGATGATAGGACAGAAGACGACATTGTTAATTTTAATAGGAGTATTATAACGCTGGTAGATAGGGTGTTAAATGAAGGTTTTGTTGTTCCTCAGATTTCTACTTGTGATACGGTGGGAGAACTGACTTGAGGTTTTGCGTTTGTGTTTGCAAATGTTTCGGTTTAGCAAGAGTCGCCACCGACTTTTTATTTTATCCAAAGGAAAGGTCAAAAAGCACAGGAAAGACCTTTGAGATGTTTTCTTGGGTTCAAGGGGTAGATTATGAAAAGGGAAGGTGCAAGCACCCTTTCAATCCATGATTATCCATGGGCTCTTAGTTACTTGTTTAGATCACTTGCTTTTGCTTTTCAATTGTTTGAAATGGTGCTTTGTGTGTGTGGTTTTGAAAATGCTTTGAAAAAGAGGCCATCGTTGTGGCAACCTTTGTAATGATTCTTGTTTGAATATATACAAATGTGTATTGTCTTTTGAAAAGATTTCAATGTTTGAAAGTTTGATTTGGGAAATGTTTTGAAATTGTGTTATGAAGTGTGTTTGAAAATAGCAAGGATGTTTTGCAAGTTTTTGATCAAGTAACTAAGAGTTATCTACCCTATTTTACTCAAAGGTATTTCCTACACATTTTTAACCCTTTTGACAGTGTTGTTTCACCATTGCATTTGGTAAACAACTTTGTATTAGGATGTTAAACGGGACAGGTGCAGGTCATCGTATAGACCATGATAATAATTGTGTTAAGTATTTTTAGCAAATTTTCGAGGGACTAGATCATTTTGTATAGGCAACCAAGAAAGCGTCATCGAGGGACTATGATCTTTTGTTTTGTTTTTGTATTGCCAAAATACTCAACATGCATAACATGGCCAATTTAAAAGGCAACAAGTGGATGAAACCCTATGGGTGCAAGTGTGCATTGTGTTGTCAATTTACATGCTTTTTGTCTTGTATTAGGTTATCTAGCGATTGATTTTGAATCTTGCCATACAAACCCTAATCTCTAATCATGGCATATTTGAAAGCATAAAGTGCGAGAATTAAAAGTCTAAGTTATTACAAAAGGGTCCGGGAATGGGGGTACAATTATTACAAATGGGGATGAGTCTCACAAGAATAATAATGTCCAAATATCACGTGTTACAACCAAATCGAATTGTCGCAATTCAATACAAAGTTATAACAAATTAAGAAATCAATAATATTATGAGATGCATGTATTTATTTAAAAAATAAACAAATAAAAATCTATTCTAAAAAAGAAAGATTAAATATTATATTATTATTGTTCTTTTTGTATTTTATTAATCAAAAAAGAGTTTAAAGAAAACAAACTTAATTAAATCAAATTAAATGTTTTTTGGTATTTTCATTAAATGTATGAAAAGAAAAAAAATGATTAAAAACAATTAAGAAAAATTAAATTATTAAATATTATTAGTGTTATTATTAACAAAAGAAAAGAAAACAAATTGTTTAAAATGAATTAATTAAAAAAAAGTATTTGTTTAAATAAAAGAAAAGAAATTAAAAAAAGAAGGATGGGCTTGGGATTTGTGTGGATGCTAGGCCCAAGACCAAAAATAAAGAGGACAGAAGGGGGTCAGAATGGAGGAAGGGGGGGTGCGCTGGCCAATTCGTTATGGGCTTAGGCGCTTGGGGACAGAAAGGCCCAAAGGCGAGTTTGTACAATTTTGTTAGGGTTCAGAAACTTAGGGTTTGTGATTTCTCTTCACAACGGCGCCGTTTCTCTCGTTCTCGCTTCTTCTCTTCATCTCTCTCAATCAAACACTCTGACCTCCCCTAAGACCTAGCCGCCGGAGTGCTATCCATCACTCTCTCATCTCCCCACAATGATCCATGGCTTCGGTTGCAAAACGGTATAGTTCGTTTCTTGTTTGAGTTTTACAGTTTCATGTTTATTTGATTTTACAGTTTGGCTAATCCATTGCATTACATGGCTTATTGAGGTGAAGAAACGTACCTTGGGGTTTTCTCTGTGACAAAAGAGAGTGGTGAGGCTGGAGGCGCTCCTTGGCGGCTAGAGGCGGAGGGGAGATGATGACGAACGCATGCTTTTCTGGTATCTCTTTTTGTCCCTTTTTGAAACTTGAATGATGAGGCTTATCGCTTCTGACTTGTTAACGATTCCTTTGTTGATGATATTTATCTGAAACTTGTTGTTATTGTTGATGATAATTATTGCTGAAACGTTATTTCTTTTCCTCTATCTTGAATGTTGAATGTTGATGATGATTTGATGTTTCTGAAACTTGTTGTTGATGTTGCTTCTGAAACTTGAATGTTGAGGATGATTGCTTCTGATTTGAACTGAAACTTGTGATTGTTCTTTTCTGAAACTTTGAATGTTGATGAGATGTATGCTTTGAAACTGTGTTTAGGTTGGTTGATGATTGTTTATGAGGTGTATACTTTTGTTGTTTGGACTGTGTTCTGCAGTTTGTGATTCACAGGGTTTTGTGACTTGTTGAAATGTTATGCAGTTTTTTTTGAGTTTAGCTTGGTGATTGTTTGTTTGGAAGCTGTTATGCTTGGCTGTTTGAGAGCTGCAGGTTATTGTGCAGTGCATTTTTGCAAGCTTTTGCAGGTTTGGGAGTTTTGGTTGTCTGCTTGAACTTGCAGTTTGAGTAGTTTGGCAGGCTTGCTTCTGTTTGAGAATTGTTGTAGGTTTTTGATGTTGTACAGTTTTGAAACCTTGTTTTGGTTTGTTGATAGTTTTGTGGGTTTGACAAGCTTGTTACAGTTTGGCAAGCTATGCAGGTTGTGCCGTTTTTTGATAGCAGGCTTGGCTTTGTACAGGTTATGGAAGTTTTACAGTTTGGTTGCCTGCTTGAACTTGCAGTTTGAGTAGTTTGGCATGCTTGGGGTATTCTGTTTGTTTATTCAAAGGGTTTGTGTGAAACTGATATGCTTGGGTGTTTGTTTGAAACTGTTTGCACAAGTTTTTTATGTTTGCTGCAGTTTTGGCTCTTGTTGCAGCTAGGCTTATTACAGTTTGGCTAGCAGGTTTTGTGGTTGTTTTGTTGTAGCTTGTTACAGTTTTGAAACTGAAGGTTGGAGAGTTGTGCAGGTTGTTACAATTTTGAAATTGCAAGCTTTGGCTGTTTGACAAGCTTGTTTCTGTTTGTGGCTTTTGACAAAATGTTTCTCTCCCTTTTTACTTTGTGCTACTTGATGCTCTTATATCTTTTTGCTTGTTTTTTTTTGTAATCTTGTGACAGCCTTTAGCCAAACTGTACACTCCAAAAAGGTGATATCCTTTTCTCTCTTTCTCTCTCTATGACAAAGCATATTTGCTTTTTCACTTTATTTTCTGAAAAGTTTGCCTATAATCTGGAAAATGATGAAAAGCTGTGACAAGTCTTTGACTTGTGATTTTGGTTTACCTCCTGCATTTTACTACTATCTTGCTGCATTGTTCTTGCTGCATTTGTACAGTTTGCATCCAATTTGTTTTGTAACTCAGTTTGGCACCTTGCTTGTGCTGTTTGTACAGCAGGTTCCAGTTTGCCTTGCTTTGTAATGTTGCAATGTTTAGTTTGCTTACAATGCTGTTTGGTTACTTGACAGTTTGCATAGTACAGTTTGCTTTGCTGTCTTTTTGAATAATTACTTTGTTTGCATTCTTCTTTTTGCATTTTTATTTTTCTGTTTGTGAACCAAGAAGAGCAATCTTCTTGTGATTTGCAAAGAGGAAAATAAAAACGTGATGAACAATAACACTTCTGATTCCAGATGGAAAATTTTAATGATGAACAATTTCCTTTTCTTTTTTTGTTTGAAAATTCTTTTCATATTCAACTGACTGTACTAATTCCTTTTCCTTTGTGTCTTTTTCATGTGAGCACAAATTGGGTGATGACAAAGCAAAGGAAGCAGAAGACTTTGAGCATGGGAGCAATGGAGCAATGAAGGCTTAGGCTTAGATTAGATAGATTTTCCATTAATTGTAACATTTATTTTTTCAAATACTATAAGTTGTAAAACATACAGTATTCAAATAATAAATTATTTTTGTAACAACATTTGAAATGAATGAAGAAAGCTTTTATGAGATAATCTGATATCCAATAAAACCTTCTACTGTCAATATCTTGTAATTCTTTCCTTGCATCTTCACTTAACCCTTTAAGATTCTCAGATTAAAATAATTGAAATTGCATTCCAATATTTTTAATACAGATAACTTAAATTCCAAGTAATCCCAAAAATTTGCATTCCAAACAAAATACGCATTGTGTATTCCAATAAACAAGCAAGCATTTCATTCCATTAACAAGCAAATGTCTTAACAGACGCACATTGTCTGGTTAACCTGGATCAGACAAAACCTGAATATTTCAAATGACCATCTCAGCTCCTATCTCTTATCCCAGATAAACAAGCCTTGAGAACAACCATCAATCTTTCAGTAGGCTTAAAAAGTATGAAAACATGTGACAGTTAATTGAATTTTTGAGAATTCAGTTTCCTCTGAGAAATGCGAGAGAAACCCTAATTCTTGATCTGCTGCCAAAGAAAAGTCTGTTTGATTGATTCCTGAGCCAATCTTGAAAATCTGAGAAAACCCTAGGGTTGTGATTTCTTGTGAAAAGGGAGGGCAAATTTTGGGGTACAACAGCTGTCCCTGTTGAATCTTCTTGAACCTGAAGAGTTAGATCGGCGAGTTTGTCATTCGCGACTCAAAGGTAAAAGATGATTGGACACTAGAGTGCCCATAAATTTGCACTCGTCAAAGCATAGTTGAGGGAATGAGCTTAAAGATGCCATTTGGAGATGTGACAGAATCTTGTCAAAGATGGGCTTAAAGATGCCATCCAAGAATGTTTGTTGAACTGTATGTTGTAGGTGAAAGAATGAGTATCAGAAAGGTATCCATGTCTGGAACGTCTCTGAGCTGGGGGTCTGAATAAGCAATAGATTATCATCCGTGTTTGGAGCCTCCGTAAACTATTTTCAATGAGCCGAATCTGAACAAGCAGTAGATTAGCATCCATGTTTGGAAGCACCCGTAAACTGTTTTCATGATCCTTGAGTTTTAACAAGAAATAAATTAACATCCATGTTTGGAGCGTCCGTAAACTGTTTTCAGAAGTTGAATCTGAACAAGCGATAAATTAGCATCCATGTTTGGAGAGTCCGTAAACTGTTTTTAGAAGTTGAATCTGAACAAGCGATAGATTAGCATCCATGTTTGGAAGCACTCGTAAACTGTTTTCATGATCCTTGTAGTTGAATAAGCAATAGATTAACATCCATGTTTGGTGCATCCGTAAACTATTTTCAAAAGTTGAATCTGAACAAGCGGTAGATTAACATCCATGTTTGAAGAGTCCGTAAACTGTTTTCAGAAGTTGAATCTGAACAAGCGATAGATTAGCATCCATGTTTGGAAGCTCCCGTAAACTGTTTTCATGATCCTTGAGTTTGAACAAGCAATAGATTAACATCCATGTTTGGTTCATCCCTAAACTGTTTTCAATGAGCTGAATCTAAACAAGCGATAGATTGACATCCATGTTTGGAAGCACCCGTAAACTGTTTTCATGATTCTTGAAGTCGAAGCTTGCTAATCTTATCCTGAAAAGGGTAAAATATTAGCTGAAACACAAAGTTATGTTGCATGAAATGTATGATGCAATATATGTGTTTTATCAATGTTTATGATATATGAATGTAATGTATGCGCATGTAAGCTGGTGAGCTGTCTTGCTGAGGAAGATAAATCTTGGATAGCTGGAGATAATAAAATCTTTGATTGATGTCGGGGAAAATAAATCCTGGACCACTGTTGAAGAGTTTGTGTGTCTTCAAGCTTTGCTTAGAATACTTCTACCGGGGATTCCTGTTTTTTTGTTTGAGGAGAACTCCGCTGGGGAATCTTTGAAAACTATGTGGGGAATTGAGAATGAGAGTCTTCATTATGCTAGGGGAATTTGTGCCGAGGAGTCAAGAACGAGAATCTTTGATCTGCAAGGGATTAAAAACTCTGACAAATTTATGCTAAGAGTAAAGAAGGTTTTGGCAACTTTACTGGAGAATCAAGGATGAGAATCTTGACTTTGTTGGGGAGTAAAAACTCTGTGGGGAATAGCTATACTGTTGGGGAAGAAGTTCAGGAGTTTAGGTTGTATGCCACTTTGAGAATGAGAATCTTCATTATGTCGAGAATATCAGGAACTCAGGTTGTATGCCACTTTGAGAATGAGAATCTTCATTCTGTCAGGAATATCAGGAACTCAGGTTGTATGCCACTTTGAGAATGAGAATCTTCATTCTGTCAGGAATATCAGGAACTCAGGTTGTATGCCACTTTGAGAATGAGAATCTTCATTCTATCGGGAATATCAGGAACTCGGGTTATATGCCACTTTGAGAATGAAAATCTTCATTCTGTTGGGGGTATCAGGAGCTTGGGAGTATGCCAATCTACTGGGGAAGCAAGAATGAGAATCTTCATTCAGGCGTTTGGGTCAGGAGGTTGGGTGTATTCCAATCTACTAGGGAAGCAAGAATGAGAATCTTCATTCTGGCGTTTGGGTCAGGAGGTTGGGTGTATGCCAATCTTCTGAGGTTCCAAGAATGGGAATCTTCATTCTGTTACAGGTATCAGGAGCTTGGGAGTATGCCAATCTACTGAGGTTTCAAGGATGAGAATCTTCATTCTGTTAACGGTTAAACTGTTATCTGGTCAATGTCCAGGTTTCACAGTGTTGTATTGCTATCTGGTCAACGTCCAGGTTTCACAGTGTTGTATTGCTATCTGGTCAACGTCCAGGCTTCACAATACCTTACTTCCTATCTGGTCAATGTCCAGTCTTCAGAAGGAACATCAGATGGTTATCAGGTCGCCTCCGGTTTTCCTTTTGATTTTGGCGCCTACTAATATCAGGTTGAATCCGGGCTTCAAAGTAATTGGCCGAGTAAACTGCTATTTGGTCAACGTCCAAGTTTCACAGTATACCTTACTGTTATCTGGTCAACGTCCAGGATTCACAGTGTTGTATTGCTATATGGTCAACATCCAGGTTTCACAATACCTTTCTTCCTATCTGGTCAACGTCCAGTCTTCATAAGAAAGTCAAATGGTTATCCGGTCGCCTCCGGTTTTCCCTTTGATTTTGGGGCCTACTAATATCCGGTTGAATCCGGGCTTCAAAGTAATTGGCCGAGTAAACTGTTATTTGGTCAACATCCAAGTTTCACAGTATACTTTACTTTTATCTGGTGAATGTCCAGGTTTCACAGTCCTGTATCATTATCTGGTCAACGTCTAGGCTTCACGATACGAATTTTGGTGAGAAATTGATTGCATCTTTCCTGAAAGGTAAAGGTTAGTGGCATGACATATATCAAACAATGACGTTCTCAAAATAAATTAGATTGCGTTGCATGATGTTCCGATGTACGGATGTGTAATGTTTTTCAAGACAACCTCTTGCTGGGGAAAATAAATCACGAACTGGTGATGGAGAAGAGTTGGATTCTTCGTCTCTGATAGTGAAAAATCTGGAAGTGAATCAGAATAAATCGTTGAGAGATTTATCTGAAACTGCAAAACCCGGAATACCTTCTGTTGTACCCCAAAAATTACCCTCCCATATTCTTCAAGGTTTGCTAAGATCATGCTTCAAAATCTCCCAAGGGTTGCACAGTCCAATGGCCTCCTAACAGTCAAAATTAGGGTTTTGGTTCTGGCAAAGAAATTGAAGTCTCCAAGGGTCCAAACAAGTCCCACATGCCTACATACATTGTCAAGCATCCATATGCCAAGTTTCAAGACTCACAGCATCAAATTGCACAATCAAAAACCCTAATTGCTTCACAGTCAACTGCAGGGGCAAAATGGTCATTTGAAAGTCAAAAGTCCAAATTTTTGGTCAACATCTTGTTTTGAGGCCACAAACATCATTTGATCAATACTTGATCATGATTTTCAAGGCATGGCTCAAAAAGTCTCAAGGTGCAAAAGTTTCTATTTTTGGACAGCTGAAAAAGTCAACTGCAAATTGACCAAGGCATAACTTCCACATGGTTTATCATAAAAATTCCATCCAATGATCATCTTGAAGGGGAAGACATTTCCTACAACTCATCTTCACACTCCAAGTCCAAGAAATGCTCTCACAAAAAGTTATCAATCTCAACATTATAGGTCATTTTCAAAAGTCAACAAAAAGGCACTTTAAGTCAAAGACCATAACTTGAGATTGGTAAATCAAAATGACATGGGACCAAAGACATTGGTTAGAGGACTTCAAGACATTTCCAAAATGTCCAAGAACATGATCAAACCTTAAAAATTGAGCAAGATATGCCTTATGGAAGTTGGGAAATTTTGGGAATTTTGGAAAGTCAACTTTGCTTCAAATGCCTCAAAAATGCTAATGGGCCTCAATTTCTTCCATGAATCATCACCCAAAGGCTATGCACGACCCATTGACCTAAAAGGGAGTTATTTTCTTATTTTTAATTAATTAATTGAATTTTTAATCTTATTAATTCATTTAATTAAAATTAATTATGAGAAAAATACTAAATCATACTTTTCAAATCTTTTTGTGCATAGAATTCACTCAATATTTCGTGCATCATTCAAAAAGGAAAGTTTCTACATGATTGGCAATGATTGGCATAAGAAAGGATTGAAAAAGATTGAAAAAAAGATATACAAAATCAAATATTCAAAGCATTGATTCAAGGACTTTGGGCTTGGTCTTTCTAACCTAATTCCATCTACATACATATGCAAACATAACCCTAATACCCTGAACACAGAAGCTGCGCCCAAGACCAAGAGGATCTTTGCACTTTTTTTCATAAAAACCTTAAAATTGAAAACCTAGCTAGAGCTCGTTTCAAAGCAAAAAAGCCATTCCAATACACTCCTGACACATCCAGGAAACTATTCCAATCAAAGCCAACCTTCCATACTCAAGGAATTGGTATAACAGAGTCTTACTTTTCTTGAAAATTTTCATAATCGTATTCCATTTTCCATGCATTATTTGTGACTTTTAACCATTGATTTATACTAATATGAGTGTTCTGAAGCTAATGGTATCCTTGAATTGAACTAACCATGCCTGTATGAGAATCCACCATGAACGTTTCTTAGGGTTTCAGAGCTCCAATTTTGGGGTTTTACGTATATGGAACAATTGGCCATTCAAACCTATACCATTGGATTCAGGACATCCAGACGAAGCAAAACCACCCATCGCGCCCAATTTCTATTACCCTATATTCTATTCGCTATTTTTCAGGTTTGGGGTTAGTGGGGGTTTAAAACCCCCGCTATCTATTTCTTATTTTCAGGCAAAACGAAGAAGATGCTGGCGTGGCTTGATGTGGTTGGTCAGTTTGAATACTGGCGCGTTTTTTTGGTTGCCTCAGTGTAATATTGCTTTTTCATATATGTTATTAATGCTCCATGTAATGGACAAAGAGACTCAATGGCACGGTTGGTTGATGCGTTGGCTTGCAGGTATTGGGACCTGGGTTCGATTCCCAGGTCCCCTTGTATATTTCATAATTTTTACACTAACGTGTTCCAGCGCAGCATGCCCCCAAAAGACTACCATACAAGTCCACATCTATGCTTGCCACCTATGCATAAGGATCAATCCAAAGGCCAAAATGTGGAGACCATCATACACGCTCAGTCAACCACAAGTATGTGATCCAGGAAAGTCAAAAAGGGCTTAGATTGCTTGGGCCAAAATGCTTCAATAACACCTCCAAATTGGGTCTGAATACCCCCATTGTTTGTATATTCTTTCTCTCTTTTTCTTTTCTTGTAATTATTTTAATTATTTTCTTTAATTCACCAAATTAATTTTCATAATAAAATAAAACCAGAAAAATACAAAAAAAATGTAATGTGTTTTATTTAATATTTAGTTCATTAATATTTTTGTAAATAAATTTTTAATAATCAATTTAATAATTTAGGTTTAAATTTAAATGTTTTTTCTTAATAACTAAAATACATAGAAATTAGGTTTTTAGCATTTTTATTCTTATTCCTAATAAATAATTTCTTCCTATTATTATTATTATTAATTATTAATTATCTTGTAAATAAATATGTCATTAAATAATTAGTGTAAATTAGGTCAAAACTTAAATATTTTTCTTTAACATTTAAAAATAATTTAGAACTAGGGTTTTATTTAATTTCTAATTTCAATTAATTTTCTTTATTTCATAAATACCAAAAACCATAAAAAAACATTCCTCTTCTTTATTAAATAATTAATTAATTTTTAATTTCACTTAATTTCTTTAAAGGGTCCAACGCCCTCACGCATTCGATTCTAATTTCTTTTCGCGCGTTTGTTCTTATTTTTCGTTTTAAATATTATGTAATTGCCAAAGCCTTGTAATAGTAATTAGGAAATTTATTTATTTTCTGCATTTTATTAAAAAATGGGTCTTTGTTAATTTGGCGATGTATAGACCCGCGCCTTGTAATAGCGTAGGACTTTATTTTCCACACTTTAATTTCCGCACCCCTTAACTGCTAAACTTTGCATGAAAGAACGAATGGCCCAAATAAAATTAAAGCGTAGCTCACCCAATGCATGATCAAGATAAAACATAACTGAAAATGACACACAATTCACACACCACTCTTAGGGTACGCCTCACTGTTGCCTTGCCCCTCGAAACGTGGTCGTCGAGTATAGGACGTTTTAGTAAGTCCTTATGTCCATGAACATGGCATAAGGGTAGCTTCTAAGGTGTCCTACTGTTGCTCTGGTGACCACACTGTCCCTACAAACGAATTGACCCGAACACCTCCAACGGTGGTGCTACCTACCTCTCAATGGTGGGATGGAACTACCTTAAGGACATTTACACAGCCTAATTCCTTAGGGTAGGTAGATGACTCATAGATACTTTCTCTAGTTCAAAACAAATCAAATCAAAAACTCTTTTCACCGACACTTTTCAAAAAGCTTTCAAAAACAACTTTTCAAACACTCTTGAGGACTGATACAAGAGTCAATCTGAAACTTTAAACGAAACTTTTTTCAAACCCACTCACACTTTAAAAGCAAACAAACATTTTTGAAAACACAAATGAGAAAGTATCTAAGAGCCCATGGATAACCATGGATAGAAAGGGTGCTAACACCTTCCCTTTCTATAAATCTACCTCCCGAACCGAGAAACTATCTCATAAGGAATTTTTCTGTGCTTTTGTCCTTTCCATGTTGGAGAAAATAAAAGACGGTGGCGACTCTTGCTTCCGCGACATTTCGTGAACCAGCGTTAAACAGTCAGTTCCAGATCCACTGATCACAGAACTGGCGACTCTGCTGGGGATAAATCTTATAAAGTGAGGTGTACCTTAGGACTAAGATCACTTGTGTTTTCAATTGTTGTGCTTGTTTGCTTTATTATTGTGGGCTGCATCGGAGTTACATAGATCCTAACCCGGATCTGGGGATACCCTGTTAGGTAGCATAAGCTGTGAGGGACCTGTCCGACGTAGACCGACATGGGTGAAGCAGTGGCTACGTTGGTGTGGCACCTTAGTCTGTACCGATATCCCTTGTGTTGCAACGAGGAGAATATGGGTCTTCTGAGGAGTCGTTAAGCACCAACCGACCTTAGAACCTTAAATGACCCAACTTGGCCAATAGAACGGTAGCAGTATGCTACGCCCATTGAGGCTAAACTCTCGTGATGGTTCTGGCTGCAAGAAAAGATTGCGATGCTGGAGTTATGACCGATTGAGGGTAGTCAGTGATATTGGGATCCTCTAGAACCCGGTTACTTCTGATAGGACAGGTTTTGGGCCCACCAACTTCAAGAGGGTAGTACCCCGAACCTCATGCTGGCCTAAACTCTAAGGGCTCTCTTGTGTGACTTGTGTGCCTTCCAACTTGACTATTTGCATGCGTGTTATCTGACACTTGAGTTTCTTGCAGGTTTTGTTTACAGTCCTTAATCTGGACTCATAACAGGGTTTACCTATGTTACGCCACGCATAGCATAACATCATAACATCATACCATTGCGTGCATCCTACATAAGGACTAACCCATTTCGAGGATCTCAAGGGCTTGTGATGCAGGTCATGATGAACCAACTGTCCAACAAGGGGCAAAGGGGATTTATTTTCCTCTAGCCAAGGTTGTCAGGGGCTATGACCCACTAGATATGGTGAGCCTTGACTCTTGAAGAAGGACTCTCAACAAAATGAAGTTCCCTCAATCAAGCTATAAAATTCAAGTTCTAACAATCTCTCTTGTTTACCCCGCGAGATCCTTGAAAATATTACATGCATATCATACATATCATTGCATTACAGGTATCCTTGTTACAGGTCACTTACCATCTGCGCTGTTTATTTCAGCAATGGCTTCCCCACAATAAAACCAGGACCTTCATGCTCAAGAGACTCGGTTCGGGGAAATCCTCCTGAATCTATCCAAGGGGCAGGAAGAGCTGAGAACACTTCTCATGGGGACTTTGGTCAGGAACAATGCTGAGGATGATAAGGATGAACGGCTGAAACATCTGCAAGCTGAGGTGGATGCAATGAGAGCCCAGATGTTGGGGCAGGTGACTATCATTCAAGGCTTAGCTCAAAGACAAGAAGAGCTCGGGGTTCTCGTCAACCAACAACTGCTTCGGGGTAGCCAGCTGGGGCAAACATCTAAGGGTGAAGAGCCAGTCATCATTCAACCACCTTTAAGACAGGAAGATAAGGGGAGAGCTCCTCAGAGGGCTTCAGTGTCACAAATTCAACATCAACCTCACCAGCTTCAGCCAGACAAGCCCAAAAGGCAATTCACCAAGCTCAACGTGTCGCTGCCTCAAACTTTACAACAACTGTTGAGGTTGAATTTGGTAAATCTAAGGGATCCTCCTAAGAATCCCAACAGGACACCTTCCAGGTATAACCCCAACGCCCGCTGCGCTTATCATTCTGACAGTCCGGGGCATGCTACAGATGATTGTTGGACCGTGAAGAACAAGATCCAGGACCTGATTGATGAAGGAGCTGTGGAATTCACCCAAGATGGCCAGGCTGAGTGCTTCTACCATCCCTACAGGATTCACCCTTTGAAGTAACAATCCCTAAGAGGAGAAGACTTTTGTTTATTAGAATTTTCAAGTTGTAACTTTCTTTTGACTGTTTAAACATTTATTCATGTCAAACTTGGTTATTTCATTAATGCATTACACATGTCTGTTTTGAAGTAATTATTTCGTATTCACTATATGCAAACCGTTTTCATATTTTTGTGATGATCAACTCTTGATTGAAAATTCTAAGCCTCTTGAGGGAGGATGACGAAAACGATACCACGATCCTTACAATATGCTTTTGAACAGACCCCGCTGATGAGGTACAAGCATTGTTTCACATCCTAAACACTGGAGTTATAAGGAAGATAATCCCTCGTCAACCCCGCTGAGCCAAAGAAGTAGGAGTTTTTCTTTTCGAAATTTAAAACCCTTAATCATAACCTGGGGCAGGGTAGTCTCTCAGTTGAACCAAGTGCATAATGAATGGCACCAAAGAGGTCCTTACAAAACAAAAGACAGTGATGGTTCCGAACAATCATACAGACAAGCAGTCATTACTTCTCAAAATAAAAACCCATTAAGTCAAAACCTATGAAGGAGACTTACAAAACTGGGGCATCCCGCTGACTGTAATCACAAAAGAAACAGTTCAGGCAAAATTTAGGGATAGCGAAATCAAAAAGAAAGAGGTCATACAAACCCTCAACAAAAACAAAAAAAAATGACTGCCTATTCAGAATAAATCATCAATATCTGAACCATCATTGGAATATCAAAGCAAAGACTCGAACAAGGTCTAACGCACGATTAGCTGAGTTTAGGTTTGAAGAACATCACGAAGAGCGAGTGGGTACAAATAGTTTGAGCCTTTATCCTTTGTTTCTTAAACCATGAACCAGGCCACGCTACAACCTTTAAAAGTCCTAGCTGAAGCAAGGGTTAGTTCGAAAGCATACTGTTACGAAAGGTATCCTGACTCCTTAAGGCCTACGGTAAATACGGAGTTGACATCACGTTTTACAAACATTCACTTGTTTTATGAAAAAAGAATGCATTTTCAAAATCTTCAAGACAGACATAAGCTTTGCATTTTTGATATAACATTGTTTGCATATGACTATTTGTTTGAACAACAGGGAAATTCGCACGATGAATACCTAGTGAACAAAAGTACTTCCAATCAAGGGGAAGACGTGATTATTATCCATTATCTGGGGCAGTTAAATCAAGATTCATAGAATCTCTCAAAAGGCCAACCAACTTGGGGCAAATATCCATCTGGATCTCTTAGGGCATTGGACGATCAAACAAAGATCTTCTGGTAGTATGGAAACACTGCACTACTGACAGGGGCACCTCCCTACCCTCCGAGAGTATGGACATAGTCGAAAAAATACTACGCATAATCAAAAACCCGCTAGGTTGACACACCTAGGAAAAATAAGGGCTTCCCTGCGAACCAAAAGGGTTCGGGCAAAAGTGAGGGATGAAATGAAAAAAATCTGTACACCCGGCAAGTCGAAAACCTGAAAAGGCGGCTTGGGCAAAAAAGGGTATCCCGGTGGACTGAAAATCCGAAAGGGCGGTCCAGGCAAAAGATAGGGATCAAAGCGTATGACTATGCCCCGTCATCTTGTCACTTGCCTACCAGAAGAAGATTTGTCAAATCGGCAGTTATCAAAGCACCTCCGCAAGGTATCTTCTTCTCCCACATCAGAAACAGGGGCAATAATGAGTTGTCCAAATGGTCTAATTGCTCTGTCCACCAAGGTACCGAGGTAAGTTCAGCTGAAGAACATAACCAATATATCTTAACTCCCCAGAGAGTGAGCCAGCAAGTCAACGGTATTCTCCCCAAGCAGAATTATCCTGTCAGCCTTAAGGAAGTTGGGTATCCTCCAGCAGATCTCAACATTCCCCAGCGCAATATACAAACATTTTTAACAAGCATCCCCGGCAGTCTTGATCTAAGATTGTTCCCCGGCGGTATACCAGACATTCAGCGGAGCCACTTTCCCAATATATCTCAAAAATTTCCCCAGGAGAGTCCAGTCTGAAGATTTCCACAGGAAAGTTGAATCAATCTCCCCAGCAGGAAGCTTATCCCCAGTAGATTCTGGAAGCTTATCCCCTACAGAGCACGAATGCGTCTCCCGGCTTTATTCAAAGGTTATTTCCCTACCAGGATATAACTGGGTTATCCTCAGCCAAAAGCCACGGAAAGATTGTCCTCGGCGAAGTCTTCTTATCCCCAGCGGAGTCTATTAAAACTTCCAACACATCAACGGTACCCCCAACAAAGTTATCATCAACATCCCAGCAGAGTACCTCTCTTCCCACAGAGTATTATTCCCCAGCAAGATCGCTAGAATAATTTTTCCCCGCAGAGTATCCATTAGCCAAGTTTATTCCCCAACGGAGTCACCTTCTCCTACCGGTATTCTTGCAACCATCACTCCCCAGTGGAAACAAAAGCTCTACATCAGCCCAGGATTTAACTTCCCGGCATCCGTCAAGGATTTATTTTCCTAAGACGAAAACATACATTCATAAACATCGCATCTTCATACACTATAGCATGCATATACGCATCATGAACATACAGTCTCACTTATTTTGAGAACATCGCGCATGTCATACATCATGACATTGCACACAACTAACGTTTTGTCTTTTCAGGACAAAGGTTAATACAAAAATAATTGCTATCAACGGTCGCAAATAAAGATCCGATTCCTGTATCTTGCCAGGGTGTATCTGTTGATGACTGATTCCAGACCCGATTCCTGTATCTTGCCAGGGTGCGTCTGAAGAGTTTGAGGATCCGATTCCTGTACCTTGCCAGGGTGTATCTGTTGACGACTAGCATTACCAGACCCGATTCCTGTATCTTGCCAGGGTGCGTCTGAAGAGTTTGAGGATCCGATACCTGTATCTTGCCAGGGTGTATCTGTTGACGACTAACATTACCAGACCCGATTCCTGTATCTTGCCAGGGTGCGTCTGAAGAGTTTGAGGATCCAATTCCTGTATCTTGCCAGGGTGTATCTATTGACAACTAGCATTACCAGACCCGATTCCTGTATCTTGCCAGGGTGCGTCTGAAGAGTTTGAGGATCTGATTCCTGTATCTTGCCAGGGTGTATCTGTTGACAACTAGCATTACCAGACCTGATTCCTGTATCTTGACAGGGTGCATCTGAAGAGTTTGAGGATCCGATTCCTGTATCTTGCCAGGGTGTATCTGTTGACGACTAGCATTACCAGACCCGATTCCTGCATCTTGCCAGGGTGCATCTGAAGAGTTTGAGGATCCGATTCCTGTATCTGGCCAGGGTGTATCTATTGACAACTAGCATTACCAGACCCGATTCCTGTATCTTGCCAGGGTGCGTCTGAAGAGTTTAAGGATCCTATTCCTGTATCTTGCCAGGGTGTATCTGTTGACAACTAGCATTACCAGACCCGATTCCTTTATCTTACCAGGGTGCGTCTGAAGAGTTTGAGGATCCGATTCCTGTATCTTGCCAGGGTGTATCTGTTGACGACTAGCATTTCCAGACCCGATTCCTGTATCTTGCCAGGGTGCGTCTGAAGAGTTTGAGGATCTGATTCCTGTATCTTGCCAGGGTGTATCTGTTGACAACTAGCATTACCAGACCCAATTCCTGTATCTTGCCAGGGTGCGTCTGAAGAGTTTGAGGATCCGATTCCTGTATCGCGCCAGGGTGTATCTGTTGACGACTAACATTACCAGACCCGATTCCTTTATCTTGCCAGGGTGCGTCTGAAGAGTTCGAAGATCCGATTCCTGTATCTGGCCAGGGTGTATCTATTGACAACTAGCATTACCAGACCCGATTCCTGTATCTTTCCAGGGTGCGTCTGAAGAGTTTGAGGATCTGATTCCTGTATCTTGCCAGGGTGTATCTATTGAGAACTAGCATTACCAGACCCGATTCATGTATCTTGCCAGGGTGCGTCTGAAGAGTTTGAGGATCCATTTCCTGTATCTTGCCAGGGTGTATCTGTTGACGACTAGCATTACCAGACCCGATTCCTGTATCTTGCCAGGGTGCGTCTGAAGAGTTTGAGGATCTGATTCCTGTATCTTGCCAGGGTATATCTGTTGACGACTAGCATTACCAGACCCGATTCCTGTATCTTGCCAGGGTGTGTCTGAAGAGTTCGAAGATCCGACTCCTGTATCTTGCCAGGATGTATCTGTTGACGACTAACATTACCAGACCCGATTCCTGTATCTTGCCAGGGTGCGTCTGAAGAGCTCAAAGATCCGATTCCAGTATCGCGCCAGGGTGTATCTGTTGACGACTAACATTACCAGACCCGATTCCTGTATCTTGCCAAGGTGCGTCTGAAGAGTTCGAAGATCCGATTCCTGTATCGCGCCAGGGTGTATCTCTTGACGACTGTATTCTCCAGACTCGATTCCTGTATCTCGTCAGGGCACGTCTGAAGAGTTTAAAGATCCGATTCCTGTATCCAGCCAGGGCGCATCTACACAAAGAGTTTGAAGACCAACTCCTGTAATAGGCCAGGTAATCATTTTTCTTTCTCAGGTACGCAAGTTCTCGCTAAGGAATCTCTTACGCGATCGACAATCTCCCGATGGCATCTATAAGCCCATCTTCCTATCCATCAGTCTCCAAATGGCATCTGTAAGCCCATTCCCACCATCACATTGCTAACATGTGAGCGCAAATTTCTGGGCACTCTAGTGTTCAATCATCTTCCACCTTCGGATTACGAAAGGCACGACAGCCAATCTACATCCTCAGGTTTAAGAAGATTGAACAGGGGCAACTGTTGTACCCCAAAATTTTCCCTCCCATATTCTTCAAGGTTTGCTAAGATCATGCTTCAAAATCTCCCAAGGGTTGCACAGTCCAATGGCCTCCTAACAGTCAAAATTAGGGTTTTGGTTCTGGCAAAGAAATTGAAGTCTCCAAGGGTCCAAACAAGTCCCACATGCCTACATACATTGTCAAGCATCCATATGCCAAGTTTCAAGACTCACAACATCAAATTGCACAGTCAAAAACCCTAATTGCTTCACAGTCAACTGCAGGGGCAAAATGGTCATTTGACAGTCAAAAGTCCAAATTTTTGGTCAACATCTTGTTTTGAGGCCACAAACATCATTTGATCAATACTTGATCATGATTCTCAAGGCATGGCTCAAAAAGTCTCAAGGTGCAAAAGTTTCTATTTTTGGACAGCTGAAAAAGTCAACTGCAAATTGACCAAGGCATAACTTCCACATGGTTTATCAGAAAAATTCCATCCAATGCTCATCTTGAAGGGGAAGACATTTCCTACAACTCATCTTCACACTCCAAGTCCAAGAAATGCTCTCACAAAAAGTTATCAATCTCAACATTATAGGTCATTTTCAAAAGTCAACAAAAAGGCACTTTAAGTCAAAGACCATAACTTGAGATTGGTAAATCAAAATGGCATGGGACCAAAGACATTAGTTAGAGGACTTCAAGACATTTCCAAAATGTCCAAGAACATGACCAAAGCTTAAAAATTGAGAAAGATATGCCTTATGGAAGTTGGGAAATTTTTGGGAATTTTGGAAAGTCAACTTTGCTTCAAATGCCTCAAAAATGCTAATGGGCCTCAATTTCTTCCATGAATCATCACCCAAAGGCTATGCACGACCCATTGAACTAAAAGGGAGTTATTTTCTTATTTTTAATTAATTAATTGAATTTTTAATCTTATTAATTCATTTAATTAAAATTAATTATGAGAAAAATACTAAATCATACTTTTCAAATCTTTTTGTGCATAGAATTCACTCAATATTTCGTGCATTGAAATTCTGGCTGCAGATACTCAATGTCACGTTCAATGTTATGACACCGTATCTGACTTACTATATGACAGTAAATACAAAAGCAATAAAGAACACAGTCAATTGTTTACCCAGTTCAGTGTGCAACAGCACCTACTCTGGGGGCTACCAAGCCAGGGAGGAAATCCACTATAAGAGATGTTAATTCAGGAATAAACCAACAGTTTATCTCCTTCACTTAAGACCTACCCAATGCAATTCCAATCTAAGTACAACTTAAACCTGAGTTCCTACTCACTCCCCCTCAATCACAGCAGTGATACATAAAACAATTTGACTAAAGAATTGATGAAGACACTCTTCAAAAACAAACACTTGATTAAGCTTCACAGCTTTTTAATCAAGCAACACAATCACTCTTGCTTCACAGCTTTGAGTGATGCACACAACTAACTTGACTCTGCTTCACAGCTTTAGTCAAGGAACATTCAAACAATCTTGCTTCAAAGCTTTGAGTGCTACACAACCCTTACAATTAAAAACCTATTCCAAGTCACTTATCACAATGATAATTGCTTGGAGTACAATAATCAAACCTATACAGTTTACAAATGATCTTCTGATCAACAAAAGGGATACTTTGCAAAACAGCAGCTCTGTTGAATATATAGCAGCTGCAACTTCAGTTAGGGTTTCCACAAAAACCTAGGGTTAATTCCGTTTGACCTAAAGACCAGGTCACAGGACTTTATTAACCAGGTTAGGGTTGAGCTAGGTTACCCCTCAGAAAATGCAGGATTCTGTTCTGGAAAGACTGAGTTATTTTCCTGAAAAAACTCAGACTTATCCAACCTGCAAACCTGTTAGTTCAGAACAGGATGTCATAACATCTGTTATGACATCTGAGAAAACCTGTCTACTGATTTAGCAAAATGTGATCATTTTGCAAAATACTCAGATACACACTTATAAACATCAGTACTTGAATTACAATATTTTTCTGCAAAGGTACCTAATGAGTCAGTACAAACTAAACTAGAATGTTATGACATCAGTCATGACATTCACACATACACTTGGGTTTTACCAAAAATGCAAGCCAATACCTAAACAACTACAAACTCCCCCTTTGGCAGATTTTTGGCTAAAGACCCTAAGCAATCAGAGATAGATAGCAGCATAAATAAATGACTGCAGAAAAATAGAATGTCTAATTGAGCAAGTACATATTAAGTACCAAAATATTCTCCCCCTCTTTAGCCACAAATGGGCCAAAGATACATGTTCATAATGATTATACAGTTATCCAAAACAATTAATAAGAGCAGCAGCAGAAAAAAAAACTGAACACACTTCCAAACTCCACCAGATATCAGCACCAACCAGCAACACCACCAAACAGCAACCAACCTTCAAGCACTGTCATCAGACTCAGAGGATTCGGGCTTCTTTCTTTTCTTGTGAGCAATGTCAGCATTCTTCTCTTTGTTTGATGTCTCAACATTCTTAGAGACATCTGGATTTGTTTCAGCATTTGAACTTTCTTGGTTCAGAGGAACAGAAATGCCAGGAACTGAGTGGTTCTCGTTCAGAATTCTTGAAACAATTTTTGCTATTGCTTGATTAACATAGGCTGTCCCTTCCCTATTTGCAATTTCAGGGGGAACTGAAGAAGAAGGATGAGATGGATTACCAGAGGCAGAAGCTTGGGACTTTCCTGCATGTCTTGTTCTCAACTCTTTGACCTTGGTGGGGTTAGTTCCCACTTTTCTACGAGAAGAGATCTCCAGAACTTCAGAGTCCAGACAGGAAGAGATTGTCCTAGAATCTTGATCCGAGGAAGAGGTTGAAATAGTCGTATTGGATGATGATGGTGTTTGAGACATTTTGACAGTCCTAGAGGACCAACAGCAACTGAGGAGAAAATTCTGATTGAGAGACTGGGTTTTGATGAGGAGACGAGAGGGGAAGGAAGCAAGGGAGTGTCTATTCAACTTCTTAAAAGAATTGTAGGAAATGGGAAAATATAATTTTAACCCAATCAGAACAGGCATAACTCCTTTGATCCTTGTTTTAAGCAAAATTAATTGCTACAATTCCTCATGTTGGCAAATACCCAACTTACCCCTTAAGTTTTCAAATTGATTTGCATCTAGAGCCTTGGTAAAAATGTCAGGCAGCTGTAGCTCAGTGGCAACATGTTCTAATTTGATTGTCTTCTCTTCTACAAGGTCTTTGATAAAGTGATGTCGTATGTCAATATGTTTGGTCCTGCTATGCTGAATGGGATTCTTGGAAATGTTGATTGTACTCAGATTGTCACAGTACAATGTCATAACATCTTGTGTGACATTATACTCAGTGAGCATCTGTTTCATCCATATCATTTGAGAGCAGCTACTACCAGCTACAATGTATTCAACTTCAACAGTGGAAAGAGACACACAATTTTGTTTCTTGCTGAACCAGGAAACCAGATTACTTCCCAAGAAGAAACATCCTCCAGAGGTGCTTTTTCTATCATCAGCACTACCAGCCCAATCAGCATCACAGTAGCCAGTCAGAGCTGGTTCACAGCCATGAGTATACATCAATCCATAGTTGTAAGTTCCACTTACATACTTCAAAATTCTCTTCACTTGATTCATATGACTGACTTTGGGATCAGCTTGGTATCTTGCACAAACTCCAACTGCAAAGGCAATATCAGGTCTGCTGGCAGTTAAGTACAACAAGCTTCCTATCATGCTTCTGTACAGACTTTGATCCACCTTAACCCCACTTGAATCTTTGGAAAGCTTTAGATGAGTAGGAGCAGGAGTCCTTTTGTGACTTGCATTCTCCATACCAAACTTCTTTACAATGTTCTTAGCATACTTGCTTTGAGATAAGAAGATTGAGTCCTCCATCTGTGAGACTTGTAGTCCAAGAAAATAAGTTAGTTCTCCCATGAGACTCATTTCAAATTCAGCCTGCATCTGATCGGCAAAGTGTTTAACCATATGTTCTGACATTCCTCCAAACACTATGTCATCAACATATATTTGGGCAACCATCAACTTCCCTCCTTCAGTTTTGACAAAGAGAGTTTTGTCCAAGCCTCCTTTTCTGTAGCCTTTGTCTGAGAGAAACTTTGTTAACCTGTCATACCATGCTCTAGGAGCTTGTTTCAGGCCATATAGGGCTTTTCTCAATTTGTAGACATGATCAGGGTGGGTTGGATCCACAAAGCCTTTAGGTTGTTCCACATAAGCTTCCTCATTCAAGTACCCATTTAGAAAGGCACTTTTCACATCCATATGAAATAACTTGAACTTCAGAAGACAAGCAATTGACAACAAGAGTCTGATTGATTCCAGCCTGGCTACAGGTGCAAAGGTTTCATCAAAATCAACCCCTTCAACCTGGGTGTATCCTTGAGCAACAAGTCTTGCCTTATTTCTGGTGACAACTCCTTCAGCATCTGACTTGTTCTTGAATATCCATTTTGTCCCAATGATGTTAGTTCCTTCAGGTCTAGGAACCAGTTCCCAAACTTCATGTTGCTTGAATTGGTTCAGTTCATCTTGCATTGCACCAATCCAATATTCATCAGTTAAAGCTTCCTTGACATTTCTTGGTTCCATTTTGGACACAGAACAAGAGTTTGAGATGATTTCTCTAGATCTTGTGATGACTCCACTATTGGGATCTCCTATGATGAGTTCTTTTGGATGATCCTTCTGAATTCTGATGGAAGGGATCTTGTTAGCTTCCTTTGATTCAGATTCTGTTGTGGTGGAGTTGGGTAGGTCATTCTGTTGGGTTGAAGTCTCAAAGAATGTCTCAACAGTACAAGGAACATCTATTTCTTCATGATAATCATCAATTATAACATTTATTGATTCCATCATGGTTTTGGTTCTGGAGTTGAATACTCTATAAGCTCTGCTGTTTGAGGAGTATCCTAGAAATATGCCTTCATCACTTTTAGGGTCCAGTTTTCTTCTTTGTTCACGATCAGCCAGAATATAGCATTTGCTGCCAAACACATGGAAGTACTTCACAGTTGGTTTTCTTCCTTTCCAGAGTTCATATATGGTGGATGAGGTTCCCTTTCTCAAGGTGACCCTGTTATGAACATAGCAGGCTGTATTCATAGCTTCAGCCCAAAAATACATAGGAAGTCTTCTGGCATGTAACATTGCTCTGGCAGATTCCTGTATGGTCCTGTTTTTTCTTTCCACAACTCCATTTTGCTGAGGTGTTATAGGAGAAGAAAACTCATGACTGATTCCTTCTGAAGAACAGAAATCACCAAACTTGCTGTTTTCAAATTCTTTGCCATGATCACTTCTGATTCTGACAATACATCCTTCCTTCTCTCTTTGAATTCTTTTGCACAATTCTTTAAAAACTTCAAATACATCTGATTTTTCCCTAATGAAATTAATCCAGGTGAATCTGGAAAAATCATCCACAACCACATAGGCATATCTTTTACCACCAAGACTCTCTACTTGCATTGGTCCCATCAGATCCATATGGAGGAGTTCTAGAACCTTAGAGGTGGTCAGATGTCTTGACTTTGGATGTGACATCCTAGTCTGCTTACCAACCTGACATTCACCACAAACTCTTCCTTCATCAATTTGCAGTCTTGGAATCCCTCTGACTGCCTCCAAGGAGATAATCCTCTTCATACCCCTTAGATGAAGATGGCCAAGTTTTTGGTGCCACAGTTTCACCTCTTTTTCTTCTTTTGCAATGGAACATACAGATGAGAAATTAGTGTTCTCAGGCTCCCACAAGTAACAGTTGTCTTTGGATCTGACTCCTTTCATTACTATCTCTTGTTTGTCATTGATAACAAGGCATTTAGATTTTGAGAAATTGACCGTGAATCCTAGATCACACAATTGACTGATACTAATGAGATTAGCGGTCAGCCCTTTCACCAGCAGTACTTCATTCAGACTTGGAACTCCAGGGCAGTCCAAATCACCAACTCCTTTGATTTCACCTTTAGCCCCATCTCCAAAGGTCACAAAACTGGTGGTGTGAGGCTTAACATTATTGAGGAGGTTCTTGATTCCAGTCATGTGTCTGGAACATCCACTGTCAAAGTACCAGTCTTCCTTTGCAGAGACCCTCAGGGAAGTGTGAGCTATCAGTGCAGTAGTCTTTTTCTTCCATTTAGGAGCATGTGGTACCTTTTTAGACTTAGGTTTGACACCTGAGTTCTGATTAGGATATCCATGTAATCTGAAGCAGAAGGGCTTTATGTGGCCATATCTCCCACAATGATGACATCTCCATCTTTGGTACCTTTTCTTCATATGTCTCTGATCCTGATGTTGAGAGTTGTGTTGAGACATCTGTTTTGACATTTGCTTACCAGTACCAGATTTCTTTGCTTCCATAAATCCTAGTCCAGATTTATTTCCCACATTTTGTCCAACCTGAAGGATCTCTTCCAATTTGTCTGTTCCATTTGTCAACATCTTGACAGATTTGGTCATTTGATTCAGTTGTGAGTTCAGCAATTGAACTTCTCCTTCTAGATGACTTATAGTTTCAAGGTTTGCCCTTTTTTCAGCCTCCAGCTTTATGATGAGTTTTAATTGTTTCTCATTCTGCACACAGACTTCAGTACTTCTGATACACAATTTCTTGTAAGTATTAGCCAGTTCTTTAAAAGTCACCTCTTCATCACTGATGTCACTTTCAGAGGTACAAACACCAGTTAAAGCAGTAACTCGTTTGGCAGATTCTTCTTCAGAATTACTTTCTGAATCACAGTCAGACCAAGTAACTGTCATTCCTTTGTGTTTCTTAAGAAAGGTAGGACATTCAGCTCGAATATGACCATATCCTTCACAACCATGGCATTGAATTCCTCTGCCTTGAATTCCCTTCTCTTCTGACCTTGGTCTTTTGCTGGAACTGTCAATGTCAGAGGGAATGTTATGAACATTAGACATTGACTTTGGATCTATTCTTTTGATGAGTTTGTTGAACTGTCTTCCAAGCATGGCTATAGCTTCTGAAATATTTTCTTCAACATCAGTGTTGGACATAAGTGATATGCTCTTGTTCTTTTTGTCATCATTATCAGTGATCCCCATCCCAAAAGTCTGAAGAGACCCAATAAGTTCATCCACTTTCAACTTGCTGATGTCTTGGGCTTCCTCTATGGCAGTTACCTTCATTGCAAATCTTTTAGGTAAGGATCTGAGAATCTTCCTCACCAGTTTTTCTTCTGACATCTTTTCTCCCAGTGCTCCTGAGGTGTTGGCAATCTCCAAGATGTTCATGTGAAACTCATGAATGGTTTCATCTTCCATCATTTTTAGATTCTCAAACTTGGTAGTCAACATCTGAAGCCTTGACATTTTTACTTTGGAAGTGCCCTCATGAGTAGTTTTGAGAGTGTCCCAAACTTCCTTGGCCAGTTCATATTGATGTACTAATCTGAAAATGTTTCTATCAATTCCATTGAACAAGGCATTTAAAGCTTTGGAATTTCCCAGGGCTAACTCATCTTATTCTTTACTCCAATCTTCCTCAGGCTTCAGACTGATTGTCCCATCTTTCTCAGTTATGGTGGGATGAATCCATCCTTTGTCAGCAACTCTCCAAGCCTTTTTGTCCAGAGATTTTAGGAAGGCAAACATACGAGGTTTCCAATAGTCATAATTAGTTCCATCCAGAATGGGTGGTCTATTTCCAAAAACTCCTTCTTTGTCCATAGTGCCAGAAAGTGATATCCCTAGATCTCACCCAGTAATACAGGCTGGGTGCCTGCTCTGATGCCAATTGAAATTCTGGCTGCAGATACTCAATGTCACGTTCAATGTTATGACACCGTATCTGACTTACTATATGACAGTAAATACAAAAGCAATAAAGAACACAGTCAATTGTTTACCCAGTTCAATGTGCAACAACACCTACTCTGGGGGCTACCAAGCCAGGGAGGAAATCCACTATAAGAGATGTTAATTCAGGAATAAACCAACCAGTTTATCTCCTTCACTTAAGACCTACCCAATGCAATTCCAATCTAAGTACAACTTAAACCTGAGTTCCTACTCACTCCCCCTCAATCACAGCAGTGATACATAAAACAATTTGACTAAAGAATTGATGAAGACACTCTTCAAAAACAAACACTTGATTAAGCTTCACAGCTTTTTAATCAAGCAACACAATCACTCTTGCTTCACAGCTTTGAGTGATGCACACAACTAACTTGACTCTGCTTCACAGCTTTAGTCAAGGAACATTCAAACACTCTTGCTTCAAAGCTTTGAGTGCTACACAACCCTTACAATTAAAAACCTATTCCAAGTCACTTATCACAATGATAATTGCTTGGAGTACAATAATCAAACCTATACAGTTTACAAATGATCTTCTGATCAACAAAAGGGATACTTTGCAAAACAGCAGCTCTGTTGAATATATAGCAGCTGCAACTTCAGTTAGGGTTTCCACAAAAACCTAGGGTTAATTCCGTTTGACCTAAAGACCAGGTCACAGGACTTTATTAACCAGGTTAGGGTTGAGCTAGGTTACCCCTCAGAAAACGCAGGATTCTGTTCTGGAAAGACTGAGTTATTTTCCTGAAAAAACTCAGACTTATCCAACCTGCAAACCTGTTAGTTCAGAACAGGATGTCATAACATCTGTTATGACATCTGAGAAAACCTGTCTACTGATTTAGCAAAATGTGATCATTTTGCAAAATGCTCAGATACACACTTATAAACATCAGTACTTGAATTACAATATTTTTCTGCAAAGGTACCTAATGAGTCAGTACAAACTAAACTAGAATGTTATGACATCAGTCATGACATTCACACATACACTTGGGTTTTACCAAAAATGCAAGCCAATACCTAAACAACTACAAGTGCATCATTCAAAAAGGAAAGTTTCTACATGATTGGCAATGATTGGCATAAGAAAGGATTGAAAAAGATTGAAAAAAAGATATACAAAATCAAATATTCAAAGCATTGATTCAAGAAATTTGGGCTTGGTCTTTCTAACCTAATTCCATCTACATACATATGCAAACATAACCCTAATACCCTGAACACAGAAGCTGCGCCCAAGACCAAGAGGATCTTTGCACTTTTTTTCATAAAAACCTTAAAACTGAAAACCTAGCTAGAGCTCGTTTCAAAGCAAAAAAGCCATTCCAATACACTCCTGACACATCCAGGAAACTATTCCAATCAAAGCCAACCTTCCATACTCAAGGAATTGGTATAACAGAGTCTTACTTTTCTTGAAAATTTTCATAATCGTATTCCATTTTCCATGCATTATTTGTGACTTTTAACCATTGATTTATACTAACATGAGTGTTTTGAAGCTAATGGTATCCTTGAATTGAACTAACCATGCCTGTATGAGAATCCACCATGAACGTTTCTTAGGGTTTCAGAGCTCCAATTTTGGGGTTTTACGTATATGGAACAATTGGCCATTCAAACCTATACCATTGGATTCAGGACATCCAGACGAAGCAAAACCACCCATCGCGCCCAATTTCTATTACCCTATATTCTATTCGCTATTTTTCAAGTTTGGGGTTAGTGGGGGTTTAAAACCCCCGCTATCTATTTCTTATTTTCAGGCAAAACGAAGAAGATGCTGGCGTGGCTTGATGTGGTTGGTCAGTTTGAATACTGGCGCGTTTTTTTGGTTGCCTCAGTGTAATATTGCTTTTTCATATATGTTATTAATGCTCCATGTAATGGACAAAGAGACTCAATGGCACGGTTGGTTGATGCGTTGGCTTGCAGGTATTGGGACCTGGGTTCGATTCCCAGGTCCCCTTGTATATTTCATAATTTTTACACTAACGTGTTCCAGCGCAGCATGGCCCCAAAAGACTACCATACAACTCCACATCTATGCTTGCCACCTATGCATAAGGATCAATCCAAAGGCCAAAATGTGGAGACCATCATACACGCTCAGTCAACCACAAGTATGTGATCCAGGAAAGTCAAAAAGGGCTTAGATTGCTTGGGCCAAAATGCTTCAATAACACCTCCAAATTGGGTCTGAATACCCCCATTGTTTGTATATTCTTTCTCTCTTTTTCTTTTCTTGTAATTATTTTAATTATTTTCTTTAATTCACCAAATTAATTTTCATAATAAAATAAAACCAGAAAAATACAAAAAAAATGTAATATGTTTTATTTAATATTTAGTTCATTAATATTTTTGTAAATAAATTTTTAATAATCAATTTAATAATTTAGGTTTAAATTTAAATGTTTTTTCTTAATAACTAAAATACATAGAAATTAGGTTTTTAGCATTTTTATTCTTATTCCTAATAAATAATTTCTTCCTATTATTATTATTATTAATTATTAATTATCTTGTAAATAAATATGTCATTAAATAATTAGTGTAAATTAGGTCAAAACTTAAATATTTTTCTTTAACATTTAAAAATAATTTAGAACTAGGGTTTTATTTAATTTCTAATTTCAATTAATTTTCTTTATTTCATAAATACCAAAAACCATAAAAAAACATTCCTCTTCTTTATTAAATAATTAATTAATTTTTAATTTCACTTAATTTCTTTAAAGGGTCCAACGCCCTCACGCATTCGATTCTAATTTCTTTTCGCGCGTTTGTTCTTATTTTTAGTTTTAAATATTATGTAATTGCCAAAGCCTTGTAATAGTAATTAGGAAATTTATTTATTTTCTGCATTTTATTAAAAAACGGGTCTTTGTTAATTTGGCGATGTATAGACCCGCGCCTTGTAATAGCGTAGGACTTTATTTTCCACACTTTAATTTCCGCACCCCTTAACTGCTAAACTTTGCATGAAAGAATGAATGGCCCAAATAAAATCAAAGCGTAGCTCACCCAATGCATGATCAAGATAAAACATAACTGAAAATGACACACAATACACACCACTCTTAGGGTACGCCTCACTGTTGCCTTGCCCCTTGAAACGTGGTCGTCGAGTATAGGACGTTTTAGTAAGTCCTTATGTCCATGAACATGGCATAAGGGTAGCTTCTAAGGTGTCCTACTATTGCTCTGGTGACCACACTGTCCCTACAAACTAATTGACCCGAACACCTCCAACGATGGTGCTACCTACCTCTCAATGGTGGGATGGCACTACCTTAAGGACATTTACACAGCCTAATTCCTTAGGGTAGATAGATGACTCATAGATACTTTCTCTAGTTCAAAACAAATCAAATCAAAAAATCTTTTCACCGACACTTTTCAAAAAGCTTTCAAAAACAACTTTTCAAACACTCTTGAGGACTGATACAAGAGTCGATCTGAAACTTTAAACGAAACTTTTTTCAAACCCACTCACACTTGAAAAGCAAACAAACATTTTTGAAAACACAAATGAGCAAGTATCTAAGAGCCCATGGATAACCATGGATAGAAAGGGTGCTAACACCTTCCCTTTCTATAAATCTACCTCCCGAACCGAGAAACTATCTCATAAGGAATTTTTCTGTGCTTTTATCCTTTCCATGTTGGAGAAAATAAAAGACGGTGGCGACTCTTGCTTCCGCGACATTTCGCGAACCAGCGTTAAACAGTCAGTTCCAGATCCACCGATCACACCTTCCACTGGAATAAGAATCATGGAGATCTTAGTGTCGATCTGACTGAACCAGAGAAGGTCTTAGATTAATTTGGACTCAACCGGACGATGAAGGAATCTTTGACGACTACAACTCCAAAAGGTGATGAAGGAATCTTGAGTGATTACTACTCCAAAAGGTAATGATAACCTTTACCTGCCGATCAATCTGCATATGTTATGAATGTTGTTGAAATGTAATTTTGTTTTGGAGAATAAATCCTTGACAAGTGTTGGGGAAATAAACCCATGACCGCTGGTCTACTAGAGAGGTGATGAACTTCTCGAGGATTCTTGAATTTCTTTTCAGAAGGATTCTGGAGAGATTCGTCATTGCCTCTAGTATCAAATGTTTGTAACGCTGCTAGGAAATTTGGACTGGACGTAACCCTTTGATGAGATTGACGCTCAATGCCCCAAGTGATGGTGACGGAGACTTGCCCCTGGCTACTCTGTACTTGAGAGATTTCTTGAAGTCTTGACTGGACTGCCCTAGGTTAACTGGACTTTGAGAGATTTCTTGAAATCTTGACTGGACTGCCCCAGGTTTAATGGACAATGCCATGCCAAGTCCCCTTTTGTTGATAGGAGATTTTTTTTTTGCAACGGAAGTGTCATCCCACTTGAAGTGATTTTGTTCACTAAGAGAGCTTTCGTTCATCGGAACATTAATTGTATGAATTTCTTTGCTGTCAAATAAATAGCCATATGCAAACAATGATATTCAAATAATGCAAAGTTTATGCTTGTCTTGAAATTTTAAAAAATGCGTTTTTTAGCAGAAAACTTTTATAAGACAAATTCAACACAAGATTTAGAGCAAAGCCTTAGAGGAGTCAGGATACCTTTTGTAACAGTATGCTTTCGAACTAAACCATGCTTCAATTAGGACTTTTGAAGGGTTGTAACGTGGCTTGGTTCACGGTTTTAAGAAACAAAGGATAAAGGCTCAAAGTATATTTGTACCCACCCCCTCTTCGTGATGTTCTTACATCCTAAACTCAGTTAATTGTGCATTTGAACTCCAAATGAGTCTAGAACGACGTTTTTGGTGATGGTTCACACAAGTTGAATTTGTTGAAAGGCAGTCATTTTTGCAACATTTTTCATGTTGTTGAGGATATGTAGTGACCTCTTTTTTTTGTTACCCCTAATTTTTGCATGACTGTTCCTGTTTTCGAGATTACAGTCAGCGGGATGCCCTAGCTTTCTTAAGCCTCCTTTGTAGGTTTTGGCTCAGTGGGCTCTTCATTTTTGTTAAGAGATAATGACTGCCTATGAGATAAGGAACCATCACTGTCTTTTGGTTCCAAAGGAATGTTTTTGATGTCGTTCATCGTATTACAGGATGAGAGTTTGCAACTTTAACACGCATTTGAATTAACTGAGAGACTACCCTACCCCAGGTTCGATTAAAGGTTTCAATTTGTGTTTAAAACAGAAAACTTCTACTTCTTTGGCTCGAAGGGGTTGACTAGGGATTATCTTCCTTATAACTCCAGTGTTTAGGATTTGAAAGAAACGACTGTACATCGTCAGCAAAGTCTGTCCAAAAGCATATTGTATGAGATTATGGCATTGTTTTCGTCATCCTCCCTCTAAAGGCTTGTAACTTTTAGCAAGAGTTAAATGTCATCAAGAAAGTAGAAAGCATAGTTCAAGAATAGTGAAAACGAATGGATGAATTCAAGACAAACATATGCAATGCATTAATGAAACAGAGTTTGATATTAATAGATAATTGTTTGAATAACAAAAGAAATTACAACTTGAAAATTCAAATGAAACAAAAGCCTCTTAGTTCGAACTCGTCATTTCAGGTGGAGAACCCTTAGTGGAATATTTTCATCTAGTCATCCTGTGTGAATTCCAGCACTCCTCTGTCAATCAAGTCTTGAGTCTTGTTTTTCAAAGCCCAACAGTCATTTGTATCATGCCCAAGACTATTGGAGTGGTATGCACATAATGCATTGGGATGATAGCTAGAAGCAGAGGTATTGAGATTTTGAAGAGGATCCCTTAATACAGTCAGCTTGACCTCCAACAAATGTTGCAGTACTTGTGATAATGGCATGTTAATCTCAGTGAAGCGTCTTCCACATGTATTTTTCTTACGCCGATTACCATGTTGATGCTGGTGAGGTTGTTGTTGGGCTTGTGACCCTGAAGCAAAATGGGGAGACTTTCCCTTGACTTCTTGTCTCAAAGGAGGCTGAAAGATGACTTGATCCTCAACCCTAGTTGTTTTCCCCATTTGGGTACATCCATCTTGATGCAGTTTGTTGATGAGGACCTTTAGCTCCTATTGTCCTTGAGCTAGGTTTTGGATAAGAGCCATCTGGCCCACTAGTTGTCCCATCATCTGGATTTTCATTGTTGCCATCTCAATCTGTAGCCCTTCCAACTGATCATTCCTGACGCCCCCTGGATTCCCTAGGACCATGCCCCTTGTGAGGAGAGCTTTCACTTCTTCCTGCCCTTTGGATAGGATCAAAAACATCTCTTGAAGTTGAGCGTTTTGAGCCTGAATATCTTTGATAGTCTTCTCTAGAGCCATCTCTACTGAAATAAACAGTAGGAAGGTAAGGAGACCTGAAAGGGGAAAACCTGTCATGATACAATGCATGATATGTGGATGCATGTTTTCAAGGATCTCGCGGGGTAAACACAAGAAAATGTTAGAGTTTGAACTTCGATCAACGTCTTTGATTGGAGGACTTTGTATTGGTGGATGTCTTTCCACGAGAATTAAGCTCACCATTTCAAGTGGGTCATAGCCCTTGACTCAAGTTGTTGTACTTGATCTTTAACGGTGTTTTTTTAGAGGAAAATGAATCCTCTTTCCCTTTGGTAGACGTCTGGTTCAACGTGACCCTTCATCAAAGACCCTCGAGACCCTTGAAATGGTTATTGAAAATGCTATGGTATGATGTAATGATGTTATGTACAAGTATGCAAAAGTAAGCAAGTTTATATACAAACAGTCATATTCACACAAAGCAGACAAGTCCCTAAGTTTAGGCTTGCATAGGGTTCGTAGGTAAGTACCCTCTTGAAGTTAGTTGGCTCAACCTGTCCTAGAAATAGTAACCGGGTTCTAAGGAGCTCAATATCACTGGATTATTTTCTGTGTTCATTGTTTCAGTTTAGCCACTTAACTGGCGACCAAAATATTCCAAGAAAACAACTCTCAATGAGTGTAGTATCGAGTATCTACCAACTTCGGACTGCACCAAAGCCGGTCATCTCACTACCCATAATAAGGCCAAGATGGTCAAGTAAGGTTCTAAGAGTTTATTAGTGCTTCATGACATCACTCAGCGGCCCCGTATTCCCTTTGATTGACTCAAAGGCTACCAGTACCCACAAATATGTCGCACTAACGTAGCCACTGCTTCAACCATGTCGGTATACCCCACACAGTTCCCTCGCAGTTTATTTCTACTTACCTAAAAGGTGCCCCCAAATCCGGGTGTAGGATTTAAAACAAACCCAAGCAAGGAACCAAAAAGTAAAGCATACAAGTCAAATAAGATAAGCATGTAAGGGTGATCTAAGCCCTAAGGTAACCCCACTTTTAATTATTCCCCAACAGAGTCGCCGGTTTTGTGATACGGTGGGAGAACTGACTTGAGGTTTTGCATTTGTGTTCGCAAATGTTTCGGTTTAGCAAGATTCGCCACCGACTTTTTATTTTATCCAAATGAAAGGTCAAAAAGCACAGGAAAGACCTTTGAGATGTTTTCTTGGGTTCGGGGGGTAGATTATGAAAAGGGAAGGTGCAAGCACCCTTTTCATCCATGGTTATTCATGGGCTCTTAGTTACTTGTTTAGATCACTTGCTTTTGCTTTTCAATTGTTTGAAATGGTGCTTTGTGTGTGTGGTTTTGAAAATGCTTTGAAAAAGAGGCCATCATTGTGGCAACCTTTGTAATGATTCTTGTTTGAATATATACAAAGGTGTATTGTCTTTTAAAAAGATTTCAATGTTTGAAAGTTTGATTTGGGAAATGTTTTGAAATTGTGTTGTGAAGTGTGTTTGAAAATAGCAAGGATGTTTTGCAAGTTTTTGATCAAGTAACTAAGAGTTATCTACCCTATTTTACTCAAAGGTATTTCCTACACATTTTTAACCCTTTTGACAGTGTTGTTTTACCATTGCATTTGGTAAACAACTTTGTATTAGGATATTAAATGGGACAGGTGCGGGTCATCGTATAGACCATGATAGCAATTGTGTTAAGTATTTTTAGCAAATTTCCGAGGGACTAGATCATTTTGTATAGGCAACCAAGATAGCGTCATCGAGGGACTATGATCTTTTGTTTTGTTTTTGTATTGCCAAAATACTCAACATGCATAACATGGCCAATTTAAAAGGCAACAAGTGGATGAAACCCGAGGGGTGCAAGTGTGCATTGTGTTGTCAATTTACATGCTTTTTGTCTTGTATTAAGTTATCTAGCAATTGATTTTGAATCTTGCCATACAAACCCTAATCTCTAATCATGGCATATTTGAAAGCATAAAGTGCGAGAATTAAAAGTCTAAGTTATTACAAAAGGGTCCGGGAATGGGGGTACAATTATTACAAATGGGGATGAGTCTCACAAGAATAATAATGTCCAAATATCACGTGTTACAACCAAATCGAATTGTCGCAATTCAATACAAAGTTATAACAAATTAAGAAATCAATAATATTATGAGATGCATGTATTTATTTAAAAAATAAACAAATAAAAATCTATTCTAAAAAAGAAAGATTAAATATTATATTATTATTGTTCTTTTTGTATTTTATTAATCAAAAAAGAGTTTAAAGAAAACAAACTTAATTAAATCAAATTAAATGTTTTTTGGTATTTTCATTAAATGTATGAAAAGAAAAAAAAAGATTAAAACCAATTAAGAAAAATTAAATTATTAAATATTATTAGTGTTATTATTAACAAAAGAAAAGAAAACAAATTGTTTAAAATGAATTAATTAAAAAAAGTATTTGTTTAAATAAAAGAAAAGAAATTAAAAAAAGAAGGATGGACTTGGGATTTGTGTGGATGCTAGGCCCAAGACCAAAAATAAAGAGGACAAGAGGGGGTCAGAATGGAGGAAGGGGGGTGCGTTGGCCAATTCGTTATGGGCTTAGGCGCTTGGGGCCAGAAAGGCCCAAAGGCGAGTTTGTACAATTTTGTTAAGGTTCAGAAACTTAGGGTTTGTGATTTCTCTTCACATTGGCGCCGTTTCTCTCGTTCTCGCTTCTTCTCTTCATCTCTCTCAATCAAACGCTCTGACCTCCCCTAAGCCCTAGCCGCCAGAGTGCTATCCCTCACTTTCTCATCTCCTCACAATGATCCATGGCTTCGGTTGCAAAACGGTATAGTTCGTTTCTTGTTTGAGTTTTACAGTTTGATGTTTATTTGATTTTACAGTTTGGCTAATCCATTGCATTGCATGGCTTATTGAGGTGAAGAAACGTACCTTGGGGTTTTCTCTGTGACAAAAGAGAGTGGTGAGGCTGGTGGCGCTCCTTGGCGGATAGAGGCGGAGGGGAGATGATGACGAACGCGTTCTTTTCTGGTATCTCTTTTTGTCCCTTTTTGAAACTTGAATGATGAGGATTATCACTTCTGACTTGTTAACGATTCCTTTGTTGATGATATTTATCTGAAACTTGTTGTTATTGTTAATGATAAATGTTGCTGAAACGTTATTTCTTTTCCTCTATCTTGAATGTTGAATGTTGATGATGATTTGATGTTTCTGAAACTTGTTGTTGATGTTGCTTATGAAACTTGAATGTTGAGGATGATTGCTTCTGATTTGAACTGAAACTTGTGATTGTTCTTTTCTGAAACTTTGAATGTTGATGAGATGTATGCTTTGAAACGGTGTTTTGGTTGGTTGATGATTGTTTATGAGGTGTATGCTTTTGTTGTTTGGACTGTGCTCTGCAGTTTGTGATTCACAGGGTTTTGTGACTTGCTGAAATGTTATGCAGTTTTTTTTGAGTTTAGCTTGGTGATTGTTTATTTGGAAGCTGTTATGCTTGGCTGTTTGAGAGCTGCAGGTTGTTGTACAGTGCAGTTTTGCAAGCTTTTCTAGGTTTGGGAGTTTTGGTTGTCTGCTTGAACTTGTAATTTGAGTAGTTTGGCAGGCATGCTTCTGTTTGAGAATTGTTTTAGGTTTTTGATGTTGTACAGTTTTGAAACCTTGTTTTGGTTTGTTGATAGTTTTGTGGATTTGACAAGCTTGTTACAGTTTGGCAAGCTATGCAGGTTGTGCTGTTTTTTATAGCAGGCTTGGCTTTGTACAGGTTATGGAAGTTTTACAGTTTGGTTGCCTGCTTGAACTTGCAGTTTGAGTAGTTTGGCAGGCTTGGGGTATTCTGTTTGTTTATTCACAGGGTTTGTGTGAAACTGATATTCTTGGCTGTTTGTTTGAAACTGTTTGCACAGGTTTTTTATGTTTGCTGCAGTTTTGGCTCTTGTTGCAGCTAGGCTTGTTACAGTTTGGCTAGCAAGTTTTGTGTTTGTTTTGTTGTAGCTTGTTACAGTTTTGAAACTACAGGTTAGAGAGTTGTGCAGGTTGTTACAGTTTTGAAATTGCAAGCTTTGGCTGTTTGACAAGCTTGTTTCTGTTTGTGGCTTTTGACAAAATGTTTCTCTCCCTTTTTACTTTGTGCTACTTGATGCTCTTATATCTTTTTGCTTGTTTTTTTGTAATCTTGTGACAGCCTTTAGCCAAACTGTACACTCCAAAAAGGTGATATCATTTTCTCTCTTTCTCTCTCTATGACAAAGCAGATTTTCTTTTTCACTTTATTTTCTGAAAAGTTTGCCTATAATCTGGAAAATGATGAAAAGCTGTGACAAGTCTTTGACTTGTGATTTTGTTTTACCTCATGCATTTTACTGCTATCCTGATGCATTGTACTTGCTGCATTTGTACAGTTTGCATCCAATTTGTTTTGTAACTCAGTTTGGCACCTTTCTTGTGTTGTTTGTACAGCAGGTTCCAGTTTGCCTTGCTTTGTAATGTTGCAATGTTTAGTTTGCTTACAATGCTGTTTGGTTACTTGACAGTTTGCATAGTACAGTTTGCTTTGCTGTTTTTTTGAATAATTTCTTTATTTGCATTCTTCTTTTTGAATTTTTATTTTTCTCTTTGTGAACCAAGAAGAGCAATCTTCTTGTGATTTGCAAAGAGGAAAATAAAAACGTGATGAACAATAGCACTTCTGATTCCAGACGACAAATTTTAATGATGAACAATTTCCTTTTCTTTTTTTGTTGAAAATTCTTTTCATATTCAACTGACTGTACTAATTCCTTTTCCTTTGTGTCTTTTTCATGTGAGCACAAATTGGGTGATGACAAAGCAAAGGAAGCAGAAGACTTTGAGCATGGGAGCAATGGAGCAATGAAGGCTTAGGCTTAGATTAGATAGATTTTCCATTAATTGTAACATTTATTTTTTCAAATACTATAAGTTGTAAAACATACAGTATTCAAATAATAAATTATTTTTGTAACAACATTTGAAATGAATGAAGAAAGCTTTTATGAGATCATCTGATATCCAATAAAACCTTCTACTGTCAATATCTTGTAATTCTTTCCTTGCATCTTCACTTAACCCTTTAAGATTCTCAGATCAAAATAATTGAAATCGCATTCCAATATTTTTAATACAGATGACTTAAATTCCAAGTAATCCCAAAACTTTGCAATCTTGTAACCTTGCAATAGCATTCCAAACAAAATACGCATTGTGTATTCCAATAAACAAGCAAGCATTTCATTCCATTAACAAGAAAATGTCTTAACAGACGCACATTGTCGGGTTAACCTGGATCAGACAAAACCTGAATATTTCAAATGACCATCTCAGCTCCTATCTCTTATCCCAGATAAACAAGCCTTGAGAACAACCATCAATATTTCAGTAGGCTTAAAATGTATGAAAACATGTGACAGTTAATTGAATTTTTGAGAATTCAGTTTCCTCTGAGAAATGCGAGATAAACCCTAATTCTTGATCTGCTGCCAAAGAAAAGTCTGTTTGATTGATTCCTGAGCCAATCTTGAAAATCTGAGAAAACCCTAGGGTTGTGATTTCTTGTGAAAATGGAGGGCAAATTTTGGGGTACAACACTACTCCTCTTTCCCGAATGCCTACTCCAGCTGATAAAGGCATTGATCCATAAAATACTACTGAATCATCTACCGTAAAGAAAGATGTTGATGAAAGTGAACTTGGCAAGCTTGCTACATCTGTTCTAGAAGAAGTGGAAGCTAATGTTAAACAAGA
The DNA here is from genome assembly GCA_948472305.1 of Vicia faba. Taxonomy (NCBI): domain Eukaryota; kingdom Viridiplantae; phylum Streptophyta; class Magnoliopsida; order Fabales; family Fabaceae; genus Vicia; species Vicia faba. The sequence continues at coordinate 519,992,002 of OX451739.1, read as the reverse complement.
TTTTGAGAAATCATCTGTTGAGAATGACCCTTCTGCTAAGGATACTGCAAGGAATCCAAATGCTGAGAATATGGTGAATGTTGATGAGTTATCTGATAATAACCTTATTACTAATGTGGTGTCTGGGATTGCTGAAAGGCTCAAATCTAGGAAAGTGAAGGATGTGAATGTCACACCCCTGCCAAGATTATCAAGAAGAAGGCTATGTATGGTCCCCCAAAGCCCGAAAGTAAAGTGGTTCCTCCCTCTAACAAAAGAAAAGTTAGACCTGATGACTCCTCAGATGATGAGGAGGATATCCAGAAAATTTATCATGTGAAGAGATCTAAAAGTAAGAAGAAAGTTGTATTAGTAGAATAAGTTGACTCTGATTATGACGTCGAGGAAGATGTCCAGGACATCTCTCATGTGAAAAAGTATGCAAGAAAGAAGCTTTCTGTCAGGGTGCCTGATGCTCCTCTTGACAAAATTTCCTTCCACTCTGTTGGCAATGCTGAAAAATGGAAATATGTTTTCCAAAGAAGGATTGCTCTTGAAAGAGAGTTGGGAGAAGATGCACTGGAATGCAAAGAGATTATGGAGCTGATCTCCTTTGCTGGCTTGATTAAGACTGTAACCAGGTTTGCAAAATTCTATGATACTCTTATTAAGGAATTTATTGTTAATATTCCTATAGATTGTGCTGATCACAAAAGTAAGGAATATAGGAAGGTGTTTGTTAGAGGTAGATGTGTCGAATTTTCCCCTGCTGTCATCAATAGATATCTGGACATGTTTGAAGATGATTACTATGAATTGGAAGTGACTGATAATCAGGTGTGCAAAGCCATCACTGCAAACCAAGTGAGTGATTGGCCCTTGAAGAATAAGCTCCCTGTTAGTAAATTAAGTGTGAAATATGCTATCCTTCATAGAATTGGAGATGCTAACTGGGTCCCTACCAATCACACCTCAACCATTACAGTTGGTTTAGGAAAATTTATCTATGTTGTTGGAAATAATAAATTGTTTGATTATGGTGCTCATATTTTTAAACAGACTGTAAAGCATGCAAGAACATGTGCTATCAAGATGCCTATCGCCTTTCCATCTCTCATTTGTGGAATTATTCTAAATCAACATCCTGGAATTCTGTCTAGCACTGATGTAGTTTACAAAAGGGAGTCTGCCATGTCCCTTCACTTCAAGCTGTTTTCAGGTAAACATGTCCCAAACATTGTTTTGACATCTGCATCCTCTGAAAACAAGACCTCAAGTAAGGATGATATGATTAAAGAGTTAATGGAAGCCTGCAAAGAACTTGATGAGGTAATCAGAGTTAACTTAGCAAGAAAGCTAAAATTTGAAAAGCTGATCAAGGAGCTGGAGAAGGATAACAGTCTTGATGATATTATGAGTACTGAAGGAGGAGATTCTGATATTGAAGGAAGTTCTGATACTGCCAAGTCTGCTGGTCCTGAAGACAATTAGACTCTATGCTGGAGCCTTCTTTTGATTGTTTCCTTTTGTGTTTTGATAACTATGTCCTCTTTGGCACTTGTATGTGCTTGAAATTTGGATATTATGGTTTGTACCTCTATTTCTACTACTCTCGTGAATGCATGTTATTTTGCATATTATGTCTAAAAAGGGGGACAAAAACTAATTGTTGACTGACTGACTAACTGCTAAGTTTGAGAGGGAGCTTCATTTCATTGGTTGAGGGGGAGCCACATGTCTCAGAAGATGTCCTGACATCTTCCACTGATAACTGTTAACTGCTAACTGAGTTTTCTGAGTTTTTCTTTGTTGTTGCTCTAATAATGTGCTTAAATAATGTTTTAGCCAAAATTTACCAAAGGGGGAGTTTGTTAGTGTTTATTGGCAGTAATTTTGGTAAAACAATGCTTTGGTAATGTTTTGCTTAATGTTTTGACATATGAACTAAAACATCTCAATTTTTTTTGAAATGATGTCAAACAGATGTCTTGACATCTACCTGCTAATCTGTGCGTGCCTTCAGATTTTTTGTTTCATGTTTTTAAGCGAGGCTTATTAAGGTTTTATGGTTTATAGCTTGTGAAAAATATGGAGGAATATTTTTCATTCTGTCTTATCCTTTTGAATTATATCTTGGCATGTTTTCATGGAAATATTCAAGGGATTGGAATATTTGTTTTTCATTCCAAACCCGTTGCTGCGGCTTTATAAGGACTCGCATCCTTATTTGTTCGATTGTAACTTTTGAAGAAGAATATATTCTTTCTATTTTAGAAGTCTAAGTCTCTTTAATTGTAATACACTCTAGTATTAGTTTAATACTTGATTTGTAATTTGAGTTGTTAATTGTGGATCATTCTTAAGCTTTTAAGTACTGAATGATTGAGGTTTTTAAAACTTCATATTTCTGTTGTTTTCACTGTTAGTGATTGAAGGGATTTGAGGAGGGTCTCATACCTAGGTGTGTCTTAGATAGAAGTATAGCATGAGTAGTGATTAAGTGATTAGACCGTAAACTTGTTGTTTACTAAGGGTCTATGAATTGATACTATTTAGTGGACTTGTCCCTGGCTTGGTAGCCCCTAGAGTAGGTGTTGTTGTACACCGAACTGGGTTAACAATCCCTTGTGTTTGTACTGCTTTTATTATTGTTACATTTTATATTGTCCTTAGATATTTGTGTCGTGACATCTCCTTCGACAACACATATCTGATACCATAATTTCACTTGGTAATAAAGCGCATCATTCTACCACAAAGTGATCCCAGGGGAAAATAGACTCCCACTTATGAAGGGTCATTTGTTATTAAGAAAGTATTCTCGGGCGGTGTCATGATACTGACCACCATGGACAATGAAGATTTCCCCCACTCTGTGAACACGGACATAGTCAAAAGATACTACGCATAAAAAAAACCCGCTAGGTTGACTGACCTAAGCAAAAATAAGGGCATCCCGGCAAACCAAAAGGGTTCGGGCAAAAATTAGGGATATATATGCACAAGATTATACACCCGACAAGTTGAAAACCTGAAAAGGAGGCTTGGCTAAAAAAGGGTATCCTGGTGGACTTAAAACCTGAAAGGGCGGTCCAGGCAAAAATTAAGGATTAAAGCGTACAATTTATGTCCCGTTGGATCACTTACAGCCAACTTTATTACCAACGTCAAGTTCAAATGGTACAGGCCAGCTCAATCAACTTCTTCTGACAGCAATGGATGAAATGTTCAAAGACATAGGGGCAATAGCAGAGTTGGAACTCAACGAGATCATTTCCACATGGCTATATATTATTTTCACTTTGTACTCTTTTCATTTCATGACGACTTCCTCTTACTAGGATTTCCGTCTCATTGTACAAAAACGCCTGTTTATAGGCAAATTATCAATACAAATACACTTTAAAATTCAAACTTTTTGTTTTATTTCTTCTGTTTTGCTTGCAAAAACGTCCAATAACTAAAATTGAATGAACATATGCGTATGAACATGATTAAATGTTAACAAATATATGCATAAGAACAGGATTAAGCATTTACTCAAGATTCTAGGAGTTGGGATGATGTTCAAGTTGTCCATCAATCCCCGCAGAGTACTTCTCCGGCAACAGGGTTTATTTCCCTAACAGGGTTTATTTCCCCAATATATTATAGTCTCCCCAACTGAAGTCTATTACAAATTACTGACAAAATTCCTCTTCCCAAGAGAAGTCACCATTATCCCCAGAAAGTTACTGCAAAACCTGGGATCAGACCAGATGCCAAGTTAACTTTATCCTCCCCAGATGAGTCAGAAGGTTATCCATCTCTTTTATCCCCAGTCAGGGTGTACAAGAATTATCCTCCCCAGACGATTCAGAAGATTGTCCATCTCTTTTATCCCCAATCATGGTATATAAGAAATAAACTCCTCAGTAGAGAAACTAATGTTCCTAAACTCTACTCCCCAAGTAGGAATTCAATATTCCCCAGCGGAATTTCCTCAAACAAGTAAGCAGGAATTCCCAGCGGAAGAATTCTAGACAAAGTTGAAGATACATATACTCTTCATCCCCAGCAATAGTCAGGGATTTATTTTCCCAGACAAAAAAATATTGCACGGGTTTATAAAAACACTTCAACAACATTTCACATTCATACATCATAGCATATGCATACGAAACGCATATATCATAATCTCATTTATTTTGAGAATATCATTACGCAATGCATTTCATACAACATGACATTGCATACAACTAACTCTTTACCTTTTCAAGAAAGATCAATCAACAGACAAATATCAGCAACAATTCTCAATCAGGTCCAAGATTAATTCCTGAAACAAGACATGGCAACTATCTATGTAATCAGGTCAAATATTAATTCCTGAAACAAGGCGGGGAAACTATCTCTACGACCAACAAAAAAGGTTCCAGATTAATTCCCGAAACAAGACGGGGTAACTATCTGAATGACCAGCCACAGATTAATTCCTGAAACAAGACAAGACAACTATCTGTAAAAAGCAGACTATAGATCAATTCCCAAAACAGGACGAGGAGACTATCTGCATGAAGAAATTGAAGATTAACTCCCGAAACAGGACGGGGAAAGGTAAGATAAAGATCAATTCCCGAAATAGTATGGGGCGACTATATTTATCACCAATGGTATGCAATCCCGAAATAGGACATGTTTACCAACAAACTGATTATAGACCAATTCCCGAAATAGAACAGGGTGACTATCTACATGACGAACATTTCTTTCAAGATTCTGCTGGCTCAGATTAAATCGACCAAAGATTTATTCTGATACTTCTTCCAATAGACCTTTTTTGGCTCAGGATTAAATCGACCAAATATTTATTCTGATACTTCTTCCAGTTAAAGATTTAAAGACCTCTACTGGCTCAGATTAAATCGACCAAATATTTTTTCTGATACTTCTCTCATTAGACATTTTCCTAGCTCAGATTAAATAGACCAAAGATTTATTTTGACACTTCTCCCATGTCGGGTCGAGCGTAGACTTAGTCTAATTTCTCTAAACAAGTTACTTTGGATGGCATCTATAAGCCCATCTCTGACGACCCTCCGTCACCTCTCAAAATGGCATCTTTAAGCCCATTCCCGGTATAGTCAACCAACAACATGCGAGTGCAAATTTTTGGGCACTTAAGTGTTCAATCATCTTCTACCTTCCAGTCACGAATGACGGGCCTACGAATCTAACTCTTCAGGTTTAAGAAGATTGAACAGGGGCAGCCATTGCACCCCAAAATTTTCCCTCCCTTTTCTCAATATATTTCTCACAAAAGTTCTCAAATGCTCAAGGATACTCAAGAGTTGATCAAACAAGCTCACTTCCTACGCACTGGGTCCACAACTAGGGTTTTGGTTTTCTCAAGGAAAAATGGACTTATAATTCCCCAAGTGACTTTCGTGGTTCATCATAAGTCTCTAAGAAAGCTCATACCAAGTTTCAGGTCTTGCATCATAAATTTGCTTAGTCAATTGATTAGATGACTAAAAATCAGTTGTATTGGATAGAAGGTCAAATATGGTCAATATATAGTCAAACTTCAAGATTTTTGGCCAAGATCAACATTTTGAAGTCATATCCATCAATTGATCAAAGGTTGATCATAATGCCTCAAGAAAAGCCCTCAAATCATCAAAGGGGCAAAATTGTCAAAATTAGGGTTTTGACTAAGAATGACTGATCATTGACTTTTGACCTAGTACATGACCTAATGACTTGAAGCATGATCTTAAGGAATCAAACACAATATCTTGACCTAATTTCATGGCTCAAGTCATTTCTAAATATTAACTGATTGATAGTTGAAAATTTGAATCAACTGATGAAAAGTCAACTAACACACAAAAAGTTAAACTTTGACTTTTTTGGTCAACATTGAATTTCAAAGATCAAGAATCATCAATACATTCAAAAATATCAAACTTGATCAACAATAATCAGGAAAAGTCAACAAAAAAGCAAGATTTCCAATACTTAGAAAAATTCTAAGTGTTTTGACCTTGATAAATTCACTACTTCATGACCATTTTCACTAAGATCCAAGATGATTCAAGGAAAACTTTTAACATGAAAGTTGTAGATATTGATGAATTATACAACTTTTTCCTTGATGGTTTAGGTCCAAAAAATGCTTGGATTAGGAGATATAGGCCCATGAAGTCATGACATTTTAACAAAACACTTAGTGAAATTTTCAACAAGTTTGGTCAGATTTTTGTCCCAACTTCTTGGCAATTTTTCACCAAGTTCCAAGTTGATTTATCCAAAGTGGTCAAGATTAAAGTTGTAGAAAATGTTCAACATTTCCAAAATGTCAAAGAACTTGAAGATATCATTTTTGAGCTAGGAGATTCAAAGAGATGAAGTTGGGCATCCATTTTTGAATTATAGGTCATTTTCATGAAGAACACATGATCAAATCTCAAGCCATGATGCCTAAATATTGCTTTGCAGGCTTCTAACTTGCAAAACACTCCATAATTAAATGTTTACAAAACTTATTGAGCCATTGTCCAAGTGTTTAAGCCATTGTCCAAACTAATTTTCTATTTTATGAGCAAAGTTACCATTTCCATTCTTGTAAAGTTGCTTTAATCATAAAGTCAACTTGTCTTGAGCCTCTAACTTTTTTCTTCTGCACACACTTAACCTACAAGATCAGAAGAAACATGTTTAAAGTGTTCAACCACTCTAGAAGGCATAGTACAAGCATTGGAACCATGTTCTTCAATGTTGCTTCAAAATTAAGTAATCTAGCCATAACCTTGTAACTTGCAAATATGATGTTCTCCTTCCCTCAAACCTTTTCCCTATAAATAGAGAAGTTATTTGCAAGCTAACACATGAGTTTACAAGCCCTCTAACCCCCTAAAACTCCTTCAAATCAGAACTCGCATAAAAAACTCCATTACTTGTGATTTTTGACCTTGCACATCAAACACCAAATCCCTTCGTGCGTTTCCATTTTTAATCAATCACAAAGCTTCTATAACTCATATAGAAGCTATCCAAACATTTGCAACACCACTGTAACATCATTTTCATCATCCTTCATTCCCAAAAACTCAGCTCTGCAACTTGACTTCTCCAGAAGAATCCAGCCACTCTCAATCCAAAGTAAGCATTGCAATAGCTTCTTGGAAGTTTAGTGAAGCTATCTAGATCATCACAACACCTCCAGAAGTGCTCCAACTTCAAACACGATTTTCAGTTTTGAGGTAAGTTTTCTCAACTTTAAACTTCCTATACAAGCATCATTAATGGTTACTTTGTGAATAAAAAATGTATACATCATTGCCCTGAAGCTAACCATGCCTTTAGTTTTCCTTTATGTTAACTACACGTGGAGAATTTTGAAGTTGAAGTTTCTGAAAAATTAGGTTTCAGTTTAGTACCAAACAAAATTCATCTTAGTATTTGATCTTTAGCTTTTAAAAGTTATATGGTTAAATTCGCGGTGAAAAATCAAGAAACTTCCATGTTTACATTTTTGAAAATGGTTGAGAAATGAAGGAGTTACAAATTTAACAATGGTGTTGTTCATCTCTACACACGCGAAGGAAGAAGATGAAGTCATTTTGAAATTTTGGAAATGAGTTTATTTTAAATTTAATGCAACATGTATTATGAACGGATGAAACAGCCACCCCAGTGGCAGAACACGCGCGTGCTAAGTTATTTCTTACTAGGGACCTGAGTTCGAGCCCTAGTGGTTCCCTTTTATTTTTTTCACATTTATTTGTTTCAGATTCAGTACAAGTAAGCTGAAGGCGCGTATGATGTTCATCTCACCATCACCACATGATCATCACATGGCTAGATCTAATGTTCCACACACGTACCCCATGATGGACTCTCAAAAGGCCAGTAACACTAAATCCCAAACATACGTTGGGCTCCCTGACTTGGGCCTCCTTCTTTTTGTTTTTTCTATTTCTTTACCCCCCCCCCCCCAATTTCTCATAATAACCAGGCTCATTTCTTTCTTTTTCTGATTCAAATGAAAAACATATGTTTGGGCCTAATATTTTTGCTATTTTCTCACACCCCTGATTACTTTTCAACATCTAGGCCCAATATTTTTCATATTCTTTATATTTTCCTTATTTCTATTTATTTATTTATTTTTATTTTTATTTAAACAAAAATAAAATAAAAATATTTTTCTTAAATAATTAGATTTAAAATATTAATTCAATCATTTTTATAAAAAAAAATTGCTTCATTTTTCCAAACAAATAAAAAACTCAAAAATATTTTCTAATGTTTAGTTCCCCTTTTAATATTAAAAATTATTAGACTTATGTTTTATTTTAATTAACTTGGTTCATTTTTTAGGTTTTATTCAAAATATTAGTTAACTTCTCTTTTCCAAATTAATTAGTGTAATTAGGTTAATCATTAAACCTTTTCCATCAAAAAACCCCCAAAACAATTTCTTTCCTCTACTTTATATTTTTGCATATTTTATTATCTCGCATTATTATTTATATAAATGGTTTGTAGTAGATAATTAGGGATTTATTGCTTTCCTCCCCTCATTCACAAACTTGTACCCCCCCCCCCCCCCCCCCCCACTCCCAAAGCATTGTAAATAGCGTAGGATATTTAAATTCCGTAATTTATCACTTTTCTTGTTATTGTTAGTAATTAGGGTTTGTATGAAAAGACTAAAATCAAACATTAGACAACCCTAATTTAAGATAAAATAATTGAATCAAACATACTTTGCACACATGTACCTCTAGGGTTAATCTCACTTGTTGCCTCGAATTAAAACAGTCATGTCCCTCGAACGTGAGATGTTTTAGTAAAGACCCTTGATCAAAAGATCGTAGTCCCTCGATGACCCTTCGATGTTGCCTTTGATAAACGATCTTAGTCCCTTACGACAATTGCTAAAACATCTTGCAAGTTGCCTTCTATGACTGTACGATGACCCACGCATATCCCTCACATCCAATGATATGGCTCCCTACCAACCAATGATAAAGTAGCACTATCTAAAGGAGGAGGGAAAGAACAAAGACTTTTTGAGTAGGTATATTGCTCGTAATTGCTTGCTCACAAAATAAAACAATTTCCACTCTTCACACTTTCAAAACAAACTATTTTTAAAACATTTTCAAAATAAACATTTTGTATACATTCTCAACGATATGAGAATCATTACAAAATTGCCTTACATTGGCATTTTCAAAACATATTTCCAAAACACTCCCTTTCAAATGTTTTCAAAACAAACATTTTGTATACATTCTCAACGATACAAGAATCATTACAAAATTGCCGCACTTAGGCATTTTCAAATATTTGAAAACATATTCAAGCATAGGGAATTTTCAAAGTGAGCTAGCAATTAAGAGCCCGTAGATAACTACGGATGAAAAGGGTGCTAACACCTTCCCTTTTCATAACCTACCCCCCGAACTCAAGAAAATATCTCAAAAGATCTTTCCTATTCTTTTCACTCTTTCCTTGGATAAAATAAAAGCCGGTGGAGACTCTTGATACCCGTAACACTTGCGATCAAACTTAAAATACCAAGTCAGTTCTCCCACCGTATTACACCATGGATCTAACAAATGTCTTCAATATTTACTAGTAAGCATGATTTCGATGGTAATTAAGAGAACACAATAATACAAAAGATTACATTTTCGTACAAATGAACATAAAAAAAATTCAACGTTTAAAAAATATTGTTTCAATATTGAAAATGATAAACTAAAATATTTTTAATAAATAACCAAACAATCAAACATATAAAGACTAATATAATAATATTACAACTTTCTCCTCTCCCCTAAAAAACAAATCTTCAAACAAAAACATGGTGAAATTATCCATATTATTTAATCTGATGGTATGATGAATTATGTTATCTCTAAAGATCATTAGAGTTTCTGCCAAGACTCCAAGATAGCTTATATCACTATCATTTTTGTCGCTACATTATCTCTCTTTAGTTCTCTTTCTTTCTTTTTTCTTTCATCTCCTTCACAATCTCAAGAGCATTTATCACCACTTTAGGCTCATATGAACGCCTCGCCTGAGAGACTTAGAGTATCTCCAGTCAGGCTCGGTGTGTAATCTCGCTTGTCGGACTCAACTATTAAGTCTCGCCCAAGTGACTCGACTACTAATTCTCGCCTAAGATACTCGAGGATTGAGCCTCATTGGAGGGGTTCACCCCAAGTTATGTTTGAGGGAATCACTATAGGACCTCATAAAAAAATCCCACCTTGGATAGATCCTAATAATGGGCGTCTTAAGGATATGAGCACTCTTATTAAACATTTCATCCTTTACCAAGTCCTCGTGCTTGAGGGACTGCATAATGTTGTATTTTTCTAGGCCCTAGTAAGGAGTACCCAATAAGGGCTAGCACCCTAACAAGGGATAAAACCCAACGAAGGAGGCGAGTCCCACCAGGAAAGCACCTGGTCGCTCAAAAGGGTAGTACATGGTTTCCCACTAAGCTAGTGCTTGGTCGCCCACTGGGCTAGCACATGATTGCCCACTGGGCTAGCACCTGGTCGCTCACTGGGCTAGTACCTGATTTCCCACTGGGCTAGAACTTGGTCGACCATGGGCTAGCACGTGGTCGACCACGGAATATCACATAGTCGCCACTAGGCTAGCACCTGCTAGCCCAACAAGAACAAAAGGACCCATAATCAAGACTCTTAGATTACTTATATCACTATCATTTGCGCCATTATATTCTCTCATTAATAATTTGATGGTATGATGATGTGAGTATTGTTATTTATTATTAAAATATTCCTTTTGTTCGTTTTTTTTTCTATTTATTTTACTTGTTTGCATCTTTTTGATTCCCAGAATTGATGATATCATCTTTTTGGTTTTTGCAAATATCATTTCCTAAGGTTTTGGTCTTTGCTGATATGTCAGGTGACTTATACGCTTTTTGATTTCAAAATGGTCTTTTGTGTTACTTTCTGTTTCTTATAGAATAGAAATTGTATTTTTATTCGTATTTTGTAAACAATTTGAAATCTCACATGGTTAATTGTATTTTATGAATGATTGGGCTGAGTGATTGATGTATGATTTTTTAATAAATTTATGAAAATTTGATATACTGACTTAGTATGATTTAATTTATAAATAATGGACGCACTATACATTATTTGAATTTTTTTCCTAAAGAATGTCATGGTGTTCATAATTATGTCAAGGAGTATGTTCGGATTTTGAAATCGAATCCACCCCAATCCTCTAAAATATAGACCTAGGTAATATGTAAAATTTTATCTAGGGTTGTGTCCGAATTTTGAAATCTGGATTCACCCATATGCTTAATATAAAGGGTGTTTGTGGTGCGATTTGGATTGATTTTGAACCAAAAATTCATCTGATACAAAGATAAATGTATTCCTGGATTTGTTTGATTTTGAATAATTGGCTAAAGAGTTCGATCCAATTTTATGCAGTTAATTTGAATCGGTTTTTGAATATTCAAATTACGAATTATATTTTTTATTAAAAATGTTTTTTTAATAAATAATAGATTTGATATAGTATATAATATTGATCTTACCGGTTGATGAAAACCTAAAAGTGGGCTGATAGATGATGTCTGCTAGGCTGTAATCAGTGAGGAGAAGGGGGTGTACCTGCAAGGCACTCTGACGCTCAAGTAAGAAAGAGTGAAAAGAGATACAAGAAAGAGATTAGGGATTTAGTGTGAATATTGGATATTTGGCCCTCACAAGTGTGAGGGTTTATATAGTTCCCCCGACGCTTGGCCATTGGTTCCTATTTTTGGGCCTAGATATTAGGTTCCTCGAAAATAGGTAACTGCCAGGAATTGGTCAAAACGGAGAGTCATACTCGTAACTAGTCGTTTCTCCAAGCAAGGAGGAAATTAAGGGCAGATGATTATGGATGTTTCCTGGTTGTCTGCTCATCGTGTGTCGAGTAGACCTAAAGGTAGTTATCGATACGGGCATGCGTATGATCTAGGGCATCATTGGTCTTGCTGTTCTTGGGGTGTAGTCGAACAAGTATGCCCGACCGAAGAGCCATAGATAATGGGCCAAAGCCATTGAGCCACGATGAAGGTAGAAGAGGATTGGGCCCATTCTAGTTATTGGGTCAGTCCAGAACATGAGCCCCCCAAGTTATTGCTTCTGGGCAGAGGCGTAATGACTTAAGACATGCCCACGGGTAGAGGATGTTGCACAGTTTTTTCGGGGGATAACTTTGTACGAGGAGCTTGAGCATTGCTTCGTGTGTTCGACTCACAGGGAGAGGAACGATCAATTGGACCTGAGGAGTTTTACATGCCACACCTGCCTCGAGCCATTCGTTGTCATAAAAGCGTAATGATGGCTAGTATAAGGACTAGGGTATAATAACAAAGACCCATAGGCTTCTCTAGACGCGTGCTCGCTTACATGCCAATAAAGAAGCCTATAAATAGGAGAGGGGAACTTAATTTGCATTTTTTTTCTTTCTCTCTTCATCTCCTTCTGCTTGTAACATTGATCACCTCCATATACTGTCGCTGCAAGCTGTTCGACCACCATTTAACCTTCCTTATTCACATAAGTTTCTTCATCTTTTCCTATTTTATGTTGGATTTATCATCGTTTTTTCTTATATATGCATGCGGTTAGGATGAAGTTGGACGTTTTTCTGGCGAGCATTGGTGTTTAATGGTGGTTCTGCCACTTTTAAATGATAGAGTTGTAGGTATTTTAGGGCTTTCGATCGTCTGAATGTTACGATCGTAGAGGTGGACGGGTTCGTCGCCACTGGAGTTCATGAATTGTCTAATGAATTCATGATCTTCCCGGTGGGTGTATGAATATCCCAATAAGAACATGAAGTTTTCGATGAATCTTCAAGTGGACTTCAAATCCAAGTTGTCAGGGAGATCACTCCTTCAATGAGTTTGGGTCTGGCCTGGCAGACAGGCGCCTAACACGTTAGAGGGATCATCCTTGTATCCGTGTTTTACCGTATGAGTAAGGGCTCTAGTTGAGTATGTGGTCCTTGTGCCTTTGTGCGCCCTTTCACTTGATTAGCAGTGGAAGGGTGGATTTGATTTTGATGTCGAATTCACTTTTGTCCTCTGCTTTTCAGGTAAAATGGCTGGCATTATTGATGATGAGGTTATAGATAAGTGAGGTTCTTCCGACCAGAATACGTCCGAAGAGAGCATGTTTGGAAAAATTAATTCTGAACAGACCTCGTTGGAGCAAAGCACATCCGAGCAGAGCGTGCCTGAGGCTTATAGGTAAAACGAACCAGAGGGGATGAACTAGATTGCACCGGGTCCTCAGGAGATTTCTTCATATTTTATCAAGCATCTGGAGGAGGCGTTCATGTTCGTGGCCGCAGGGATGGAGCAACTGAATGCTAAAGAGGATTGGGCCATCTTTGTCCCTAGGAAGTACGAAATGATCTGTAAGAATTATGATGTCAACCAGTTTCCTATGTACGAGGTCATCTTTAGAGATTTGGGGCTCCGACTGCCTTTTACCGACCTTCAGGTGGCCATCTTTGACCACCTTTATCTTTCTCCTTCGTAGCTTCTTCCTAACTCGATAGCCTTCCTACGAGCCTTCAAAATTGTATGCAAGCACATGAAGATTGAGGCCACCGTCTCCTTGTTTTTCTACTACTTTCATCTCCAGCAGTGAGTCCAAGGTAGGAAGTTCAGATGGGTTTCCCTGAAAAAGTCAAGCAAGTTGTTTAAGGCCTATCTCAAATATGTCAGACAATTTAAGGACAAGTATATCTTGGTCTAACCCGTGTCGGAGAAGGCAATCCTCAACGTATTTATCAGTGTCCTAAAGTGTGGTACGGACGGGTAGCCTGTGCTGACTGAGGAAGGGTGAGGTGATGAGGGAGCTCGTGCAGAGGTTCCATTTTCACTAGGACAAGGAGCATTTTGATCGCGACACAGGCCATTATATAGTAAAGGCGGGCCAGCTGAATGCTGAAGATCAGGCCAGCTATGATTAATTGTTGGCCTTTGTCGAGGGGATACCCCCAGTTCAGCGTGTGGGCAAGGGGGGAAGACCCATAGTTAACAAGGATGGGAAGCCCGTGTTCGAGCATGGACTTATTAATTTCAAGGAGCTCCTCGAATACGACGACCATTTAAAATATTTAGGTAGTTGTTTCGTATTTGATTCGTCCTTATTCAAATATCCTTGTTTTGCTAACCTGTGTTTATTTTATTGTAGAGAAAATGTCTTCCGCTCAGGAACATATTATCAAGAATGTTGTTGCCAAGGCCAAGCGGGCGCAGAAGGAGGTTTCCCAGAGCCTCTTGGGCGATGGTGGAGGGGGCGTGTCTCCGACTAGATCGAGGACGTCTTCGTCAGGCCCAGTTTCCGGGAAATCCTCTCCTCTTCCAGTGAGCTCAAGGCTCAAGAGGCCCTATACTGGGGACCTGGTAGATTTGACAGAGGAGAAAGGCAAAGAGAGATTTATGTTGCCCCCTTATTCCACAATAGGACTTTCTTCGAAGGCTCTTCTTTGGAGGTCCATAAGGCAGAGTCTTTGGCATTTGTGGAAATGGATCGCCTGAGCAAGAGGGCCTTGCTAGCTCAGGACGCAACTGCCTTGATGCAGATCCTGGGCACAATGGTGATTCACACTGAGGAAGGAAGTTCCGAGGAGTTGGAGTTGAAGAAAATTCGGGTTTCCTATAACGCTCTTGAGGAAAATAACAAAAAGTTGAATACTGATAATGAGGAGCTGGAAAAGGAGAAGAAAAAGCTGACCGAGGAGAGGGATACTCATGCGTTTGAGAAGAAAGCTCTCGAGGACGTGGTGGACAAGCTCAAGTCTGCCATAGTCCCCGATGAGGAGGTGCCTGATGATGTTAAGGGGTTGACGACTAGGGCCCAGTTAGTTGCTCGTATTCAGTAGGCCAACGATGATGCCCTGGTAGTTATTGATGAGGGGTTTAAGAATACAGTGGCCCAAATCAGCCTTGTTAACCCGGTTGTTGATTTTGGCTTCACTGGGACTGGTTTTCTTAACATCATGGTGGATGGCCATATAATTGTCCCTGATTTCCTTGAGATTACGGATGGACATGTGGGAGATTCTCATCGATCTCCAAGGGATCCCGTTAAAGAGGTGCAACCATAACCCGATCCTGAGGTGCGTCCCTAACTTGAAGAGAAACTCCACCCTGACAACTGATTAGCGTTTGTTGTTTCATGTACTATCTATTTTGGGGGCTTTTCCCATTTTGTTGTAACATCCAGACAACTTTGGTCATTTGTGGCCATCACTTTGGTTACCTTTTGGACGGGGCATGACCCTATTTAGGTAACACTTTGACAATTGCGACCTTCGTGGTAGTCTTAAATATTTTCGACCTTGGTGGTCATTTTATTTATTATGCATTGTCTATGTTTTACTTTTGTTTATGCATGATTTATTTCCTGCTACTGCTTTTGTTAAGTTTTGCATGTTTGTATGCTCGTCTGTTTGAGATGTTTATCCTGCTTCAAAGTTTTGGGGGGTTTGCTCATTAGTTGTTGAGGTTCGCTAGTGAGGGGAGACTGGTCGAACAGCCAGGGCATATTTCCGGGCATGAACCAGAACTCAGGTCTCATTTTTGGACTTGAGCTCGGTGGCGTGAACTTCCCATTGCGAGTTGGGTGTTCAGCCTTCGTGGTACGACGATGGTGTAGCTCATTTGTGTTTTCCCCGTCGGGTTAAGAATCTACTTGTTAAAAGAGTGGAAACTTTCCTATTTGTTTAGTGAGGTGATATGCTTGTACCTAAGCATGCACATATGGTCGAGATTGTTGTGCTCGTCGTTTCAACATAGCGCGCCGACAATTTTAGTTCCTTAACTGTAATATTGTTTCAGTTTTTCAGTGTTCCAAGGTCGAGAAAGTTGTTCCCCGTGTAAATTTTCTAACTAATAGGCCCCGCTTCCTGTTTTTGCTCGGACGCGATAGGGGCCTTCCCATTTTGCGGCGAGCTTTCCCTCACGAGAATCTTTGTGATTTCTCTTTACAACTAGGCTACTAACTTCGAATTCGTGCCGTATGACTTTGGCGTCATATCATATGGAAATTTTTTGTTTGAGAGATGCTTCTCGTAAGGCCGCTCTTGTTCGAACTTATTCAACGATATCGAGTTCTTCTATTAATGCTTTATCGAGAGGGGTCTTAGTTCTCCTAGAGGGCTCTCTGATTTCGACGGGGATAACAACCTCAATTCTGTATGCTACTCGGAAAGGAGTTTCCCTGGTGGACGAGTGGGATGTTGTATGGAATTCCCAGAGCACACTGTGTATCTCCTTGACCCATCTCTTTTTGGTTTCATCTAGCCTTCATTTGAGGCCTCGTAAGATCACCCTGTTCACAACCTTAGCTTGCCCATTTGTTTGCGGGTGCTCAACAGATGTGAAGTGTTGGATGATGCCCAATTTGGCGATGAATTCTTGGAAATATTTGTCTGTGAATTGTGTCCCGTTGTCGGTGACAATTTCTTAGGGAATGCCGAACCGGGCTAGGATGTTTCTTTTGTACAAATGGAGAATATTTTGTGTTATGATTTTGGCCAGTGCTTCCGCCTCTATCCATTTTGAGAAGTAATCTACGACTACTATCAAGTACTTGTTTTGGTTTGATCCTACCACGAACGGTCTGAGGTGGTCCATGCCCCACCACGCGAAGGGCCAGAGGGGGGGGGGGTGAGAGGCACTTGAGTTTGCTTGGGGTTCCAAGTGTATGTCTCTATGGCGTTGGCATTTGTTACATTTCTTCATGCATTCTTTAGCACCGTGCTTCATGGCGGGCCAGTAATATCCTGCCCTTAATTCCTTTCTGGCGAGGGATCATCCACCTAAGTGTTAGGCGTTGATTCCTTCATAGATTTCATGTAAGATATGGGCGATTATGATTTATTCGACACATTTGAGGAGGGGGATAAAGAATCCTATTATGTACAATCTGCCTTCGACCAAGACGTATGAGCAGGCTCTTCGCCTGAATACGCCTGCTTACTTTTGGTCGGATGGGAGTTTCCCATTGTGAGGTAGTTGTATACCGGGGTCATCCAGCAATTATTGTTGCGAATTGCGTACACGTCTAGAGTCGAGGAGGATTTTTCAATGCTTGGTCGAGGAAGTATTTCATGTATCACCGATTTGTTTCCTCATTTCTTCTCTGTGCTTGTAAATTTCGGCAGGATATCTGCCTGAGTGTTGTGTTTGCAGGGAACGTATTGTACATCTACGAATTCAGATTTCTTCATTCTTTCCCACACTAGAGTCTAGTATTTGGAGAGGTAGTTGTTTTTGACATGGTATTATCCTCGTACCTGAGAGGCGACGAGCTGGGAATCTGTGAAGATTTTCACTTCTTCGGCCCCCAGATCTTTGGCCAGGCGTAGTCCTGCTAGAAATGCTTCGTACTCACCTTGGTTCTTTTAGGTCAGTAAAGATAGTGTGAGGGAGACTTCAATCAAACTTCCTTCCTCGTTTTCTAATATAATGCCTTCTCCGCTACCCATCGAGCTGGAAGCCCCGTCTACGAAGATGGTCCATTTGTGAACCCCACTTGTGGAGGGGGGGGGGGGGGGTTGGCGAGGTCATTTCTACTACAAAGTTGGCCAATACTTGGGCTTTAAGGGTTTTCCTACTCTTGTATATGATGTCGAACTCAGAGAGTTCAAGTGAATATTTGAGCATTCAGTCTGCCATGTTAGATTGACCGAGCAATTGCTTCACTGGTTGATCTATTCAGACCATAATCGTTTATACTAAAAAGTAATTCCTTGGCCTCCTTGTAGATTTATTGAGTGCTAGGGCCACCTTCTCGATCTGGTGGTATCTTATTTCAGGACCTTGCAAGGCTTTGCTCGTGAAATAAATGGGTTTCTGTCCCTCGGGGGTCTCTCGATTAAGGGCTACGCTGATAACCTCAGATGCTACTGCCAGATAGAGATATAGAATTTCTTCCTTTTCTGGTTGCAAAAGAACCGATGGTTTTGATAGCGCTTGTTTGAGGTGGAGGAGGGAATGTTCGCATTCTTCAGTCCACTCAAATGCTTCCTCCTTGCGAAGAAGTTTGAAGAGGGGGGTGCATGCTAGGCAGATTTCTCCATGAAGCGT
This sequence comes from Vicia faba, assembly GCA_948472305.1. NCBI lineage: Eukaryota > Viridiplantae > Streptophyta > Magnoliopsida > Fabales > Fabaceae > Vicia > Vicia faba. The sequence continues at coordinate 519,973,869 of OX451739.1, read as the reverse complement.
GATAAGGAAGTGAGCATTTTGTTTAGTGTTTGGATCAATTTCTTCGAGTTCCGTGTTGGGAACTCAGAAAACACCCGAGATTTGTTGAGGTTGGCTTCAATTCCTCATTTTGTTAGGTAAAAACTGAGGAACTTTCCTTCTCGCACGCCAAAGGTGCATTTTCCAAGTTGAATCGCATTATGCATTTCCTTGCTTGGTCGAAGACTTTCTTTAAGTGGAGCAGTAATACTGTGAGAGAACTGAATTTTTAGGTTTTTGCGTTTTATCGGAAATGTTGCGGATAACAAGAGTCACAATCTACTTTTCTTTTATGCAATAAAGGAAAGGGTGAAAATAACAGGAAATACACTTTAGAATTTTTCCGAGTAAGGGGGGTAGGTTATGAAAAGGGAAGGTGTTAGCACCCTTTTCATCCATAGTTATCTACGGGCTCTTAATCGCTAGCTCATTTTTAAAATTCTTTGTGTTTTTGTAAGTTTGAAAATATTTTGAAAATGCCTAAGTGCGTCAAACTTTGTAATGATTCTCGTATCATTGAAAACACATACTAAGTGTTTGTTTGGAAAATATTTTAGAATAGAGTGTATGTGTGAAAAATGTTTTCATTTGTGGGCAAGCGACTACGAGCTATCTACCTACTCAAAAGTCTTTTGCGTTATTTTTCTCTTCCTTTAGATAGTGCTATCCTACAATTAGTTAGTAGGAAGCCCTATCATTGGATGTTTGCGGGACGAGCGCGGGTCATCGTACAATCATAGAAGGAAACTCGTAGGACGCTTTAGCAATTATCGTAAGGGACTGAGATCATTTACCGAGACAACATCAAAGGGTCATAGAGGGACTACAATCTCTTTAATCGAGGGTATTTGCTAAAGCATCCCACGTTTGAGGGACATGACTGTTTAAATCTGAGGCACCAAGTGAGGGTCACCCTACAGGTGCGCGTGTGCGAAGTGTTTTGATTTCAAGTATTTGTCTTGAGATTAGGTTTTCTAACATTTGTTTTTTATGTATTTCCATGCACACCTAATTAATCTAGCAGTTAAATATATACAAGCATTCATATATAAGCGCGGAAAGTAAAAATACAAAAAAATTGAATCTACGCTATTATAGTGCTTAGGGGATGGGGAATTACAAACCATAAAAACTGGGGAGGAAAGAAATAAACCCTAATTATCTATTACAAACTTTTGAGCAGTTACATAATTATATAAACGCGAAAAATAAATAAACGCGCAGAGATGGAAAAGGGAAAAGATACTAAAAACCCTAAAAATTTCTAGATGTTTAAGAAAATATTTTTGTTGTTTTTGTTTTGGTTTAGAAAAATATTTTTAGTGATTAATCCTAATTCTAGTTAATTTACAATTTAATTAATAAAATAAAACAAAGTATGATTAAATTAATTTTAATTTTATTTATAAAAATTAAATTAATTAATTAAAAAAACCTAAGCTATTTATGATTTTATGATTTTTTCTGATTAAATAAAATGATTAAAAAAAGAAAAGAAGTTAATTAAAAAAAATTAAATGGGCCTGAGTTGTAAAAGAAATTTGGGGGGTATGAATCTGAATTTTGTCAAGCCCAAACATGGACAAGGCCCAGAACTGCGTTGTATTCAGTATGGATGATTTCTTAGAATGCACCATATGCGTGCTGACTTGGGAACCCTGGATCAAGATAGTTGAGATCTGATGGTGTGGAGTTGAGGTACACCATGTGCACGATGAGATTACTTGTACCCAATCTGCAAAGAAAATGCTGAAAAATAAAATGCCAGAGGCAGGGATCGAACCCCTACCCTGGCACACCAAAGCCTTACTTTTACACACGCTTGTCGCGGGGGTGATCATTTCATCCGGTATTATGAATCAAACGAAACAAATATAATGTAAAATAAGTGCTAATGTCAGCAAGCAAAATACACACGCGCACAAGTGGGCTCCTGATATTTGAATAGGCCAACCATAATGCTCCAACATGCCACGCGGTCAGTCAACATCGTCAAACCACTGTCCATGGTAGTTTCCACCTTCTTCTCTGACGAGAAGAATTTTGAAAATCTGCAAAAACGCAAAATCAAAGCACGCAAGGTATCCTACCCCCTTAAAATTTCCTCTTGAATTCGACTATGGAATCTGTTTAGTCTAAAAACCCGAAGCTTAAAAAGCTTCATGCCCTAACTATGGCGTGATGTTATTTCTGCATCAATACTTGCATGTAAAGCGCTAGAAAAATTCAGAAAATGTATGTGAAAGAAAAAGGCACGTTCATAATGATTTAAACTGTGATAAACTTTGAGAAACAAAACTTACCAACTTACCAATTGGAGTTGATGTAAGGGCATCTTCTGAGGTCGATTCACGATGGATAATGATTGGTACTAATTCCTGGCAACTTTAGGAAGACAATGGAAGGCTTAAATTGGCTTGAGAACGGCTGTGGAATAGGGTTGGAACTAACTCAAATCTTTTGAGATTTTTGAGAATTTTAGATGCTTTCCTAGGCACTCTCTTTGTGTCCCCTTGGATATGTTATGCTTGTCCTTTTACAGAGAAGGGAAATGACTCATTAAACATGGCAAGGAATCGTGTCATCAAGCCATGATTAAACAAGAAATCAAACACTTTGAAAACTTTCCATCTTTGAGATATTCTTGCCTTCTTGAGTCTACACAGTTTTGGCATGTTGTAACAGGCTTGCATGAGCTGTATTGGGCTTGTACATGATTGAGACAAAAGATTCCAAGCCCTTATACTTTATCTCATATTTTATTTGATTTTTATTTGCATTTACATGAATAAAATTCAAATAAAATAAATAAAATCATAAAAAATATGTGAATGGATTTAGAGTTCTTCTAACACCTTATGATCATGTTTGAACATCAAAAGTTAGGCCCACTAGTTCAAAATTTTAAGTTTGCTGATTTTGCATTTCATGCATTTCCTCAAAATTTCCCAAGTTGTGAAACTTATAACTTGCTCAATTTTCATCTTTTCAAGGTGATCTTGGACTTTTTGGAAATATAAATATGTTCTCTACACTTTATCTTTTTATCATTTTTGCATTTGGAGACTTTATCTTGACGTAAGTTGCCTTGACAAAAAGTGTGTTTTTGTTGACTTTTGAAAATGACCTGTAATGTACTAGCTCATATCTTTCAAATGAAGCACTTTTAGGACTTGAGCATTAATACAAAGTTGTAGAGAATTCAATTTCCTTCAAAATTGGCTTTGGTTGGGGAAAAGTTGATGAAGTATGTGAAAGTTATTCTTGGTCAAAGTTCAGTTGACTTCTCCTAAGGAAACCCTAATTTGGCAATTCTTGACTTTTGATGATTTGGGGGCTTTCCTTGAGGAATCATGATGAATCCTTGACAAAATGATGAATATAACTTCAAAATGTTGATGTTGACCAAAAATCTTGAAGTTTGACTGTATGTTGACCGTAGTTGACTTTTTACCCAATGCAGTTGATTTTCAATCATCTGAGCCATTGACTGAGCAAACTTGTGATGCATGACCTGAAACTTGTCATGAACATTGTTTGAGGACCTATTATGCACCATGAAAACCATTTGAGACCTTTGAAAACCATTCTTCCTTGAGAAGCACAAAACCCTAGTTGTAGACCCTTGGCTTAGGAGGAGCATCTTGACTGGTCAACCCTTGAGATTCTTGAGTATTTGAGAACCCTTGAAAGAATGTCTTGAAGAAAAGTGGGGAAAATTTTTTTGGGTACAATTTCTACCCCTGTTCAATCTTCTTAAACCTGAAGAGTTAGATTGGCATACTCGTCATTCATGACTTGAAGGTAGAAGAGAATTAAACACTTAAGTGCCCAGAAATTTGCACTCGCTTGTGCAAGAAGTAACGTTGTTGGTTGATTATACCAGGAATGGGATTATAGATGCCATTTAGAGAGGTGACGGTGAGTCGTCGGAGATGGGCTTATACATGCCATCCAAAGTAACTATTAACTTTGAGTGGAAGAAGTATCAGAATAAATCTACACTCGATTCAATCTGAGCCAGAAGAGGTATATGTGTGATCGGTGGATCTGGAACTGACTGTTTAATGCTGGTTCGCGAAATGTCACGGAAGCAAGAGTCGCCACCGTCTTTTATTTTCTCCAACATGGAAAGGACAAAAGCACAGAAAAATTCCTTATGAGATTGCTCTCGGTTCGGGAGGTAGATTTATAGAAAGGGAAGGTGTTAGCACCCTTTCTATCCATGGTTATCCATGGGCTCTTAGATACTTGCTCATTGTGTTTTCAAAATGTTTGTTTGTTTTTTAAAGTGAGTGGGTTTGAAAATTTTTCTTTGAAAGTTTCAGATCGACTCTTGTATCAGTCCTCAAGAGTGTTTGAAAAGTTGTTTTGAAAGCTTTTTGAAAAGTGTCAGTGTGAAAAGAAGTTTTTTGATTTGTTTTGAATTAGAGCAAGTATCTACGAGTCATCTACCTACCCTAAGGAATTAAGCTGTGTAGAAGTCCTTTAGGTAGTACCATCCCACCATTGAGAGGTAGGTAGCACCACCATTGGAGGTGTTCGGGTCAATTCGAGGATTAGGGACAGTGCGGTCATCGAGCAACAGTAAGACACCTTAGAAGCTACCCTTATGCCATTGATCTTTTTATTCCGAGGCAACCGTTTCGAGGCAACTATTCTGAGGCGACTTGTTCGAGGCAACTAGATCAATGGAACATAAGGACTCACTAAGACGTCCTATACTCGACGACCACGTTTCGAGGGGCAAGGCAACAGTGAGGCGTACCCTAAGAGTGGTGTGTGAATTGTGTGTCATTTTCAATTATATTTTATCTTGTCATGCATTGAGTGAGCTACGCTTTGATTTTATTTGGGCATACATTCTTTCATGTGATTAACAGTTTAAAGGTGCGGAATTTAAAGTACGGAAAACAAAGTCCTACGCTATTACAAGGCGCGGGTCTATACATCGCCAAATTAACAAAGACCCGATTTTGAATAAAAGAGTGCGAAAAGTAAATGTCCTAATTATCTATTACAAGGCTTTGGGGCAAATACATTATATTTAAAAAGGAAATAAAAGTAAACGTGCGAAAAGAAATAAGAATCGAGAGTGCGAGGGCGTTGGACCCTTTAAGGAAATTGAATTGAAATTACAAATTAATTAATGATTAAATAAAGAAAAGAAATTATTTTTATGTTTTTTAGTATTTAATGGAGTTAAAGAAAATTAATTAAAATTAAAAGTTAAATAAGACCCTAATTCTAAATTTGTTTTTAATTATTAAAGAAAATTGTTTAAGTTTAACCTAATTTAACCCTAATTAATTAATTACAAGTTTATTTACAAAAATAATTAATTATTAATAATAATAAGAATAAGATGAAATTATTTTACTGAGAAAAAGAATAAAAATCTAAAACCTAATTTCTACCTATTTTAGTTATTTAGAAAAAAAAATTAAAATTAAAACCCTAAATTAAAACTAAATTGATTATTAAATTTATTTACAAAAACTATTAATGGATTAAATTAAATATACATATTTTTATTTTTGACTTTTCTGATTTTTTGTGTTAAAAATTAATTTGTGAAATTAATTAAAACAATAAAACAAATTAAAGAGAATTAAAAGGAAAAGAAGAAAATTAGAAGGAAGAATACAAACAGCAGGGGGGTGTCTTGGCCAATTTGGAGGTGTTTAGAAAGCAGTTTGGCCCACTGATCCCAAGCCCATGTTGACTTTCAGCGCTTGCGTATGGCATGGTTAACTAATGTGCATGATGGACCTCACATCCTGACCTTTGGATTCATCTCCTGGGACATTTGGCAAGCCAAGGCGTTGGGTGTATGGTACTCCTTTGAGTGAGATAATCACCTGAACATGTTAACATAAAAAATATGGAGAAATATGGGGGACCTGGGAATCGAACCCAGGTCCCAATACCTGCATGCCAACGCACAAGCCAACTGAGCCACTGAGTTTCTTTGATATTATAATAGATAATGATTATTATGAGAGAGAAACAAGTGCTAGTGGTATTTGATAAAAACGCGCGCCAGTATTCAAACCAACCATTCGCGTTTGGACACATCAGCTTCGTCCCCATTGTGTCTTTGTTTTTGCCTGAAAATATGAACAGATAGCGGGGGTTTTAAACCCCCACTAACTACAATATACAATAATAGCGATTAGAGCATGGTTCATCATAAATTGAGCGCGAGGTATGGTTTTAAATCGTCAGAAAGTCCTGATTCCAATGGTATAGGTGTGATTGGCCAATTTTTCCAAAGGAACGAAACCCTCTTTCAAAGTCTCTGAAACCCTAAAATATGTTCATGGCAACTTCTCATACAAGCAATAGTAATTCAATTAAATAGCACCAATAGATTCAGAATGTCCATGTTAATGTAAATCAATGGTTAAAAATCACAAATAATGCATATAAATGGAAACACGATTATGAATTTTTTATGAAAAAGTGCAACATGGTTCTACCAATTCCTTGCGCGTGGAGATCTGATTTCAATTGCAACAGCTTCCTGGTAGTGTCAGGAGTGTTTTGGAATAGCTTTGAGGCCTTGGAACGATCTCTAGCTATGAAAACATTTTTGAGATTTTTTGTGAAAAAATGCAAATGTGTTCTTCTGTTTGAGGCGCAGCTTCTTGTCCTTATGCACTAGGTTATGTTTGCATATGTATGTAGCATGATTAGGTCAAGCAAAACAAGCCCATGATCCATGTATTCAATGCTTTTGAATTTGTGATTTTCCATGATATTTTTCAATCCTTTTTGCCATGAAAACTTGCCTATTTGGAAGATTTGGTCCCTTTGATGTGGTACACGAAATATTTAGGCCTTAATGAGAGAATATGCTGCACAAAAAGATTTGGAAAACATGATTTAGTATTTTTTCATAATTAATTTTAATTAAATGAATTAATAAGATTAAAAACTCAATTAATTAATTAAAAATAAGAAAATAACTCCCCTTTAGGTCAATGGGTCGTGCATGGCCTTTGGGTAATGATTCATGGAAGAAATTGAGGCCCATTAGCAATTTTGAGGCATTTGAAGCAAAGTTGACTTTTCAAAATTCCCAAAACTATCCCAACTTCCACAAGGCATATCTTGCTCAATTTTTAAGCTTTGATCATGTTCTTGGACATTTTGGAAAGGTCTTGAAGTCCTCTAACCAATTCATTTGGTCCCATGTCATTTTGATTTACCAATCTCAAGTTATGGTCTTTGACTTAAAGTGCCTTTTTGTTGACTTTTGAAAATGACCTATAATGTCGAGATTGATAACTTTTTGTGAGAGCATCTCTTGGACTTGAAATGTGAAGATGAGTTGTAGGAAATGTCATTCTCTTCAAAATGATCTTTGGATGGAATTTTTCTGATAAACCATGTGGAAGTTATGCCCTGGTCAATTTGCAGTTGACTTTTCAACTGTCCAAAAATGGAAATTTTTGCATCTTGAGACTTTTTGAGCCATGCCTTGAGAATCATGATCAAGAATTGATCAAATGATGTTTGTGGCTTCAAAATAAGTTGTTTGACCAAAATTTTTGACTTTTGACTGTCAAATGACCATTTTGCCCTTGCAGTTGACTGTAGGGCAATTAGGGTTTTTGACTGTGCAATTTTGTGCTGTGAGTCTTGAAACTTGGCATGAGGATGCTTGACAATGTTTATAGGCATGTGGGACTTGTTTGGACCTTTGGAAACTTCAATTTCTTTGCCAGCACCAAAACCCTAATTTTTGACTGTTAGGAGGCCATTGGACTGTGCAACCCTTGGGAGATTTTGAAGCATGCTCTTAGCAAATCTTGGAGAATATGGGAGGGCAAATTTTGGGGTACAACAGTTGCCCCTGTTCAATCTTCTTATACCTGAGGATGTAGATTGGCTAGCGTGCCTTTCGTAATCCGAAGGTGGAAGATGATTGAACACTAGAGTGCCCAGAAATTTGCACTCACATTGTAGAGTGTCAGCAGTATGATGGTGGGAATGGGCTTACAGATGCCATTTGGAGATTGATGGATAGGAAGATGGGCTTACAGATGCCATGTTGAGAGGTGATGGATAGGTGGATGGGCTTATAGATGCCATCTGGGTGTCGATCGCGTAAGAGTTTCCTTAGCGAGAACTTGCGTACCTGAAAAAAGAAAGATAATTACCTGGCCTGTTACAGGAGTTGACCTTAAAATTCTGTATATAGATGCGCCCTGGCTGGATACAGGTATCGAATCTTTGAACTCTTCAGACGTGCCCTGGCGAGATACAGGAATCGAGTTTGGAGCTTCAAAAGGTTATGAATGAATCAGGGATGGTTACTACCTCAACGGGATGGTGAGAGAACCTTGGACGATTACTATCTCAACAGTAACGATGAGAGAACCTTGGGCGATTACTACCTCAACAGTAACGATGAGAGAATCTTTCAGACGCACCCTGGCAAGATACATGAATCGGGTCTGGTAATGTTAGTCTTCAACGGATACACCCTGGCAAGATACAGGCATCGGATCCTCGAACTCTTCAGACACACCCTAGAAAGATACAGGAATCGGATCTGGTAATGTTAGTCTTCAACGGATACACCCTGGCAAGATACAGGCATCGGATCCTCAAACTCTTCAGACACACCCTGGCAAGATACAGGAATCGGATCTGGTAATGTTAGTTTTCAACGGATACACCCTGGCAAGATACAGGAATCGGATCCTCAAACTCTTCAGACGCACCCTGGCAAGATACAGGAATCGGATCTGGTATTGTTAGTCTTCAACGGATACACCCTGGCAAGATACAGGCATCGGATCCTTGGACTCTTCAGACACACCCTGGCAAGATGCAGGAATCGGGTCTGGTAATGTTAGTCTTCAACGGATACACCCTGGCAAGATACAGGAATCGGATCCTCGAACTCTTCAGACTCACCCTGGCAAGATACAGGAATCGGGTCTGGTAATGTTAGTCTTCAACGGATACACCCTGGCAAGATACAGGAATCAGATCCTCGAACTCTTCAGATGCACCCTGGCAAGATACAGGAATCGGGTCTGGAATCGATCGTCAACAGATACACCCTGGCAAGATGCGGGAATCAGATCTTTAGTTGCGACCGCTGATGGTAATCATCTTGGTATTAACCTTTGTCCTGAAAATACGAAATGTTAGTTGTATGCGATGTCATGATGCATGACATGCGTGATGTTCTCAGAATAAATGAGATTGTATGTTCATGATGTGTATATGCATGCTATGATGTATGAAAATGTGATGTTTATGAATGTGTTTTCGTCTAGGAAAATGAATCTTTGACGAGTGCCGGGAAGTTAAATCCTGGGCTGATGTAGAGCTTTTGTTTCTCACTGGGGAGTGATGGTTGCAAGAATACCGATAGGAGAAGATGACTCCGTTGGGGAATAAACTTGGCGAATGGATCACTCTGCAGGGAGAAAATTACTATAGCGATCTTGCTGGGGAACAATACTCTGTGGGGAGAGAGGTATTTTGCTGGGATGTTGATGGTAACTTCGCTGGGGATACCGTTATTATGTTGGAAGTTTTGATAGACTCCGCTGGGGATAAGAAGACTCTGTCAAGGAAGATCTTTCTGTGGCTTTTGGCTGAGGATAACCCAGTTATATCCTGGTAGGGAAATAACCTTTGAATAAAGCCGGGAGGCGCGTTCATGCTCTGCAGGTGATAAGCTTCCAGAATCTACTGGGGGTAAGCTTCCTGCTGGGGGGATGGATTCAAACTTTCCTGGGGAAATCTTGAACTATACTGGACTCTCCTGGGGAAATTTTGAGATATGTTGGGGAAGTGGCTCCACTGAATGTCTGATACACCGCCGGGGAATAATCTTAGATCGAGATTGCCGGGGATGCTCGTTAAGAATATTTGTATGATGTGCTGGGGAATGTTGAGATCTGCTGGAGGATACCCAACTTCCTTAAGGTTGATAGTATAGCTTTTCTTAGGGAGAGTACATCGACTTGCTGACTCACTTTCTGGGGAATTAAGATATACTGGTTATGTTCTTCAGCTGAATTTACCTTGGTACCTTGATGGACAGAACAATTAGATCGCTTAGACCACTCATTGTTGCCCCTGTTTCTAACGTTACTTGTAATTAATCCTTTGTTTCGTATGCAAATATTTATGAGTTAGCAATTAGTGTCAAATGCATATATCACAAATTGAACCTTGGACGTTCTTCGCAAAACAAAACAGAAAAAGGAAAAAAACAATTGGCAATTTGTCTGAAAAGTGAATTTATATTAATTTTTGAATTTGCCTGTAAATAGGCGTTTTATGTACAAGAGGCTGACGTCCTAATAAGAGAACGCCGCCGAACAAAAGAGTTTATACAATTTGTACAAAGGGAAAACAAAACAGCTGTGTGAAAAGAATAATCCCACTGGGTTCCAACTCTGCTATCGCCTTTATGTCTTCGAGCGTCTTATCACTTGACGACCTAGCTAAAGATGAAGCTGATTGATCGATGCCTTCCGAACTTGACAGTTGATACCGGATTCTGGATGCAAGGTGATCCAATGAGACATAGTATTATGCTTTAATCCCTAACTTTTGCTTGGACCGCCCTTTCGGATTTTCAGTCCACCGGGATACCCATTTTTGCCCAAGCCGCCTTTTCAGGTTTTCGACTTGCCGGGTGTACAGATTGTTTTCATTTCATCCCTTCATTTTGCCCGAACCCTTTTGGTTCGCTGGGAAGCCCTAATTTTTGCCTAGGTATGTCAACCTAGCGGGTTTTTTATCATGCGTAGTATCTTTTTACTATGTCTGCATTGGCGGGGTGAGGAAGGTCGTCACCATCCATGGTGGTTAGAATCATGGCTCCTCCTGAGAACACATGTTTAACCACAAATGGCCCTTCATACGTAGGGGTCCATTTGCCCCTTGGATCACTCTGAGGAAGGATGATACGCTTGATTACCAAATCCCCAACTTGATATTCTTGTGGTCTGACCTTTTTGTTAAATACCCTGATCATCCGTTTTTGATACGTCTGACCATGACAAATAGCAGCAAGTCTCTTTTCGTCAATTAGATTTAGCTGATCAAGTCGTGTCTGGATCCAATCATCTTCGCTCAGATCTGCATCCTTCATTATCCGGAGAGAGGGTATCTGTACTTCGATCGGTAAGACTGCTTCCATGCCGTAGACCAAGGAAAAGGGAGTTGCCCCGGTTGACGTCCTTGCTGAGGTACGGTACCCATGTAGAGCAAACGGTAACATCTCGTGCCAATCTTTATTGGTCACTGTCATCTTCTGCACAATTTTCATGATATTCTTATTCGCTGCTTCTACAGCCCCATTCATCTTCGGCCGGTAAGGAGAAGAGTTGTGGTGCTGTATCTTGAATTGCTCGCAGAGCTCAGTGATCATCTTGTTATTTAGATTGGTACCGTTGTCTGTAATGATCCTTTCAGGTACGCCGTACCGACAGATCAGAATGTGCCGAATGAACCGTGCCACCACATTCTTGGTTACAGTGGCGTAGGAAGCTGCTTCAACCCACTTCGTGAAGTAATCGATCGCAACCAGGATGAAGCAATGCTCGTTGGATGCCGTAGGTTTAATCTCTCCGATCATATCTATGCCCCACATTGCAAAAGGCCAAGGTGCAGTCAAGACATTCAGAGGAACTGGAGGAACGTGCACCTTGTCTGCGTAAATCTGGCATTTATGACATGTCCGAGAATGTTGGTAACAGTCGGCTTCCATTGTGGACCAGAAGTATCCTGCCCGAAGGATCTTCTTTGCCATGGTATGTCCACTGGAATGCGTTCCAAAGGTACCTTCATGTAGTTCCGCCATGATCCTTTCTGCTTCAATCTTATCCACACAACGCAGTAAGGTCGAATCATGGTTTCGCTTGTACAGGATGCCGTTGCTAAGGAAGAACTTCGCTACGAATCTTCTCAGAAACTTCTTATCGTTGATAGATGCACCTTCAGGGTATTCTTGAGCTTCCAAGTATCTTTTCACCTCATGGTACCAAGGTTTCTCAGTCACTACCTCAGCCTCAAGATCACAACACTATGCTGGTTCGTCCAGTTTCCAGATGATGACCCGGGGAGCCTCATTGTCCCATTTGACCTTGAACATAGAAGACATCGTAGCTAACGCGTCTGCCAGCTGATTCTCCTCTCTTGGAAAATGTTCAAAAGTTATCTCTGTGAAGTGGGGGATCAATGTCAACACACATTCTTTGTAAGGAATAAGATTCGGATGTTTCGTATCCCACTCGCCTTTGATATGATTGATCACGAGAGCGGAATCTCCGAAGACACTCAGAAACTTGATCCTTAAGTCGATCACAGCTTGAAGACCCATGATGCATGCCTCATACTCCGCCATGTTGTTGGTGCAGTTGAAACATAGTCGGGCAGTGAGTGGAGTATGAGTGCCTTGAGGGGATATTATCACAGCGCCGATACCGTTACCTAAAGCATTGAAGGCTTCGTCAAAGTGCATAGACCATCGGGATCCTTCCTCAGGTCCTTCATCCGGTCCAGGTACTTCGCAATCAGTCACTATCATGATGCTCTCGTCAGGAAATTCAAAGTTCATTGACTGATAGTCGTCCACTGCCTGGTGTGCCAAGTGGTCTGCCAATACACTTCCTTTGATAGCTTTCTGGGTCGTGTACTGAATGTCGTATTCTGTCAAGATCATTTGCCATCTTGCTATTCTCCCAGACAGAGCAGGCTTTTCAAATATGTACTTTATAGGATCCATCTTTGAAATCAACAAGGCAGTGTGAGTCAGCATATACTGTCTCAGCCGGCGAGCAGCCCATACCAAAGCGCAACAAGTTTTCTCGAGTAGTGAGTATCGGGTCTCACAGTCGGTAAACTTTTTGCTAAGGTAATAAATGGCATGCTCTTTTCGGCCAGACTCGTCATGTTGCCCCATCACACACCCTATTGAGTTGTCGAGTACTGTTAGGTATAATATCAGAGGTCTCCCTTCAACTGGTGGCATAAGGATGGGTGGTTCTTGGAGATACTCTTTGATTCTGTCAAAAGCGGCCTGACATTCATCGTTCCAACGTACTACCTGATCTTTCTTCAGCAGCTTGAAGATTGGCTCACAGGTAGCGGTTAGGTGCGAGATGAATCGAGCAATGTAATTCAGACGTCCTAGAAAGCCTCTGACTTCTTTCTCTGTCTTAGGAACTGGAATCTCTTGAATGGCTTTGACCTTGGCAGGGTCCACTTGAATACCCTTGTCACTTACAACGAAGCCTAGCAACTTTCCAGATCTTACCCCGAAGGTGCACTTGTTCGGGTTCAACCTCAGCTTGTACAGTTTCAGACGGTCAAACAATTTCTGCAGATGATCAAGGTGTTCCTCCTCAGTTTGAGACCTTGCAATCATATCATCGACATATACTTCTATCTCATGATGGATCATGTCATGAAATAAAGCAACCATGGCACGTTGGTAGGTTGCCCCAGCATTTTTCAACTCGAATGGCATGACCTTGTAGCAGAAGGTGCCCCACTGAGTAACAAAGGTAGTCTTTTCCATGTCTTCCGGAGCCATCTTGATCTGATTATACCCTGAAAAACCATCCATGAAGGAGAATACCTTGTGCTGAGCAGTATTGTCAACCAGGACGTCTATGTGAGGTAGGGGAAAGTCATCCTTGGGGCTGGCCCTGTTCAGATCCCTGTAATCAACACACATTATGACCTTACCATCCTTCTTCGGTACCGGCACCACATTAGCAACCCACTGAGGGTAAGAAGTCACTGCAAGAAACCTGACATCAAACTGTTTCATAACCTCAACTTTGATCTTCTCATACATCTCTGGACGCATACGGCGGACCTTTTGCTTAACCGGAGGGCAGTCTTCCTTGGTAGGCAAATGATGGACCACAATGTCGGTATCCAACCCAGGCATGTCTTCGTAGGACCAGGCGAAGATTTCCACATAATCATGTAACATATGAGTCAACCGTTGCTTCACGCTGAGCTCCAGATTGGCACCAATCTTAACTTCTTTTCTATCTGTCTCAGTACCCAGATTTATTGTTTCCACCGGCTCTTCGTGTGGTTGAATTTCCCTTTCTTCCTGGAGTAACAGTCTTGCAAGCTCGCCAGGCACTTCGCAATCATCTTCACCTTCGTCTTCGGCTAAGTTGATCGGATTTTCGAAGTCATAACTGGCAGTAGCAGAGTCGTTACCAGTGAGATTCAGAGTGGATTGAAACATGTGTAGGTGAGTGTGTGTAAATACAGCTGTTTTGCAATATAAAGAAAGGAAAGAAAGAAAAGGAGCACAAGATTTGAAAAACGTCCAAGATCTTTATTCATGATATATGTAAATGACAGTTATAAGCCCTCACAAATGAAGCCAACGGTGCCCCGGGTAAGACACCGGGCCATAAAGTTTCAATTCATTGTTTATTACAAATAACAAAAACAAAGGAATTCATTACTGCGTAACAAAAGTAACAGGTGTATGATCTTTTGCGGTCCAATTATTCAATCCACCGTCAGTCGTCGGGTAGATCCAGCTATCGAACTCTGATTCTCCCACTTCGTCTTCATCCCCAATAGCATTCACTCCTGGATTAGTGATGAGCACAGGCGGTCTTCCGATCCTAGCTTTGCGCACAGCCCTCTGAGCCTCTGCAGTAAAACCCAGTCCAAACTTGTCAGTTTTAGGCGTGAAATCAGGGAGCCTGCCCCAGTTAGCACATTCACCTTTCTCTATTACAACCCGGGCATCCTTCAAGGAGGCCATCTTCAAAGGAAAGTCCTCTTCAACCACTGTTTCTGCCGCTGCCAATGTCGGAGGTACCTCTTCAAAATGCTGAAAGGGGGTTTCAATAAACTCCCCGTCCATCTCGATATACCGGAAGGAATTCAAGTGACTCACCATATATTCTTCCTCCCCCTGCACAGTGACGATCTTCCCTCTGACAGGGTACTTGAGCTTTTGGTGTAGGGTAGAGGTCACTGCCCCAGCTTTATGAATCCAAGGTCGACCCAACAAACAGGAATAAGACGGACGAATATCCATCACATAGAAAGTTGAGTCGAAAACTTGAGAACCCACACGAATAGGAATGTCTACCTCTCCATGAACCATCCTCTTCGATCCGTCAAAGGCTCAAACAATGATGTTGATAGGTTTCAACTCAAGGCCCTCACAATCCAACCGGTCTAAGGCCTTTTTGGGTAGCACATTCAGGGAAGAACCGGTGTCCACCAACACGTGAGCGAGAGTAGTGCCCCTGCATTCTATAGAGACATGCAGGGCATCATTGTGGTTCTTTCCCTTAGCAGTAAGGTCAGCATCCGAGAAGCCCAAACCATTGTCGGCTGTCAAATTGGCTACGCAATCAGTAAACTGGTCTACAGAGGTCTCTTGTGGCACATGGGCCGTCTTTAGAAATGAAATCAGGGCCTTAGCATGGGCCTCTGAGCACAGTAGTAATGAGAGCATAGAGATCTTGGAGGGTGTATGCCCCAGCTATTCAACGACATTGAAGTCGCTCTTCTTGATTATCTTCAGAATTTCCTCCATCTCTTGTTGGGAGGCTTCAACATTCACAGATTTTGGTGCCTCCATCCGGGCAGGCTCATCATCAATCCCTTTGCCCCGAGTATTAGATGACTCGGCAGCAGGGGAAGCAACTTGATCAGAAGTGGAAACGGGCGCACTTGCAGGTGTTATAATGAGAGGTCTTCGAATAGCTGGTGGTGCAATGTCAGGCGAGAAGAGCCTGCCACTACGGGTAACTTTAGCCGGACCGGTAATATTGCTGATGCTGGTACCGGTATTGAAATCTTGCTTTATTCCAAGTACATATACATCTGCCCCATAGTGCCATGGGACAGCCTTGTCAGATTCATAGGGGAGGGGCCCCGGAACAGTAATAACAATGGGTGCGACAGTCATGATTTTAACTGGCTTCCTCGGGGGAGCCTTGATTGGATTGTTGAAAATTGTAACGACGGATACTTCTTCCACAGGAACAAACGGAACAACGGTCTTCTTGAACAGAATCTCTTTGCTGTCCATCAGGCTTTGGATGCCTAACTTCAGCAACGGAAAACCAGTAAGGGAAACAGCACACAAAAGGCAACCCTCGCTACAACCCGGAAATAAACCGGCCAGCAGCAGGTTCCTTTTAACAGTCAATAGAGGAGTAGCTACATCATTCACAGAAACGGCATACAAATCTTCATCAACAGCATTTACTCCATGCTGGGGCATAGGAGCAATCACCACATTTGGCCTTTCAGGCGCCTCAAATTGTATCTCTTTCGCGTCAATAAGGTCCTGCACCTTATTCCTCAGGGCCCAGCAGTCATCAGTAGAATGCCCCGGGCTATCGGAGTGATAAGCACAGCGGGCATTTGGATTATACTTGGGAGAGGTAGTATTCACAACCTTCGGGGCCTCTCTAACATTCACCAAGTTGGTCGATAACAGCTGCGGCAAGATTTATGACAAGGTCATGCTCAGCCGGGTAAATTCTCTTCTAGGTCTTTCAGCCCTGGGTTGATTAGTTTGCCGAGGAGCGGCAGCAGGCTTTGCAATCACTACCGCGTTGACAGATTGGCGGCGCTCTGGTTTATCTTGCCTCCTAGGCCCATACACAGCACTGGCCTCCTTCTTAAAAGGTTTCTTCTCAGAATTTGCAGATGCACCTTTCTGAATCTTTCCGGACTTCATTCCAGCCTCTATTCTTTCCCTAGTCAGAATAAGATCAGTGAACCCTGCAGATGAATTGCCAATAAGATGATTGAAAAATGGCCCGGATAGGGTCCCCAAGAACATATCTACCAGCTCACGGTCTGTTAACGGAGGCTGCACCCTGCCAGCCAGATCCCTCCACTTCTGTGCATACTCTTTAAAACCTTCGCCTGATCTTAGCGACATACCCTGGAGTTGGGTACGTGTAGGAGCAAGGTCGGCATTATATTGATACTGCTTGTAAAAAGCAGTAGCCAACTCCTCCCAGTTACGAACCTTGGTTCCATCCAGCTGATAGAACCATTCGAGATGAGTCCCTGAAAGACTCTCCTGGAAGAAGTGGATCCACAAGTTCTTATCCACTGTGTATGGTTGAATCTTCAGCACATAAGATCTGAGGTGTAGCTTAGGGCAAGACGCCCCGTCATACTTGGTGAAAGATGGTGCTTTAAACTTGTGAGGGATGATCACACCAGAAGATAAACCCAAGTCTCCGAAATCCAAACCAGGCACTTGTTGAATTTCCATGGCGTTCAGACGGTCTTCCAACTGCTTGTACCGGTCTTCAGCTAGAGGATACTGTTCCTCATTAAAATCAGTCTCGTTGTCAGAGACTACCGGACTTGGAGCCCTTCCCCCCTGGGGACTGTCTTTGCCTACAGAAGAACCAGCTTCCTCATTCTGCAGAGTGTTACCAAACCTCCGGCCCGAGTTGAAAAGAACAGTTCTCTTCTTCTTCTTCTCCTTCTTCAGGAGCAAAGCCTTCAGCTCTTCTTGACCTTGAGCCAAACCCATGATCAGCTCCTGAAATTGTGCGTTCTGCGCCTGAAGAGCCTTGATAGACATCTCGGTAGATGATTCAGGGTTCATGATGCTGAAATAAACAGCGAAGAACGGTAAGCAACCTGAAAAGAAGAGTACTTGCTATGCACATGATGAATGATATGTGTTTATGCAATGCATTCGAGGGTTCGAAAGTTCAAATTTGTTGTAGACAAAAAGGAACACACGTTATCATTAAGGAAATAATTGTTTGGTACATCACAGCCTCATGGGCAAAACATTACAAAAGCAAATCAATCCCATAAGACACTATGCATTCTCTTTGGAGCTATGTAAGTGTTGAGATTCCTCTCCTCGTGCAGTAGGCGGGTGAGCTCCAAGACCTTCTTTTCACTAGCATGTAGACTGGTCTCAAGAGAATTCCGTTCTTCCTTAAGCTGGACCCAGCTCTTCTGCATTTCTTCCCAGGATGTGGGCATGTCCGGATGTTGAATGGTGTAGGACACCTCTCCTTCCAATACTGGCTCTTTGATCACCGGGAGAATATGAGGATAAGGCATTACTAACTTCTGGGAGCGGGCTCGTACCCACTTGAGATAAGGCTCCAACGGGATGGAGTTCCTGTGCCCTAGGGTCTTGCTGTCTATCCTACTTGGCATCCTCCAAGCTCCGACAAATCTCTGGCGAAGTCCTTGTGCATCGTTGTCGAAGTCAAAAACCATGTCAGGAATTAACATGTCATGAGGGCCATCCCTCCGAGCATAACCAAACTGTCTCCAAGCCAGACACGGGTTGTAAGTAATACCTCCTATGATTCCAAGTAAAGGAACATTAGGGTACTCCCCGCAACGATCAATGATAGTGACATCCTCTCTGGACCGAGAGCACCAATGTATATCACCGTGCGTAAGAGTCATCCATCGTTGTGACCATCTCAAACCCCGCTCGTTCTTCAAAACTGATTGCGGAAGGTGCGAAATAAACCACCTTCCCAGGAGAGGAGTACAACACATAAGGACACCTCTTTTTCTCATGGTTCGAGTGTAACATGAGTGAAGGATGTTCCCGAGCAACGTAGGTATAGGATTCTTGGACATGAAGATATGGACAGCACTGATATCTATAAGCTGATCTGGATTAGGGAACAAAACCAAACCATAGACAAGGAGGGCCACAACTTCTTCAAAAGCCTGTAGGTCAAGGGAGTTCCAACATTCTTGGGCCTTCTCAAACAGAAACCTGGCTAAGAACCCTTTGATGCCACTTCTAACTCCCCAATGTCCCTTGAGGTCAGATGATTGTAGGTGTAAGGCTTTAGCAATCTCTTCAAGCTTGGGTTCCTTTTCCGTACCGTTGTAGGGTAGTTGATCAAGGATAGGGATCTTCAGAAGCCGGGAGAACTCTTCCAATGTAGGCACTAGTTGATAATCCAGGAAAGTGAAACAGTGATGCAGAGGGTCAAAAAACTGGAACAACACCTTTATCATGTCTTCCTCAATGTTGGTGTTGACCAAGCTGATGAGTCTTCCATGTCTTTCACTGAATGAAGAGCTCTCGGGAATCCTGGATATAAGCTCCTTAAGTTGAGGAGGGATCCTTACAAGGCTGATCTGAATTGTCTTTCTGCGAACAGTTTCCATGTCCTACAAAACAAGAACAAAGATGAAGATTCGAACCCCTGAAATGGTTAGCCAATGCATATGATGTTGTATGATGTCATGATGCTATGATTAAACACACCACAAATATTTACAAAGCAAACATGATAAGGCACACAAGTCACACAAGACAAGCCCTTAGAGTTTAAGCCTGCATGGGGTCTGGGTATTACCCTCTTGAAGTTGGTGGGCTCAACCTGTCCTATAAGAAGTAACCGGGTTCTAAGGGTCCCAACATCACTGGATTGCTTTCATTGTTCATCGTTTCGATTTAGCCACTGAACTGGCGACCGAAATATTCCAGGAAAGCAACCCTCAATTGAGTGTAGTATCGAGTATCAACCAACCTCAGACTGCACCAAAGTCAGTTATCTCACTACCCTAAAGAGGCCAAGATGGTTCAATTAAGGTTCCTAAGGTCAGTTGATGTTTCACGACACCACGCGGAAGCCCCGTACTCTCCTTGACTGAACTCAAGGGTTACCGGTACACACCAAAGTGCCACATCAACGTAGCAGACTGTTTCAACCATGTCGATATACCCCGCACAGTTCCCTCACAGCCTTGTTGCTACTTTCTAAGAAGGTATCCCCAGATCCGGGTTAGGATCTATAGAACTCCCAAGACAGCCCCACAATTTAAAGCAAACAAGTCAAAGCAATTGAAAACACAGTTATGAATTATCCTAAGGTACACCTCACTTTATAAGATTTCCCCAGCAGAGTCGCCAGTTCTGTGATCGGTGGATCTGGAACTGACTGTTTAACGCTGGTTCGCGAAATATCACGGAAGCAAGAGTCGCCACCGTCTTTTATTTTCTCCAACATGGAAAGGACAAAATCACAGAAAAATTCCTTATGAGATTGCTCTCGGTTCGGGAGGTAGATTTATAGAAAGGGAAGGTGTTAGCACCCTTTCTATCCATGGTTATCCATGGGCTCTTAGATACTTGCTCATTGTGTTTTCAAAATGTTTGTTTGTTTTTTAAAGTGAGTGGGTTTGAAAAAGTTTCTTTGAAAGTTTCAGATCGACTCTTGTATCAGTCCTCAAGAGTGTTTGAAAAGTTGTTTTGAAAGCTTTTTGAAAAGTGTCAGTGTGAAAAGAAGTTTTTTGATTTGTTTTGAATTAGAGCAAGTATCTACGAGTCATCTACCTACCCTAAGGAATTAAGCTGTGTAGAAGTCCTTTAGGTAGTACCATCCCACCATTGAGAGGTAGGTAGCACCACCATTGGAGGTGTTCGGGTCAATTCGAGGATTAGGGAGAGTGTGGTCACCGAGCAACAGTAAGACACCTTAGAAGCTACCCTTATGCCATTGATCTTTTTATTCCGAGGCAACCGTTTCTTGGCAACTATTCTGAGGCGACTTGTTCGAGGCAACTAGATCAATGGAACATAAGGACTCACTAAGACGTCCTATACTCGACGATCACGTTTCGAGGGGCAAGGCAACAGTGAGGCGTACCCTAAGAGTGGTGTGTGAATTGTGTGTCATTTTCAATTATATTTTATCTTGTCATGCATTGAGTGAGCTACGCTTTGATTTTATTTGGGCATACATTCTTTCATGTGATTAACAGTTTAAAGGTGCGGAATTTAAAGTACGGAAAACAAAGTCCTACGCTATTACAAGGCGCGGGTCTATACATCACCAAATTAACAAAGACCCGATTTTGAATAAAAGAGTGCGGAAAGTAAATGTCCTAATTATCTATTACAAGGCTTTGGGGCAAATACATTATATTTAAAAAGGAAATAAAAGTAAACGTGCGAAAAGAAATAAGAATCGAGAGTGCGAGAGCGTTGGACCCTTTAAGGAAATTGAATTGAAATTACAAATTAATTAATGATTAAATAAAGAAAAGAAATTATTTTTATGTTTTTTAGTATTTAATGGAGTTAAAGAAAATTAATTAAAATTAAAAGTTAAATAAGACCCTAATTCTAAATTTGTTTTTAATTATTAAAGAAAATTGTTTAAGTTTAACCTAATTTAACCCTAATTAATTAATTACAAGTTTATTTACAAAAATAATTAATTATTAATAAGAATAAGAATAAGATGAAATTATTTTACTGAGAAAAAGAATAAAAATCTAAAACCTAATTTCTACCTATTTTAGTTATTTAGAAAAAAAAATTAAAATTAAAACCCTAAATTAAAACTAAATTGATTATTAAATTTATTTACAAAAACTATTAATGGATTAAATTAAATATACATATTTTTATTTTGCCTTTTCTGATTTTTTGTGTTAAAAATTAATTTGTGGAAATAATTAAAACAATAAAACAAATTAAAAAGAATTAAAAGGAAAAGAAGAAAATTAGAAGGAAGAATACAAACAGCAGGGGGGGTGTCTTGGCCGATTTGGAGGTGTTTAGAAAGCAGTTTGGCCCACTGATCCCAAGCCCATGTTGACTTTCAGTGCTTGCGTATGGCATGGTTAACTAATGTGCATGATGGACCTCACATCCTGACCTTTGGATTCATCTCCTGGGACATTTGGCAAGCCAAGGCGTTGGGTGTATGGTACTCCTTTGAGTGAGATAATCACCTGAACATGTTAACACAAAAAATGGGGAGAAATATGGGGGACCTGGGAATCGAACCCAGGTCCCAATACCTGCATGCCAACGCACAAGCCAACTGAGCCACTGAGTTTCTTTGATATTATAATAGACAATGATTATTATGATAGAGAAACAAGTGCTAGTGGTATTTGATGAAAACGCACGCCAGTATTCAAACCAACCATTCGCGTTTGGACACATCAGCTTCGTCCCCATTGTGTCTTCGTTTTTGCCTGAAAATATGAACAGATAGCGGGGGTTTTAAACCCCCACTAACTACAATATACAATAATAGCGATTAGAACATGGTTCATCATAAATTGAGCGCGAGGTATGGTTTTAAATCGTCAGAAAGTCCTGATTCCAATGGTATAGGTGTGATTGGCCAATTTTTCCAGAGGAACGAAACCCTCTTTCAAAGTCTCTGAAACCCTAAAATATGTTCATGGCAACTTCTCATACAGGCAATAATAATTCAATTAAATAGCACCAATAGATTCAGAATGTCCATGTTAATGTAAATCAATGGTTAAAAATCACAAATAATGCATATAAATGGAAACACGATTATGAATTTTTTGTGAAAAAGTGCAACATGGTTCTACCAATTCCTTGCGCGTGGAGATCTGATTTCAATTGCAACAGCTTCCTGGTAGTGTCAGGAGTGTTTTGGAATAGCTTTGAGGCCTTGGAACGATCTCTAGCTATGAAAACAGTTTTGAGATTTTTTGTGAAAAAATGCAAATGTGTTCTTCTGTTTGAGGCGCAGCTTCTTGTCCTTATGCACTAGGTTATGTTTGCATATGTATGTAGCATGATTAGGTCAAGCAAAACAAGCCCATGATCCATGTATTCAATGCTTTTGAATTTGTGATTTTCCATGATCTTTTTCAATCCTTTTTGCCATGAAAACTTGCCTATTTGGAAGATTTGGTCCCTTTGATGTGGTACACGAAATATTTAGGCCTTAATGAGAGAATATGCTGCACAAAAAGATTTGGAAAACATGATTTAGTATTTTTTCATAATTAATTTTAATTAAATGAATTAATAAGATTAAAAACTCAATTAATTAATTAAAAATAAGAAAATAACTCCCCTTTAGGTCAATGGGTCGTGCATGGACTTTGGGTAATGATTCATGGAAGAAATTGAGGCCCATTAGCAATTTTGAGGCATTTGAAACAAAGTTGACTTTTCAAAATTCCCAAAAATTTCCCAACTTCCACAAGGCATATCTTGCTCAATTTTTAAGCTTTGATCATGTTCTTGGACATTTTGGAAAGGTCTTGAAGTCCTCTAACCAATGACTTTGGTCCCATGTCATTTTGATTTACCAATCTCAAGTTATGGTCTTTGACTTAAAGTGCCTTTTTGTTGACTTTTGAAAATGACCTATAATGTTGAGATTGATAACTTTTTGTGAGAGCATCTCTTGGACTTGAAGTGTGAAGATGAGTTGTAGGAAATGTCATTCTCTTCAAAATGAGCTTTGGATGGAATATTTCTGATAAACCATGTGGAAGTTATGCCCTGGTCAATTTGCAGTTGACTTTTCAACTGTCCAAAAATGGAAACTTTTGCATCTTGAGACTTTTTGAGCCATGCCTTGAGAATCATGATCAAGAATTGATAAAATGATGTTTGTGGCTTCAAAATAAGATGTTTGACCAAAAAGTTTGACTTTTGACTGTCAAATGACCATTTTGCCCCTGTAGTTGACTGTAGGGCAATTAGGGTTTTTTACTGTGCAATTTTGTGCCGTGAGTCTTGAAACTTGGCATGAGGATGCTTGACAATATTTATAGGCATGTGGGACTTGTTTGGACCTTTGGAAACTTCAATTTCTTTGCCAGCACCAAAACCCTAATTTTTGACTGTTAGGAGGCCATTGGACTGTGCAACCCTTGGGAGATTTTGAAGCATGCTCTTTGTAAATCTTGGAGAATATGGGAGGGTAAATTTTGGGGTACAACAATATGCATGTCTTTAGCTGGAAGAAGTATCATAATAAATCTATGTTTGATCTAATATGAGCCAGAAGATGTTTGCGTCTGTTTTTAACTGGGAGAAGTATTAGAATAAATCTAGGGTCGATTTAATCTGAGCTAGAGGATTTCTACGACATTCTTCAACTGGAAGAAGTATCAAAATAGATCTATGCTCGATCTAAAATGAGCCAGAAGATATTTATGCTCGTCTTTATCTAGAAGAAGTATCAGAATAAACCTATGTTTAATTTAATATGAGCCAAAACAATTTTATGCTCGACCTTAACTGGAAGAAGTATCAGAATAAATCTACGCTTAATTTAATCTGAGCCAGAAGATTTTTATCCTCGACCTTAATTGGAAGAAGTATCAGAATAAATCTAAGCTTAATTTTATCTGAGCCAGAAGATTTTTATGCTCGACCTTAACTGGAAGAAGTATTAGAATAAATATACGCTCAATTTAATTTGAGCCAGAAAATGTCTACGATGGTCTTCAATTGGATGAAGTATCAAAATAAATCTATGCTCGATTTAATCTGAGCCAGAGGATGTCTACGACCATCTTCAACTAGAAGAAGTATCAAAATAGATCTATGTCCGATCTAAATTAAGCCAAAAGATATTTACGCCCATCTTTATCTGGAAGAAGTATCAGAATAAATCTATGCTTGATTTAATTTGAGCCAGAAAACGTCTTCTGGAAGAAGTATCAGAATAAATCCATGCTTGATTTAATCTGAGCCAAAAGATGTATATTTTCGACTTTTAACTGGAGTAAGTATCAGAATAAATCTACGCTCGATTTAAACTGAGCCAGAAAATGTCTATGATCGTCTTCGATTGGAAGAAGTATCATAATAAATCTTATGCTTGATTTAATCTGAGCCAGAAGATGCTCACGATCGTCTTCAATTGGAAGAAGTATCCGAATAAATCTATGCTCGATTTAATCTGATCCATAAGACATTGTCCTTGAGAACGACCTTCTGGGGAAATTGCTTAAGTAGCCATTTGTCAGATGTAGCTTTTGAGAAGACTGTCTGGTCATACAAGTAGTTGGTGATGTTTGTCTATTGACTGATCTTTCCTGAAAAGGTAAAGAGTTAGTTGTATGCAAAGTCATGATGTATGAAATGATTTGCATAATGATTTTCTCAAAATAAATGAGACTGTGCTATATGAGTTTCGTATGCACATGCTATGACGTTTGTAAACGATGTATGAATGTGAAACGTTGTTGAAGTGTATTTGTAAATTCGAACAGCGTCTTTGTCTAGGAAAAATAAATCCCCGACTGTTGCTGGGGATGAAGAGTATGTGTATCTTCGATCTTGTATGGAATGTTGCCGCTAGGGACTCCTACTCTCTTGTTTGAGGAAACTCCACTGGAGGATGTTGATTCCTGCTTAGGGTATGTGATACGGTGGCAGAACCGACTGTTATACTGGTTTTGTGTTTGTGTTTGCAAATGTTACGGTAAGCAAGAGTCTCCATCGACTTTTCTTTTATCCAAAAAAGGAAAGGGTGAAAAGAACAGAAAAAGACCTTTCGAGAGTTTTCTAAGTAAGGGGGTAGATTATGGAAAGGGAAGGTGTTAGCACCCTTTCCATCAGTAGTTATCTACTGACTCTTAGATGCTAGCTCATTTTAAAATACCTTGTGCTTTGTGTGTTTTTGAAAAGTATTTTTGAAAATGCCTTTGTGTGGCAAACTTTTTAATGTTTCTCGTGTCATATAGAACGTATATAAAGTGTCTTTAAAAATATTTTTTAGAAAAGAGTGTATGTGTGGAAAATGGTTTTATTTGAGCAAGCATCTAAGAACTATCTACCTACCCGAAAAGGTTTGTTCTTTTCCTATTTTCCTTTAGACATTGCTATCCTACTATAAGTGAGTAGGTAGCCGTGTCGTTGGATGTTTGAGGGACAAAAGTAGGGTCGTCGTTATGGTCATTGAAGGCAAAATGTAGGGATACCTTTAGCAATTTGAAGGGACATCATCTTATATTCGTAGGCAACATCGAAGAACAAGATCATATACCATAGGCATCTTCGAGGGACATCGAGGGACATCGAGGGACTATGATCTTTTATGATGATTTATACCGAGGGTCTTTGCTAATGGTATCCCTATGTTCGAGGGACATGACCATTGTTTTCCGAGGCAACGAGAGAGGTTACCCTAGAGGTGTAAGTGTGAGAAGTGTGTTCAATTCAGTTATATTTATCTTGAAATTAGGGTTTTCTACTGTTTCTTTTTAGATCTTGCCATACACGCTTAATTACTAGCAGTTAAATATATACAAGTTTACAAGAAATATAAAGGCGAGAAATAAAGTTCCTACGCTATTACAGGACTTTGGTGTAGTTACATAAATAATGAAACTGCGAGAATTTAAACTACGACTATTACAATTATTATGCGACCTATACAATTTGTCTAATAAATATAAATAACAAATGAATAGAAATAAAAATAAGAAAAATGTTAAGAAAATAATTAAACCGAAGATTCTAAGTGTTAGAAAATATATTTTTGGTATTTTTTGTTTGGAAAATAATAAAAGTGTGAATTAATAATTAAAAACCTAACTCTGATTAATTTACAAGTTAATTATGAAATAAAATCAATATTGATTAAATCAAAACAACTTTTATGTCAAAAATTATTTTAATTAATTAAAAGCCTAAAACTAGTATTTAATGATTTTTTTTGTGATTTTATATGTTAATTAAATTTAAGATAGAAAACAAATTAAGTGAAAAATAAATAAATGAAAAGGGTTAGAAAAGAAAATAGTCAAAAAAGTGAAAAATGCATGGGGTGGGTGTTGAACCCGTGCCCCTTAGGTCACAGTCAGGCGCCTCATCCACCAAGCCAAGCTATTGTTTATGATTCAAACCTGTTCTACGTAATAACAGGAACTCATTTGGGCAGTTAATAAACATTAGCAATGCATGAAATTAATTATATGAATGTTTTAAAGAAAATAAAATCGGAGAATATGATTACGCTTGTTTCAAGCATCAATGGCCATGACTTTCGACCTATTCTTACCCTTAGATACCCCAGGAATGATTTGTAATTGATGGCTTGGACTGAAAGTGGCTGGATCTTTGGTTTTGACTTTGCCATAGTTTTGACAAAATTTGAGGTTTTTAGAGTGTTCTAGGGCAGCCAATTTTGTGCTCTCTAGTCTATAAGGGTGTTGTATTTATATAGAGGAGGAACTTAAGTCAAAAATAATGGAAGAAATCTTATGGTATCAATTGCATGATTTGTTTCCAAAATTCATTTGAAAAACTTTCCAAACTTATGAAAATCTTATCTTAATAATAATTGCTTGGTTGTCACGATTTTGACAGCTTTCTATGAGCTACTTGGACCCCAAGAAATTCAAATCTTAAGCCTTACATGCCTTGTCCATTAATCTTGCATTTTATTTGATTTAATTTGAGTTTAAATGAATAAAATAAAAAATAAATGAAATAAAAATTAAAATAATGCATGGATCAGTTTAGGGGTTCTTAATCATGTTGTAAACACGTTCAAACCTTAAAACCTAGGCCCATTAGTACACAAGTTCAATATTTCTCAATTTGCACTTCATGCACTTTCTCAAAAACTTCCCAACTTGTGCAAGCCATAACTTGCTCAAATATTATCTTTTGGAAATGATCTTGGACTTTTTAGAAATATCAAGATGTCCCCTACAACCTCTATGTTGACCACTTTTTCATTTAGAGAAATTATCTTGATGTAAATGGTCTTGGAAAAAAGTTTCTTTTATTGACTTTCTGAAAGTGACCTGTAATGTATGAGCTTGTATCTTTCCAATGGTGCATTTCTTGGACTTGAGGGAAAAAGAGAAGTTATAGGGAATTAGATTCTCTTCAAAACGAGCTTTTGTTGGGGAAAATGGATGAAGTATGTGAAAGTTATGCCTGGTTAAAGTTCAGTTGACTTTTCCTATAGAAACCCTAATTTAGCAATTCTTAACTTTTGATAGATTAGGAGTATTTCTTGAGGAATCATGATCAAACCTTGATTAAATTATGGATATCACTCCAAAATGTTGATGTTGACCAAAAACCTTGATGTTTGACTGTAAATGGCCATATTTAACTTTTGACCCAATATAGTGGATTTTCAAACATTTGAGCAATTGACTGAGAAAACTTGTAGTGTAAGGCATGAAATTTGTCATGAACAATCTTGAAGGAATATTAGGACAATGGAAAACATTTGAGACCTTTGGAGCTTAAACATCTTGGTGAAAAGTGAAACCCTAGTTGGAAGTCCATTGATTAGGAGGAGCATTTGTCTGATCAATTCTTGGTCAACCTTGAGCAATTGAGAATCTTAATGAGCATGTCTTAAGTAAAAATGGAAGGGCAAATTTTGGGGTACAACAGCTGCCCCTGTTCAATCTTCTTAAACCTGAGGATTTAGATTGGCTTGTCTGCCTTTCGTGATCTGAAGGTGGAAGAGGATTGAACACTAGAGTGCCCAGAAATTTGCACTCGCATGAAGTAACACTGTTGGTTGATGCTAATCGGGAATGGGCTTACAGATGCCATTTAGAGTAGATGAATGAGAGTCTTCAGAGATGGGCTTAAAGATGCCATCATAAGTAGATGACTGAGAGTCATAAATAGTCCCTTTATGAGGATTCCTGTTCCTGTTGTCTAAGGAGGAGTCCACTGGGGGATGTTGATTTCTATTATTTTCCTGTTTGAGGAAAACTCTGTGGGGAATATAGTCTAGGAACTTCAGTTATCCATGAATCTACTAAGGGGTTATCTCTGGATTGGAGAGATGAAAGTTTGTTGTTTTCTGGTTGAAATCCAGGCTTCGCAGTAATTTCCTGAGGAAAATGAAATTAACTTCTATATGGAAATATATCAAACGAAACCTGTGTAGGGCTGTTTCAGGATGAGTCCGAGTAAGACTTCATCTGGAAGTGTATGAGAAGAAACCAGGGTAGGGCTGTTTTAGGAGATGTATGAGAGGGAGCCTGGATAGGGCATCTTCAGGATGAGTCCGGGTAAAACTGCATATGGAAATTGTAAGAAGGAATCTGGGTAGGGTTGCCTCAGGATGAGTCCATGTAAAACTGCATCTGGAAATTGTGAGAAGGAACCTGGGTAGGGTTGCCTCAGGATGAGTCCATGTAAAACTGCATCTGGAGATTGTGAGAAGGAACCTGGGTAGGGTTGTTTCAGGATGAGTCCGTGTAAAACTGCATCTGGAAATTCAAGAGAAGGAACCTGGGTAGGGTTGCCTCAGGATGAGTCCGTGTAAAACTGCATCTGGAGATTGTGAGAAGGAACCTGGGTAGGGTTGCCTCAGGATAAGTCCGTGTAAAACTGCATCTGGAGATTGTGAGAAGGAACCTGGGTAGGGTTGCTTCAGGATGAGTCCGTGTAAAACTTCAGAAGGAGGGAGAAGGAACCCGTGTAAGATTGCTTCATGAAGAGCCCTATAAAGTTGTATTTGGAAGTCAGAAACCCGTGTAAGATTGCTTCATGAAGACCCATATAAAGCTGTATTTGGAGGTCAGAAGAAACCCGTGTAAGATTACTTCATGATGAGCCCATGTAAAGCTGTATTTGGAAGTTAGAAGAAACCCGTGTAAAATTACTTCATGTTGAGCCCGTGTAAAGCTGTATTTAGAAGTCATAAGAAACCCGTGTAAGATTGCTTCATGACGAGCCCGTGTAAAGATGTATTTGGTCGCACATATAATTACTCTATTTTGTTTCAGGAGCTAATCCTGGACCTGTTGAAAATTGTTGATGATAAATATTTTTTGATTGATCTTTCCTGAAAAGGTAAAGCGTTAGCTGTATGTAATATCATAATGTATGAAATGCATTGTGTAATGGTGTTCTCAAAATAAATGAGATTGGGATGTATGCATTTGTACTACAGATGCCATGACGTTTGTAGAATGATGTATTAATTTAATATGTGAATGTATCAGTTATTCTATTGCAACGCTGTTGAATTAGGGAAAATAAATCCCTGATTGCAGCTGGCAATAAAGAATGTAGGTCTTCAGATTTTGTTGAAGCTGAACTATTGGGAGATGATCTTCCATTGTTAGAGAAATAAACTCCGTTGGGGAAGGAAAGCTCTGTGCAGTGCTTGAGGATTTTGTGAAATCCTATTGGGGAATCCTGAGAAGTTTGACGACTTTACTGGGGAAAACCTGATGTCAGAGCAGTAGTTGGAAATTCCTATTCTACCGGGGATACAAGAACACCTGACATCACTAGGTTGTAAGTTGAGGATATGGCAGCAACTTTTTAGTAAGATCCCCTTGCCTCTATACCTGCTGAAGAAAGTATATGCAGAGACTTTGTGGATGATTTGAGTGTCATCCCAACTCCTGGGGTGCTTGGTAAATGTTGATCAGGATGATAAGTCTTCTATTGATAAACAAATGACAAGATGACGGGATATAATCGTACATTTTTAATCCATAACTTTTTCCTGGACCGCCCTTTTGGGTTTACAGTCCACCGGGATACCTTTTTTGCTCAAGCTGCCTTTTCAGGCTTTCAATTTGCCGGGTGTACAATTTTTTTGTATATATCCCTAATTTTTGCCCTAACTATTTTAGTTCACTGGGATGCCCTTAATTTTGCCTAGGCCTGTCAACCTAGCGGGTCTTTTTCATGCATAGTATTTTTTGACTACATTCGTGCTCGTAGGATATGGAGAGTTGTCACCGTCTATGACAACAAGTGTTGTAGAAATGCCAGAAAATGTTTATGTGATCACATGTGCCCTTTCATACGTGGGAGCCTGTGTGGGGCTGCTTCAGGATGAATCTGGTGCACCTAATGCTTGATTAAGTTTCTGATAGTCTTGAATTTCCTAGGTACCTTTTCTAAGAACTGTCATGGAAGGATTCAAAGACACGATACTAACACCATCTGATACTACTGGCAAAGATAAGCAATTTGGTGGTACCAAAGGTTCAAATTTCACAGTGATTTTCTGCTGGAATCCCAGATCAATGTAACAGCCCCCGAGTGATTCAGATGGAGATCTGCCCTTGGATATTCATCATTTTTGGAGAGATTCTTTGCATATTGGATTGACTTCCCCAGATTAATTAGACACCATGTCATGCCCCTTGATTATGAAAGGCTTGTTATTGGGAATGTTTTTTCCGTCTGAGGTGATTCTGTCCATTGAGGGGGTCTTCGTTCACTTAATATTTGTTGTGTGAATTTCTCTGCCATTTGAACAATTAACCATATACAAACAATGTCATTTAAAGAATGCAAAGCTTATGTTAGTCTTGAAATTTTTTGAAAATGAGTTTTTTAGAGTAAAACAAAATTTGCAAGAATGTGATATCAACTCATGATTTATAGAAAACCTTACAGGAGTCAGGATACCTTTGTAACAATATGCTCTCGAACTAACCCATGCTTCAGCTAGGACTTTTAAGGGTTATAACATGGCTTGGTTTACGGTTCAAGAAACAAAGGATAAAGGCTCAAATTTTATTTGAACCCAACCCGCTCTTCGTGATATTCTTCAGTCATATACTCAGTTAATTGTGCATTTCGAATCCCAGTTTAGTTCTGGAATGTTGGCCCGGATATTCCGGTGATAGTTCAGAAATTGAACGTTTGTTTGAGAAGGCAGTCATTTTTGTGACCTTTTCTTTTTGTTGAGGATTTGTAGGACCTCTTTGTTTTTTGAATTTGCTATCCCTGTCTTTTTCCTGAACTGTTTCTTTTGTGATTACAGCCAACAAGATGCCCCTGTTTTTTTCTTAAGTCTCCTTCATAGGTTTTGACTTAATGGGCTTTTATTTTGAGAGATAATGACTGCCATTTCTTAATGGTTATGTGGAACCATCATCATCTTTTGGAGAGCATCTTTTACACTATTTGTCGTATATGAAGGAAAAGCTTGCGACTGAATGCACATCTGAATTAACTGAGAAATATACCCAGCCCCAGATTATGATAAGGGTTTTAATTTGTGTGAAAATAAAACTCCTACTTCTTAGGTTCAAAGGGGTTGACTAGGTATTATCTTCCTTATAACTCCACTATTTAGGATTTGAAACAACGTCTGTACATCGTCAGCAGGGTCTGTTCAAAAGCATATTATAGAGACTGTGGTATCATTTCGTCATCCTCCCTCTAAAGGCTTAGAGCTTTTAATCAAGAGTTTAATATCATAAAAGGGAAGTAAGAAATCAGTTTAAGCATAATGAAAACAAATTAATTCAACACAAACATGTGCAATGATTTAATGAAATAATAAAGTTTGACATGACAGTAATTGTTTGAACAAACAAAGAAAATACAACATGAGAATTCAAATGAACAAAAATGCTCTCAATCTTGGCCATGATTTGGCATGAGAGCAGTGATCACGTTTGGAGTCTCAGGAGGGTCGAAGTCAATCTCCTTGGCGTCAATCATATTTTAAATCTTGTATTTCAGTGCCCAACAATCGTTAGTATCGTTCCCAGGACTGCCAGAATGATAGGAACACCTTGTATTAGGATTGTAGTTAGGAGAAGAAGTCTTAGGGTTTAGATAAGGTCCTATCAATGTAATAAAATTCATCCTCAACATATGTTGTAATGCTTGAGACAGCGGCATGTTGATCTTGGTAAAATGTCTCTTAGGCTCGTCTTGCCTTTGCTGATTACCCCGTTGTTGTGGTCGTCTCACGTGTGCCGAATTAGAGACCAGCACTTCCCCTATAGATTGGTGGTAGTCTTCCTTATTACGACCCTTCTGGCTATACACAACATTGGGTTCCCTCACCAGCAAATGGCTTCTTCTCAGCATTAGAAGATGCAGCCATCAGGATCTTCCCACTCTTGATACCACTTTTGATCCTTTCTCCAATCAGAACCATCTCTGTGAACCCGGATGAGGAACTCCCAATCAGCAGATTAAAGAATGGGCCTGTCAGAGTGCCCATGAACATGTCTACCATTTCCCGATCATTAAGAGGAGGTTGTACCCTTCCATCTAGATCCTTCTATTTCTGGGCATATTGCTTGAAGCCTTCACTAGAACCCATAGACATGCTTTGAAGTTGTGTACGAATTGGAGCGAGGTCAGCACTGTATTGGTACTGCTTATAGAAAGTAGCAGCCAAGTCTTCCCAGGTATGCATGTCTGTTCTTTCTAGATGATAGAACCATTCTAGTTGCGTGCCAGCTAAACTTTCTTGGAAGAAATGGACCCATAACTTCCGGTCAGCGGTATGAGGGTGGATCTTCCTGACATGGGACCTTAAGTGAAACTTAGGGCAGGAGACACCGTCATACTTAGCAAATGTGAGAACCTTGAACTTTGGTGGGATGACCACTCCAGGAACCATCCCTAACTCTTCAAAGTCCAAGCCATGTACCTGCTGAATCTCCATAGCATTGAGACGATCCTCCAGCTGTTTGTATTTATCGTCAGCAGGAGGATATTGTTCCTCAGAGTAATCAGTTTCTTCTTCATCAGCCTCATGGTTGTTGACTTCTTCATGATTATCCCTTTCGTTTGATGGAGTTGAAAGATATAGAACTCCTTTAACCGTCCTCTGAGTCTTCTTCCCGTATTTAGGATGCCAGCCGATTTCTTTTCCTTCTTCTTCTTCTCTTTGACGATCAGAGCTTTCAGGTCTTCTTGCCCCTGGGTCAGAGTCAGGAACATTTGTTGGAACTAAGTGTTTTGAGCTTAAAGGTCTTTGATTGTTTGTTCAAGAGCCATTTCTTCTTGCTGAAATAAATAGCAAAGGGATAAGAAGCTTGTACATGGAATACCTGTTATGCAATGACATGTATGATATGCAAATGTTTTCAAGGATCTCGCAGGGTAAACAAGAAAATGTCAGAAGTTGAAATTTGCAGTTTTGAGTGAAGAACTTCGTATCGTTGAGTGTCCTTCTATGAGAGTCAAGCTCACCATATGAAGTGAGTCATAGCCCCTGACTCAAGTTATCGTGTTTTGGTCTTTTGACGGCATTGGCTAGAGGAAAATAAATCCCCTTGCCACTTGCTAGACGTCTGATTTATCATAACCTGCATCACAAACCCTTGAGATCCTTGAAATGGTTAAGTAAATGCTATGGCGTGATTTTATGATGTGTATGCTATGCGTTAAGCAAAAGTGTAAGGTAATGAATACAAGTGAGTCTAATAAGTCCAAGTTACTGGATAATGACTGTAAACAAATCCTGCAAGGAGATCATGTTATTAGATAAAAACCCTGCAAGTAGCTCAAGTTGAAAGCAAACAAATCACACAAGCAGCCTTAGGTTTAGGCTTTCCTGGGGCCTGTAGGTAAGTACCCTCTTAAAATTTAGTTGGCTCAACATGTCCTACTAATAGTAATTGGGTTCTAAGGGATCTCAATATCACTGATCTTTCCCATAAGTTTCATTCTGATCGACAACTGACTTACCACCAAACAAAACTCGGGAGTCAAATCTCAATGAGTGTAGTATCGAGTATCAACCGACTTAGGACTACACCAAAGACGGCTCTCTCAATACTTCCTAATGCCTAAGTTGGCCAATTAAAGGTTTTAAGGTCAGTTGATGCTTTATGACACCATGCAACGACCCCGTCTTCTCCTTGATTACGCAAGGGCTACCATTACCAACCAATGTGTCACATCAACGTAGCTATCGCTCCAACCGTGTCGGTATACCCCACACAGTTTCCATGATCTATTGCTACTTACCTAAAAGGTCCCCCAAATCCAAGTGTAGGATCTATAGTAACAACCCAAACAATCCCAAAAGGTAAAACAAACAAAGCATATAAAAGCAGTTTAAATAGTGAACTAACTTTAAGGTAACCCCACTTTTTATAATCCCCAGCAGAGTCGCCACTTCTGTGATACGGTGGTAGAACCGATTGTTATGCTGGTTTTGTGTTTGTGTTTGCAAATGTTAGGTAAGCAAGAGTCGCCATCGACTTTTCTTTTATCCAACAAAGGAAAGGGTGAAAATAACAGAAAAAGACCTTTCAAGAGTTTTCTGAGTAAGGGGGTGGATTATGGAAAGGGAAGGTGTTAGAACCCTTTCCATCTGTAGTTATCTACGGGCTCTTAGATGCTAGCTCATTTTAAATACATTGTGCTTTTTGTGTTTTTGAAAATTATTTTTGAAAATGCCTTTGTGTGGAAAATTTGTAATGTTTCTCGTATCGTAGAGAACGTATACAAAGTGTCTTTGAATTTTTTTTTATAGAAAAGAGTGTATGTGTGGAAAATTGTTTTATTTGAGCAAGCATCTAAGAACTATCTACCTACTCGTAAAGGTTTGTTCTTTTCCTCTTTTCCTTTAGACAGTGATATCCTACTATTAGTGGGTAGATATCCCTATCGTTGGATGTTTGAGGGACAGGCGTAGGGTCGTCGTTATGGTCATTGAAGGCAACATGTAGGGATACCTTTAGCAATTTTAATGGACGTCATCATATATTCGTAGGCAACATCGAAGGACAAGATCATATACCATAGGAAACTTCGAGGGACATCGAGGGACTATGATCTTTTATGATGATTTATACCGAGGGTCTTTGCTAATGGTATCCCTACGTTCGAGGGACATGACCATTGTTTTTCGAGGCAACGAGAGAGGTTACCCTAGAGGTGCAAGTGTGAGAAGTGTGTTCAATTCAGTTATATTTATCTTGAAATTTGGGTTTTCTACTGTTTCTTTTTAGATCTTGCCATACAGGCTTAATTACTAGCAGTTAAATATATACAAGTTTACAAGAAATATAAAGGCGAGAAATAAAGTTCCTACGCTATTACAGGACTTTGGTGTAGTTACATAAATAATGAAACTGCGAGAATTTAAACTACGACTATTACAATTATTATGCGACCTATACAATTTGTCTAATAAATATAAATAGCAAATGAATAGAAATAAAAATAAGAAAAATGTTAAGAAAATAATTAAACCTAAGATTCTAAGTGTTAGAAAATATATTTTTGGTATTTTTTGTTTGGAAAATAATAAAAGTGTGAATTAATAATTAAAAACCTAACTCTGATTAATTTAAAAGTTAATTATGAAATAAAATCAATATTGATTAAATCAAAACAACTTTTATGTCAAAAATTATTTTAATTAATTAAAAGCCTAAAAATAATATTTAATGATTTTTTTGTGATTTTATATGTTAATTAAATTTAAGATAGAAAACAAATTAAGTGAAAAATAAATAAATGAAAAGGGTTAGAAAAGAAAATAGTCAAAAAAGTGAAAAATGCATGGGGTGGGTGTTGAACCCGTGCCCCTTAGGTCACAGTCAGGCGCCTCATCCACCAAGCCAAGCTATTGTTTATGATTCAAACCTGTTCTACGTAATAACAGGAACTCATTTGGGCAGTTAATAAACATTAGCAATGCATGAAATTAATTATATGAATGTTTTAAAGAAAATAAAATCGGAGAAGATGATTACGCTTGTTTCAAGCATCAATGGCCATGACTTTCGACCTATTCTTACCCTTAGATACCCCGGGAATGATTTGTAATTAATGGCTTGGACTAAAAGTGGTTGGGTATTTGGTTTTAACTTTGCCCTAGTTTTGACAAAACTTAAGGTTTTTAGAGTGTTCTTGGGCAGCCAATTTCGTGCTCTCTAGTGTATGAGGGTGTTGTATTTATATAGAGGAGGAATTTAGGTCAAAATTAATGGAAGAAATCTCATGGTACCAATTGCATGATTTGTTTCCAAAATTCATTTGAAAAACTTTCCAAACTTGTTAAAATCTTATCTTAATTATACTTGCTTGGTTGTCACGATTTTGACAGCTTTCTATGAGCTACTTGGACCCCAAGAAATTCAAATCTTAAGCCTTACATGCCTTGTGCATTAATCTTGCATTTTATTTGATTTAATTTGAGTTTAAATGAATAAAAAAATAAATGAAATAAAAATTAAAATAATGCATGGATCAGTTTAAGGGTTCTTAATCATGTTGTAAACACGTTCAAACCTTAAAACCTAGGCCCATTAGTACACAAGTTCGATATTTCTCAATTTTCACTTCATGCACTTTCTAAAAAATTGCCCAACTTGTGCAAGCCATAACTTGCTCAAATATTATCTTTTGGAGATGATCTTTGAATTTTTAGAAATATCAAGATGTACCCTACAACCTCTATGTGTACCACTTTTTCATTTGGAGAAATTATCTTGATGTAAATGGTCTTGGAAAAAAGTTTCTTTTGTTGACTTTCTGAAAGTGACATGTAATGTGTAAGCTTGTATCTTTCTAATGGTGCATTTCTTGGACTTGAGAGAAAAATAGAAGTTGTATGTAATTAGATTCTATTCAAAATGAGCTTTGGTTGGGGAAAAATGGATGAAGTATGTAAAAGTTATGCCTGGTCAAAGTTCAGTTGACTTTTCCTATAGAAACCCAAATTTAGCAATTCTTAACATTCGATAGATTAGGAGTATTTCTTGAGGAATCATGATCAACCCTTGATAAAATTATGGATATCACTTCAAAATGTTGATGTTGACCAAAAACCTTGAAGTTTGACTGTAAATGGCGACATTTGTAGTGTAAGGCATGAAATTTGTCATGAACAATCTTGAAGGAATATTAGGATAATGGAAAACATTTGAGACCTCTAGAGATCAAACATCTTGGTGAAAAGTGAAACCCTAGTTGGAAGCCCATTGCTTAGGATGAGCATTTGTCTGATCAATTCTTGGTCAACCTTGAGCAATTGAGAATCTTAATGAGCATGTCTTGAGTAAAAATGGGAGGGAAAATTTTGGGGTACAACAGGGAGAAGAGTTCAAAACATTGGTTGTTTTATCACTCTATTAGGGATTATCATTCTTGTATACCCTGACTGAGGATAAAAAAGATGGATAACCTTTCGAGATGTTTCCTGACTGAGTTTTTGATATGGATGTCGACTTGTCTGGAGAGAATAAGTTTGGATGATATTTGATCCAGTTTCAGATTCAGTAGCAAACTCTGGGGATAGCAACCTAGACTGCCTTTTACTGGAGGTGGGAAACCTACTAGTAATTTGTGGTAGAAGCAGACTCAAGCTAGGGAGATTGAACTTCGCTTGGGAAATAAACCCTGTTTATGGAGAAATACTCTGTTGGGGAAACATCCTTTCTGAGGAAATGAGCTCTGCTAGAGAGAAGAAATCTACATGGGTTTTTATAGTTTTGGAGGAATAAACTCAGTTGGGGAGGAGAATTTCCATAAACTGTAACGATTAGGACTATGTAGGAGGGCGATATTACTGGGAAAAATATCATGCTTCTTTTATCCGCTGGAAGAATTTGCTGGTGAATATGATTCGACTACTCTGTGGGGATGATCCCATTGAAGTGGCTATGTGGGGTTTTGTGGATAGCTCGAACGTTATCCCAACTCCTAGAGTCTTGAGTAAATGCTTATTCCTATTTTTATGCATATATTTGTTAACAATTAATCGTATTCATATGCATATGCTCATTCAATTTTAGTCATTGGACGTTCTTGTAAAGAAAATTGAAAAAGTAAAAACAAAGAGTTTGAATTTTCAAATTGTATTTCTATTGATAGTTTGCCTAAAAACAGGCGATTTTGTACAAAGAGACGAAAATCCCAAAAAGAGGAAATCATCGTGAAATGAAAAAACTACAAAGTGAAAACAAAAATATAGCTATTTAGGAATGATCTCGTCGGGTTCCAACTCTGCTATTGCCCTTTTGTCTTCAAGAATCTCATCCCTTGCTGTCGAAAGAAGTTGGTTGAACTGACCTGTACCATTTGAACTCTGACTTTGCTGTAAGTGATCCAATAGGGACATAGTCATATGCTTTAATCCCTAACTTTTTCCTGGACCGCCCTTTCTGGTTTTCAGTCCACCGAGATACCCTTTTTTGCCCAAGCCGCCTTTTTAGGTTTTCGACTTGCCAAGTGTATAATCTTTTATATATATCCCTAGTTTTTACCCGAAACCTTTTGGTTCACCAGGATTTCCTTATTTTTTCCTAGGACAGTCAACCTAGCGGGTCGTCTTTCATGCGTAGTATCTTTTGACTATGTCCCCATTCACATGGTGCGGAAAATCTTCACCGTCCATGGTGGTTAATATCATAGCACTGCCAGAGAATATCTTCTTGACTACAAATGGAACTTTGTAGGTTGGAGTTCATTTGCCCCTGGGATCACCTTGCATTAGAATGATGAGCTTTATTACCAAGTCACCAGCCTGATATACCCGATGCTTGATTTTCTTGAATGCCTTGATCATACACTTCTGATACATCTGGACGTGACAGAAAACCACAAGCCTTTTCTCGTCGATTAGGTTTAACTAATCCAACTTGGTCTGAATCCACTCGTCTTTGTCCAAGTCTGCATCTTTTATGATCCTCAGAGAGGAAATCTGAACTTCGACAGGTAGGACGACATCCATACCGTAAACTAGAGAGAGTGGGGTTTCCCCAGTTGATGTTCTAGCCGAAGTGCGGTAGCCCTGGAGAGCAAATGATAACATCTCATGCCAATCTTTGTAAGTCACAACCATCTTTTGCATGATCTTCTTTATGTTTTTATTGGCGGCTTCTACTGCGCCATTCAACTTTGGTCGATATAGAGAAGAGTTGTGATGCTTGATCTTAAACTGCATGCAAAGCTTGGTGAACATAGTGTTGTTGAGGTTGGTATCGTTGACTGTGATAATCCTCTCGAGGATGCCATACCGAAAAATCAGGTTATGTTTGATGAACCGAGCGACCACATTCTTAGTAACATAGGCGAACGAGGCTTCTTCAAACCACTTTATAAAGTAATTGATGGCGACGAGGATGAAGCGATTTCTGTTAGAAGCAATAGGCTTGATTTCTATGATAATATCAATGCCCCACATTGTGAATGGCCACAGAGCAGTCATGACGTTCAGAGGTACTGGAGGCACATAAACTTCATCAGCGTAAATTTGGCACTTATAACAAGTTCTCGAGTGGTGGTGACAGTCGGTTTCCATAGTTCTCGAGTACCAAAGACACACTCGTGCATGCAGTTTATGTGCCTCTTTCTTGTGCAATTTGAACAATTTCTTCTGCTTCTTTCTTGTCCACACAATGAAGCAGGGTCGAGTCATGATTGCGTTTGTATAGAATTCCATTGCTCAAGAAGAACTTAGCTGAGAGCCTTCATAGGAACTTCTTGTCGTTGATGGATGCCCCTTCAGGGCATTCTTGAGCCTCAAGGTACCTTTTCACTTTGTGAAACCAAGGCTTTTCCTCTACTCCATTAGTGTTAATTTCATAACAGTGCACCGGTTCTCCGAATCTTTCAATGGTAATCCTGGGAGCTTCATTGTCCCACCTGACCTTGAACATGGATGACATGGTAGCTAATGCGTCCACCAGATGATTCTCTTCTCTTAGTATATGCTGAAATGTAATCTCTCTAAATACAAAATTAAGGTTAGCACATGTTCCCGGTAAGGGATAAGATTCAGACGCTTCATATCCCATCCTCCCTTGACCTGACTGATTACCAGAGCTGAGTCTCCATATACACTGAAGAACTTGATTCTTAGGTCAATAGAAGCATTAAGACCCATAATGCATGCTTCATATTCAGCCATATTATTGGTGCATAGTCCATCGAAAACCATAGTCCATCCGCATCCTGGCTCAGGTCCTTCATACGGTGCAGGTTCTTCATAATCTGTAACTAAGATAATGTTCTCTTCTGGGAATTCGAAATTCATAGACTGATAGTCGTCTACAGCTTGATGTGCTAAATGATCTGCTAGTACACTTCCTTAGATTGCTTTTTGAGTGGTGTACTGAATATTATATTTTGTCAAGACCATTTTCCATCGGGCTATTCTTCCGAAGAGAGTTGACTTCTCGAATATGTACTTGATGGGATCCATTTTAGAGATCAATAAGGTAGTATGGGTCAACATATAATGTCTTAGTCAGCGAGAAGCCCATGCCAAAGTGCAAAAAGTTTTCTCAAGCAACGAATATCTTGTTTCACAGTCGTTAAACTTTTTGCTAAGGTAGTATATTGCATGCTCTTTTCGACCAGAATCGTCATGCTTCCCCAGTACACACCCCATTGAATTCTCTAGAACTGTTAAGTACATGATTAAAGGTCTTCCTTTGACTGGTGCATCAGAACCAGAGATTCTTGTAGGTATTCTTTAATTTTATCAAAGGTGTTGTACCCCAAAATTTTCCCTTTCACTTATTAAGTATTTGCTCACAAGATCTCCTTGGGCTTAAGACTGCACTAGGGTTTGATCAACTCAAGACACTTCCTTAAGCACTAATGACCAAAATTAGGGTTTGAGTTTGCACAAGGATATTTGAACTATAAATGCTTCATATGACTTTCATGTCCCATTTTGGACCCCCAAGATTACTCATGCCAAGTTTCAAGCCTTGAATCACACTTTTGATCAGTCAATTGAATAGTTGACCTAAAAATCAATTGTATTGGGAAAAAGTCAACTATGACCAATTTACAGTAAAACTTCATAATGTTTTATCCACATCAACATTTTAAACTCATATGTATCATTTGATCAATTTTGGACCATAATTCCTCAAGAAATTTGATCAAATCTCCAAAATGGCAAAATGGTCAAAATTAGGGTTTTGACTGGGAAAGGGCAATTTCTGATTTTTGACCTAGCAAATGGTCAATTGGTTTAAGACATGATATAGAGAGTCCAATTACATCATTTTGACCTAATGAAATGATTCAAAACATTTCAAATCAATTGGATTGACAGATGAATTTTGCAGTCAACTGATCAAAAGTCAATTGTATACTGAAAAGTCAAACTTTGAGTTTTTGGTCAAATTCAAGCACCAAAGATCACAATTCAACAAAACATGTCAAAATAGGAAACTTATTCATCAAGAAATCAAGAAATCAAGATTTCATTTTTAAAAAGTCAAAATTTCTAAACTTAAAAGTTTTTCTAAGTGTCAAAAATTTCTTATTTTTTCATAACATTGAGTAATTTTTTCATTATGATGCAAGATGATTCAAAGGAAACTTCCAACATGAAAGCTTTATATCTCCATGAAATATACAACTTTTCTTCACTAAACTTCTCCTAAAAGTTCTTGGATCTCAAGTTATAATTTTATGAATACATGTTCATGAACTAAAAAAGACTTAGTGAAATTTTGCCCTAGTTAGGCAGATT
The DNA here is from genome assembly GCA_948472305.1 of Vicia faba. Taxonomy (NCBI): domain Eukaryota; kingdom Viridiplantae; phylum Streptophyta; class Magnoliopsida; order Fabales; family Fabaceae; genus Vicia; species Vicia faba. The sequence goes on along the minus strand of OX451739.1, from coordinate 519,931,879 downwards.
TTTGCCCTAACTTCATGGCAATTTTTCACATAGTTAAAAGGGGAATCTTCAAAATCAATTCACAGATGGGTTGTAGAGCACATCGCAAGATTCCCAAAATGTCAAGGAACTCCTTGAGATCATTCTTGAGTAGGGATAATCGAAGAGATGAAGTTGGGGTTTTGTCACTTGAATTATAGGTCATTTTCATGATGAACACAAATGCAAATCAATGTTAGTCAGCATAATATTTGCTTTTCAGGCCTCAAACTTGTTTTTCACTCCATAATTAATGGATTACACAAACATTTGAGCTATAATCCAAGTGATTTAAGCTTTATCCAATTCACATTGTCATTTTGGGAAGAAAGTTAACAATACCATTCTTGAAAAGCAAGCTTTATGCATAAAGTCCACTCTTGAGCCTCTAACTTGTTCCCTCTGATCACACTTCATCTAAAAAGTTAGAAGCAAGTGTGTTTAAAACATAACCACTCTATCTTAGCAAGTACACAACGAATTGAAACTTGTTTTCTAAAAAAATCACATGTTTAGCTTAAGGATGCAAATTCAAATTATGATCAACAACAAGTCTCCAAACTTGTTGCTTATAAATAGAAGCACTATTTGTGAGCTAGGACACGAGCTTGAAGACCCTTAAACTCACTCAAACTCCCTCTAGCTAGAAATTGTCTCAAAACACCATTGTTGTGCAAGTTCTAACTTTACATACCAACCTCCAAATCCCCTCGTGTGTTCTTTAGCCTTTCACTTCCAAAAGCTTCTAAACATAAAATACAAACCATCCAAAGTCCATTTTATCAACTGTAACACCTCCATCATCAAGTTCCATTTTCAAAAACAGGGGTCTGCAACTTGACTTCTCCAGAGCTCCTCAACCACTTTTAGCCCAAGCTAATCATTGCATTAACTTCCTGGGACCTCAAGGAAGCTAACCTGGTCCTTGCAGCACTTTGAATCAAGCTCATTTGCATTTCACGATTTCCAGTTTTGAGGTATTTTTCTTGAACTTCTATCTCATTACTTAGGCATTGTTAGACTTGTATTTGTGAAGATAAAATGTAGGCATCATTGCCACGAAGCTGTACATATCCATAGTTTGCATTTACATGGTCTGAGCTTAGAGAATTTTAGAGATGAAGTTTCTGAAATTTTTAGGGTTCAAATTAGGGCCAGAGAAATTCTCATTTATCTTTGACTTTTAGCTTTAATTATTTACATGTTTAGATTCGTGAGGAAGAATGCAACAACTTTCATTTTGTTATCTTCCATTTTTGTTGAGAAATGAAGAAGTTACAGGTACACCGGCTGGAGGTTTAAGATGAAGTCATCATGACTTGATTTTCCTTACATATTTATTGTTTTGTTTATATAAACAGATGTATAGCCACCCCAGTGGTAAAGCGTGCGCCTCTTAACCTATGGGACCTGGGTTCGAGCCCCAGTGGTACCCTTTTTCATTTTTTCATATTTTTTGACATTTCTGATTTGTTTTGTTTGCAGGCGCTGGGCCCTTTGGGCCTGGCTCTTTTTTTTGCTGATTAACTCCCTGCCTACTTCATGCACCCCCTGGCCCATTTGTATTTATTTATTTATTTCATTTTTCCTTTTAAATATATTTTCTAAAATACTAAAAAAATCATAAAAAATATAAAAATAGAAGATTTTATGTTTTGACATAATTTAAATATTTTTCTCACACAAAAAATTATTTTTATTCATCATACTTTATTTATCTTTACTAATTATCTTGTAAATTAAATTAAAACTAGGTTATTATTTATTTTTTTTATACCTATTTAAATATATTATTTTAATATAATATAAAAAAGGCCAAAAATATTTTACAAACACCATATATTATTTTCAAGGCAAAAATACAAAAATACTTTTTTCTCTAAACTTATTTTATTTTAATCAACTAAATAAAATTAGGGTTTTATTCAAAAATCTTCTCTTAATTAATTTCTTTTCTTAATTAGTTTAAATTAATTTAATTTTGATTAATTATTTTTCTCTAATTAGGTTTAGGTTAAAACCTCTTTCATATAAAAATCCAAACAAAAATCATTTCTTTTCATTTGCATTTGTACTTTATATTTATTCATTTCCTTGTACATTTATTCAATTTGGTTGTAATAGATTAATTAGAATTATATTATTGCAATCCCCATTCATAAATTGTATACCTCCCTTCCACAAGTATTGTAATAACGTAGTAACTTTAAATTCCGCAATTTATCGCTTTATATACAAATGCTAGTAATTAGGGTTTGTATGGAAAGAACAAAATCAATCAAATAGAAAAACCTAATTCAAGACAAAATCAAGCATGAAAACAATACACTTGCACACAAGTACCCCTATGGTTACCCCACTTGGTTGCCTTATACAAGATGGCCATATTACGCATGTGAGGTATCTTAGCAAAAACAAGAAAATACAAGATCATAGTCCCTCAATGACGCTATCTAAAATTGCCTTACAAATGATCTTAGTCCCTCAAAAAGAATGCTAAGATACCTTGCAATATTGCTAATCATGGTCATACGATGACCCACGCCCGTCCCGTTTACATTCAAAGATAGGGTTGCTTACCAAATCAATGGTAAGACAACTGTTGTACCCCAAAATTTGCCCTCATATATTTCTCAACAAATGTCATGTGAGGTCCCCAAATTGCTCAAGGAAGTCCAAGAGTTGACCAGACAAACTCTCTCCTATGGCAGTCTATCTCAAATTAGGGTTTCCATTTTCATCAAGATGCTTAAGTCCAAAGGATCCCAAATGAATTCCCACTTCCTCACATTGATGTTCTAGTAGACAACACCGTGCAACACAAGATCTTCTCCTTCATGGATGGTTTTTTTGGCTACAACCAGATCAAGATGGCTCCTGAGGACAAGGAGAAGACAACCTTCGTTACACAGTGGGGCATCTTCTGTTACAAGGTAATGCCTTTTGGGTTGAAGAATGTTGGGGAAACTTATCAGTGCACCATGGTCGCTTTGTTCCACGATATGATTCACCACGAGATCGAGGTTTATGTTGATGACATGATAGCCAGGTCCCAGACTGAGGAAGAGCACCTTGATCGTCTCCAGAAACTAATTGCCAGGTCGAAGATGTACAAGCTGAGGTTGAATCCGAACAAGTGTACCTTCGGGGTAAGGTCTGGTAAGCTTATGGGTTTTGTTGTCAGTGACAAGGGTATTCAGGTGGACCCTGCAAAGGTAAATGCCATACAAGATATGTTGGCTCCCCGCGCAGAGAAGGAAGTTAGAGGTTTCTTGGGACGTCTGAATTACATCTCCAGGTTCATTTCACATCTGACTGCTACTTGTGAGCCAATCTTCAAGCTGCTGAAGACATATCAAGTGGTAAAGTGGAATGATGAATGCCATACCGCTTTCGAAAGAATCAAGGAATACCTTCAAGAACCACAAATTTTGATGCCTCCAGTTGAAGGAAGACCCTTGATATTATACTTGACAGTGCTAGACAATTCAATGGGGTGTGTGCTGGGGCAGCATGACGAGTCTGGTCAAAAAGAGCATGCCATTTATTACCTTAGCAAAAAGTTTACCGACTGTGAGACCCGATACTCATTGCTCGAGAAAACTTGTTGCACTTTGGCATGGGCTGCTCGCCGACTAAGACAGTATATGCTGACTCATACTACTTTGTTGATATAAAAAATGGATCTGATCAAGTATATTTTTGAGAAGTCCGCCTTATCCGGAAGAATAGCAAGATGGCAGATGATCTTAACCGAGTACGACATCCAATACACAACCCAAAAATCAATCAAGGGGAGTGTATTGGCGGATCATTTGGCGCATCAAGCCGTGGATGACTACCAATCCATGAATTTCGAGTTCCCGGATGAGAATATCATGTTGGTAACCGACTGCGAAGAACCTGGACCGTATGAAGGACCCGATGAGGTATCCCGATGGTCTATGTATTTTGATGGAGCCTCAAACGCATTGGGTAATGGCATTGGCGCTGTAATTATATCTCCTGAGGGATGTCATACTCCGTTCATCGCCCGATTATGTTTCAACTACACCAACAATATGGCAGAGTATGAAGCATGTATCATGGGTCTTCGAGCTGCTATTGACCTGAGGATTAAGTTCTTGAGTGTATTCGGAGATTCCGCTCTAGTGATAAGTCAGATCAAAGGCGAGTGGGATACGAAGCACCCGAATCTTATTCCCTACAAAGAGTATGTACTGACATTGCTCCCACACTTTGAGGAGGTAACCTTTGAACATTTCCCAAGAGAGGAGAATCAGTTGGCGGACGCGCTAGCTACCATGTCTTCTATGTTCAAGGTTAGGTGGGATAATGAAGCTCCCCAGATTACTATTGAGAGGTTGGACAAACCCACACATTGTTGTGATATTGAGACTGAAGAGGTAGCAGATAAGCCCTGGTTTCACGAGGTAAAGAAGTATCTTGAGGCTCAAGAATACCCTGAGGGGGCATCTGTTAATGATAAGAAGTTTCTGAGAAGGTTCGCTGCGAAGTTCTTCATCAGTAATGGAATCCTCTATAAGCATAACCATGATTCAACCTTACTGCGGTGTGTAGACAAGAGCGAGGCAGAAAGGATCATGGCAGAGTTACATGAAGATACCTTCGGAACTTATTCCAGTGGACATACCATGGCAAAGAAAATCCTACGGGCAGGATATTACTGGTCCACCATGGAAGCCGATTGTTATCAGCATTCTCGAACCCGTCTTAAGTTCCAAGTCTATGCTAATAAGGTGCATGTACCTCCGGTTACCATGAATGTTTTGACAGCTCCTTGGCCTTTTGTAATGTGGGGCATCGACATGATCGGCGAGATCAGACCTACAACGTCTAACGGGCATCGCTTCATTCTGGTAGCCATTGATTATTTTACAAAATGGGTTGAGGCAACTTCCTTTTCTACAGTAACCAAGAACGTCGTGGCGCGGTTTATCCGACACAATCTACTCTGTCGATATGGTGTACCAGAGAGGATTATTATTGATAATGGTACGAATCTCAATAACACAATGATCACCGAGCTCTGTAAACAGTTCAAGATTTAGCATCATAACTCTTTTCCCTACCAGTCGAAGATGAATGGGGCTATTGAAGTAGCTAACAAGAACATCAAGAAGATTATGCATAAGATGACGGTGACATACAAAGACTGGCAAGAGATGTTACCATTCTCCCTGCATGGGTACCGTACCTCAGCACAGACATCGACCGGGGAAACACCCTACTCTTTGGTATATGGCATGGAGGCAGTCCTACCCATCGAAGTCCAGATACCCTCTCTCAGGATTATGAAGGATACGGGTTTGAAAGAAGACGACTGGATCCAAACCCGACTTGATCAGCTGAATCTAATCGATGAAAAGAGACTTACTGCTACCTGTCATGGTCAGACGTATCAAAGGAGAATGACCAAGGCTTTTAACAAGAAATTCAAACGTCAAGAATATCAAGTCGGGGATCTAGTAATCAAACTCATCATACTACCGCAAGGTGATCCCAGGGGCAAATGGACCACCATGTACGAAGGGCCATTTGGGGTTAAGAACATTTTCTCGGGAGGAGCTATGATTCTAACCACCATGGATGGTGACGACCTTCCTCACCCCGTCAATGCAGACATAGTGAAAAGATATTACGCATAATCAAAGACCCTCTAGATTGACTGGCCTAGGCAAAAATAAGGGCTTCCCGGTGAACCAAAAGGGTTCGGGCAAAAGTAAGGGATGAAAATGAAAAACTGTACACCCAGCAAGTCGAAAACCTGAAAGGGCGGCTTGGGCAAAAAAGGGAATCCCGGTGGAATGAAAACCCGAAAGGGCGGTCCAGGCAAAAATTAGGGATCAAAGCGTAACACTACGTCTCATTGGATCATCTCGCAACCAGACTTTGGTATCGACTATCAAGCTCAGACGGCGCCAATCAATATGATCCACCTTCTACCAAGCAGTAGAGTGATGAGACGCTTGAAGATATAAAGGCAATAGCAGAGTTGAAACTCGATGGGATCGTTCCATATAGCTGTTTTTATTTCTTTTACACAAATTGTAATTTCTATCTTTCTGCGATGTTCTCTTACTAGAGCGTCAGCCTCTTTGTACAAAACGCCTATTACAGGCCAACTTCAAAAATCAATACAATTCATTTTCACAAGAAATTTCAACTTGTTTTTTCTTTTTCTGTTTTGTTTTGCAAGAACGTCCAATGATTCATTTTTGATATATGCATTTGAAAATAATCGCTGCTCATGAATATTTACATAAGAAACAAAAGACGATTACTCATAATTCCAGGAACAGGGACAAACAAGAAATGCCCAAAATTTACAGTTACTCTACCCATCAAGTACCAGGATAGAGTCAACTTGAGAATATGAGTAGTGGTACATACACTCCCCACAGAGTAAAAAGTATCCAAAGGAAATGATGTTGGCTGTCCCGAACAGGACATAACTCTCCCCAGCTGAGGTTCACAATTGCGAGCGAGTTGGTAAATTTTTCCCCAAGCAGAGTTTATTTCTCTCACAAGCAGAAATTCAATCTCCAACATAATTCATTATCACCAGCAACGAAAATTCGTCCCCAGCTGAGTTATTTCTCCAAGTCAGCAGATCTATCAATAGAGTATCTCCTCTCCGACAGAGTTATTCCCTGCAGAGTTATCCTCAGACAGGGTCTCTTCCGGCATAATTTTCGCCATCCGAGGGGCAAATCCCCAGCTAGTCATCCTTGTTCACCATCCCTAATAGAAGTAGAGGAGTTATGGTTTTTACAGCAGTCAAGAATTCCATTTCTCATACTCTCCAAACAGCAGTCAGGGATTTATTTTCCTGGACTCAGATTATTACGTTCGCATTTCATGTTCATACATCATGACATGTGCATACATCACATATAACATAGTCTCATTTATTTTGAGAACGTCATCATACAATGCATCTCATGCATCGCACATAACTAACCGTGTATTTCTTTCAGGAAAGGCGGTTATTATCAACAATTCCCAGCAGGTCCATGATCAACACTCGAAGCTAAATAGAGTAATCATCAGCGCGACAAGAACGACCTTACCCAGGTTCCCTCTGCAGTTTTACCCAAACTCATTCCGAAGTAGCCCTACTATCCAGGCTTTCATCTCGGAGTAACCCTACTATCCAGGTTCCTTCTCACATCCCTACTATCCCGACTTTCATTTCGAAGTAACCCTACCATCCATGTTCTTTCTCACAGCCCTACTATCCAAGCTTTCATATCGAAGTAACCCTACTACCCAGGTTCCTTCTCACAGCCCTACTATCTAGGCTTTCGTCTCCATGTAACCCTACTATCCAGGTTCCTTATCACAACCCTACTATCCAGGATTTCATATCGAAGTAACCCTACTATCCAGGTTCCTTCTCACAGCCCTACTATCCAGGCTTTCATATCGAAGTAACCCTACTACCCAGGTTCCTTCTCACAGCCCTACTATCTAGGATTTCATATCGAAGTAACCCTACTATCCAGGTTCCTTCTCATAGCCCTACTATCCAGACTTTCATCTCGGAGTAACCCTACTATCCAGGTTCCTTCTCACAGCCCTATTATCCAGGATTTCATATCGAAGTAACCCTACTACCCAAGTTCCTTCTCAGCAGCCCTTCTATCCAGGCTTTCATCTCGAAGTAACCCTACTATCCAGGTTCCTTCTCACAGCCCTACTATCCAGGCTTTCATTTCGAAGTAACCCTACCATCCAGGTTCCTTCTCATAATCCTACTATCCGAGATCTTCCTCTCTTATCCCCAGACAGCAGTCCACATCACTGTAAGACCGAAACCCGATTAAACATAATTGATTTCACATTTCCCCAGAAAGTCGCGGTACAGCATATACCCTGACCAAACACGCAATTCACTTCCGCTTCCCCAAACCAGAATTATTCCTCAATAGAGTAACGGACAAATGAAGCTCCTAAAACTCTATTTCTCTCAAGACAGAGACCAGCATTCCCCAGCGAAGTCCTCCTCAACAACAGGTATACGGGTTCTCGCAAAGGAAACTCTTATGCGATCGACACTTCTTCGGATGGAATCTTTAAGCCCATCTCTGACAATTCTCTAGCGGCTACCAAATGGCATCTATAAGCCCATTCCCGATACCACAAATCAAGTATCACTTCATGCGAGTGCAAATTTCTGGGCACTCTAGTGTTCAATCATCTTCCACCTTCAGATCACGAAAGGCATACAAGCCAATCTACATCCTCAGGTTTAAGAAGATTGAATAGGGGCAGTTGTTGTACCCCAAAATTTTCCCTCCCATATTTCTCAACAAATGTCATGTGAGGTCCCCAAATTTCTCAAGGAAGTCCAAGAGTTGACCAGACAAACTCTCTCCTAAGGCAGTCTATCTCAAATTAGGGTTTGCATTTTCATCAAGATGCTTAAGTCCAAAGGATCCGAAATTCCTTACAAGGCCCTAATGTGTTCTCAAGATCATCCATGTCAAGTTTCAAGCCTTGCAGAGGAAGTTTGCTCAGCCAATTGCTCAAATGCCTGAAAATCAACTATGCTAGGTCAAAAGTCAACTATGGCCCACATACAGTCAAACTTCAAGATTTTTGGTCAACATCCTCAATTTGAAGTATTATCCATCATTTGATCAAGGGTTGATCATGATTCCTCAAGGATTTCTCACAATTCATCAAAACCCAAAAGTTGCTAAATTAGGGTTTTGTAGGAAAAGTCAACTCAACTTTGACCAAGCATAACTTTCTCATACTTTATCAGAAATGACCCATCCAAAGCTCATTTTGAAGCATATGCAATAACATACAATTCATATTCAGATCCCAAGTTCAAAATATTCACTCACACAAAGATATGAATTTTGACATTATAGATCATTTTGGAAAGTCAACAAAAACACCTTTTGGGTCAAAGCTTCATACATGAACATGGAAGACTCAATCGAGATGAGACCAAAAGGGTTGCTTAGAGGATATCCTAATATTTCTAAAAAGTCCAAGAACACCTCTCTAGGGTCAAAATTGAGAGATTTATGCATTGTCCAAGTTGACCATTTTTGCAAAATTGCCAAAAGCCAAATGTGCTCAAAAATACATTTTTTGTCAAATGGGCCTAGTTTTTCATGATTGAATCTTACTTATGACATGTTCCACGATCCAAATCAGCACCCACACATATTTTTCTTTATTTATTTATTTTGATTTTGATTTTTATCATTTAAAAGTCAAATTAAAACAAATAAATAGCAAAAAACATCAAAGATTTGTTTTGTGATCAGATTTTGGGTGGAATCAAATCCAATTATGCAGACAAATCATATCCAAAACGTGCAAAACAAATTGAACCAAAATTGGCATAATTTGGCTTGATATAGAAAGATATCATACAAGGATAAAGACCAAATCAAATCTTCATAATGGACAAAGATTTAGCTCGTTTTTGTTGACCTAATGTAGTCCATTACATATACAGAACATATCCAAGGCAAGAGAAGACGTTAACAGTCGTGCACAGCCAAGAACACAACTTCAAAATTTCAAAGAGAAGTGGTGATTCAATTTCCATCCTAGAGGCCAATCCAAGCCATTTTAACATTGCCAGCAGATTACTGTACATCCCAGGAACGTATCCCAATCACTTGCAAGCCGCCTCAGGTCCAAAATCTGCGTGTAGCAGTCACACGGTTTGCCTAAAAACTCGTTTTTGATTTCATTGATTTACTCATCATATGCACGTTTTCATTATATATTCTTGTTCATCATTGAGTTTGCAAGCTATTGGTACCACTTAATTGCATTTTTGATGCATGTACATGATATTGCCATGGCTAGGGTTTTGTGTTCTTGTTTAAGGGTTTTTAATGCAGGAAAAATTGGGCGTTGATTCTGGTACCATGATGCTCGTGAGGATGAGACGAGTTGATTGGTACCAGCCATGGTCATTTATCTTGAGCATATGCAATTTTTGAGATGCACATGTCTATACTTATAACAAGGTGTCTGTAGGTAAAAGTGTCGTTGGCTAAAACAACGGTCCAGGGAGGAAGAAGCTTGTATGGCAACACGTGACTCGCCCATTTGAATTTTCGCGCTTTCTTTCTGATTTCACCATGTGATTTGATTATATTGTTTATTTCTATTATATGTACAAACAAGCAAAGCGGCTCAGTTGGCAGCATGGTACTGGGAACGTGCATAGGGGCCTGGGTTCGATCCCCAGGTCCCATCCTTTGTTCATATTATTTTGTTTCATGAGATCAGGTACACCACAGGTCCTCACTTCCACCATATGCCACCAATATCTGGCCATCAAATTCACAAGCGATCTAGATCCAATGCCTCTCCATTGAAGGTCCACCATGTAACCCAGGTCAACGTATGCATCAGATCCAGTGAAGTCAAAAGGGGCTTGGATTTGTTGGGCCCAGAACTTCAACAACACACCCCCCTTTCAGCATTACAACCAGGCCCATCTTTTCTTTTTCTTATTTTCTTTTATTTTATTTAATTCTTTTAATTTTCCTTTTAATTATTTTAATTAACAATTAATCTATTTTCCATAAAAAATCATAAAATCAAGAAAATTAAAAATTAGAATTAGACTTTTTTTAATCAAAATTAATTTTGTTAATTTAATTTAGTTTTAACTTAGGGTAATTTTAACTTTTTTTTATATAATATAATTAAAATTAATTAGCAAATTAGGTTAAACTCTTAATTTAATTTAATTTTCTCTGTTTTCTCAAATAAATAAAAATACAAAAATAGGTTTTAGAATAAATTAATGTATTTTTCTTAATTTAAAATTAATTAGAATTAGGAATTTCTTTTTAATTTAATTGTCTCTTTATTTTCTTAAATAACAAAACATGACAAAAACCTTTTTTTAATCAATCGCAAATAGGTTTAGTCAAGGGTCAAAACCCTAGTCGTTTCATATTTGATTCATCACGCGCGTGTTAATTATTTTGACCGAAATTTTGTAACTGCTCACTGGTTTGTAATAGTTAATTTAGGACTTTTACTTATCGCTTTTTCCCCGGGTTTTTGGCTATGTAATTAATCCCCCTCCCCGAAGCCTTGTAATAGCGTAGATTTATTTCCTCACATTTTTAATTCCCGCAAATATTTAACTGTTTAGGTGTATGCTAATAGGATTGTATGACAAGAATGCATGACAAATTAATACGGTTAGAAAACCCTAATGTGCAAAGATTAAATAACTGAAAACAAATCACTCGCACATATCACTCTTAGGGTATACTCTTACTTTGATTGCCTTCGGTAAACGATCATTAAGCATAGGGTTTCTTAGTGGTTACCCTCCTATCTAAAAAAGATCAAATGTCCCATTCGAATGTTGCCTCAGAAATGTTGCCTCGGAAATGTTGCCTCAGAAATGTTTCCTCGGAAATGTTTCCTCGAATATGATCTTAAGACTCTAGGGTTATTACTAAGGTATCCTAATATTGCTTTAGTGATCGTACGTCCCTTTCGAATTGACCCTTACAATTCCAACAATGGTGCTACCTATTTCTCAATAGTAGGATAGCGCTGTCTAAAGGAAACAAGAATATAAATGATCTTTTTTCGAGTAGGTGGATGCTAGTAGGTACTTGCTCAAATCAAAACTTTTCACACTTACACATTTCAAAACAATTTTCAAAACAACTTCGTCACACCTTTGAGGACTAATACAATGGTTATCACAAAGTCGAACTTTTCAAAACAAAGCACATACACAAGAAATTTTAAAAAAGATGAGCAAGTACCTAAGAGCCCATGGAAAACTATGGATAGAAAGGGTGCTAACACCTTCCCTTTCTATAATCTACCCCCCGTACTCAGAATATCTCGAAAAAGGATTTTTTTCTGTACTTTATTCCTTTCCGATTAGATGAAATAAAAGTCGGTGACGACTCTTGCTTACCGCAAAATTTTGCAAACACAAACCAACGTCAAACAGTCGGTTCTGCCACCGTATCATAACAACAATGTCAAAGGAAAAGAAAATGAACAAGAAAGACTTTTGAGTAGGTAGAACGCTCCTAATTACTTGCTCAATTTCAAACAAACATCCTTGCTATTTTCAAAACAAACACCTACACTTTCAAAACATTTTACAAAACTTGAAAATATTTTAAAAAGATCAACATCTTTGTATACATTCTTACGAACGAGAATCATTACAAAGATTGCCTAAACAATGGCCTCTTTACAAAATACTTTTAAAAACCACACAAAGCACAATTTCAAACAAAAGCAAGTGATCTAGCAAGTAACTAAGAGCCCATGGAAAACCATGGATGAAAAGGGTGCTAATACCATCCCTTTTCATAATCTACCCCACGAACTCAAGAAATAATCTCAAAGGTCTTTCCTGTGCTTTTTTACCTTTCCTTTTGGATAAAAGAAAAGTCGGTGGCGACTCTTGCTAACCGTAACATTTGCGATCAAACACAAAACCCTCAAGTCAGTTCTCCCACCATATCACAGAACTGGCGACTCTGTTGGGGATCTTTCTAAAAGTGGGGTTACCTTAGGGATAGATCACATTTATTTTCTTACATTGTTTGACTTGTATGCTTTACATTATGGTTCTTTGTTCGGGTTTGAATCCTCTACCTGGATTTGGGATACATTACAGGTAAGTAGCAATACGTTGTGAAAACTGTGCGGGGTATACCGACATGGTCTAAGCAATAGCTATGTTAGTGTGACATATTTGTGGGTACCGGTAGCCTTTGAGTTAATCAAAGAGAATACGAGGCCGCTGAGTGATGTCATGAAGCACTAATGAACTTTTAGAACCTTTACTTGACCAACTTAGCCTTTAGGATGTAGTGAGATGACTGGCTTTGGTGCAGTCCGAAGTTGGTAGATACTCAATACTACACTCATTGAGGTTTGGTTTCTTGGGATATTTCGGTCGCCATTAAAGAGGCTTGTGCTGAAACAATGACCAAGGAAACAAACCAATGATATTGAGCTCCTTAGAACCCGGTTACTATTACTAGGACAGGTTTAAGCTAATTAACTTCAAGAGGGTACTTACCTATAAAACTCCATGCAAGCCTAAACTTAAGGACTTGTTTTCTTTGTTTGTATATGCATACTTGTACATAACATCATGAACATCATATACATCCACTAAACATTTCAAGGATTTTGGGATTCATCTTTGTTCTTGTTTTGTAGGATATGGATTTACTTTGCAGGAAAACTATTCAAGTTAACCTTGTAAGGATCCCTCCACAACTTAAGGAGATAGCTTCAAGGATTCTTGAAAAATCTCCATTTACCGAGAGATATGGTCGCCTACTCAACTTGGTCACCTCTAACACAGATGAGGATATAATGAAGGTGCTCTTTCAATTATTTGATCCTTTACACCATTGCTTCACATTTCCCGACTATCAACTTGTGCCTACTTTGGAAGAATTCTCCCAACTCTTGAGGATTCCCATTCTCAATCAACTACCTTTCAACGGTACGGAAAGAGACCCAAAGCCAGAAGAGATTGCTCAAGCTCTACACTTGCACTCATCTGATGTCACAACTCATTGGGAAACAAGGAGTGGTGTCAAAGGTTTCCTAGCAAAGTTCATGTTTGATAAAGCCCAAAGCTATTGGAATTCCTTGAACTTGCAAGCCTTTGAGGAAATTGTGGCTCTCCTCATCTATGGGATGGTTTTTTTTTCAAATCCTGACCAACTCATAGATGTCAACACCATCAAAATATTTATATCCCACAACCCGATGCCTACATTGCTAGGAGATATCCTACACTCTTTTCACACTCGCACAATGAGGAAAAGAGGTGTTCTTATGTGTTGCACTCCTCTCTTGGAAAGGTGGTTTTTTTCTCATCTTCCCTAATCTGTATTAAAGAATGACCAAAATTTAAGGTGGTCACAAAGGTTGATGACGCTCAAACATTCAGACTATCATTGGTGCTCCCGATCCAAAGAGAATGTTATCATTGCCGACCGTTGTGGAGAATTCCCTAATGTCCCTTTACTTGGAATTAGTGGAGGTATCACCTACAACCCATGTTTAGCCTTAAGACAGTTTGGTTACGCCCAAAGAGATGGCCCACACGAGATGCTGATTCAAGGTTTGGTATTTGACTACAACAATGACGATCAACGTCTTCACCAAAAATTAATCCGAGCTTGGAGGATGTTGAATAAGGTGGATAGCAAGACTTTGGGGCATACAAATTCAATCCCTCTTGAGCCTTACCTCAAATGGATACGAACTCGTGCTTAGAGCCTTATGATGCCTTACCCCTCCATTATCCCGGTAATCATTGAGCCTGTCATGGAAGGATATGTTCCATACACTATCCTACATCCTGACATGCCTACCTCTCTTGAAGACCTACAAAGAGATTGGATACAACTCAAGGTGGAGAGAGATACTTTTGAAGCCCAATTATACGCGAGCGAGAAGAAGGTTTTGGAACTCACTAGACTACTTCATGAGGAGCAGTCTCTTAATTCCTACATCGCACCAAAGAGGATGTGAACTACCTTTTTATCTTAGAGTTTTTGTATTATTTTTCCTGAAAGGCATTGATGTACTCAAGCTTTAATCTATTAATATAACGTGTGATTCCTTTTTGTCTAATAACAAATTTGAATCTTTGAAATCCTTGAAATCATTACATATGAATATACCATTCATCATAACATAAGAAGGTCTTTTGTAACAAGTCTCCTCATCTCTCTACTGTTCATTTCAGTAAGATGGATCTCGAGCAAACAATGAAGGACCTCCAAGCTCAGAATACACAGTTTCAACAATTGCTCTTGACCCTAGCCAAAGGACAAGAAGAGTTGAAGACTTTGCTAGCTGAGGAGAAGAAAAAGAAGACAAAGAAGGTAACCGGAGTCCTAAACATGGGAATAAGATTTCATGGGAAGACAAGAAGGACCTTAGACTTTGCAACAATATCCGATGAAAGAGACAACCAAGATGGGAAAGGCAAGGAAACAGTTGTCCTGTCAGAATCAGAAGAGAAAGAGGAAGAAGAAGACTATTCTGAAGAACAATACCCTCCAGCTGATGACAAGTATAAACATCTCGAAGAACTATTGGGTGCAATGGAAATCCAAAAAGTACTGGGCTTGGACTTTGAGGAATTGGGGTTAGTGTCGGGGATTGTCATTCCTCCAAAATTCAAAGCACCTGTGTTCTCCAAGTATGATGGAGTCTCATGCCCAAAAATGAATCTCCAATCCTATGTAAGGAAAATCCAGCCCCATACCGCTGACAAAGACTTATGGGTACACTTCTTCCAAGACAGCCTGTCTGGAACTTAACTTGATTGGTTTTACCAGTTTGAAAGAGCCAACATTCACAACTGGGAAGATCTTGCTGCAGCCTTCTACAAACAATACCAATACAATGCTGATCTTGCGTCTACCCGTACTCAACTCTAGAGTATTGTCATGATTTCCAATGAAGGTTTCAAGGACTATGCGCAAAAATGGAGAGATTTAGCCGGAAGAGTTCAACCCCCTCTATCTAAGAGATAATTGGTAGACATGTTCTTGGGCACCTTGTCTGGTCCCTTCTTCAATCATTTAATTGGATGTTCATCTGCAGGTTTTACTGAACTAATATTGACCGGAGAAAGGGTAGAAGCCAGTATAAAGAATGGAAAGATCCAAAAAGATACATCCTCCTCTGCTGCCATAAGGAAGCCATTTATCGGAAAGAAAGAAGTGGTTGTTGTCTACCCTCAGAGAAATCAAGATAGGGCCAAACGCCGACCAATGGTGGGGGTTGTTATGATTCCTAAACCGGCGCCTGATCAGCAAAGAAATAACCAACCAAGGATGGAAAGGCCAGTCAGACAACTCACCAGAATTAACATTACCCTATCTCAGGTATTATCGCATCTACTAAGATCCAATTTGGTGACCTTGAAAGAAGCTCTAAAAAACCCCAACACAACATCTCCTCACTATCATCCCAATGCTCGTTGTGCATACCACTCTGAAAGTCCCAGCCACGACAATAATAACTGTTGGGCTCTAAAGAACAAAATACAAGACCTCATTGAAGCAAAAGAGATTGAATTCGATGCGCCCGAAAAGCCAAATGTCATTTCCGCCCCTATGCCCAGATATGGCCATAATACCAATGCCATTGAAGAAGAAATGTTTGTTACTTAAGTTGAGGAACTTATGACCCCACTCCTGACTATTAAAGCGAACTTGTTGAATGCCGGTGTGTTACCAAGCTATGATGAAGGATGTCATTTCTGTTTGTCCTTACCAACCATCTGTTCTTTGTTGAAAGAAGTCGTTCAGTGCCTAATAGATAACAAAGAAATTTTATTCAAGAAGACTTCTGTTCCACCTGTTCCTTTTGAAGATGTTTCTATCATTACCATGTATGCCAATTCTTCTAGGGTCTCTGTGATCGGTGGATCTGGAACTGACTGTTTAACGCTGGTTCGCGAAATGTCGCGGAAGCAAGAGTCGCCACCGTCTTTTATTTTCTCCAAATGGAAAGGACAAAAGCACAGAAAAATTCCTTATAGAGATTGCTCTCGGTTCGGGAGGTAGATTTATAGAAAGGGAAGGTTTTAGCACCCTTTCTATCCATGGTTATCCATGGGCTCTTAGATACTTGCTCATTTGTGTTTTCAAAATTGTTTGTTTTCTTTTCAGGGTGAGTGGGTTTGAAAAAGTTCCGTTTAAAATTTTAGTTCGACTCTTGTATCAGTCCTCAAGAGTGTTTGAAAAGTTGTTTTTTTGAAAGCTTTTTGCAAAGTGTCGGTGTGAAAAGAAGTTTTTGATTTGTTTTTGAATTAGAGCAAGTATCTACGAGTCATCTACCTACCCTAAGGAATTCGTCTGTGTAAATGTCCTTAAGATAGTGCCATCCCACCATTGAGAGGTAGGTAGCACCACCGTTGGAGGTATTCGGGTCAATTCGAGGGTTCGGGACATTGTGGTCACCAGAGCAATAGGAAGACACCTTAGAAGCTACCCTCATGCCATGTTCATGGACATGAGGACTTACTAAAACATCCTCTACTCGACGACCACTTTTCGAGGGGCAAGGCAACAGTGAGACGTACCCTAGGGCTGGTGTGTGATTTTGTGTGTCATTTTCAATTACATTTGTCTTGTTCATACATTAGTGATCTACGCTTTGTTTTTATTTTTGGCATTCATTCTTTCATGCAAATTATTAACAGTTAAAAGATGCGAGAAGGTAAAAGTCCTACGCTATTACAAAGGCGCGGGTCTACATCGCCAAATTAATCCAAGACCCGATTTGAAATAAAATGAAATGCGGAAAGATAAATGTCCTAATTAATCTATTACAAGGCTTTGGGATAAATACATTATATTCATAAAGGAAATAAAGCAAACGCGCGAAACGGAATTATAATCGAAAGCGAGGGCGTTGGTCCCTTTTAAAGAAATTGAATTGAAATTATGAAACTAATTAAATTTAAATAAAAGAAAGAATTTTTTGGAGTTTTTGTATTTATGGAGTTTAATGAGAAAATTAAATTGGAATTAAAAAGTTAATTAAAACCCTAGTTCTAAATTGTTTTTAATTTATTAAAATAATATTTTTAGTTGGACCTAATTTACATTAATTATTTACATGACGTATTTATTTATAAAAAACAATTAATATTTAATAATGGTAAAAGAAAAGAAAGAGAATAAAAGTATTTAAAACCCTAATTCTACATTTTTAGTTTATTAGAAAAAAACATTAAAATTAAACCTAGAATTACACTAATTAGTTATTAAATTCATTTACAAAAAACATTTAAATAAAATATATTTTTATTTTTGTTTTTTCTGATTTTTGTGTGTTTTTATATTAAAAGATTAATTTTATGGAATTAAATAAAAACAAAGAATGTAATTAAAATAAATAGTAGAAAAGAATAAAAATAGAGAAAAGAAAGCAAACATGGGGGGTTTGTTGACCCTTTTGGAGGTATTTTCCCAGCAATTTTGGCCCATTTGAAGGAGGCCTGGTTGACTTTTGATGGTCACGTGTAGACCCCTGGACTGAGGTGCACCATGGAACTCATATCTTGGCTTTTGGATTGATCTCAGTGGCCATGTGGCAAGCACCAGCGCTGGATGTTTGGTGGACTTCAGGACATGTTAGGTACCTAATCACGTTGCAAGAAAAAATAGAAAGAAATATGGGGGACCTGGGGATCGAACCCAGGTCCCAATTCTTGCAAACGTTCCTCTCCACCAACTGTGCCAGCGCGTTTATTCATAAGCCTAATGGAATGCAATTATTATAAGAAAAGATAAAAGTTAGTGGTCTGAACCAATAAAAATGCGCGCCAACTTTGAATAGTCCAATGAACTCTAGCCACGCATGCTTCTTCTCCATGTTATACCTGCAACTAGAACCAAATAGCGGGGGTTTTAAACCCCCACTAATCCTGAAAATGGAAAATAGCGATTAGGCCATACAAGCATATAAAAAGGGCGCGATATGGTTGTTGTGTTCGTATGAAGATCATGAGTTCAATGGTACCAGTCCTATAGCCTAATTTTTCCAGAAGAACAAAGCCCTCTTTCACAGTCTCTGAAACCCTAAAAAGCTCTCATGGTAACTTTGCATATAGGCAATGATAATTCAATTAAATAGTACCAATAGACTCAGAAGGTCCATGTTAGTATAAAACAACAATTAAAATGTATGAAAAATGTCCAGAAATTCAAACACGATTATGCATAATTTTGAAAGAGAAGCAACCCTGTTTTACCGATTCTTGAGGTTAGAGGCTATGGTTTTGATTCAGAAAGCTTCCTTGATGCCTTGGCAAGCTATTGGAATGGTTATTTTGCTTTGAATTGCGCTGGAACTGTGTTTTCAGTTTTGAAGTTTTTTCACAAAAATGCAAAGTGTGTATGAGGTTTGAGGCGCATCTTGAAGGTTCTAAGCATTAGGGTTGTGTTTGAGTATGTATATGGAACGAATTAGGGTAAGAATTCAAGTCCATTAACCTTTGCATTGATGTTTTTGAGATTTGATTCTCATGGTATCTTTTTCAATCTTTTCCTCATGAAGAACATGCCAATTTGCACAAAATCTTTCCTTTTTTGATGTGCACGAGATCTTGAGTGAATAATGAGGGCATATGCTGCATAAAAGGATTCAAAAACATTTGTTTAGTATTTTTGTCATATTTTATTTAATTAAATGAATTAATGGTGATAAAAATTCAAATAAATAATAAAAAATGATGAAATAAATCCCCTTTGGGTCAAATGGTCGTGCATAGCCTTTGGATAATGATTCTTGGAAGAAAATGTGGCCCATTAGCAATTTTGAGGCATTTGAAGCAAAGTTGACTTTTCAAAATTCCCAAAAATTTCCCAACTTCCACAAGGCATATCTTGCTCAATTTTTAAGATTTGATCATGTTCTTGGACATTTTGGAAAGGTCTTGAAGTCCTCTAACCAACGCCTTTGGTCCCATGTCATTTTTATTTACCAATCTCAAGTTATGGTCTTTTACTTAAAGTCCCTTTTTGTTGACTTTTGAAAATGACCTATAATGTTGAAATTGATAACTTTTTGTGAGAGAATTTTTTGGACTTGAAGTGTGAAGAGGAGTTGTAGGAAATGTCTTTCTCTTCAAAATGAGATTTGGATGGAATTTTTCTGATGAACCATGTGGAAGTTATGCCTTGGTCAAGTTATAGTTGACTTTTTCAACTGTCCAAATATGGAAACTTTTGCATCTTGAGACTTTTTGAGCCATGCCTTGAGAATCATGATCAAGCATTGATCAAATGATGTTTGTGGCTTCAAAATAAGATGTTGACCAAAAATTTGAACTTTTGACTGTCAAATGACCATTTTGCCCCTGCAGTTGACTGTTGAGCAATTAGGGTTTTTGACTGTGCAATTTTGTGTTGTGAGTCTTGAAACTTGACATATGGATGCTTGACAATGTTTATAGGCATGTGGGACTTGATTGGATCCTTGGAAACTTCAACTTCTTTGCCAGAATCAAAACCCTAGTTTTTTGACTGTTAGGAGGCCATTGAACTGTGCAACCCTTGAGAGATTGTGAAGCATGCTCTTTGCAAATCTTGAAGAATATGGGAGGGAAAGTTTTGGGGTACAACAGTTGCCCCTGTTCAATCTTCTTAGACCTGAGGATGTAGATTGGCTATCGTGCCTTTCGTAGTCCAAAGGTAGAAGATGATTGAACACTAGAGTGCCCAGAAATTTGCGCTCACATGTTGGCAGTATGATGGGGAATGGGCTTACAGATGCCATTTGGAGATTGATGGATAGGAAGATGGGCTTACAGATGCCATGTTGAGATATGATGGATAGGTGGATGGGCTTATAGATGCCATCTAGGTGTCGATCTCATAAGAGATTCCTTAGCGAGAACTTGCGTACCTGAAAAAAGAAGATGATTACCTGGCCTATTACAGGAGCTGGTCTTCAAACTCTTTGTATAGATGCACCCTGGTTGGTTACAGAAGTCGGGTCTGGAGCTTCAAACGGTAATGAACGAACCAGGGATGGTTACTATCTCAACGGGACGGTGAGAGAACCTTGGACGATTACTACCTCAACAGGAATGCTGAGAGAATCTGGATGATTACTACCTCAACAGGAACACTAAGAGAATCTGGGGGCGATTACTACCTCAACAGGAACGCTGAGAGAACCTTGGGCGATTACTACCTCAACAGGAACGCTGAGAGAATCTTGGATGATTACTACCTCAACAGGAACGCTGAGAGAATCTTGGATGTCTTCTACTGGGATAAGAATCAGGGAGATCTTAGGGTCGATCTGACTGAACCGGAGAAGGCCTTTGACTGGGTAAGAATCAGGAAAATCTTAGGGTCGATTTAACTGAACCGGACAAGGTCTTGGAATCTTCAACTGGATAAGAATCAGGGAGATCTTAGGGTCGATCTGACTGAACCAGAGAAGGCCTTTGACTGGATAAGAATCAGAAAAATCTTAGGGTTGATTTAACTGAACCGGACAAGGTCTTGGAATATCTTCAACTGGATAAGAATCAGGGAGATCTTAGGGTCGATCTGACTGAACCAGAGAAGGCCTTTGACTGGATAAGAATCAGGAAAATCTTAGGGTCGATTTAACTGAACCGTACAAGGTCTTGGAATCTTCAACTGGATAAGAATCAGGGAGATCTTAGGGTCGATCTGACTGAACCAGAGAAGGCCTTTGACTGGATAAGAATCAGGAAAATCTTAGGGTCGATTTAACTGAACCGGACAAGGTCTTGGAATCTTCAACTGGATAAGAATCAGGGAGATCTTAGGGTCGATCTGACTGAACCAGAGAAGGCCTTTGACTGGATAAGAATCAGGAAAATCTTAGGGTCGATTTAACTGAACCAAGCAAGGTCTTGAAATCTTCAACTGGATAAGAATCAGGAGATCTTAGGGTCGATCTGACTGAACCAGAGAAGGCCTTTAACTGGATAAGAATCAGGAAAATCTTAGGGTCGATTTAACTGAACCGGACAAGGTCTTGGAATCTTCAGCTGGATAAGAATCAGGGAGATCTTAGGGTCGATCTGACTGAACCAGAGAAGGCCTTTGACTGGATAAGAATCAGGAAAATCTTAGGGTCGATTTAACTGAACCGGACAAGGTCTTGGAATCTTCAACTGGATAAGAATCAGGGAGATCTTAGGGTCGATCTGACTGAACCAGAGAAGGCCTTTGACTGGATAAGAATCAGGAAAATCTTAGGGTCGATTTAACTGAACCGGACAAGGTCTTGGAATCTTCAACTGGATAAGAATCAGGGAGATCTTAGGGTCGATCTGACTGAACCAGAGAAGGCCTTTGACTGGATAAGAATCAGGAAAATCTTAGGGTCGATTTAACTGAACCAGACTAGGTCTTAAAATCTTCAACTGGATAAGAATCAGGAAAATCTTAGAATCGATTTAACTGAACCAGACTAAAGTCTTGGACATAGCTGAGAATTTAACTGGATCTTTCCTGAAAGGTAAAGGTCAGTCATATGCAATGCATGATATGGATCAAGCAATGATGTTCTCAACATAAATGAGATTTGTAAGATATGATGCATATATGCATGCTATAATGTATGGAAATGTGATGTTTATGAACGTATGTTTTTGTCTAGGAAAATGAATCCTTGACGGGTGCCGGGAAGTTAAATCCTGGGCTGATGTAGAGCTTCTGTTTCCACTGGGGAGTGATAGTTGCAAGAATACTGGTAGGAGAAGATGACTCTGTTGGGGAATAAACTTGGTGAAGAGATTACTCTGCGGGGAGAAAATTACTCTAGCGACCTTGCTGGGGAGCAATACTCTGTGGGGAGAGAGGATTGCTGTTGGGATATTGATGGTAACTCCGCTGGGGATACCGGTGTTATGTTGGAAGTGTTAATAGACTTCGCTGGGGATAAGATGACTGCACCGAGGATGATCTTCCCGTGGCTTGGCTGAGGATAACCCAGTTATATCCTGGTAGGGAAATAACCTTTGAATAAAGCTGGGGGACGCGTTCGTGCTCTGCAGGGATAAGCTTCCAGAATCTACTGGGGATAAGCTTACTGCTTGGGGAGATGGATTCCAACTTTCCTGGGGAAACTGGATTGGACTCTCCTGGGGAAGTCTTGATTGGACTCTCCTGGGGAAATTGAACTATATTGGGGAAGTGACTCCGCTGAATGTCTGATATACCGCCGAGGAACAATCTTTAGGTCAAGACTGCCGAGGATGCTTGTTAAGAATGTCTGTATATCGTGCTGGGGAATGTCGAGATCTGCGGGGATACCCAACTTCCTTAAGGTTGATAATAGCTTTGCTTGGGGAGAGTGTATTGACTTGCTGACTCACTCTCTGGGGAATTGAGATGTATTGGTTATGTTCTTCAGCTGAACCTACCTTGATACCTTGGAGGACAGAACAATTAGATTGCTTAGACAACTCTTTATTGCCCCTGTTTCTAATGTTACCTGTAATTAATCCTTTGTTTCGTATGCAAATATTCATGAGTTAGCAAATTATAGTCAATGCATATATCACAAATTGAACCTTGGACGTTCTTCGCAAACAAAACAGAAAAGGAAAAACAATTGGCAATTTTAACTGAAAAGTGATTTTTGTATTGATTTTTGAATTTGCCTGTAAAATAGGCGTTTTATGTACAAGAGGCTGACGTCCTAGTAAGAGAACTCCGCCGAACAAAAGAGTTTATACAATTTGTACAAAGGGAAAATAAAATAGCTGTGTGAAAAGAACAATCCCACTGGGTTCCAACTCTGCTATCGCCTTTATATCTTCGAGCGTCTCATCACTTGATGACCTAGTCGAGGATGAAGCTGATTGATTGATGCCGTCTGAACTTGATGTAGATACCAGATTCTGGATGCAAAGTGATCCAATGAGACATAGTATTACGCTTTATCCCTAACTTTTGCCTGGACCGCCCTTTCGGGTTTTCAGTCCACCGGGATACCCATTTTTGCCCAAGCCGCCTTTTCAGGTTTTCGACTTGCCGGGTGTACAGATTTTTTTCATTTCATCCCTTTATTTTGCTCGAACCCTTTTGGTTCACCGGGAAGCCCTAATTTTTGCCTAGGTATGTCAACCTAGCGGGTCTTTTTTCATGCGTAGTATCTTTTTACTATGTCTGCATTGGCGGGGTGAGGAAGGTCGTCACCATCCATGTTGGTTAGAATCATGGCTCCTCCTGAGAACACATGTTTAACCACAAATGGCCCTTCGTACGTAGGGGTCCATTTTCCCCTTGGATCACTCTGAGGAAGGATGATACGCTTGATTACCAGATCCCCAACTTGATATTCTTGTGGTCTGACCTTTTTGTTAAATGCCCTGATCATCCGTTTCTGATACGTCTGACCATGACAGATAACAGCAAGTCTTTTTTCATCAATAAGGTTTAGCTGATCAAGTCGTGTCTGGATCCAATCATCTTCATTCAGATCTGCATCCTTCATTATCCGGAGAGAGGGTATTTGCACTTCGATCGGTAAGACTGCCTCCATACCGTAGACCAAGGAGAAAGGAGTTGCCCCGGTTGACGTCCTGGCAGAGGTACGGTACCCATGTAGAGCGAACGGTAACATCTCGTGCCAATCTTTATAAGTCACTGTCATCTTCTGCACGATTTTCTTAATGTTCTTATTTGCTGCTTCTACAGCCCCATTCATCATCGGCCGATAAGGAGAAGAATTGTGGTGCTGTATCTTAAACTGCTCGCAGAGCTCAGTGATCATCTTGTTATTGAGATTGGTACCATTGTCTGTAATGATTCTTTCAGGGACGCCGTAGCGACAGATCAGGTTATGCCGAATGAACCGTGCCACAACGTTCTTGGTTACTGTAGCGTAGGAAGCTGCTTCAACCCACTTCGTGAAGTAATCAATCGCTACCAGGATGAAGCGATGCCCGTTGGATGCCATAGGTTTAATCTCGCCGATCATATCTATGCCCCACATTGCAAAAGGCCAAGGTGCAGTCAGGACATTCAGAGGAACTGGAGGAACATGCACCTTGTCTACATATATCTGGCATTTATGGCATGTCCGAGAGTGTTGGTAACAGTCGGCTTCCATGGTGGACCAGAAATACCCTGCCCGAAGGATTTTCTTTGCCATGGTGTGTCCACTGGAATGTGTTCCGAAGGTCCCTTCATGTAGCTCTTCCATGATCCTTTCTGCTTCTGTCTTGTCCACACAACGCAGTAAGGTCGAATCATGGTTTCGCTTGTACAGGATGCCATTGCTAAGAAAGAACTTTGCAGCGAACCTTCTCAAAAACTTCTTGTCGTTGACAGATGCACCTTTAGGGTATTCCTGAGCTTCCAAATATCTCTTCACCTCATGGTACCAAGGCTTCTCAGTCACCAATTCAGTCTCGAGATCACAACAGTATGCCGGTTCGTCCAGTTTCCAGATGATGATCCGGGGAGCCTCATTGTCCCATTTGACTTTGAACATAGAAGACATTGTAGCTAACGCGTCCTCCAGCTGATTCTCCTCTCTCGGGAAATGTTCAAAGGTTATCTCTGTGAAGTGGGGGATCAAGGTCAACACACATTCTCTGTAAGGAATAAGATTCGGATGTTTCGTATCCCACTCCCCTTTGATCTGATTGATCACGAGAGCGGAATCTCCGAAGACACTCAGAAACTTGATCCTTAAGTCAATCGCAGCTTGGAGACCCATGATGCATGCCTTATACTCCGCCATGTTGTTGGTGCAGTTGAAACATAGCCAGGCAGTGAGTGGAGTATGAGTGCCTTGGGGGGATATTATCACAGCGCCGATACCGTTACCCAAAGCGTTGGAGGCTCCGTCAAAGTGCATAGACCATCGGGATCCTTCCTCAGGTCCTTCATCCGGTCCAGGTACTTCATAATCAGTCACAATCATGATGCTCTCGTCTGGAAACTCGAAGTTCATTGACTGATAGTCGTCTACTGCCTGATATGCCAAGTGGTCTGCCAATACACTCCCTTTGATGGCTTTCTGAGTTGTGTACTGGATGTAGTATTCTGTCAAGATCATTTGCCATCTTGCTATTCTCCCAGACAGAGCAGGCTTTTCAAATATGTACTTTATAGGATCCATTTTTGAGATCAACAAGGTAGTGTGAGTCAGCATATACTGTCTCAGCCGGCGAGCAGCCCATACCAAAGCGCAACAAGTTTTCTCAAGCAGTGAGTATCGGGTCTCACAGTCGGTAAACTTTTTGCTAAGGTAATAAATGGCATGCTCTTTTCGGCCAGACTCGTCATGTTGCCCCAACACACACCCCATTGAGTTGTCAAGTACTGTTAGGTATAGTATCAGAGGTCTCCCCTCAACCGGTGGCATAAGAATGGGTGGTTCTTGGAGATACTCTTTGATTCTGTTAAAAGCGGCCTGACATTCATCATTCCAACGTACTACTTGATCTTTCTTCAGTAGCTTGAAGATTGGTTCACAAGTAGCGGTTAGGTGCGAGATGAATCGGGCAATATAATTCAGGCGTCCTAAAAAGCCTCTGACTTCTTTCTCTGTCTTAGGAACTGGCATCTCTTGAATGGCTTTAACCTTGGCAGGGTCCACTTGAATACCCTTATCACTTACAACGAAGCCTAGCAACTTCCCAGATCTAACCCCGAAGGTGCACTTGTTCGGGTTCAACCTCAGCTTGTACAACTTCAGACGGTCAAACAATTTCTGCAGATGATCAAGGTGTTCTTCCTCAGTTTGGGACCTTGCAATCATGTCATCAACATACACTTCTATCTCATGATGGATCATGTCATGAAATAAAGCAACCATGGCCCGTTGGTAGGTTGCCCCAGCATTTTTCAACCCGAATGGCATGACCTTGTAGCAGAAGGTTCCCCACTGAGTAACAAAGGTACTTTTTTCCATGTCTTCAGGTGCCATCTTGATCTGATTATAGCCTGAAAAACCATCCATGAAAGAGAACACCTTATGCTGAGCAGTATTGTCAACCAGGACATCAATGTGAGGTAGGGGGAAGTCATCCTTGGGGCTGGCCCTATTCAGATCCCTGTAATCGACACACATTCTGACCTTTCCATCTTTCTTTGGTACTGGCACCACATTAGCAACCCACTGAGGGTAAGAAGTCACTGCAAGAAACCCGACGTCAAATTGTTTCATAACCTCGGCTTTGATCTTCTCAGACATCTCTGGACGCATACGGCAGACCTTTTGCTTAACCGGAGGGCAGTCTTCCTTGGTAGGCAAATGATGGACCACAATATCAGTATTCAAACCAGGCATGTCTTCGTAGGACCAGGAGAAGATCTCCACATAATCATGTAGCATCTGAGTCAACCGTTGCTTCACGCTGAGCTCTAGGTTGGCACCAATCTTAACCTCCTTCCTGTCCGTCTCAGTACCCAGATTTATTGTTTCCACCGGCTCTTCATGTGGTTGAATTTCCCTCTCTTCCTGGAGTAACAGTCTTTCAAGCTCGCCAGGCACTTCGCAATCATCTTCACCTTCGTCTTCGGCTAAGTTGATCAGATTTTCGAAGTCATAACTGGCAGTAGCAGAGTCGTTACCAGTGAGATCCAGAGTGGATTGAAACCTGTATGAGTGAGTGTGTGTAAATACAATTGTTTTGCAATATATAAAGAAAGGAGAGAAAGAAAAGGAGCATAAGATTTGAAATGCGAGAAAACGTCCAAGGTCTTTATTCATGATATATGAAATGACAATTAATATTCCCTCACAAATGAAGCCACGGTGCCCCGGGTAAGACACCGGGCCATAGAGTTTTAATTCATTGTTTATTACAAATAACAAAAACAAAGGAGTTTATTACTGCGTAACAAAAGTAACAGGAGTATGATCCTTAGCAGTCCAATTGGTCAATCCACCATCAGTCGTCGGGTAAATCCAGCTATCAAACTCTGACTCTTCCACTTCCTCTTCATCCCCAATGGCATTCACTCCTGGATTAGTGATGAGCACAGGAGGTCTTCTGGTTCTAGCTTTACGCACAGCCTTCTGAGCCTCTGCAGTAAAACCCAGTCCAAACTTGTCAGTTTTTTGTGTAAAATCAGGGAGCCTGCCCCAGCTAGTACATTCACCTTTCTTGATTACAACCCGGGCATCCTTCAAGGAAGCCATCTTCAATGGAAAGTCCTCTTCAACCACTGTTTCTGCTGCTGCCAATGTTGGAGGTACCTCTTCAAAATGATGAAAGGGGGTTTCAATAAACTCCCCGTCCATCTCAATATACCTGAAGGAATTCAAATGGCTCACCATATACTCCTCCTCTCCCTGCACAGTGACAATCTTCCCTCTGACGGGGTACTTGAGCTTTTGATGTAGGGTAGAGGTCACTGCCCCAGCTTTGTGAATCCAAGGTCGACCCAGTAAACAGGAATAAGATGGACGGATATCTATCACATAGAAAGTTGAGTCGAATACTTGAGAACCCACACGAATAGGAATGTCTACCTCTCCATGAACCATCCTCCTAGAACCGTCAAAGGCTCTGACGATGATGTTGCTAGGTTTCAGCTCCAGGCCCTCACAATCCAAACGGTCTAAGGCCTTTTTGGGTAGCACATTCAGGGAAGAACCAGTGTCCACCAACACGTGCGCAAGAGTAGTGCCCCTACATTCAATAGAGACATGCAGGGCGTCATTGTGATCCTTTCCCTTAGCAGTAAGGTCAGCGTCCGAGAAACCCAAACCATTGTCGGCTGTCAAATTGGCTACGCAATCAGTAAACTGGACTGCAGATGTCTCCTGTGGCACATGGGCTGTCTTTAGAAATGAAATCAGGGCCTTAGCATGGGCCTCTGAGCACAGCAGCAAGGAGAGCATAGAGATCTTGGAGGGGGTATGCCCCAGCTGTTCAACAACATTAAAATCGCTCTTCTTGATTATCTTCAGAATTTCCTCCATCTCTTGTTGGGAGGCCTCAGCATTCACAGATTTTGGTGCCTCCATCTGGGCAGGCTCATCTTCAATCCCTTTGCCCCGAGCATTAGATGACTCGGCAGCAGGGGAAACAACTTGATCAGAACTGGGAACAGGTACACTTGCAGGTGTTATAGTGAGAGGTCTTTGAATAGTAGGTGGCGCAATGTCAGGCGAGAAGAGCCTGCCACTGCGGGTAACTTTGGTTGGACCAGTGATATTGCTGATGCTGGTGCCAGTGTTGAACTCTTGCTTTATTCAATGTACATATACATCTGCCCCATAGTGCCATGGGACAACCTTATCAGATTCATAGGGGAGAGGCCCTGGAACGGTAATCACAATGGGTGCGACAGTCATGATTTTAACCGGCTTCCTTGGGAGAGCCTTGATCGGATTATTGAAAATGGTAACAACAGATACTTCTTCCACCGGAACAAACTGAACAGCAGTCTTCTTGAACATAATCTCTTTGCTGTCCATCAGGCTTTGGATACCCAACTTCAGCAAAGGACAACCAGAAAGGGAAACGGCACAGAAAAGGCAACCTTCACTACAACCCGGAAATAAACCGGCCAGCAGTAGGTTCCTCTTAACAGTCATCAGAGGAGTAGCTACATCATTCACAGAAACGGCATACACATCTTCATCAACGGCATTCACTCCATGCTGGGGCATAGGAGCAGTCACCACATTTGGCCTCTCAGGCGCCTCAAATTGTATCTCTTTTGCGTCAATAAGGTCCTGCACCTTATTCCTTAAGGCCCAATAGTCATCAGTGGAATGCCCCGGGCTATCGGAGTGATAAGCACAACGAGCATTTGGATTGTACTTGGGAGAAGCCGTATTCACAACCTTCGGGGCCTCTCTAACAGTCACCAAATTGGTGGATAGCAACTGCGGCAAGATTTGCGACAAGGTCATACTCAGTCGGGTAAACTCTCTTCTAGGTCTTTCAGCCCTTTGTGGATTAGTTTGCCGAGGAGCGGCAGCAGGCTTAGCAATCATCACCGCGTTGACAGATTGGCGGCGTTCTGGTTTCTCTTGCCTCCTAGGCCCATATACAGCGCTGGCCTCCTTCTTAAAGGGTTTCTTCTCAGAACTTGAAGATGCACCCTTCTGAATTTTTCCGGACTTCATTCCAGCCTCTATCCTCTCCCCAGTCAGGATAAGATCAGTGAACCCTGCAGACGAATTCCCGATAAGATGATTGAAAAATGGCCCAGATAGGGTCCCCAAGAACATATCCACCAGCTCACGATCAGTTAACGGAGGCTGCACCCTGCCAGCCAGATCCCTCCACTTCTGTGCATACTCTTTAAAACCTTCGCTTGATCCTAGCGACATACCCTGGAGTTGGGTACGTGTAGGAGCAAGGTCGGCATTATATTGATACTGCTTATAAAAAGCAGTAGCCAACTCCTCCCAGTTACGAACCTTGGTCCCATCCAGCTGATAAAACCATTCGAGATCAGTCCCTGAAAGACTCTCCTGGAAGAAGTGGATCCACAAGTTCTTGTCCACTGTGTACGGTTGAATCTTCCGCACATAAGATCTGAGGTGTGGCTTGGGACAAGACGCCCCGTCATATTTAGTGAAAGATGGTGCCTTAAACTTGTGAGGAATAATCACACCAGTAGATAAGCCCAAGTCTCCGAAATCCAGCCCAGGCACCTGTTGGATTTCCATTGCATTCAGTCTGTCTTCCAACTGCTTATACCGGTCTTCAGCAGGAGGATACTGTTCCTCATTAAAGTCAGTCTCGTTGTCAGAGACTACTGGTCTTGAAGCCTTTCCCCCCTGGGGACTGCCTTTGCCTACAGATGAACCAGCTTCTTCATTCTGCAGAGTGTTACCAAACCTCTGGCCCGAGTTGAAAAGAACAGTTCTCTTCTTCTTCTTCTTCTCCTTCTTCAGGATTAAAGCCTTCAGCTCTTCTTGGCCTTGAGCCAAACCCATGATCAGCTCCTGAAATTGCGTGTTCTGCGCCTGAAGGGCCTTGATAGACATCTCGGTTGATGATGAGTCAGGGTTCATGATGCTGAAATAAACAGCGAAGAACAGTAAGCAACCTGAAAAAGAAGAATACTTGCTATGCACATGATGAATGGAATGCGTATGATTTATGTTTTCAAAGACAATCGGGAATCAACTTTGTAAACAAAAAAGGAACACACTTCATTAGATTCAACTTTGAAACTTAAATTGTTCAACAGGTTGCCCTTAGGCGTTACATAAAGGAAATACTGAAAAGGGAAATAAAACTGTAAAAGAACATCCAGAGCTCTTCATTGATCCCATGGCCTCCTCTTCTCAGTACGTATGTAGTTATTCAGAGCTCGCTCATTCTCCAATTGCTTTGTCAGCTTCTGGATCTTCAATTCCTGCTCGTTGAACTTTTCCCGATAAGAATCCCGTTCTTCTCGCAGTTGAAACCAAGACCTCTTTAATGTCTCATAATCAGTAGGTATCTGAGGAGGGGGGACAGTTGGAGGAGCCCCATCTTTGTCAGGATATTCAAGAATGAAGGGTCTGACAGCTTCGTATGGCATACCTAACTTCTGAGCACGGATGCGAACCCATTTGTAGTAGGCTTCCATAGGTAGAGAAGTCTTTGGCCCCAACTCTTGTGGGTCAGCTTTATGAACTATGTCCCAAGCCTTGATGAACCTACGATGCAACTCGTCACTATCCACCTGAAACTCAAAACTGATGTGAGGCACCAACATCTCATGAGGCCCTGCTCTTCTGGCTCTTCCAAACTGACGGAGCGCTAGACATGGATTGTAAGAGATTCCTCCTTGAGTACCAATCAAAGGAACATTAGGGTATTCTCCGCAACGATCAATAACAGCTATCTCATCCAAACCTCTGAAAGTCCAAATGATGTCCTTGTCGGTGAGATACATTAACCTGTGAGCCCAACCTCTTCCTTCTTGGTTCTTCAGCACGAACTTAGGGAGGTGCGAAATAAACCACCTCACCAACAAAGGGATACAACACCATAGAGTTCCTCGTCTTCGGGCGGTACGAGCATAAAGTTGTTGCAGAATATCACCCAAGAGAGTGGGCACAGGGTTCTGAGACATGAAGATCCTTATGGCAGTGACATTGATGAAGTTGTCAGGATTAGGAAACAAGACTAGCTCATAGATTAAGAGAGCTAGAATGTCTTCATATGCCCTAAAGTCCAAGTCATTCCAGAAACTGTTAGCTTTACCAATCAGAAATTTGGCCAAGAAACCCTTAACTCCGCTTC
Organism: Vicia faba; assembly: GCA_948472305.1. Classification (NCBI taxonomy): domain Eukaryota; kingdom Viridiplantae; phylum Streptophyta; class Magnoliopsida; order Fabales; family Fabaceae; genus Vicia; species Vicia faba. The sequence goes on along the minus strand of OX451739.1, from coordinate 519,900,093 downwards.
TAGTCACCCAGTTGTCCATTACTTCTTGATGTGTCAAGGGAAGAGCTGCAGCAACCTCCTCAAGCTTGAGAGTCTTTTCCCAGCCAGTGAAGGGAGTCTGATCCAAGATAGGGATACCAAGCAAATCAGAGAACTCTTCCAGGGTAGGGACCAGCTGGAAGTCTTGAAAGGTGAAACACTTGTACAGAGGGTCATAGAACTGGGTCAGGACACTCATCAACTATTGATCCCGCTTTGCAGTGACTAAACTGAGAAGAGAACCATGCCTCTGGATGAAGGAAGTGGTGTTTGGAATTCTGCTAACCAACTCTTCAAGCAACTCAGGTGGGTGAACAAAGTTGAACCGGATAGTATTCCTTCACATAGGCATCATGATGTCCTACAAAATAGAGCAAAGGTGAAACCCTCTTGTCTTTGAAATGGTCAGTCCTTATGCAGGATGCATGCAATTCTCATGATGTTATGATGTTATGATACAACACACCACAAATATTTACAAAGGCAAACATGATAAGGCACACAAGTCACACAAGACAAGCCCTTAAAGTTTAGGCCAGCATGAAGTCTAGGTATTACCCTCTTTCAGTTTGTTGGTTCATACTTGTCCTATCAAAAGTAACCTGGTTCTTAGAGGATCCCAATATCATTGACTACCCTCAATCGGTCATAACTCCAGCATCGCAATCTTTTCTTGCGGCCAGAACCATCACGAGAGTTTAGCCTCGATGGGCGTAGCATACTGCTACTGTTCTAATGGCCAAGTTGTGTCATTTAAGGTTCTAAGGTCTGTTGGTGCTTAATGACTCCTCAGAAGACCCATATTCTCCTCGTTGCAACACAAGGGATATCAGTACAGACCAAGGTGCCACACCAACGTAGCCACTGCTTCACCCGTGTCGGTCTACGCCGGACAGGTCCCTCACAGCTTATGCTACCTAAACAGGGTATCCCCAGATCCGGGATAGGATCTATGTAACTCCCATGCAACCCACAATTTAAAGCAAACAAGTCAATACAATTGAAAACACAGTTATGAACTATCCTAAGGTACACCTCACTTTAAAAAGATGTCCCCAGCAGAGTCGCCAGTTCTGTGATCGGTGGATCTGGAACTGACTGTTTAACGCTGGTTCGCGAAATATCGCAGAAGCAAGAGTCGCCACCATCTTTTATTTTCTCCAAATGGAAAGGACAAAAGCACAGAAAAATTCCTTATATAGATTGCTCTCGGTTCGGGAGGTAGATTTATAGAAAGGGAAGGTGTTAGCACCCTTTCTATCCATGGTTATCCATGGGCTCTTAGATACTTGCTCATTTGTGTTTTCAAAATTGTTTGTTTTCTTTTCAGGGTGAGTGGGTTTGAAAAAGTTCCGTTTAAAATTTTAGTTCGACTCTTGTATCAGTCCTCAAGAGTGTTTGAAAAGTTGTTTTTTTGAAAGCTTTTTGCAAAGTGTCGGTGTGAAAAGAAGTTTTTGATTTGTTTTTGAATTAGAGCAAGTATCTACGAGTCATCTACCTACCCTAAGGAATTCGTCTGTGTAAATGTCCTTAAGATAGTGCCATCCCACCATTGAGAGGTAGGTAGCACCACCGTTGGAGGTATTCGGGTCAATTCGAGGGTTCGGGACATTGTGGTCACCAGAGCAATAGGAAGACACCTTAGAAGCTACCCTCATGCCATGTTCATGGACATGAGGACTTACTAAAACATCCTCTACTCGACGACCACTTTTCGAGGGGCAAGGCAACAGTGAGACGTACCCTAGGGGTGGTGTGTGATTTTGTGTGTCATTTTCAATTACATTTGTCTTGTTCATGCATTGGTGATCTACGCTTTGTTTTTATTTTTGGCATTCATTCTTTCATGCAAATTATTAACAGTTAAAAGATGCGAGAAGGTAAAAGTCCTACGCTATTACAAAGGTGCGGGTCTACATCGCCAAATTAATCCAAGACCCGATTTGAAATAAAATGAAATGCGGAAAGATAAATGTCCTAATTAATCTATTACAAGGCTTTGGGATAAATACATTATATTCATAAAAGAAATAAAGCAAACGCGCGCGAAACGGAATTATAATCGAAAGCGAGGGCGTTGGTCCCTTTTAAAGAAATTGAATTGAAATTATGAAACTAATTAAATTTAAATAAAAGAAAGAATTTTTTGGAGTTTTTGTATTTATGGAGTTTAATGAGAAAATTAAATTGGAATTAAAAAGTTAATTAAAACCCTAGTTCTAAATTGTTTTTAATTTATTAAAAAAATATTTTTAGTTGGACCTAATTTACATTAATTATTTACATGACGTATTTATTTATAAAAAACAATTAATATTTAATAATGGTAAAAGAAAAGAAAGAGAATAAAAGTATTTAAAACCCTAATTCTACATTTTTAGTTTATTAGAAAAAACATTAAAATTAAACCTAGAATTACACTAATTAGTTATTAAATTCATTTACAAAAAACATTTAAATAAAATATATTTTTATTTTTGTTTTTTCTGATTTTTGTGTGTTTTTATATTAAAAGATTAATTTTATGGAATTAAATAAAACAAAGAATGTAATTAAAATAAATAGTAGAAAAGAATAAAAATAGAGAAAAGAAAGCAAACATGGGGGGTTTGTTGACCCTTTTGGAGGTATTTTCCCAGCAATTTTGGCCCATTTGAAGGAGGCCTGGTTGACTTTTGATGGTCACGTGTAGACTCCTGGACTGAGGTGCACCATGGAACTCATATCTTGGCTTTTAGATTGATCTCAGTGGCCATGTGGCAAGCACTAGCGCTGGATGTTTGGTGGACTTCAGGACATGTTAGGTACCTAATCACGTTGCAAGAAAAAATAGAAAGAAATATGGGGGACCTGGGGATCGAACCCAAGTCCCAATGCTTGTAAACGTTCCTCTCCACCAACTGTGCCAGTGCGTTTATTCATAAGCCTAATGGAATGCAATTATTATAAGAAAAGATAAAAGTTAGTGGTCTGAACCAATAAAAACGCGCGCCAACTTTGAATAGTCCAATGAACTCTAGCCACGCATGCTTCTTCTCCATGTTATACCTGCAACTAGAACCAAATAGCGGGGGTTTTAAACCCCCACTAATCCTGAAACTGGAAAATAGCGATTAGGCCATACAAGCATATAAAAAGGGCGCGATATGGTTGTTGTGTTCGTATGAAGATCATGAGTTCAATGGTACCAGTCCTATAGCCTAATTTTTCCAGAAGAACAAAGCCCTCTTTCACCGTCTCTGAAACCCTAAAAAGCTCTCATGGTAACTTTGCATATAGGCAATGATAATTCAATTAAATAGTACCAATAGACTCAGAAGGTCCATGTTAGTATAAAACAACAATTAAAATGTATGAAAAATGTCCAGAAATTCAAACACGATTATGCATAATTTTGAAAGAGAAGCAACCCTGTTTTACCGATTCTTGAGGTTAGAGGCTATGGTTTTGATTCAGAAAGCTTCCTTGATGCCTTGGCAAGCTATTGGAATGGTTATTTTGCTTTGAATTGCGCTGGAACTGTGTTTTCAGTTTTGAAGTTTTTTCACAAAAATGCAAAGTGTGTATGAGGGTTGAGGCGCAGCTTGAAGGTTCTAAGCATTAGGGTTGTGTTTGAGTATGTATATGGAACGAATTAGGGTAAGAATTCAAGTCCATTAACCTTTGCATTGATGTTTTTGAGATTTGATTCTCATGGTATCTTTTTCAATCTTTTCCTCATGAAGAACATGCCAATTTGCACAAAATCTTTCCTTTTTTGATGTGCACGAGATCTTGAGTGAATAATGAGGGCATATGCTGCATAAAAGGATTCAAAAACATTTGTTTAGTATTTTTGTCATATTTTATTTAATTAAATGAATTAATGGTGATAAAAATTCAAATAAATAATAAAAAATGATGAAATAAATCCCCTTTGGGTCAAATAGTCGTGCATAGCCTTTGGATAATGATTCTTGGAAGAAAATGTGGCCCATTAGCAATTTTGAGGCATTTGAAGCAAAGTTGACTTTTCAAAATTCCCAAAAATTTCCCAACTTCCACAAGGCATATCTTGCTCAATTTTTAAGCTTTGATCATGTTCTTGGACATTTTGGAAAGGTCTTGAAGTCCTCTAACCAATGACTTTGATCCCATGTCATTTTTATTTACCAATCTCAAGTTATGGTCTTTGACTTAAAGTCCCTTTTTGTTGACTTTTGAAAATGACCTATAATGTTGAAATTGATAACTTTTTGTGAGAGCATGTTTTGGACTTGAAGTGTGAAGAGGAGTTGTAGGAAATGTCTTTCTCTTCAAAATGAGCTTTGGATGGAATTTTTCTGATGAACCATGTGGAAGTTATGCCTTGGTCAAGTTACAGTTGACTTTTTCAACTGTCCAAATATGGAAACTTTTGCATCTTGAGACTTTTTGAGCCATGCCTTGAGAATCATGATCAATCATTGATCAAATGATGTTTGTGGCTTAAAAATAAGATGTTGACCAAAAATTTGAACTTTTGACTGTCAAATGACCATTTTGCCCCTGCAGTTGACTGTTGAGCAATTAGGGTTTTTGACTGTGCAATTTTGTGCTGTGAGTCTTGAAACTTGACATATGGATGCTTGACAATGTTTATAGGCATGTGGGACTTGATTGGACCCTTGGAAACTTCAACTTCTTTTCCAGAATCAAAACCCTAGTTTTTTGACTGTTAGGAGGCCATTGAACTGTGCAACCCTTGAGAGATTGTGAAGCATGCTCTTTGCAAATCTTGAAGAATATGGGAGGGCAAATTTTGGGGTACAACAGTCTCCACCAAAAGACCCGTTAGAATTACATCAGTTCCAAAAGCAACTCCTCTAATAATTACAATGCCTGGACCAGTTCCATATTCGTCAAACAAAACCATACAATGGAATTATGGAGGGGATGTCTACTACCATGGTATCAAGCAGGACTGGCCAGCTGCCGAAGATTCAAGCTCCGAGAAAGTCAACTTCGACATCAGTAATATTGCAGGAACTAGCAAGATTACCCGAAGCGGAAGGATATTCTCTCCAGAAATTGCTCCCCCAAAAGCAGTTTCTGGACCCGTAATCATTCCTGCTGTTGCTCCCTCAAAAGCTGTTCCCGGTCCTACAATCATCTCACCCAATACTCCAACTAACAAATCTATTACAACCCCTATTATCATTCCTACCAACACTCCTGCTGCCAAATTAATCGAGATTCGAGGAAAAGGTGTTCTGGTTAAGTCTGTCAAGACGAAGACACAATCATTGGCTGTCCCTGAGACCTCCCTGAAAGAGATGGAGGAAATTCTGAAGATCATAAAAAGAAGCGACTATGATGTAGTTGAACAACTGGGGAAAACTCCCTCTAAAATTTCCATGCTGGCATTACTACTATGTTCCGAGGCGCATGCAAAAGCCTTGGTAAAATTCCTAAAATCTGCCCATGTACCCCAAGAGGTATCTGCCGATCAGTTTCAAGACTGCGTAGCCAGCTTGACTGCAAATAATGGTCTAGGTTTTTTGGATGCTGATTTAACGCCAAGAGGAAGGAAGTATGATGAGGCATTGCATGTCTCAATTGAATATAGGGGCACAACCTTGGCTCATGTTTTGGTAGACACTGGCTCATCTCTGAATGTATTGCCTAAAAAAGCCCTTGATAAGCTTGACTGTGAGGGATTAACATTGAAGCCGAGTAACATAGTAGTAAGGGCTTTTGACGGCTCGAAAAGGATGGTACATGGGGAGGTAGACATTCCCATAAAAGTTGGAACACAAATTTTTGATTCAATTTTTATGTAATGGATATCCGTCCCTCATATTCCTGCTTGCTAGGCCGACCATGGATTCACAATGCTGGCGTTGTCACTTTTACGTTGCACTAAATGTTGAAATATCTGATTCAAGGGAAGATTATCACCGTTCATGGAGAAGAATAGTATATGATCATCCATCTCAATTCCTTCATATATGTGGAATTAGATGGTGAATTTATTGAAACTCCATTCCAACACTTTGAAGAGGTCCCGCTAGATGTGGTAGTAACCAAGGTTGTTCCCAAGATCATAGAGCCTCCACTCCGGATGTCATCTCTGAAGGATGCCAAAGTAGTGGTAGAAGAAGGTGGGTGCACTATCTGGGGACAACTCCTAGATATCCCATATAAGTCTGACAAGTTTGTCCTGAGTTTCACTTCAAGTGCTCAGAAGGATGTACGCCGCGCTCGTGCCGAAGGACCACCCCTGAAGACCAGCAACCGCGAGGTCAACGCCCTAGAAGATGATGAAGATAGTTGTGACTTGGAGGACTGGATATTCCTAACTGTCAATGGAGGGCTCAGCAACTGGGAGGCTAGAGATTTTGTCCCGGTCACTTTTATCCCACAATAATTTGTCTGTACATTTTGTTGGATCTGTAATATTAAAACAATTAGCACTCTTAAAACCTTGTGTCTTATCCGAGGAACAATGGTCCATTTGTAAGGGTTATTATCTCATTTTCATATGACATCAATGAATCATGGACGTTTTCGCATACAAACTTTTGTGCTCATTGTTTTTCTTTTTTCATTTTTATTTCTTTCAAGGATAGTTATACCCTTACACACACTCACACTCACAATGCAGGTATACATCCATTCGGGATCCCATGGGTAACGATACTTATATGGCCTTTTGTGACTCTGAGAATCTAATCTACCAAGCCGAAGACGAAGGTGAAGAATATTATGAAGTACCAGGAGAACTTGCCAGACTACTATGACAAGAAGAGAGAACCATTCAGCCTCACGAAGAACCCGTGGATACAATCAACCTAGGTACCGAAGAAGACAAAAAAGAGGTCAAGGTGGGTGCCAATCTGGAACCCAGTATCAAGGAGCGTCTGATTCAATTATTACATGATTATGTCGAAGTCTTTGCCTGGTCATATGAAGACATGCCGGGACTTGATGCAGACATTGTGGTACATCGTCTACCTACAAGAGATGATTGTCCGCCAGTAAAGCAAAAGGTTCGCCGCATGAGGCCTGATATGTCAAAAAAGATTAAAGCAGAAGTCATGAAGCAATTCAACATTGGATTCTTGGTTGTCACCTCTTATCCCCAATGGGTTGACAATGTTGTTGCCGTGCCCAAAAAGGATGGCAAAGTGCGAATGTGTGTGGACTACAGAGATTTGAATAGGGCAAGCTCTAAGGATGATTTTCCACTCCCCCACATTGATATTCTAGTTGACAATACGGCACAACACAAAGTTTTTTCTTTCATGGACGGTTTCTCAGGCTACAACCAAATCAAAATGGAACCTGAGGACATGGAGAAAACAACATTTTTAACATAGTGGGGCACATTCTGCTACAAGGTGATGCCATTCAGACTAAAGAATGCTGGGGCAACCTCTCAACGTGCCATGGTAGCTCTATTTCATGACATGATACATCACGAAATAGAGGTCTATGTGGACGATATGATAGCCAAATCTCAAACAGAAGAAGAGCATCTTGATCATTTACAAAAACTGTTTGAGAGACTGAAGAATTACAAGCTGAGGTTGAATCCAAACAAATGCACATTTGGGGTACGGTCCGGTAAACTCCTAGGATTTGTCGTCAGCAACAAAGGTATCGAGGTCGATCCTGCTAAAGTTAAAGCAATACAAGAGATGCCTGCTCCTCTTACTGAGAAGGAAGTCAGAGGATTCTTGGGGCGTTTGAACTACATTGCCAAATTCATCTCTCACCTGACAGCTACTTGTGAACCAATCTTCAAATTATTGAAGAAAGATCAAGTGGTCAAATGGAATGACGAGTGCCAAACTGATTTCGACAAGATCAAAGAATACCTACAAGACCCTCCAATTTTGATGCCACCAGTCGAAGGAAGACCCTTGATCATGTATCTTACTGTTTTAGAAAACTTAATGGGGGTGTGTATTGGGGCAGCATGACGAGTCTGGCCGAAAAGAGCATGCTATTTATTACCTGAGCAAAAAGTTTACCGACTGTGAAACCAAATATTCACTGCTCGAGAAAACTTGCTGCGCTCTGGCATGGGCTGATCGCCGGCTAAGACAGTATATGCTGACTCATACTACTTTGTTGATATCTAAAATGGATCTGATAAAATACATCTTCGAGAAACCTGCTCTCTCCGGGAGAATAGCGAGATGGAAGATGATCCTGGCAGAATATGACATATAGTATAATACCCAGAAAGCAATAAAGGGCAGTGTATTAGCTTATCACCTTTCTTACCAAGCTGTAGAAGACTACCAATCCATGAAGTTCGAATTTCCAGATGAAGACATCATGACGGTAAATAACTGTGAAGAATTCAGGCCATATGACGGACCTGAACAAGGATCCCGATGGACCCTGTTCTTTGATGGGGCATCCAATGCACTTGGCAATGGTATCGGTGCTGTACTAATATCTCCGGAAGGGTGTCATACTCCCTTTACCACAAGACTCTGCTTCAATTGTACAAACAACATGGCGGAATACGAAGCATGCATCTTTGGTCTCAGAGCTTCCATAGACTTGGGGATCAAATCCTTGGATGTATTCGGAGATTCAACTTTGGTTATCAGTCAGATCAAAGGGGAATGGGACACCAAACACCCTAACCTTATCCCTTATAAAGAACATGTTTTGACATTGTTACCACATTTTGAGAAGATTACCTTCTAGCATTTCCCGCGAGAAGCAAATCAGCTAGCAGACGCTCTGGCCATAATGTCATCTATGTTTAAACTTAATTGGGATAAGTAGGCTCCCCAGATCACCATCGAACGAATGGAGGAACCAACACACTGTCACGAGATTAATACTGAAGAAGTAGTGGACCAGCCTTGGTTTCACAAAGTCAAGAAGTATCTCGAGGCTCAAGAATATCCAGAAGGAGCTTCAATCAATGATAAGAAGTTCTTAAGGAGATTCTCTACTAAATTTTTCCTTAGTAACAACATTCTTTACAAACGTAACCGTGATTCTGTGTTACTTCAGTGCGTAAATAAGGTTGAAGCTGAAAGGATCATGGATGAATTGCATGAAGGCACTTTTGGCACCCATTCCAGTGGGCATACGATGGCAAAGGAAATCCTACGGGCAGGCTATTAGTGGTCTACCATGAAAGCAGATTGCTATCAGCACTCTCGAACCTGCCATAAATGCCAAATTTATGCTGACAAGGTGCACGCACCTTCGACTCCTCTGAATTTCTTGACGGCTCCTTGGCCCTTTGCCATGTGGGGAATAGATATGATTGGGGAAATCAAGCCGATGGCCTCTAATGTACACCGCTTCATCCAAGTGTCCATTAACTATTTTACAAAGTGGGTTGAGGCAGCCTCCTTTGCTTCCGTTACCAAGAATGTTGTTGCCCGTTTCATCAAACAAAATCTCATTTGCCGGTATGGTATCCTAGAAAGGATCATCACTAGAAATGGTACAAATCTCAACAACACTATGATCATCGCCTTGTGCGAGCAATACAGGATCCAGTATCACAATTCTTCCCCTTACCGGCCAAAGATGAATGCTGTTGTCGAAGCTGCAAATAAGAACATTAAAAAGATCATACAGAAAATGACAGTCACATATAAAGACTGACATGAGATGCTACCATTCTCTCTCCACGGATATCGCACCACAACTCACTCATCAACCGAGCCAACACCCTATTCTCTAGTTTACGGCATGGAAGCCGTCTTGCCTATTGAGGTTCAGATCCCCTCTCTAAGAATTATAAAGGATGCAGGGCTGAATGAAGAAGATTGGATTCAGACTCGACTTGATCAACTAAACTTGATTGATGAGAAGAGACTTACTGTTGTTTTACATGGTCAAATGTATCAAAAATGGATGATCAAGGCTTTCAACAAAAAGGTCAGACGCCAAGTGTACCAAGTTGGAGATCTGGTGATCAAACGCATCATACTGCCACAAGGTGATCCTAGGGGAAAATGGACTCCTACCTATGAAGGACCATTTGTAATCAAAAACATTTTCTCTAGTGGGGCAATGATCTTGACCACCATGGATGGCGACGACCTGCCGCACCCTGCGAACACAAACATAGTCAAAAGATACTACGCATAAGAGATCCGCTAGGTTGACATATCTAGGCAAAAAAAAGGCATCCCGGCGAACCAAAAAGGTTCGGGCAAAAATTAGGGATAAAACATAAAAACCTGTACACCTGGAAAGTTGAAAACCCGGAAGGGCGACTTGGGCAAAAAGGGTTTCCCGGTGGACTGAAAACCCGAAAGGGCGGTCCAGGCAAAAGTTAGGGAATTAAAGCGTATGACTATGTCCCATGGGATCACTTTGAGGACAACATTTGGCTTCAACTTGTGAACTAGACATTTCCGACCAACTCAATCATCTTCGGACGAGGCAACAAATAGACAAAATGCTCAGAGATACAAAGGCTATAGAAGAATGGGAACCCCATGAGATTATTGCACATAACTATCTTTTCTTTGTATTAAAATTTTCATTTTTTATTACGACGCTGTCTCCTACTAGAATGTTCGTCTCATTTTACAAAAATAGTTACTCAAAGTTAATGCAAAGATATTCCTTTGAAAGTGCAAAACTATATGTTTTTCTTTACTCTCGTGTTTTGTTTACAAAAACTTCCAATGATTCATTGTTGAACATATGCATTTGAACATAATTACTATTTACATAAGGGAAATCTCTCTAAGTTATTTCCATAAATCCCCTACAATTTACAGTTTAATTCTAAGCAGAAATTCATAAACACTTAGACTTCACAACATGAAGACTTACACCCCATATCCTCAACAGTAGTCAGGGATTTATTTTCCCCAATCCAACAGCAATGCAGCAAACTAGCTCACATATGCATACATTGCATCCATATATCATAAACATTGATAACGCGAATGCATTTCATACAACATAACATTGCATATTAGCTAACATTTTATCTTTTTCAGGATAAGGTTAATAGCTACCATTAACAATGTTCAAAGTTTTCAGATACAGTTCAGATATGCTCCAGACACGAATGACATTCTGATACTTAATCAGATTCAACTTTCAGATACAGTTCAGATATGCTCTAGACACGAATGCCATTCTGATACTCATTCAGATTCAACTTTCAGATAAAGTTCATATAAGCTCTAGACACGGATGCCATTCTGATACTCATTCAGATTCAACTTCTCAGATACAGTTCAAATACACTCCAGATACGGATGTCATTCTGATACTCATTCAAATTCAACTCTCAGATATAGTTCAGATACGCTCCAGACACGGATGCCATTCTGATAATCATTCAGATTCAACTTTCAGATTCAGTTCAGATACGGTCCAGACACGGATGTCATCCTGATACTCATTCAAATTCAACCTTTTGATATGGCTCTGATACGCTCCAGACACGGATGCCATTCTAATACTCACCCAAATTCAACTCTCAGACACAGTTCAGATACGCTCCAGACACGGATGCCATTCAGACATTCATTCAAAACTAACTTTCAAATACAGTTCAGATACGCTCCAGACACAGATGCCATTCTGATAATCATTCAAAATTAGCTCCAGACACGGACGCCATTCTGATACTCATTCTTTCAGCTTACAAATTACAATACAAACAATCACTTTTGGATGGCATCTTTAAGCTTGTCTCCTACAGCTTTCTATCATCTCTCCCAAATGGCATCTTTAAGCCCATTTTCTCAACCATCACATCACCGAGTGCAAATTTCTGGGCACTCTAGTGTCCAATCATCTTCCACCTTTGAGTCACGAATGGCAAAACTTATCAATCTAACTCTCCAGGCTTAAGAAGATTGAACAGGGGAAGCTGTTGTACCCCAAAATTTTCCCTCTCACTTATCAAGAATTTGCTCACAAGATCTTCTTGGGCTCAAGACTGCACTAGGGTTTGATCAGCTCAAGACACTTCCTTAGGCACTGATGACCAAAATTAGGGTTTGAGTTTGCACAAGGATTTTTGAACTATCAATGCTTCATATGACTTTCATGGACCATTATGGACCCCCAAGATTACTCATGCCATTATGACCACAATGACTTTTGATCATTATGGACCTAAAAATCAATTGTATTGGGGAAAAAGTCAACTATGGCAAATTTACAGTCAAACATCACAATTATTTTATCCACATCAACATTTTAAACTCATATGTATCATTTGATCAAGTTTGGACCATAATTCCTTAAGAAATTTGATCAAATCTCCAAAAGGGCAAAATGGTCAAAATTAGGGTTTTGACTGGGAAAGGGCTATTTCTGATTTTTGACCTAGAAAATGGTCAATTGGTTTAACACATGATCTCAAGAATCTAATTGCATCATTTTGACCTAATGACATGATTCAAAATATTGCAAATCCATTAGATTGACATATGAATTTTGCAGTCAACTGATCAAAAGTCAACTGTATACTGAAAAGTCAAACTTTGACTTTTTGGTCAAATTCAAGCAGCAAAGATCACAATTCAACAAAAAGTGTCTAAATAGGAAACTTATTCATCAATAAATCAATAAATCAAGATTTCATTTTGAAAAGTCAAAATTTCTAAACTTAGAAATTTTTCTAAGTGTCAAAAATTTCTTATTTTTTCATAACTTTGAGCAATTTTTTCATTATGATGCAAGATGATTCAAAGGAAACTTCCAACATGAAAGTTTTAGATCTCTATGAAATCTACAACTTTTATTCACACAACTTCTCCTAAAATTGCTTGGATCTCAAGTTATAATTTTATGAATACATGCTCATGAACTAAAAAAGACTTAGTGAAATTTTGCCCTAGTTAGGAAGATTTTTGACCTAACTTCATGGCAATTTTTCACATAGTTACAAGGGGAATCTTCAAAATCAATATAAATATAGGTTGTAGAGAACATTGCAAGCTTTCCAAAATGTCCAAGAACTCCTTGATATCATTCTTGAGTAGGGAGAATCGAAGAGATGAAGTTGGGGTTTTGTCACATGAATTATAGGTCATTTTCATGATGAACACAAATGAAAATCAATATTAGGCTGCATAATCTTTGCTTTTCAGACCTCAAACTTGTTTGTCACTCCATAATTAATGGATTAAACAAACTTTTGAGCTATAACCTAAGTGATTTAAGCTTTATCCAATTCACATTGCCATTTTGGGAAGAAAGTTAACAATACCATTCTTGAAAAGCAAGCTTTATGCATAACGTCCACTCTTGAGCCTCTAACTTGTTCCTTCTGATCACACTTCATCTACAAAGTTAGAAGCAAGTGTGTTTAAAGCATAACCACTCTATCTTAGCAAGTACACAAGGCATTGAAACTTGTTTTCTCAAAAAAATCACATGTTTAGCTTAAGGATGCAAATTCAAATTCTGATCAACAACAAGTCTCTAAACTTGTTGCTTATGAATAGAAGCACTATTTGTGAGCTAGGACACAAGCTTGAAGACCCTTAAACTCACTCAAACTCCCTCTAGCCAGAAATTGTCTCAAAACACCATTGTTGTGCAAGTTCTGACTTTACATGCCAAACTCCAAATCCTCTCGTGCGCTCGTTGGCCTTTCACTTCCAAAAGCTTCTAAACATCAAATACAAACCATCCAAAGTCCATTTGCTCAACTGTAACACTTCCATCATCATGTTCCATTTTCAAAAACAGGGGTCTACAACTTGACTTCTCTAGAGCTCCTCATCCACTTTCAGCCCAAGCTAATCATTGCATTAGCTTCCTGGGACCTCAAGGAAGCTAACCTGGTCCTTGCAGAACTTTGAATCAAGCTCATTTGAATTTCACGATTTCCAGTTTTGAGGTATTTTTCTTGAACTTCTATCTCATTACTTAAGCATTGTTAGGCTTGCTTTTGTGAAGATAAAATGTAGACCTCATTGCCACGAAGCTGTATATATCCATAGTTTGCATTTACATGGACTGAGCTTAGAGAATTTTAGAGTTGAAGTTTATGAAATTTTTAGGGTTCAAATTAGGGCCAGAGAAATTCTCATTTATCTTTGACTTTTATCTTTAGTTATTTACATGGTTAGATTCGTGAGGAAGAATGCAACAACTTTCCTTTTGTTATCTTCCATTTTTGTTGAGAAATGAAGAAGTTACAGGTACACCGGCTGGAGGTTGAAGATGAAGTCTTCAAGACTTGATTTGCCTTACATATTTATTGTTTTGTTTATATAAACGGATGTATAGCCACCCCAGTGGTAAAGCGTGCGCCTGTTAACCTATAGGACCTGGGTTCGAGCCCCAGTGGTACCCTTTTTCATTTTTTCATATTTTTTGACATTTCTGATTTGTTTTGTTTGCAGGCGCTGGGCCCTTCGGGCCTGGCTCTTTTTTTTTGTTTTTGCTGATTAACTCCCTGCCTACTTCATACACCCCCTGACCCATTTGTATTTATTTATTTCATTTTTCCTTTTAAATATATTTTATAAAATACTTTAAAAAATCATAAAAAATATAAAAATAGTAGATTTATGTTTTGACATAATTTAAATATTTTTCTCACACAAAAAATTATTTTGATTCATCATACTTTATTTATCTTTACTAATTATCTTGTAAATTAAATTAAAACTAGGTTATTATTTATTTTCTTTTATACCTATTTAAATATATTATTTTAATATAATATAAAAAAGGCCAAAAATATTTTACAAACACCCTATATTATTTTCAAGGCAAAAATACAAAAATAATTTTTTCTCTAAACTTATTTTCTTTTAATCAACTAAATAGAATTAGGGTTTTATTCAAAAATCTTTTATTATTTAACTTCTTTTCTTAATTAGTTTAAGTTAATTTAATTTTGATTAATTATTTTTCTCTAATTAGGTTTAGGTTAAAACCCCATTCATATAAAAATCCAAACAAAAATCATTTCTTTCCATTTGCATTTGTACTTTATATTTATTCATTTCCTTGTACATTTATTCAATTTGGTTGTAATAGATTAATTAGGTTTATATTATTGCAATCCCCATTCACAAATTGTATACCCCCTCCCACAAGTATTGTAATAGCGTAGTAACCTTAAATACCACAGTTTATCGCTTTATATACAAATGCTAGTAATTAGGGTTTGTATGGAAAGAACAAAATCAATCAAATAGAAAAACCTAATTCAAGACAAAATCAAGCATGAAAACAATACACTTGCACACAAGCACCCCTAGGATTACCCCACTTGGTTTCCTTATACAAAATGGCCATATTACGAATGTGAGGTATCTTAGCAAAAATAAGCAAATACAAGATCATAGTCCCTCGATGACGCTATCTAAAATTGCCTTACAAATGCTCTTAGTCCTTCAAAAATAATGCTAAGATACCTTTCAATATTGCTAATCATGGTCATACGATGACCCACGCCCGTCCCGTTTACATCCAAAGATAGGGTTGCTTACCAAATCAATGGTAAGACAACAATGTCAAAGGAAAATAAAATGAACAAGATAGACTTTTGAGTAGGTAGAATGCTCCTAATTACTTGTTCAATTTCAAACAAACATCCTTGCTATTTTCAAAACAAACACCTACACTTTCAAAACATTTTAAAAAACTTGAAAACATTTTCAAAAGATCAACATCTTTGTATACATTCTTACGAACGAGAATCATTACAAAGATTGCCTAAACAATGGCCTCTTTACAAAATACTTTCAAAAACACACAAAGCACGATTTCAATCAAAAGCAAGTGACCTAGCAAGTAAGTAAGAGCCCATGGAAAACCATGGATGAAAAGGGTGCTAATACCTTCCCTTTTCATAATCTACCCCCCGAACTCAAGAAATAATCTCAAAGGTATTTGCTGTGCTTTTTCACCTTTCCTTTTGGATAAAAGAAAAGTCTGTGGCGACTCTTGCTAATCGCAACATTTCTGATCAAACGCAAAACACTCAAGTCAGTTCTCCCACCGTATCACAAAAGGTTATTTGACAGTTGTCGTTCCATTTTACTACTTGATCTTTCTTCAGTAGCTTGAAGATTGGCTCACAAGTAGCAGTCAAATGATAAATGAAATGGGAAATGTAGTTTAGCCATCCTAAGAAACCTCTGACTTCCTTCTCGGTACGAGGAACTGGAATCTCTTGAATGGCTTTAACTTTTGCAGGATCAACCTCAATACCTTTACTGCTGACGACGGAACCCAGGAGTTTACCAGATCTCACCCTAAAGGTGCACTTGTTCGGGTTTAACTTCAGCTTATACTTCCTCACCCTTTCAAACAGTTTATGCAGATGATCAAGATGTTCCTCTTCAGTTTGTGATCTGGCTATCATGTTGTCAATATAGACCTCTATCTCGTGATGAATTATGTCATGAAATAAGGATACCATGGTGCGCTAATAAGTTTCCCCGACGTTCTTCAACCCAAAAGGCATAACCTTGTAACAGAAAGTGCTCCACTGTGTGACGAAGGTAGTTTTCTCCATGTCTTCAGGCGCCATCTTGATCTGATTATAACCCGATAAACCATCCATGAAAGAGAATACCTTGTGCTGAGCAATGTTGTTGACCAAAACATCAATATATGGCAGTGGGAAGTCATCTTTAGGGCTTGCCCTGTTCAAATCCCTGTAATCTGTGCACATACGTACATTTCCATCTTTCTTTGGCACCAGAACCACATTCGCAACCCATTTAGGATATGATCTTACTACTAGGAAACCTGCGTTGAATTGTTTCATGACCCCGACTTTAATCTTTTTTGACATTTCAGGACGCATGCGACGAACCTTTTGCTTAATCGCAGCACAACCTTCTTTCATTGGCAGACAGTGAACTACAATATCAGTATCGAGCCATGAAATGTCTTCGTATGACAAAGCAAATATTTTAACATATTCATACAACATTTGGATTAGCCTGTTCTTGACACTGCTCTCTAAGTTGGCACCGATCTTGACCTCTTTTTTGTCTGTCTTGGTACCCAAATTTACAACTTCGACCGGCTCTTCATGTGGTTGGATATCCATTTCTTCTTGTATTAAGAGTCTGGCAAGTTCTCCAGGTATTTCATAATCTTCCCCACCTTCATCCTCGGCTTGGTAGATCAGATTTTCGAAGTCGTAAGCGGAAATAGCAGAATCATTATCAACAAGATCCAGAGTGGATGAGGATCTGCAATGTGGTGTGTGGATGTGTGTAAGAACACATAGCTATTTAAAAATGAAATAAGATAAAAGAAAGACAAAGATCACAAAATTTTCATGCAAAATTTACAATGTTTTTATTGAATGAACAAATGTATATGAATTATCAACCCTTTAAAAAATGAACCATTGTGCTCCGGGTAAGACACAAGGTTTAAAGTCATTGTTTATTACATAACTAAAAACTTTTAAAAAGCAAATAGGACAAGAATATAGCTATTACTCCTGACTAAAAGAGATAGGGAATAGGTCTTCTGATTTCCAATTATCAAGTCCATCACCAATGGTAGGGAATATCCAACTATTGAAATCACAATCACTATCAGCATCCTCTATGGCGTTGACTTTGTTGTTGCTGATACGAAATAGAGGTCTTTCGGCTCGAGCATGATGTACAACCCTTTGACCTTCTGCAGTAAAGCCCAAACCAAACTTGTCAGATTTATAGGGGATAGCAGGAAGCTGACCCCAAATAGTACTACCACCTTCTTCTATAGTTGCTTTGGCATATTTCAAAGAAGCCATCATGCGCGGAGTTTTGGTGATCTTCGGAATAGCAGAAACATCTTCAACAGCAGCAGGGGAAATCACTTCAAAGGTCTGATATGGAGTCTCGATAAATTCTTCGTCCATATCCACGTATCAAAATGAATTCAAGTGGCTGGCCATGTATTCCTCTTCTCCACAGACAGTAACAACCTTCTCTTTTACAGGATACTTCAATTTCTGGTGTAAGGTGGAGGTGACACCGCCATATGTCCATCACATAGAAAGTGGACTCAAATATCTATGAACCCACTTTGATTGGTATGTCCACCTCTTCATGCACCATTCTTTTGGATTCGTCAAAGGCTCGAACTAATATTTACTGGGCTTCAGCACCACCCCTTCACAATCCATATTATCGAGAGCGCCTTTTGACAGAACATTTAGTGAAGAGCCAATATCAATTAACACATGATCCAATGTATTTCCCCTGCATTCAATGGAGACATACATGGCCCTATTATGATTTCTCCCTTCCAGAGTCAGGTAAGTATCGGAAAATACCAAACAAATATCAGTTGTCAAACTAGCCACGTAGCTTCCAAATTGATCATTCAAAATTTCTTGAGGCACATGAGTAGTCTTCAAGAACTTTACTAAATCTTGCGCATGGGCTTTAGAACACAACAGTAAAGATAGCATGGAAATTTTAGATGCGGTTTCCCCAAGTTGTTCAACAATTTTATAATCACTCCTGCGAATGATCTTCAAAACCTCTTCCAAATCTTATTCAAAGGTATTCTTGACTGTAGCTTCTTTTGGTGCATCCGTCCGGGCAGGCTCTATCATTGGCTCTTTCCCCCAAGCCTTAGCAGCTGTCTTGGTGACTATGACTTGAACGGGTGGAGAGATTTCTGGGTAGAAAATCTTTCCACTTCTGGTAATTTATCTAGTCCCCGTAATATTGACAATGTTGGGATCAGCCTCTTCACCATCTTCGTCTGATAACTCTTATTTAATGTCGTGGTAATGAACGTCAGATCCATAATTCCGTGGAACCGCCTTTTCAAAGGAATATAGGATAGGTCCAGGTGTTGTAATAACCAAAGAAGCAACTTTCAGATTGGTGGTAATCCTTACAGGACCCTTGGAAATGATCCTGAAAGGAGTACCAGATATGACAGACAAATCTTGGCACAAATTTTTAGTAGATGGAACTTTTTCAATCAGAATAATATGTTCATTCATCAGGCGCTGAACACCTTCCTCCAGCAACCCGCAACCATTGGGTTGGACTGCACAACAAAAACATTCTTCAACACAACCCGGAAATAAACCAGCTTGTAACAAATTCTTCTTGATGGTAGAGAGAGGAGTAACCACGTCACTTACAGAGGTAATGTACAACATATCTTCAATAACACTTATATGCCCTTGTCATGCTTGGGCATAGGTGCAGTAATTACGTTCAAAGTCTCTGAAGGATCAAACTCAATTTCCTTATTATCGATCATATCCTGAATCTTGCTCTCCAGGCCCCAACAATTGTTGGTATTGTGCCCAGGACTATTCGAATGATAAGCACACCTCGCGTTTGGATTATACTTTAGAAAGGAGGTGCTGGGATTCTGAGGAGGATCCCGCAGTGAAATGAGTTCAGCCTTCAACAAATGTTGCAATGCCTGAGAGAAAGGCATGCTGATCTTGGTAAACTGCCTCAACAGAGCGTCCGGTATTCGTCGATTACCCTGTTGTTGTTGTTGTTAAATTGGTGCTGGATTAGAGATCAACACCGCTCCCACAGACTGATGGTGGTCACCTTTACTACGACCTTTATAGACAACATTGATTTCTTTTTTACTGTCGAATGGCTTCTTCACAGCATTAGAAGATGTAGCCCTTGTGATCTTCCCACTCTTAATGCCACTTTCCACTCTTTCCCCAGTCAGAATAAACTTTGTAAAACCAGACGACGAGATTCCAATCAACAAATTAAAGAATGGGCATGTCAGAGTACCCATAAATATATCCACTAATTTTGGATCAGTCAAAGGAGGTTGCACCCTTCCAGCTAAATCTCTCCATTTTTGTGCATATTCATTGAACCCGTTATTCGAGCCCATGGATATATTCTGCAGTTGTACTCGAGTAGGTGCCAGGTCATCATTATATTGATACTACTTATAGAAAGCAGCAGCCAAGTCTTCCCATGTGTGAATGTTGCTTCCTTCGAGCTGATAGAAACATTCAAGTTAAGTGTCAGCCAAACTCTCTTGGAAGAAATGGACCCATAAATTCTGGTCATCAGTGTGAGGTTGTATCTTTCGAACATATGATCTCAAATGAAGTTTAGGACAAGAGACCCCATCATATTTAGAAAAGATGGTGACCTTGAACTTATGTGGGATGACCACCCCCAGAACCAGACCTAATTCACCAAAGTCTAATCCAGGCACCTTCTGGATTTCCATAGCCTTGAGCTTGTCTTCCAACTGCTTGTATTTGTCATTTGTAGGAGGATATTGTTCGTCAGAATAGTCTTCATCTTCAGAAACCTGATTGTTCCTTCCTTCAGGCCTGATGCTCCTACCCTCTTCTTCCTGGTTGTCATCTTCCTCAGAGGAGATATCATCCACTTGAACTAGTTGAGCAGGACCTTTGAACCTTCTTCCCATATTGAGGATAATAGTCAGCTTCTTAGTCTTCTTCTTCTTGGCGGCGAGCGCCATCAGACCTTTCTGCCCCTGTGCCATATTCAGAAGAGTTTCTTAAAATTGTGCATGTTGAGCCTGGAGATCCTTAACAGTTTGTTCGAGGGCTATTTTTCTGCTAAAATAAATAGTGAGAAAATGAGAAACCTGTGTGAAAAACCTTTTATGTAATGATGCATGATATGTAAATGCAAATGTTTTCAAGGACCTTAGGAGATTTAAATTTGCTAACCAAGAGGAAACAGAAACAAAGATTTTATTAGTGAATTCAAATTACAATTGCCTTTTAGGCTTACAATGAAAACAATAAAGTCTCAAAGAGACAACAAAATAAACAACTAAAATCTAAGACTCAAGTTTCCCACGGATGCTTCCTTTTTGTGTTGATGTATGCATTAAGACTCTTCTCCTCGTGAATTTGCTTTATGAGCTCCAACACTTTATTTATACTTGCATATAATTGGGTCTCAAAGGTGTCCCGTTCTTCTTTGAGTTGAATCCAGGACTTCTGCAATTCTTCAAGCCCAGTGGGCATGTCTGGATGGAAGATGGTGCGAGAAACGTCTCCTTTGACAACAGGCTCCATGATAACTGGTAATACAACTGGGTATGGCATCATGAGATTTTGAGCGCGAGCTCGTACCCATTTGAGAAAAGGCTCCAGAGGGATATAATTCTTCTGCCCTAAATACTTACTATCAATCTTGCTCACCATGCCCCAAGCATGTATAAACCTCCAACGATAACCATGAGGATCATTTTCGTAATCAAACACAATACCCTGGATAAGTGCGTCAGGAGGACCATTTCTTTGAGCGTAACCAAATTAACATAGAGCCATAGAAGTGTTGTAAGTAATACCTCCCCTAATGCCAAGGAGCAGAACATTAGGGAATTCCCCACATCGGACAATGATAGTGATATCCTCATGAGATCGAGAATACCAGTAAATATATGTATGAGAAAGTGACATTATTATTTGCGACCATATCAAACCTTGTTCATTCTTCATTACCGAACGAGGAAGGTGCAAAATAAACCACCCGGATAGCAGAGATATACAACACATAAGAGTTCCTCGCCTCTTCATAGTACGAGTGTGAAGAGAATGCAGAATGTCTCTGAGAAAGGTAGGAACGGGATTATGAGCAAGGAAACTTTTGACAGTGTTCACATCTACGAGTTGGTTTGGAATAGGGAATAGTACCAACCCATAAATTAGAAGAGCCAATATTTCCTCAAAAGCCTGAAAACTCATAGCATCTAGGAATAGTTGAGCCTTCTCAATCATAAATTTATCCAGAAAACCTTTGACTCCACTTCTCATTTCCCAGTTAGATACAATGTCAGACTGTTTCAGATGTAAGACTGCTGCAATAACTTCTGGCTTCAGAGCTTCTTCTAAACTGGTGAAGGGTATCTGATCAATAACAGGTACTCCCAGTTGTAATACGGTGGGAGAACTGACTTGGTGTTTTGCGTTTGATCACAAATCTTGCAGATAGCAAGAGTCGCCACCGCTTTTCTTTCATCCAATAAAGGAAAGGGTGAAAAGAACAGGAAAGAACTTTTGAGAATTTTTCTTGAATTCGAGGGGGTAGGTTATGAAAAGGGAAGGTGTTAGCCCCCTGTTCATCTGTATTTATCTACGGGCTCTTAATTGCTTGATCACTTTGAAATGCTTTGTGTTTGTGGATGTTTGAAAATGTTTGAAGGTATTTTGAAAATGGTAATTTTGTAATGATTCTCGTATCATTGAGAATGTATTTAAAATGTTTATTTTGGAAATATTTTGAAAACGCCTTAGTGCGGAAATTCTGAAATGATTCTCGTATCATTGAGAATATATACAAAAAAATTTTGTCGTACCCCAAAATTTTCCCTCTCATTTATCAAGATTTTCCTTACAAGACTTCTTGGGCTCAAGACAGGATTAGGGTTTGCTCAGCTCAAGACCTCACCTTGCACTGATAAGCCTGAAATTAGGGTTTGAGTTTGCACAAGGATTTTTGTACCATCAATGCTTCATGTGACTTTCATACATCATGTTGGACCTCTAATATTGCCCATGTCAAGTTTCAAACCTTGAATCACATTTTTGACCAGTCAATTGGACAGTTGACCTAAAAATCAGCTGTATGGGGGAAAAAGTCAACCATGGCCAATTTACAGTCAAACTTCATAATTTTTGATCCCCAACGACATTCTAGTCTACTATGTACCATTTGATCAAGTTTGGACCACAACTCCTCAAGAAATTTGATCAAATCATCAAAAGGGCAAAATGGTCAAAATTAGGGTTTTGACTGAGAAAGGGAAATTTCTTATTTTTGACCTAGCCAATGACCAATTGGGTTCAAGCATGATTTCAAGGACTCAATACCATCATCTTGACCTAATCACATAGTTCAAAAGATCTCAAATGCATAGGATTGACAGATGAATTTTGCAGTCAACTGATCAAAAGTCAACTGTACACTGAAAAGTCAAACTTTGACTTTTTGGTCAAAAACAAGTGCCAAGGGTCATAATTCATCAAGATATGTCAAAATATGAAACTTGTTGACCAAGGAAATCAATTTTGCAAATTAGGGTTTCAATTTGAAAATTTTTCATAACTTAGAAAATTTCTAAGTATGGAAAATTTCTTATTTTTTCCCAACTTTCCACAACTTTTTCACCATGATGCAATTGGATTCAAAGAAAACTTCCAACATGAAAGTTGTATTCCTCCATGAAATATACAACTTTGATTCACAAAGTTTTCCCAAAAGATTCTTGGATCTCAAGATATGAATTTGTGAATAGGGGTCCATAAACTTTTTAACTTAGTGAAAATTTGCCCTAATTTAGGTAAGTTTTTTACCTAACTTTATGGGAATTTTTCACCTAGTTACAAGAGGTATCTAAAAATTCATTTCAAATATGTATTGTAGAGAATGTTACAAGCTTTCCAAAATGTCCAAGAACTCTCCAAGATCATTTGTGGTTAGGGAGAATCGAAGAAGAGAAAATGGAAATTTGTCACTTTTGTTCAAGCCATTTTTACAATGCTTCAAGTTGCAAATCAGTTTCAAGCATGCTTGTACCTTGCATTACAGGTCATAATCCATTCTACACTCCATATGTAAATGCAAACTCATTGGATAATGGCTTTGTTTTGACTTTTGAAGCATTGCACAATGAATTAATCCAAAAATGGCATAAAGTTCACAATACTACTTTGATAAAGCAAGCCTTTTTGCAACTTTGCATTTCTTGAGCCATGGACCTGATCTTTTATTGCAAGTAAGATCCACAAACATCAGGAAAAGTACACCAACCCTCTGCAGTCCACAAGCTAGCCTGTACAGGCCTTGGGCATGGTCACTTCAACTTTTCTTCAAAAGCAAGCAAACTTGCAAAAGTCAAGTGAACTTGTCCATCTGATAAAGGCAAGGTTTGGCTTCATTTAAAACGTTCTCAGAAACTTGTTGCAAGCAGAATACACAAATTCACAACATTCAAAACACTCTCAAACACAAAAAACCCAAGTTCCTGCCCAAACAGGGCATCTTCTGGAGAACCTTTGCCAAATCAATATTGGCTCGTGCGTTTTGCTTTGAAACACTTCAAATACTTTACATACATCCTACCTAAACTATCCAGGCCCTTGTCTTACAACTGTGTGCCCTGTTTCAAGCTTCACCATTTTCATTTTTGAAGGTTGCAGGTTGACTTCTACATGAAGTTTCAAGTATCCTCAAGGCAAGCTGAGCATTGGGATAGCTTGAGGGAACTTCAAGGAAGCTCACATGATCTTCAGGCCTCACTCAAAGTTCCCACATTGCCATATCCAAACTCAACTGAACCAGGTATTTTTCAAAGTTCTATCTCTCTATTTAGGAATCCTTAGGCTTTGATTTGTGAAGTAAAAATGTAGTCCTTAACTTGTTGAAGCTGTACATATGCATACTTTCCATTTATATTAACTGAGCTAAGAGTATTTGGTTGTTGAACATGCTGAAAAAACTAGGTCAAAAATTAGGGCCATTAAAATTATCCCTGATCTTTGAGAGTTAGGTCATGAATTTTATATCATTGGAATCGTGAGTTCATAAGCTACATTTTTTGTGTTATGAGTTTTTGATTTTATGCAAGCTAGAGCAAGATACAAGTTTATACACAGATGCGCGCGTTTTTGGAGAAGCTGGAGGACAAGGATGAAGTCTTGGGCCTGGCGCGCCTTGGGCCTGTTTGTCCTACTTTCCACACCCCCCTAACTGCTATTTGCACCCTCTTGGCCTATTTTTTATATTTTGCATATTTTTCATTTCTTTTATGTTTATTGACTTTAATATTTTTTTTCTGAACATTAAAAAATCAAAAAAATATTTTCTTAATTTTTTGCAATTTTTTTTTATTTTTATTATTTTTTCCATATATAAAATAGTTTTATTTTAATAAATGGAAATCATTTTCTTAAAATAATTTGTAAATAATAAAAGAATACTATCCATTTTTATTTTACACATAAAATATTATTTCCACATATATTTTAATTTTTAATATTTGTAAATATTTTTATTTATTTATTTCTTGTACATAAATGAATAAAATAAATGATATAGAACATATTTTCTTTTAAATAAAAAATTAGGGTTTTCCCTTTCAAAAATAATAATATTATTTTTTCTTATTTTTAGGACTTAAATAATTTATTTTTCTCATACATAAAACAATTACAAAACATTTTTGCATAAATACATATTATTGCATATCTAAATAATTGTTTATTTATTTATTTGTACAATAAATTCAATTGGGTTGTAATAGTGAATTAGGGTTTTATTTTGAGCAATATCCCCCATTCAAAACTTGTATTCCCCCTCCCATAATATTGTTGTAATAGCTTAGATTTACTTTACGCAATTTATCGCATTATATACATGTTTAGTAAATTAGGGTTTGTATGATAAGACAAAATCAAAAAAATAGCATGACCTAATACAAGACAAAAATGCATGTAAAATAACAACACATTGCACACAAGAACCTCTAGAGTTTTACCCACTTGGTTGCCTTAACAAAATGGCCATGGTATGCATGCTAGGTATCTTGGCAAAATCAAACAAAACAAAAGATCATAGTCCCTCAATGACGCTAGACAAGGTTGCCTAAAAACAAATGATCTTGGTCCCTCAAACTTGCTAAAGATACTTGGCAATATTTCTATCATGGTCATACGATGACCCACGCCCGTCCCGTTTAACATCCAAAGATAGGATTGTCTACCAAAACAATGGTAGGTCAACAATATCAAAGGAATAAAAATGTACAAGAAAGACTTTTGAGTAAGTAGATAAGCTTCTAGTTACTTGATCAATTTGCAAACAATCCTTGTTATTTTCAAAAACAAACACTCACACATTTCCAAACAACTTTCAAAACATTGAAACATTTTTCAAAAGACAAACATCTTTGTATACATTCTTACGAACGAGAATCATTACAAAGATTGCCTAAACGATGGCCTCTTTTCAAAATACTTTCAAAACCACACAACGCACCATTTCAAACAATTTCAAAAGCAAAGCAAGTGATCTAAACAAGTAATTAAGAGCCCATGGAAAACCATGAATGAAAAGGGTGCTAGCACCTTCCCTTTTCATAATCTACCCCCCGAACTCAAGAAAACATCTCAAAGGTATTTCCTGTGCTTTTTTACCTTTCCTTTTGGATAAAATAAAAGTCGGTGGCGACTCTTGCTAAACCGCAACATTTGCGAACACAAAGGCAAAACCTTAAGTCAGTTCTCCCACTGCATCACAGTTTTGTTTTGATAATATTTGTAAAAAGGGAGTGTTTGGAAAGATGTTTGTTTTTGAAAATTGTTTTGAAAGTGTGAGGTGTGAAAATGGTTTTAGTTTGTGTGCAAGCAATTACGAGTAATCTACCTACTCAAAAAATTCTTCGTTCTTTTTCTCCTCCTTTAGATAGTGATTGGTTACCATTGGTTGGTAAAGAGCCATATCATTGGATATGAGGGACAAGTGTGAGTCATCCTACAGTCATAGAAGGCAACTTGTAAGATGTCTTAGCAATTGTTGTAAGGGACTAAGATCTTTTACTGAAGGAAATTTTTGAAGGGTCATCGAGGGACTACGATCTTTTAATTGAGGGTCTTTTCTAAAACATCTCATATTCGAGGGACATGAATGTTTTTATCCGGGGAAACAAGTGTGTGTTACCCTAGAGGTGCATATGTGCAAAGTGTTTGGTTTAAAGTATTTTATCTTTGGATTAGGGTTTTGCTAAGCTTGATTTTAAGTCTTGTCATGCAAGCCCTAATTACTAACAATAATAAGGAAAACAATAAATCATGGAATTTAAATGTCCTACGCTATTACAATGCTTTGAAAATGGGGGGTACAAGTTTGTGAATAGGGGGAGGAAAGCAATAAAGCCCTAATTATCTATTACAAATCATATACACGAATAATGATAAAATGGACAAAACGTAAGAGGAGGAAATAATTTATTTTTAGGGTTTTTTGATAGAGAAAAAGGTTTGAGAGTGAACCTAATTTAAACTAATTAATTAATTACAAGAAAAGTTAATTAATTTTAACAAAAACCTAAAATCTAAGTTAATTAAAATTAAGAAGAAGAATAAAACCTAAGTCTAATAATTTTGTTTATAAAATGAATTGAGTATTAATGTTAATATTAATTTGTAAAAAGAAATAATAAAATTAAATTTAATAAAATAAAATAAAATATTTACATTAAAATATTTTTAATTAAATTATTTAAGAAAATAAATAAAGAGATAAAGAAAATATAAACAATTGTGAAAAACATTGGGCTTGGGGGTTAAAAAGTGAAATATGGGTTGAAAAGAAAAATGGGGCGTTGGGCCCAAATATATTTTTTTGGTTTAAGTCAGAAACAAAATTGAAAAAAATGAAAATGGGCTTGTGTTTTAGTAAAATAGGGGGTGTTGGGAAGAAATTCAATCAAAGGCCCAAAAACAAAGTCCAACGCTTGCTGATCTAGTGTGATTGATTTGAGAGGGTGCACCATGGGCTTTCCATTATGGAGCACTGGATTTGAATTGTTGTACATCCAATGGTGTTGATGTGAGGCTCATGATAGGCGCCTTGTACATGATTGCATTGAATCTGAAATACATAAATGTGAAACAAATAAAAGGGTAGCACTGGGACTCGAACCCAGGTCCCTATTGATCAATGTTGTACGCGTGCTTCCTCTGCCACTGGGGTGGCTGTTTCATCCGTTAATAATACAAGTTGCAATAAATTTAACATAAATTCATTTCCGATGGCACTTCATCCCTAACCTCACGCCAGAAGCCATTGTCAACATTTTTGAAATTTCAAGCTTGCTCATTTCTCAACCATTTTCAAAAATGTAAACATGAAAGTTATTCCATTTTCACCACGAATTCAACCATATAAATAACTAAAGCTATAAATCAAATATGAGCATGAATTTTGTTTGGTACCAAATAAAACCTAGTTTTTTCATAAAGTTCAACTTCATAATTCACATCACTCAGGCAACATAAATGAAAACTAAAGGCATGGTTAGCTTCAGGGCAATGATGTCTACATTTTTCATTCACAAAGTAACCATTAATGATGCTTGTAGAGAGAGTTCAAAGTTGAGAAAACTTACCTCAAAACTGGATAGCGTGTATGGAGTTTGAGCACCCCTGGAAGTGTGGTGATAATCTGGATAGCTTCACTGGACTCCTAGGAAACTAATGCAACTCTTACTTTATGCTAAAAGTGCCCGAATCGTACTAGAGATGTCAAGTTGTAGGTTTGAATATTTAGAAATAGAGGATGGTGTAAATGAAGTTACAGTTGTATAACAAGGGTGGGGATGAGTTGTATATGATGTATGGAAGCTTTGTGATTTACTTAGAGTGAAAACACACGAGGGAATTAGGAGTTTGGTATTCAAAGTCAGAAATGACAAGTTATGGAATTTTTTGTACAAATTCTAGTTTGAGGGAGTATGAGAGAGTTTCAAGGCTTGTCAACTCGTGTGTTATCTTGAAAATATCTTCTTTATTTATAGGCAAGAGGCTTGAAAATATGTGACTTTATTTTGAAGCAATTTTGAAACATCTTGTTCCAATGCATAGTACAAAGGCTCCTAGGGTGGTTAATAGGTTGTATATGGTTGCTTCTTCACTTTACAATGGAGTGTGATCAGAAGGAACAAGTGCACAGCTCAAGCAGTTGACATTGTGATTAAAGTTGGCTTTATTAAAATGGAAGTGATACCTTTGTGCCAAAAATGGATTAACCACTTGGACAATGACTCAATTGCTTGGACAATGGCTCAATCTGTTGTGTAAACAATTAATTATGGAGTGATTTGCAAGTTAGAAGCCTGCAAAGCAAGATTTATGCAGCATGACTTGAGATTTGATCAAGTGTTCTTCATGAAAATGGCCTATAATTCAAGAATGGATGTCCAACTTCTTCTCTTCGATTCTCCTAGCTCAAGCATGATCTCTTCAAGTTCTTGGATGTGATAGTGGCAGAACCGACTGTTATACTGGTTTGCGTTTTTTGTTCGCAAATGTCACGGTAAGCAAGAGTCACCACCGACCTTTATTTCATCCAACAAAGGAAAAGGAAAAAGAACAAAAAAAACCTTTTTTCGAGATGTTTTTGAGTACGGGGGGTAGATTATAGAAAGGGAAGGTGTTAGCACCCTTTTTATCCGTGGTTTTCCATGGGCTCTTAGGTACTTGCTCATTATGCAATTGCTTGTGTGCATTTTGAAAAGTTTTTGTTTAACTTCGTGGTAACCCTTGTGTCTGTCCTCAAGAGTGTGACGAAGTTTCTTTTGAAAACTATTTTGAAAGTGTTTGTGTGAAAGAGTTTTTGTTGTTTTAAGCAAGTACTTAAGAGTTTCTACCTACTCGAAAAAGACTGTTCATTTTCTCGTTTTTTTTAGACAGCGCTATCCTACTATTAAGGAGTAGGTAACCCCATCATTGGAGTTTAAGGGACATTCGAAGGGGTAATTACGGTGACAAAAGCAATGGTTAGGAAACCTTAGTAATTATCCTAAAGTCCTAAAGATCTTTCTGAGACAACATTCAAATGGGTCATTTTTGATCTTTTGGGACTAGAGGACAATCACTAAAACTCACTATACTTCATGACCGTCTACCGAAGGCAACTGAAGTGGGACAAACCCTAGGAGTGAGCATGTGAAAGTGGGTATTTTCCAGTTTATTTATCTTTGCATAATTAGCGTTTTCTACCTTTTTAATTTCATTTGTCTTTTGCACACAATCCTACTATCAATCATCTAGCAGTTAATAATAGCGGAAAGTAAAGTGCGAGAATAAAAACCTAGCTATTACAAGGCTTTGGGGAGGGGGTTACATAGTCAAAATATGGGAAAAATAATAAGTAAAAACATTAATAAAACCTAATTAAAAAACTATTACAACCCTTGGCAGTTACAATAATTGGAAAAATAAATAAATAAAACGCGCGCGAGGAGGAACACAGGAATTAAATATCCTAATGAATCTAATTAATTAAAGGAAATATTTTTGTATTTTTTTATTGAAAAAAAGTTGAAATTTGCAAGTTAAACCTAATTTTCTAATTAATTTTATTTTAACCAAATAATCAATGTTGAAATAATTAAAATAATTAATTTTCAAAAATTAATTTTAATTGTAAAAACCCTAATTCTATTTTTGTAATTTTTTGATTTAATAAAAATGATTTTGTTTTGTAAAAATAATTAACAAATAATTAAAACAAAAGAAATTAATAAAAGAAATAAATTGGGCCTGTTACTATTGTTAACAATCTCAGGGTGTGAAGCTGAATTGTTAAGCCAAGAATAATAGGCCCAAGATCTGCGTGAGATCTGGTGTTATCACGTTTGGAAAGTTCACCACGGGGCTGCAAATCAGGAGCGGTGGATCTATATATAATGAGATCTTGCGGTATGGATCTTGGGTGCATGATAGGCGCGCATGGGTCCAGAGCATGGGATCTGGGACAAAGAAATTAGAAAATATGAGATTCTGGGATCGAACCCAGAACCTTTTGGTTCACCGCCTACGCCTTTTCCATCTGTGCTGGGATGGTTAGTTGTTAATATAATAATCAAATAACACATAATGGAAAAAAATGCATTATGCCCAGAAAACGCGCCAAGATTCAAACTGGCCAGTGGGAGTTAGCCATGTAATCATCTTCCTCCTCAGAATTGTCGTTTTAGGCCTAAACTTTTACCTACGGACGTTGTCTGTAGCTATAACCTTGTGTCGTTCAAAAATCAAATACAGGCAATATAAATTCTAATGGAGACTATAAATCAATTGGGCTTGAAGCCCTGTACACCATGATACCCGTGTTTGGCGCTAATTTTGCCTGTGTGGAGAGTCCCCAAAACGAGTTTAGAAACCCTAAGAATGGCAAATTACGACTCTTGTACCTAAAACTCAATCAAACAATACAGAGAGCATCGCAGCCTCATGATAAACAAGAATACATGGTTAATTTTCATTGGAAACGCATGTATGCACGTAATCAAAAATAAATAAAAAGTTAGAAAACTGAATCCTGTATCTTACAATTCTGGATGTTTTGTGATTTGAGAATGATTGGAATAACTTCAGAACACGCCCATGAACAAATTGCTAACTTTGAAATTGCTTGAATTGGTCTGTAGAGAAATATCCAATCTGCACTTTTCTTTGAAAATTTGGAATTTTGTTTGACTATTTGAGGCAGGTTGCGCGTCTGAAATCTCTCTCTTTAGGGTTCACAGTGATCTTATATATGTATGTGAATCAACTAGGTTAATAGTTTTGGCAAGAATCTAAAGATATGAATGTATTTCAAATCTCTTCAAATCTTTCAAAATTTGGAGATTTCCTCCCTTCTATGGCTTGATGCGATTTGCTCTTCATTAGACAGTTCATGAGATATTCAATCAATGCCAAAACAAATCTTGTCCTATTTATTTTTTATTTAATTTGAATTTTAAATAAATAAAATCAAAATAAATTAAATAAACAAGTAAGTGAGACATGGGGTGATTCATGGGTCGTGGACCAGGCTAGGAGTAAGATGCAAGCATAAAAAGTTGGGCCCATTTGAAGAAAAATGCATTTTCGGAATGGTTGACTTTGTGCAAATTTCCAAAAATGGCCAACTTTGACAATGCACATCTCTCTCAATTTTGACCCTAAGAGGGTGTTCTTGGACTTTTTGGAAAGCTTAGGATGTCCCCTAAACAACCCTTTTGGTTTCATCTCAATTGGATCTTCCATGTTCATATAAGAAGCTTTGAACCAAAAGATGTTTTTGTTTGACTTTTTGAACTGACCTATAATGTCTGAATTTATATCTCTTCATGAATGAATTTTTTGAACTTGATGGCTGAAGATGAGTTGTAGGTAATTGAATCCTCTTCAAAATGAGCCCTGGGTGTAAAATTTCTGATAAATTATGAGAAATTTATGCCTAGTCAAAGTTTGGTTGACTTTTCCTATATGAACCCTAATTTAGCAACTTTTGAGTTTTGATGAATTTGGAGCATTCCTTGAGTAATCATGATCAACCCTTGATCAAATGATGGAAGTTACTTCAAAATGTTGATGTTGACCAAAAATCTTGAAGTTTGACTGCATGAGGGTCACAGTTGACTTTTGACCTAGTACAATTGATTTTTAGGCATTTGAGCAGTTAATTGAGCAAACTTCTTGTGCAAGGCATGAAACTTGACATGGATGGTCTTGAGAACATATTAGTACCATGGAAAATATTTGAGACCTTTGGAGTTCACATATCTTGATGAAAGTGGAAACCCTGGTTGAAGGTTCGTTGCCTTAGGAGAGAATTTGTCTAGCTAATTCTTGGGCATCCTTGAGCAATTGAGAACCTCTAGGAGTATGTTTTGAGTAAAATGAGAGGGCAAATTTTGGGGTACAACAACTGCCCCTGTTCAGTATTCTTATACTTGAGGGTGTAGATTGGCTTGTTTTCCTTTCGTGATCTGAAGGTGGAAGATGATTGAACACTAGAGTGCCCAGAAATTTGCACTCACATGAAGTGAGTGTCAGTCGATAATATCGAGAATGGGCTTACAGATTCCATTTGGAAGGCGATGGAGAGTCATCAGAGATGGGCTTAAAGATGCCATCCAGAAAAGATATCGGTCGCATAAGAGATTCTTTTGCGAGAATTCCTGTAACTTCCGTTGAGGAGAACTTCACCGGGGAAGGTTGATTTATGTCCTTGGAAATAGAGGCTAGGAGCTTCGGTTGTACGCTACTCTACTATGGAGTTAACTCTTAATTTAGGAGGTGGAAGTAAATTGCATGTCTGGTCAGGGTCCAGGCTGCACAACGACTTACTGGGGAAATATGAAATCGACCGTAACTGGTCGGGTTCAGGTTTTACAGTGTTGTAAACTGTTGTTTGGAGATAAGAGAGAAGGAACCTGGGATAGTAGGGTTGCTTCGAAATGAAATCCAGGGTAATAGGGCTATGAGAAGGAACCTGGGTCGTAGGGTTACTTCGAAATGAAAGCTTGTATAATAGGGCTATGAGAAGGAACCTGGGTCATAGGGTTACTTCGAAATGAAAGCTTGGACAGTAGGGCCATGAGAAGGAACCTGGTGTTGTACCCCAAAATTTTCCCTCTCACTTATCAAGAATTTTCTCACAAGATCTCCTTGGGCTCAAGATTGTACTAGGGTTAATCAGTTCAAGACACCTCCTTAAGCACTGATGACCAAAATTAGGGTTTGAGATTGCACAAGGATATTTTAACTTTAAATGCTTCATATGACTTTAATGGATCATTATAGACCTCCAAGATTACTCATGTCAAGTTTCAAGCCTTGGATCACACTTTTGCTCAGTCAATTGAGCAGTTGACCTAAAAATCAACTGTATTGGGGAAAAGTCAATTACGGCCATTTTACAGTCAAACTTCATAATTTTTGATCCACGTCAACAATTTAAACTCATATGTATCAATTGATCAAGTTTGGACCATAACTCCTCAAGAAATTTGATCAAATCTCCTAAAGGGCAAAATGGTCAAAATTAGGGTTTTGATTGGGAAAAGGCAATTTCTGATTTTTGAGCTAGAAAATGATCAATTAGTTTAAGGCATGATCTCAAGAGTCCAATTGCATCATTTTGACCTAATGACATGGCTCAAAACATTGCAAGTCCAATAGATTGACAGATGAATTTTTCAGTCAACTGGTCAAAAGTCAACTGTATACTGAAAAGTCAAAGTTTGACTTTTTGGTCAAATTCAAATGCCAAAGATCACAATTCATCAAAACATGTCAAAATATGAAACTTATTCATCAATAAATCCAAAATTCAAAATTTCATTTTGAAAAGTAAAAATTTCTAAACTTGGAAATTTTTCTAAGTGTTGGAAATTTCATATTTTTTCATAACTTTGAGCAAAATTTTCACCATGATACAAGATGATTCAGGAGAAACTTCCAACATGAAAGTTGTAGATCTCCATGAAATATACAACTTTTATTTACGCAACTCCTTCCAAAAGTGATTTGATCTCAAGTTATAATTTTAAGAATACATGGTCATGAAACAAAACACTTAGTGAAATTTTTGCCCTAATTTGGTCAGGATTTTGACCCAACTTCATGGCACTTTTTCATATAGTTCCAAGTGGAATTTTCAAAATCAATTCAAAGATGGGTTTTATATCACATTACAAGATTTCCAAAATGTCTAATAACTCCTCGAGATCATTCTTGAGTTGGGAGAATCGAAGAGATGAAGTTAGGGTTTTATCACTTGAATTACAAGGCATTTTATGATGAACAAAATTCAAATTCAAAGTTATGTTGCATAAACTCTACTTTGCGGGCCTAAAACTTGTTATGCACTCCATAATTAATTTCTTGCATACTGTTAGAGGTCTCATTTCAAGCATTTAATGCAAGGCCATTCTTTATATCCATTTTGGGAAGAAAGTGCACATTGCCATTTTGATAAAGTGACTTTTTGCACAAAACTTGTTCTTGAGCCTTGAACTTGTTCTCTTCTGATCATACAAGTCCTATAACTCATAATAAACTTGTTATAAACTTACAATCACTCATCCCATGCATGTACCTCCTCTTGAAACTTGTTTTCCCATTTTTCTTGAAAATCAAGTAACCTAGCAATTAGCTGACAACTTGTACTTCTGATTACCCAAAGCTCTCAAACACTTTTTCTTATACATACACAAACCATTTTCCATAAATCCCATGCATGCTTGACCCCTAAAAACACCAAGAGCTCAGAATCACATCTCATACCTCCATTTTCACATAAACTGACCAAAAACTTGAAACTCACAACTCCCTCGTGCGTTTTCAAGCCTCTTTGTTCCTAAAGCTTCTAAACATCATTTAGAACTAATCCCACGCCATGTTACAAGACTGTAACACCATTAACACCATCCTCCATTTTCAAAAACAGAGCTTTGCACTTGGACTTCTCCAGAACTCCTCAGGTACTTTCAGCTCAAGCTAAGCATCCCATTAGCTTCCTAGGGAATTGAGGAAGCTAACCCAATCATTGGAACTCACTAAAAGCTTCTCAAACTCCAAACCCGATACCCTATTGCAAGGTAAGTTTTCTAACTTTGGAACTTTTCATACATGCATCATCAATGATTTATTTGTGAATGAAACATGTAGATATCATTGCCCTAAAGCTAACCATGTCCATAGTTTCCATTAATTTTGCTTGAGCTTAGAGAATTTAAGTTTGAATTCTCTTATATTTTTAGGGTTCAGATTAGGGCCATTGAAAATTCATGTTTGTCTTTGATCTGTAGTTTTAATGCTTTACATTTCTGAAATCGTGAGCAAATTTGCTACAAGTTTCATGTTTACAGTTTTCATTTTTTTTTTAGGATTGTTTGAGTTACAGAGTTTCTGGCTGGGCGTGAGGTTGAAGATGAAGTTGTCAGGAACATGTTTACCATATGCATTTATTGTTTGATTTATATAAACATATGTATAGCCACCCAGTAGTAGAAGCGCGCCCCTGTAACCAGAGGGACCTGGGTTTGAGCCCCAGTGATACCCTTTTGATTTTTATTCACATTTTTACATTTTCTGACTTTCCTTTTTGTAGGTGCTAGGCCTTCCTTTGGGCCTATATGTTTTTTTCTTGTTGCTGACTCCCCTGCTGGCCTCTCACACCCCTGGACGAGTTTTATTTTTATTTTTCTTATTTTTTATTTATTTGTTTTCTTAAATATTTTTCTAATATTAAAAAATCATAAAAAATATAAAAATAGTAGATTTATATTTTGACATAATTTATTTATTTTTTCTCACAAAAATTATTTTATTTAATTAATACTTTATTTATGTTACTAATTATCTTTGTAAATTTAATTAAAAATAAGTTTTAGTTATTTTCTTTTACACCATTTGAATATATTATTCTAAAATATAAAAAGACCAAAAATATTTTATAATACTATAATTTATTTTCAAGACAAAAATACCAAAAATACTTTTCTTAAACTTAATTTCTTTTTAATCAATTAGTAAGATTTAGGGTTTTATTTAAAATCTTTTCTTAGTAAATTTAGGTTTTACTTTTAATTAATTATTTTTCCCTTTAATTAATTAAGTTAAAATCAAAACCCATTTTCTCTAAAAAAATCCAAACAAATATCCATTTTCTTCACATTTGCATTCTTGTATATTTATTCATTTTGTACATTATATTCATTTAATTTCTTGTACATTTGTACCAATTCAATATGGTTGTAATAGACTAATTAGGTTTATTTTCTTGCAATCCCAATTTATAATTTGTACTCTCCCCTCCCACAAATATTGTAATAGCGTAGTAACTTTAAATTCCACAATTTATCGCTTTATATACAATTGCTAGTAATTAGGGTTTGTATGGAAAGACTAAAACCAATCAAATAGAAAACCCTAATCAAAGACAAAATCAAGCATGAAAATAATACACTTTCACACAAGCATCCCCTAGGGTAAATCCACTTGGTTGCCTTACAAAATGGCCATATTACGCATGTGAGGTATCTTAGCAAAAACAAGCAAAATACAAGATCATAGTCCCTCGATGACGCTATCTATGATGCCTTTCAAATAATCTTAGTCCCTAAAAGAGAATGCTAAGATACCTTGCAACATTGCTAATCATGGTTATACGATGACCCACGCCCGTCCCGTTTACATCCAAAGATAGGGTTACTTACCAAATAAATGGTAAGATAACAATGTCAAAGGAAAAGAAAATGAACAAGAAAGACTTTTGAGTAGGTAGAATGCTCCTAATTACTTGCTCAATTTCAAAACATCCTTGCTATTTTCAAAACAAACACCTACACTTTCAAAACCTCTTACAAACTTGAAAACATTTTCAAAATATCAAACATCTTTGTATACATTCTTACGAACAAGAATCATTACAAAGATTTCCTAAATGATGGCCTCTTTACAAAATACTTTCAAAAACCATACAAAGCACAATTTCAAACAAAAGCAAGTGATCTAGCAAGTAACTAAGAGCCCATGGAAAACCATGGATGAAAAGGGTGCTAATACCTTCCCTTTTTATAATCTACCTCCCGAACTCAAGAAAACATCTCAAAGGTCTTTCTTGTGCTTTTTCACCTTTCCTTTTGGATAAAAGAAAAGTCGATGGTGACTCTTGCTAACCGCAACATTTGCAATCAAATGCAAAACCTTCAAGTCAGTTCTCTCACCGTATCACAGAACTGGCAACTCTGCTGGGGGAAAATTCTAAAAGTGGGGTTACCTTAGGGTTAGATCACATTTACTTGCTTTCATTGTTTGACTTGTTTGCTTTAATTATGGTTCTTTGTTTGGGTTTTAATCCTTTACCCAGATTTGGGATACCTTATAGGTAAGTAGAAATACATTGTGGAAACTGTGCGGGTTATACCGACATGGTCTAAGCAATAGCTACGTTAGTGCGGCATATTTGTGGGTACTGGTAGCCCTTGAGTTAATCAAGAAGAATACGGGGCCACTGAGTGATGTCATGAAGCACTAATGACCTTTTAGAACCTTTACTTGACCAACTTGGCCATTAGGACGTAGTGAGATGACCGACTTTGGTGCAGTCCGAAGTTGGTAGATACTCAATACTACACTCATTGAGGTTTAGTTTTTTGGGATATTTCGGTCACCATTAAAGAGGCTTGTGCTGAAACAATGACCAAGGAAACAAATCAGTGATATTGAGCTCCTTAGAACCCAGTTACTATTGCTAGGACAAATTGAGCCAACTAAACTTCAAGAGGGTACTTACGTATGAGACTCCATGCAAGCCTAAACCTAAGGACTTGTTTGCTTTATTTGTATATGCATACTTGTGCATAACATCATGAACATCATAACATCATACTCATTCACTAACCATTTCAAGGATCTTGGGATTTATCTTTGTTCTATTTTGTAGGACATGGATGCTATTCGTAGGAAAACTATTCAAGTCAATCTCGTAAGGATTCCTCCTCAACCCAAAGAGATAGCTTCAAGGTTTCCTGAAAATTCTCCATTCACCGAAACACATGATCGCCTACTAAACTTGGTCACCTCCAACACCGATGAAGACATGATGAAGGTGCTCTTTCAGTTCTTTGATCCTTTGCACCATTGCTTCACATTTCCCGATTATAAACTTGTGCCAACTTTGGAATAATTCTCCCAACTCTTGAGGATTACCATTCTCAATCAACTACCTTTCAACGGTACGGAAAGAGATCTAAAGCCAGAAGAGATTGCTCAAGCTCTACGCTTGCAACCATCTGATATCACAACTAATTGGGAAACAAGGAGTGGTGTCAAAGGTTTCCTAGCAAAATTCTTGTTTGAGAAAGCCCAAAACTGTTGGAACTCTTTGGATTTGCAAGCTTTTGAGGAAATTATGGCTCTCCTCATCTATGGGATGGTTTTGTTCCCAAATCCTAACCAACTCATAGATGTGAACACCGCCAAAATCTTCATATCCCGTAACCCGGTACCTACTTTGTTAGGGGACATCTTACATTCCTTTCACACTCGCACCATGAGGAAAAGAGGTATCCTTATGTGTTGCACTCCTCTCTTAGCAAGATGGTTTATTTCGCATCTTCCCCGATCTGTATTGAAGAACGAGCAAGGTTCAAGGTGGTGACAAAGGTTGATGATGCTCAAACATTCAGACATCCATTGGTGCTCCAGATCTATAGATAATGTTATCATCGTCGACCATTGTGGAGAGTTCCCTAATGTCCCCCTACTTGGCATTAGAAGAGGTATCACCTACAACCCTTGCTTAGCCTTAAGACAGTTTAGTTACGCCCGAAGGGATGGTCCACATGAGATGTTGATTCAAGGTTTGGTATTTGACTACGAGAACAACGATCAAGGTCTTCGCCAGAGATTTATCCGAGCTTGGAGGATGTTTAACAAGGTAGATAGCAAGACATTGGGGCATAGTAATTCAATCCCTCTGGAGCCTTACCTCAAATGGGTACGAACACATACTTAGAGTCTTATGATGCCTTACCCCTCCATTCTCCCGGTGATCATAGAGCCTGTTATGAAAGGAGATGTTCCATACATTATCCTACATCCTGACATGACCACCTCTCTTGAGGACTTACAAAGAGATTGGATACAACTCAAGGGGGAGTGAGGTACTTTCGAAGCCCAATTCTATGCTAGCGAGAAGAAGGTTTTAGAACTCACTAAGCAACTTCATGAAGAGAGGAACCTGAATGCCTACATCGCACCAAAGAGGATGTGTACTACCTTTTTATCTTAGAGTTTTTTGTATTTGTTTTTCCCAAAGAGGCATTTATGTACTCAAGCTTTAATTTATTAATATAACGTGTGTTTCTTTTTGTCTAAAACCAATTTGAATCTTTAAAATCCTTGAAATAATTGCAAATGCATTTACCATTCATCATAACATAAGCAGGTTTCTTGCAACAAGTCTCCTCATCTCTCTACTTTTTATTTCAGTAAGATGGATCTCGAGCAAACGGTGAAGGACCTCCAAGCACAAAATGCTCAGTTTCAACAGATGTTCTTAACTCTATCCAAAGGACAAGAAGAGTTGAAGACTTTGTTGGTTGAAGAGAAAAAGAAGAAAAAGAAAATAACTGGAGTTTTGAACATGGGAAGAAGATTCCAAGGGAAAGCAAGAAGGACCCTAGACTTTGCAACGTCATCTGGCGAGAAAGATAATCAAGATGGAAAAGGCAAGGAAACAGTTGTCCATCCAGATTCAGAAGAGGAAGAGGAAGAAGAAGACTATATTGAAGAACAATATCCTCCGGCCGACGACAAGTATAAGCATTTGGAAGAATGGTTAAGTGTAATGGAAATCCAAAAAGTGCCTGGACTGGATTTTGAGGAGTTGGGGTTAGTATCTGGGATTGTCATCCCTCCAAAATTCAAAGCACCGGTGTTCACCAAATATGACGGAGTTTCATGTTCCAAAATGCATCTCCGGTCCTATGTGAGGAAAATACACCCTCACACCGCTGACAAGGATTTATGGGTACACTTCTTTCAAGACAGTCTGTCTGGAACTCAACTTGATTTGTTTTATCAGTTAGAAAGAGCCAATGTTCATAACTGGGAAGATCTTGCTGCTTCCTTTTATAAACAATACCAATACAATGCTGATATTGCACCCACCCGTACTCAACTCCAGAGTATGGCCATGGTTTCAAGTGAAGGCTTCAAAGACTATGCACAAAAGTGGAGGGACTTAGCAGGAAGAGTCTATCATCCCCTATCTGAAAGACAATTAGTTGATATGTTTTTGGGCACCTTGTCCAGACCTTTCTTCAATCACTTAATTGGGAGTTCATCAGCATGATTTACTGAATTGATATTGATCGGAGAAAGAGTAGAGGCCGGGATAAAGAACGGGAAGATTAAAAAAGATGCATCCTCTGCTGCTGTAAGGAAACCATTCATCGAAAAAAAAGAAGTTGTTGTTGTATATCCTCATAGAAATCAAGATAGGGCTGAACGCCGTCCAATGGTTGGGGCTGTCATGATTCCTAAACCCGCACCTGCTTAGCAAAGAAACAACCAACCAAGAAAGGAAAGACCTGTCAGACAGTTCACCCGAATTAATATGACATTATCTCAAGTATTGCCGCATTTGTTAAGATCCAATCTAGTGACTTTGAAAGAATCTCCAAAGAATCCTAACACAACCTCTCCTCACTATCATCCTAATGCCCGTTGTGCATACCATTCTGAGAGTCCCGGCCATGACACTAACAACTGTTGGGCTCTAAAGAACAAAGTACAAGACCTCCTTGAAGCCAAAGAGATTGAATTTGACACGCCATAAAATCCCAATGTCATTACTTCCCCTATTCCCAAACACGGCCGTGATGTTAACACCGTCGAGGAAGATATGTTTGTTACTTCAGTTGATGAACTTGTGACCCCACTCCTGACTATCAAAGAGAATTTGTTGAATGCTGGTGTTTTCCCAGGCTGTGGTGAAAGCTGTCATTTCTGTTTATCCTCACCAACCAATTGTCCTTTATTGAAATCAGGCGTTCAGTGCCTAATAGATAACAAGGAAATTTTGTTCGAAAAGACTTCTATTCCAACTGTTTCTTATAATGATGTTTCCATCATGACCATTTCCTACAATTCTTCCAGGGTCTCCACCAAAAGACCCGTTAGAATTACATCAGTTCATAAGGTAGCTCCGCTGATAATCACAATGCCTGGACCAATCCTGTATTTGTCAGACAAAATCGTCCCATGGAATTATGGAGGTGATGTCTACTACCACGGTGTCAAGTAAGATTGGCCAGCTGCTGAAGATTCAAGTTCTAAGAAAGATGACTCAGATATCAGTAATATCGCAGGGACTAGCAAGATCACTCAAAGTGGAAGGGTTTTCTCTCCATAAATTTCTCCTCCAAAATCTATTTCTAGACCTGTAATCATTCATGTTGTTGTTGCTCCTCCAAAGGCTATTCCCAGTCCTACAATCATCTCTGCTAATACTCATGTTGACAAAACGGTTACAATCCCTATTATCACCCCTACTGACATTCCTGCTTCCGAGTCAACTGAGACTCGAGGAAAAGGTATTCTGGTTGAGCCTGTCCGGACGAAGGCACAATCAGTAGCTATCCTTGAGACCTCCTGAAAAGAGATGGAGGAAATTCTAAAGATCATAAAAAGAAGCGACTACAATGTAGTCGAGAAACTGGGGCAAACTCCATCAAAAATTTCCATGCTGGCTTTACTATTATGTTTCGCGGCTCATGCAAAAGCCTTGGTAAAATTACTCAAAACTGCCCATGTACCCCAAGAAACATCTGTCGACCAGTTCCAAGACTGCATAGCCAGCTTGACTGCATATAATGGTTTAGGATTTTCGGATGCTAATTTAATGCCCAGAGGGAGAAAGCATAACGAGGCATTACATGTCTCAGTCGAATGTAGGGGCACGGCCTTGGATCATGTTTTAGTTAACACCGGTTCATCTCTGAATATATTGCCTAAAAAGGCTCTTGATAGGCTGGACTGTGAAGGATTGACATTGAAACCAAGCAACATAGTAGTGAGGGCTTTCGACGGCTCAAAAAGGATGGTGCATGGGGAAGTGGACATCCCCATAAAAGTTGGAACCCAAACATTTGATTCAACTTTTTATGTAATGGATATTCGCCCTTCATATTCTTGCTTATTAGGCTGACCATGGATTCTCAATGCTGGTGTCGTTACTTCTACGTTGCATCAAATGCTGAAATGTCCAATTCAGGGGAAAATCATCACCGTTCATGGAGAAGAAAAGTATATGGTCAGCCATTTAAATTCCTTCAGATATGTGGAACTAGATGGTGAATTTATTGAAAGTCCATTCCAGCACTTTGAAGAAGTCCCGCAAGATGTGGCAGTAACCAAGGTTGTGTCTCAAGTCCCCAAGATTACAAGGCCTCCGCTCAAGATGTCATCTTTAAAAGATGCCAAGGCAGTCATAGAATAAGGTGGGTGCACTATTTGGGGACAGCTCCTAGATATCCCATACAAATCTGATAAATTTGGTCTGGGTTTCACTTCAGGTGCCCAGAAAGTTGTACGCCGCGCTCGTGCCGGAGGACCGCCCTTGAAGATCAGCAACCGTGAAGTCAATGCAGTAGAGGATGATAAAGACAACTATGACCTGGAGGATTGGATTTTCCCAACTGTCAGTGGAGGGCTCAACAATTGGGAAGCTAGAGATTTCGTCCCGATCACTTTTATCCCACAGTAATTTGTCTTTAAATTTTGTCGGATCTGTAATATTAATATAATTCAGACTCTTAAAACCTTGTGCCTTACCCGAGGCACAATGGTCCATTTATAAGGGTTATTATCTCATTTCCATATGACATTAATGAATCATGGATGTTTTTATATACAAACTTTGTGCTCATTGTTTTTCTTTTTACATTTTTATCCTTTTCAAAGATAGCTATACTCTTACACACACTCACAATACAGGTCTACATCCATTCGGGATCCCATGGGTAACAATTCTGCTATGGCTTTGTGATTCTGAAAATCTAATCTACCAAGCCGAAGATGAAGGTGAGGAAGATTGCGAAGTACCAGGAGAACTCGCCAGGTTATTACAATAAGAAGAGAGGACCATTCAGCCCCACGAGGAACCAGTGGACACAATCAACCTAGGTATCGAAGAAGACAAGAGAGAGGTCAAGATGGGTGCCAATATGGAACCCAGTGTCAAAGAGCGTCTAATTCAGTTGCTGCACGAGTATGTTGAGGTTTTTTCTTGGTTGTATAAAGACATTCCAGGACTTGATGCAGATATCATGGTACATCGTCTACCAACAAAAGAAGACTGTCCACCGATAAAACAAAAGGTTTTTCGCATGCAACCAGACATGTCAGAGAAGATCAAAGCAGAAGTCATGAAACAATTCAACGCCGGATTCTTGGATGTCACCTCCTATCGGCAGTGGGTTGCCAATGTCGTTCCCGTGCCCAAAAAAGACCGCAAAGTACGAATGTGCATGGACTACAAAGATTTGAATAGTGCAAGCCCTAAGGATGATTTCCCACTTCCCCACATTGATGTTCTAGTTGACAATACGGCAAAACATAAAGTGTTTTCCTTCATGGACGGTTTCTCAGGCTACAACCAAATCAAAATGGCGCATGAGGACATGGAGAAAACAACCTTTGTCACACAGTGGGGCACATTCTGCTACAAGGTTATGCCTTTCGGACTGAAGAATGCTGGGGAAACCTATCAGCGTGCCATGGTAGCTCTATTTCACGACATGATACATCACGAAATAGAGGTCTATGTGGACGACATGATAAATAGATTGAAGGGGTGAAAAACACAAGAAGGGGGGGTTGAATTGTAAAACTGGAAACTTAAAGCAAATAACAAGATATTTTTATCCTGGTTCGTTTGATCTCAAACTACTCCAGTCCACCCGTCAAGGTGATTTCGCCTCTCTCCAACGAGGTCTTAATTCACTATATTCAACTGAATACAAATCTGCTTTAACAACTGCTAAAGCCTTCTTGATTCAAACCACAATCCGGTTTGTCAAGGCAACACTTTCTTACAAAGGTATAAATAAATGTGTGTGAATGTTTTCTACAAAACTATATCACAACTGTGATGTTTACACAAATGAAGCTTAGAATACTAGGATGCTAAACACTAATGGAGTATCAGAGTTTTTTGGTTTAGCAAAACTGGTAGATGAAGATTATTGTTCAGCTTTGTGCGTGTAGAGAGTTTGGAAGCATTAGCCGTGATAATCTTCAAAGCTTGGTTTATATAGCACTTGAGAAGATGAACGTTGAAGCAAATATTCTTGATTCAATGCTAATAACAAGCTTTCCTTTTTGAGCAGATCTTGTCTGGAATGAGGCCGTTGGAATTGATTAGCGTTTAATGCACAGTACCGTTGCTTCTTCAATGCACGTTCTGGCTTGGCTCATTCTGATTCTGCTTCGCTGCTGATGAACTAATTTGTTTCTGTATCAGAGTGTTTTACGCG
Organism: Vicia faba; assembly: GCA_948472305.1. Classification (NCBI taxonomy): domain Eukaryota; kingdom Viridiplantae; phylum Streptophyta; class Magnoliopsida; order Fabales; family Fabaceae; genus Vicia; species Vicia faba. The sequence goes on along the minus strand of OX451739.1, from coordinate 519,855,570 downwards.
CAGTTCTGTTCATCAAGCTTCAGCATGTGCGTGAGTTGATCATCTGATCTTCACGTTCTGATTCAGCAACTTCTAATGCTGGTGTATGAAAACATATTCTGATGCTGAGAGCGTGATCTTGCTTATTTTAATCAGCATATCAGCAAATCAGAGCATAGTAATTTTAGGCAGCATATAATTCAATCATGAAATATTTAACTACTATATCTTTTCACTTTGTTATCATCAAAACTTAAATATAGGGTACTAGATTCAAACATTGTTCTAACAATCTCCCCCTTTTTGATGATGACAAAAACTAGATATTTTAAATGGAAAAATAACGTGAAAAGTTATCAGAGCTATGTATCAGAATAAGAAGTACGGAGAAGTCAGAGTCAAGGGATACTCCCCCTGAGTTTGTTACTTCCCTTTGATATGCGTGTTCTTCAGAGTCAGATCTTTTTCTATCTTTGAGCATCAGATTATAGGTCTTTGACTTATCAGAGAGCAGAGCTTCAGAGCTTTTCCTGTCAGAGCTTTGCTTCGGATCAGAGTGTTAGGACGATCAGAGCTTCATATATCAGAACTTCATATTTGATCAGAGCAATATGAGCTTTTACATTTTGATCAGAGCTTCTAGTTCTTAGTCTTCATAGTGTTCAGAGCTTCCTTGTGCCTGTAGACTTAACAACAAAACAGAAAAACATTTCAAGTAATAGAGTTAGAATGTTTGAGAATTTCTGTCTAGTTAGCCGTTATTGATTTTAAATATCATTCTTGTTCTCCCCCTTTTTGTCAGCAATCAAAAAGTGTTAGTGATGTGCTGAAACAATTTAGATCAGAAAAACAAATTATATTAAAAAGGTTCAGATCACAAGAGCATTACACAAACATAGCCAAAATAGCACAACATCAGAAAATGAAGAAAACATAGAGAATGTCATGCATAAAAAATTTCAAGGTTGTGGGGGCATGCGTGAGAACAGGCTTTCCAGCATTGCTTGAATCTTTTCAGAAGTTTCATTCTGCTTCTGAACCATGGTGACAACAGTATCAATCTTGCTGTCCTGAACATTCATTCTTGCTTCCATCTTCTGATCATTCTCTTCCATCCGCTGCTGTAGACGCAAGTCATTCAGCCTGAGTTCTTCCAGAGCCTGCCTGTCCAAGGCAGCTTGAGAACTTTCAGCAGGAGGAAGTTTCTCAGAACTTTCAGCTACATCTTCTGCTGGATTTTCTTCCTGAAGGGTCTTGTCTTCTTCTGATGGTTGCACCTGTGCAGCTTGCTCTTTCTCAGACCAGGATTCACTGTCCAGAGGGAGCACAACTTCTTGAGGCAGCTGACTCTCAACTTCCTTCAGCAGCTTGCTAAAGTTCTGTTGAGCCTGCTCATAGTTGACGTCCTGCAGCTTGAGTGCTTCAGCACGAACCCATACTCTGAACTGTGACCAGAGCTGATCAGAAGCAGCTGGGTCGATCATCCCCGGACAGACTTGCTTCAAAGAAGCAATCCATTGCAGCATACCTGTTTCAAAGTCCAAAATACCAGAGCCAACATCTAGTTGCTTTGGTTTGGGAATGGCCAATTTGTGTCTTAAATCAGCAAGACGTTCAAGACTTGTTAAGTCAATGAAAGTTTTGCTGGGGTTTTCAGAGGATTGATTTTCAGAGGTGTGCTGAGGTGCTGTTTGTTTTGGTGGATGGTTATCAGAGTCAGAGGATATATCTATTGGAGTGGTTGGAGTTTTTGGAGGTGTTGATTCCTCTGATGATGGTAACTGGGGTCTGACAATGGTGGTTCCACATGGCAACTGTATTGCCAGCGGTGAAGGTTGAGGTGAGTGGGGATCAGAATGATGAGGAGATGGGGTTTCATAGCGGTGAAACTCTGTTTGTTGTGAGGGTGGGTTATTTTCTGGTTGAGGAGGTGGAATCTCTGATTGCTCAGGGATCAGAGGTTCTTCTGTGAGAGGTTGTTGTTGTTGTGGTTCTGGTTGAATTTCTGGTTCAGGTTGTGGAGGAGGAATATTTGGTGGTTCAGAGTGAGGTTGAACAGAAGCATGTTCACGCTCAATATCAGCTAGCACTCTATCAAGTGCTGGTGTTGTTGAAACAGTTGGTTGTTTGGTAATTTTAATGGGAATTTTAATTCTGGTTCTTCTGAGTTGTAAGGCCTCAGAAGGGTCTTCTGGTATGGTTTCATCAATAGTAGGGATTGGGATGGATATTCTGTGAGAGGTTTGAGGAGGGGCAACAGATGTTGGAATAGTAGATGAAATTGAAATAGGGGCAGCAGATGAATTACCTCGTTTCTTTGGAGTCTGATGAGATGATCCTTCTGCTTTCCTCTTCTTTGTCTTCTTCTGAATCACTTCAGGTTGAACTTGACTCAGATCTTTGATCTTCAGCTTTGAACCTGCATCTTCTTCCTTGTATGAATCTGGATACTTGAGAAACATATCAGGTTGGGATTCCATTTCAGAAAATCTTGGGAAATCACTCAGAGGCACTCTTCTTCTGGTGATGTCAGCAGTTGAAGAAGCTCTGGGTTCCTTCCTGATATTTTCTATCAGCTTCATCTTTTTCAGGTTCTTAGCGTTCAGCGGTTTTCCAACAGTTGGTTCAAAATTGCCCAGCACTTTAGCTTCGCTCAGATAATCTATCAGCTTATTCTCTGTCAGAATATCTGATATGAGCCTCCCAAATGGTATCCAGTCCCTTTTGGTCCTTTCTTCTTCTCTAGTCTCTTTCACACTAGTCTTCAGATGGTTGAACAGGAAGTGTGCCAGATTGATCTTCACCTCTGATCAATAAAGTAGATCAGAAATTGCTGATCCACGTTTATATAATCAGGAGAGCTTGTTGGCTTCCTGTGATTGAAACAGCCCAGAACAATCTTGGCCCATACTCTGCAGTGATCCTTCAGATCTTTAATTTTGCTGCTGGGAAAACCAAGAGTGAAAATGCAGTTGGCTACCACACCTATATCAGGGCATCTGTCAGCCATGTCCACACAACGGACTCCACCACCACTTTGACCAATTAACCTACCAATGAGGTCTTCAGAAATTACTATCTTCTTTCCCATGACAGAAGAGATGACTAGATGTTTATGAATCTTGGCGTGAATCCAAAATTCCTTGACAAGCTCTGGGAAGGTTGGTCCAACCAGTCTATCAAAATACCTCTCCCACTTTTGAGCTTTGATTTCCTCAGTTAGGTCAAATCCATTATCCTTCAAACTTTCGAAATCGACGATTAACTCAGAGAGAACCTCAAGATTCTTGACTGGTGTGAGAAGAGTTCTGGTAGGCACCTGATATTGCTCAGAGGTTTCTTTCTTCTGATTTCCTGCAGAAATGCTGGAGGATGCCATTGTTCTCACACAAAAAGCTTGAGAATGATTTGAGAGAAAAAAGGGTTTTAAGAAGATAACTCAGAAATATGCAGAGAATACTTAAGAGATTATGAGAAAGCGTAAGGAATAAGATTGAAGAATAATGTGCTTAAATAAAGATTTCAAAAATTATTTTGAAAAATTAAACGTTTTTAAGAGAGAGAAAAAAATAATGATTGCCATTAACAAGCGTGATTACTTTTGCATTAAATGCTTGCTGATTTTGGGAGATTTGAGAAAGATACTTAAAAACGGTTACCAGACATGTGTCTCAATGCACCCAATCAGCGCTTTCCTTTCTCAGAAGCGTGCACGCGTTCTGCTTCAGGGATTTGCTGATGATTGGATGACACTTGTTTGATGTAGTGATCAGCACGTCTGTCTTTGAGATTAGACTCTCAGATCTTTAGACTTGCATCTGATACAATCTGCATGTTCTATCTTTCTGAAAGAAGATTGATCAGAAGTTCACAGTAATATAATTACATTCTGAAGATAAATACATGGAATTAAAACATTTTCATTCTGGGCATACTTTCATGCTGAGATGTTTCAGGATGAAATTAAATCTATCTTCTGAAAGGGGTTTAGTAAAGATATCAGCCCATTGATGGTCTGTATCTATAAATTTCAAGTTTAAAATGCCTTTCTGAATATAGTCCCTAATGAAATGATGTTTTATTTCTATATGCTTAGCTCTAGAATGTAAAATAGGATTCTTACTTAAGCAAATAGCAGAGGTATTATCACAAAGAATAGGAATGTTACTCTCAAAAATCTGGAAGTCTTCAAGCTGACTTTTCATCCAGAGCATTTGTGTGCTACATCCAGCTGCTGCTATGTACTCAGCTTCTGCTGTTGACAGAGCAATTGTTGATTGCCTTTTGCTGGACCACGAGATCAGATTTTCTCCCAGAAACTGGCAGCTTCCAGAAGTACTTTTGCGTTCCACTCTGTCTCCAGCAAAATCAGCATCACAGTAGCCTACTAAGCTGTAATCACTAGATTTTCTATAAAACAAACCCAGATTAGTAGTACCTTTCAGATACTTGAAAATTCGCTTAACAGCTGTTAAGTGAGATTCTCTAGGATCTGATTGGAATCTAGCACAAATACATACGCTGAATAAAATATCAGGTCTTGAAGCAGTCAGATAAAGGAGAGAGCCAATCATACCTCTGTAGACTTTCTGTTCTACGCTTTTGCTTACCTCTTCTCTTTCCAGAATGCACGTGGGATGCATTGGAATCTTTGATGGCTTACATTCTGAGAGGTCAAATTTCTTCAGAAGATCTCTGATGTATTTGCTCTGATGAATGTAAGTTCCCTCTGGAGTTTGATTAATCTGAATTCCTAGAAAGAATTTCAGTTCCCCCATGAGGCTCATCTCAAATTCTGCCTGCATACACTTAGCAAATTTTCTTCCAAGAGAAGGATTAGTAGAACCAAAGATAATATCATCAACGTAAATTTGACAGACTAAAATGTCACTCTTAACTGTTTTACAGAATAGAGTAGTGTCCACTTTCCCTCTGGTGAATTCATTTTCAAGCAGAAAGTTACTCAGCCTTTCATACCAAGCTCTGGGAGCTTGTTTCAGACCATACAGTGACTTTTTCAGTTTGAAAACATGATCTGGATGTTTTGTATTTTCAAAACCTGGGGGTTGGTGAACATATACTTCTTCTTCTATATAACCATTTAAGAATGCACTTTTGACATCCATCTGATACAGAGTGATGCCTCTATTAACAGCAAATGAAATTAAAAGTCTGATAGATTCTAACCTGGCGACTGGGGCAAAGGTTTCTGTATAGTCTATCCCCTCTTGCTGACTATAACCTTGTGCAACCAGTCGTGCCTTGTTTCTGACGACTTCACCTTGTTCATTAAGCTTGTTTCTGAACACCCATCTTGTTCCAATGACGTTGAATCCTTTTGGTCTTGGAACGAGATCCCATACGTCGTTTCTGGTGAATTGATTCAGCTCTTCTTGCATTGCCAGAATCCAGTCATTATCCAGAAGTGCTTCATCAATAGAAGAAGGTTCAATCAGAGACACAAGTCCCATCAGAGTTTCTTCAGAGTTTCTGAAGCTTGCTCTTGTTCTGATTGGATCTTCCTTTCTTCCTAGGATAGTCTCTTCTGGGTGATCCAAACTGCTTCTGGGTAATCTCTTCTGAGGTTGATCAGCAGCAGTTGTAGGATTTCTAGCATTGCTTCTTTCAGACGTTGAAGGAATGTCTGTGTTGAGAGCTTCTGATGACTTGTCTTCAGAACCTGCAAATTCAATTTCTATACCTGCAAGATTTTCATTCTGCTTTGACTTTTCAGAGTCAAGCTTGTCATCAAAACGAACACTGATTGATTCTTCCACAATCTGTGTTTCTGTATTGTATACTCTGTACCCTCTTGAGCGTTCAGAGTATCCTAACATAATACACTTCTGTGCCTTAGAATCAAACTTGTTCAAATAATTCTTAGTATTTAACATATAGCAAGTACATCCAAATGGATGAAAATACGAAATGTTGGGCTTTCTGTTCTTCCACAATTCATATGGAGTCTTTTCCAGAATAGGTCTTATTGAGATTCTATTCTGAATGTAGCACGCTGTGTTTATTGCCTCTGCCCAGAAAGTCTTAGCAACGTTTGTCTCGTTGATCATGGTTCTGGCCATTTCTTGCAATGTTCTGTTCTTTCGTTCTACAACTCCATTTTGTTGGGGAGTTCTAGGACAAGAGAAATCATGCAGAATGCCTTTGTCATTAAAGAATGACTCAAAATCTTTATTTTCAAATTCTCCACCATGATCACTTCTGACTTTAACGATTCTAAGATCTTTTTCATTCTGAACTTGGTTACAGAAGGTGACAAACACAGAGTGTGACTCGTCCTTGTGTCTTAAGAACTTTACCCATGTCCATCTGCTATAGTCATCTACGATTACTAACCCATACTTCTTGCCACTGACAGATGCAGTCTTAACTGGTCCAAATAAGTCAATGTGCAGAAGTTCTAATGGCTTAGAGGTAGAAACAACATTTTTGGATTTAAAAGATGGTTTTGCAAATTTGCCTTTCTGACATGCTTCACACAGAGCATCTGAATTGAACTTCAAATTTGGAAGTCCTCTGACCAGATTGAGTTTGTTAATCTGAGATATTCTTCTCATACTAACATGCCCCAATCTTCTGTGCCAGATCCACTGCTCGTTGTTAACAGACAGAAAACATTTTACGTTCTGACTCTTTAGTTCAGAAAGTTTGATTTTGTAAATGTTGTTTTTCCTCTTACCATTAAATAGGATAGTCCCATCTTTCTGACTAACAGCTTTACATGATTTTTGATTAAAGATTATATCATAACCGTTATCACTTAATTGACTTATGGATAACAGGTTATGCATCAATCCATCAACAAGCAGAACATTATTAATAGAGGGAAGATTTCCGTTACCTACAGTTCCAGAGCCAATTATCTTTCCCCTCTGATTGCCTCCAAAGCCAACGTGGCCTCCAGGCTTAAGTTCCAGGCTTTGGAACATATGCCTTCTTCCCGTCATGTGTCGTGAGCAGCCAGAGTCCAGGTACCATGACTGGTGTTTCTGATTTGCTGCTAAAGATATCTGCAACATGTATTATTTTATCCTTAGGTACCCAGATCTTCTTGGGTCCTGATTTGTTAGTTTTACCAAAACTCTGGTTGAATTTTGGTTTCACAAAGTGATTACTACTAGTATATTTGATGTCATGTGTGTGACCATACACAAAGTGTGAATTTAGAGGAGTGTGTTTAATGGTTAAATCCATGACATTTTTAGGTGTAGGAACCTTACCTAGGTATCCTATTCCTTTCCTGCCGTTTCTGCTAACTCCATAGATCATTGAAGCCATTCTGCTTCTATCTATGCTTTTAGCAAGGAACTTCTGGAAACTATGATCATACTCCTTGATGATCTCATCAGCGTTGCTGGGAGTTTCAGCAATTGGTTCCTTCTGAGAGTTTTGTAGAGAGTTTTCTAATTTTAAAATTTTATCTCTCAGCTCAGAGTTTTCCAATTTGAGACTCTCAGACTTATTAGAGTCAGATTCAAGAGTCCTTTTCAGGTCTCTGAATTTAGCTCTAATCTGCTGATAACGTTCCAGAATTTCATTGAGGCTTTCAGCAAGTTCAGCCTTTGTAAAATTAACAGCGAAGTTAGGGAATACCTCTTCTGTGTCTGATTCTGAGTCTGAGTCAGAAGCTTCACTGTCATCTGGAATGTTAGCCATGAGCGCTATGTTCGCCCTTTCATCATCTGATTCTGAGTCAGCTTCAGACGAGTCAGAGTCATCCCATGTGGCCATGAGACTTTTCTTCTTTTCTCTTCCAAACTTCTTTTTGGGCTTTTCCCTCTGAAGCTTTGGACAGTCACTCTTGTAGTGTCCTTGCTCATTGCACTCGTAGCAGATGATGTCTTTTGTATTTGGCTTCTTGCTACCTGAGGAGCCTTCAGATCTTCTGTATCCAGAGGAAGAATCTGTCCTTCTGTATCTGGAAGAAGACTCGTTCTGATCAGATCTTCTGGGATTCCTGAACTTCCTTTGTCTTTGCTTCCACAGTTGATTTACTCTTCTGGAGAGAAGAGAAAGCTCGTCTTCTTCTGATGAGGATCCATCAGATGTTTCTTCAACTGCCTGCAAAACTTTAGATTCAGATTTTCTGTTAGATTTTAAAGCTATAGGCTTACCTTGCTTCTGAGGCTCGTCAGCTTCCAGCTCTATCTCATGACTTCTGAGGGAGCTTATAAGTTCCTCCAGAGTGATTTTGTTGAGATCTTTCGCCAGCTTCAGAGCAGTAACCATAGGCCTCCACTGCTTGGGTAAACTTCTGATTATCTTCTTGACATGGTCAGCAGTAGAGTATCCCTTGTCCAGAACTTTGAGACCAGCTACCAGAATCTGGAATCTGGAGAACATAGTTTCAATGGATTCAGATTCTTCCATTTTAAACGCCTCATACTTCTGAATGAGCGCCAGAGCTTTTGTTTCTTTGACTTGAACGTTGCCCTCATGCGTCATTCTGAGAGAATCAAAGATGTTCTTAGCTGTGTCTCTGTTGGAGATCTTCTCATACTCAGTATAGGAGATAGCACTGAGGAGGATGGTTCTGGCCTTATGGTGATTCTTGAAATCACGCTTTTGTTGATCAGTCATTGATTTTCTTTCAATCTTCTGACCAGTTGCATTCACAGGGTGCGTGTATCCATCTGTCACCATATCCCACAGATCAGCATCATGTGCTAGAAAGAAGCTTTCAATTCTATCTTTCCAGTAATCAAAGTTTTCTCCATCAAAGACTGGAGGTTTGCCGCTGAATCTGTCTCTATCCTCATTGTTGTCATTGCTGAAATGAGAGTTGTTTCCTGCCATTGTGTTTTTCTGACGCTGGATCTTGTACTGACACGGTTAAGTGTTTTAGCTCAGAACCAGGCGCTCTGATGCCAATTGAAGGGGTGAAAAACACAAGAAGGGGGGGTTGAATTGTAAAACTGGAAACTTAAAGCAAATAACAAGATATTTTTATCCTGGTTCGTTTGATCTCAAACTACTCCAGTCCACCCGTCAAGGTGATTTCGCCTCTCTCCAACGAGGTCTTAATTCACTATATTCAACTGAATACAAATCTGCTTTAACAACTGCTAAAGCCTTCTTGATTCAAACCACAATCCGGTTTGTCAAGGCAACACTTTCTTACAAAGGTATAAATAAATGTGTGTGAATGTTTTCTACAAAACTATATCACAACTGTGATGTTTACACAAATGAAGCTTAGAATACTAGGATGCTAAACACTAATGGAGTATCAGAGTTTTTTGGTTTAGCAAAACTGGTAGATGAAGATTATTGTTCAGCTTTGTGCGTGTAGAGAGTTTGGAAGCATTAGCCGTGATAATCTTCAAAGCTTGGTTTATATAGCACTTGAGAAGATGAACGTTGAAGCAAATATTCTTGATTCAATGCTAATAACAAGCTTTCCTTTTTGAGCAGATCTTGTCTGGAATGAGGCCGTTGGAATTGATTAGCGTTTAATGCACAGTACCGTTGCTTCTTCAATGCACGTTCTGGCTTGGCTCATTCTGATTCTGCTTCGCTGCTGATGAACTAATTTGTTTCTGTATCAGAGTGTTTTACGCGCAGTTCTGTTCATCAAGCTTCAGCATGTGCGTGAGTTGATCATCTGATCTTCACGTTCTGATTCAGCAACTTCTGATGCTGGTGTATGAAAACATATTCTGATGCTGAGAGCGTGATCTTGCTTATTTTAATCAGCATATCAGCAAATCAGAGCATAGTAATTTTAGGCAGCATATAATTCAATCATGAAATATTTAACTACTATATCTTTTCACTTTGTTATCATCAAAACTTAAATATAGGGTACTAGATTCAAACATTGTTCTAACATAGATCTCAAACAGAGGAAGATCATCTTGATCATTTACAGAAACTGTTTGAGAGGTTAAAGAAATACAAGCTAAGGTTGAACCCAAATAAATTCACCTTTGGGGTGAGGTCTGGTAAACTCATAGGCTCTGTAGTCAGCAATAAAGGTATTGAGATGGATCCTGCCAAGGTGAAAGCAATACAAGAGATGCCTACTCCTTGTACTGAGAAGGAAGTCAGAGGATTCTTGGTACGTTTAAACTACATTTCCAGATTCATTTCTCACATGACAACTACTTTTGAACCAGTCTTCAAATTACTGAAGAAGGATCAAGTAGTCAAATGGAATGATGAGTTCCAAACTGACTTTGGCAAGATCAAAGAGTACCTACAAGAGCCTCCTGTTTTGATGCCACCAGTCGATGGAAGACCATTGGTCATGTATCTAACTGTTTTGGAAAATTCAATGGGGTGTGTGCTGGGGCAGCATGACGAGTCTGGCCGAAAAGAGCATGTTATTTATTACCTGAGCAAAAATTTTACCGACTGTGAAACAAGATATTCACTGCTCGAGAAAACTTGTTGCGCTCTGGCATGGGCTGCTCGCCAGCTAAGACAGTATATGCTGACCCATACTACCTTATTGATATCTAAAATGGATCCAATAAAATACATCTTCGAGAAACCTGCTCTCTTTGGGAGAATAGCGAGATGGCAAACGATCCTGACAGAATATGATATACAATATACTACCCATAAAGCAATAAAGGGCAGTGTACTGGCTGATCACCTTTCTCACCAAGCTGTGGAAGAGTACCAGTCCATGAAGTTCGAATTCCCAGATGAAGACATCATGATGGTAAACAACAGTGGAGAATTCATACCATATGACGGACCTGAACAAGGATCCCGATGGACCCTGGTTTTTGATAGGGAATCCAACGCACTTGGAAATGGTATTGGTGTTGTACTCATATATCCTGAAGGGTGTCATACTCCTTTTACTACAAGACTTTGCTTCAATTGTATAACATGGCAGAATACGAAGCGTGCATTTTTGGTTTCAAAGCTACCATAGACTTGGGGATCAAATCCTTAAATGTATTCGGAGATTCAGCTTTGGTCATCAGCCAGATCAAAGGGGAATGGGACACCAAACACCCTAACCTTATCCCCTACAAAGAAAATGTGTCGACATTGCTCCCACATTTTGAGAGGATTACCTTCGAGCATTTCCCGCGAGAAGAAAATCAGTTAGCAGACGCACTAGCCACAATGTCATCCATGTTTAAACTTAAATGGGATAACGAGGCTCTCCAGATCACCATTGAACGAATGGATGAACCAGCTCACTGTCACGAGATTAATACTGAAGAAATAGTGGACCAGCCTTGGTTTCACGAAGTCAAGAGGTATCTCGAGGCTCAAGAATATCCAGAAGGAGCTTCAGTCAATGATAAGAAGTTCTTAAGGAGATTCTCTGCTAAATTCTTCCTTAGTAATGGCATTCTCTACAAACGCAACCATGACTCTGTTTTACTCCGTTGCATAGACAAGGTTGAGGCAGAAAATATCATGGTTGAGTTACATGAGGGCACTTTTGGCACCCATTCCAGTGGGTATACGATGGCAAAGAAGATCCTACGGGCAGGCTATTACTGGTCTACCATGGAATCCGATTGTTATCAACACTCTCGAACCTGCCACAAGTGTCAGGTTTATGCTGACAAGGTGCACGTACCTCCGGTTCCTCTGAATATGTTGACAGCTCCTTGGCCCTTTACTATGTGGGGCATCGATATGATTGGGGAAATCAAACCAACGGCCTCCAATGGACACCGCTTCATCCTAGTGGCCATTGACTATTTTACAAAGTGGGTTAAGGCAGACTCTTTCGCTTCTGTGACCAAGAATGTTGTAGCCTGGTTCATTAAACAGAATCTCATTTGTCGGTATGGTATCTTGGAGAGGATCATCACAGACAATGGTACGAATCTAAACAATAGTATGATCACCGCCCTGTGCGAGCAATTCAAGATCCAGCATCACAATTCTTCCCCTTACCGGCGAAAGATGAATGGTGTTATCGAAGCTGCAAATAAGAATATCAAAAAGATCATACAGAAAATGACAGTCACATACAAAGACTGGCATGAGATGCTACCATTCTCTCTCCACGGGTATCGTACCACAGCTCGCACAACAACCGGGGCAACACCCTACTCTTTGGTATATGGCATGGAGGCTGTTTTGCCTATTGAGGTCCAGATCCCCTCTCTAAGAATTATGAAGGATGCAGGGCTGAATGAAGAAGATTGCATCCAAACTCGTCTTGATCAACTAAACTTGATTGATGAGCAAAGACTTACTGCTGTCTGTCATGGTCAAATGTATCAAAAACGGATGATCAAGGCTTTCAACAAAAAGGTCAGACGACAAGTGTATCAAGTTGGGGATTTGGTAATCAAACGTATCATACTACTGCAAGGTGATCCTGGGGGAAAATGGACTCCTACATATGAAGGACCATTTGTAATCAAAAGCATACTCTCTGGTGGAGCAATGATCTTGACCACCATGGATGGTGACGGCTTGCCACATCCTATGAATGCAGACATAGTCAAAAGATACTACGCATAAAGAGACCCGCTAGGTCGACACACCTAGGCAAAACAAGGGCATTCCGGCGAACCAAAAGGGTTCGGGAAAAAATTAGGGATAAAACAAAAAAAAAAAATTTACACCCGGCAAGTTGAAAACCCGAAAGGGCGACTTGGGAAAAAAAGGGTATCTCGGTGGACTGAAAATCCGAAAGGGAGGTCCAGGAAAAAGTTAGGGAATTAAAGCGTATGACTATGTCCTGTTGGATCACCTTACGGACAATCTTTGGTTTCTACTGGCAAACTCGACGGTTTTGATCAATTCAATCAGCTTTGGATAAGGCAACGAATAGACAAGATGCTCAAAGACACGAAGGCTATAGCAGAATGGGAACACCATGGGATTATTGCACATAGCTATCTTTTCTTTGTATCAAATTCTCATTTTTTACGACGACATTCTCTTACTAGAATGATTTTCTGATTATACAAAAATACTTACTCAAAGTCAATACAAAGATATCCCTTTGAAAGTGCAAAACTATCTATTTTTCTTTGCTCTTGTGTTTTGTTTACAAAAATGTCCAATGATTTATTTTTGAACATATGCATTTGAACGTAATTACCGTTTACAAATGAAGAAAATAGAAAGACAACCACTGATGGCTTTAAGAGATAGGGAAATCTCTCTAAGTTATTTCTATAAAGTCCCCCGCAGTGTGTAGTTTAATCCCTAGCGGAGCAAATCTTCCAGTTATCAATCCCCAGTAGAATTCGTCCAATTTCTCGGGTTTCCCCAACAGGTTTTTACAAGCAGCACACAACATTTCCCTTACAACAGAGTTTATTTCTCTAAACGGAAATTCATTAACACTTAAACTTCACAACATGAAGACTTACACTTCATATCCTCAGCAACAGTCACGGATTTTATTTCCCCTATCCAACAACAATGCAGCAGATTAGCTCACATGCGCATACATCGCATCCATATATCATAAACATTGATAACACGAATGCATATATCACAATCTCATTGTACCATGCATTTCATACATCATAACATTGCATGCAGCTAATGTTTTTTACCCTTTTCAGGATAAGATTAATCAATAGCTACCATTAACAATGTTCAAAGGCTTTTCAGATACGCTCCAGACACGGATGCCATTCTGATACTCATTCAGACTCAACTTTTGATACAGTTCAGATACGCTCCAGACATGGATGCCATTCTGATACTTATTCAGATTCAACTTTCAGATATAGTTCCAATACGCTCCAAACACGGATGCCATTCTGATTATTCAGATTCAACTTTCAGATACAGTTCAAATACGCTCCAGACACGGATGCCATCTTGATACTCATTCAGATTTAACTCTCAGATACATTTCAGATACGCTCCAGACACGAATGCCATCCTGATACTCGTTTAGATTCAACTCTCAGATACAGTTCAGATACGCTCCAGACGCGGATGCCATCCTGATACTCATTCAGATTCAACTCTCAGATACAGTTTAGATACGTTCCAGACACGGATGCCATTCTGATACTCATTCAGATTCAACTTTCAGATACAGTTCAGATACGCTCCAGACACAGATTCCATTCTGATACTCATTCAGATTCAACTTTCAGTCTTAGCTCAGATACGCTTCAAACACGGACACCATTCTGACACTCATTCAGTTTTAGCTTACAAATATTGTTTAGCAATCTTTTCTAGATGGCATCTGCAAGCCCATCTCCGACAAAATTTCCATCATCCTTCCAAATGGCATTTGTAAGCCCATTCCCCCTACCATCGACCATCACATCACCGAGTGCAAATTTCCGGGCACTCTAGTGTACAATCATCTTCCACCTTTGAGTCACGAATGGCAAAACTCGTCAATCTAACTCTCCAGGTTTAAGAAGATTGAACAGGGGCAGTTGTTGTACCCCAAAATTTTCCCTCTCACTTATCAAGAATTTTCTCACAAGATCTCCTTGGGCTAAAGACACCTCCTTAAGCATTGATGACAAAAATTAGGGTTTGAGATTGCACAAGGATATTTGAAATTTAAATGCTTCATATGACGTTCATGGATCATTATGGACCCCCAGGATTACTCATGTCAAGTTTCAAGCCTTGGATCACACTTTTGCTCAGTCAATTGAGCAGTTGACCTAAAAATCAATTGTATTGGGGAAAAAGTCAACTATGGTCAATTTACAGTCAAACATCATAATTTTTTATCCACATCAACAATTTAAACTCATATGTATCATTTTATCAAGTTTGGATCACAACTCCTCAAGAAATTTGATCAAATCTCCAAAAGGGCAAAATGGTCAAAATTAGGGTTTTGATTGGGAAAGGGAAATTTCTGATTTTTGACCTAGCAAATGATCAATTGGTTTAAGGCATGATCTCAAGAGTCCAATTGCATCATTTTTACCTAATGACATGGCTCAAAACATTGCAAGTCGAATAGATTGACAAATGAATTTTTCAATCAATTGGTCAAAAGTCAACTGTATACTAAAAAGTCAAACTTTGATTTTTTGGTCAAATGCAAATGCCAAAGATCACAATTCATCAAAACATGTCAAAATATGAAACTTATTCATCAAGAAATCCAAAATTCAAAATTTCATTTTGAAAAGTAAAAATTTCTAAACTTGGAAATTTTTCTAAGTGTTGGAAATTTCTTATTTTTTCACAACTTTGAGCAAAATTTTCACCATGATGCAAGATGATTCAGGAGAAACTTCCAACATGAAATTGTATATCTACATAAAATCTACAACTTTTCTTTACACAACTCCTTCTAAAAGTGCTTGGATCTCAAGTTATAATTTTAAGAATACATGGTCATGAAACAAAACACTTTGTGAAATTTTTGCCCTAATTTGGTCAGGATTTTGACCCAACTTCATGTCACTTTTTCATTTAGTTACAAGGGGAATTTTCAAAATCAATTCAAATATGGATTGTAGAGAAAATTACAAGCTTTCCAAAATGTTTAATAACTCCTCTAGATCATTCTTGAGTAGGGAGAATCGAAGAGATGAAGTTAGGGTTTTATCACTTGAATTACAAGGCATTTTATGATGAACAAAATTCAAATTCAAAGTTATGCTGCATAAACTCTACTTTGCAGGCCTAAGACTTGTTAGGCACTCCATAATTAATTTCTTGCACAGCTGTTAGGGGTCTCATTTCAAGAATTCAATGCAAGGCCATGCTTTATATCCATTTTGGGAAGAAAGTGCACATTGCCATTTTGATAAAGTGACTTTTTGCATAAAACTTGTTCTTGAGCCTTGCACTTGTTCTCTTATGATCATACAAGTCCTATAACTCACAAGAAACTTGTTATATACTTACGATCACTCAGCCCATGCTTGTACCTCCTCTTGAAACTTGTTTTACCATTTTTCTAGAAAATCAAGTAACCTAGCAATTAGCTGAAAACTTGTACTTCTGATTGCCCAAAGCTCTCAAACACTTTTGCTTATACATACACAAACCATTTGCCACAAATCCCATACATGCTAAACCCCTAAAAACACCAAGAGATCATAATCACATCTCATACCTCCATTTTCACATAAACTGGCCAAAAACTTGAAACTCATAACTCCCTCGTGCGTTTTCAAGCCTCTTTGTTCCTAAAGCTTCTAAACATCATTTAGAACCGATCCCACACCCTGTTACAAGACTGTAACACCATTAACACCATCCTCCATTTTCAAAAATAGAGCTTTGCACTTGGACTTCTCCAGAACTCCTCAGGTACTTTCAGCTCAAGCTAAGCATCCCATTAGCTTCCTGGGGACTTGAGGAAGCTAACCCAATCATTGGAACTCACTGAAAGCTTATCAAACTCCAAACCCGATACCCTCTTGCAAGGTAAGTTTTCTAACTTTGAAACTTTTTCATACAGGCATCATCAATGATTTATTTGTGAATGAAACATGTAGATATCATTGGCCAAAAGCTAACCATGTCCATAGTTTCCATTAATTTTGCTTGAGCTTAGAGAATTTTAAGTTTGAATTTTCTGAGATTTTTAGGGTTCATATTAGGGCCATTGAAATTCATGTTTTTCTTTGATCTATAGTTTTAATGCTTTACATTTCTGAAATCGTGAGTAAATTTGCTACAAGTTTCATGTTTACAGTTTTCATTTTTGTTGAGGATTGTTTGAGTTACAGAGCTTTTGGATGGGCGTGAGGTTGAATATGAAGTTGGCCTCAGGAACATGTTTACCATATGTATTTATTGTTTGATTTATATATAAACGAATGTATAGCCACCTCAGTGGTAGAAGCGCGCGCCTGTAACTAGAGGGACCTGGATTTGAGCCCCAGTGGTACCCTTTTGATTTTGTTTTCACATTTTTGCATTTTCTGACATTCCTTTTTGCAGGCGCTGGGCCTTCCTTTGGGCCTATATGTTTTTTTTTCTTGTTGCAGACCCCCCTGCTGGCTTCTCACACCCCTAGCCCAGTTTTATTTTTCTTTTTCTTATTTTTCATTTATTTGTTTTCTTAAATATTTTTCTAATATTAAAAAATCATAAAAAATATAAAAATAGTAGATTTATATTTTGGCATAGTTTATTTATTTTTTCTCACAAAAATTATTTTATTTAATCAATACTTTATTTATTTTACTAATTATCTTTGTAAATTTAATTAAAAATAGGTTTTAGTTATTTTCTTTTACACCATTTGAATATATTATTCTAAAATATAAAAAGACCAAAAATATTTTATAATACTATAATTTATTTTCAATACAAAAATACCAAAAATACTTTTCTTAAACATAATATATTTTTAATCAATTAGTAAGATTTAGGGTTTTATTTAAAACCTTTTCTTAGTAAATTTAGGTTTTACTTTTAATTCATTATTTTTCCCTTTAATTAATTAGGTTAAAATCAAAACCCATTTTCTCTAAAAAAATCCAAACAAATATCCATTTTCTTCACATTTGCATTCTTGTATATTTATTCATTTTGTACATTATATTCATTTAAGTTCTTGTACATTTGTACCAATTCAATATGGTTGTAATAGACTAATTAGGTTTATTTTCTTGCAATCCCCATTTATAATGTGTACTCCCCCCTCCCAAAAGTATTGTAATAGTGTAGTAACTTTAAATTTGGCAATTTATCGCTTTATATACAATTGCTAGTAATTAGGGTTTGTATAGAAAGACTAAAACCAATCAAATAGAAAACTCTATCAAAGACAAAATCAAGCATGAAAACAATACACTTGCACACAAGCACCCCTAGGGTAAATCCACTTGGTTGCCTTATAAAATGACCATATTACGCATGTGAGGTATCTTAGCAAAAATAAGCAAAATACAAGATCATAGTCCCTCGATGAAGCTATCTATGTTGTCTTTCAAATGATCTTAGTCCCTAAAAGAGAATGCTAAGATACCTTGAAACAATGCTAATCATGGTTATACGATTACCCACGCCCATCCCGTTTACATCCAAAGATAGGGTTACTTACCAAATCAATGGTAAGATAACAATGTCAAAGGAAAAAAAATGAACAAGAAAGACTTTTGAGTAGGTAGAATACTCCTAATTACTTGCTCAATTTCAAAATATCCTTGCTATTTTCAAAACAAACACCTACACTTTCAAAACCTATTAAAAACTTGAAACCATTTTCAAAAGACCAAACATCTTTGTATACATTCTTACGAACGAGAATCATTACAAAGATTGCCTAAACGATGGCCTCTTTACAAAATACTTTCAAAAACCACACAAAGCACAATTTCAAACAAAAGCAAGTGATCTAGAAAGTAACTAAGAGCCCATGGAAAACCATGGATGAAAAGGGTGCTAATACCTTCCCTTTTTATAATCTACCCCCCTAACTCAAGAAAATATCTCAAAGGTCTTTCTTGTGTTTTTTCAACTTTCCTTTTGGATAAAAGAAAAGTCGGTGGAGACTCTTGCTAACCGCAACATTTGCGATCAAATGCAAAACCTTCAAGTCAGTTCTCCCACCGTATCACACCTGGGTCGTAGGGTTACTTCGAGATGAAAGCATGTATAGTAGGGCTATGAGAAGGAACCTGGTTCGTAGGGTTACTTCGAGATGAAAGCCTGGATAGTAGGGCTATGAGAATGAACTTGGATAGTAGGGTTACTTCGATATGAAAGCCTAGATAGTAGGGCTATGGTAAGGAACCTTGATAGTAGGGTTACTTCGAGATGAAATCCTGAATAGTATGGCTATGGGAAGGAACCTAGATATGAGGGTTACTTAGAGGTGAAATTCTGGATAGTAGGGCTATAAGAAGGAACCTGGATAGTAGGGTTACTTCGAAATGAAATCCTGGATAGTAGGGCTTATGGGAAGGAACCTGGATAGTAGGGTTACTTCAAGGTGAAAGCCTGGATAGTAGGGCTTATGGGAAGGAACCTGGATAGTAGGGTTACTTCGAGATGAAAGCCTGGATAGTAGGACTATGAGAAGGAACCTGGATAGTAGGGTTACTTCGAAATGAAATCCTTGATCGTAGGGCTTATTGGAAGGAACCAAGATAATAGGGTTACTTCGGGGTGAAAGCCTGGATAGTAGGGCTATGAGAAGGAACCTGGATAGTAGGGTTACCTCGAAATGAAAGCCTGGATAGTAGGGCTTATGGGAAGGAACCTGGATAGTAGGGTTACTTCGAGGTGAAATCCTAGATAGTAGGGCTTATGGGAAGGAACCTGGATAGTAGGGTTACTTCAATATGAAAGCCTGGATATTTCGACTATGAGAAGGAACCTGGGTCGTAGGGTTACTTCGAGATGAAAGCCTGGATAATAGGGCTATGAGAAGGAACCTAGGTCGTAGGGTTACTTCGAGGTGAAAGCCTAGATAGTAGGGCTTATGGGAAGGAACCTGGATAGTAGGGTTACTTCGAGGTGAAAGCTTGGATAATAGGGCTTATGGGAATGAACCTGGATAGCAGGGTTACTTTGAGATGAAAGCCTGGATAGTAGGGCTATGAGAAGGAACCTGGGTCGTAGGGTTACTTCGAGGTGAAAGCCTGGATAGTAGGGCTATGAGAAGGAACCTGAATAGTAGGGTTACTTCGAAATGAAATCCTGGATAGTAGGGCTTATGGGAAGGAACCTGGATAGTAGGGTTACTTCGAGGTGAAAGTCTGGTTAGTGGGGATTATGGGAAGGAACCTGGATAGTATGGTTACTTTGAGATGAAAGCCTGGATAGTAGGGCTATAAGGAGGAACTTGGGTCGTAGGGTTACTTCGAGATGAAAGCCCGGATAATAGGGCTATGAGAAGGAACCTGGTTCGTAGGGTTACTTCGAGGTGAAAGCCTAGATAGTAGTGCTATGAGAAGGAACCTGGATAGTAGGGTTACTTCGAAATGAAAGCCTGGATAGTAGGGCTTTTGGGAAGGAACCTGGATAGTAGGGTTACTTCGAGGTGAAAGCCTGGATAATAGGGCTGCTTCATTTAATCACGTAGATTAGTTGACCCGTTTGGTTTCGGGAACTGATTTTCCATTAGTTGTTTGCAGATATGACATGTATAACTACTGGGATTATTGATGATAATTTTCTTTCCTGAAAATATAACAGGTTTAATTATATGCGATGCATGAAATGCATGGTGGGATGATGTTCTCAAAATAAATGAGATTATGTTGTACGCGATATGTATGCGCATGTCATGATGTATGAACACGAGATTCTATTGTGACACATCCGAGTCTGGGGAAATAAATCCCTGACTACTACTGGAGAGTATTGGAAATAGCATTCCTCACTGTTGTAGAAAACCATGGTTCTTCTACTTCCGCTAGGGATGGTGAACGGAGATGACTTGCTGGAGATTTTCTCCTTTACAAATATTCTACCGGGGAGAGACTCTGCTTGAGAATAACTTTACGGGGGAATAACTCTGTTTGAGAGAGGAGCTTCCATAGCTGAAGGGATAAACTCTGTCAGGGATTGAGCTTCTGTATTTAGAGAAATAAATTTTGTTCGGGAGAAAACTTTATGACCCGCTTGCGATTATGAAATTCGGCTGGGGAATATAGATGTCAGTTTTCTGAAGGAACTTGGCTGTGGATAGTAACTCCTGCTTTGGGGAAGCCGATGTCAAAGCTTTAATTGCCTCTACTTGGTGGGGAGCATAGAAGTCACGGGGTCGTATATACTGATGACTTTGTTTCAAAGTTGTCTCTGCACCGGTACCTGCTGGACAGAGTAAATGTTGGTTTTGGCATTTTTTAGTTTTTGCCCTTGTTTCTTAAGTTACGAGCAATTGTCTTTCTGTTTCCTTTACAAATATTTATGAACATAAATCATATTCAAATGCATATGTCAAGAATAAATCATTGGACGTTTTTGCAAAACAAAACAGAAAAAGAAAAGCAAATGGTTTTGTAAAAATGACTTGTATTAATTTCCGAAGTTGGCCTATAACAGGCGTTTTTGTACAAGGAAGCTGGCGCTCTAGTAAGAGAACGCCGCTGTAAAAATGGAAGCTATACAATATTGTGTACAACAAAAAGAAAACAGCTATGTGCAATAATCCCACTTAAGTTTCAATTCTGCTATTACTGCTATGTCTTAGAGCGTCTCATCACTTTGCTACTTGTTCGAGCTGATTATATTGATAGGTACCATTCAAGCTTGACAGTTGATAATGAGGTCTGGTCGCAAGGTGATCCAATGGGACATAGTGATACGTTTTACATCCCTAACTTTTTCCTAGACTGCCCTTTCGGGTTTTCAGTCCACCGGGATACCCCTTTTTGCTCAAGCCGCCTTTTCAGGTTTTCGACTTGTCGGGTGTACAGATTTTTTTCATTTACATCCCTTATTTTTTCCTGAACCCTTTTGGTTCACCGGGAAGCCAGACCAGTCAACCTAGTGGGTCTTTAATCATGCGTAATATCTTTTCACTATGTCCGTATTGACAGAGTGAGGAAGGTCGTCACTGTCCATGGTGGTTAGAATCATGGCTCCACCCGAGAAAATGTTTTTAATCACAAATGGCCCTTTGTATGTGGGAGTCCATTTTTCCCTGGGATCACCTTGCGGTAGTATGAAGCGCTTGATTACTAGATCCCCGACTTGATATTCTTGGCGTCTGACTTTTTTGTTGAAAGCCTTGATCATCCATTTTTGATACATTTGACCATGACAGACAACAGTAAGTCTCTTTTCATCGATCAGATTCAGTTGATCAAGTCGAGTCTGAATCTAGTCGTCTTCATTCAAACTTGCATCCTTCATAATCCTTAAAGAAGGGATCTGGACCTCAATAGGTATGACTGCCTCCATGCCATATACCAGAGAGTAGGGTGTTGCCCCTGTTGAAGTGCGGTACCCATGAAGAGCAAATGGTAACATCTCATGCCAGTCTTTGTATGTCACCATCATCTTCTGTATAATCTTCTTGATGTTCTTGTTAACCGCTTCAACAGCGCCATTCATCTTCGGCCGATAAGGAGAAGAGTTATGATGCTGTATCTTGAATTGCTTACAGAGTTCAGTGATCATCGTGTTATTGAGATTCATACCATTGTCAGTGATGATTCTCTCTGACACACTGTAACGACAAACTAGGTTATGCTTGATAAATCGCGCCACAACATTCTTGGTAGCGGTAGCAAATGAGGCAGCTTCAACCCACTTCGTGAAGTCAATAGCCACCAGGATAAAGCAATGTCCATTGGAAGAGGTAGGTCTAATCTCTCTGATCATGTCAATTCCCACATTGGAAAGGGCCAAGGATAATTCAAGACGTTCAAAGGAACCGCAGGCACATGCACCTTATCAGCATAGGTTTGACACTTATGCCAAGTTCGGGAATGCTGATAACAATCTGCTTCCATAGTGGACCAATAGTATCCTGCCCATAGGATTTTCTTAGCCATGGTATGTCCACTGGAATGAGTGTCGAAGGTACCTTCATGTAAATTTGTCATAATCCTCTCCGCCTCGCTCTTGTCTACACACCGCAGTAAGGTAGAGTCATGGTTGTGCTTATAGAGGATTCCATTACTGAGGAAGAATTTCACGGAGAACCTTCTTAGAAATTTTTTATCATTGACAGATGCCCCTTCGGGATACTCTTGAGCCTCGAGATACCTTTTTACTTCGTGAAACCAAGGTTTATCTGCTACCTCTTCAGTATCGATCTCACAATAGTGCGCTGGTTCATCCAACCTCTCAATGGTGATTCGAGGAGCTTCGTTGTCCCACCTGACCTTGAACATAGAAGACATGGTAGCTAGCGCGTTCTCTAACTGATTCTCCTCTCGTGGGAAATGTTCAAAGGTTACCTCCTCAAAGTGTGGGAGCAATGTCAGTATGTGCTCTTTATACGGGATGAGATTCGGATGCTTCGTATCCCATTCTCCTTTGATCTGACTTATCACCAAAGCTGAATCCCCAAAAATGTTTAAGAACTTGATCCTCAGGTCGATAGCAGCTTTGAGACCCATGATACAGGCTTCATACTCCGCCATGTTGTTATTACATTTAAAGCATAGTCGGGCGGTGAAAGGAGTATGACAGCCCTCGGGAGATATGATTACATTGTTAATGTCATTACTGAGTGCGTTTGAAGCTCCATCAAAAACCATAGTCCATCGGGATCCTTCTTCAGGTCTTTCATCCGGTCCAGGTTCTTCATAGTCATTCACTAGCATAATATTCTCGCCCGGGAATTCAAAATTCATGGACTGGTAGTCATCCACGGCCTGATGAGCCAAATGATCAGCCAATACACTTCCTTTAATTGCTTTATGGGTTGTATATTAGATATCATATTCAGTTAGGATCATTTTCCATCTTGTTATTCTTCCAGAGAGAGAGAGAGGGAGAGATTCTCGAAGATGTACTTGATTAGATCCATCTTAGATATCAACAAAGTAGTGTGGGTCAACATATACTGTCTTAGTCGGCGAGCAGCCTACGCCAAAGCGCAACAAGTTTTCTCGAGTAGTGAGTATCTTGTCTCACAGTCAATAAACTTTTTGCTAAGGTAGTATATTGCGTGCTCTTTTCGACCAGACTCGTCATGCTTCCCCATCACACACCCAATTGAATTGTCTAGCACCGTTAAGTACAATATCAAAGGTCTTCCTTCAATCAGAGGCATCAGAATTGGTGGTTCTTGAAGGTATTCCTTGATTCTTTCGAAAGTGGACTGGCATTCGTCGTCCCACTTTACCACTTGATCTTTCTTCAGGAGTTTGAAGATCGGCTCACAAGTAGCAGTCAAATGTGAAATGAACATGGAGATGCAATTTAAGCGTCCCAAGAAACCTCTAACTTCCTTCTCAGTACGGGGAGCTGACATCTCTTGTATGGCCTTTACCTTTGCAGGGTCTACCTGAATAACTTTGTCACTGACGATGAACCCCAGAAGTTTACCAGACCTTACCCCGAAGGTGCACTTGTTCAGATTCAACCTCAACTTGTATGTCTTCAACCTGTCGAACAACTTTTGTAGATGATCAAGGTGTTCTTCCTCGGTTTGATATTTGGCTATCATGTCATCAACATAAACCTCTATCTCATGGTGAATCATATCGTGGAACAAGGAAACCATGGCTCGCTGATAAGTTGCCCCAACATTCTTCAACCCAAAAGGCAACACCTTGTAACAAAAGGCGCCTCACTGTGTGACGAAGAATGTATTCTCCATGTCTTCAGGAGCCATCTTGATCTGGTTGTACCCAGAGAAACTGTCCATGAAGGAAAAGATCTTGTGATGTGCGGTGTTGTCAACCAGAACATCAATATGGGGAAGCGGGAAGTCATCCTTGGGGCTTTCCCTGTTCAAGTCTCTGTAGTCCACACACATTCGTACCTTACCATCCTTCTTAGGTACTGGGACGATGTTAGCAACCCACTGCGGATAGGAGGTGACATCTAAGAACCCAGCGTTGAACTGTTTCATGACCTCTGCTTTGATCTTCTTTGACATTTTAAAGCGCATGTGGCGGACCTTTTTCTTAACCAGAGGACAATCTTCTTTAGTCGGCAGATGATGTACCACAATATCAGTGTCTAAACCAGGCATGTCTTTATATGACCAAGCGAAGATCTCCACATAGTCATGCAACATCTGTATCAACTGTTGTTTGACATTCATCTCCAGATTTGCACCGATCTTGACTTCTTTTCTGTCTACCTCCGTGCCCAAGTTTATCGTCTCAACTGGCTCTTCATGACGCTGTATAGCCCTCTCTTCCTGCTATAACAGTCTAGCAAGTTCTCCAGGAACCTCACAATCTTCCTCACCTTCATCCTCGGCTTGGTTGATCGGATTTTCAAAGTTATAACTGGCAATAGCAGAACTATTATCAATGGGATCCATAGTGGATATGGATCTGCAGTTTGATATGTGAGTGTGTGTAAGAGCATAGCTGTATTGAAAAGCAGAAAAGAAAAACATAGAGCGCAAAATTTGTATGCAAGAAACGTCTAATGCTTTATTAATGACATATAAAAATGACATATAATAACCCTCACAAATAAAACCATTGTGCCTCGGGTAAGACACAAGGCCATAGAGTTTAAATTGTTTATTACAAATTCGAAAAACAAGTAAGACAATTACTTCTGAACAAAAGAAATTGGCACAAAATCTCTGGAAGTCTAGTTACTAGGTCCACCGTTGGTAGTAGGGTAGATCCAGCTGTCAATATCAGAATTCTCATCATTGTCTTTAATAGCGTTGACCCCACAATTGCTGATGCATAGGGGAGGTCCTCCGGCCCGAGTGCGTCGAACAACCCTTTGAGTTCCTGAAGTAAAGCCCAAACCAAATTTGACAGTTTTATGAGGAAAATCAAGGAGCTGCCCCTAAATGGTACACCCACCATCTTTAATTACTGCTCTGGAGTCCTTGAGAGAAGCTATCTTTAAAGGAGGTTTGGTGTTGGTGATAGTCTCGGTTGATGCCATAATCTGGGGAACCTCTTCAAAATTTTGACAAGGGGTCTCTATGAATTCCCCTTCCATCTCCACATACCTAAAAGAGTTCAGGTGGGTTACCATATACTCCTCTTCACCATGAACATTGACAATCTTCCCCTTCACTGGATACTTCAGCATTTGGTGCAGCATAGAAGTAACGGCCCCAACTTCATGGATCCAAGGGCGACCCAACAAACAAGAGTATGATGGCCTGATATCCATCACGTAAAAGGTGGATTCAAATGTCTGGGAACCCACTTTGACAGGGATGTCCACCTCCCCATGCACCATTCTTTTTGACCCGTCAAAAGCCCTCACCACAATGTTATTGGGCTTTAAGGTCAGGCTTTCAAAATCTAGCCGATCAAGAGCCTTCTTAGGCAAAACGTTCAGTGACGATCCAGTGTCCACCAGCACATGATCAATAGTAGTGCCCCTGCATTCGATCGAGACATGCAGAACATCATTATGCTTTCTCCCCTTTGGTGTTAGATCGGCATCTGAAAAACCCAACCCATTATCAGCAGTCAAACTGGCCACACAGTCCTTGAATTGGTCGGCAGAGGTTTCTTGCGGCACATGCGTAGTCTTGAGAAATGCAATTAAAGCCTTTTCATGGGACTCGAAACATAACAGCAGAGACAACATTGATATCTTCGAAGGGGTCTACCCCAGCTGCTCGACCATATCGTAGTCTCTCTTCTTGATTATTTTTAAAATTTCCTCCATTTCTTGCTTAGAGGATTCCACAACAACCTTTCTAGGTGCCTCCGCCCGGGCAGGCTCACCTATAGCTTCTTTGCCCCGAGTCCTAGATGACTCATTGGTAGGGGTAACAATTGGAGTAAGGATAGGAGTAGTAACAGAAGTACCGGTAGAAACAACAAATGAAATAACAATAGGCTTGACAACAATCTTCAGGGAGATCTCGGGAGAGAAAACCCTTCCACTTCGGGTAGCTTTGTTGGTCCCGACAATGTTACTGACATCGGGATCAGCCTCTCCAGTCTTCAAATCCTGTTTGACGCCATGATAGTAAACGTCGGCGCCATAATTCCAAGGGACAGCTTTGTCCGAGGAGTACGGTACAGGACCAGGAAAAGTGATTATCAACGGAGTAATTCTTGGAGAAGGTGTAATCCTAACAGGTCTTTTAGAGGAGACCTTGAAAGGATTGGTGGAAATGGTTATGATAGCAACATCTTCATACTGAACAGTCGGAATCCTAGTTTTTTCAAATAAAATCTCTCTATTGTCCATCAGGCGTTCAACACCTGATTTCAGCAAATAACAACCAGAGGGAAGAGATGAACACATGTGGCAACATTCACCACAACCCGAAAATAAACTGGCTAGCAACAAATTCGTCTTGGCAGTCATGAGAGGAGTGGAAACTTCATCAATAACGGTAACAAACAGATCAGTATCAACAGAATTAATACCACGGTTGTGCTTGGGCATGGGAGCAGTTATGACATTAGGCTTCTCCGAAGCATCAAACTCAATCTCCTTGGCTTCAATTAGATCTAGTATCTTATTTAACAGAGCCCAACAATCATTTGTATCATGGTCTGGACTCTCAGAATGGTAAGCACATCGAGCGTTTAGATTGTACCGAGGAGATGTGTTAGGATTCTTGGGAGCCTCCTTTAAGGTTGTCAAGTTAGACCTTAACAGATGGTGTAAAACCTCAGTCAACGTCATATTAATCCGGGTGAACTGGCTTTGCGGTCTTTCTACCCTTTGCTGATTGTTTCGTTGTTGAGTAGCCACAGGCCTAGGTATCATCACAGCATCTACCGTTGGATGGTGTTCAACTTTGCTCTGACCTCTTGAGTTATAAATGGCACTCACCTCCTTCTTACCCGTGAATGGCTTCCTCACTGTACTTGACGAGGTGTATTTCTGGATCTTGCCACTCCGGATCCCAGCTTCTACCCTTTCTCTAGTCAATATCAGCTCGGTGAAACCAGTTGAGGAGCTACCAATCAAGTGATTTAAGAATGGACCAGACAGCGTCCCAAGAAACATGTCAACCAACTCCCTATCAGACAAAGGGGGTTGGACTCTCCCTACCAGGTATCTCCACTTCTGCGCATAATCCTTGAAACCTTCACCTGCACCCATTGACATACTCTGGAGTTGAGTATGGGTAGCGGAAAGGTTAGCATTATATTGATAATTCTTATAAAAAGCAGCAGCCAGATCATCCCAGTTGCGGACATTGGTTCCCTCCAATTGATAGAACCACTCAAGTTGAGTCCCAAGCAGACTGTCCTGAAAGAAATGGACCCACAAGTTCCTATCAGCGGTGTGGGGCTGAATCTTCCTCACATAGGAACGAAGATGAAGCTTGGGACAAGACACCCCATCATACTTCACAAAAACCGGAGCCTTAAACTTCTGTGGGATGACTACCCCAGATACCAAACCCAACTCTTCAAAATCCAGCCCTGGTATTCTGTGGATTTCCATCACGCTCAGACGATCCTCTAACTATTTATATCTATCCTCAGTGGGAGGATATTGTTCATCATTCTAGTCGGTGTCATTATCAGAAACTTCAGGGCTAGGTTCCTCCTCCCTTGTCTCTCTCTCTCTCTCTCTCTCTCTCTCTCTCTCTCTCTCTCTCTCTCTCTCTCTCTTGATTCTCCCCTTCTTTGGATGAGGAGGTCAGATCAACTGGTTGCTTCAACGGTCCCTTGAATCTTATGCCCAGATTCAGGACACCAACAGTCTTCTTCTTCTTCTTCTTCTTCTCTTTCAGAATAAGGGCCTTCAGATCTTCCTGCCCATTAGCCAAGGCTACGAACATCTGCTGAAATTGGGCATTTTATGCCTGGAGATTCTTGATGCTTTGTTCAGAAGACATTACTGTTGAAATAAACAGCGAAGAAGATGAGAAACCTGTTATGGTACCTGTTTATGCAATGTCATGGATGATATGTGTATGCAATGATTTCAAGGTGTGATACGGTGGGAGAACTGACTTGAGGTTTTGTGTTTGTGTTCTCAAATGTTTCGGTTTAGCAAGAGTCGCCACCGACTTTTTATTTTATCCTAAGGAAAGGTCAAAAAGCACAGGAAAGACCTTTGAGATGTTTTCTTGGGTTCGGGGAGTAGATTATGAAAAGGGGAGGTGCAAGCACCCTTTTCATCCATGGTTATCCATGGGCTCTTAGTTACTTGTTTAGATCACTTGCTTTGCTTTTCAATTGTTTGAAATGGTGCTTTTCAGCTGTTTGAAATGTTTCTTTGTGTGTGGTTTTGAAAGATGTTTTGAAAAGAGGCCATCATTGTGGCAACCTTTGTAATGATTCTTGTTTGAATGTATACAAAGGTGTTTTTGTCTTTTGAAAAGGTTCCAATGTTTGAAAGTTTGTTTTTGAGAAATGTTTTGAAATTGTGTTGTGAGGTGTGTTTGAAAATAGCAAGGATGTTTTTGTAAGCTTTTGATCAAGTAACTAAGAGCTATCTACCCTATTTTACTCAAAGATCTTTCTTATGTTTTTAACCCTTTTGACAGTGTTGTTTCACCATTGCATTTGGTGAACAACCTTGTGTTAGGATGTTTAACGGGACAGGCGCGGGTCATCGTATAGACCATGATAGCAATTGTGTCAAGTATCTTTGGCAATTTTCTTGAGGGACTTGATCATTTTTGTTCAGGCAACCAAGATAGCGTCATCGAGGGACTATGATCTTTTATTTTGTTTTTATTTTTCCAAA
Organism: Vicia faba; assembly: GCA_948472305.1. NCBI lineage: Eukaryota > Viridiplantae > Streptophyta > Magnoliopsida > Fabales > Fabaceae > Vicia > Vicia faba. The sequence goes on along the minus strand of OX451739.1, from coordinate 519,826,440 downwards.
GTACCCAACATGCATACCATGGCCCATTTTTGAAGGCAACAAGTGGAGTGTAACCCTAGGGGTGGAAGTGTGCATTGTGTTTGATTTTTATGCATTTTTGTCTTTGATTAGGTCAAACTATTTGTTGATTTTGATTTTGCATACAAACCCTAATTCTCTAATCATGGCATAATTGAAAGCGTAAAATGCAAGAATTTAAAGTTCTAAGCTATTACAACATGATTATGGAGAGGGGGATACAAGTTTGAATAAGGGGTATTTGACAATAAATATAAACCCTAATTTACTACTACATCCAAATTGAATTACAATGCATAAATATTTAAATGTACAATATTTAAATAAACAAAAGAAATGAATATTAAATAATATGTATTATGCAAAAAAGATTTTAATTTGTTTATATATGTAAAAGTATTTTTAATGTAAAAGGGTATAAAGAAATAAATAAAAAAAGATTGATTTTATTTGTTTAAGGGATGAAACCCTAATTTGTTTAAGAGAATAAATATTATACATTATTTATATACAAAAAATATATTAATATGTACAAAAATGAAATATACTTAAAAAAGTATTTTTTAGTATAAATAATAAAAAAAATAAAAATGTAATATTTTTGTATTTTTATTCTAAGTATTTAATAAAATAAAAGTATATATATATATATATATATATATATATATATATATATATATATATATATATATATATATATATATATATATATATATATATATATATATATATATATATATATATATATATATATATATATATATATATATATATATATATATATATATATATATATATATATATATATATATATATATATATATATATATATATATATATATATATATATATATATATATATATATTATATATTAAATATGTATAAAACGAAATAAAATATGTACAAAAATAAATTATATTTTTAATAATATTTTCAGTATAAACAAAATAAGAAATAAAAATAAAAGTATATATTTACATATTATTTTCAAGTTTTCAAATAAATTATATTAAAAAAAGTATTCAAAATGTTTTCTATATTAGAAAAAAAAATGCCAAATAAATTAAAAAAATTATGAAAATATTTTTTGAGCATTTATTATATTTGGAAATAAAATAACAAAGTAAGAAAAGAAAAGAAAAATTCAAAAATGCAAAAATATAAGAAATTGGGCCAGGGGTGTGAAACTGAAAAGAGGGGTGTCAAAAGTAAGCCTGGCCGGGCCCAGCCCAAGCCAACTTCATCTTCTTCCTCCAGACAAAAACGCGCGCCTGTTATACAAACTTGAACATTCTGGAAACGTGATCTTTTGCCAAAACTCACAACATCAAACTTGTAGAGAATTTCAATACGATTCTAACCATATAAAGCATTAATCCTAACTCTCAAAGACCAGAGAGAATTTATCTGGCCCTAAAATCTGACCTAGTTTTTTCAGCATGTTCATGGATGAAATTCTCCTAGCACACTTAATATAAATGAAAACTGAGCATATGTACAGCTTCATGGCATTGAATACTACATTTATTATTCACAAACCTAAGGCTAAATGTTCCTAAATAGAGATATAGAAAGTGATGAAAAAACCGTTTTAGTTGGATTCGAGTAGGACAATGCAGAGCTTCTCAACAAGTTTTGAGGTGTCTGGTAGCTTGCCAAACTTCACTTGATCTTTTCCAATAGTTAGCTTGCCTTGAAAGTCCTTGAAACAACCTATAGAACTCAACCTGCACAAGCTTGAAATGAAAATGGTGAACACTGCAAATGGAGTTACATTTGGCAATGGAGGTTTGGGATAGCTTGAGTGAGTTGAATGGAAGGTGTTTGAAGCAAGAAGGAGCAAAACGCACGAGCCAAATGAGCTATGACACTCAAGTTGCAGCAATTGCCCTGTTTTGCCAAAGAAATGTGATTTCTGGCTATGAGAGGTTTTGAGGCTCAAGTACTCATGTTTCTTGCTCAAATGGTTGTGTGAAATATGTTTGTAATGTTTGTGTAAGCTAACAATGGCTGGTTCTCAAGTTGGGAGGATTTTGACAAGTTTCTTCTTTGTGAAGCAAGAATGTGTTTTTTGGTATCACAGGCTTGTAGAAGCCATATAACAGGCTGCATACAATCCTCTTGATACTTGCAATTTGTGGATTTGATTTGGCTTATGAGATCTTGGCCCTATGCTTCAAAGATCATGTTTTGACATAAAGCATACCTTTTCCAAAATGGAAATGCACCTTTTTCTAATTAAGGCTTAGTTTTGTGTACAATGCCCAAATGGACAAAACAAATGCTTAGACTGATGGATTTGCATTTAATTAAGGAGTGTGAATTGGTTTAGAGGCCTGAAAACTAGTACAAAGCATGTTGGTTTGAAAATGCCACTTGAGTGAACATGTATTGGCCATGGATACAAAGTGAGTTTTTGCCAACTTCAAGCATTCGATTCTCCCTAACCACAAATGTGTTTGAGGAGTTCTTGGACAATTTGGAAAGCTTGCAACAAGAACTATAATCCATATTTGAAATGCAACTTGATACTCCAAGTGGAACTATGTGAAAAATGGCCAAGAAGATAGGGCAAAATCCTGCCTAAACTAGGGCAAAATTTCTCTAAGTTAAAAGTTTTAGGGACCCTTGTTCCAAAAATCATAACTTGAGATCCAAGATTATTTTGAGAAAACTTTGTGAATCAAAGTTTTAGAGTTTGTGGAGGAATACAACATTAATGTTGTAAGTTTTGTTTGAATCCATTTGCATCTTGGTGAAAATATGGGACAAAGTTAGGAAAAATTAAGAAAATTTCATAACTTAGAAAAAATTCTAAGTTATGAAATTTTTCAATTTCAAACCCTAATTTGCAATTTTGGGTTTCTTGATGAACAAGTTTCATATTTTGACATATCTTGATGAAAAATGACCCTTGGCACTTGATTTTGACCAAAAAGTCAAAGTTTGACTTTTCAGTGTACAGTCCAATTTTGATCAGTTGACTGAAAAATTCATTTGTCAATCCTATGCATTTGAGATCTTTTGAACTTGTTGAATAAGTCAAGATGATGTCATTGAGTCCTTGAGTCCAAGGTTGAGCTTAATTTTCCATTGGCTAGGTCAAACAGTCAAAAATTGCCTTTGTACAGTCAAAACCCTAAAAATGACCATTTTGCCCTTTTAGTGATCTGATCAAATTTCTTGTGGAGTTGTGGTCCAAACTTGATCCAATGGTTCATATGAGTTCATAATGTTCATTCGGGTCAAAATTCATGAGGTTTGAATGTAAATTGGCCACAATTGACTTTTTCCCCAATACAGCTGACTTCTAGGTCAACTGTCCAATTGACTGGGCAAAAATTTGATTCAAGGCTTGAAACTTGGTATGGGGAAACTTATGAGCCCAACATGAAGTACGAAAGTCACTTTGGGCATTGAAGGTCCAAAAATCCCTGTGCAAACTCAAACCCTAATTTAGGTCAACAGTGCAAGGAGATGTCTTGAGCAGAGCAAACTCTAGCTTGATCTTGAGTTCCAAGAGCCTTGTGATGAGAAATGTTGATAAAATGAGAGGGAAAATTTTGGTGTACAACACAAGGATTATTAAAGGCTCAAATTTGTTTAACCAAAAGAAACACACGTTAATTGTATTAATAAGTTCAGATTGTTACAAAGAGTGCCCTTTAGGCTTACAATCAAACAAAACAAAACTTAAAGCAAAAAGAAAATTAGGTCTCCCATGAGTGCATCCTCTTTGGTGCAATGTAGGCGTTTATATTCCTCTCTTTATGAAGTAGCCTAGTGAGTTCCAGGACCTTCTTCTCGCTGGCATAGAATTGAGTTTCAAACGTATCTCGCTCCTCTTTAAGTTGAACCCAGGATTTTTGTAACTCCTCGTGATCAGTTGGCATGTCAGGATGGAGAACAAGATAAGAAGTGTATCCTTCAGCAACTGGTTCCACAATTGTTGGTAGGACAGAAGGGTAAGGCATCATAAGACTTTGAGCACGGGTCCATACCCATTTGATATAAGGCTCAAGAGGGATTGAATTCTTGTGCCCCAGTGTCTTGATATCAACTTTATGTACCATGCCCCAAGCTCGCATGAACCTTTTACGGTAACTCTGATCATCATTCTCATAGTCGAAGACTATTCCTTGGATAAGTGTATCATGGGGACCATCCCTTCTCGCGTATCCAAACTGTCGCAGTGCCAAACAAGGATTGTAAGTGATTCCTCCACTAATGCCTAAGAGAGGGACATTAGGGAATTCTCCGCATCGATCAATGATGGTAACATTCTCCGAGGATCGAGGACACCAATGAATGCCTGAATGCGTAAGAGTCATTAGCCTATGAGACCATCTCAAACCATGTTCATTCTTCAAGACAGATCGGGATAGGTGCAAAATAAACCACCTTTCCAAAAGATGAGTGCAACACAGAAGGGTCCCTCTTCTTTTTATAGTGCGAGTATGCAGAGAATGTAGGATATCTCCAAGCAAAGTAGGTACCGGATTGCGTGACAGGAAAACCTTAACCGCATTCACATCTATGAGTTGGTCCAGATTACGAAATAGTACTAACCCATATATGAGAAGGGCTAACACCTCTTCAAAAGCTTGTAGGTCCAGGGTATCCCAAAAATGACGAGCTTTCTCAAATAAGAACTTAGCCAAAAAACCCTTGACACCTCTCCTGGTTTCCCAATTTGCCACTACATCAGCCTGTTGTAAGGACAGAGCTTTAGAAATATCTTCAGGTTTATGGTCTCTTTCCATGGCATTGAAAGGTACCTTGTTATGGATAGGCACCCCCAGTGACAAAGAAAACTCCTCCATAGTAGGCACTAACTGGTAATCCGGAAAAGTGAAGCAGTGATGTAGAGGGTCAAAGAACTGGAAGAGCACTTTTAACATTTCTTCATCAGGGTTTGAGGTGACCAAGTTGAGAAGTCGACCATGTCTTTCAATGAAGGGAGAGCTTTCAGGAACCCTTGATACTAATTCCTTAAGCTGAGGAGGTACCTTTACCAGACTGAAATGGTTAGTATGATATGCTATGTTATGATGTCATGGTTATGCTTAGATATAGAAGATATAGCAAACACAAGCAAATCACAGAGACCTTAGGTTTAAGGCTTTTGTGGATTTGAAGGTATACCCTCTTGAAGTTGGATATGTTCAACCTGTCCTAAATAACCGGGTTCTAAGGGATCTCAATATCACCGATCATTCCCCTAAATTTCGTTCTGATAGACAATTTACTTACCACAAAACAAAACTCGAGAGTCAAAACTCAATGAGTGTAGCATCGAGTATCAACCGACTTTGGGTTTACACCAAAGACGGTTATCTCACTACGTCCTAACATCCAAGTTGGTCAATTAAGGTGCTAAGGTCAGTTGACGCTTTATGATACCACACAGAGGCCTCGTATTCTCCTTGATTACTCAAGGGCAACTGCTACACACTAAAGTATCGCATCAATGTAGCTACTATTTCAACTGTGTCAGTATTCCCCGCACAGCTCCCTCACATTTTATTGCTACTTACCTAAAAGGAATTCCCCCCCCCCCCCCGATCCGGGTTTAGGATCCAAATAACCCAAACAAATACCCTTAAAAATAAACCAGACAAGACAAACCAAAGAAGCAATTAAGAATGACCTAAATCCTAAGGTGAACCCCACTTTATTATAAGTCCCCAACAGAGTCGCTAGTTCTGTGATACGGTGGCAGAACCGACTGCTATACTGTTTTCATTTTTTGTTTGCAAATGTCGCAGTAAGCAAGAGTCGCCACCGAATTTTATTTCATCCAATAAAGGAAAAGGAAAAAGAATAGAAAAAACCTTTTTTTGAGATGTTTTTGAGTACAGGGGGTAGATTATAGAAATGGAATGTGTTAGCACCCTTTCTATCTGTGGTTTTCCATGGGCTCTTAGGTACTTGCTCATTTTGAAATTACTTGTGTGCGTTTTGAAAAGTTTTTGTTTAACTTCGTGGTAACCCTTGTATCTATCCTCAAGAGTGTGACGAAGTTGCTTTTGAAAACTATTTTGAGAGTGTTTATGTGAAAGAGTTTTTGTTGTTTTGAGCAAGTACTTAAGAGTTTCTACCTACTCGAAAAAGACAGGTCGTTTTCTCATTTCCTTTAGACAGCGCTATCCTACTATTAAGGAGTAGGTAGCCTCATCGTTGGAGTTTAAGGGACATTCTAAGGGACAATTACGGTCACAAAAGAAATGGTTAGGAAACCTTAGTAATTACCCTAAAGTCCTAAAGATCTTTCCGAGGCAACATTCGAACGGGTCATTTTTGATCTTTTGGGACTAGAGGATAATCACTAAAAATCCCTATACTTCATGACCGTCTACCGAAGGCAACCGAAGTGGGACAAACCCTAGGAGTGAGCATGTGCAAGTGGGTATTTTTCAGTTTATTTATATTTGCACAATTAGGGTTTTCTACCTTTTTAATTTCATTTTTCTTTTGCATACAATCCTATTATCAATCATCTAGCAGTTAATAATAGTGGAAAGTAAAGTGCGAGAATAAAAACCTAGCTATTGCAAGGCTTTGGGGAGGGGGTTACATAGCTAAAATAGGGGGGAAAAGTAAAAACAGTAATAAAACCGAATTAAAAAACTATTACAACCCTTGGCAGTTACAATAATTGGAAAAATAAATAAATAAAATGTGTGCAAGGAGGAACACGGGAATTAAATATCCTAATGAATCTAATTAATTAAAGGAAATATTTTTGTATTTTTTTATTGAAAAAAAAAGTTGAAATTTGCAAGTTAAACCCAATTTTCTAATTAATTTTATTTTAACAAAATAATCAATGTTGAAATAATTAAAATAATTAATTTTCAAAAATTAATTTTAATTGTAAAAACCCTAATTCTATTTTTGTGATTTTTTGATTTAATAAAAAATGATTTTGTTTTGTAAAAATAATTAACAAATAATTAAAAAAAAGAAATTAAAAAAATAAATAAATTGGGCCTGTTACTGTTGTTAACAATCTGGGGGTGTGAAGCTGAATTGTTAAGCCCAGAATAATAGGCCCAAGATCTGCGTGAGATCTGGTGTTATCACGTTTAGAAACTTCACCATGGAGCTACAAATCAGGAGCGTTGGATCTGTATATGATGAGATCTCATGGTATGGATCTTGGGTGCATGATAGGCGCACAGGGGTCTGGAGCATGGGATATGGGACAGAGAAATTAGAAAATATGAAAACATGAGATTCTGGGATCGAACCCAAAACCTCTTGGTTCACCGCCTACGCCTTTGCCATTTGTGCTGGGATGGTTAGTTGTTAATATAATAAAAAAATAACACATAATGAAAAAAAAAACGCATTATGCCCAAAAAAACACGCCAAGATTCAACCAGGCCAGTGGGAGTCAGCCACGTAATTATCTTCCTCCTCAGAACTGTCGTTTTAGGCCTGAACTTTTACCTACGGACGTTGTCTGTAGCTATAACCCTGTTTCATTCAAAAATCAAATACAAGCAATATAAATTCTAATGGAGACTATGAATCAACTGGGCTTGAAGCCCTGAACACCATGATACCCATGTCTGGTGCTAATTTTGCCTGTGTGGAGAGTCCCCAAAACGAGTTTGAAAACCCTAAGAATGGAAAATTGTGATTCATGTACCTAAAACTTAATCAAACAATACAGAGAGCATCGCAACCTTATGATAAACAAGAATACATGGTTAATTTTCATTGAAAACGCATGTATGCGTGTAATAAAAAATCAAAAAAAAAGTTAGAAAACTGAATCCTGTATCTTACGATTCTGGATGTTTTGTGACTTGAGAATGATTAGAATAGCTTCAAAACACGTCCAGGAACAGATTGCTGGATTTGAAATTGCTTGAATTGGTCTGTAGAGAAAGATCTGATCTGCACTTTTCTTTGAAAATTTGGAACTTTGTTTGACTCCTTGAGGCAGGTTGCGCGTCTGAAATCTCTCTCTTTAGGGTTCACAATGATCTTCTATATGTATGTGAATCAACTAGGTTAATAGTTTTGGCAAGAATCCAAAGATATGAATGCATTTCAAATCTTTCCAAATTTGGAGATTTCCTCCCTTCTATGGCTTGATGCGATTTTCTCTTCATTGGACAATTCATGAGATATTCAATCAATGCCAAAACAAATCCTGCCCCATTTATTTGATTTATTTTTTATTTAATTTGATTTTATTTGAATTTTAAATAAATAAAATCAAAATAAATTAAATAAATAAGTAAATGAGGCATGGGGTGGTTCATGGGTCGTGGACCAGGCTAGGAGTAAGATGCAAGCATAAAAAGTTGGGCCCATTTGAAGAAAAATGCATTTTGGGCATGGTTGACTTTGTGCAAATTTCCAAAAATGGCCAACTTTAACAATGCACATATCTCTCAATTTTGACCCTAAGAGGGTGTTCTTGGACTTTTTGGAAAGCTTAGGATGTCCCCTAAACAACCCTTTTGGTTTCATCTCAATTGGATCTTCCATGTTCATATAAGAAGCTTTGACCCAAAAGGTGTTTTTGTTGACTTTTTGAACTGACCTATAATGTCTGAATTTATATTTCTTCATGAGTGCATTTTTTGAACTTAAGGACTGAAGATGAGTTGTAGGGAATTGAATCCTCTTCAAAATGAGCCTTGGGTGGGAAATTTCTAATAAAGTATGATAAATTTATGCCTGGTCAAAGTTTGGTTGACTTTTCCTATACGAACCCTAATTTAGCAACTTTTGAGTTTTGATGAATTTGGGGCATTCCTTGAGGAATCATGATCAACCCTTGATAAAATGATGGATGTTACTTTAAAATGTTGATGTTGACCAAAAATCTTGAAGTTTGACTGCATGAGGGTCACTGTTGTCTTTTGACCTAGTACAGTTGATTTTTAGGCATTTGAGCAGTTGACTGAGCAAACTTCTTGTGCAAGGAATGAAACTTGACATGGATGGTCTTGAGAACATAGTAGGACCATGTAAAATATTTGAGACCTTTGGATTTCACATATCTTGATGAAAGTGGAAACCCTAGTTGAAGGTTCATTGCCTTAGGAGAGAATTTGTCTGGCTAATTCTTGGGCATCCTTGAGCAATTCAGGACCTCTAGGAGTATGTTTTGAGTAAAATGAGAGGGAAATTTTTGGGATACAACATTTGAAATTTTGTAAATCTTGAAACATTTTCTACAACCTTCATGTTGACCATTTTGGTTAAATCATCATGGAACTTGGTGAAAAATTGCCAAGAAGTTGGGACAAAAAATCTTCCTAACTTGATGAAAATTTCACTAAGTGTTTTTGATTAAAAGTCATGACTTCATGCGCCTATATCTTCAAATCCAAGCATTTTTTGGACATCAACCCTAAGGGACAAATTTGTAGAAATCATCAAGATCTGAAACTTTCATGTTGAATGTTTTCCTTGAATCATCTTGCATCTTGGTGAAACATTGTCATGAAGTAGTGAAATTTGTAAAATCAAGCTTCACAAATGAGCTTTTTTTTATGAAGACAAACCATGGCTAACAAAGAAGGCAAATATTTATGATCAATCTCAAAGCATTTAAGGATAATATCTTCATTTAAAGCTCTCAAACAACTTTAAAGGTATAATAATATTATCTACTTTGATCTTAAGATATAGATGCTCAAAAATGAAAAAGAAATGTTTAAGAATCATTACTCAAGCTTTTCAAAGATAAAATTTAATTTTTCTCTTGCATGCAATCGACTTACATTTTAGTGCAATCGATTGCACAATTCAAAATTTTAGATCTTTTGCTTCCGTTTCTCTGTGCAATCGATTTACATTGCTTATGCAATCGATTGCATACTTAAATTTTCAAAACATTTGCTACTGTTTCTCAGTGCAATCGATTTACATTGCAAGTGCAATCGATTGCACTCACTTACTTTTTGCTACTGACTTTGCATGCAATCGATTTACATTGATAATACAATCGATTGCACTCTTAAAGATTTTGAAAAAATAGCTGTTGAAACCTTGTGCAATCGATTTACACCAAGGGTGCAATCGATTGCATGTTGCACGATTTTGAAAAACAACAGCTTTGTACATACCTGTTCATCATGCCTTTTCATTGAAACTTTTCACTCAAACTTGGCATTTGTTCATGATACATTTTCAGAACTTCATGTTGTTTCAAAAGGGTGTTATGAACATATAAATATTCAATTTCAAAATCTATTTCAACACCTCTTCCATAAATATTTTTCTGAAATTTCAAAATACAAACTCAAGCATTCTTCATTTTCATGCATAAGTTTTCTGCACATTTTCATACATTAACAAACAGAAACCTTTGAGCAAATATATCTTGAGTCATTGTACAATATTGTTATTGGAAGAAGAAGATCATACATTGTTAAATCACTCTAAGTGATTAACATTACTCTACTCACTCAAACTTAAAAATTGATATTTACTTACTTATTTTTCCAGGATTGTTGGAAATAAGTTTAAGTGTTTTTATTGAAATCTTGTCTTTCCAAAGTTGTTGGATACAAGTGTAGTTATGTGATACGATGGCCAGAATCGGGACTGTTTTTATAGGATTTGCTGGTTTGCGTTTTGCGTTTGTGTTCACAAAATGTCGCGGTAAGCAAGAGTCGCCACCGACTTTTATTTTATCCAACAAGGAAAGTAAAAAAGCACAGAAAAATTCCTTTTTTCGAGATATTTCTGAGTACGGGGGGTAGATTATAGAAAGGGAAGGTATTAGCACCCTTTCTATCCGTAGTTATCTACGGGCTCTTAGGTACTTACTCATCATTTTCAAAATTGCTTCTTTGTGTGCTTGTGTGTTTTGGGAAGTTTTTGTTTTGACTTCGATTTAACTCTTGCTTCTGTCTTCAAGAGTGTAATGAAGTGTTTTTGAAAACTTTGTTTAAAAAAGTGTAGTGTGAAAATTTTTGTTTGGATTGAGCAAGTACTTAAGAACTAATCTACCTACTCGAAAAAAGAATTGTTCTATTTTTGTTTCCTTTAGACAGCGCTATCCCACTATTAGTGAGTAGGTAGCACCATCGTTGGAGTTTAAGGGTCAATACTAAAGGACGTACGGTCACCAAAGCAACGTTAGGACGTCTTAGTAGTAACCCTAATGTCTTAGATCAATTATTCGAGGCAACAATATCCGAGGCAACCATTCCGAGGAAACTTTGATCTTTGGACAAAGGACGACCACTAAAATATCCTATACTCATTGACCATTTACCGAAGGCAACCAAGTGGGAATGTACCCTAATAGTGTGCATTAGCGAGTGATTCAGTTCCAGATTATTTATCTTTGCATATTTTAGGGTTATCTAACTGTTTTAAAGTTTACATACATTCTTGTCATGTATCCCTAATATCATACATCTAACATTTAATATTTTGCGGAATTTAAAGTGCGGAAATTAAACTACGCTATTACAAGGCTTCGGGTATTTACATAGCCAAAAACAAACCCTTTAAAAAGAAATAAAGCGATAACTGAAAAGTAAAAGTCCTAATTAAACCATTACAAACTTGTGAGCAATTACAATAATAGGATAAAAATAAAACAATAAAACGCGCGCAATGAAATTTAAATCGGGAGAGAACTAGGGTTTTGACCCTTTTTAACCTAATTTAAAAGAAAAATGTTTTTGTTGTTTTTTAATTATCTTTTAAGAAAAGAATTAGGTTTTCTAAATTAAATACAAAAATCAATTAGCTAATTAAATTAATTAATGAAAATAATTACATGGCCTATTCTTTGCGTTTTGTTATTTTTAGGAAAAGAAAATATAATTAAGTTAAATTAAAAACCCTAATTGTTCTTAATTAATTTTAATTTATTTAAAAAAAGAAATTAAAGTTATCTAAAATTAACAACCTAATTAAATTAATTTAATTTTGATAAAAAATAAATATCCTAAATTTAATTGGATGAAAAAATATTTTTGTGATTTTTTGATAAAAAAGATAATTAATTTTGTGTTAGTAAATAAAATAAATTAAATTAAATAAAACAAATGTAAAAAAAATAGAGAAAGAGATATGGGCCTGGAAGGATTTTTAGGGGTGCAGATAGTCAGATTTCTGGGCCCAAAAATCTGAAGTCCACGTTGACTTCCTGAATTCAGTGTGTTGCGTTGACTAGGCTTCATGGTGTTCTTCCATTGATGGCCTTTGGATTTGGCCATTTGGCCACTTGGCAGACTGGATGCTGATGGACCATGATGGTCATTGGCCTTAGGTATGCACTGGATTACCTGAAAGAAAAATATATGAAGAAAGTGGGGGGACCTGGGATTCGAACCCAGGTCCTGAAGCGTTTTGCACATACCCTGTAACCAACTGCGCCACTTGTTTTTGTTGTATATAATATAAACATCAATTATTATATATAAAACAAACAAAATAATAAAATATTTGCGCGAAAATTCAAATGGACGAGTGATGGCTTGCCACGTCTTTGTCTCCCTCCTTACACCGTTGGTAAAAGTCCCAAACTTTTACCTACAGACGTTTGTCCGTCACTACAAGTCCTGTAAATCTCAAAACTTAATACAAGCGTGATAAACAAAAACGAAGGCCATGGATAGCTTCGTCTGGACCTGCTGATTTCAATGGTGGCCCATTCATGGCCCAATTTTTCCTATACACGAAGATCCCAAATCTAAGCAAGAAACCCTAATAATGGTGAAATCCAATATAGGCCATGAAAACACAATTGAATATTACAGAAAGCTTGCAAATATGATGGTGAACAATAATATACAATTATTTTATGCTAGGGATGCCAAGATTTTAAAATTCGAATTCAAGAAAGAAGTCATCTCGTGACTGACTTACAGCGAGATATAGGGCCTGAAAGCGCTTGTTCTGGATTGGTTCTGCTTGCCTACACTCCTATGAATCGATTGGAATGGTCTAAGGGTCTTGAATTGTCCTGTAACTAGGAATTTGATCCACCACTTTTTCTTGTTTTTTTTTCCAGTTTTGTTCTTGATGCTGCGCCTATCTCTAGCCTCTCTTTGGGTCTGCATATGTTCTATATGTATTGAGGAATAGATTAGGGTTGAAAGAATGATCACAATCTTCTTCCATCAATGCATTTGATTTTGATTTGATTCCTTTGAAAACCATTCCAAAAATAGTCCAAATTCAATCTTTTTGTGCACACCATGCCTTTACACGAATTTGATCTCATGCTAGCTGGAATTTAAGACCTGAATCATGTAAAAAATCTTAAGTTTTCAATATTTTGGATTTTCAATGATTTGTTTTTGATTTAAATTAATTTAATTCAAATAAAAATCAAAATAAATAATAAAAACATGAAAATTACAAGTGCCAAAGGCTGGGGCTCGTGGACCATGTTGCCAACTCAAAACAAGTGAAAAAGATTGGGCCCATTTGGCAAAATTTGCAATTTTAGGCATAGTTGAATTTTGGCAATTTTGCAAAAAAGGTCAACTTCATCAATGCATAACTTCCTCAATTTTGACTATTTGAAGGTGTTCTTGGACTTTTTAGAAAGCTTGATATGTAGTCTAAGCAACCCTTTTGGTCTCATCTCAATTTTATATTCCATGCTCATGTATGAAGCTTTGACAAAAAAGGTGTTTTTGTTGACTTTTCAAAATGACCTATAATGTCCAAATTCATAACTTCTTGTGAGTGCATATTTTGAACTTGGGAGATGAAGATGGATTATAGAGCATGTCATCCTCTTCAAAATGAGATTTGGATGGATCATTACTCATAAAGTATGAGAAAGTTATGCTTAGTCAAAGTTGAGTTATCTTTTCCTACAAAACCCTAATTTAGCAACTTTTGGTTCTTGAGGAATTATGAGCAATCCTTGATGAATCATGATCAACCCTTGATCAAATGATGAAATATACTTCAAAATGAGGATGTTGACCAAAAATCTTGAAGTTTGACTGTATGTAGGCCAAAGTTGACTTTTACCCTAGCATAGTCGATTTTCAAGCCTTTGAGCAATTTGACTGAGCAAACTTTCTCTGTAGGGCTTGAAACTTGTCATGGATGATCTTGAGGACATATTAGGACATTGGTGAGCATTTGGGATCCCTTGGACTCAAGTATCTTGATGCAACATGAAACCCTAATTTGAGGTAGACTGCCTTAGGAGAGAGCTTGTCGGGTCAACCCTTGGACTTCCTTGAGCAATTTGAGGATCTTTCTTGAAATGTTTTGAAAAATATGGGAGGGAAAATTTTGGGGTACAAAAGCTGCCCCTGTTCAATCTTCTTAAACCTGAGGATGTAGATTGGCTTGCTTGCCTTTCGTGATCTGAAGGTGGAAGATTATTGAACACTAGAGTGCCCAGAAATTTGCACTCGCATGAAGTGGTGTCCGTCTTGCGATGTCAGGAATGGGCTTACAGATGCCATTTGAAAATTGTCAATGGGGGATGGGCTTACAGATGCCATCCGAAGGAGTGTCGATCTTCTAAGAGATTCCTTAGCGAGAGCTTGTATACCTGTTGTTGAGGAAGATTCCTCTAGGGAATGTTGATCTCTGTCTTGAGAGAAGTAGAATTTTAGGAGCTTCGGTCATCCGTTATTCTACTGGGAAATCATCTCTGTTTTGAGAAAAGTTAAATTTTAGGAACTTCGATCGTCCGTTATTTTTGTTGAGGAATCGTCTCTTCGTCGAAGAGGTGAAAATGAACTACTATCTGGTCGTGATCTAGGCTTCATAGTAATAAGACCGACTGCTATCTAGTTGTAATCCAGGCTTTACAGTGACTTACTGGGGAGATGAGATTAAACTTGCTATCCGGTCGTGATCCAGGCTTCGCAATTTCTCGATTCTTATCTGGTCGTAATCCAGGCTTCAGAAGGAAATAAGTTGTTATTCGGTCGCATCCGGGCTTCAACTTGAACTTAGGGCACACTAATATCCGGTCGACTCCGGGCTTCTTAGTAACTTTCCAGGTAAATTGTTATTTGGTCGTAATCCAAGCTTCACAGCGTCTTGTACTGTTATCTGGTCGTAATCCAGGCTTTAGTCCTTTTATTGTTATTCGGTCGTAATCCAGGCTTCACGATGCTTTGTACTATTATCTGGTCAAATTCAAGCTTCATGGTGTTCTGTACTGCTATCTGGTTGTAACCTAGGCTTCACAATACTTTACTTCTTATCTGGTCGTAATCCAGGCTTCAGAAGAGATCAAATGGTTATCCGGTTGTAATCTGGGTTTCCCTTTGGCTTTGGGCCTACCAATATCCGGTCGTAATTCGGGCTTCATAGTATCTGGCCAGGTGAACTGTTATTTGGTCGTAATCCAAGCTTCACAGTGTCCCTTACTGTTATCTGGTCGTAATCCAGGCTTCACAGTGTCTTTAACCGCTATCTGGTCGTAATGCAGGCTTCACGATGTCTTATACCACTATCCGGTCGAAATTCAGGCTTCATGGTGTTCAGAGGAAATCAAGATATTATCCGGTCGTAATCCGGGCTTCATAACTTGTGTTAAAGATATACAACTATCTGGTCGTAATCCAGGCTTCGCAGTGTCTTTGGCTGCTATCTGGTCGTAATTCAGGCTTCACAGGAACTTGTATTACTATCTGGTCGTAATCCAGGCTTCACAATAACTTGCTGAGCTGTTATCCGATTGTAATCCGGGCTTCACAGCTTGCTGGGGATTTAAACTATTATTCGTTCGTTCTCTGGGCTTCATAGCTTAAAAATAAACCACTATCTGGTCATAATCCAGGCTTCGCGGTAGTTTGATACTGTTATTTGATCGTAATTTGGGCTTCACAATATGCTGTAGAAATGAAGATACTATCCGATCGGATCCGGGCTTCATAGCTTGAACTTTTGTGAGAATTTGATTGTATCTTTCCTGAAAGGTAAAGGTTAGTCGTATGTAATGAGTGACATATATCAAGCAATGATGTTCTCAAAATAAATGAGATTGTGTTGTATGATGTTTATGTGTATGTCATGATGTATGGATATGTAATGTTTTTATGACATTCTCTAGCTGGGGAAAATAAATCCCATATTGCTGCTGGAGAAAAGAGTTGAATTCTTTGTTTCCGCTGGGGATAGTGAACGAAGATGACTGTGAGAATAAACCTGCAGGAGAGGATAACTCCACTGGGGAATAAACTGACGAGAAAATGACTCTGTGGGAAGGACATACTCTGTTGGAGGATCTGTTGATTTGGAAGAAATAAACTCAGCTGGGGATGAATTACTGTTGCTGGCGATGATGAACTCTGTTGGGAATTGAGTTTCTGTTTGTGAAAGGAATGAACTCCACTGGGGATGACTTTCCAGTGGCAGCTTCACTGGGGATAATCTTTTAGACTCTACTGAGGACAATCCAGCAGACTCTACTGGGGATAATTCTCCAAACTCCACTGGGGATAATTTTCTAGTGTTGACGATAGATAAACTCTGCTTGAGGAGAATACTGCCGATTCATTCACGGTTACGAGCCTCAACTAGGAAGAGTGGTGTCCTGTTCGGGACCGCTGATATCACTGTCTTTTTCTTACTCTGCGGGGAGTGAATGTACTTTTAATTGTTTTCTCCAACTAGGTCTATCCCTATACCTGGTGGACAGAGCAACTGTAAGGTCTGGACATTTCTTATTCGCCCCTGTTTCTGATATTACGAGTAACCGTCTATTGTTTCACATGTGAATATTTATGAGCAACAATTATTGTCAAATGCATATATCAAAATGAAACATTGGACGTTTCTTGCAAAACAAAACAGAAAAAAGAAAACAATTTGAAATTTCTTTGTGAAAATGAATTGTATTGATTTTGAAGTCGGCCTGCAAATAGGCGTTTTTGTACAAGAGGCTGAAGTCCTAGTAAGAGAACGCCGCTGAACAATAGAGTTTATACAATTTGTGTAAAACAAAGAAAAACAGCTATGTGAACAATCCCACTGGGTTCCAACTCTGCTATTGCCTTTATGTCTCCGAGCATCTCATCACTTTGCTACTTGGTTGATGGTAGATCAGATTGATTAGTGTCGTCTGAGCTTGATAGTCGATATCGAAGTATGGTTACAAGATGATCCAATGAGACATAATGTTACGCTTTAATCTCTAATTTTTGCCTGGACCGCCCTTTCGAATTTTCAGTCCACCAGGATACCCTTTTTTGCCCAAGCCGCCTTTTCAGGTTTTTGCCTTTTGTACAGATTTTTCATTTTCATCCCTTATTTTTGCCCGAACCCTTTTGGTTCGTCGGGAAGCCCTTATTTTTTCCAAGGCCAGTCAACCTAGCGGGTCTTTGATTATGCGTAGTATCTTTTCACTATGTCTGCATTGACGGGGTGAGGAAGGTCGTCACCATCCATGGTTGTTAGAATCATAGCTCCTCCCGAGAAAATGTTCTTAACCATAAATGGCCCTTCGTACGTGGGGGTCCATTTTCCCCTGGGATCACCTTGCAGTAATATGATGCGTTTAATCACCAGATCCCAGACTTGATACTCTTGTCATCTAACTTTCTTGTTAAATGCCTGGATCATTAACTTTTGATACGTCTGACCATGACAAATAGCAGTAAGTCTCTTTTCATCGATTAAGTTCAGCTGATCAAGCTGGGTCTGGATCCAGTCATCCTCGCTCAAACCTGCATCCTTCATAATCCGAAGAGAGGGTATCTAAACTTCAATGGGCAAGACTGCTTCCATGCCATATACCAAGGAATAGGGTGTTGCCCCTGTTGAAGTCTGTGCTGAGGTTCGGTACCCATGAAGAGCAAACGGTAACATCACGTGCCAATCTTTGTAGGTCACCGTCATCTTCTGCACAATCTTCTTGATGTTCATATTAGCCGCTTCAACATCCCCATTCATCTTCGGCCGGTAGGGAGAAGAGTTGTGATGTTGTATCTTGAACTGTTTGCAGAGCTCGGTAATCATTGTAATGTTGAGATTTGTACCATTGTCCATAATGATCCTCTCTGGTACGCCATATCGACAAATCAAATTGTGCCGAATAAATCGTGCCACAACGTTCTTGGTCACTGTAGAAAAGGAAGTTGCCTTAACCCACTTTGTAAAGTAATCAATAACTACCAGGATGAAACGATGTCCGTTGGACACAGTAGGTCTGATCTCACCAATCATATCGATGCCCCACATTGCAAAAGGCCAAGGAGCTGTCAAGATGTTCAGAGGAACAGGAGGTACGTGTACCTTATCAGCATAGACTTGACATTTGTGACAGGTTCGAGAATGCTGATAATAGTCGGCTTCCATGGTGGACCAATAATATCCTGCCCGTAGGATTTTCTTTGCCATAGTGTGTCCACTGGAATGAGTTCCGAAGGTACCTTCATGTAACTTTGCCATGACCTTTTCTGCCTCGTTTTTATCCACACATCATAGTAAGGTTGAATCATGGTTACGCTTGTAAAGGATACCGTTACTGATGAAGAACTTCACCATGAACCTCCTCAGAAACTTCTTATCATTAACAGATGCACCCTTGGGGTACTCTTGAGCTTCAAGATACCTCTTCACCTCGTGAAACTAGGGTTTATCTATTACCTCTTCAGTCTCAATATCGCAGCAATGTGCGGGTTCGTCCGACCTCTCAATGGTAATCCGGGGATCCTCATTGTCCCACCTGACCTTGAAAATAGAAGACATCGTAGCTAGCGCGTCCGCTAACTGATTCTCCTCTCTTGGGAAGTTTTCAAAGGTTATCTCCTCGAAGTGTGGAAGCAACGTCAGTACATACTCCTTGTAAGGAATAAGATTTGGGTGCTTCGTATCCCACTCGCCTTTGATCTGACTGATCATGAGAGCGGAATTTCCGAACACACTCAAGAACTTTATTCTTAGGCCGATAGCTGCTCGAAGGCCCATGATGCATGCTTCGTACTCTGCCATGTTGTTGGTGTAGTTAAAACATAGTCGGGCGGTGAACGTAGTATGACAACCTTCAGGAAATATGATCACAGAGCTAATGCCATTACCCAAAGCGTTTAAAGCTCCATCGAAATACATAGACCATCGGGATCCCTCCTCAGGTCCTTCATCCGGTCCAGGTGTTTCACAGTCAGTCACCAACATGATGTTCTCATCCAGAAACTCGAAGTTCATAGACTCGTAATCATCCACTGCCTGATGTGCCAAATGATCCGCCAACACACTTCCCTTGATTTCTTTTTGGGTCGTGTATTGGATGTCATATTCAGTCAAGATCATCTGCCATCTTGCTATTCTTCCGGACAAGGCAGGCTTTTCGAAGATATACTTGATTGGGTCCATCTTTGATATCAATAGAGTAGTGTGAGTCAGCATATACTGTCTCAGCCAGCGAGCAGCCCATGCCAAAGCGCAACAAGTTTTCTCGAGCAGTGAGTATCGGGTCTCACAGTCGGTAAAATTTTTTATAAGGTAGTAAGTAGAATGCCCTTTTCGGCCAGACTCTTCATGCTGCCCCAGCACGCACCCCATTGAATTTCCGAGTACTGTCAAGTATAAGATCAAAGGTCTTCCTTCAACTGGAGGCATCAGAGTGGGTGGTGCTTGGAGATATTCTTTGACCCTTTCGAAAGCGGCTTAACACTCATCATTCCACTTTACAACTTGATCTTTCTTCAACAGCTTGAAGATTGGTTCACAAGTAGCAGTCAAGTGCGAAATAAATCGGGCAATATAGTTCTGACGTCCCAAAAAGCCTCTGACTTCCTTTTCTGTTCGGGGAGCTGGCATTTCCTATATAGCTTTCACCTTTGCAGGATCCACTTGAATACCTTTATCACTAACAACGAAACCCAGCAGCTTACCAGACCTCACACCGAAGGTGCACTTGTTCGGGTTTAACCTCAGCTTATACAACTTCAACCTGTCAAATAGCTTCTGAAGATGGTCAAGATGTTCTTCCTCAGTCTGGGACCTTGCAATCATGTCGTCAACGTATACCTCAATCTCATGGTGAATCATGTCGTGGAACAAAGCGACCATGGCGCGCTGATACGTTGCCCCAGCATTCTTCAACCCGAATGGCATGACTTTGTAGCAAAAGGTTCCTCACTGCGTAATGAAGGTTGTCTTCTCCATGTCTTCGGGAGCCATCTTAATCTGATTATAACCAGAAAAACCATCCATAAAGGAGAAGACCTTATGTTGTGCGGTGTTGTCGACAAAAACATCGATATGAGGCAGAGGGAAATCGTCCTTGGGACACGCCCTGTTCAGATCCCTATAGTCCATATACATCCTAACTTTACCATCTTTCTTCGGCACCGGAACCACGTTGGAAACCCACTGTGGGTAAGAAGTAACTGCTAGAAAACTGGCATCAAACTGTTTCATAACCTCAGCCTTGATTTTCTCAGACATCTCCGGGCGCATTCGGTGAACTTTCTGTTTCACTGGAGGACAGTCTTCTTTAGTTGGAAAGCGGTGAACCACAATATCAGTATCCAACCCAGGCATATCTTCATAAGACCGAGCAAAGATCTCAACATAGTCACGTAGCATATGTATTAACCGTTGCTTGATACTAGACTCTAGATTTGCACCAATCTTGACCTCTTTCTTGTCTTCTTCTGTACCCAGATTAACTGATTCCACTAGCTCTTCATGGGGCTGTATGGCCCTCTCTTCCTGAAGTAACAGTCTAGCAAGTTCACCAGGAACTTCGCAATCATCCTCACCTTCATCCTCGGCTTGGTTGATTGGACTTTCAAAGTCATAAGCGGCAGTAGAAGAGTCGTTATCAGTGGGATCCAGAATGGATGTGGACCTGTATTATGATATGTGAGTGTGTGTAAGACTATAGTTGTTTTAATAAAGTGCAAGATAGAAAAACAAGGAGTGAAAAATTTGTAATGCAAGAGAACGTCCAATGCTTTATTGATGATATATGGAAATGACAAATGTTAAGCCCTCACAAACAGAGCCACAGTGTCTTGGGCAAGGCACCGGACCGTAAAGTTTCAAATTGTCTGTTTACAAAAACAAAAGTCTATTACTGTGTAATAAATGAAATGGGCACGAAGTCCTTCGCTGTCCAATTGCTCAATCCCCCGTCGATAGTCGAGTAAATCCAGCTGTCAAAATCTGAATCTTCATCATCCTCTCCAATTGCATTCACTCCCTGATCATGTTTCGGCATGAGAGCAGTTATGACGTTGGGCTTTTCTGGCGCGTCAAGTTCAATCTCTTTAGCTTCAATCTGATCTTGCACCTTATTCCTCAAGGCCCAGCAGTTGTTGGTATCATGCCCTGGGCTATCAGAGTGATAAGCACAGCGGGCGTTTGGATTATACAGCGGAGATATGGTGCTGGGATTCTTCGGAGCTTCCATAAGAGTCACCAAGTTGGTATTCAACAATTGTGGCAGAATTTGAGAAAGAGTCATACTGAGTCGAGTATACTGTCTTTGCGGTCTCTCTACTCTTTGCTGATTGTTGCATTGTGGGGCAACCGTTGGTCTTGATATTATCACCGCATTCATTGCTTGGCGGAGATCAAGTCGGTTTTCGCTCCTCGAACTGTAAACTGCACTAGATTCCTTCTTGAAAGGCTTCTTCTCTGTACTTGACGAAGCACCTTTCTGTATCTTGCCACTTCTAATACCATCCTCTACTCTCTCCCCAGTCATAATCAATTCAGTGAACCCATACGATGAACTACCGATCAAATGATTGAAATATGGACCAGACAAAGTCCCAAGAAACATATCCACCAACTCCCTATCAGACAGAGGGGGTTGGACTCTTCCAGCAAGATCTCTCCACTTTTGAGCGTAGTCCTTAAAACCTTTGCTCGCACCCATAGACATACCCTGAAGTTGAGTACGCGTGGGATCAAGGTCAGCATTATACTGGTATTGCTTGTAAAAAGCAGCAGCAAGGTCCTCCCAGTTGCGGACATTAGCTCCTTCTAGTTGATAGAACCATTCAAGCTGAGTCCCTGACAGACTATCTTGAAAGAAATGAGCCCAAAGGTTCCTATCAGCAGTATAGGGTTGAATCTTTCTGACATATGAGCGGAGGTGTAGCTTCGGGCAGGATACCCCATCGTACTTAGCAAAGACATGAGCTTTAAACTTATGCGGGATCACCACCCCAGATGCCAAACCCAAATCTCCGAAGTCCAACCCAGGTATCTTCTAGATCTCCATTACACTCAACCGGTCTTCAAGTTGCTTATATCTATCCTCAGCAGGAGGATACTGGTCTTCGTCAAAATCAGTGTCATCATCAGAGACCACAGGACTAGGCCCCTTCCTTTCCTCTTGATTCTCTCCCCCTCTAGATGAATGGGATAAATCAGTTTCCTATCGCAAATTGTTCCCGAATTTACGACCCATATTCAGGAGGACCACCTTCTTCTTCTTCTTCTTCTTCTTCTTCTTCTTGTCCTTCAAGATGAGAGTCTTCAAATCTTGCTGCCCTTTGGCCAAGTTCAGGAACAACTCTTGGAATTGTGCATTATGTGCTTGAAGAGCCTTGATGGCTTGATCAGTAGGTGTTTCAGAAGACATGTTGTGCTGAAATAAACAGCGAAGAAGATGAGAAACCTCTAATGGTACCTGTAATGAGGTGCATGGGAATGGAATGCGTATGATATGATATGATTTCAAAGACTTTGGGAGATTCAAATTTGTAAACCAAAATAAAACACACTTTATTAGATTAAACTGGTAACAATGTTTAACAAATGCCTTTAAGGCGTTACAAAAGAAATACTGAAAAGAAAATCTAAACTAGAAACAATAAAAGACATCAGAAATCCCAAGGTCGTTTTCCCTTCGTGCTGACATAATCGTTGATCGTCCTCTCATTCTCAAGCTGCCTTGTGAGCTTCAAGATCTTCCGTTCCTGCACATGATACTTCTCTCTGTAGGTATCCCTTTCTTCATTTAACTGGATCCAAGATCTCTTCAATTCCCCAAGATCAGTAGGCATGTATGGATGTAGGACCGTATAAGGAACACCTTCTTCATCAGTATGCTCTATGATCACTGGAAAAACAGCTTCATATGGCATCCCCAGCTTTTGAGCACGGGCTCCAACCCAATGGAGATATGGTTGCATCGGGAGAGAAGTCTTCATTCCTAGCTCATGTGGGTTAGACCTGTTCACCCTGTCCTAAGCTCGTATAAACCTGCGGCGATGTCCTTCAACATCCCCCTTGTAGTCAAAGACAATGCCTGTAAGCAGCAGCTCATGGGGGCCATCTCTCCGAGCGCATCCAAACTGTCATAAAGCCAAACAAGGATTATAGGTTATTCCCCCTCGAATTCCAAGCAATGGAACATTAGGGTATTCCCCACATCGATCAATGATAGATACTCTTTCCATATCTTTAGAACTCCAAAGGATGTCCGTATGAGCAAGGGATATGATTCTATAGGCCCAACCTACACCTTCCTCATTCTTCAAAACAGACTTGGGGAGGTGCGAAATAAACCACCTTGCCAGCAGCGGTGTATAACACATGAGAGTTCCCCTTCTCCGCATAGTACGGGTATAGAGAGCATGTAGAATATCACCTAGAAGAGTAGGCACTGGGTTACAAGACATGAAGATCTTGACCGTGTTCACATCTATGAAAGAATCTGGATTTTGGAAAAGAACCAAGTCGTAGATGAGGACAGCCAGGATGTATTCAAATGCTTAAAAGTCCAAACAATCCCAGAACTGTTGAGCTTGATCGATCAAAAACTTAGCCAAGAAACCTTTAACCCCACTCCGAGTCTCCCAGTTAGATACTACATCAGCCATTTTTAGATATAGGGCTGAAGCAATATCATTTGGCCTAGGAGCTATCTCCAAACCTGTAAAGGGTGTCTGCTCTAGAATGGATATACCCAGTAAATCAGAAAACTCCTCCAAAGTAGGGACTAGCTGATAGTCCGGGAAGGTGAAACAATGATGCAATAGATCAAAGAACTGGAATAACACACTCATCATTTGCTCATCCAACTTTGAAGTGGCCAAGCTAAGGAGGTGACCATGTCTTCTAAAAAATGAAGAAGTATCAGGAACCTTTGAGACTAACTCTCTGAGCTGAGCAGGGATTTGCACGAAGTTGACTCGAATGGTATTTATGCGCACAAAATCCATGATTTGCAAAATAGAACAAAGATGAATCCCCTCGGTCTTTGAAATGGTTAGTCTAATGAAATATGCATGCTATGTCATGATAAAAACACACAACAGGTATCACCGATAGCAAACATGGTAAAGGCAAACAAGTCACACAAGAGCCCTTAAATTTCAGGCTAGCATGGAGTTTAGGTACTACCCACTTGCAATTTAGTTGGTTCAACCTGTCCTAATAATAGTAACTGGGTTCTAGAGGTTCTCAATATCACTGACCATCCTCCATCGGTCATAATTCCAGTCATGCAATCTTTTCTTGCAGCCGGAACCATCTCGAGAGTATGGTCTCAATGAGTGTAGCATATCACTACTTCCTAGGGCCAAGTTGGTCAATTATAGGTTCTAAGGTCAGTTGATGCTTAATGACCCATATAGCAGCCCCATACTCTCCTTGTTGCTCCACAAGGGATATTGGTACCAACTAATGTGCCACATCAATGTAGCTACTGCTTCAACCGTATCGGTCTATGTTGTACAGTTCCCTCACAGTCTATTGCTACTTACCTAAAAGGTGTCCCCCAGATCCGGGTTAGGATCTATAGTAACTCCAATACAAAGTCCAAAAAGATAAAGCAATCAAATAAAACAATAGAAAGAAATATGATGAACTAATCCTAAGGTACACCCCACTTATTAACTCCCCAGCAGAGTTTCCAGTTCTATGATACGGTGGCCAGAACCGGGACTGTTTTTATAGGATTTGCTGGTTTGCGTTTGTGTTTGCAAAATGTCACGGTAAGCAAGAGTCGCCACCGACTTTTATTTTATCCAACAAGGAAAGGAAAAAAGCACAGAAAAATTCTTTTTTCGAGATATTTCTGAGTACGGGGGGTAGATTATAGAAAGGGAAGGTATTAGCACCCTTTCTATCCGTAGTTATCTACGGGATCTTAGGTACTTGCTCATCATTTTCAAAATTGCTTCTTTGTGTGCTTGTGTGTTTTGGAAATTTTTTGTTTTGACTTTGATTTAACTCTTGCTTCTGTCTTCAAGAGTGTAATGAAGTGTTTTTGAAAACTTTGTTTAAAAAAGTGTAAGTGTGAAAAATTTTGTTTCGATTGAGCAAGTACTTAAGAACTAATCTACCTACTCGAAAAAAAAATTGTTCTATGTTTGTTTCCTTTAGACAGCGCTATCCCATTATTAGTGAGTAGGTAGCACCATCGTTGGAGATTAAGGGTCAATGCAAAAGGGACGTACAGTCACCAAAGGAATGTTAGGACGTCTTAGTAGTAACCCTAATGTCTTAGATCAATTATTCGAGGCAACAATATCTGAGGCAACTTTGATCTTTGGACAAAGGACAACCACTAAAATATCCTATACTCAATGACCGTTTACCGAAGGCAACCAAGTGGGAGTGTACCCTAAGAGTGCGCATGTGCGAGTGATTCAGTTCCGAATTATTTATCTTTGCATATTTTAGGGTTATTATGATACGATGGGAAGAACTGGCTGTTATTTGGAATGCTGGTTTGCATTTTGCGTTTTATGTTCGCAAAATGTCGCGGTAAGCAAGAGTCGCCACCGACTTTTATTTTATCCAACAAGGAAAGGAAACAAGCACAGAAAAATTCCTTTTTCAAGATGTTTCTCGGGTTCGGGGGGTAGATTATAGAAAGGGAAGGTGTTAGCACCCTTTCTATCCGTGGTTATCCACGGGCTCTTAGGTACTTGCTCAATTGTTTTCAAAATTGTTTTTTTGTGCTTGTGGGTTTGAAAAAGTTTTTTGTTTGAAACTTCGATTTAACTCTTGCTTATGTCCTCAAGAGTGTAATGAAGTGTTTTGAAAACTTTGTTCGAAAATTGTAAGTGTGAAGAGTTTTATTTTGAAAGAGCAAGTATCTAAGAACCATCTACCTACTCGAAAAAGGAATCGTTCTATGATATTTACCTTTAGACAATGCTATCACATTATTAATGAGTGGCTAGCACCATCGTTGGAGTTTGAGGGTCAATTCGAAAGAGGGACATACGGTCACCAAAGCAATGTTAGGACGCCTTAGCGGTAACCCTAATGTCTTAGATTATTTGTTTGAGGCAACAATATCCGAGGCAACCATTTAGAGGCGAATATGATCTTTTAGACAAGAGGACGACCTCTAAAATGACCTATACTTAATGACCGTATACGAAGGCAACCAAGTGGAGTGTACCCTAGGAGTGCGCATGTGCAAATGTGTCATTTCCAGTTATGTTTATCTTTGCACATGTTAAGGGTGATCTAATTTGATTTTAAGATTTAAACATTCAGTCTTGTCATGCAACCCTATTATCAAACATCTAGCAGTTATAATTTACGGAATTAAAATGCGGAATTTAAATTACAAGTCGTCGGGTATTTACAACGCCAAAAGCAACCCTTTGAAAATAAAATAAAGCGATAAAAATAATTAAATGTCCTATTTAACTATTACAATCTGTAAGCAGATAAATTAATATGATAAAAATAAATACAACGCACAGGAAATTAAATCGAGTGCGAAATTTAGGGTTTTGACCCTTTTGAAAGAAATTGCTTTCTTGTTTGTTTTCATTTTTTATTTTAAGAAAAGAAATTAATCCTAAATTAAATACTAAATTAAATTAATAAATTAATTAAATGAAAAATAAATTATTTTTGGAGTTTTGTTATTTTAAGAAAGAAAATAAAATTAATTAAATTAGTAGTTAAAACCTAGTTAAGTCTAATTAATTTTATTTATTTTACAAAATAAGTTATGGTTATTCTAGAATTAAAAACCTAATTTAATTAATTAGTATTTATTAATAAAAATAAAATTCTGGATTAAAAAAGTATTTTTGTGATTTTTATTAAAAAAATAGAATTTTGTTATTGGTTAAAAAATTAATTAAATGAAATAAAACAATTAAATTAAATAAAACAATTAAATTAAATAAAACAAAATAAATAAAAGAGAGAGGAGTCGGGCCTGATTAGGAGGTGCAAAGAGCAATTTGTAGGCCCATTAGAAGCTGACCCTTTTGACCTTTTGGATCTGGTGCACACACGTTGAGTAGCACCTTGGTGAACCTCCAATCACTGACCACCTGTTCTGGCTCTTGGCCATCTGGCGCTTGGATGGATGAGGGAGTATGGTATAGTCCAAGCCTGAGCGCGCATGTGATTATCTGCAAATAATTGAGAAAAGGAAAATTGCTGGAGGCAGGGATCGAACC
This sequence comes from Vicia faba, assembly GCA_948472305.1. Classification (NCBI taxonomy): domain Eukaryota; kingdom Viridiplantae; phylum Streptophyta; class Magnoliopsida; order Fabales; family Fabaceae; genus Vicia; species Vicia faba. Next base: position 519,799,092 of record OX451739.1, on the reverse strand, counting down.
CCTGACCTCCAGCCTTGGAACACTTTAAGGGTGACTTGGCAACCGCTGGGGCGTGTTGTTGTTTGTTAATAATAATGCAAATAATATATTATGTAGAAAAACAAATCAGATGCCAGAAAAAACAAAAAAACGCGCGCGATATTTGAATCACCCAATGGACGAATGACACGAATTCATCCCTGTCCTCCAAAACCTGTAAAAATTACCTGCGGATTTGTATCCGCATCTAAAAGCGCAACCTTGTTCTAAAATCCTCTCCAGGCTATATAAATACATTCCAAGAACATGGTTCAATTCGTCATGACCTCCTGATCACAACCATGTTCTTCTTATGGGCCAATTGTACCTGAAACAGAAAGCCAAAAAAAAAACTCCAAGAACCCTAACTATGGAGGTTCTCTATATAAGTCAGATAAATGCAATTGAATATTATGAAAAGCTTGCAAATGTTCTTGTGATCACAAATATGCCATTAGTTTTCTCAAATGATGCAAGAATAATTCAAATCGATTTCAAGAACATGGGTAAGTTGCGTGAGACTTACAGCGCGTATGGATGCCTGAGGATGCGTGGTTTGGATCGTAATAGCTTCTGAAGATGGCCAGCAATTGATTGAGACAACTCTCGCGTCCTGAAACTGCCTCTAACCTGGATTTTGATTTCCAACTTTTTTGTGAATTTTTGCAAAGTGGTTATGCCTCTACAAGTGATTGCCAACTCCTATTTTTGTGTGCTTTGCTTGCTTATGTATTGTGTATTGCATTAGGTTAAAAAACATGGTCCAAATCTCTCTACAATGATGTTTGGATATTTGATTTGATCTCCATTTACAAACTTGCCAAATTTGATCTAAACCATATCTTCTTGTGCATAATGACTTTGACACGAATTTTATTGCAATGCTAGTTTTGACCAAAGCCTAAAACAGTCAGAAAATCATGAGTTATCAATGTCTTTGATTTTATATGATTTTATTTGATTTAAAATGAAAAAATTCAAATAAAAATCAAATTAAATAATAAAAATGAGATATGGGCACATAGCTGAATCTAGGGCACGTGGGAAAAGATGCAAACTCAAATCAAGTGGAAAAGAATGGGCACATTTGGCAAAATTTGAAGTTTTGGGGATAGTTGACTTTTGGCAATTTTACAAAAACAGTCCAACTTCAACAATGCATAACTTCTTCAATTTTGAACTTTTAGAAGTGTTCTTGGCCTTTTTGGAAAGCTTGAGATGTCCTCTAAACAAACCTTTTTGTATCATCTCAATTTGATATTCCATTCTCAAGTTAGGAGCTTTGACAAAAAAGGTGTTTTTGTTGACTTTCAAAAATGACCTATAATGTCAAAATTCATAACTTCTTGTGAGTGCATTTTTTGATCTTGGGGTATGAATATGGATTGTATTTAATTTCATTCTCTTCAAAATGAGATTTTGATGGGTCATTTCTCATAAAGTATGAGAAAGTTATGCTTGGTCAAAGTTGAGTTGACTTTTCCTATAAAACCCTAATTTAGCACCTTTTGAATCTTGATGAATTGTGAGCAATTCTTGATGAATCATGATCAACCCTTGATCAAATGATGAAATATCCTTCAAAATGAGAACTTTGACAAAGAATCTTGAAGTTTGACTGCATATAGGTCACAATTGACTTTTGCCCTAGCAGAGTCGATTTTTGGACCTTTTGAGCAATTGACTGGGCAAACTTCCTCTGCAAGGCTTGAAATTTGACATGGATGATCTTGAGAACATATTAGGACATTGGTGAGCACTTGGGGTCACTTGGACTCAAATATCTTGATGCAACACCAAACCCTAATTTAGGGTAGACTGCCTTAGGAGAGAGCTTGTCTGACCAACTCTTGAGCTACCTTGAGCCGTTTGGAGATTTTCCTTGCAATGTTTTGAGAAATATGGGAGGGAAAATTTTAGGGTACAACAGCTGCCCCTGTTCAATCTTCTTAAACCTGAGGATGTAGATTGGCTTTCATGCCTTTCGTGATCCGAAGGTGGAAGATGATTGAAAACTAGAGTGCCCAGAAATTTGCACTCGCATGAAGTGGTATCAGCCTTGTAATGTCGGGAATGGGCTTACAGATGCCATTTGGGGAGGTGTCGATCACATAAGAGATTCCTTAGCGAGATCTTGCATACCTGTTGTTGTAGAAGATTCCGCTGGGGAAGTCTAATTTTGTTGAGATTTAGGAACTTGCATGTACTTCAGCTGAGAGAACATCTCTGCTGAGTTTTAAGGACTTGTCTGTAATTCAACAGGGGGGAAACATCTTCATCGAGATTTAAGAACTCGCCCGTAATTCAACTAAGAAAACTCTGATGAGATTTAGGAACTCGTCTGTAGTTCGACGGAGGAACTTTGTCGAGATTTAGAACCTTATCTGTAATTCAACTGAGGATAATTCTGTTGAGATTTAAGATCTGGTCAGTAATTCGACTGAGGGAAACATCTTCATCGAGATTGAAGAACTCGCCCGTAATTCAACTGAGAAAACTCTGCTGAGATTTAGGAAATCGTCTGTAGTTCGAAGGAGGAACTTTGTCGAGATTTAGAACCTTATATGTAATTCAACTAAGGATAATTCGGTTGAGATTTAAGAACTAGTCAGTAGTTCGAATTTAGGGAAACATCTTCATCAAGATTTAAGAACTCGCCCGTAATTCAACTGAGAAAACTCTGCTGAGATTTAGGAACTCGTCTGTAATTCGACGGAGGAACTTTGTCGAGATTTAGAACCTTATCTGTAATTCAACTGAGGATAATTCGGTTGAGATTTAAGAATTGGTCAGTAGTTCGACTTTAGGGAAACATCTTCATCGAGATTTAAGAACTCGCTCGTAATTCAACTGAGAAAACTCTGTTGAGATTTAGGAACTCGTCTGTAATTCGACGGAGGAACTTTGTCGAGATTTAGAACCTTATCTGTAATTCAACTGAGGATAATTCGGTTGAGATTTAAGAACTGGTCAGTAATTCGACTGAGGGAAACATCTTCATCGAGATTTAAGAACTCCCCCGTAATTCAACTGAGAAAACTCTGCTGAGATTTAGGAACTCGTCTGTAATTTGACGGAGGAAATTTGTCGAGATTTAGAACCTTATCTGTAATTCAACTGAGGATAATTCGGTTGAGATTTAAGAACTGGTCAGTAATTCGACTGAGGGAAACATCTTCATCGAGATTTAAGAACTCGCCCATAATTCAACTGAGAAAACTCTGCTGAGATTTAGGAACTCGTCTGTAGTTCGACGGAGGAACTTTGTCGAGATTTAGAACCTTATCTGTAATTCAACTGAGGATAATTCGGTTGAGATTTAAGAACTGGTCAGTAGTTCGACTGAGATAAAAGCTTCATAGCTTTGAATTTTATGAGAATTTAACCGAATCCTTCCTGAAAGGTAAAGGTTGGTTGTATGCAATGCATGATATGTATCAAGCAATGATGTTCTCGAAATAAATGAGATTGTGTTGTACGATGCGTATATGCATGTGTCATGATGTATGTAATGTTTTTATCTGGGGAAAATAAATCCCGTATAGCTGCTGGAGAAAAGAGTTGAATTCTTCGTTTCCGTTGGGGATGGAAAGCAAAGATGATTGTGAGAATAAACCTGCAGGAGAGGATAACTCCGCTGGGGAATAAACTGATAAGGAGATTACTCTGTGGGGAAGAGATGTTATGCTAAGGATTCTGTTGATAGATTCAGCTGGGGATGAATTACCATTGCTGGTGATACTGAATCCTGTTGGGAATCTGAATTCCTGTTTGTGATAGGGAAGAACTCTGCTGGGGATGATCTTTCAGTTGCGACTTCACTGGGAATAACCTTTTAGACTCTAATGGGGATAATCCCTTGAGCTATGTTGGGGACAATCTTCCGAAGTCTACTGGGGATGATTCTCCAAACTCCACTGGGGAAGCTTTTTCAGACTGCGTTGGAAAAAAAATTATTTCAGACTCCACTGGGGATAACCTTTGTATTCTGCCGGGGAATATTCTTATACTCCGCTGGCGAATATTAAGACTTTTCAGTGCTGATGGTAAATAAACTCTGCTTGGGGAGAATATTACCGATTCATTCACAGTTGCAAGTCTCAGCTGAGGAGAGCTATCATTATTGTCTTACTCTGCGGGGAGTGAATATACCTTAGCCATATTCTTCAGCTGGATCTACCTTTGTACCTGGTGGACAGAGAAACCTAACAGTTTGGACATTTCTTGCTTGCCCCTGTTTCTGATATTACAAGTAATCGTCTTTTGTTTCGCGTGTAAATATTCATGAGCAGCAATTAATGTCAGATGCATATATCAAAAATGGACATTGGACGTTCTTTGCAAAACAAAACAGAAAAAGGAAAAAAACAGTTTGAAATTTCTCTGCAAGTGAATTGTATTAATTTTGAAGTTTTGCCTGTAAAATAGGCGTTTTTGTACAAGAGGCTGACGTTCTAGTAAGAGAACGCCGCCGAATAATAGAGTTTACACAATTTGTGAAAAACTAATCAAAACAGCTATGTGAATAATCCCACTGGGTTCCAACTCTGCTATTGCCTTTATGTCCTCGAGCATCTCATCACTTTGCTACTTGGTTGAAGGTAGATCAAATTGATTCATGACGTCCGAGCTTGATAGTCGATACTGAAGTCTGGTTGCAGGGTGATCCAATGAGACATAGTGTTACACTTTGATCCCTAATTTTTTCCTAGACCGCCCTTTCAGATTTTCAGTCCACCGGGATACCCTTTTTTCCCAAGCCGCCTTTTCAGGTTTTCGACTTGCCGGGTGTACAGTTTTTTTAATAATTTTAATCCCTTATTTTTGCCTGAACCCTTTTGGTTCGCCGAGAAGCCCTTATTTTGGCCTAGGCCAGTCAACCTAGCGGGTCTTTGATCATGCGTAGTATCTTTTCACTATGTCTGCATTGACGAGGTGAGGAAGGTCGTCACTATCCATGGTGGTTAGAATCATAGCTCCTCCTGAGAAAATGTTCTTAACGACAAATGGCCCTTCGTAAGTAGGGGTCCATTTTCCCCTGGGATCACCTTGAGGTAGTATGATGCGCTTGATAACCAGGTCCCCAACTTGATACTCTTGTCGTCTGACTTTCTTGTTAAATGCCTTGATCATCCATTTTTGATACGTCTGACCATGACAAATAGCAGTGAGTCTTTTCTCGTCGATTAAGTTCAGCTGATCAAGCCGGGTCTGAATCCAGTCATCTTCGCTCAAACCTGCATCCTTTATAATCCGAAGAGAGGGTATCTGAACTTCAATGAGCAAGACTGCCTCCATGCCATATACCAAGGAATAGGGTGTTGCCCTTGTTGATGTCCGTGCTGAGGTACGGTACCCACGAAGAGCAAATGGTAACATCTCGTGCTAGTCTTTGTATGTCACCATCATCTTCTGCACAATCTTCTCAATGTTCTTGTTAGCCGCTTCGACAACCCCATTCATCTTCGACCGGTAGGGAGAAGAGTTGTGATGATGTATCTTGAACTACTTGCAGAGTTCGGTGATCATCTTATTGTTGAGATTTGTACCATTGTCCGTAATGATCCTCTCTGGTACACCATATTGACAGATCAGATTGTGCCGAATGAACCGTGCCACGACGTTCTTGGTCACAGTAGAAAAGGAAGCTGCCTCAACCCACTTTGTAAAGTAATCAATTGCTAACAAGATGAAACGATGCCCGTTGGATGCTGTAGGTCTGATCTCGCCGATCATGTCAATGCCCCACATTGCAAAAGGCCAAGGAGCTGTCAAGACGTTCAAAGGAACTGGAGATATGTGCATCTTATCAGCATAGACTTGGCACTTGTGACAGGTTCGAGAATGCTGATAACAGTCGGCTTCCATTATGGACCAAAAATATTCTTCCCGAAGGATTTTCTTTGCCATGGTGTGTCCACTGGAATGAGTTCCGAAAGTACCTTCATGTAACTCTGCCATAATCCTTTCTTCTTCCTTCTTATCCACACATCGCAGTAAGGTTGAATCATGGTTATGCTTGTAAAGAATGCCATTACTAATGAAGAACTTTGACGCGAACCTTCTCAGAAACTTCTTGTCATTAACAGATGCACCCTCGGGGTACTCCTGAGCTTCAAGATACCTCTTCACCTCATGAAACTAGGGTTTATCTGCTACCACTTCAGTCTCAATATCACAGCAATGTGCAGGTTCGTCCAACCTCTCAATGGTAATCCAGGGAGCCTCGTTGTCCTAATTCACTTTGAACATAGAAGACATCGTAGCTAGCGCGTCCGCCAACTGATTCCTCTCTCTAGGGAAGTGTTCAAAGGTTATCTCCTCGAAGTGCGGAAGAAGAGTCAATACATACTCATTATAAGGAATAAGATTAGGGTGCTTTGTATCCAACTCGCCTTTGATCTGACTGATCACGAGAGCGGAATCTCCGAATACACTTAAGAACTTAATCCTTAGGTCAATAGCTGCTCGAAGACCCATGATGAATGCTTCATACTCCGCCATATTGTTGGTGCAGTTGAAACATAGTCAGGCAGTAAACGGAGTATGAGAGCCTTTAGGAGATATAATCATGGCGCCAATACCATTACCCAAAGCATTTGAAGCTCCATCAAAATACATAGACCATTGGGATCCCTCCTCAGGTCCTTCATCTGGTACAGGTGTCTCACAGTCAGTCACTATCATGATGCTCTCATTCGGGAATTCAAAGTTCATAGACTGGTAATCGTCCACTGCCTGATGTGCTAAATGATTTGCCAACACACTTCCCTTGATTGCCTTTTGGGTCGTGTACTGGATGTCATACTCAGTCAAAATCATCTGCCATCTCGCTATTCTTCCGGACAAGGCAGGCTTTTCGAATATATACTTGATTGGATCCATCTTTGATATCAATAGAGTAGTGTGAGTCAGCATATACTGTCTCAGCCGGCGAGCAGCCCATGCCAAAGCGCAGCAAGTTTTCTCAAGCAACGAGTATCGGGTCTTGCAGTCAGTAAACTTTTTGCTAAGGTAATAAATAGCATGCTCTTTTCGGCCAGACTCGCCATGCTGCCCCAGCACACACCCCATCGAATTGTCGAGTACTGTCAAGTATAAGATTAAAGGTCTCCCTTAAACTGGCAGCATCAGAATGGGTGGCTCTTGGAGATATTCTTTAATCCTTTCGAAAGCGGACTGACATTCATCATTCCATTTTACCACTTGATCTTTCTTTAGTAACTTGAAGATTGGCTCACAAGTAGCAGTCAGGTGTGAGATGAATCGAGCAATGTAGTTCAGACGTCCCAGAAAGCCCCTGACTTCTTTTTCTGTTCGGGGAGCTGGCATTTCCTGTATAGCCTTCACCTTTGTAGGATCCACTTGAATACCTTTATCGCTTACGACGAAACCCAGTAGCTTACCAGATCTCACCCCGAAGGTGCACTTGTTCGGGTTTAACCTCAGCTTGTACAACTTCAACCTGTCAAATAACTTCTGAAGGTGGTCCAGATGTTCTTCTTCAGTCTGAGATCTTGCAATCATGTCGTCAACATATACTTCAATCTCATGATGGATCATGTCGTGGAACAAAGCGACCATGGCACGCTGATACGTTGCCCCAGCATTCTTAAATCCAAAAGGCATGACCTTGTAGGAAAAGGTACCCCATTGAGTGACAAAGGTTGTCTTCTCCATGTCTTCGGGAGCCATTTTAATTTGATTATAACCGGAGAAACCATCCATAAAGGAGAAGACCTTATATTGTGAGGTGTTGTCAACCAGAACGTCGATATGAGGTAGAGGGAAATCATCCTTAGGACTCGCCCTGTTCAAATACCTATAGTCGACACACATCCGAACCTTACCATCCTTCTTCGGCACAGGCACCACGTTGGCCACCCACTGAGGGTAAGAAGTAACTGCTAGAAAACCGGCATCAAACTACTTCATCACTTCAACCTTGATTTTCTCAGACATCTCTGGGCGTATTCGGCGGACTTTCTATTTTACTGGAGGACAATCTTCCTTGGTAGGCAATCGGTGAACCACAATATCGGTATCCAACCCAGGCATATCTTCGTAAGACCATGCAAAGATCTCCACATAATCACGCAGCATCTGAATCAACCATTGCTTAACACTAGACTCCAGATTTGCACCGACCTTGACCTCTTTCTTGTCTATCTCTGTACCCATATTTATCGTTTCCACTGGATCTTCATGCAGCTGTATGGCCCTCTCTTCCTGAAGTAGTAGTCTAGCAAGTTCACCAGGCACTTCGCAATCATCTTCACCTTCGTCTTCGGCTAAGTTGATCGTACTTTCGAAGTCATAACTGGTAGTAGCAGAGTCGTTACCAGTAGAATCCAGAGTGGATGTAGACATGTATATGTGAGTGTGTGTAAAATAGTTGTTTTGTAATATGTAAATAAAAGAAAAACAAGGAGCGCAAAATTTGAAATGCAAGAAACGTCCAATGCTTTTATTAATGATATATGAAGATGACACACATAAATCCCTCATAAACAAAGACACGGTGCCTCGGGTAAGACACCGGGCCGTAAAGTTTAAAACATTGTATGTTACAGATTCAAAACAAAAAGTCTCATTAATGGGTAATAAAAGAAATTGGGACGAAGTCTTTTGCTGTCCAATTGCTTAGTCCACCATCGACAGTCGGGTAGATCCAACTGTTAAACTCAGACTCTTCAACATCGTCTTCAATGGCATTCACTCCTGAATTGCTGATAAACAGGGGAGGTCTTCCGATCCGTGCACTCTGAACAGCCCTTTGAGCTTCTTTCTCAACAACAGCCCGAGCATCCTTGAAGGAAGCCACCTTCATTGGACGATTTTCAACAACAGTTTCAGTTGATGTCAGCGTCTGGGGAACCTCTTCAAAATGCTGAAACGGGGTCTCAATGAACTCCCCGTCCATCTCTACATATCGGAAAGAGTTTAGGTGGCTCACCATGTACTCCTCTTCTCCTCGTACCGTAACAATTTTCCCCTTCACTGGGTATTTCAGCATCTGGTGAAGTGTAGAGGTCACTGCCCCAGCTTTGTGGATCCACGGGCGACCAAGCAAACAAGAATAAGATGGCCGAATGTCCATCACATAAAAAGTAGACGCGAAAATCTAAGAACCAACCTTCACTGGAATATCCACTTCTCCATGTACCATTCTCTTGGACCCGTCAAAGGCCCTGACCACAATGTTGCTTGGTTTCAACTCCAACCGTTCACAGTCTAACCGGTCCAATGCCTTCTTGGGTAACACATTCAACGAGGACCCAATATCCACCAATACATGAGCAAGAGTAGTGCCCCTGCATTCAATGGAGACATGCAGGGCGTCATTGTGATTTTTCCCTTTAGCAGTCAAGTCGGCGTCGGAGAAACCCAACCAATTATCGGTAGTTAAACTTGCCACACAGTCTTTGAACTGGTCAGCAGATGTTTCCTGGGGTACGTGCGCAATTTTCAAGAAAGTAATCAGAGCCTTGGCATGGGCTTCTGAACATAGCAACAGAGACAACATAGAGATTTTGGACGTGGTTTGCCCCAGTTGCTCGACTATGTTGTAGTCGCTCTTTTTGATGATCTTCAAAATTTCCTCCATCTCTTGTCTAGAGGCTTCAACAGTAATCGTCTTCGGTGCCTCCGTCCGGGCAGGCTCACTGGTGGTCCCTTTTCCCCGAGTGTCAGATGACTCGGCAACATGGGTAAGAATTGGAACATGAATATGAACAATAGCAGATGTACTGGCAGGTGTAATAGCAACAGGCTTCCGAACAGTTGGTGGAGAGATCTTAGGGGAGAAAAGTCTTTCGCTGCGGGTGACTTTGGCAGGTCCAACAATATTGTTGACATCAGTATCAGCCTATTCAGCATTCAAATCTTGTTTAACCCCTTGATAATACACGTCAGCCCCATAATGCCACGGGACAACTTAATCGGATGTGTAGGGGATAGGCCCAGGAACAGTAATGATCAAGGGAGCGATTCTTGGAACAGATGTAATTCTAACAGGCTTTCTCGAGGAAGCCTTGGAAGAATTGTCAAAAATGGTGATTATAGCAACTTCTTCAGTAGGAACCAAAGGAACAAAAGTCTTCTCAAACAGGATTTCTTTATTATCCATCAGGCGTTGGACACCTGACTTCAAAAGATGGAAACCAGTAGGTAATATGGCACACAGATGACAACCTTCACCATAACCCAGAAATAAACTGGCTAATAGAAGGTTCTTCTTCACAGTCATCAATGGAGTAATAATGTCTTTCACATAAACCAAAAACGAGTCTTCATCTATAGCATTTACTCCATGCTTGGGCATAGGAGCAGTCATAACATTAGGCCTTTCTGGCGCTTCGAACTCAATCTCTTTAGCATCAATTAAATCATGTACTTTATTCTTCAGGACCAAGAAATCATTCGTATCGTGCCCCGGGCTATCAGAATGAAAAGCGCAGCGGGCGTTCGGATTATACATGGGTGATGTTGTATTGGGATTCTTCGGGGCCTCCTTCGGAATCACCAAGTTGGTCTTTAATAACTGCGGAAAAATCTGAGATAAAGTCATGTTGAGCTGAGTGAATTGTCTTCGCGGCCTCTCGGCCCTTGGCTGATTGTTGCGTTGAGGGGCAACAACAGGTCTTGATATAACCACCGCATTGACTGCTTGGCGGCGTTCAGGTCTATTATGGCTCTTTGCGCTGTAAATAGCACTCGACTCCTTCTTAAAAGGCTTCTTTTCGGTACTTGATGAAGCACCCTTATGTATCTTTCCAGATTTGATACTGGCCTCAATTCTTTCCCCGGTCATAATCAGCTCTGTAAACACGGACGAAGAACTTCCAATCAGATGGTTGAAATATGGACCAGACAAGGTCCCCAAAAACATATCCACTAGCTCCCTATCAGCCAAGGGAGGTTACACTCTTCCAGCAAGGTTTCTGAGCATAGTCTTTGAAACCTTCGCTCGCACCCATAGACATGCCCTGAAGTTGGGTACACGTGGGAGTGAGGTCGGCATTGTATTGGTACTGCTTGTAGAAAGTAGCAGCCAAATCCTCCCAATTACGGATACTAGCTCCTTCCAGCTGGTAAAACCATTCAAGCTGAGTCCCTAAAAGACTGTCTTGAAAGAAGTGGATCCAGAGATTCTTGTCAGCGGTGTATGGCTGAATCTTTCTAACATACGAGTGGAGGTGCAGTTTTGGGCAAGAAACCTCGTCGTATTTAGAAAAGATTGGTGCTTTAAACTTATGGGGAATTACCACCCCAGATGACAAACCCAATTCTCCAAAATCCATACCAGGCACTTTCTGAACTTCCATCGCGCTCAACTGATCTTCCAATTGCTTGTACCTATCCTCAGTCGGAGGATACTGGTCTTCGTCAAAGTCAATATCGTTGTCTGAAACCACAGGGCTAGGAGCCCTCCTTTCTTCCTGATTATCTCCCCCTCCAGATGAGTGAGTCAAATCAACCTTTTCTCGCAAATTGTTTCCAAATCTGCGACCCATATTCAGTAGGACCGTCTTCTTCTTCTTCTTATCTTTCAGGATAAGGGTCTTCAGATCTTGCTGACCCTTGGCCAAACTCATGAACAATTCCTGGAACTGGGCGTTTTGAGCTTGCAGAGCCTTGATTGCTTGTTCAGTTGATGTTTCAGAAGACATGATGCGCTGAAATAAACAGCGAAGGAGATTAGAACCTGTAAGGGGTACCTGTGATGAGGTGCATGGAATGAAATGCGTATGATATGATTTCAAAGACGTCGAGAGATTCAAATTCGTAAACCAAAATGAAACACACTTTTATTAGATAAACTTGAAACAATGTTTGATAAATGCCCTTATGGTGTTACAAAAGGAAATACTGAAAAGTAAATCAAAACTAGAAATAACAAAAGACATCAAAGCTCCCATGGTTGTTTACCTTTGGTGCTGACATAGTCATTGAGGATCTGCTCATTCTCCAATTGCCTTGTCAACTTCAGGATCTTCCGCTCTTGCTCGTGATACTTTTCTCTGTAAGTATCTTGTTCTTCTCTCAGCTGAATCCAAGACCTCTTTAATGCCCCAATGTCAGTAGGCATGTATGGATGGAGGATGGTAGGGGGAACCCTTTCTTCATCAGCAACCTCAACAATTACAGGCAAGACAACTTTGTACGGCATTCCCAACTTTTGGGCACGAATTCGAACCCATCGGAGATATGGTTCCATTGGAAGAGAAGTCTTCACACCTAACTCGTGCGGGTCAGACCTATGTACTCTATCCCAAGCTCGTATGAATCTGTGGCGTTGCTCGTCACTATCCCCTTGGAAATCAAAGACAATACTTGGCATTAGCAACTCATGAGGTCCTTCCCTCATAGCTCGCCCAAACTGACGTAAGGCCAAACACGGATTATAAGTGATCCCTCCATTGACTCCGAGCAGTGGAACATTGGGGTATTCCCCACAGCGATCAATAATAGCCACGTCTTCCATGCCCTTGATAGTCCAAATGATGTCATTATGAGAGAGTGGCATAATCCTGTAGGCCCAACCCATGCCTTCCTTGTTCTTCAAGACTGATTTGGGGAGGTGAGAAATAAACCACCTCGCCAGTAATGGTGCACAGCACATAAGGGTTCCCCGTTTCCGAGCAGTACGGGCATAAAGAGAGTGTAAAATGTCACCCAAGAGAGTGGGCACAAGATTACCGGATATGAAAATCTTCACCGCATTCACGTCAACAAAAGAATCTGAGTTAGGAAACAATACCAAACCATATATGAGAAGATCCAGAATGTCTTCAAATTCCTGAAAGTCTAGGTTGTCCCAGAACTGATTAGCCTGATCAACCAAGAATTTAGCCAAGAAGCCTTTTGTCCCACTTCTAGTCTCCTAGTTTGACATTACCTCAGCCTTTGTCAGATGGAGGGCTGGAGCAATCTCTTCCGGCCTAAGGACTTTCTCCCAACCTATAAACGGGGTCTGCTCTAGAATGGAGATACCAAGTAGATCAGAGAACTCTTCCAAGGTGGGGACCAACTGGTAGTCCAGAAAAGTAAAGAAATGGTACAGTGGATCAAAGAACTGGACTAAGACACTCATCATTTGTTCATCCATCTTGGAGGTGACCAAACCAAGGAGGTGCCCATGTCTTCTGATAAAGGAGGAAGTGTCTGGAATCCTTGCAACCAATTCCTTAAGCTGAGTGGAAATCTGGACAAAGTTGATCCAAAGAGTGTTTCTATGCATAGGTGCCATGGCCTACAAAACAGAACAAAGATGAATCCCCTCTGTATTTGAAATAGGTTAGTCCAATGCAATATGCATGCAATGTCATGATGCATGATGTCCTGATAAGAGACACACAACAAGTATTCACAAATAGAAAACATGGTAAGGGCACACAAGTCACACATATAGCCCTTAGATTTCAGGCTTCCAAGGAGTTTAGGTATTACCCTATTTCAGTTTAGTTGGTTCAAACCTGTCCTAAAAATAGTAACCGGGTTCTAGAGGATCTCAATATCACTGACTACCCTCGATCGGTCATAATTCCAGTTTAGCAACCTTTTCTTGCGGCCGGAATCATCGCGAGAGTTTAGTCTCAATGAGTGTAGCATACTGCTACTGTTCTATGGCCAAGTTGGTCAATTATAGGTGCTAAGGTCAGTTGGTGCTTAATGACCCCTTAGAAGACTCATATTCTCCTTGTTGCGCCACAAGGGATATCGGTACAAACTAAAGTGCCACACCAACGTAGCTACTGCTTCAACCGTATCGGTCTACGCCGTATAGTTCCCTCACAGTTTATTGCTACTTACCTAAAGGGTATCCCCCAGATCCGGGTTAGGATCTATAGTAACTCTGATACAAAGCCCACAAAGATAAAGCAAACAAGTCAAGCAATTGAAAACATTATGAACTATTCCTAAGGTACACCCCACTTAAAGATTCTCCCCAGCAGAGTCGCCTGTTCTGTGATACGGTGGGAAGAACTGACTATTTTTGGAATGTTGGTTTACGTTTTGCGTTTTGTGTTTTGTGTTTGCAAAATGTCGCGGTAAACAAGAGTCGCCACCGACTTTTATTTTATCCAACAATGAAAGGAAAAAAGCACAGAAAAATTCCTTTTTCGAGATGTTTTCGGGTTCGGGGGGTAGATTATAGAAAGGGAAGGTGTTAGCACCCTTTCTATCTGTGGTTATCCACGGGCTCTTAGGTACTTGCTCAATTGTTTTCAAAATTGTTTTCTTTGTGCTTGTGGGTTTGAAAAAGTTTTTTGTTTGAAACTTCGATTTAACTCTTGCTTCTGTCCTCAAGAGTGTAATGAAGTGTTTTGAAAACTTTGTTCGAAAAGTGTAAGTGTGAAGAGTTTTGTTTTGAAAGAGAAAGTATCTAAGAACCATCTACCTACTCGAAAAAGGAATCGTTCTAAGCTATTTTCCTTTAGATAATGCTATCCCACTATTAATGAGTGGGTAGCACCGTCGTTGGAGTTTGAGGGTCAATTCAAAAGAGGGACATACGGTCACTAAAGCAATGTTAGGACGCCTTAGAGGTAACCCTAATGTCTTAGATCATTTGTTTGAGGCAACAATATCTGAGGCAACCATTTCGAGGCGACTATGATCTTTAGGACAAGAGGACGACCTCTAAAACGACCTATACTCAATGACCGTATACAAAGGAAACCAAGTGGAGTGTACCCTAGGAGTGCGCATGTGCGAGTGTGTCGTTTTCAGTTATGTTTATCTTTGCACATTTTAAGGGTGATCTAATTTGATTTTAAGATTTAAACATTCAGTCTTGTCATGCAACCCTATTATCAAACATCTAGCAGTTATAATTTGCGGAATTAAAATATGGCATTTAAATTACAAGGCGTCGGGTATTTACATCGCCAAAAGCAACCCTTTGAAAATAAAATAAAGCGATAAAAATAATTAAATGTCCTACTTAACTATTACAATCTGTAAGCAGATACATTAATATGATAAAAATAAATACAACGCGCGGGTAATTAAATCGAGTGCGAAATTTAGGGTTTTGACCCTTTTGAAAGAAAATGCTTTCTTGTTTGTTTTCATTTTTTATTTTAAGAAAAGAAATTAATCCTAAATTAAATACTATATTAAATTAATTAATTAATTAAATGAAAAATAAATTATTTTTGGAGTTTTGTTATTTTAAGAAAGAAAATAAAATTAATTAAATTAGTAGTTAAAACCTAGTTAAGTCTAATTAATTTTATTTATTTTACAAAATAAGTTATGGTTATTCTAGAATTAAAAAAATAATTTAATTAATTAGTATTTATTAATAAAAATAAAATTCTGGATTAAAAAAGTATTTTTGTGATTTTTATTAAAAAAATAGAATTTTGTTATTGGTTAAAAAATTAATTAAATGAAATAAAACAATTAAATTAAATAAAACAAAATAAATAAAAGAGAGAGGAGTTGGGCCTGATTAGGAGGTGCAAAGAGCAATTTGTAGGCCCATTAGAAGCTGACCCTTTTGACCTTTTGGATTTGGTGCACACACATTGATTGGCACCTTGGTGAACCTCCAATCACTGACCACCAGATTTAGCTCTTGGCCATCTGGCGCTTGGATGGATGAGAGAGTATGGTATAGTCCAAGCCTGAGCGCGCATGTGATTATCTGCAAATAATTGAGAAAAGGCAAATTGCTGGAGGCAGGGATCGAACCCCTGACCTCCAGCCTTGGAACACTTTAAGGGTGACTTGGCAACCGCTGGGGCGTGTTGTTGTTTGTTAATAATAATGTAAATAATATATTATGTAGAAAAACAAATTAGATGCCAGAAAAAACAAAAAAACGCGCGCGATGTTGAATCACCCAATGGACGGATGACACGAATTCATCCCTGTCCTCCAAAACCTGTAAAAATTACCCACGGATTTGTATCTGCAGCTAAAAGCGCAGCCTTGTTCTAAAATCCTCTCCATGCTATATAAATACATTCCAAGAACATGGTTCAATTCGTCATGACCTCTTGATCACAACCATGTTCTTCTTATGGGCCAATTGTACCTGAAACAGAAAGCCCAAAAAAAAACTCCAAGAACCCTAAATATGGAGGTTCTCCATATAAGCCAGATAAATGCAATTGAATATTATGAAAAGCTTGCAAATGTTCTTGTGATCAAAAATATGCCATTAGTTTTCTCAAATGATGCCAGAATAATTCAAATCGATTTCAAGAACAGGGGTAAGTTGCGTGAGACTTACAACACGTATGGATGCTTGAGGATGCGTGGTTTGGATCGTAATAGCTTCTGGAGATGGCCAGCAATTGATTGAGACAACTCTCGCGTCCTGAAACTGCCTCTAACCTGGATTTTGATTTCCAACTTTTTTTGTGATTTTTTGCAAAGTGGTTCTGCCTCTACAAGTGATTGCCAACTCCTATTTTCGTGTGCTTTGCTTGCTTATGTATTGTGTATTGCATTAGGTTAAAAAACTTGGTCCAAATCTCTCTACATTGATGTTTGGATATTTGATTTGATCTCCAATTACAAACTTTCTAAATTTGATCTAAACCATATCTTCTTGTGCATAATGACTTTGACACGAATTTTATTGCAATGCTAGCTGTGACCAAAGCCTAAAACAATCAGAAAATCATGAGTTATCAATGCCTTGGATTTTATATGATTTTATTTGATTTAAAATGAATAAATTCAAATAAAAATCAAATTAAATAATAAAAATGAGATATGGGCACATGGCTGAATCTAGGGCACGTGGGAAAAGATGCAAACTCAAATCAAGTGGAAAAGAATGGGCCCATTTGGCAAAATTTGAAGTTTTGGGGATAGTTGACTTTTTGCAATTTTGCAAAAGAGTCTAACTTCAACAAAGCATAACTTCTTCAATTTTTAACTTTTGGAAGTGTTCTTGGACTTTTTGGAAAGCTTGAGATGTCCTTTAAGCAACCCTTTTGGTCTCATCTCAGATTGATATTCCATGCTCAAGTTAGGAGCTTTGACAAAAAAGGTGTTTTTGTTGACTTTCAAAAATGACCTATAATGTCAAAATTCATAACTTCTTGTGAGTGCATTTTTTAATCTTGGGGTATGAAGATGGTTTGTAGGGAATTTCACCCTAATTTAGCAAATTTTGAATCTTGATGAATTGTGAGCAATTCTTGATGAATCATGATCAACCCTTGATCAAATAATCAAATATCCTTCAAAATGAGAATGTTGACAAAGAATCTTGAAGTTTGACTGCATATAGGTCACAGTTGACTTTTGCCCTAGCACAGTCGAGTTTTAGACCTTTTGAGCAATTGACTGAGCAAACTTCCTCTGCAAGACTTGAAACTTGACATGGATGATCTTGAGAACATATTAGGACATTGGTGAGCACTTGGGGTCACTTGGACTCAAATATTTTGATGCAACACCAAACCCTAATTTGGGGTTGACTGCCTTAGGAGAGAGCTTGTCTGACCAACTCTTGAGCTATCTTGAGCCGTTTGGAGATTTTCCTTGCAATATTTTGAGAAATATGGGAGGGCAAATTTTGGGGTACAACAGTTATCTAACTGTTTTAAAGTTTACATACATTCTTGTCATGTATAACTAATATCATACATCTAACAGTTAATATTTTGTGGAATTTAAAGTGCGGCAATTAAACTACGCTATTACAAGGCTTCAGGTATTTACATATCCAAAAACAAACCCTTTAAAAAGAAATAAAGTGATAAATGAAAAGTAAAAGTCCTAATTAAAATATTACAAACTTGTGAGAAATTACAATAATAGGATAAAAATAAAACAATAAAACGCGCGCGATGAAATTTAAATCGGGAGAGAACTAGGGTTTTTACCCTTTTTAACCTAATTTAAAAGAAAAATGTTTTTGTTGTTTTTTAATTATTTTTTAAGAAAAGAATTAGGTTTTCTAAATTAAATACAAAAATTAATTAGCTAATTAAATTAATTAATGAAAATAATTACATGGCATATTCTTTGTGTTTTGTTATTTTTAGGAAAAGAAAATATAATTAAGTTAAATTAAAAACCCTAATTGTTCTTAATTAATTTTAATTTATTTACAAAAAGAAATTAAAGTTATCTAAAATTAACAACCTAATTAAATTAATTTAATTTTGATAAAAAATAAATATCCTAAATTTAATTGGATGAAAAAATATTTTTGTGATTTTTTGATAAAAAAGATAATTAATTTTGTGTTAGTAAATAAAATAAATTAAATTAAATAAAACAAATGTAAAAAAAAATAGAGAAAGAGATATGGGCCCGAAAGGATTTTTGGGGGTGCAGATAGTAAGATTTCTGGGCCCAAAAATCTGAAGTCCACGTTGACTTCCTGAATTCAGTGTGTTGCGTTGACTAGGCTTCATGGTGTTCTTCCATTGATGGCCTTTGGATTTGGCCATCTGGCCACTTGGCAGACTGGATGTTGATGGACCATAATGATCATTGGCCTTAGGTATGCACTGGATTACCTGAAAGAAAAATATATGAAGAAAGTGGGGGGACCTGGGATTCGAACCCAGGTCTTGAAGCGTTTTGCACATACCATGTAACCAACTGCGCCACTTGTTTTTGTTGTATATAATATAAACATCAATTATTATATATAAAACAAACAAAATAATAAAATATTTGCGCGAAAATTCAAATAGACGAGTGATGGCTTGCCACGTCTTCGTCTCCCTCCTTGCACCGTTGGTAAAAGTCCCAGACTTTTACCTACGGACGTTTGTCCGTCACTACAAGTCCTGTAAATCTCAAAACTTAATACAAGCGTTATAAACAAAAACGAAGGCCATGGATAGCTTCGTCTGGACCTGCTGAGTTTAATGGTTGCCCTTTCATGGCCTAATTTTTCCGATACACGAAGATCCCAAATCTAAGCAAGAAACCCTAATAATGGTGAAATCCAATATAGGCCATGAAAACACAATTGAATATTACATAAAGCTTGAAAATATGATGGTGAACAATAATATACAATTATTTTATGCTAGGGATACCAAGATTTTGAAATTCGAATTCAAGAAAGAAGTCATGTCGTGACTGACTTACAGCGAGATATAAGGTCTGAAAGCGCTTGTTCTGGATTGGTTCTGCTTTCCTACACTCCCAGGAAGCGATTGGAATGGTCCAAGGGTCTTGAATTGGCCTGTAACTAGGAATTCGAATCACCACTTTTTCTTGTTTTTCTTCAGTTTTGTTCTTGATGCTGCGCCTCTCTCTAGCCTCTCTTTGGGTCTGCATACGTTCTATATGTATTGAGGAATAAATTAGGGTTGAAAGAATGATCACAATCTTCTTCCATTAATGCATTTGATTTTGATTTGATTCCTTTGAAAACCATTCCAAAAATAGTCCAAATCCAATCTTTTTGTGCACACCATGCCTTTACACGAATTTGATCTCATGCTAGCTGGAATTTAAGACCTGAATCATGTAAAAAATCTTGAGTTTTCAATATTTTGGATTTTCGATGATTTGTTTTGATTTAAATTAATTTAATTCAAATAAAAATCAAAATAAATAATAAAAACATGAAAATTACAAGTTCCAAAGGCTGGGGCTCGTGGACCATGTTGCCAACTCAAAACAAGTAAAAAAGATTGGGCCCATTTGGTAAAATTTGCAATTTTAGGCATAGTTGACTTTTGGCAATTTTGCAAAAAAGGTCAACTTGACCAATGCATAACTTCCTCAATTTTGACTATTTGAATGTGTTCTTTGACTTTTTAGAAAGCTTGAGACGTTCTATAAGCAACCCTTTTGGTATCATCTCAATTTGATATTCCATACTCATGTATGAAGCTTTGACAAAAAAGGTGTTTTTGTTGACTTTTCAAAATGACCTATAATGTCCAAATTTATAACTTCGTGTGAGTGCATATTTTGAACTTGGGAGATGAAGATGGATTGTAGAGCATGGCATCCTATTCAAAATTAGCTTTGGATGGGTCATTTCTCATAAAGTATGAGAAAGTTATGCTTGGTCAAAGTTGAGTTGACTTTTCCTACAAAACCCTAATTTAGCAACTTTTGGTTCTTGAGGAATTATGAGCAATCCTTAATGAATCATGATCAACACCCTTGATCAAATTATGAAATATACTTCAAAATGAGGATGTTGACCAAAAATCTTGAAGTTTGACTGTATGTAGGTCACAGTTGACTTTTGCCCTAACACAGTCGATTTTCAAGCCTTTGAGCAATTTGACTCAGCAAACTTTCTCTGTAGGGCTTGAAACTTGTCATGGATGATCTTGAGGACATATTAGGACATTGGTGAGCATTTGGGATCCCTTGGACTCAATTAACTTGATGCAACATGAAACCCTAATTTGAGGTGGACTTCCTTATGAGAGAGCTTGTCGGGTCAACCCTTGGACTTCCTTGAGCAATTTGAGGATCTTTCTTGAAATGTTTTGAAAAATATGGGAGGGAAAATTTTGGGGTACAACAAGTTACATTGAGAGGATTGTTCTCATAGGTAACTTAGTGAAAATCCAAGAGGATTGTTCTTGGTTGCTTGGTAGTTCTTGTTTAATTTTGCCACAAAAAGGAAATCTCTTTCATGTTGAAAGGGGACTGGAGTACTCTCGGACTGTGAGGGGAACCAGGATATATCGCCTATGTATCTTTATTTTTCTACATTTTTAAGCTTTCCTAAACTCACTTTTAACCAGAAAAATAAGAACCATCATCACTAAAAACCAGAATTTTTAAAGTACCTAATTCACCCCCCCCCCCCCCCTCTTAGGCGCACTTCATACTTACAATTGGTATCAGAGCAGGTCATAGGTAACCTGCTCCTAAAAGATCCAGAATGGCTTCCGCAAATCAAAATCCCGTTTTCAGAGATGGTGGTAGTAACAACAAGCCTCCTCTATTTTGTGGTGAATATTTTGACTTCTGGAAAATACGCATGAAGGCACATCTAGAAGCACAAGGAGAAGAAATATGGGATGTCGTCGAGAATGGTTCATTTATCCCTATAACGGTAATCAATGGTGTTGGCTCATTAAAGCCTACAACTGCATGGGACGATGATGATAAGAAGAAAGTTTTCTATGATAAAAAGGCAATAAACCTTCTTCAAGGTGCACTTAGCATGGATGAATTCTTCCATGTCTCGGCATGCAAAACGGTGAAAGAAATATGGGATACCTTGGTAGAAACTCATGAGGGAACTGCTGAAGTTAAAAGATCGATATTAAATACTTTGAGTCAAGAATACGAACTATTCAGAATGCATTCCTGAGAATCAATCCTCGACTTGCAGAAAAGATTTGTACATTTGACAAATCATTTGAAAGCACTCGGTAAGACTTTAACTAATGATGAACTTAATCTTAAAGTGCTTAGATCTTTATCCAGGGAATGGCAACCAAAAGTGACAACAATATCCGAGAAGAAGAATCTATCCACAATGACTTCTGCCACTTTATTCGGAAAACTTCAAGAATATGAGACGGAACTTGCAAGACTTGAAAAGCATGAAATCCAAGTAAAAGATTCAAAAGACATGGCTCTAAATACAAGGATAAAAAATCATGATAACAATCAAGAGGATGAACCCACTAGTAGTGAAGAGGATGATCTTATCAAGAAGATTGAAAAGGTTCTACGAAAAGAAAGAAAAAGGGAAGCACCAACAAGGAAAGTTATATGCTTTGAATGTGGAGAAAGGGGACATGTTAAAAGTGAATGTCCTACACTTGAAAAGAAGAAGAAATATTTCAAGAGAAATAAAGATAAAAAGTCAAAGAAAGCATATATAGCATGGGAAAGTTCATCTTCCGATTCCGAAAACAATGAAAGTGCAAATCTAGCATTGATGGCCTCACACCATTTCGATGATGAAGACAATGAGGTTAGTAATGAATTTTATCTTTTTGATAGTGATGCACAAGGTGCTATAGATGGACTATTGAATGAATGCAAAATTCTGTATAAAACCATTTCATCACAAAAGAAACAAATTTCATCCTTAGAAGAAAAATATGTTTCAATGGAAAAAGATTTCAAAGAAGAAAAACAAAAACCAAGTGATGAACCAAAACAGAATTTTATATGTAAAAATTGTGATTCACTCTCTTTCCAAATTGTCCAATTAAAAAGAGTCATTGAAAGATATGAAAAAGGCCAAATTGGATTGGAAGGTGTTCTTAGCCAACAAAGATACTCCAATGATAAAAGTGGACTTGGATATTCAAAGTTTTCAAAACCAAGTTCTAACAAAACTATCTTTGTTAAGGCTAGTGATCAATCATCCAAAGAGAAAGTGAACAAACCTAAAATAGTTCATCGCTATCCTAAAAAGAAAACATTTCCTAAGAAGAAATCTTATCCTTCTAGATATAGAAGTAACTTTGAACCTACTTGTTTTTATTATGGTATTAAAGGCCATACACCTAATGCTTGCTATATTAGAAACTTTAGTGTGGCAATCGGGCATTATGTGTGGGTTAAGAAAGGAACTAACTATGATGGACCCAAAGCACATTGGGTACCAAATCAAACTTAATTTGTTTTGTATGTATGCTTGAAGACCACATGCAATATTTGGTATCTTGATAGTGGTTGTTCAAAGCATATGACGGGAGATATATACTAACTTTCAAATCTAGTTCAAGTCCAAGGATTATTTCACATATGGGAAATACCTTAAAGGAAGAATTATTGGCATTGGCAAAGTTGATACACTAACTTTCATATCCATTGAAGATATACTTTTTGTTGAAGAACAAAAGACAACTTCTAAGTAAAAGACAACTTTGTGACAAAAGCTTCAACATCATGTTTTGATGATGATATCTACTATGTGCATTTATCAAAGGATGATAAAAAGCATCATGAAGCAATATTGCTATGGTAAGCTTTCAATATTATTATATGTATTTTATTCATTTTTTATACATCTTTCCCTTCTTTTTGATAATGTTAAAGGGGGAGAAGGATGTGGTACTTTATGCTTGTATCTTTCCTTGTCTTAATTTTTAAAGGTACTCTCTCAAACCAAGATGAATAAATACAAAGGATTCCAACCCTCTCCTACATAGGGGGAGTTTTGCATCTTAGGGGGATAAGCTCTTCTGAAAAGTAAATCGCATAAAGCAAGATTATTTGTCATCATCAAAAAGGGGGAGAATGTAAAATCAAGCTTCACAAATGAGCTTTTGTTTTGATGAAGACAAACCATGGCTAACAAAGAAGGCAAATATTTATGATCAAGCTCAAATCATCTAAGGATAATATCTTCATTGAAAGCTCTCAAACAACTTTAAAGGTATAATAATATTATCTACTTTGATCTTAAGATATAGATTCTCAAAAATGAAAAAGAAATGTTTAAGAATCATTACTCAAGCTTTTCAAAGATAAAATTTCATTTTTCTCTTGCATGCAATCGATTTACATTTTAGTGCAATCGATTGCACACTTCAAAATTTCAGATCTTTTGCTTCTGTTTCTCTGTGCAATCGATTTACATTGCTTATGCAATCGATTGCATACTTAAATTTTCAAAACGTTTGCTACTGTTTCTCAGTGCAATCGATTTACATTGCAAGTTCAATCGATTGCACTCACTTACTTTTTGCTACTGACTTTGCATGCAATCGATTTACATTGATAATACAATCGATTGCACTCTTAAAGATTTTGAAACAATTGTTGTTGAAACCTTGTGCAATCGATTTACACCAAGGGTGCAATCGATTGCATGCTACATGATTTTGAAAAACAACAGCTTTGTACATACCTGTTCATCATGCCTTTTCATTGAAACTTTTCACTCAAACTTGGCATTTGTTCATGATACATTTTCAGAACTTCATGTTGTTTCAAAAGGGTGTTATGAACATATAAATATTCAATTTCAAAATATATTTCAACACCTCTTCCATAAATATTTTTATGAAATTTCATAATACAAACTCAAACATTCTTCATTTTCATGCATAAGTTTCCTGCACATTTTCATACATTAACAAACAGAAAACTTTGAGCAAATATATCTTGAGTTATTGTACAATATTGTTATTGGAAGAAGAAGATCATACATTGTTAAATCACTCTAAGTGATCAATATTACTCTACTCACTCAAATTCAAAAATTGATATTTACTTACTTATTTTTCCAGGATTGTTGGAAATAAGTTTAAGTGTTTTTATTGAAATCTTGTCTTTCCAAAGTTGTTGGATATAAGTGTAGTTACATTGAGAGGATTATTCTCATAGGTAACTTAGTGAAAATCCAAGAGGATTGTTCTTGGTACAAGAGGATTGTTCTTGGTTGTTTGGTAGTTCTTGTTTAAGTTTTCCACAATAAGGAAATCTCTTTCATGTTGAAAGGGGACTGGAGTACTCTCGGACTGTGAGGGGAACCAGGATATATCGTCCGCGTCTCTTTATTTTTCTGCATTTTTAAGCTTTCCTAAACTCACTTTTAACCAGAAAAATAAGAACCATCATCACTAAAAACCAGAATTTTTAAAGTACCTAATTCACCCCCCCCCCCCCCCCCCCCCTCTTAGGCGCACTTCGTACTTACAAAATTATCAAGGTTAAAAACACTTAGAATTTTTCTATGTATTGAAAACTTTGACTTTTTGTGGACTTTCTTAAATTTATTGATTCTTGATTGTTGTACCCCAAAATTTTTCCCCTTCGTTTTACCTTTTATATCTTGTACATCATCGCCAAGCACTAAGTTAGTCGTATTGACAATCAGTCCAAGATAGATCTCATGTCCTTATTCTTCTGTGCATTCAAGCTACCAAGGTTTCTCAGGCCTCGGGACGTCTCAACTGATTCTTGGGTTCATCAAAGAGATTCAGAATTGCAAGTGTTTTGAAACAGATCACATTTTCTCTTATCTATTGGCTCTGGCGCATGAGTTTTGATTGTTGAAGTGTGTGACGTCTTCCTTTATAAGATCTTTGAAGCATTAATATCCTTAGTTTTGTTTGAGTACACTTTTAATCATCAACTAAGATTCAGTGGACTTAAGATTCTTATGGTCACCCTCATTTTCACGTTTCAAATAATACATTCATCAAAGGATTCTTCAAGGCGATGATTACTATATTAAATCAAGATACCTTTATTGAATTAAAGTATAAGTGCTAAGTGATTTGTTGAGAGCAAAGATTTTTGTTGTTATCTTGTAGATTGTTACTTATTGATGGGGATTGAAGATTTGGACCATTGTGAATTCGTTATTGTGGGAGTGTTCATTAAAGTAATTATTTTTGATTCAATTTGCTAAAGTGATTTCATATTCTAAAGATGGAAGTTTTGTTCGTTTGAAATGAACAATGAGTTGAATTCAAGTTCAAAGGACAAATACGAATGTTAAGATCAAAGATTTCAACTTGTTTTTATAAGCACTATAGCAAAGAAGAGAGGGTCTCAAATTCTAAAACTTCATTAATTACAAGAATAGAATAATATTTCAAGCGTTTCAAGCATAATACAAGAACGAATTCAAGAGTTCACATGCCATTCACCAAAGTTTCAAATTATCCTACAAATTCATTTACAAATTTGAATCATGAGTTTCCTATTTGTTCTAAAGATACATAAAAAATGTACTATTCTTAAATATTCGAGTTCCCCATGGCCATTGCTTCGGTTTTATCTTCAAAGTCTTCCTTCATCATCTTTCCAAGCTCATATCAATGCCAAATACATGAAACAAAAGAAAAAGAATTAATTAGCAAAAAATCAAATGTGAACAAGAAAATTTGCAAAGTATTTTTATTCATCATTAAGGTTTTGTTCAAGGAATCGGATTTTAGGTCCAAATTCTTTACTGCAAATCACAAAAGTTATTTTTGGTTCACAATAGAAGGGAAAAGTCACTACAGTGAAACATAAGTGCAAACAAAATTCCATTACAGTCCAGCTCAATAAGCAAAATAAAATTTCAAAGCCTAAACAACCAAAGCCTCACACAATGTTGTTCTATCATTGGCCTAGGAACATTCCTATTGCAAATCACAAAACAAGTTTGGTTCACAATGAGAAAAGACAAATCAAATCAGAATTTCAAACTCAGCATCATGTTTTCACGCAAAAAAATTAAAATCCTCATGTTGTTTCATTTCAAATGAAAAAATTAGAATTGCAAAATCAAATCACAGGCCTAGATTTCTGCTGCAAATCTCAAACAGCTATTAACAAAACGCTTGTTTGGTTCACAACAAAAGCATAAAATAATGTATTGCACAAGTACAAATTCAAAAAAAGCATCACAGAAAACCAGACAATTTATCAAGGGTAGCAAGAAACAAAGTACAGAAAATTAAAGCCAACAAGCAACAAAGTACGAAACATTAAAGCTAGCCGCCAACAAGTACAAAAAAATTAAAGCCAGCAAGAAACATAACAGAAATGACAAGTTTGTTATCTCAAGTCGGTGTCAAACCTTTACAGAAAAAAGAAAACAAAATTCACAGTATATAAGAGCAAGCCCATAGTTCATACCAAAAAAAGAGGGAGGCAAGGCTGTGGAACCACAACAACAAAACCTCCATTCATTTTTTCTATATCACAGTCCACAGAAACAGAGCCACAAAACCACTCAAACCCTAGGTTCAAAACCTCTTCAAAAATTTGTTCAGAGAGAAAAGAGAGATATACAGAAATAGAGTCGTAACAACTCAAAAACCCTAAACTTGTTCAACATTTTCCCAAATGAAAACCCTTCAGAAAACATAAAATTGCAAGTCTAAATCAACAGAGAAAAGAAGAAGAAAAACTATCAGAAAGATCTCACCTGAAACCACGCAAAAAAGCCGAATTAGAACCGCTAGGGTTTCATTCACCCCCATCAAGATCTATTCAAAACCATTTATCATCTGCAAAAACCAATCTCGGATTAGTACCTAAAAGAGGAAAACAAACCAGAATATGTAAAAAAAATTAGGATCTGAGCTTCACTATCACCATCGCCGCCGCCTCTGCGAAGGCGATTTCTGGTGTAGCCAATTCACTGTCTCCGGCGGAGACCCATCAAAAGACCAAAGAGAATGAAGAGAGAGCGAAGGGAAGAAATAAACCTGTTTTCTCTTTCTGATTAAATTTAAAAACATTTCAATTTGTTTTTCTTTAATTATTGTTTGTTTGTTTTTATTTCAGGGGATATTTGGCCATCATGGGCCTCAATCATAAGGCCACATTACAACTCCTCTAACGCCCAATTCTGTTTCTAATCACACCCCCCGTCTTTTACTAATGTTGTGAAACAGTAATTCTATTGGACCTTGCTAAATACATCTCCTAGCCCAAAAGAGATTCACACACCCTTTTTCTACTTATGTTGCCTAACAAAATGGATTTGGGCTTAGAGAATTAAGCCCAACGACATTATTTTCAACATACACCCCCTGATCTGCTTACAACCATGCAGGCTCATTCTTATTCTTTTTATTTTTCAACAAAAAAACACATTTGGGCCTAGTTCTTTTTACTAGTTTCTAACACCCTTTTTACTTTCTAACCTCGGACCCATATTTTATTATTTTATTTTTATTTTTATTTTTATTTTTATTTTTATTTATTTAGTTTCCTTAATAAAAAATATGAAAAATATTATTTTCTTAAATAAAAACCCAAAAAATGTTTTCTTATTAATTAAATTCCTTTCTTTTAGATGTAAACTAATTTAGACTTAGGTTTTATTTTATCTTTCTCTTCTAATTAAATTAATTTAGACATTAGGATTTTTATTAACTTCTTTTCAAATTAATTAATTAGGTTAAAACCTTTTCATACAAAAAACTATAAAAATAATTTTCTTTTCTCTTCTTCATCTTTGTATTTTTTGTACATGCTATTATTTCGCACTATAATTTATGTAATTGTCAAAGTCTTGTAATAGTAATTAGGGTTTATATTACTTGTCATCCCCATTTGTAATTTGTATCCCTCATCCCCTAAAAGTGATGTAATAGCGTAGGTTTATTTAATTTCCGCAATTTATCGCTTTCCATATTATTGCTAGTAATTAGAGTTTGTATGGCAAGACATAAAATCAAACAAGTAGACCACCCTAATTCAAGACAAATGCATGCAAACAAAAAACACTTGCACACATGCATCTCTAGGGTAACATACACTTGTTTCCTCGAATAAAACAGTCATGTACCTCGAACGTGGGATACTTTAGCAAAGACCCTCAATTACAAAATTGTAGTCCCTCGATGACCCTTCGATATTGTCTTCGATAAAAGATCTTAGACCCTTACGAAAAATTGCTAAGGTATCCTACAATGTTGCCTTCTATGATTATACGGTGACCCACACCTGTCCTTTCACATATAATGATAAGGTTTCTTACTAACTAATGGTAAATAACATTGTCTAAAGGAGAAGGAAAAGAACAAAGACTTTCTTTTGAGTAGGTAGAACGCTTGTAGTCGCTTTCTCACAAACATTTCAAAACAAAACATATTTCAAACACACCAACATTTTCATGAAATATTTTCAAAAGTAAACACTTTGTATACATTCTTATAGAGACAAGAATCATTACAAAGTTCTCCTAAACAAAGGCAATTTTCAAAAATACTTTCAAACAAACACATTCACAAAGCATTTTCAAAGTTAGCTAGCAACTAAGAGCCCGTAGATAACTACAGATGAAAAGGGTGCTAACACCTTCCCTTTTCATAACCTACCCCCCGAACTCAAGAAAAATTCTCAAAAGGTCTTTCTTGTTCTTTTCACCCTTTCCTTTATTGGATAAAAGAAAATTCGGCGGCGACTCTTGCTATCTGCAATAATTGTGATCAAACGCAAAACACCCAAGTCAATTCTCTCACTGTATTACAGAACTGGCGACTCTGCTGGGGAAATACTTAAAAGTGGGGTTACCTTAGAGATTATTTCACATTTAAATGATTCCATTGTTTGACTTGCTTGCTTTACTCTTAAAAGGGTTGTTTGGGTTTTGAATAGATCCTCTACCCAGACCTGGGGGCATTATTAGGTAAGTAACAATAGATCGTGGGGATTGTGCGACATAATACCGATACGGTTGAAGGGATTACTACGTTAGTGTGACACATTTGTTGGTACCAGTGTCCCTTGAGTCCAGTAAAGGAGAATACGGGGCCACTATGTGGTGTCATGAAGCACTAACGGACCATAGAACCTTAGTTGAACAACTTGGCCATTAGAAAGTAGTGAGATAGCCAAATTTGGTGCAAGACTAAAGTTGGTTGATACTCGATGCTACACTCATTGAGATTGGACTTTCGGGATTTTCGGTCGCTAATAAAGAAGCTTGTGCTAAAACAATGCCCGATGACGAAAGATCAGTGATATTAAGATTCCATAGAACCCGATTACTTTCTTTTAGGACATGTTGAACCAACTAAACTTCAAGAGGGTACTTACCTATAAACCCCATGCAAGCCTGAACCTAAGGTTACTTGTGTGACTTGTTTGAATTTATGATATGACAACTTGAACCCCTTGTAGGGTTTGTCTGTATTCAATATCTAACCAAACTTAAATTCCTTGAAGGGCTTGTTTGTAGTCACTACCTTACACTTTTGCTTTGTGCATAATATACACATCATAACATCATACCATATCATTCTCACTGGCCAATTTAAGGATCTCAAGGTCCAGTGATGCAGGTTATCATAAACCAATGCCTAACAAGGGGAAAGGGGATTTATTTTCCTTTAATCCATGATGTCAAAGACCAAAGCACATTATCTTGAGTCGAGGGCTATGACCCACTTGATATGGTGAGCTTGATTCTCGTAGAAGGACATTCAATGATACGAAGTTCTTCAATCAAAGTTGTAATCAAAGTTCAACTTTTGACATTTTCATGTGTTTACCCCGTGAGATCCTTGAAAACATCGCATCCACATATCATGTATCATGTCATAACAGGTTTTCCCATACATGTTTTCTCATCCACTTACTATTCATTTCAGTAAAAATGGCTCTCGAATAGACTGTCCAAGATCTTCAGACCCAAAATGATCAGCTTCAAGAATTTTTCCTGAACCTATCCAAGGGGCAAGAAGAAGTGAAAGCACTCCTCATTGAGAACATGACCAAGAAGAATCTTGAAGATAACAAGGATGGTCAGTTGAAACAATTGCAAGCTGAGATAGCACCGATGAGAATCCAGATGTTGGGACATATGGCTCTTATCTAAAACTTAGCTCGGAGACAAGAAGAGTTAATAATCCTCATCAACAAGCTTTGTCAAGATGAATACAACTGTATGAAACAAATGAATAGAATTGGGGATCAAGTCATTAATCAGCCCCTGATGAGACAAGAAGTTGGCTTGGTTGAGAGTAGACCTTTCCAAATTTTTACTACACTGCAAGCCCAACAACGACAAGGTAGTCAACGTAAGCAAAATACGCCTAAAATACAATTTACCGAGATCAACATGTTCTTGGCTCAAGCATTCCAACATATGTTAAAGGCCAAACTTGTTACATTTAAGGATCCTCCTCAAAAGCCCAATACTTCTTCTCCCCGCTACAATCATAAAGAAAGGTGCGCATACCACTCTAACAGTCCTAGACACGACACCAACATCTATTGGACGTTGAAGAACAAGATTCAAGACCTGGTCGACGAAGGAGCATTAGAATTTACACAAGACGGTCAACTTGAGTTTTGTCATCGCTCAAAAGCACACCATCTGAAGTGAGAAATTTAGGTGGAGAAGCTTTTGTTCATTCAAATTTTCAGTTGTAATTTCTTTGTTTGTTTAAACACTTATCTTTATATTAGACTTTGGTTGTTCTAATCAATGCATTGCCTATGTTTGTCTTGAGTTAATCCATACGTTTTCACTATACTGAAATTATACTTTTTTATGATATTCAACTCTTGATTAGAGTTATAAGCCTTTAGAGGGAGGATGACAAAAATAATACCATAATCTCTACAATATGCTTTTGAACAGACCTTGCTGACGATGTACATACGTTGTGTCAAATCCTAAATAGTGGAGTTATAAGAAAGATAATCCCTAGTCAACCCCTTTGAGCCTAAGAAGTAGGAGTTTTCTTTTTAGCATAAATTGAAACCTTTAATCATGACTTGAGGCAGAGTAGTTTCTCAGTTAATTCAAATGCGTATTCCATTGCAAGCTTTCACTTTGTACACAATGAATAACATCAAAAACCTCCTCCTGAATAAAAAAAAGACGGTGATGGTTTCCCGTAACATAGGCAGTCATTATATCTCAAAAGAAAAGCCCATTGAGTCAAAACCTACGAAGGAGACTTAAGAAAAACTGGGGCATCTTGCTGACTGTAGTCTCAAAACAAAAATAGTTAGGAAAAAATTAGGGATAATAAATCGAAAAAAGAGATCGTTACAAATCCTCAACAAAAATGAGAAGATACAAAAAATGATTGCCTTCTCAAATAATCTTCCAGTATCTGAACCATCACCAAAATATCATTCCATAATATATTGGGAGATGAACACACAATTAATTAAGTATAGGGCTGAAGAACATCATGAAGAACGGGTGGATACAAATAAACTTTGAGCCTATCCTTTATTTCTTAAACCGTGAACCAGGCCACGTTACAACCCTTTGAAAGTCCTAATTGAAGCATAGGTTAGTTCGAAAGCATACTGTTACAAAAGGTATCCTGACTCATGTAAGGCTTACTATAAATCCCGAGTTGAGTTCATATTCTTACAAAATTTTGCTGCTTGTTAAAAATGCATTTTTCAAAAAAAAAATCAAGACAAACATAAAATTTGCATTGTTTGAATACCATTGTTTGCATATGGCCAATTGTTCGACGACGGAGAAATTCACACAACGAATATCCAATGAATGAAAATTCTCTCAATAAATAGAATCATTTCAAATGGAAAGACGTTTCCAATGACAAATTTCCCATAATCAAGGGGCATGACATGATTATTGTCCAACACATCTGGGGCAGTCAAGTCGAGATTTAAAGAATCTCTCAAAAGTGCTGAATAGCCAGGGGAAGATCTCCATATGAAGCACTTGGAGGAATTGTTACATTGATCACGGGCTTTAGCAAAATCCACTATGAAAACCTTCAGGTACCACCAAATTGCTTGTCAATGCTAGTAGTATCATATGGTGTCAGTATCATATCTTCAGATCCTTCCATGATAGATCTTAGAAAAATACTGAGGAAGGTCAAAGACTATCAGAAATTTGATCAAAGTTAAACCTTCGGTACCACCAAATTACTTGTCTGCGCCAGTGGTATCAGATGGTGTCAGTATCATGTCTTCGAATCCTTCCATGACAACTCTTAGAAAAATAATGAGGAAGGTTAAAGACTATCAAAAATTTGATCAAAATTAAACCTTAGGTACCACCAAATTGCTTGTTTGTGCCAGTGGTATCAGATTGTGTCAGTATCATGTCTTCAGATCCTTCTTAGAAAAGATACCTAGGAAGTTCAAGACTATCAGAAATTTGGTCAAAAACTTCAAACATCTGTTGCACTAGACTAACCCCATGGGAAAACGGGCTTCCACATATGAAAGGTCACATGCGATCAAGCAAATATTTTTTGGCATTTCTATAACACTTGCTATCATAGACAGTGACAACTCTCCACACCCTATGAACGCAGACATAGTCAGGAAATACTACATATGAAAAGAGACCCGCTAGGATGACATACCTAGGCAAAATAAGGGCATCTCAGCGAACCAAAAAGGTTCGGGCAAAAATTAGGGATATATACAAAAGATTGTACACCTGCCAAGTCGAAAAACTGAAAAGGAGGCTTGGGGAAAAAAAGGTATCCTGGTGGACTAAAAGTATGAAAGGACGGTCTAGGAAAAAGTTAGGGATTAAAGCGTACGACTATGTCCCGTTATCTCATCACATGTCTGTCAGTAAGAGTTTTGTCACTCTGATCAGCGTTTACTAAAGACTCTAGGAAATAAGACAAAGTTTAAGTTGTCCACAAATCCCCACAGGGCCATTTCCATGGGTTATCCCCATAAAGTAATCTTCACAAGATACATCCTCCACAAGGCTATCTCCGACAAGTCTAGAAGCACCTTCAAACAGAAAGTGGGGAATCCTCCCGCTGATGACATAGTCAAACTCACCAACGGATAGTAGAGTTTGATCTTCTCCCAACAAACGCGCCAATACATTACACACATCATACCAATTCCCAAACATATGGAGATTACCGGAAATTTATCATCTCCTATATACAGTTCAGATACAATCTGAATATGGATTCATTCTGACACTCATTCCATATTCTCTTGCAGATATAGTTCAAATACAATCTAAATATAGATTCATTCTGACACTCATTCTAGGTTCTCTTGCAGATACAATTCAGATACGATATAGACATGAATATTATTCTGATACTCATTAAAATGCCTCTTTCTAGATATAGTTCAGATACAATCTAAATACAGATTCATTCTGACATCCATTCTAGATTCTCTTTCCGATATAGTAAAAATATAATCTAGATATAGATTCATTCTGGAACTTATTCTCTTTCTGATATAGTACAAATACAATCTAGATATAGATTCATTCTGGCACTCATTCTCTTCCCGATACGGTTCAGATACGATCCAGATATGGATGTCATTCTGATACTCATTCAATACATCCTCAGATATAATCAAGGCTTGGATTTATTCTGACATTCCCCAGTCGAGTCTAGTCTTCCAAAACTGAAGGAGAAACCTTGCAAAGCTCTTCCCCATAAGAATTTATTTCCCCAGTGAAATCACCAGAATATTTTTCCTCAACAGGGTTTATTTCCCCAACAACCTACGATTTCCCCAGCTTGAGTCTATTCCTCAGACTACTATGCATCATGACAAAACTCCTATTATCCAGTAGAGTTGATACTATTCCCAAAGAGTTGCTGTAAAACTTGGAATCCGACCAGAATACCAGTAAACTCTACTCTCCCCAGACAAATTGGAAGTTTATCCATATCTTTTATCCCCATCCAGGGCATGTAAGAATCAAATTCCCTAGTAGAGCAAGGGACAACCAAGGTTCCTAAACTCTACTCCCCAAACAAAAATCAATATATCACTTGTAGAGTTTCCTCAAACAAGTAAGCAGGAATCCCCACTGGAAACATTCAAGACAAGATTGAAGACATACATACTCTTCATCCCTGACAATTGTCATGGATTTATTTTCCCAGACAAAGATACCGCATGGGTTTACAAATACGCTTCAAATTCATATGCCTACAAAACGCATATAGCACAGTCTCATTTATTTTGAGAATATCATTATGCAATGCATTTCATACATCATGAAATTCCATACAACTAACTCTTTACCTTTTCAGGAAAGACCAAACAACAGATGAATATCATCAACAATTTTCAACCAGGTTCCAGATTAATTCCTGAAACAAGACAGGGCAACTATCTGAAGAGCTAACCACAGATTAATTCCTGAAACAAGACAGGGCGACTATCTACATGAACAAACTGAAGATTAACTCTTGAAACAGGACGGGGAAACTATATTTCTTTCTCTTTGGTCAAATAAAGATCAATTCCCAAAACAGGACGGGGTGACTATCTTTATCATTGATGGTATAAACTCCTGAAACAGGATGAGTTTACCAACAAACTGATTGTAGATCAATTCCTGAAACAGGACGGGGAAACTATCTACATGACGAGCAACTATTCAAACACATTTCCCAGAGTATCACTCTGGAAAACATTTTTCAGATACAGTCTGACGAAGACTTATTCTGATCCACTTTTAGATACAGTCAGACGTAGACTCATTCTAATACATTTTCCAGATATAGTCGGGCGGAGACTCATTCTGATTCCCTTTTTAGATATAGTCAGGCGTATACTCATTCTAATACATTTTCCAGAAACAGTCGGGTGGAGACTCATTTTGATTCAATTTTTAAGTACAGTCAGACGTAGACTCATTCTAATACATTTTCCAGATACAGTTGGGAAAAGACCCATTCTGATCCACTTTTAGATACAGTATGGCGTAGACTCATTCTAATACATCTTCGAGATACAGTCGGGCAAAGACTCATTCTGATCCACTTTTAGATACAGTCAGGCGTAGACTCATTCTAATACATCTTCTAGATATAATCGAGCGAAGACTCATTCTGATCCACTTTTAGATACAGTCAGGTGTAGACTCATTCTAATACATCTTCTAGATACAGTTGGGCAAAGACTCATTCTGATCCACTTTTAGATACAGTCATGCGTAGAATCATAATAATACATCTTCCAGATACAGTCGATCGAAGACTCATTCTGATCCACTTTTAGATGCATTCAGGCATAGACTCATTCTAATACATCTTCCAGATACAGTCAGGCAAAGACTCATTCTGATCCATTTTTAGATACAGTCGAGCATAGACTCATTCTAATACATCTTCCAGATAGAGTCGGACGAAGACTCATTTTGATCTACTCTTAGATAGAGTAAGACGTAGTCTCATTCTAATACATCTTCCAGATACAGTCGGGCAAAGACTCATTCTGATCCACTTTTAGATATAGTCAGACGTAGACTCTTTCTAATACATTTTCCTGATACAGTCGAGCAAACACTCATTTTGATCCACTTTTTAGATACAGTCAGATACAATCAAGCATAGACATCTGTTGGTTTAGTTTAAATCGATCAAATATTTATTCTGATTCTTTTCCAATAGACACTTTTGATGGTTCAGTTAAATCGACCCTGAGATTTTTCTAATTCTTATCCAGTTAAAGACATCTACTGGTTCAGTTTAAATCGACCAAAGATTTATTCTGATTCTTTTCCAGTAGACACTTTTTCTAGTTCAGTTAAATCAACCCTAAGATTTTTATGATTCTTTTCCAGCTAAAGACCATTCAAAACCTCTGCGTATTCAGTTTAAATCGACCAATGATTTATCTTGATTAGTTTTCGATAGAAACTTTCTCTGGTTCAGTTAACTCGATTCTAAGATTTATGTTGATTCATTATCCAGTTAAAGACCATTCAAGACCTCTGTTGGCTCGGATTAAATCGACCAAAGGTTTATTTTAATACCTCTTTCAGTAGACCTTTCTCCGGCTCAGATTAAGTTCTGATACTTTGTTCAGTTAAAGATATAAAGACTTTTTATGGCTCATATTAAATCGATCAAAGATTTATTTTGATACTTCTCTCAGTAGATCTTTTCTGGCTCAGATTAAATTGACCAAAGATTTATTCTGATACTTCTCCCAGATAAAGATTTGAAGACATCTGATGGCTCAGATTAAATCGACCAAAGATTTATTCTGATACCTTTTTCAGTAGACGTTTCTCCGGCTCAGATTAAGTTCTGATACTTCGTTCATTTAAAGATATAAGGACCTCCTTTGGCTCAGATTATGTCCTGATACTTCTTTCATGCATAGGCGTCTTCTGGCTCAGATTAAGTTCTAATACCTCGTTCAGTAGACCCTAATCCTGCTCAGATTAAGTTCCAATACCTCGTTCAGTAGACCCTACTCCGGCTCAGATTAATTTTGATACTTCGATCGGTTAAAGATGTAAAGACCTCTGCTGACTCAAATTAAATTGACCAAATATTTATTCTGATACTTCTCTCAGTAGATATTTTCTGGCTCAGATAAAATCGCTCAAAAGATTTATTCTGATACTTCTCTCAGTAGATCTTTTCTAGCTCAGAGAAAATCGACCAAAGATTTATTCTGATACTTCCTCCTTTCTATATCAACAGTTACTTTGGATGGCATCTATAAGCCCATCTCCAATGACTCACCATCACTTTTGGATGGAATCTATAAGCCCATCTTCGACAATATTCTGTCATTCTCCAAATGGCATTTTAAAGCCCATTCTTGATATAATTAATCAACAATTTTATTTCTTGCACATGAGAGTGCAACTTTCCAGGCACTTAAGTGTTCAATCAACTTCTACCTTCAAATCACGAATGGCGGACATGCCAATCTAATTTTTTCACGTTTAATAAGATTGAACAGGGGCAACTGTTCTACCCCAAATATTTTCCCCTTCGTTTTACCTTTTACGGCTTGTACATCATCGCCAAGCACTAAGTTAGTCGTATTGACAATAAGTCCAAGATAGATCTCATGTCCTTATTCTTCTGTCCATTCAAGCTACCCAGGTTTCTCAGGCCTCGGGACGTCTCAACTGATTCTTGGGTTCGTCAAAGAGATTCAGAATTGCCAGTGTTTTGAAACAGATCACATTTTATCTTATCTATTGGCTCTGGTGCATGAGTTTTGATTGTTGAAGTGTGTGACGTCTTCCTTTATAAGATCTTTGAAGCATTACTATCTTGATTTTTGTTTTAGTACACTTTTAATCATCAACTAAGATTCAGTGGACTTAAGATTCTTATGGTCACCCTCATTTTCACGTCTCAAATAATACATTCATAAAAGGATTCTTCAAGGCGATAATTACTATATTAAATCAAGATACCTTTATTAAATTGAAGTATAAGTGCTAAGAGATTTGTTGAGAGCAAAGATTTTTGTTGTTATGTTGTAGATTGTTACTTATTGATGGGGATTGAAGATTTGGACCATTGTGAATTCGTTATTGTGGGAGTGTTCATTAAAGTAATTATTTTGATTCAATTTGCTAAAGTGATTTCATATTCCAAAGATGAAAGTTTTGTTTGTTTGAAATGAACAATGAGTTGAATTCAAGTTCAAAGGACAAATACGAATGTTAAGATCATAGATTTCAACTTGTTTTTACAAGAACTATGGCAAAGAAGAGAGGATCTCGAATTCTAAAACATCATTGATTACAAGAACACAATAATATTTCAAGCATTTGAAGCATAATATAATAATGAATTCAAGAGTTCACATGCCATTCACAAAGTTTCAAATTATCCTACAAATTCATTTACAAATTTGAATCATGAGTTTCCTATTTGTTCTAAAGATACATAAAAAAGGGAATCTTCTTCGACCCTCGAGTTCCCCATGGCCATTGCCTCCATTTCATATTCAAAGTCTTCCTTCATCATCTTTCCAAGCTCATATCAATGCCAAATAAATGAAACAAAAGAAAAATAATTAATTAGAAAACAATCAAATGTGAACAAGAAAATTTGCAAAGTATTTTTATTCATCATTACGGTTTTGTTCAAGAAATCATATTTTAGGTCCAAATTCTCTACTACAAATCACAAAAGTTATTTTTGGTTCACAATAGAAGGG
The DNA here is from genome assembly GCA_948472305.1 of Vicia faba. Taxonomy (NCBI): domain Eukaryota; kingdom Viridiplantae; phylum Streptophyta; class Magnoliopsida; order Fabales; family Fabaceae; genus Vicia; species Vicia faba. Next base: position 519,760,806 of record OX451739.1, on the reverse strand, counting down.
AAAAGTCACTACAATGAAACAGAAGTGCAAACAGAATTCCATTACAGTCCAGCTCAATAAGCAAAATAAAATTGCAAAGCCCAAACAACCAAAGCCTCATACAATGTTGTTCTATCATTGGCCTAGGAACATTCCTATTGCAAATCACAAAACAAGTTTGGTTCACAATGAGAAAATACAAATCAAATTAGAATTTCAAACTCAGCATCATGTTTTCACGAAAAAAAATTAAAGGCCTCATGTTGTTTCATTTCAAATGAAAAAAAACAAAAATGCAAAATCAAGTCACATGCCTAGATTTCTGCTGCAAATCTCAAACAGCTATTAAAAAAAAGCTTGTTTGCTTCACAGCAAAAGCAAAAAAATAATGTACTGCAAAAGTACAAACTCAAAAAAAAAACATCACAGAAAACCAGACAGTTCATCAAGGCCAGCAAGCAACAAAGTACAAAAAATTAAATCCAACAAGCAACAAAGTACGAAACATAAAAGCCAGCCACCAACAAGTATAAAACATTAAAGCCAACAAGAAACATAACATAAATGACAAGTCCATTATCTCAAGTCAGTGTAAAACCTTTACAGAAAAAAGAAAACAAAATTCATAGTATATAAGAGCAAGCCCACAGTTCATACAAAAAAAAAGAGGGAGGCAAGGTTATGGAACCACAACAACAAAACCTCCATTCATTTTTTCTATAACACAGCCCACAAAAGAAGAGCCATGAAACCACCCAAACCCTAGGTTCAAAACCCCTTCAAAAATTTGTTCACAGAGAGAAAAGAGAGATATACAGAAATAGAGCTGTAACAACTCAAAAACCCTAAACTTGTTCATCATTTTCCTAAACGAAAACCCTTTAGAAAACATAAAATTACAAGTCTGAATCAACAGAGAAAAGAATAAGAAAAGCTATCAGAAAGATATCACCCGAAACCATGCAAAAAATCCGAATCGGAACCACTAGGGTTTTATTCACCCCTATCAAGATCTATTCAAAACCATTCATCATTTGCAAAAATAAATCCCAGATTAGTACTCCTAAGAGGAAAATGAACCAGAATATGTAAAAAAAAAATAGGATATGAACTTCACCGCCGCCGCTGCGAAGGCGATTTCTGGTGCGGCCAATTCACTGTCTCTGGCAGAGACCCATCAGAAGACCAGAGAGAATAAAGAGAGAGCGAAGGGAAGAAATAAATACGTTTTCTCTTTCTGATTAAATTTAAGAACATTTCAATTTGTTTTTCTTTAATTATTGTTTGTTTCTTTTTATTTCAGGGGTTATTTGGCCATCATGGGCCTCAATCATAAGGCCATGTTACAACTCCTCTAAAGCCCAATTGCATTTCTACTCACACACACCCTCTTTTACCAATGATGTGAAACAGTAATTCTTTTGGGGCTTGCTCAATACATCTCCAAGCCCAAACGAGATTCACACACCCTTTTTCTACTTATGTTGCCTAACAAAATGGCTTTGGGCTTAGAGCATTAAGCCCAACGAAGTTATTTTCAGCATACACCCCCCCAATCTGCTTACAACCATGCAAGCCCATTCTTATTCTTTTTATTTTTCAACAAAAAAAAACACATTTGGGCCTAGTTCTTTTTACTAGTTCCTAACACCCTTTTTACTTTCTAACCTCTGACCCATATTTTATTATTTTATTTTTATTTTTATTTTTATTTTTATTTTTATTTTTATTTATTTAGTTTCCTTAATAAAAATATGAAAAATATTATTTTCTTAAATAAAAACCCAAAAAAAATTTTCTTATTAATTAAGTTCCTTTCTTTTAGATGTAAACTAATTTAAACTTAGGTTTTATTTTATCTTTCTCTTCTAATTAAATTAATTTAGACATTAGGATTTTTATTAACTTCTTTTCAAATTAATTAATTAGGTTAAAACCCTTTTCATACAAAAAACTATAAAAATAATTTTCTTTTCTCTTCTTCTTCTTTGTATTTTTTGTACATGCTATTATTTTGCATTATAACTTATGTAATTTTCAAAGCCTTGTAATAGTAATTAGGATTTATATTATTTGTCATCCTCATTTGTAATTTGTATCCTTAATCCCCTAAAAGTGACGTAATAGCGTAGGACTATTTAATTTCCACAATTTATCGCTTCCCATATTATTTCTAGTAATTAGGGTTTGTATGGCAAGACATAAAATCAAAAAAGTAGACAACGCTAATTTAAGACAAATGCATGCAAACAAAATACACTTGCACACATGCACCTCTAGGGTAACCTACACTTGTTTCCTTGGATAAAACGGTCAGCTCCCTCGAACGTGGGATACTTTAGAAAAGACCCTCGATTACAAGATTGTAGTCCCTCGATGACCCTTTGATGTTGTCTTTGGTAAATGATCTTAGGCTCTTATGAAATTGTTAAGGTATCCTACAATGTTGCCTTTTATGACTGTACGATGAATCACGTTTGTCCCTTCACATCCAATGATAAGGTTTCTTACTAACTAATGGTAAATAACATTGTCTAAAGGATGGGGAAAAGAACAAAGAATTTCTTTTAAGTAGGTAGAACGCTCGTAGTCGCTTGCTCACAAACATTTCAAAATAAAACATCTTTCAAACACACCAACACTTTCATGAAATATTTTCAAAAGTAAATAATTTTTATACATTCTTATAGAGACTAGAATCATTACAAAGTTCTCCTAAGCGAAGGGACTTTTCAAAAATACTTTCAGACAAACACATTCACAAAGCATTTTCAAAGTGAGCTAGCAACTAAGAGCCCGTAGATAACTACGGATGAAAAGGGTGCTAACATCTTCCCTTTTCATAACCTACCCCACGAACTCAAGAAAAATTCTCAAAAGGTATTTCCTATTCTTTTCACCCTTTCTTTTATTGGATAAAAGAAAAGTCGGTGGCGACTATTGCTATTCGCGACAATTGCGATCAAACGCAAAACACCTAAGTTAGTTCTCCCACAGTATTACATTGATGATCAAGTTTGATATTTTTGAACATCTTGATGAGTCTTGATCTTTGAAATTCAATGTTGACTGAAAAGTCAAAGTTTGACTTTTTGTGTATCAGTTGACTTTTCATCAGTTGATAAATTTTAACTATAAATCCATTGATCTTGAGAAATGATTTGAGTCATGAAGTTAGGTAAAGATATTGTGTTTGAGTCCTTAAGATTATGCTTCAAGCCATTAGGTCATGTACTAGGTCAAAATTCAATGATCAATCATTCAAAATCAAAACCCTAATTTTGATAATTTTGCCCCTTTGATGATTTGAGTGCTTTTCTTGTTGAATTGTGATCAACCCTTGATCAATTAATAAATATGAATTCAAAATGTTGATGTTGGCCAAAAATCATGAAGTTTGACTATAGGTTGACCATAGTTGACTTTTTACCCAATACAAATGATTTTTAGTCATCTGAGCCATTGACTGAGTAAATTTGTGGTGCAAGACTTAAAACTTGGTATGAGAATTCTTGGAGACCTATAATGAACCATGGAAGTCATTTGAAGCATCAAAAGTACAATTATCCTTGAGAAAACCAAAACCCTAATTTGTGGGCTTAATGCTTAGGAGGTGAGCTTACCTGATCAATCCTTGAGATTCTTTGAGCATTTGAGAACTTTTGTGAGAAATACCTTGAAGAAAATGGAGGTAAAATTTTGGGGTACAACAGTTGACCCTGTTAAATCTTCTTAAACCTGAAGAGTTAGGTTGGTTTGTCTGCCATTCGCGACTTGAAGGTGGAAGATGATTGAACACTTAGTGCCTAGAGATTTGCACTCGCGTGTGTGTGAAGTAAAAATGTTTGTTGATTATGTCGGGAGTAGGATTAAAGATGCCATTTGGAGAGGCAATAAAGAGTTATCAAACATGGTATTTTAGATACCACCAAAAGTAACTGTTGATAGATAAATTGGACTAAGTCTACACTCGACTTTGATTGGAAGAAGTATCAGAATAAATCTATGCTTGATTTAATTTGAGCCAGAAAAGGTCTACTGAGAGAAGTATCAAAATAAATCTTTGGTCTATTTAATTTGAGCCAGAAAAAGGTCTACTGAGAGAAGTATTAGAATAAATCTTTGGTCGATTTAATCTGAGCCAACATAGGTCTTTAAATCTTTAAGTGAGAGAAGTATTAGAATAAATCTTTGGTCGATTCAATCTGAGCCAGCAGAGGTCTACTGAGAGAAGTATCAGAATGAATCTTTGGTCGATTTAATCTGAGCCGGAAATGGTCTTTAAATCTTTAACTAAGAGAAGTATCAGAATAAATATTTAGTCGATTTAAATTGAGCCAGAAAAAGGTCTATTGAGAAAAGTATCAGAATAAATATTTGGTTGATTTAATCTGAGCCAGCAGATGTCTTTAAATCTTTAACTGAGAAAAGTATCAGAATAAATCTTTGGTCGATTTAATCCGAGCCAGAAAAAGGTCTACTGAGAGAAATATCAGAATAAATCTTTGGTCGATTTAATCTTAGCCAGCAGATGTCTTTAAATCTTTAACTGAGAGAAGTATCAGAATAAATCTTTAGTCGATTTAATCTGAGCCAGAAAAAGTTCTACTGAGAGAAGTATCAGAATAAATCTTTGGTCGATTTTATCTGAGCCAACAGAGGTTTGAAGGGAGTGTTCATCATGTAGATATTTGCCATGTCTTGTCTTAGGGAATGACCTAGAATCTGTTTTGAGGATTTGTTGATGATATTGATCTGTTGATTGATCTTTCCTGAAAAGGTATAGAATTAGTTGTATGCAATGTCATGATGTATGAAATGCATTGCTTAATGATGTTCTCAAAATAAAGGAGAATGTGTTATATGCGTTTTGTATGCATATGTTATGATGTATGAATGTGAAATATTGTGAAGTGTATTTGTAAGCATGTGTTGTATCTTTATCTGGGAAAATAAATCTGTGACTATCACTGGGGATAAAGAGTATGTGCATCTTCAATCTTGTCTAGAATGCTTCCGTTGGGGATTCCTGCCTACTTGTTTGAGGAAACTCTGTAGGGGATGTATTGATTTCTGTTTGGGGAGTAGAGTTTTTTTAGGAACCTTGGTCGTCTGTTGCTCTACTGGGAAGTTTATTTCTCATATACCCTGTGTAATACGGTGGGAGAACGGACTTGGGTGTTTTGTGTTTTATCGCAATTGTTGCGGATAGCAAGAGTCGCCACCGACTTTTATTTTACCCAATAAAGGAAAGGGTGAAAAGAACAGGAAAGACCTTTTTGAGAATTTTTCTTGAGTTCGGGGGGTAGGTTATGAAAAGGGAAGGTGTTAGCACCCTTTTCATTCGTAGTTATCTACGGGCTCTTAGTTGCTAGCTCACTTTGAAAATGCTTTGTTTGAAATGTGTTTGTGATTGTTTTTGAAAGTATTTTTGAAAAGTGCTTTCGTTTCTGAGAACTTTGTAATGATTCTCGTCTCTATATGAATGTATATAAAGTGTTGACTTTTTGAAAATATTTCATTTGAAAGTGTTGGTGTATTTTGAAAAATGTTTTGAAAATGGTTATGAGCAAGTGACTAAGAACGTTCTACCTACTCAAAACGTCTTAGTTATTTTCCTCCTCCGTTAGATATTTCTATCTTACCATTGATTGATAAGAATCCTTATCATTGGATGTGAGGGACAGGCATGGGTTATTGTACAGTCATAGAAGGCAACTTATGAGACACTTTAGCAATTTTCGTAAGGGACTAAGATTGTTTTACCAAAGGAAACATCAAAGGGTCATCGAGGGACTACGATCTTGTAATCAAGGGTATGCTACGGTGGCATAACCGACTGTTATACTGGTTTGCATTTTGTATTCGCAAATGTCGCGGTAAGCAAGAGTCGCCATCGACTTTTATTTTATCCAATCAGGAAAAGGAAAAAGAACAGAAAAAACCTTTTTCGAGAATATTTCTGAGTACGGGGGTAGATTATAGAAAGGTAAGGTGTTAGCACCCTTTCTATCCATGGTTTTCCATGGGCTCTTAGGTACTTGCTCATTTTAAAAAACTGCTTGTGTGTACTTATTTTGAAAAGTTTTATTTTACTTTATTTTAACCCTTGTTTCTGTCCTCAAGAGTGTTACGAAGTTGTTTTTGAAAAAACTTTGTTTGAAAAGTGTTTGGTGTGAAAAAGTTTGTTTGTTTTGAGCAAGTACCTAACAGTTATCTACCTACTCGAAAAAAGTCTGTTCATTTTCCTTTAGACAATGTTATCCCATTATTGAGAAATAGGTAGCATCGTCGTTGGAGTTTTAAGGGACATTCGAAGAGACAGATACGATCACAAAAGCAATGTTAGGAAATGTTAGTAATCATCCTAAAGCCTTAAAGATCTTTTTCCGAGGCAACATCTGAATGGGTCATTTGAGATCTTTTGGGACTAGAGGATGACCACTAACAATCCATATACTTCATGACCGTTTACCGAAGGCAACCGGAGTGGAGTAAACCCTAGGAGTGAGCATGTGCGAGTGTATTTTTCAGTTACTTACCTTTGCACAATTAGGGTTTTCTACTGATTTAATTTCAGTTTGTCTTTCCATACAACCCTATTAACATACATCTAACATTTTATAGTTTGCGGATATTAAAATGCGAGAAATTTAAAGTCCTAACTATTACAAGGCTTTAGCAGATACATAATTATTTTTGGCTGAAAATAAAATATGGAATTTAAAACCCTAATTACTATTACAAACTCGGAGTAGTTACAATAATAATAAAAAAAGAAATTAAAAAATGCGCGTGGCGAATTAAATGCGAGGAATAATTAGAAAACCTAAAGTCTAATTGAAAAAATATTTAGGTTATTTTTTGAGAAAAATTAGGTTATGTACAAATTAACCCTAATTCTAATTATTTTAAATCATGAAAAAAGAATTAAATTTCCCTAGTTTAAATTAAACTAATTAATTATGGAAATAAATATTTTTTATGGAAAATATGATTTTTTTTTTTTTGTGATTTTTTATTAAATGAAAAAAAATGATTTTTGGGTTATTTTGTAAAAAGAAAATAATTAACAAAATAATTAAAATAAGAAAATAAAAAGAAAAGGAAGAAATTGGGCATGTATAGCAATCCAGGGGGGTATGATGCTGAATTTGTCAAGGCCCATTAGTTGCTCAGCCCACTCTCTGCGCTAGATTCAGTGGTGACCATGATTGGAGGGTGCACCATGGTCTTTGCTGCCTGGGACGTTGGATTGGATTGAAGATGAATCCATTGGCTGGATTGTGTGGATGCATGGTGGATGCCTGGAAGCATAACGCGCTAGATCTGCAATCAAATATTGAGAAAACAAAGAAAATGCTTAAACCTGGGATCGAACCCAGGTCCTCCCACTTTCAAACACACGTCCTTGCCATCTGCACTATGCTGCTTAATTGATAATATAATAACAAAAATATATTATATGTAAAAAATACGTGGATAACTGAAACAACTAAAAACACGCGTCTATTATTCAAACAGGCCAATGGTTATCATCCACCTCATCACCTTCTTCCTCAGTCCGTCGTTTTAGGTACAATATTTTTACCTACGGACATCTTCCATAGCTACAAACCTGTAACCTTCCAAAATCAATAGCAAGCATGATAAATTAATTCTAAGCACATGGATCTATTCGTTTTGATCTCACGAGTATGATAGTACTCTTTTCTTAGCCCAATTTCACCTGTACAAAGAAACCCTAAAATGGAACCTCAAACCCTAGCAATGGTAGTCATCAATATATGCAATGAAACATCAATTAAACCATTCAAATATGTTGCAAATATGTCGACAAACACAAATATATCATTAAAACATGTTTATGATGCAAGAATCATTGTAATCGGATTTTGAAAAAAGAAGCAAACCGTGAGAGTATTATGTGATGATTTTGGGCTTGTGGAGGCGTGCAAATGATCCTATTAGCTTCAGGAGATATCCAGGATGGGATTAGAACCCTTGAATTGATTTGAATTGCCCTCTAAGCTTGAAACCGATCCACACTTTTTTGGAAAAGTTTTAGTTTTTCTTGCTAGCTTGCACGACCTCAACCGCTCTTTTCTTGCATTGGTTTTGTTCTGTATAAGTACTAGACTGTATTAGGTTAACAAAAAACATGCATATCTTTGTGAATTAAGGAGATTTGATTTTGTTTTGTTTTTATATGATATCTTTCCAAAACAACCAAAATCCTGCTATTTTTGATTCAATCAACCCTTGCACGACTTGGATATGATATGCTAGCTTGATTGGATTTGATTCCCACAAAAAATCAAATAAAAAATCAATCTTTTGTATTTTTTGCAATTATTTGATTTAATTTGAATTTTAAATAATAAAAAATCAAAATAAAATAAACAATGAAGCAAATAAAGTGTAGATGCTGATTTGGGTCGTGGACCATGTCACAAGCAAGATTCAATCATGAAAAACTAGGCTCATTTGACAAAAAAATATGCATTTTTGAGCACATTTGACTTTTGGCAATTTTGCAAAAATGGTCAACTTTAACAAGGCATATCTCCTCTAATTTTAACCCTAGAAAGGTGTTGTTAGACTTTTTAGAAAGCTTAGGATGTCCCCTAAACAACCCTTTCAGTATCATCTCAATTGGATCTTCCATGTTCATGTAAGAAGCTTTGACCCAAAAGGTGTTTTTGGTGACTTTTCAGAAGGACCTATAATGTAGAAATTCATATCTTTTGATGAGTGCATATTTTGAACTTGTGGGATGAAGATGAATTGTAGGAAATTGCATCCTCTTCAAAAATAAGCCTTAGATGGGAAATTTCTGACAAAGTATGAGGAATTTATGCTTGGTCAAAGTATGGTTGACTTTTCCTAAGAAACCCTAATTTAGCAACTTTTGGGTTTTGATGAATTTGGGGCATTCCTTAGGGAATCATGATCAACCCTTGATCAAATGATGAATATCACTTCAAAATGTTGATGTTGACCAAAAATCTTGAAGTTTGACTATATGTGGGCCACGGTTTACTTTTGACCTAGTATAGTTGATTTTCAGGCATCTGAGCAGTTGACTGAGCAAACTTCTTGTGTAAGGCATGAAACTTGACATGGATGATCTTGAGAACACATTAGGACCATGGAAAGCAATGGGACCTTTGGTGCTCCCACACCCTGATGAAAATGAAAACCCTAATTTGGGGTACACTGCCTTAGGAGAGAGTTTGTCTGGTTAACCCTTAGGCACCCTTGAGCAACTTGAGGACCTCAATGGGCATGTGTTGAGTAAAATGAGAGGGCAAATTTTGGGGTACAACAGAGGGTCATTGCTAAAGTACCCTACGCTCGAGGGACATGACTGCTTATTTGTAGGCAACAAGCATGGGTTACCTTAGAGGTGCGTGTGTGAATTGTGTTTTGATTTCATGCATTTTTTGTCTTTGAGATTAGGGTTCTCTAAGATTGATTTTATATTGCCATACACACCCTAATTACTAATAATTATATTAAAAGCGATAAATTGCGAAAATTAAAATCCTATGCTATTACATCATTTTAGGGGATGGGGATACAAGTAATGAAAATGCGGGAAAAGTAAAATCCTAATTACTTATTACAACCAAATTAAATGAAAATAATAGCAAAAAGTCAAAAAAATCAAGATTTTTGGTGTCTGGTCTGACGGCCACCTGTGTCAGGACCCTGTAATAATCCATGCGTGTTTTTTTCTTTCCCATATGAGTTGACACGGGTCGTGTCCTGTGACACGGGTAGCCGTGTCAAGACCCTGTCCTGCCAATTTGTCATGTTTCCAGTTCTAGTAGATCCGACATGGGCCGTGTTGTGTGACACGGGCACCTGTGTCATCCCCTGTCCTCCTCTTTTGCATGTTTTCAGTTCCAATAGATCTGACACGGGCCGTGTCTTGTGACACGGGCACCCGTGTCAGCACCATGTCCTGCATTTTTTGTTAGGTTTTCAAACAGCTGAGCTGACACGGGCCGTGTCGTGTGACATGGGTACCCGTGTTAGCCCCCTGTCTTGGATTTTTCACTGAGTTTTCTTCTCGATCTGTCCTTTTTATATATCTTTTGAACATAAAAAGCAAATGGTGTATGGATAAAGATATCACAGTTTGGAAATTTTTTTACCTCTTGAAGCGAAAACTTTGGAACACGTACGAATGTCTCCGGGCGCAAAGTGGTGATTGGTCAAGCTCCTTTGAACCTTCTTGAAGTTGCTCCAAACCTTACTTTATGCCACAAAGTTCCCAGATTGCTCCAACCCATTCAAGTTGCAAAATATTGTTCTTGTTTGTGTTTGGAAGGTGATGATAATGGTATTACAGAAATTGTTCTTGTGTTTGAACAATTTCTATGTGATGTATATGAAGTGTTTGGATAGTTGGTTTAGGGGAAAACTTGCAAGGTTGAACAATGGGTTGAGGTTTTTTTTTCTTCTGTTTCTCAGTTTTTATTTTGTGAATGAAAGTAGATGAGCAGAGTTTACAAAGAATTTGGTTAGGTTTTTCCAAATTCTCTTTTTTTTCTCTTCCCTCTTTTCTCCCAAAAAACCTCTCAGTTTTGTGTTGTGAAACAACTTATTTATAGATGAAATTAAATGAAATTTTGGAGCGAAATAGATAAGTTTTTGAACTGTTTGTTACACTGTTTCATTGCTTTTTAGATGCAGCTCTTATGTGCTAAGTTTATGCAAATATGGGACTGATATGATGCAGATTTTTTTAGGATAGCATTGCAGGTTTTGAAGCAGGTTTTAGTAGTTTTCTTGGCATTACTATACAGGTTTTAGACAATAGGATATGTAGCATGATATAGGTCTGGTTTTATGGACAAATTTATGCAGCTTGTAACAAAGACAAGGCATATTTGTGGACAACATATTGGCAAAGTTTGAAGATTGAGCCAAAGGGAAAAGTTCAAACAAGACAAAGCTTAGGATTTGTAACTTGCAATTTTTAACTTAAAAATCCAGCCTAGTTGTCTACTTGAAAACTTGTAACGAGTTGGATTATCTTGAATTATGGTGAAAAGATGTCATGAAGTAATGAAATTAACATGTATAAAAATACTTAGAAAAATTTCTAAGTCTTGCAAAGTTTGACTTTTCAAAATGACTTTTTGACTTTCTTGATTTCTTAATGATCAAATTTCATATTTTGAATGTCTTGATAAAATGTAATCTTTGAAACTCAAATTTGATCAAAAAGTCAAAATTTGACTTTTTAGTGTACAATTGACATTTTTTATCAATCGACCAAATTTCATTTATCAATCCACTGATCTTGAGAGATGAATTGAAATATGCAATTAGGTAAAAATGATGTATTTGAATCCTTGAGATCATGTTTCAAACCAATAAGTCATGTACTAGGTCAAAAGTCATAGATTGGTCATTCTCAGTCAAAACCCCAATTTTGACCATTTTGCCCTTTTGATGATTTGAACAATTTTCCTGGAGAATTGTGATCCAATATTGATCAAATGATACATATGACTTCAAAATGTTGATATTGGTCCAAAATCTTGAAGTTTGACTGTAGGTTGACCATAGTTGACTTTTTACCCAATACAGTTGATTTTAGACCACCTGATCAATTGACTGAGCAATTTTGTGATCCAAGACTTGAAACTTGACAGGAGCAATCTTGAGGGTCCATAATGATCCATGAAAGTAATTTGAAGTATTAGAAGTATAACTGTCCTTGTGCAAACTCAAACCCTAATTTGAGGCATCAGTGTTGAGGAGATGGCTTGACATAGTCAATACTTGTGCAAGCTTGAATCATTGAAGATCTTTGTGGGAAATATCTTGAGAAAAGGGAGGGAAAATTTTGGGGTACAACACCCTAACTGGGGATAAAAGATATGGTTAAACTTCTAACCCGTCTAAGGAGGATAATTCTTTTATATACCCTGACTGGGGATAAAAGAGATGGATAAGCCTTTGGCTCGTCTGGGGAGGATAAGGATAACTGATATCTGGTCTGATTTCAAGTTTTGCAGCAAGTCTCTGAGGATAGTGGCAACTTTGCTGGGGATAATAATTTTGTCAGTAACCTGTAGTAGTCTGAGGCATAGACTCAAGTTGGGGAATTTGTAGTCTGTTTGGGAAATAAACCATGTTTGTCTGAGAAGTGCTCTTACTGAGGAAACAAACTTTCCTGGGGAACTTGAATTTGTTAGAGAGGAGAAACTCTTATAAGGTTTCTTTCTTCAATTTTGGAGGACCAATCTCAACTGGGGAATAGAATTTCCATGAACTGTATTGATTGGAAACTCTGTAGGTTGGTGATATTTTCGAGAAAGAGATTATGCTCCTTTATTTGCTAGAGCAATCTGCGGGGAGATTATTGAGAATGTACCATTATTTGTGAAGACTACTCTGTGGGGACAGTCTCTTTGAATTAGCTCTGCGGGGATAATTTTATAGGAGTATCTCATGGGGAGTTATGGACAGTTTGAACGTTATCCCAGCTCCTAGAATCTTAAGTAAATGCTTATTCATGTTCTTATGCGTGCACTTGTTAACAGTTAATCATATTCATATGCATATGTTCATTCAATTTTAGTCATTGGACTTTTTTGCAAATAAAACAGAAAAAACCACGAGTTTGAACTTTAAGATGTATTTGTATTGATATTTTGCCTATAAACAGACGATTTTGTACAAAGAGATGGAAATCCTTGTAAGAGGAAGCCGTCGTCAAATGAAAGAGTACAAAGTGAAGAAAACATAGCCATGTGGAAGTGATCTCATTGGGTTCCAAACTCTGCTATTGCCCTTATATCTTCGAGAATCTTGTCCCTTGCCATTGGAAGAAGTTGATTGAACCATTTGAACTTTCTACTTTGGTAATAAAGCTTGCATGTAAGTGATCCAACGGGACATAGTCGTACGCTTTTAATCCCTAACTTTTTCCTGGATTGCCCTTTCAGGTTTTCAGTCCACCAGGATACCCTTTTTTTGCCCAAGTCACCCATTCAGGTTTTCGACTTGTCGGGAGTACAATCTTTTGTATATATCCCTTATTTTTGCCCGAACCCTTTTGGTTCATCGGGATGCCATTATTTTTCCTAGGTATGTAAACCTAGCGGGTCATTCTTATGCGTAGTATTTTTTTGACTATGTCTGCATTCACAGGGTGCGGGAAATCTTTTCCATCCATAGTGGTTAGCATCATAGCACCGCCCGAGAATACTTTCTTAACGACAAATGGCCCTTCGTAGGTAGGAGTCCATTTTCCCCAGGGATTGCCTTGTGGAAGAATGATGTGCTTTATTACCAAGTCGCCAGTCTGATACACTCGAGGCTTGATCTTTTTGTTGAAAGCCTTGATCATACGTTTTTGATACATTTGACCATGACAAACAACAGCCAATCTCTTCTCATCAATAAAGTTCAACTGATCCAACCTAGTCTGAATCCACTCGTCTTAGTCCAAGTCTGCCTCTTTCATAATCCTTAGGGAAGGAATCTGAACCTCAACAGGCAGGACAACCTCCATGCCATAGACTAAAGATAAAGGAGTTTCCCCAGTTGACGTTCGAGCTGAAGTATGTTAGCCATGAAGAGAAAATGGTAACATCTCATGCCAGTCTTTATATGTTACTACCATCTTTTGCACAATCTCCTTGATATTTTTATTGGCAGCTTCCACTGTGTTGTTCATCTTAGGTCTGTATGGAGAAGAATTGTGATCTTGATTTTAAACTGAGTGTAAAGTTATGTAATCATGCCATTGTTGAGATTGGTTCCATTGTCGGTGATGATCCTTTCAAGAGTATCGTACCGGAAGATGAGGTTATGCTTGATAAACCCGACTACAACGTTTTTTGTTACTGAGGCAAATGAGGCAGCTTTAACCCATTTGGTGAAGTACTCAATGGCAACAAGGATGAAACTATGTACATTGGAAGCAGTGGGTTTGATCTCTCCAATCATGTTAATCCCCCACATTGCAAATGGTCATGGAGCAGTCATGATGTTCAAGGGAATTGGAGGCATATGGACCTTATCGGCATAGATCTGACACTTATGGCAAGTCCTCGAGTGATGGTGACAATCACTTTCCATTGTCGACCAATAGTAACCAGCCCTTAGAATCTTCTTGGCCATAGTGTGTCCACTAGAGTGAGTCCCAAATATACCATCATGCATTTCTTCCATGATCTTCTCTGTCTCCTCCTTGTCCATACACCGGAGTAGAGTAGAATCATGGTTGCGCTTGTACAAGGTTCCATTGCTTAGCAAGAATTTGGCTGAAAATCTTTGCAAAAATTTAGTATCATTGATGGAAGCTCCTTCAAGATACTTTTGTGCTTCAAGATATCTCTTCACCTCATGGTACCATGGTTTCTCTTCGTCAGTGTCAAGCTCATAACAGTGCACAGGTTCATCAAATCTTTCAATTGTAATCCTAGGAGCTTCATTGTCCCATTTGAACTTGAACACGGAAGACATTGTTGCTAGGGCATCTGCCAACTGATTTTCTTCTCTTGGGAAATGTTCAAAAGTAACCTCCTTAAAGTATGGGATCAAAGTTAGCACAAGCTCTTTGTAAAGAATCAAATTAGGATGTTTGGTATCCCACTCTCCCTTAACTTGACAGATTACTAGAGCAAAATTTCCGTATACATCCAAGAACTTGATTCTTAGGTCAATGGCAGCCTTTAGACCCTAGATGCACGCCTCGTACTCAGCCATGTTGTTTGTATAGTCGAAGCACATTGTAATGGTGAAAGGTGTATGGCAACCCTCAGGAGAAGTAATCACAACACCAATTCCATTACCTAAAGCGTTGAAATCCCCATCAAAAACCATAGTCCATCGAGATCCTTGTTCAGGTCTGTCATACGGTCCAGGTTTTTCATAGTCATTTACTAGCATGATATTATCATCCGAGAATTCAAAGTTCATGGACTGGTAATCATCAATAACTTGATGAGCCAAATGATCTGCCAATACACTTCCCTTGATGCCCTTTTGTGTTGTATATTGGATGTCATATTCATTCAGAATCATTTGTCATCTAGCTATTCATATGGAGAGAGTTGGCTTCTCAAAAATATACTTGATAGGGCCCATCTTTGAAATCAATATAGTGGTGTGAGTCAACATATACTGTCTTAGCTGTCGAGCAGCTCATGCCAAAGCGCAACAAGTTTTCTCGAGTAGTGAATATCTGGTTTCACAGTCGGTAAACTTTTTGCTAAGGTAGTATATCGCATGCTCTTTTTGGCCAGAATCATCACGTTGGCCCAGCATGCACCCCATTGAATTCTCTAATACAATCAAGTACATAATCAGAGGTATTCCTTCAATTGGAGGCATCGGAATGGGAGGTTCTTAGAAATATTCCTTGATCTTGCCAAAGGCTGCTTGGCAGTCGTCGTTCCATCTGACTACTTGAACTTTCTTCAATAGTTTGAAAACTGACTCACAAGTAGCAATCAAGTGAGATATGAATCGAGCAATGTAGTTGAGTCGACCTAAGAAACCCTTGATATCCTTCTTAGTAAAGGGAGCTGGCATTTATTGTATGGATTTGACTATTGTAGGGTCAACCTCAATACCTTTTCCACTGAGAACAAACCCTAAGAGTTTTCCAAATCTTACCCGAAGGTGCATTTGTTGGGATTCAGCCTTAGCTTATATTTCTTCAACCTCTCAAACAACTTATGAAGATGATCAAGGTGTTGTTCCTCAGTTTGTGACCTTGCAATCATATCATCAATGTAGACTTCTATCTCATGACGGATCATGTCATGGAATAGGGCTACCATAGCTCGTTAATAGGTTGCCCCTACATTCTTCAAATCGAAAGGCATGACCTTGTAACAAAAGTTCCCCACTGTGTGACAAAGGTGGTCTTCTCCATGTCCTTGGGAGCCATTTTGATTTGATTATAACCGAAGAATCCATTCATGAAGGAGAAAACTTTGTGTTGAGCTATGTTGTCGACCAAGACGTCAATATGCGGTAGAGGGAAATCATCTTTGGGGCTTGACCTATTCAAATCCCTATAGTCTACACACATACGGACCTTCCCATCTTTTTTGGCACGGGGACCACATTCTCCACCCATTGAGGGTATGATGTTACAGCCAGAAAAATTGCATTGAATTGCTTCATTACCTCAGCTTTTATCTTTTCAGACATGTCCGGCCCCATACGAAACACTTTTTGCTTGACTGGAGGACAATCTTCCTTTGTTGGTAGACGATGAACCACAATATCAGTATCCAGCCCTGACATATCTTCATACGACCAAGCAAACACTTCAACATAGTCATGTAGCATCTGGACCAATCTACCTTTGGTACCGTCTTCCAAGTTGGCGCCGATCTTGACCTCTTTCTTGTCTGTCTTAGTACCTAGGTTGATTATTTCTACTGGCTGCTCATGAGGTTGAATGGATTTTCCTCTTGCATCAGAAGTATGGCTAGTTCCCCTGGTATTTCGCAATCTTCTTCGCCTTCGTCTTTGGCTTGGTAGATTGAATGTTCGAAATTATAATTGTCAATAGCAGAGTCATTGGCAATGAAATCCGGAATGGATGAGGATCTGCAAGTATGTGTGTGTGTGTGTACATGTAAGATACATGGCTATTTTGAAAATTCAATAAGAAAAAGAAAGACAATGAGCATAAAATTTGAATTCAAAGAGTCCAATATTTTTTCATTAAATGATCATATGGTAGATGAAAATGAACAAACCCTTAACAAATGGACCTAGTTCCTCGGGCCAGGTGTTGGCTCCTAAATTCGACACCTTTGTTTTGATTGATGGCAGCCATTAAAAGCTGAAAGATGCTTTCGACTGGCTAAGCCTGTCGAAGTGCCCGTCGAAAGATGGCAAAATACTTAGAAGATTTCTTCCAAGGAAGAAGGCTGATTGCCTTCGACGTCGAAAGAGTAGTCGTCGAAGATGTCTCTTGACGAACGTGTTCGATGGTCCAGAGTGGAGCAGTTTGAAATTCAAAGCTTTGGAGGGAAAACGGTTTCCAGCGGTTACTACGTGCAAACGTGCAAGGATCTGGAGCGTCGAGCATGGAGAACGTGCCAAGTGGCTTAATCTCGAAGCAGTGTAACTGCCCGACGGTTACTTGGAATGTTTTAGTATAAATAGGAGTAGACATGTAGTTTCTCGCGTGTGTTCACAATCATATACATAGTCACTCATTTAGATTCAAGTACCCAGTGTGAGCGAAAGAATTGTTGAGAAATGTATGTGTGAAACACCAATTTTATCAATTAAAAGTCATTTACTTTTCCAGTATTTTACATGCTTTTCCCCTTTAAATTCCTGTCGAACCTTTACTTTAAAGCCTTGTTTATTTTACCAAGCCTTTCCTTTATGCAATTTACTTGAAACATTTTACTTAAAGCCTTATCCACTTTAATCAAACTTCAAAATCAACCTATGTCCATAGGATCAATCTGATCGATCCTGCGAGTAACCAAATAAGTAACCATTTGGAGGATCAGCGGTTGTTTACCAAAACCCAAGGTAAACAAATTGGCACACCTGGTGGGACTGTGTGTTGATTGTTGAAAATTATCTCATCTTTCCGAGTTGTATGTTATTGAGGAGTGGTAGAATATACACCAACGATAACAATACTGCCAGAAGAAGGGAAGAGATGGCGAATCCGCCAAACAACAACGAAATTCCACCACCAAGTGTGGGAGCAACGGTTAATATGACCGTTAGTGAAGCGACGAATGTTGGTTCGACACCAGCAGTGTCAGTCACAACCACGGGGCCAATAACTTCGTTTTCAGGCCCCAGAATACCTTTGGGAACCCCCCCTCCAAGGGGAAATATAGGCACAAGGCTTGTGGTTCCCCCAGGATTTATTCCATTCTATGGTATGCCAACTTCTGAAGTGGCAAGCCTGACGAATGCTGCGTCCACTTATTCAGACCCTTTCGTGAGTGCCTCTTCGCCACTCCAAGGCTCTGGAGTAGGCATGGCGAATAGAAATAGGACCCAACTCTTAGGAGGAACGTCCCAAGTAGCCCATGGCCTTACAAATGCCTCGACAGCAGTCTTGAGGCAACAGATGGACGAAAGCAACCATGATATGGTGCAAATGTTGGCACAAACTTTGAGTACAGTGCTAAATCCTCTAATACAAAATACTACTCAATCGAATCAGCAAGTTACAGCGCAAATGACGCGTTTGGCTGACTTCTTTGGAGTACCCCCACCTATTCGACAGCCCCAAAGGGCCCAGATAAGAGGAAATCAGGGGATATTTGTAGAGGAAGAAACCACCATTAATCAGGCTCAACAGCCTGTAGAACAACCTGTCGAAGAACCTAGGGTAATAGCCCCAGAGGTAAGGTTAGTTAACAGAAACCAAAATGCTGACGAAGTGGTTCAGCATATCCAACACCAAAACATGGGTTTGGAAAATAATCTGGCAACCATGATCGAAAGGATCATGAATCAGAATGGGATGAACATGGGCTTTCGAAGGCCCAACTTTACATCTCCATTGTCAGAATATGTGTTACAAACTGACTTACCCCCTAGAAGCAAAGTCCCCAAATTTACTAAGTTCTCTGGGGACACGACAGAATCTACTGTCGAACATGTGGCGAGGTATTTGATCGAAGCAGGAGACATTTCAAATAATGAAAACCTAAGGATCAAATACTTCCCAAGTTCCTTAACCAAGAACGCTTTTACTTGGTTCACAACTCTACCCCCCAATTCGATCCACCATTGGACCCAGTTGGAAACATTGTTCCATGAACAATTCTATATGGGGCAAACCAAGATAAGCCTGAAAGAACTGGCGAGCGTGAAGAGACGTTTCACTGAACCTATAGACGAATATCTGAATAGGTTTAGGTTGCTTAAGGCGAGATGTTTTACACAAGTGCCAGAACATGAGTTGGTCGAAATGGCCGCAGGCGGTTTAGATTATTCCATTAGGAAGAAGCTAGATACCCAGTACCTAAGAGACATGGCCCAACTGGCCGATAGAGTTCGACAAGTCGAACGCCTCAAAGCTGAAAAAGCTAAGGCAACGAAAACTCACAAGAGAGAGAGAATAGCTTACGTTGAGATGGATGACGAAGATCTAGAATCCTTCGACGATACTTTAGCTGTCGAAGAAGGAGAAGTCGATTTAGCAGAACTAAAACAAGGGCCTCCATACTCTTGTAAACAGTTAGTCCCCTCAAATGGGAAAAATCCCATTGGTCCAGACAGGACCAACGATAGGTTCCCAAAAAAGACTTATAGTTTTGACATCACAAAATGTGATGAAATATTCGACTTGCTAGTTAAAGATGGCCAAATGATAGTACCCCCTGGGGTAAAAGTGCCTCCTCTTGATCAAAGAAAGAAGAGAGGTTTTTGCAAATATCATAATTTTTTGGGCCATAAAACTTCTCAATGTTTTCTTTTCAGGAATCTTGTGCAAGACGCTATTGAGGAAGGGAGATTAAAGTTTGCTGACAAATCCCCCATGGCTGTCGACTCCAATCCACTGAAGGCTGAAGCCCACTATGCAGAACCCTCTGAGGTGAACATGATAGAGGCAACCAGGATCCAGTCGAAGAAGCCAGGCATTACCATGGTCGAAGTCTCAAAGGACCACATCAACATGCCAATCTTTGGCAGTTTTTCTGGAAATTTATCCAGGAAGACAATTGAGGCTGTCCAGAAAGCGGTCGAAGACCCGAAGTCGAAGACTGCTGGAGCACAAAAAACTGGACCAAAGCCCAGTTCCCACTTGGCCACTGTACAAGGCCAGACGGAGAATCTGGAGACACAAATGAAGCAACTAACTCTTGATAATAAGGATACAATGAATATCAACATGGTTGAACTTTCTGACCCTAAAACTTCAGAAGAAGCCATAAGGCAAGAGCAGGCAAATAAAACGGCTTTCCCTAGGGAAAACGAAAACTTGGCAGATTTTTTACAAAGATGCCAGAAGAAGAAATCAGAGGTGATGCTGTGTCCAAGATGCAGTTCTATCTTTGATAAAAAAGCTGCTGAGCACATACAAGGCGTGAGAGCAGCGAACAAGAGAAGGGAGAATGCTGACCTTCGACATGATCCCAGGAGGGGTTCTCATCAAGACAAGAGGCCATTGACTTTTAGGCCTCCAACAAATGTACCAGTAGACACTTGGTACAAAACATCTGGCCGGAAAAGGCCAAGTGAAGAGAAATGGCATTCTTTCGAAGTGCCAAGAGGTTCCTCTTTAATTCAGAAGAAAGAGCCTCAAGTTGCTGCACCCAAGGTTGCTCAAGTGTCCAGCAACTACAAGGGAAAAAATCCTATGTCGAGATCTCAATGGAGGAGATATCAAAGAAGGCGAAAAGCTGAAAGGGAGGCTGCCAACGAACCTAAGGCAGAAACTAGTTCGAATGTGCCTCAAAGGAAACAAAGAAAGCCTCTTGAGAGAGAACCAGTTACCAACAGGCTAGTTTGGCCTAACCAAAGTGAAGTCGAAGACGAAGATGATGCTGAGTCCGACGATACTCTGGATATAATGGTGAATATTGTTTCAGTACTGCCTAGGGAATTCAATCGACAGGTAGAAGTCGAAGCCAGTGACTGGGAGGTGGAACAAGAAATGGCCAAACACAGGCCAGTGTGCTATTTTGTCATGGACAATGGCACTACAAAGGAACAAAATGGCTTCTTCGAGCCACCTACAGAGGCGATGAAGAATCACCTCAAACCTTTGTTCATAAGGGCTAAGCTCGAAGAGACCACTGTGAACAAAATATTGGTTGACTGTGGGGCCACTATCAATATTATCCCTCATTCTATGCTAAGGAAGATTGGCAAAAGGGATGAAGAAATCAAACCTCACAATATGGTCCTATCCAACTATGAGGGAGGCATTGGGACCACCATGGGAGTGATCCAGCTAGACATAAAAGTTGGGTCGATCCTTCGACCAACAATGTTCATGGTCATATCGGCCAAACCTAACTACAACCTTTTGTTAGGCCGTGAGTGGATTCATGGTGTAGGTGCTGTGCCTTCATCGATGCATCAAAGGCTGCTTCTATGGCGTCCAGATGGGATGGTCGAAAACATAGAGGCAGATCAGAGTTACTACCTTGGTGAAGTGAATCACTTGGGTGTAACAGATTTCGACAAAAACTTGGCTCACATAGGGCCATGTCCAACTCCTGACTTCGACATGGCGCCAGCGCCAAACACCTTTTGTTCCCTATACCTGCATCCTGAGCATGGTTTCCAATGGGACAGAGAAGACTTGTCCCACATAGACTTCAGTGGGCTAACTGATATCCAACCAACTGGTTGGGGAAGTGAATTCAGTGATAATGACTGAGTCACAATCTCTGAAGCGAATTTCGGCTTATGTGGCCGAAACCAGGTTGATAACGGCTCTCGAAGCCGAAGTAAAGTACATGGCCACACAGGCCAATGATCAACAATTATCTGCTATTGGCCCAGGAAAGGATTTCGATCCAAGACCCCCTGATATCATGCCAGATGAAATGCAGGAACAGAGGCTCGACGCCATCTATGACGATGAGCCTTTGGGCTTCGAAAAGGATCCCTTGGCGAACAACATTAAGATGTTAGCACAAGACCCTTTAGAAGAAATCAACTTAGGCGAAGGATCAGAGAATAGGCCAACTTACATCAGCGCCAAAATTGATCCAGAACTTAGGTTGGAAGTAATCCAATTGATGAAAGAGTTTAAAGACTGTTTTGCATGGGATTATGACGAAATGCCTGGTCTCGACAGAGGATTGGTAGAACTTCAGTTGCCAATCAAACCTGGAAAGAAGCCAATCAAGCAAAATCCAAGACGCTTCGCTCCAGAAATATTGTCGAAGATCAAAACGGAGGTCGAAAGACTTCTGAAATGCAAATTCATCCGTGTTACAAGGTATGTCGAATGGATTGCAAATATTGTGCCAGTAATTAAGAAAAATGGCACATTAAGGGTGTGCATAGATTTCAGAGATTTGAATGCTGCCACCCCCAAAGATGAATATCCTATGCCTGTGGCGGAAATGCTAGTCGATTCTGCCGCTGGCTACGAATACCTGAGTATGCTCGATGGTTATTCAGGATATAATCAAATATTCATTGCTGAAGAGGATGTGTCGAAAACAACTTTTCGATGCCCTGGGGCCTTAGGCACTTACGAATGGGTAGTGATGCCTTTTGGCCTAAAAAACGCTGGGGCAACGTACCAGCGAGCAATGAATACTATCTTCCATGATTTTATTAACACTTTTATGCAAGTTTATATTGATGATATTGTTATAAAATCTGTTTCCAGGAAGAGTCACATTGACCACCTTCGACAATCATTCGAAAGAATGAGAGAACATGGTCTGAAGATGAACCCTTTGAAGTGTGCGTTCTGTGTAAAAGCTGGAGATTTCTTGGGTTTCGTTGTCCACAAGAAAGGAATCGAAATAAATCAGAACAAGACGAAGGCAATTTTGGAAGCGAAAGCGCCATCAAATAAGAAGGAATTGCAATCCCTCTTAGGCAAGATAAATTTCTTGAGAAGGTTTATATCTAACCTAAGTGGGAAAGCTCAGGCCTTTTCACCCTTACTTAGACTGAATAAAGAGGGGTTCGAATGGGGGCAAGAGCAGCAAGAAGCCTTCGACAAAATCAAAGGGTACCTCACTAAGCCACCTATTTTGGTGCCTCCTTGTAGCAATAGGAGTATGAGATTGTACATAGCTGCATCTGACAAAACTCTGGGAAGTATGTTAGCCCAAGAGGATGAGAATGGAGTCGAAAGACCCATTTATTATCTCAGTCGAGTTTTGAATGATGCAGAAACTAGATATAGCGAAGTTGAAAAATTGTGTCTATGTCTGTATTTCTCTTGTACAAAACTCAAGCAATATATAAAACCAGTTGATGTTTATGTTTCGTCTCATTTTGATGTTTTCAAATATATGTTGTCGAAACCTATCTTGCATAGTCGAATTGGCAAGTGGGCATTAGCATTGACTGAATACTCCTTGACCTTTATGCCTCTTAAGGAAGTAAAAGGACAAGTGGTTGCAGACTTCATAGTCGACCACTCAATTCAAGTCGAGGATATTAATTACGTGGAGATAGAACCTTGGAAATTCTACTTCGATGGTTCCAGCCATAAAAATGGAACAGGAGTAGGAGTCTTGATTATTTCTCCAGATAAAATTCCAACAACGTTCAAGTACCAAATCGAAGGTTCTTGTTCGAACAATGAGGCTGAGTATGAAGCTCTAATTACTGGCCTTGAGATATTGTTGGAATTGGGGGCAACTCGAGTCGAAATAATGGGAGACTCAGAGTTAGTCATCAAGCAAGTCACAAAGGAGTATAAATGCATAAGAGAGAATCTCATTATGTACTTTGTGATAGCAAATCGTTTATTGAAACAATTTGAAAGTGTCAATATTCGACACATACCCAGAGTCGAAAATCAAATAGCCAATGACTTGGCACAAATTGCATCAGGGTATAAGATTTCAAAAACGAGATTACAAAGAGCAATCGAAGTTCGAGAAAAGATAAAGGCAACTTGTCTATCACCATCAGACTTGGAATCGACGAGGCTAGGATATGCTGATCACTCAAACTTCGAGATTTCGTTCATTGATAATTTGTCAGAGCAAGATTGGAGGAAACCCATTGTGGACTATCTTCAAAATCCAGGAGCTCCGACAGAACGAAAAACAAAATACAGGGCGTTGAGTTTTATACTCATGGGTAATGAGTTATTCAAGAAGACGCCTGAAGGGGTGTTGCTGAAATGTTTAGGTGAAACTGAAGCATACATAGCCCTTTCGACTACGCATGCTGGGGCATGTGGGGCTCACCAAGCAGGCCATAAGATGAAATGGTTGTTGTTTCGACAAGGACTATATTGGCCCACTATGCTAAAAGATTGTGTTGAGTTCGCCAAAGGTTGCCAAGAGTGTCAAGTTCATACAGGCATCCAGCATGTACCAGCAAGCGAACTTCACTCGATAGTGAAGCCTTGGCCCTTTCGAGGATGGGCGTTGGATCTCATTGGAGAGATTCGACCAGCATCATCAAAGAGTCAGAAATACATATTGGTAGGCATTGATTATTTTACTAAGTGGATCGAAGCTGTCCCTTTAGTCAATGTAGACCAAGAAAATGTCATTGAATTCATTCAAAAGAACATTATATTTAGGTATGGAATCCCTGAGACAATAACAACTGACCAAGGTTCAGTTTTCACTGGTCGAAAGATGCAGGAATTTGCTCAGGAAACAGGTTTCAAACTCCTAACATCCACGCCTTACTATGCACAGGCGAATGGTCAAGTCGAAGCAGCTAACAAAGTGGTGATTGGCTTGATAAAGAAACATGTTGGGAAGAAACCAAAGAATTGGCATAAGACGTTAGACCAGATTTTATGGGCTTGTCGAACGTCCCCAAAAGAAGCCACTGGTACAACACCATATAGGCTAACTTTTGGCCATGATGCAGTATTGCCAGCAGAAATTTGTCTTCAATCTGCAAGAGTTCAGAGGCATTATGATATTCCTTCTGAGGTTTATTGGAATATGATGTTAGATGAACTGGTGGATTTAGACGAAGAGAGATTACACGCTCTCGACTTACTCAGGCTTCAGAAGAAAAGAGTAGAAGACTCTTATAATAGAAAGGTAAAACCTAAGGTATTTTTGCCTGAAGATTTAGTTTGGAAGGTAATTCTTCCCATGGATCGACGGGATCGAAGCATGGGGAAATGGTCACCTAAATGGGAAGGACCCTTCAGAGTTATCCAAACTTTTTCTGGTGGAGCCTATGAAGTCGAAGAGATAAGTGGTGATAAAAGGCTCTTGAGAGTAAATGGTAAATATTTGAAAAAATATAAGCCTATACTTCAAGAGATAAAAATAAAATAATAAAAGAACAAGCTAAATTAACCATAAAAATGCCAAAATGGAAATTTTTATTAATTTCAGCCAAAATGGCAATTGTTGTCGAAAGCGATTACAGAAGATGGTTACAAAAGAGAATCAATCAAAAGGAAAGAGAATTCTTGAGTCGAAGATACTTGGCATACTGCAGCTCCAACCTCTTTTTGCACCAAGATTTTTCTTGCACCAGTTTGGCAATTTGGGCGTCGAGGCTTTGAGCCCTCTCAGCGAATTCCAGGCCTTGCTTGATCTCAGTCTGGCTCTCAGCGTCTGGGATGGTCGAAAGAATTTCCTCCTGGAGTACAGTGTTGGCGTTTATCTTCGCCTCTATCTCTGCAATTTGTGCTCGGAAGGAGATATTCTCTCGCTCAAGAGCATCGACCCTTTCCTGTGCAGACGCTTTCTGTTTCGACAACTCGGCAATTCGAGAAGTCGAATCTGAGACAGCAGTCCACGCAGATGAGCTTTTGCCATGCAGCACTTCGAGCTGACTGTTAAAAGTTCGTTGGCGCCTGTAATCCACTGAGACTTGATCAATCATAGAATGTAATTCCATGATTAAGTCTGAGATTTCTGGGGCTACAGCTTCGAAGTCAACAGCATTCAAAACCTCTTTTAAGCATGATGGAGCAGTGGGGTCCCCCTCTAAAGCCTTCATTAAATCTCTCTTGAAGAACTGGGCCTTAACCTTCGCCAACGCATCATCAAGAGGAGAAGTTTCAGTAGATTTCCCTGACAGGGTAGGAATTTCCTGACTAGTGTCAGAAGAACTCTTACTCTCGATGATTGCATTGAGGTAGCTGACAGGGTCAGTTTGTTTCAAGATTTCCAAGTCTTCTTTTGACCTGTGCTTTGAGGAGGTGACCCTTGCCACAGTATTATCTTGGGCTTGAGGCGGTTGGATGCTGAGTGCCTCGTTTGGTTGCTCTTCGACTTGGACTGAGGCGGTACTAGCGTCGACTTGTGGTTCTTCGTTAACATCACCTTGGGGTCTTTCGCCAGCGTCATTTTGTGGCTCTTCGCTAGCGTCATCCTGGTGTTCTTCGCCAGTACCACCTTGATGCTCTTCGTCAACAGCATCTTGATTCTCTTCGCCATTGCCTTGGTCTCTTCCTTCAGGATTCTCTTCTGACAACAAGTCCACCACAGGAACCGTTTCTGGCTGTGTTTCCTCCACCATAGGTTCTTCTGTTGTCTTCTCCACTGTTTCAGCATTGGCCTCATTCTCAGTGTGGGCTTCGTCATTGCCCAAATCTTTTTCCCGAGGCCTGCTAAGATCAGCAGATTCTAGAGTTTCTGAAGTCCTTGGTGGGGAACTTTCAGTAGTGTCCTGAAAAGGAGAAAGAAGACAAATCTTCAGATGTCGAAAGAGACATAATCGAATACTGGTATCTATGCCTAAGTTATGAGAAGGGTCCAATAGATTACCTGTGGATTAACTTCAGCCCCAGGGCTGGAATTGTCACTTTCGACAGGCTTGGTAACAAGAGCGTTCAGTTCCTCCTCAGTTGGTTCCTCGATGACCACTGCAGGTGGCCTAGGCTTTCTCACAGCGACCTTTATTCTGACGGTTCGACCTTCAGGGGCAGGAGTAGGAACAGAAGCGTCCTTCGTTAACTTTCGCCTCTTTAAGGGAGCAGGAGGGGAATCACTTTCGTCATCACTCCCCGATTCGATCACCAATGCTGCCCTTTTCTTGGGCGAAGGGGCCTAGAAAGCCAATAGGAATTCGATTAAATAATTACATCGAAAATAAAAAATCGGAAGCCAGAAGAAAAATGAAGAAAATCTGGTTACCGATGCAGGAGGCCTCCTCGAAGAGCCTTCTCCCTGTTGGCTGCCTGTTGTCTTCGCCGGCGCTATAGTCTTCGCAGGCGGTGGAGGTTTTGTCGAAGGGACTCCTCCTTGTGGGCCTTCTGTAGCCTTCTTGGCTAAGGGTTTTCGAACAACTGAAAGCGAAAAGGAAAGTTAACAGGCTAACAGTCGAAGAGAAAGATAAAAAGTAATGTGAGAGCATGAACTTACATTTCTTTACTTTGTCCAACACAAGGACAAAAGACTTCTGCAACTCTGCCATGAAGTCCTTCTCGTCGAAGAAGTACTCAGCATAATAGCTTCTCCACCACTCCTCAAAGGATGGTGAGCAAAGGAAATTAAGCTGGTAGTTAAACAGCGAGAGGATTGTTCGACCAGCATATCTTCCGATATGCTTGATGGCAGCTTCTTCTGTATAATCGTTGCAGAAGTACAACATTGACTTCTCTCTTTGAAAAATGGGAGAAGGCAGGGTTTGGATGATACCAAACTGGCGAGATACCAGATTTGGTTGATAGGCAAGCAGACTCAAATGAGTCTTAGAACTCTTAAATCGAAGAGGCATGATCCTGGGTGTCAGGAACGCCTCCCAAAGTACAGTGTGCTCATCGACGTTGGGACCACTCGACTCCTTTGGGTGTGGCCTTGTGAACCATGCTGGCCCCACCTTCCGTTGAGCAAATGGAGCCATAGTTGAAACAAATTCCTTCCTTCGAGCGAACATCAGAACGAAGTTAGTGAAGGTTTGTTGGAACTCCAGCCCATCTTCCACAGGTGTCAGTAGAGCCAGCCTAATTCCTTCGATACGTCTATTAGCTATCGCTGGGGCTTGTTCATTTATCTGAATCTTCTTGGGTAAGAAAGATTCGAAAGTGGCGTTGAGCCACAGTTGAAGTAGCCAGAAAGGCCCAGCGAGTAGCAAACTGTTCCTATCTTCGACATGTTTCAAGAGAGTAACCCCATTGCTGATTGAGTCATAAAGACTGGCCAGAATTAGTTCTGCCAAACAGATGTTTTGGCGGTGATGCAGTTGGGTGGCAAGAGTGACCATCTTTTTGGTCACTTGTAGAGATTTCGAGCAAAACACAAAGCGAGTTAGCCATAAGGCTAGAAACGCTATGTGTTCGACATCCGACACTGTATCCGTCGATCTGTCGTGATAATGATTGATAAAGGTGGTGTATGTTGGCTTGGTCTCAGAGAAGCCAATTTGGTCCTCCGACATCTCTTCCGGGTCGAAGTAATCTCCGGTTGGTCGAAGGCCAGTGATGGCCGCTACGTCGAAGAGTGTGGGGGTTAACATCCCACATGGAAGGTGAAAGGTGAAGTGAGAATAATCCCAGAACAACAGCGAAGCTATAAGCATCTCTGGGGAGTAGTTTAAGCCTGTCTTCGACAGCATTACTAGGTCAAAGATTCCCATTTCCTTCCAGACTGGAGTTTGATGTTTCTCCAACTTTGTTAGCCAAGCAACATAGTCAGAGGTCAGATTAGGGCAAGACCTGAAGACCCTAACACTTCTGTTGAAGAAACGGAGGTCGATCTTCTCGTGTGTAGGGTCTTCGTTGTCTTCTGCATCCTTCTTGGCGCAGGCTACTGGCTTGAGTTTCTCGACGATGGGGAAATAGCTCTTGATCTTCAGAGCTTCAGAGATGCTTGGGTTCATGGGTCCAGACATTGCGAAGATCTGGTTGGAGTATCCAACCGGGATCATCAAGTGACGCGAATAAGCATCGCGAACGGAGATGTCAGAAGGTTCAGGGACCCTTCGTTTCCCTGTAGAGTTCACTACCGGAGCAGTAACAAAGACCTTGGGCTTAACAAGTTGTTCAGTTGGTGCGTTAGTCTTGGGGGCAGTGGAAGCAGAGGCCATTGTTGAGGATGAAGATGAAGTGAAAAAGGAAGAATTTTTCTGCAAAGAGAGCAAGTTTGTATGAAAGCAAGGGAGTTTGAGGGCTAGTTGGCGTAAAAAGTCCTATAATGGGATATTCATTACTATTTATAGTAGTGGGAGAAATTCCCAATAACGAGGACATTAAATGTCATTTAATGCTGCAGGAATTAGTGGGACGCGTGGCAGCATCCTGTTGTTTTGGCCGTTTCTGCAGAAACAGAGAGACGCAGCGTGCGTCCTCGTTTTTGGGATTTGTCATAATGACAAATTCTGAAGTGATGTTTGGTACTGCACGCCGTACTGAAAGTGACGTCCTAGGATCAAATCAATGATGGTTTCTTGGGATTGCCAATAGTTGGTAAAAAGCAACAAAAAGTGCACAAGTTAACTTGTGACTAAGCGTGGAAAAATAGGTGTCGAATGGCGTTTTCAAAGAATGCCTTTTTCTTTCAGAGTCGAAATAAGGCATTCTTGGGGGGCAATTTGTTGGCTCCTAAATTCGACACCTTTGTTTTGATTGATGGCAGCCATTAAAAGCTGAAAGATGCTTTCGACTGGCTAAGCCTGTCGAAGTGCCCGTCGAAAGATGGCAAAATACTTAGAAGATTTCTTCCAAGGAAGAAGGCTGATTGCCTTCGACGTCGAAAGAGTAGTCGTCGAAGATGTCTCTTGACGAACGTGTTCGATGGTCCAGAGTGGAGCAGTTTGAAATTCAAAGCTTTGGAGGGAAAACGGTTTCCAGCGGTTACTACGTGCAAACGTGCAAGGATCTGGAGCGTCGAGCATGGAGAACGTGCCAAGTGGCTTAATCTCGAAGCAGTGTAACTGCCCGACGGTTACTTGGAATGTTTTAGTATAAATAGGAGTAGACATGTAGTTTCTCGCGTGTGTTCACAATCATATACATAGTCACTCATTTAGATTCAAGTACCCAGTGTGAGCGAAAGAATTGTTGAGAAATGTATGTGTGAAACACCAATTTTATCAATTAAAAGTCATTTACTTTTCCAGTATTTTACATGCTTTTCCCCTTTAAATTCCTGTCGAACCTTTACTTTAAAGCCTTGTTTATTTTACCAAGCCTTTCCTTTATGCAATTTACTTGAAACATTTTACTTAAAGCCTTATCCACTTTAATCAAACTTCAAAATCAACCTATGTCCATAGGATCAATCTGATCGATCCTGCGAGTAACCAAATAAGTAACCATTTGGAGGATCAGCGGTTGTTTACCAAAACCCAAGGTAAACACCAGGCACATGGCTTAAAGTCATTGTTTGAATTAAATTACAAACAAAGTTCTTGAATGGATAAAAATAGTAAATGGTAATTACTCCTTGTTGAAGAAGATGAGAATGAAATCTTTGGTACGCTAGTTATTGAGTTCTTCATCGACAGTCGGGTAAATCCAATCATCAAAGTCACAACCATCTCCAGAGTCTTCAAGAGCATCCACTTCATGATCACTGATGCAAAGAGGTGGTTTTCCTATGCGAGCATGTGTAACCTCCTTTTGAGCTTTGACAGTAAAACCCAACCCAAACATGTCCACTTTGAAAGGAATGTCAGGGAGTTGTCCCCAAATGGTACGGCTTCCATCTTCAATCACAACGCGAGCATATTTGAGGGAAACCATTCTTGGCACATCTTGAATAGCTTTTGGAATGTCAGAAGAGGACTTGGCGGCAGCAACCATGGGAGGAACCACTTTGAAGGCTTGGCAAGGAGTTTCTATAAACTCTCCATCCATATTAACATACTTAAATGAATTCAGGTGACTAACCATGAAATCCTCTTCAGCGCAAATAGTAATGATCTTTCCCTTGACTGGATATTTCAACTTTTGGTGTAGGGTGGATGTCACCGCTCCTGTCCCATGTATCCAAGGGCGCCCAAGTAAACAAGAGTAGGCAGGACAGATGTCCATCACGTAGAAAGTCGAATTGAAAGTTTGAGAACCAACCTTGATAGGGAGGTCAACCCCTCCATGAACCATCCTCTTAGATCCGTCAAAAGCCCTTACCACTATGTAACTTGGCTTTAACACCAAACCTTCTGAATCCAACCGATCTAGGGCACCTTTGGGTAGGACATTCAGAGAGGACACAGTATCCACAAATACATGGGCCAAAGTGGTTCCTTTGCATTCGATAGAGACATGCAAAGACTTATTCTGGTTTCTTCCAACTGGAGTTAGATCAGCATCAGATAACTCCAATCCATTATCGGTAGTCAAACTCGCCACACAATTTTCAAACTGATTGGTTGTAGTCTCTTGAGGAACATGTGCTTTCTTCAAGAACGTAATCAATGCTTGAGCATGCGCGTCTGAGCATAGAAATAAAGATAGCATAGAGATCTTTGAGGGGGTTTTCCCCTGCTGCTCTACTATCTTATAATTGCTCTTCCTTATAATCTTTAAAATCTCCTCCATTTCTTGGGTGGAGGGTTCCTCAGTAGTAACGTCCTTGGCAGGCGCCTCCATCCTGGCAGGCTCAATCATCTTCTCTTTTCCCCTAGCATCAGTACTAGGTTTATCAACAGTAATGCGAACAAGTGTAGTTGTGGTGGTTGGAGGTGAAATGTTAGGAGAGAAGATTCTCCCCATCCTTGTCACCTTACTAGAGTCAGCAATGTTGGTAATGTCATTAGTCTTGTCTTCATCAATCCAGAGTCTTGTTTAATGCCATGATAGTATACCGCAGCCCCATAATTCTAGGGTACCGCCTTATCAGAAGAATAAGGGATAGGCCCGGGTGTGGTAATTATCAGTGGAGCGATCTTTGGTTCATTGGAAATCCTAATAGGACCTTTTGAAGTGATCTTAATAGGTTTATTAGAGATATTGATGATGGATATATCTTCAATTTCTTTAGGTATAACTTTAGTCAAACTTTTTACGGATGGAGTTCTTTCGAATAAAATCTCAGGGCTACTATTAGGTGTTGGACACCTTTTTTCAGCCATTCACATCCATTAACTTGTAGAGCATAACAGAAATAGTCTTCTAGACAACCAGGGAAAACCCAAGCTTTCAACAAATTTTCTTTAACAATGGATAGTGGAGTAGTCAAATCTTCCACAGAGGAAACATAAGTAGTATCTTCAATTGCATTAACACATTTGCCATGATTTGGCATTGGTGTGGTGATTACGTTCGGAGTTGGAGGAGGATCAAATTCAATGGTCTTATTGTCAATGAGGTCTTGGATTCTGCATTTTAACGCCCAACAATGGTCAGTGTCATGCCCATGGCTATTGGAGTGATAAGCGCATTTGGTGTTCGGGTTGTACTTTGGTGATGAAACATTGGGATTTGAAGGGGGGTCACACAATGTTACCAAATTAGCCTTCAACAGGTGTTACAAGGCATGAGATAGTGACATGTTCATTCTTGTAAATTGTCTTCTTGGAATATCAGGTCTTTGATGATTGGCTTGTTGTGGTTTTCTTTGAGTAGAGGTTGGATTGGAGATCAGAACTACATTTACATATTGACGATGGTCCTTTTTGACATGGCCCGTCGACCCGTATACGACATTAGTTTCTTTCTTGACACTGAAAGGTTTCTTCACAGTGTTTGATATAGAGGCAGAAGTCATGGGAATCTTTCCATTTTCAATACTGCTCTCGACCCTTTCATCAGTCAAGATTAACTCAGTGAAACCAGCTAATGAGCTCCCAATTAACAAGTTGAAAAATGGTCCAGTCAATATTCCCATGAACATATCCACCAGCTCCCTATCAGTTAATGATGGCTGCACCATACCTGCCAGGTCTCTCCATTTTTGCGCATATTCTTTGAAACTATTGTTGGAACCCATATTCATTCCTTCTAACTGCACCCTTGTTGGCGCCAGATCGGCATTATACTGATATTGACGATAGAAGGCGGTGGCCAAGTCCTCCCAGGTACGGATATTGGAACCTTCTAACTGGTAAAACCACTCCAATTGAGTCCCAGACAGACTCTCTTGAAATAAGTGCATCCACAACTACTTATCAGTGGTATGTAGTTGAATTTTTCGGACGTAAGATCTCAAGTGAAGCTTTGGGCACGAAACACCATCGTACTTGGCAAAAACTGGAATCTTGATGTTCACAGCTTATACTGGAATCAACTAAGGCAAATGAAGTTGCTTAAACCCACTTGGTAAAGTAGTCAATGGCGACAAGAATGAAATGAGGTCCATTAGAGGCAGTAGGCTTGATTTCTCTGATCATATTAATGCCCCATATTGCAAATGGCCAAGGAGTAGTCATGACATTCAAAGGAACTAGAGGCACGTGAACCTTATCAGCATAAATCTAGCACTTATGGCAAGCCCTGGAGTGGTGGTGACAATAGGTTTCCATAGTCGACCAATAGTAGCCATCTCTCGGAATCTTCTTGGGAATAGTATGTCCACTAGAGTGAGTACCAAAGATGCCTTCGAGTGTGTCCTCCATAATCTTCTCTGCTTCCTTCTTGTCCATAAAACGAAGCAGAGTTGAATCATGGTTGCTGTTGTACCCCAAAATTTGCCCTCCCATATTTCTCAATACATTTCAAGCGAGGTCCTCAAATTGCTCAAGGATGTCCAATGGTTGACTAGACAAACTCTCTCCTAATGCAGTCTACCTCAAATTAGGGTTTCATGTTCCATCAAGAAACTTGAATCCAAGGGGTCCCAAATTCTCACCATTGTCCTAATATGTTCTCAAGATCATCCATGTCAAGTTTCAAGCCTTTCAGAGGAAATTTGCTCAGTCAATTGCTCAAAAGCCTGAAAATCGATTGTGCTAGGAGAAAAGTCAATTGTGGCCCACATACAGTCAAACTTCAATATTTTTGGTAAGCATTCTCATTTTGAACTATTATTCATCATTTGATCAAGGGTTGATCATTATTCATCAAGGATTGCTCACAATTCATCAAAACCCAAAAGTTACTAAATTAGGGTTTTGTAGGAAAAGTCAACACAACTTTGACCAAGCATAACTTTCTCATACTTTATCAAGAATGACCTATAAAAATCTAATTTTTAAGAGGATGCAATCACCAACAAATCATCTTCATATCCCAAGTTCAAAATATGCACTCACAAGAAGTTATGAATTTGTACATTATAGGTCATTTTGAAAAGTCAACAAAAACACCTTTTTTTTCAAAGCTTCATACATGAGCATGGAAGATTCAATTGATATGAGACCAAACGGGTTGCTTTGAGGACATCTCAAACTTCCTAAAAAGTCCAAGAACACCCTCATAGAGTCAAAATTAAGGAAGTTATGCATTGGTGAAGTTGACCTTTTTTGCAAAATTGTCAAAAGTCAAAAGTGCCTCAAATTGCATTTTTTGTCAAATGGGCCCAACTTTTTGTAATTGTTTTGAGTTTGCAACATGGTCCACGACCCATGATCTCTCCCATTTGCCTTTATTTTATTTTTGCCATTTATTTTGATTTTTATTTCAATTAAATCAAATTAAATCAAATTAAATCAAAATAAATCATGGAAATATCAAAATCATTTAAGCCTTGAGATTTTGTGCATATTTCAGGTCCCTTATACAACTAGCAACAAAATCAAATTGTGCAAGGCATGTTTGTGCACAAAAGATTGGTTTTTGGCTTATTATGGAAAGATCTTCATGGGAATCAAATCATGATCAAAGACCATAATTAAAAAAGATTGAATGCACATTTGCAAACCTAATTCAATCACTGATATATATTGGACAAATGCAGACCAAAAGAACAAGGTTTGGAGGCGTGTAGAGTGAAGGACAAACTTCAAAAAAAATCAAGAAAAAGTGGTTATCTGTTTTCATATTCCCAGGTACTTTCAAGCCTTTCCAAGCATTCCTTTTGTTTCCTGGGCATTCAAGGAGTCCATAGCAATCAAAAGCAAGCCTTTTCGTGCACTAAAACTCGTTGTAAGTGATTCACGAACTTGACATATTCTTGAAATCGAATATCATTATTTAGGCATTTGTAGCATGAATCATGTATATATTCTGAACCCTGGAAGCATTTGCAAGCTATTGGTAACAGTTAATTGCGTTTTTGCTAACCCTATAGAGATATGCCATTGTTAGGGTTTTTTGTCTCGTTTTGGGATCTTCTTGTACAGGTAAAATTGGCCCAAAAGAAAGACACCATGATGCTCATCAGGCCAAGGCGAATTGGTCTATGGCTTTAGGTTTCATTTATCATGCATATAGGTGATTTTGGAAAATTGCAGGGTCTGTACCTACGCTTCTTGTTCGTAGGTAAAAGTCATCATACTTTTAGCAACGGAGAGAGGTTAGAGATGATGGCGTGGCGAGCCCTGATTCCTCCATTTGAATTTCGCACGCTGATAATTCTTATTTTGTGTTTTTTTAATGTAATGATTAATTATTGTTTGATATACAAAGAAGCGTGTTGGCTTAGTTGGTGTTGAGGCGAATGAAAAGGCCATAGGACCTGGGTTTGAATCTAGGTCCTCCATGTTACTTCATATTATTTTTACTTGCATGATCAGGCGTACGCACAAACATAAAGACTATCATGGACCTTCAGCTTGCAACCATTAGATCTAAAGCAGATTAGATCCAAAGGCCATCACATGAAGGCCTACCATAGGCCTAGTCAAAGTGCAACATTGGATCATGGAAGTCAAACGTGGATCAGGGTTTTTTTTTGGCCCAAAAGCTGCTAATGGCACCCCTTTTTTGCTTTGGATACCAGGCCCAATACTCTTTTTCTTTATTCTTTTATATTTTCTTTATTTAATTTATTTTACTAACACAAAAATTAACTCTTTTTATCAAAAATTCATAAAATCAATTTTCATCAAATTAGAATTAAGGTTTTTTTTATATTTTGTCAGAAATTAATTTAATTAGTTTGATTTAACTTTAGGGAAATTTTAACCTTTTTGTAAATAAATTAAAATAAATTAGAAATTAGGTTTTGTTTAAATTAATTTTTCTTAAATAACCAAAAATACAAAAAATAGGTCAAAATAAATTATTTTTCTTAATTTAATTTAATTAGCAATTAGGTTTGTATTTATTTAATTTAAAACCTTATTCTTTCTTAAAATAATCAAAAACAACCAAAAAATAATTTTTTCTTTTAATTAGGTTTAGACGGGGTCAAAACCCTAATTTTGCTCGTCCACAATTCATCGCGCGTGTTTATTTATTTTTACAATATTGATGTAACTGCTCATGGTATGTAATAGTTTAATTAGGCTTTTTCTTTCATTTATCGTTTTACGGGTTTTTGGCTATGTAATTAATCCCCCTCCCCGAAGCCTTATAATAGCGTAGTTTTATTTTCCGCATTTTAATTTTCGCAAATATTAATTGTTAGATGTATGATAATAGGATTGCATGACAAGAATGTATGTTAATTTTAAAATGGTTAGCAAACCCTAAATGTGCAAAGATAATAACTTGAAATCAAAACACTCGCACATACGCACTCCTAGGGTATACTCTCACTTCGGTTGCCTTCGGTAAACGGTCGTTAAGTATAGGGTGTTTTAGTGGTCGCTCTCTTGTCTAAGAAAAGATCAAAGTCCCGTTCGGAAATGTTGCCTCGGAAAGGTTGCTTCAGAAATGTTGCCTCGAATATGATCTCAAGACATTAGGGTTATAACTAAGATGTCCTAACATTGCTTTAGTGATCGTACGTCCCTTTCGAATTGACCCTCAAACTCCAACGACGGTGCTACCTACTCCTTAATAGTACGATAGCGCTGTCTAAAGGAAACAAGAACGGAAACATTCTTTTTTCGAGTAGGTAAATGCTAGTAGGTACTTGCTCAAAATCAAACTTTTTCACACTTACACTTTTTTCAAACAAAGTTTTCAAAATGACTTCGTAACACTCTTGAAGATAGAAGTAAGGGTTAAATAGAAGTAAAACAAAAACTTTTCAAACACACAAACACAGAAGCAATTCTTAAATGATGAGCAAGTACCTAAGAGCCCGTAGAAAACTACGGATAGAAAGGATGCTAATACCTTCCCTTTGTATAATCTACCCCCCGTACTCAAAATCTCGAAAAAGGAATTTTTCTGTGCTTTTGTCCTTTCTAGTTGGATAAAATAAAAGTCGGTGGCGACTTTTTCTTACCACGACATTTTACGAACACAAACGCAAAATGCAAACCAGCATTTTCCTAAAACAGTCTGGTTCTGGCCACCGTATCACAGTTGTGTTTGTACAAAATCCCATTGCTCAGGAAGAACTTGGAACAGAACCTCCGTAGGAATTTCTTGTTGTTGATTGACAGCCCTTCAGGATACTCTTGAGCTTCAAGGTACATTTTTGCTTCTTGAAACCAAGGCTTCTCCTCTACTCCATCAGTGTCAATCTCATAGTAGTGCGCTGGTTCATCAAATCTTTCGACAGTAATTCAGGGAGCTTCGTTGTCCCACTTGACCTTGAACATGGATGACATGGTAGCTAAAGTATCCGCCAACTTATTTTCTTCCCTCGGAATGTGTTCAAAGGTAACCTCTTCAAAGTACGAGATCAAAGTTAGCACAAGTTCTTTATAAGGGATAACATTTGGATGTTTTGTATTCCACTCTCCTTTAACTTGACTGATTACCAAAGTTGAGTCTCCATATACACTTAAGAATTTGATTCTTAGGTCAATAGTGTGATACAGTGGCATAACCGACTCTTAATACTGGTTTTGCATTTGTATTCACAAATGTTGCGGTAAGCAAGAATGACCACCGACTTTTCTTTTATCCAACAAAGGAAAGGGTGAAAAGAACAGAAAAAGACCTTTTTTCGAGATTTCTTGAGTAAGGGGGGTAGATTATGGAAAGGGAAGGTGTTAGCACCCTTTCCATCTGTGGTTTTCCACGGGCTCTTAGGTACTTTCTCATTTTTGAAAATTGCTTTCGTGTTTATGTGTTTTGAAAATTTTGTTTGCTTTATGATAACTCTTGTATCAGTCCTCAAGAGTGTAATAAAGCGTTTTGAAAAGAGCTTTGAAAGTGTGGTGTGAAATGAATTATATTTGAGAAAGTACTTAAGAACTATCTACCTACTCGAAAAAAGCGTTCTTTTCCTCCTTTCCTTTAGATAGTTCTATCCTACTATTAGTGAGCAGGTAGCCCAATCGTTGGACGTTGAGGGACTATCGTAAGTGACGTTTATGGTCATTGAAGGAAACATGTAAGGATACCTTAGCAATTCGGAGGGACTGCCATTATAGATTCGTAGGCAACACCGAGGGACAAGATCATTTCTCGTTGGCAACTCGAGGGACATTGAGGGACTATGATCTTTACGATGACTTTAAACTGAGGGTCTTTGCTAATAATATCCCTACATTCGAGGGACATGACCATTTCCGAAGGCAACCAAAGTGGGTAATACCCTAGGGGTGAGAGTGTGCAATAGTGTGCTTTTTTCAGATGTTTTTATCTTGATGTTAGTGACCTAATATTAATTGATTAGTTCTTGCCATACATGCCTAATTTACTAACAGTTTATATACAGGCTTATAATATAGTGAAAAAAGTAAAACCTACGGCTATTACAAAGCTTAGGGGCAATTACAATTATATCTGAATAAAAATGTAAAATGCAGAAATTAAAACCCTAATTAGGCTATTACAAACCGGGCACAGTTACATAATAAAAAGAATAGTAGTACGAAAATAATAACGCGCAAAAATTGAGACGAGAATAAGTTCAAAACCCTAAAAATCTAATTCCTTAATGAAAATATTTTTTTGGTATTTTATGAAAAAAAAACTTGAAATTTAACCTAATTTGTAATTGATTTTAATTAAAGAAAACAAGTTAAAATTTAATTAAATTAATTTACAAGAATTAATTTTAATAAAAAAACCTAAGTCCTATTTTTTATGATTTTTCTGATTTTAGGATTAAAAAAATGAATTTTAAAAAAAATATAAACTAAAAAAAAAAGGAAATAAAGTAACAAAAAAATGAATGGGCCTGGGGTGAGAAACCCAAATTGGGGGGTGCTGGCTAGAATGTTTGTTAGGGCCCAGGTCTATTGGCCCATACAGCATTGGATATGGTGTTGTTACATTTGGACGGTTTACCATGGGGCTGCGCCCAAGAGCACTGGATCTGAGATGATGAAGATCTGATGATGATGGTGTGAGGATACATGGTGTGCACTCTGGAGCTTGAAGTGCTGGATCAATATGAAACCTGTTAGAAAAACAAAACTCCAGACCTGGGAATCGAACTCAGGTCTTCCACTTCATGCGCGTTCTTCCTTACCACCAAGTCGTTTTGTCATTCATGATTATAAGTGAGATAATAATATAATATGTAAAAATTAAGTCAAATATATTAACAAGCGCGTGGAGTGGGACTCTGGATTTTAAATAAGCCAATCAGATAAAGTTATCCAGCCACGCCAGAGCAGGGAGGGTCAAACAACCCCTCACGGTGGTTAACCACTGTCTTCTCCGGCGAGACTAAAATTGGAACCTGTGGAATACGACACTTCAAGCCCAGAAATTTTGCCTACCCCCTATAAAACCTAGGCTGCAAACTCAGCCATGGTCTTAGATTGGACTGAAAGTTCCTGTATCATTGAACCCGAAGCTTACACATCTCCAAACCCTAACAATGGTGTTTAGTGATTCTGGCCTTACATCTTACATGAAACATGTTAGAAAATTTACAGATAATCATAATAACATGAATGTTCAAGCAAATAAGGTTTATATTATGAATTAAACAAGATTGAGATTCAAGGATTTTACCAAAAGTTGAGCTTCGGTTGGACGATCTCAAGGTCTTTCAGGCACGTATGAGGAATGATTTGGCTTCCTGGGAACCTCTGGACGATGATTTTCTATTTTGTTTTGATTAACAAGGGTTGAGACTGATGTTTTTAACCTTCACGATTTTCTTGAAATTTTGCACTTTACTAGGGTTTCTTTGTAGTTGTTGCACATGTCTTTGGCTTGGCATATTGTCATGTATATATAATGAATCCTATTAGGTTAAAACAAAACCAAAAGAATCAACTATTATCATGCTTTTTTAAAGCATAAGGATTTTATTCAAAACTTGATAAAACAAGAAGATCTCTTTCTCCTTTTGTCCCATTCGTTTTTGCTTTAATATGCCAGCTTATTTTGTCCCTTATTTGATGAGAAAAAGATTCTCAAATCATATCTTCCATTATTTATTTTATTTATTTATTTAATTTTGTATTTTAATGGATAAAAATATCAAAATAAATAGTACAAATAATAAAATAATGTATGAATGAGCTCAAAGGTCGTGGGCCATGTTAGAAACAAGTCTCAAGCATGAGAAGATGGGCCCATTTGGAAAAAATTCAAGTTTGGTCAATATTGGCTTCAAGCGTTTTTCAAAAAATTGGTCAACTTTAGCAATACATATCTCTCTCAATTTTAACCCTAAGAGGGTGTTCTTGGACATTTTAGAGATCTTAGGATTTCCTTTAAACAACCCTTTTGGTTTCATTTCAATTGGATCTCCCATGTTCATGTAAGGAGCTTTAACCCAAAAGGTGTTTTTGTTGGCTATTTGATAGGACCTATAATGTCTAAGCTTATATCTTTTGACTGAGGCATTTCTTGATCTTGAGGGATGAGGAGAAGCTGTAGGGAATTAGATTCTATTAAAAATGAGCTTTGGTGGAAAAATTTATGATAAAGTATGAGAAAGTTATGCCTGGTCAAAGTTTGGTTTACTTTTCCTATAGAAACCCTAACTTGCCATTTTTTACTTTTGATGAGTTAGGAGCATTTCTTGAGGAATCATGATCAACCCTTGATCAAATGATGGATATCACCTCAAAATGTTAATGTTGACCAAAAATCTTGAAGTTTGACTGTATATAGGCCACAATTGACTTTTGACCTAGTATAGTTGATTTTCAGGCATTTGAGCAGTTGACTGAGCAAACTTGTTGTGTAGGGCATGAAATTTGGCATGGATGATCCTGAGGACATATTAGGGCCATGGAAAACATTTGGGACCCTTGGAGCTCACACCTTGATGAAAACTGAAACCCTAGTTAGAGGTTTATTGCCTTAAGAGGAGAATTTGTCTGGTCAATTCTTAGTCATCCTAGGGCAAGTTAGGGACCTCATTGGACATGTCTTGAGTAAAATGAGAGGGCAAATTTTGGGGTACAACATCTGCCCCTGTTCAATCTTCTTAAACCTGAGGATGTATATTGACTGGTCTACCTTTCGTGATCTGAAGGTGGAAGATGATTGAACACTAGAGTGCCCAGAAATTTGTGCTCGTCTGAAATGATACCTGACTGTGTAAATAGTATCGGGAATGGGCTTATAGATTCCATTTGGGAAAGATG
The DNA here is from genome assembly GCA_948472305.1 of Vicia faba. NCBI lineage: Eukaryota > Viridiplantae > Streptophyta > Magnoliopsida > Fabales > Fabaceae > Vicia > Vicia faba. The sequence goes on along the minus strand of OX451739.1, from coordinate 519,719,820 downwards.
GAGGAAGATCGTTGGAGATGGGCTTAAAGATGCCATCCAGAGAATATGACGAAGATTCGTTGGAGATGGGCTTAAAGATGCCATCTAGAACAATGTTGATTTCATGAGATATTCCTTTGTGGGTATTCCTATGCCTGTTGTTAGGGAGGACTCCGCTGAGGAATGTTGGTCTTTGTCTTGGGAAATAGATTTTAGGAGCTTCAATTGTCCATTACTCTGCTGGGGAGTATCTCTTGATTGAAAAGACAGAAGTGAACTGCTATTTGGTCAGGATCTAGGCTTCATAGTGACTTGCTGAGGATTATAAGGTTGACTGCTATCTGGTCATGTTTCGGGCTTCATAATGACTTACTGGGGGAACGTGAAATCAACTGCTATCTGGTAGGACTCTAGGCTTTGCAGTTTCTTTAACTGGAATAGAAATCAGGAAAATCTTAGTTTCGATTTAACTAAACCAGAGAAAGGTCTTGAGTTGTCTTCAACTAGAATAGACATCAGGAAAATCTTAGTATCAATTTAGCTGAACCAGAGGAAGGTCTTGAGTTGTCTTTGACTGGAATAGAAATCAGAAAAATCTTAGTGTTGATTTAACTGAACCAGAAAAAGTCTGGGATTATCTTCCACTGGAATAGAAATCGGGAAAATCTTAGTATCAATCTAATTGAACCTGAGAAGGTCATGAATTAACTTTGACTGGAATAGAAATCAGAAAAATCTTAGTGTCGATTTAACTGAACCAGAAAAAGTCTTGGATTATCTTCAATTGGAATAGAAATCAGGAAGATCTTAGTATCGATCTAACTGAACCAGAGAAAGTCATGGATCACTTTAACTGGAATGGAAATCAAAAAAATCTTAGTTTCGATTTAACTGAACCAGAAAAAGGTCTTTTGAGAATATCTTTCTGAGGAAAATGCTGAAATAGCCCTTCGTCAGACGTAGCTTTTGAGAAGACCACCAAGTCGTGTAGGTAGTCAATGGTGTTTGTTGATTTGATCTTTCCTGAAAAAGGTAAAGAGTTAGTCGTATGCAATGTCATGATAGATGAAATGCATTGTGTAATGACATTCTCAAACTAAATGAGATTATGTTGTATGCAATATATGCGCATGCCATGATGTATGAATATGGGATGTTTTTGCAATATTTCCTAGTCTTGGAAAATAAATCCATGACTGCCGCTGGAGAGTAATGGGAAGATGAATCTCGTACTACTGTTTGGTAGATGAGGAAAGTGATTCCTTCATCCTCGCTGGGGATGATGAATGGAGATGATTTTCCGGGGATTTTCTCCTTCCGTTTGAGGATATTCTACCGGGGATCTTTGACTCCTGCTTGAGAATGACTCTGTAGGGAGAAATGATGCTTTGTTGGAAGGTTTTGCTGATATAGAGAAATAAACTTTGTTGGGAGATAAACTTCCGCAGCTAGAGAAATAAACTCTACCGGGCATGAGGCTTTATAAACTGTTCGAGATTATAAAACTCAGCTGGGGAATATGGACTTCAGCTCTCTGAGGGAACTTGGCTGGAGGAAGTAATTCCTGCTTGGGGAAAAGGAGATCAAAACTTTGGTTGTTTCTACTCTATGGGGAACATAGATTTCACTGGGTCGTTTTCTAAGGATGTAGCAGTGACTTCGTCTCAAGACGTCTCTGCCCCTGTACCTGCTGGAAAGAGTAATTATCGGGACTGCAAATTGTTTTTTAGACTTTTCCCCATTTCTTAAAGTCATTAGTAACTGTCTTTCTGTTTCTTATGCAAGTATTTGTAAACAGTAATCATATTCAAATGCGTATGTCAAAAATAATCGTTGGACGTTTTTGCAAAACAAAACAGAGAAATAGAAAACAAATAGTTTTGTACTTTCAAAGAACTGATTTATATTGATTTTTGAAGTTCTCCTATAACAAGCATTTTTGTACAAAGAGGCTGATGTTCTAGTAGGAGAACGCCTCCGTGAAAATGAAAACTATATAAAACAGTGTAAAAAGAGAAAACAGCTATGTGTAATAATCCCATCGAGTTTCAATTCTGTTATTGCCCATATGTCCTTGAGCGTATCATCACTTTGCTACTTGTCCGAAGCTGACTGGATTGAGTAGTAACGTTTGAGCTTTATAGTTGATATTGAAGTCTGGTCGCAAGGTGATCCAATGGGACATAATTATATGCTTTAAATCCCTAACTTTTTCCTGGATCGCCCTTTTGGGTTTTCAGTCCACCGGGATACACTTTTTTGCCCAAGCCGCCTTTTTAGGTTTTTGACTTGCAGAGTGTACAGATTTTTTTTTTTGTATTTATCCCTAACTTTTTCCCGAACCCTTTTGATTCGCCGGGATGCCCTTATTTTTGCCTAGGTCAGTCAACCTAGCGGGTCTTTATTTATGTGTAGTATCTTTTCACTATGTCCGCATTAACAGGGTGATGAAGGTCGTCACCATTCATGGTGGTCAGAATCATGGCTCCACCAGAAAATATGCTTTTGATCACAAATGGCCCTTCGTATGTGGGAGTCCATTTGCCCCTGGATCACCTTGTGGCAGTATGATGTGCTTGATTACTAGATCACCCACTTGATATACCTGACGTTTGACCTTCTTGTTGAAAGCTTTGATCATCTGTTTTTGGTATATTTAACCATGACAGATAGCAGCAAGCCTTTTCTCATCAATAAGATTCAATTAATCAAGTCGAGTCTAGATCTAATCATCTTCGTTCAAACCCTCATCCTTCATGATCCTCAAAGAAGGGATCTGGACCTCAATAGGTAGGACAACCTCCATACCATACACTAGAGAATAAGGTGTTTCCCCTTTTGACGTACGTGTTGAGGTACGGTAACCCTAAAGAACAAATGGTAACATCTCATGCCAGTCTTTGTATGTTACCGTCATCTTCTGTATGATTTTCTTAATATTCTTGTTAGCAGCTTCAACAACACCATTCATCTTCGGCCGGTAAGGGTAAGAATTATGATGCTGGATCTTGAATTGCTTACAGAGTCCGGGATGATCGTATTGTTGAGATTTGTACCATTATTTTTTATTATTCTCTCTGGGACACCATATCGACAAATAAGGTTATGCTTGATAAACTTTGCCACAACATTCTTGGTAACATTAGAAAAAGAGGCAGCCTTAACCCAATTTGTGAAGTAATCAATGGCCACTAGGATGAATCGATGCCCATTGGAAGCGGTGGGTCTAATCTCTCCGATCATGTCAATGCCCCACATTGCAAAGAGCCAGGGAGCCGTCAAGACATTCAATGGAACTGAGGTACATGTACTTTATCAACATAGATTTGGCATTTGTGACAAGTTCGGGAATGCTGATAACAGTCTGCTTCCATAGTGGACCAATAGTATCCTGCCCGTAGGATCTTTTTAGCCATGGTATGTCCACTAGAATGGGTGCCAAAGATACCTTCGTGTAGATCTTCCATAATCCTCTCTGCTTCGCTCTTGTCTACACACCGCAGTAAAGTAGATTCATGGTTGCGCTTGTAGAGGATTCTATTACTGAGGAAGAACTTTGCGGAGAACCTTCTCAGAAACTTATTATCATTGACAGACGCCCCCTCAGGATATTCTTGAGCCTCGAGATACCTTTTAACTTCATGAAACCAAGGTTTTTCTGCTACTTCTTCAATATCAATCTAATAGAAATATATTGGTTCATCCAACCTCTCAATAGTGATCTGAGGAGCCTCATTGTCCCATCTGACCTTGAACATGGATGGAATAGTAGCTAACGCGTCCGCTAACTTATTCTCTTCTCGTGGAAAATGTTCAAACGCAACTTCTTCAAAGTGTGGAAGTAATGTCAGCACATTCTCTTTGTAAAGGATGAGATTAGGGTGCTTTGTGTCCCACTCTCCTTTGATTTGACTTATTACCAAAGTTGAATCCTTAAAAATGCTTAAGAACTTGATCATTAGGTCAATAGCAGCTTTGAGACCCATGATGCATGCTTCATACTCTGCCATATTGTTGGTACAGTTGAAATATAATCTGGCGGTGAAAGGAGTGTGACAGCCCTCGGGGGATATGATTACAGCACTGATGCCATTGTCGAGCGTGTTGGAGGCTCCATCAAAAACCATAGTACATCAGGATCCTTCCTCAGGTTCTTCATCCGGTCCAGGTTCATCACAGTCAGTCACTAGCATAATATTCTCATCCGAGAATTCAAAGTTCATGGATTGGTAGTCATCTATAACCTGATGAGCCAAATGATCAGCTAATACACTTCCCTTGATTGATTTCTGGGTCGTGTATTGGATATCGTATTCAGTTAGGATCATTTGCCATCTTGCTATCCTTCCGGAGAGAGTGGGCTTCTCGAAGATGTACTTGATAGGATCCATCTTAGATATCAACAAAGTAGTGTGGGTCAACATATACTGTCTCAGTCGGCGAGCAGCCCATGCCAAAGCGCAACAAGTTTTCTCGAGCAGTGAGCATCTTGTTTCACAGTCGGTAAAATTTTTGCTAAGGTATTATATTGCATGCTCTTTTCGATCAGACTCGTCATGCTGCCCCAACACACACCCCATTTATTTATCTAACAATGTTAAGTACATTATCAAAGGTCTTCCTTCAATCGGCGACATCAGAATCGGAGGCTCTTGAAGGTATTCCTTGATTCTCTCGAAGGCAGTCTGGCATTCGTCATTCCATTTTACCACTTGATCTTTCTTCAGGAGTTTGAAGATTGGCTCACAAGTAGCAGTCAGATGGGAAATGAACTTGGCAATGTAATTTAGGCGTCCCAAGAAGCCTCTAACCTCCTTCTTAGTGCGAGGATCCGGCATCTCTTGTATAGCCTTCACCTTTGCAGGGTCTACTTGAATACCCTTGTCACTGACAATGAAACCTAGGAGTTTACCAGACCTTACCCCGAAGGTGAATTTGTTCGGATTTAACCTCAACTTGTATGTCTTCAGTCTATCAAACAGCTTTTGCAAGTGGTCAAGGTGCTCTTCTTCAGTTTGAGACCTGGCTATCATGTCATCAACATAGACCTCTATCTCATGGTGAATCATTTCATGAAAAAAAGCTACCATAGCTCGCTGATAGGTTTCCCCAGTGTTCTTCAACCCAAACGACATCACTTTGTAACATAAAGTGCCCCATTGCGTGACGAAGGTTGTCTTCTCCATGTCTTCGGGTGCCATCTTGATCTAATTGTAACTAGAGAAACCGTCCATGAAGGAAAAGATCTTATGTTGTGCGGTGTTGTCAACCAGAACGTCAATGTGGGGAAGCGGGAAGTCGTCTTTGGGGCTCTCCCTGTTTAAATCTCTGTAGTCCACACACATCCGTACCTTTCCGTCCTTCTTAGGCATCGGGACTACGTTAGCAACCCATTGCGGATAGGAGGTGACAACTAAGAACCCAACTTTGAACTGCTTCATAACCTCTGCTTTGATTTTCTCTGACATTTCAGGGCGCATACGACGAACCTTCTACTTTACTAGAGGGAAATCTTCTTTAGTTGGTAGACGATGAACCACAATATCCGTGTCTAGTCCTGTCATGTCTTCATATGACCATGCAAAGATCTCGACATAATCATGCAACCTGTATCAACCGTCGTTTGACATTAAGCTCCAAATTTTCACCTATCTTGACTTCTTTTCTATCTTCTTTTGTGCCCAAGTTCACTATCTCAACTGGCTCTTCATGAGGCTGTATAGCCCTTTCTTCCTACTCTAACAGTCTATCAAGTTCTTCGGGTACCTCACAATCTTCCTCACCTTTGTCCTCGACTTGGTTGATCGGATTTTCAAAGTCATAACCGGCAATAGCAGAACTGTTATCAATGGGATCCAGAGTGGATATGGATTTGCAGTTTGATACATGAGTGTGTGTAAGAGCATAGCTGTATAGACAAAGTAAAAAGCAGAAAAGAAAAACAGAGAGCACAAAATTTGTTATGCAAAACGTCTGATGCTTTGTTAATGATATATGATATTGAAACATGATAACCCTCACAAATAAACAATTGTGCCCCGGGTAAGACACATGGCCATAGAGTTTATATTGTTTATTACATATCCGAAAATAAGAAAGATAATTACTTCTGAACAAAAGTAATTGGTACAAAGTCTTTAGCCGTTCAATTATTGGGTCCACTGTTGGTTGTAGGGAAGATCCAGCTATCCATGTCATAGTCACCATCACTGTCTTCTAAGGCGTTGAACCCATGGTTGCTGATGTGTAGGGGAGGTCCTCTAGCACGAGCACGACGAACAGCCCTTTGAGCCCCTGAAGAGAAACCCAAACCAAACTTATTATATTTGTATGGAATGTTAGGGAGTTGGCCCCAGATGGTACACCCACCTTCTTCAATAACTGCTTTGGCATCCTTGAGAGAAGCCATTTTCAAGGGAGGTTTGGTGATCTTCAGCATATTGGTAACAGTCTCAGTTGCAGCCATAGTCTGGGGCACCTCTTCGAAGTTATAACACGGAGTCTCGATGAACTCTCCATCTATTTCCACATACCTGAAAGAGTTCAGGTGGCTTACCATGTATTCCTCTTCACCATGTACTGTGACAATCTTTCCTTTTACCGGGTACTTCATCATCTGATGCAGAATGGATGTGACAGCTCCCACCCCATGGATCCAAGGGCGACCCAACAAACAAGAATAAGATGGTCTGATATCCATCATGTAGAAGGTGGAGTCAAAGGTCTGATAACCAACTTTGATGGGGATGTCCACCTCCCCGTGCACCATTCTTTTTGAACCATCAAAAGCCCTCACTACGATGTGACTGGGCTTCAGGGTCAAACTTTCACAGTCTAATATGTCCAGAGCCTTTTTGGGCAGCACGTTCAACGATGAGCCAATATCTACTAGAACATGGGCCAAAGTAGTGCCCCTGCATTCAATGGAGACATGCAGCGCATCATTGTGTTTTCTTCCTCTGGGTGTTAGATCAGCATGAGAAAAACCCAAACGGTTGTCAGTCGCCAAGCTGGCCACACAATCTTCAAATTGGTCAGGGAGGTTTCTTGTGGCACATGGGCGGTCTTGAGAAATTTCACCAAAGCCTTTGCATGAGATTTGGAGCACAATAACAGAACTAGCATTGAAATCGCAGAAGGGGTCTACCCCAGTTGTTCGACTACATTGTAGTCGCTCTTCTTTATTATCTTCAAGATTTCTTCCATTTCCTTCTTAGAAGCCTCTAGAATAGATACTGAATATGCCTTCGTCTGGACAGGCTCAATCAATATGTCTTTTCCTCGAGTCTCAGCCGACTCGGTGATAGGGGTGGCAACAGGGGTAATCACAGAAATTGCGGTGGTAGTATCAGTAGGATCAACAGTAGGAATGATCACAAGAATAGCAACGGATTTTGGAGGAGAAATCTCAGGGGAGAACACTCTTCCACTTCTTGTTATTTTGCTGGTCCCAACGATGTTGCCAATGTCGGGATCAGTATTTTCAAAAACTTGGTCTTCAACAGCCAACGGGTCTTGCTTGACGCCATGGTTGTAGAAGTCATCCCCATAGTTCCAAGAAACAGCCTTGTCCGAAGAGTACGGGATTGGCCCTGGCATAGTAATGACCAGAGGAGCCAACTTCGGAGCAGATGTAATCCTGACGGGTCTTTAGGTGGAGACCCTGGGACGATTGGCGGAAATGGTTATGATTGAAACATCCTTACAAGAAATAGTCGGGACGAGAGTCTTCTCAAATAGAATCTCTTTTATCATCCATCAAGTGCTGAACACATGCTTTCAACAAATAATAACCAGTCGGTAGAGATAAACATAGGTGGCAGTCTTCGCCACAGCCCGGAAATAAACCGGCTTTTAACAAGTTCCACTTAACGGTCATGATAGGGGTAACAAGTTCCACAATAGAAGTAACGAACGTATCATCATCAACAGCATTAACACCATGGTCGTGCTTGGGCATGGGAGCAGATATAACATCGGGAATCTCAGAAGCGTCAAATTCAATTTCCTTCGCCTCAATAAGGTCTTGCACCTTGTTTTTCAAAGCCCAACAGTCGTTTGTATTATTACCTGGAATTTCTAAGTGGTAAGCACAACGAGCATTTGGGTTGTAGCGAGGAGAAGCGGTGTTGGGATTCTTGGGAGCTTCCCTCAAGGTAACCAGATTGGACTTCCGTAGATGAGGCAAAACTTGAGACAAATTCATATTTATCCAGCTGAATTGCCTTACAGGTCTTTCTTCTCTAGGCTGATTATTTTGTTGTTGAGTAGCTGCAGGCTTGGATATCATAACAGCCCCTACCGTTGGACGGCGCTCGGTTCTTCCCTAATTTTGTTGATTGTAAACAACACTGACCTCTTTTTTCCCTACGAAAGGTCTTTTTCCCGCACTTGAAGAGGCATCCTTCTGAATCTTGCCCCTTCTAATCCCAACTTCCGCTCTTTCTCCTGTCAAAATCAACTCAGTAAAGCCAGCTGAGGAGCTTCCAAACAGATGATTGAAAAACAGACCATATAGGGTACCCAAAAACATATCCACTAACTCCTTATCAGATAGGGGGTTGGACTCTTTCTGCTAAGTCCCTCCACTTCTGAGCATAGTCTTTAAAACCCTCGCTCGAACCCATAGACATACTTTGGAGTTGTGTACGGGTGGGAGAAAGGTCTACATTATACTGATACTGCTTGTAGAAAGTAGCAGCCAGGTCTTCCCAGTTACGAATATTGGTCCCTTCCAACTGGTAGAACCACTCTAGTTGAGTCCCGGATAAACTGTCTTGAATGAAATGGACCCATAAGTCCTTGTCAATAGTGTGAGGCTGGATCTTCCTCACATAAGATCGGAGATTCATTTTGGGACATGAAAACCCATCATATTTGGCAAATACCGGTACCTTGAACTTCTGCAGGATGACAACCCCATAAACCAAACCCAGCTATTCAAAATCCAGCCCCGGTACCTTCTGGATTTCCATTGCATTCAGACGCTCTTCCAGCTATTTGTATTTTTCATCGGTCGGAGGATACTTCTCCTCATTATAGTCAGTCTCATTATCAGATTACCTTGGACTGGGGTCTTCCTCTCTTGTTTCCCCTTCTTGATTGTCTCCTTCCTTTGACGAATATGTTAGCTCTACAACTTGCCTTAACGGTCCTTTGAACCTCCTTCCAAATTCACCACACTAGCTGTCTTCCTTGGCTTCTTAGTCTTCTCTTTAACAATCAGGGCTTTCAGTTCCTCTTGCCCCTTGGCCAAAGCCATGATCATTTGTTGAAACTGAGCATTTTGAGTTTGTAGATCCTTTACTGTTTGTTCGAGAGCCATTTCTTTACTGCTGAAATAAATAGCGAAGAAGATGAGAAACCTGCTATGAAACTTGTTTATGCAATGACATGTATGATATGTGTATGCAATGATTTCAAGGATTTCGGGAAATTTAAATTTGTGAACAAAAATGAAACAAAGATTTTATTAGTAAAACTCAAAATACAATTGCCTTTTAGGCGTTCAATTGAAAATTCTAAAAACTAAGAAATCATGTTTCTTCTAGGCGCTTCCTCTTCGTGCCGAGATAGACATTAAGACCTCTTTCCTTGTGAAGTTGCTTCGCGAGCTACAAAATTTTCCTCTCATGGGCATATAAATGATTTCTATAGGTATCCCGCTCTTTCTTCAGCTGAATCCAGGATCTCTGCACTTCTTCAAGATCAGTGGGCATATCAGGATGAAGAACTGTATAGGGAATATCTCCTTCAGCAATGGGCTCCACAATCACTGGTAAGATGGCTATATATGGCATCATAAGGTTCTGAGAACGAGCTCATACCCATTGGAGATAAGGTTCTATAAGGATGGAAGTCTTCAGCCCCAAAGTCTTGGTGTCAAACCTGTTTACCATGCCCCAAGCTCATATGAACCTCTGGCGATACCCTTGGACATCATCCTCATAGTTAAACACAATGCCCTGGATAAGCATCTCGTGAGTACCATCCCTTTGAGTGTAACCAAATTTTCACAGAGGAAGAGAAGGATTATAGGTTATGCCTCCCCTAATGCTAATTAGTGGGACATTAGGGAACTCCTCGCAGCGGTCAATAATAGAAATATCTCCCATAGATCGGGAATACCAGAGAATATCTGTGTGAGAAAGTGACATTATCCTTTGCGACCAGCCCAAACCTTCTTCATTCTTCAATACTGTTTTGGGGAGGTGAGAAATAAACCACCTCAAAAGCAATGGCACACGGCACATAAGAATCCCTCTTTTCTTCGTGGTACGAGTGTGGAAGGTATGCAAGATGTCTCCAAGTAAAGTGGGCACATGGTTACGAGAGAGGAAGACCTTGATAGCATTCACATCTATGAGTAAGTCTGGATTAGGGAACAGTACTAACCCATATATTAGAAGGGCCAAGACCTCCTCAAAGTCCTGGAAGTCCAAATCATCCTAGAACAGTTGATCCTTCTCTATTAGGAATTTGGCTAGAAAACCTTTAACTCCGCTTCTTGTTTCCCAATTGGATACAATGTCGGACCATTTCAGGTGCAAAGCTGCTGCAATGGTCTCTGGTCTTGGAGTTTCTTTTAAACCAGTGAAAGGAAACTGATCCAAAATAGGTATACCCAATATCTGATAGAACTCTTCCATGGTGGGCACAGACTGATAGTCTGGAAAGGTGAAGCAATGGTGCTTAGGGTCAAAGAATTGAAAGAGCATACTCATCATATTTTCATCAAAACCTGAGGTAACCAGATTGAGAAGTCGACCATGGTTCTTGGTGAATGAAGAAGTCTCAGAAACCCATGATACCAGCTCTTTGAGTTGAAGAGGTATTCTCACGAAGCTGATTCAGATGGTATTTCTACGAGCAGAGGCCATGATCTGCAAAACAGAACAATGATAAATTCCCTAATCCTTGAAATGGTTAGTGTAATGAAGAATGAATGTTTATGATGCATGATGTCATGTTTAAGTAAACTAATCACACAAAAGCAAAGCACACAATAGACCTTAGGTTCAAAGGCTTGCATGAGGTTTAAGGCAAGTACCCTTTTGAAGTTTAGTTGGTTTTAGACCTATCCTAGAAATAGTAATCGGGTTCTAAGGAGTCTCAATATCACTGATCTTTCTTTATCGATATTATTTCAGCGTAGCAATCTTTTCTTGCGGACGAAACATCTCGAAAGCCTGATCTCAATGAGTGTAGTATCGAGTATCAACCAATTCCCAGCTTTACACTGAGACCAACTATCTCACTACTTTCTAATGGCCAAGTTGGTTCAACTAAGGTTCTAAGGTTCGTTAGTGCTCCACGACACCACGCGGTGGCCCCGTATTATCCTTGATTCAATACAAGGGACACCGGTACCAACCAAAGTGTCACACTAACACAGCTATCGCTTCAACCATATTGGTCAATGTCGTACAATCTCCACGATCTATTGATGTTTACCTAAAAAGATGCCCCAGATCCGGGTATAGGATCTTTACAAGAATACCCTCACAAACCCTCAAAGATAAAGCAGTCAAAGAAAACAAAGAAAGCAATTTTAAAATGATCTAGACCCTAAGGTAAAACCCACTTTATAATTATCCCCAGTAGAATCTCCAGTTCTGTGATATGGTGGCAAAACTAACTGTTAATACTGGTTTTGCGTTTGTATTTGCAAATGTTGCGGTAAGCAAGAGTGGCCACCGGCTTTTCTTTTATCCAACAAAGGAAAGGGTGAAAAGAACAAAAAAAGACCTTTTTTCAAGATTTTCTGAGTAAGGGGGTAGATTATGGAAAGGGAGGTGTTAGCACCCTTTCCATCCGTGGTTTTCCACGGGCTCTTAGGTACTTTCTCATTTTTGAAAATTTCTTTCGTGTTTGTGTGTTTTGAAAATTTTGTTTGCTTTATGATAACTCTTGTATCAGTCCTCAAGAGTGTGATAAAGTGTTTTTGAAAATATTTTTGAAAGTGTGGTGTGAAAATGAATTAGATTTGGGCAAGTACTTAAGAACTATCTACCTACTCGAAAAAGGCGTTATTTTCCTCCTTTCCTTTAGATAGTTATATCCTACTATTAGTGAGTAGGTAGCCCTATCGTTGGACGTTGAGGGACTATCGTAAGGGACGTTTATGGTCATTGAAGGTAACATGTAAGGATACCTTAGCAATTCGGAGGAACTGTCATCATAGATTCATAGTCAACACTGAGGGACAAGATCGTTTCTCATAGGAAACTCGAGGGATATTGAGGGACTATGATCTTTATGACGACTTTAAATTGAGGTTCTTTGCTAAGAATATCCCTACGTATAAGGGACATGACCATTTCTGAAGGCAACCAAAGTGGAAAATACCCTAGGGGTGAGAGTGTGCAATAGTGTTCTTTTTCAGATATTTTTATCTTGATGTTAGTGACCTAATATTAATTGATTAGTTCTTGCCATACACGCCTAATTTACTACCAGTTTATATACAGGCTTATAATATAGTGCAAAAAGTAAAACCTACGACTATTATAAAGCTTCGGGGCAATTACAATTATATCCGACTGAAAATGTAAAATGCGGAAATTAAAACCCTAATTAGGCTATTACAAATCGGGCACAGTTACATATTAAAAAGAATAATAGTACGAATATAATAACGCGCAAAAATTGAGACGAGAATAAGTTCAGAACCCTAAAAATCTAATTGCTTAATGAAAATATTTTTTTGGTATTTTATGAAAAAACTTGAAATTTAGCCTAATTTCTAATTGATTTTAAATAAATAAAACAAGTTAAAATTTAATTAAATTAATTTTCAAGAATTAACTTTAATAAAAAAAACTAAGTCCTATTTTTTATGATTTTTCTGATTTTAGGATTAAAGAAATGAATTTAAAAAAAATATATAAACTAAAAAATAAATAAATAAATAAAGTAACAAAAAAATGAATGGGCCTGGGGTGAGAAACCCAAATTGGGGGGTGTTGGCTGGAATGTTTGTTAGGGCCTAGGTCTGTTGGCCCATACAGCGTTGGATATGGTGTTGTTACGTCTGGACGGTTTACCAGGGGGCTGCGCCCAGGAGCACTAGATCTGAGATGATGAAGATCTGATGATGATGGTGTGAGGATACATGGTGTGCACTCTGGAGCTTGAAGTGTTGGATCCATATGAAACCTGTTAGAAAAACAAAACTTCAGACCTGGGAATCGGACCCAGGTCTTCCACTTCATGCGCGTTCTTCCTTACCACTAAGTTGGTTTGTCATTCGTGAATATAAGTGAGATAATAATATAATATGTAAAAATTAAGTCAAATATATTAACAAAAAAAACGCGTGCGTGGAGTGGGACCCTGGATTTTAAATAAGCCAATCAGAGAAAGCTATCCAGCCACGCCAGCGCAGGGAGGGTTAAACCACCCCTCACAGTGGTTGACCGTTGTCTTCTCCGGTGAGACTAAAATTGGAACCTGCGGAATATGATGCTTCAAGCCCAGAAATTTTGGCTACCCCCTATAAAAACCTAGGTTGCGGACTCAGCCATAGTCTTAGATTAGACTGAAAGTGTCTGTATCATTGAACCTGAAGCTTACACATCCTCCAAAACCTAACAATGGTGTTTAGTGACTCTGGCCTTACAGCTTACATGAAACACGTTAGAAAATTTACAAATAATGATAATAACATGAATGTGCAAGCAAATGGGGTTTATATTATGAATTATACAATATTGAGATTCAAGGATTTTACCAAAAGTTGAGCTTCGGTTGGACGATCTCAGGGTCTTTCAGGCACGTATGAGGAATGATTTAGCTTCCTGGGAACCTCTGGATGATGATTTTATCTTTTGTTTTGATTAACAAGGGCCGAGACTGATGCTTTTAACCTTCACGATTTTCTTGAAATTTTTCACTTTACTAGGGTTTCTTTGTGGCTGTTGCGCATGTCTTTGGCTTGGCATATTGTCATGTATATATAGTGAATCCTATTAGGTTAAAACAAAACCAAAAGAATCAACTATAATCATGTTTTTTTAAAGCATAAGGATTTGATTCAAAACTTGCTAAAACAAGAAGATCTCCTTCTCCTTTTGTCCCATGCATTTTTGCTTTGATATGCCAGCTTATTTTGTCCCTTATTTGATGAGAAAAAGATTCTCAAATCATATCGTCCATTATTTATTTTATTTATTTATTTAATTTTGTATTTTAATGGATAAAAATAACAAAATAAATAATAAAATAATGTATGAATGAGCTCAGAGGTCTTGGTCCATGTTAGAAACAAGTCTCAAGCATGAGAAGATGGGCCCATTTGGAAAAAAATTCAATTTTGGTCAATATTGGCTTCATGCATTTTTCAAAAAATTGGTCAACTTTAACAATACATATCTCTCTCAATTTTAACCCTAAGAGAGTGTTCTTAGACTTTTAAGAGATCTTAGGATGTCCTTTAAACAACCCTTTTGGTTTCATTTCAATTGGATCTTCCATGTTCATGTAAGGAGCTTTAACCCAAAAGGTGTTTTTGTTGACTGTTTGAAAGGACCTATAATGTCTGAGCTTATATCTTTTGACTGAGTCATTTCTTGATCTTGAGTTATGAAGAGAAGTTATAGGTAATTGGATTCTCTTCAAAATGAGCTTTGGGTGAAAAATTTATGATAAAGTATGAGAAAGTTATGCCTGGTCAAAGTTTGGTTGATTTTTCCTATAGAAACCCTAACTTGCCATTTTTTACTATTGATGAGTTACGAGCATTTCTTGAGGAATCATGATCAACCCTTGATCAAATGATGGATATCACATCAAAATGTTGATGTTGACCAAAAATCTTGAAGTTTGACTGTATATAGGCCACAGTTAACTTTTGACCTAGTATAGTTGATTTTCAGGCATTTGAGCAGTTGACTGAGCAAACTTGTTGTGTAGGGCATGAAATTTGGCATGGATGATCCTGAGGACATATTAGGGCCATGGAAAACATTTAGGACCCTTGGAGCTCACACACCTTGATGAAAACTGAAACCCTAGTTAGAGGTTTATTGCCTTAGGAGCAGAATTTTCTGGTCAATTCTTAGTCATCCCAGGGCAAGTTGGGGACCTCAAAGGACATGTCTTGAGTAAAATGAGCGGGAAAATTTTGGGGTACAAAAAATAGCAACTTTAATACCCAATATGCACGCTTCGTACTCAGCCATAATTTTGGTACAATCAAAGCAAAGCCTGGCAGTGAAAGGTGTATGGCAACCTTTAGGGGAGATGATCACATCACCAATTCTGTTACCCAATTCATTGGAAGCTCCATCAAAAACCATAGTCCATCAGGATCTTTGCTTAGGTCCTTCATACAGTCCAGGATTTTCAAAATCTTTAACCAGCATGATATTCTCGTCCAGGAATTCAAAGTTCATAGATTGGTAGTCATCCATAGCTTGATGCGCCAAATGATTTTCCAGTACACTTCCTTTTATTGCTTTTTGTGTAGTGTACTGAATGTCGTAATCAATTAAGATCATTTTCCATTTGGCTATCCTTCCTGAGAGAGTTGGCTTCTCAAAGATGTACTTGATGGGATCCATCTTAGAGATCAATAGAGTAGTATGAGTCAACATATATTGTCTTTGTCGGTGTTGTACCCCAAAATTTGCCCTCCCATATTCTTCAAGAAATTGCCAAGTCAAGCTGCAAATCTCCCCAAGGGTTGCACAATGCAAAGGTCTCCCATACAGTCAAAACTAGGGTTTGTGTTCTGATCAAGAAAATGAAGTTTTCAAAGGTCCAATCAAGTCTCATATGCCTACAAATATGGTCAAGCATCCTCATATCAAGTTTCAAGGCATTCAGCACAAAATTGCACAGTCAAAAAACCTAATTGCACTACAGTCAACTGTAGGGGCAAAATGGTCATTTGGCAGTCAAAAGTTCAAATTTTTGGTCAACATATCATTTTGAAGCCACAAACATCATTTGATCAATGCTTGATCATGATTCTCAAAATTTGGCTCAGAAATCATCAAGATGCAAAAGTTTCCTTATTTGGACAGCTGAAAAAGTCAACTGAAATTGACCAGGGCATAACTTTCACATGGATTATCATAAAAATTCCATCCAAATCTCATTTTGAATAGAAAGACATTTCCTACAACTCATCTTCATACTTCAAGTCCAAGAAATGCTCTCACAAAAAGTTATCAATTTCAACATTATAGGTCATTTTCAAAAGTCAACAAAAAGGGACTTTAAGTCAAAGGCCATAACTTGAGATTGGTAAATCAAAATGACATGGGACAAAAGGAATTGGTTAAAGGACTCAAAGACCTTTCCAAAATGTCCAAGAACATGAGAAAAGCTTAAACATTGAGCAAGTTATGCCTTGTGGAAGTTGGGAAATTTTTGGATATTTTGAAAAGTCAACATTGATTCAAATGACCTAAATTTGCTAATGGGCCCATTTTTCTTCCATGATTCATCATCCATGACATATGCACGACCACTTGGCCCAAAGGGAAGTATTTTCTCATTTTTTATTTATTTATTTGAATTTTTATTTATATTAATTCATTTAAATCATTTAAATATGTGAAAAATATTTAACTTAACCTAACAAATCTTTTTATACATGTTTTAGCCTCAAGATTTCGTGCATAAGTCAATATGGAAAGAATTGGAGCAATTGGATATGATTTGGACCAAAAACACATGGAAAAGATATGGAAATAATGGTGGAAAAAATCAAATCTTCAATTCATGAATACAAGAGATTCTAGTCAAATTTGTTAAACCTAATGGACTCAGTACATAAGCTAGAACGAAACCCTAATCAGAAGAGGGACTAAGCTGCGCAAAAGAACAAAAAGAAAACTTGAAATTTTTCTCCACAAAGTCAATTCTGAAATCCTCTTTACAGGTCGATTCAAAGCATAATTCTTGTTCCATTAGCTTGCCAAGGTTGCCCAGAAGCAATTACAATCACAAACATCCATCCAAACTCCAAGAATTGGTAACATGAACGCAAGCTGTATCAAGAAAATTTCATAATCGTGCATCATGATTTACGCATCTTTTGTAACTTTTATTCATTGATTCATGATTATTGACTTGTTCTGATGCTAATCATATAACTTAATTGAGTTTTTACGCTGTATACATGATTTCACCATTGCCAAGTTCTAGGGTTTTGCAAGCTTCAGATTGGGGCTTTTCACCCAAGGAAAAATTGAGACTCAAGACTACCACCATTAGACTCAGCGCATGGAGACGAAGGAGGATCAACTATCGCGCCTAATTTATGGACCCTCTAAGACCTATTCGCTATTTTCCCATAAGCCACCTAAAACAACGCGTGCAAAACCGTTGCTTATAATATTCATGTTTCAGGAAAACAAAACTGTGCGAAGAAGATGACCTCGTGTCATATGGTGATAGGGCCGTTTGAATTTCGCGCGCAGTGTCCACTAACTCCTTCGCTTGCTTTTATATTATTTGTTTGTTATTAATAGGTCAAACACGTAAACTGGCACGGTTGGTGGGCATAAGGATTGGCAAGGTATGTGACCTGGGTTCGAGCCCCAGGTCTACGTTAATTTCCATATTATTTTGCAAAACGTATTCCTATGCAGTTTCAAAGGTGGAGCGCACCATACATCCTCCAGATCAGAGCGTCCACGTACCCAGCTTCAACAATCACAAGGCTGAGAATTGAGGAACATAGTGGATCCCAGTCAACGCGCAGCACGCTACTCAAAAAGTCCACAAGGCCATGCTCAAGTGGGCCAGATTACTGAATCCATACCTCCCAATTTGGGACTACCACCCCCTGGTTTGCAATTTTCCTTATATTTTATTTTTTTCAATTATTATTTTATTCTCTTTATTGTTTTGATTTAATTAATTGTTTCTACAAACTACAAAATACAAAATATCATAAAAAAGTCAGAAAAGATAAAAAATATAATAAATATTTTTATTTTAATGATTTCTTGTAAATAAATACATGTAAATTATTTAGTTTTAAATTAGGTTGCAATTTTAATTCTTTTCATAATAAAAAAATCTAAAAAATGTAGAAATAGGTTTAATTAATGTTTTTATTCCTTTTAATTTTTCTTTTTATAATAATATTTATTTATTTTATTTATTTTCATAATCAAAATTGTATATAAAAATTAGATTTAATTTAGGTTTAATTCTAACGTTTTCTTAATAAATTAAAATAAAATAGAATTAGGGTTAGTAGTTAATTTTAATTAATTCTTTCTTTTTTCTATTAAATCTTAAAATACATAAAAATACCAAAAAACAAAAACAATTTCTTTTCTTATTTAAATAATTCATGTAATTTAATATTTTGCAAAAGGGTCCAACGCCCTCGTTTCGTTCTTAATTTCTTATTTATTCGCACATTTATTCTATTTTGCTTAAATAATTATGTACCTCTCCCGAAGCCATGTAAATTACTTTCCGCACTTTTAATTCTTTTACTTTATTTATTTTCCGTCAAATCGGGTCCTGGTTAATTTTGACGATGTGGACCCGCGCCGTTTGTAATAGCTTTAGATTTACTTTTCCTCGCAACTTTTAACTATTAAACAAAGCATGCGAGAATGAATGGCCTTAAATAAAAACAAGCGTAGAACACCAATGACATGACAAGATAAATGCAAATGAAAACGACACACGAATCGCACACACCACCCCTAGGGTACGCCTCACTGTTGCCTTGCCTCGAAAGGTGATCGTCGAGTAGAGGATGTCTTAGTAAGTCCTCATGATCCG
This sequence comes from Vicia faba, assembly GCA_948472305.1. NCBI lineage: Eukaryota > Viridiplantae > Streptophyta > Magnoliopsida > Fabales > Fabaceae > Vicia > Vicia faba. Next base: position 519,701,082 of record OX451739.1, on the reverse strand, counting down.
GGAACCTGGCATGAGGGTAGCTTCTAAGGTGTCTTCCCATTGCTCTGGTGATCACCATGTCCCGAACCTTCGAATTGACCCGAACACCTCCAACGGTGGTGCTACCTACCTCTCAATGGTGGGATGGCACTACTTTAAAGGACATTTACACAGACGAATTCCTTAGGGTAGGTAGGTTCTCGTAGATACTTGCTCTAATTTCAAAACAAATCAAAAAATACTTTTCACACCGACACCTTTTCAAAAAGCTTTCGAAAGCAATTTTTCAAACACTCTTGAGGACCGATACAAGAGTCGAACTGAAATTTTCAAAGAAACTTTTTAAACCCACAATTGAAAAGCAAACAAACCATTTTTGAAAACACAAATGAGCAAGTATCTAAGAGCCCATGGATAACCATGGATAGAAAGGGTGCTAACACCTTCCCTTTCTATAACCTACCTCCCGAACCGAGAGCAATCTCTTTAAGGAATTTTTCTGTGCTTTTGTCCTTTCCATTTGGAGAAAATAAAAGACGGTGGCGACTCTTGCTTCCGCGACATTTCGCGAACCAGCGTTAAACAGTCAGTTCCAGATCCACCGATCACAGAACTGGCGACTCTGCTGGGGATAACTTTATAAAGTGAGGTGTACCTTAGGGTTAGTTCATAACTGTGTTTTCAATTGTCTTCTTTGCTTGCTTTACTATTGTGGGTTGTATCGGAGTTACATAGATCCTAACCCGGATCTGGGGATACCCTGTTTAGGTAGCATAAGCTGTGAGGGACCTGTCCGGCGTAGACCGACACGGGTGAAACAGTGGCTGCGTTGGTGTGGCACCTTTGTCTGTACCGATATCCCTTGTGTCGCAACGAGGAGAATATGGGTCTTCTAAGGAGTCATTAAGCACCAACAACCTTAGAACCTTAATTGACACAACTTGGCCTTTAGAATTGTAGCAGTATGCTACGCCCATTGAGGCTAAACTCTCGTGATGGTTCTGGCCGCAAGAAAAGATTGCGATGCTGGAGTTATGACCGATTGAGGGTAGTCAATGATATTGGGATCCTCTAAGAACCCGGTTACTTTTGATTAGGACAAGTATGAACCAACAAACTGAAAGAGGGTAGTACCTAGACCTCATGCTGGCCTAAACTTTAGGGGCTTGCCTTGTGTGACTTGTGTGCCTTACCATGTTTGTCTTTGTATCTGTATGTGGTGTGTTTTATCATAACATCATAGCATCATGAGCATTGCATGCATCCTGCATAAGGACTGACCATTTCAAAGACAAGAGGGTTTCACCTTTGCTCTGTTTTGTAGGACATTATGATGCCTGTGCGAAGGAATACTATCCGGTTCAACTTTGTTCGTTCACCTGAGTTGCTTGATGAGTTGGTTAGCAGAATTCCAAACACCACTTCCTTCATTCAGAGGCATGGTTCCCTTCTCAGTTTAGTCACTGCAAAGCGGGATCAACAGTTGATGAGTGTTCTGACCCAGTTCTATGACCCTCTGTACCAGTGCTTCACTTTTCAAGACTTCCAGTTGGTCCCTACCCTGGAAGAGTTCTCTGATTTGCTTGGTATCCCTATCTTGGATCAGACTCCCTTTACTGGTTGGGAAAAGACCCTCAGGCTTGAGGATGTTGCTGCAGCTCTTCCTTTGACCCATCAAGAGGTAACAGACAACTGGGTGACTAGAAGCGGAGTTAAGGGTTTCTTGGACAAGTTTCTAATTGGTAAAGCTAACAGTTTCTGGAATGACCTGGACTTTAGAGCATATGAGGACATCTTGGCTCTCCTAATCTATGGGTTAGTCCTGTTTCCTAATCCTGACAACTTCATCAATGTCACTGCCATAAGGATCTTTATGTCTCAGAATCCTGTGCCCACTCTCTTGGGTGACATCTTGCAACAACTTCATGCCCGTACTACCCGAAGACGAGGAACCCTATGGTGTTGTATCCCTTTGTTGGTGAGGTGGTTTATTTCGCACCTCCCTAAGTTCGTACTAAAGAACCAAGAAGGAAGAGGTTGGGCTCATAGGTTAATGTCTCTCACCGATAAAGACATCATTTGGACTTGCAAAGGTTTGGATGAGATAGCTATTATTGATCGATGCGGGGAATACCCTAATGTTCCTCTGATTGGTACCCAAGGAGGGATCTCTTACAATCCATGTCTAGCACTCCGTCAGTTTGGAAGAGCAAGAAGAGCAGGCCCCCATGAGATGTTAGTGCCTCACATCAGTTTCGAGTTCCAGGTGGATAGTGACGAGCTGCGTCGTAGGTTCATCAAGGCTTGGGACAAAGTTCATAAAGCTGACCCACACGAGTTAGGGCCAAAGACTCCTTTACCTATGGAAGCCTACTACAAATGGGTTCGCATCCGTGCTCAGAAGTTAGGTATGCCATATGAAGCTGTCAGACCCGTCATTCTTGAGTGTCCTGACAAAGATGGTGTTCCTCCAACTGTCCTTCCTCCTCAGATACCTACTGATTATGAGACATTGAAGAGATCTTGGTCGCAACTACGAGAAGAGCGGGATTCTTACCGGGAAAAGTTCAACGAGCAGGAATCAAAGATCCAGAAGTTAACAAAACAGTTGGAGAATGAGAGAGCTCTGAATGCCTACATCCGTACTGAGAAGAGGAGACCATGGGATCAATAATGAGCTCCAGATGTGCTTTTACAGTTTTATTTCCTTTTCAGTATTTCCTTTCATGTAACGCCTAAGGGCAACTTGTTGAGTAATTTCAGTTGCAAAGTTGACACTAATAAAGTGTGTTCCTTTTTGTTTACAAAGTTGATTCCCGATTGTCTTTGAAAACGTAATTCATACGCATTTCATACATCATGTGCATAGCAGGTTTTTCCCCTTTTCAGGTTGCTTACAGTTCTTCGCTGTTTATTTCAGCATCATGAATACCGACTCTGCATCAACTGAGACATCAATCAAGGCTCTTCAGGCGCAGAATGCGCAGTTTCAAGAATTAATCAAGGGTCTAGCTCAAGGCCAAGAAGAACTGAAGGCTATGCTCCTGAAGAAGGAGAAGAAGAAGAAGAGAAGAATTGTTCTGTTCAACTCGGGCCGAAGGTTTGGTAATGCTCTGCAGCAGGAAGAGGCTGGTTCTTCTGTTGACAAGAGTTCTCCTCAGGCAGAAGCAAGGGTTCCTAGTCCGGTAGTCTCCGACAACGAGACAGATTTTGATGAAGAGCAGTATCCTCCTGCAGAAGACAGATACAAGCAACTGGAGGACAGGTTGAAAGCTATGGAGGTTCAACAGGTACCTGGGCGGGATTTCGGAGATCTGGGTTTGTCAACTGGTGTGATCATCCCTCATAAGTTCAAAGCACCATCCTTCTCTAAGTATGACGGGGCGTCTTGTCCCAAGCTGCATCTAAGGTCCTATGTTCGGAAAATTCAGCCGTACTCTGCGGATAAGAATTTATGGATCCACTTCTTCCAGGAGAGTCTTTCAGGGACTCATCTCGAATGGTTCTATCAGTTGGATGGGACCAAGGTTCGTAACTGGGAGGAGTTGGCTACTGCTTTCTATAAGCAGTATCAATATAATGCCGACCTTGCCCCCACACGTACCCAACTCCAGGGTATGTCGTTAGGTGCAAGTGAAGGTTTTAAAGAGTACGCTCAGAAGTGGAGAGACCTGGCTGGCAGGGTGCAGCCTCCGTTGACTGGTCGGGAGCTGGTAGACATGTTCTTGGGGACCCTATCTGGGCCGTTTTTCAACCATCTGATCGGGAATTCTTCTGCTGGGTTCACTGATTTGATTCTGGCTGGAGAGAGAATTGAAGCTGGGTTAAAGTCTGGGAAGATTGCGAAGGGTGCATCGTCTAGTTCGGAAAAGAAACCATTCAAGAAGGAGTCTAGTGCCGTGTATGGTTCCCGGAAATCAGAGAGACCTGAGCGCCGCCAATCTGTCGGTGCAGTAATGATTGCTAAGCCTGCTTCCGCTCCTCGGCCGAACAATCCTCAAAGGGCTGAAAGACCCCGGAGGGAGTTTACCCGGTTAAGCATGACCCTATCGCAGATCCTGCCACAGTTGCTATCCACCAATTTGGTGACTGTTAGGGAGGCTCCGAAGTTCCCCAACACTGCATCTCCTAAGTACAACCCAAACGCTCGTTGTGCTTACCATTCAGATAGCCCGGGGCACTCTACCGATGACTGTTGGGCGTTAAAGAATAAGGTACAAGACCTTATCGACGCGAAGGAGATACAGTTCGAAGCGCTTGAGAGGCCGAATGTAGTTACTGCTCCTATGCCTCAACATGGGGTAAATGCTGTTGATGAAGACGTTTATGCTGTTTCTGTGGATGATCTAGCCACTCCTCTGAAGATTGTCAAGAAGAACCTACTGCAGGCCGGTTTATTTCCGGGTTGTAGTGAGGGTTGCCTGTTCTGTGCTGTGTCCCCATCTGGTTGTCCCTTGCTGAGGTTAGGCATCCAAAGCCTAATGGATAGCAAGGAGATTCTGTTTAAGAAGTCTGTTGTTCGGTTGGTTCCAGTGGAAGAAGTTTCTTTGGTGACTATCTTCAATAATCCGATCCCGGTTCTCCCAAAGAAGCCCGTTCAAATCATGACCGTTGCACCTGTTGTTATCACTGTTCCGGGACCCCTGCCCTATGTATCTGATAAAGCTGTCCCTTGGCACTATGGGGCAGACGTGTATGTAAAGGGAATTAAACAAGAGTTCAACGCTGGCGCCAGCATTTGTGACATCACTGGCCCAACCAAGGTTACCCGCAGTGGCAGGCTCTTCTCGCCTGACATTGCCCCGCCTGCTGCCCGAAGACCACTTCTCATAACCCCTGCAAGCGTACCTATTCCTGCTGCTGATCCAATTGTTTCTCCTGCTGCCGAGTCATCCAATGCTCGGGGCAAAGGAGTTCAAGTTGAGCCTGCCCAGATGGAGGCACCTATACCTGTAACTGCTGAAGCCTCCCAACAAGAAATGGAGAAGATTCTAAAGATTATAAAGAAGAGTGACTTCAACGTTGTGGAACAGCTGGGGCACACGCCCTCTAAAATCTCCATGCTCTCTTTATTGCTGTGCTCCGAGGCCCATGCTAAGGCCCTAATCTCCTTCCTCAAGACGGCCCATGTGCCACATGAGACATCTGCAGTCCAATTCACTGATTGCGTAGCAAATCTGACAGCAGACAATGGCTTGGGTTTCTCAGATGCTGACTTGACCGCGAAGGGAAGAGACCATAATGATGCCCTGCATGTCTCTATCGAATGCAGGGGCACTACCTTGGCACATGTGTTAGTGGATACTGGTTCATCTTTGAATGTGCTACCCAAGAAGGCTTTGGACCGTCTAGATTGTGAAGGCCTGGAATTAAAACCCAGCAATATCATCGTCAGGGCCTTTGATGGTTCAAAGAGGATGGTTCATGGAGAGGTTGACATTCCGATTCGTGTGGGCTCTCAGGTGTTCGACTCCACTTTTTATGTGATGGATATCCGTCCATCTTACTCTTGTCTATTGGGTCGACCTTGGATACATAAGGCTGGGGCAGTGACCTCTACCTTGCACCAGAAGCTGAAGTACCCTGTCAGAGGGAAGATCGTCACTGTGCAAGGGGAGGAAGAATATATGGTGAGCCACTTGAACTCCTTCAGATACATTGAGATGGATGGGGAGTTTATTGAAACCCCCTTTCAGCATTTTGAGGAGGTGCTTCCAATTACAGCAGCGTCAGAAACAGCAGAAGAATTTGTTCCTTTGAAGATGGCTTCCCTAAAGGATGCCCGGGCTGTGGTTCAGAAGAGTGAAAGTGCCAACTGGGGCAGACTTCCAGATTTTACTCAGAAGACTGATAAATTTGGGCTGGGTTTCACCACAGAAGGTCAGAAAGCTATGAGGAAAGCGAAGATCGGAAGACCTCCAGTATTCATTACAAGTTCAGGAGTGAATGCTGTTGGGGAAGACAATGGAGTGGATGAGGCTGAATTCAATAGCTGGATCTATCCAACGGCGGAAGGCGGGTTGAACAATTGGATTGCTAAGGACCATACTCTTGTTACCTTTGTGACGCAGTAATAAATTTCTTTGTTTCGTTATTTTGTAATAAACAATGATAAACTCTATGGCCCGGTGTCTTACCCGAGGCACCGTGGTTTCATTTGTGAGGGCATATAAATTGTCATTTCATATATCATGAATGAAAATCTTGGACGTTTTTCCCGCATTGCAAATTTTATGCTCCTTTTCTGTCTTTCTTTCCTTTATATATACTTCAAAACAGCTGTATTTACACACACACTCACTCATACAGGTTTCAATCCACTCTGGATCTCACTGATAACAACTCTGCTACTGCCAATTATGACTTCGAAAATCCGATCAACTTAGCCGACGACGAAGGTGAAGATGATTGCGAAGTGCCTGGCAAGCTTGCAAGACTGTCGCTTCAGGAAGAGAGGGCAATTCAACCCCATGAAGAGCCAGTGGAAACAATAAACTTGGGTACTGAGGCAGACAGGAAAGAGGTAAAGATTGGTGCCAACCTAGAGCTCAGCGTGAAGCAACGGTTAACCAAGATGTTACATGACTATATGGAGATCTTTGCTTGGTCCTACGAAGACATGCCCGGGTTGGATACCGATATTGTGGTCCATCACTTGCCAACTAAGGAAGACTACCCTCCAGTTAAGCAAAAGGTCCGTCGGATGCGTCCAGAGATGTCTGAGAAGATTAAAGCCGAGGTCATGAAACAGTTTGATGCTGGGTTCCTTGCAGTGACTTCTTACCCTCAGTGGGTTGCTAACGTGGTGCCGGTACCTAAGAAGGACGGTAAGGTCAGAATGTGTGTCGACTACAGGGATCTGAACAGGGCCAGCCCTAAAGATGACTTCCCCTTACCTCACATTGATGTCCTTGTTGATAATACAGCTCAGCACAAGGTATTCTCTTTCATGGATGGCTTTTCAGGTTACAATCAGATCAAGATGGCACCTGAAGACATGGAGAAGACTACATTTGTTACTCAGTGGGGCACCTTCTGTTACAAGGTCATGCCGTTTGGGTTGAAGAACGCTGGGGCAACCTACCAATGCGCCATGGTTGCTTTATTTCATGACATGATCCATCATGAGATAGAAGTGTATGTGGACGACATGATCGCAAGGTCCCAGACTGAGGAGGAGCACCTAGATCACCTGCAGAAGTTGTTTGACCGGTTGAAACTATACAAGCTGAGATTGAACCCGAACAAGTGCACCTTCGGGGTAAGATCTGGAAAGTTACTAGGCTTCGTGGTCAGTGATAAAGGTATTCAAGTGGACCCTGCTAAGGTCAAAGCTATTCAAGAGATGCCAGTTCCCAGGACAGAGAAGGAAGTCAGAGGCTTTTTAGGACGCCTGAATTACATTGCTCGCTTCATCTCACATCTAACCGCTACCTGTGAGCCAATCTTCAAGCTGCTGAAGAAAGATCAGGTAGTACGTTGGAACGATGAATGTCAGGCTGCTTTTGACAAAATCAAAGAGTATCTCCAAGAACCACCCATCCTTATGCCACCGGTTGAAGGGAAACCTCTGATACTATACCTGACAGTGCTTGGCAACTCAATGGGGTGTGTGCTGGGGCAGCATGACGAGTCTGGCCGAAAAGAGCATGCCATTTATTACCTTAGCAAAAAGTTTACCGACTGTTAGACCCGATACTCACTGCTTGAGAAAACTTGTTGCGCTTTGGTATGGGCTGCTCGCCGGCTGAGACAGTATATGCTGACTCACACTACCTTATTGATCTCAAAGATGGATCCTATAAAGTACATATTCGAAAAGCCTGCTCTGTCTGGGAGAATTGCAAGATGGCAAATGATCTTGACGGAATACGAAATTCAGTATACAACCCAGAAAGCCATCAAGGGAAGTGTATTGGCGGACCACCTGGCACATCAAGCTGTAGATGATTATCAATCAATGAACTTCGAGTTTCCGGATGAGAGCATCATGATAGTAACTGATTGTGAAGTACCCGGACCGGATGAAGGACCTGAACCAGGATCCCGATGGTCTATGCACTTTGACGGAGCCTCCAATGCTTTGGGTAACGGTATCGGCGCCATAATCATATCACCTCAAGGTACTCATACTCCACTCACTGCCCGGCTATGTTTCAATTGTACCAACAACATGGCGGAGTATGAGGCGTGCATCATGGGTCTTCAAGCGGCGATCGACCTAAGGATCAAGTTTCTAAGTGTCTTCGGAGATTCCGCTCTTGTGATCAACCAGATCAAAGGAGAGTGGGATACGAAACATCCAAACCTGATCCCTTACAGAGAATGTGTGTTGACCCTGATCCCCCACTTCACAGAGATCACCTTTGAACACTTTCCAAGAGAAGAGAATCAGTTAGCGGACGCGTTAGCTACAATGTCTTCAATGTTCAAGGTCAAATGGGATAATGAGGCTCCCCGAATCATCATCTGGAAACTGGACGAACCGGCATACTGTTGCGATCTCGAGACTGAATTGGTGACTGAGAAGCCTTGGTACCATGAAGTGAAGAGATACCTGGAAACTCAGGAATACCCTGAAGGTGCATCTATCAACGATAAGAAATTCCTGAGAAGGTTTGCAGCCAAGTTCTTCCTTAGCAACGACATCTTGTACAAGCGAAACCATGATTCAACTTTACTGCGTTGTGTGGATAAGACTGAAGCAGAAAGGATCATGGAAGAGCTACATGAAGGGACCTTTGGTACACATTCCAGTGGACACACTATGGCTAAGAAAATCCTACGGGCAGGATACTACTGGTCCACAATGGAAGCTGACTGTTACCAACATTCCAGGACATGCCACAAGTGCCAGATTTATGCAGACAAGGTGCATATCCCTCCAGTTCCCCTGAATGTTCTGACTGCGCCGTGGCCGTTTGCAATGTGGGGCATAGACATGATCGGTGAGATAAAACCTACGGCATCTAATGGACATCGCTTCATCCTAGTGGCGATTGATTATTTTACGAAGTGGGTTGAGGCAGCATCCTATGCTACGGTAACCAAGACTGTTGTGGCACGGTTCATTCGGCACAACCTGATCTGTCGGTACGGCGTCCCTGAGCGAATTATTACAGACAACGGTACCAATCTAAATAACAAGATGATCGCTGAGCTCTGCGAACAGTTCAAGATACAGCACCACAATTCTTCCCCTTACAGACCGAAGATGAATGGGGCTGTAGAAGCAGCAAATAAGAATATCAAGAAAATCGTGCAGAAGATGACAGTGACTTATAAAGATTGGCACGAGACGTTACCGTTCGCTCTACATGGGTACTGTACCTCAGCTAGGACGTCAACCGGGGCAACTCCTTTCTCTCTGGTTTATGGTATGGAGGCAGTCTTGCCGATCGAAGTGCAAATACCCTCTCTCCGGATAATGAAGGATGCAAATCTGAACGAAGATGATTGGATCCAGACACGACTTGATCAACTCAACCTCATTGATGAAAAGAGACTTGCTGCTATCTGTCATGGTCAGACGTATCAGAAACGGATGATTAGGGCATTTAACAAAAAGGTCAGACCACAGGAATATCGAGTTGGGGATCTGGTAATCAAGAGAATCATCCTTCCTCAGAGTGATCCAAGGGGCAAATGGACCCCTACGTACGAAGGGCCATTTATGGTTAAACATGTGTTCTCAGGAGGAGCAATGATATTAACCAATATGGATGGTGACGACCTTCCTCACCCCGCCAATGCAGACATAGTAAAAAGATACTACGCATAAAAAAGACCCGCTAGGCTGACATGTCTAGGCAAAAATTAGGGCTTCCCGTCGAACCAAAAGGGTTCGGGCAAAATGAAGGGATGAAAATGAAAAAATCTGTACACCCGGCAAGTCGAAAACCTGAAAAGGCGGCTTGGGCAAAAATGGGTATCCCGGTGGACTGAAAACCCGAAAGGGCAGCCCAGGCAAAAATTAGGGATAAAGCGTAATACTATGTCTCATTGATCACTTTGCATCCAGAATCCGGTATCTACATCAAGTTCAGACGGCATCGATCAGTCAGCTTCACCTTCAACCAAGGTCATCAAGTGATGAGACGCTCGAAGTTATAAAGGCAATAGCAGAGTTGAAACCCAGTGGGATCATTCACTTCACACAGCTGTTTTATTTTCTTTTGTACAAAATTTGTATAAACTCTCTTGTTCAGCGGCGTTCCTCTTACTAGGACGTCAGCCTCTTGTACACAAAATGCCTATTCACAGGCCATTCAAAATCAATACAAATATATTTTCAGTTAAACGTGCCAGTGTTTTTTCTTTTTCTGTTTTGTTTTGCGAAGAACGTCCAAGGTTCAATTTGTGATATATGCATTGACAATAATTTACTAACTCATAAATATTTGCATACGAAACAAAGGAATCGATTGCAGGTGACACTAGAAACAGGGGCAATAAAAGATTTGTCTAAACAATCCAATTGTTCTATCCTCCAAGGTACCAAGGTAGGTTCAGCTAAAGAACATAACCAGATACCTTAATTCCCCAGAGAGTGGTTCAGCAAAACAGCGCATTCTTCTCCAAGCAAAATTATCAAATCTCAAGGAAGTTGGGTATCCTCCAGCAGATATCAACATTCCCCAGCAGCAATACATATATTCTTAACAAGCATCCCCGGCAGTCTTGGTCTAAAGATTGTTCCCCGGCGGTATCTCAATATTCAAAGGAATCACTTCCCCAGCATATCAAAACTTCCCCAGAAAAGTCCAATCCGGTTTCCCCAGGAAATTTGAGGAATTTATACCCCCAAGCAGCAAGCTTATCCCCAGTAGATTCTGGAAGCTTATCCTCGCAAAGCACGAACGCGTCGCCCGGCTTTATTCAAAGAGTTATTTCCTTAACAGGATATAACTGGGTTATCCTCAGCCAAAAGCCACGGAAAGAGCGTCGTCGACAAAGTCTCCTTATCCCCAGCGAAGTCTATCAACACTTCCAGCACAACAAGGGTATCCCCAGCAAAATAGTCAGCAAGGCATCCCTCTTCCCACAGAGTATTGCTTCCCAGCATGGTCGCTAGAGTATCTTTTTCTCCCCGCAGAATCTTCCATTTGCCAAGTTTATTCCGCAACGGAGTCATCTTCTCCTACCGGTATCCTTGCAACTATCATCCCCAGCGGAAGCAAAATCTATTCTTCAACATCAGCCCAGGATATGACTTCCCGGCACCCGTCAAGGATTTACTTTCCTAGACAAAAACATACATTCATAAAATATCACATACATCATTATAGCATGCATAGACGCATTATATCATACAAATCTCATTTATGTTGAGAACATCATTGCTTGATCCATATCATGCATTGCATATGACTGACATTTACCTTTCAGGAAAGATGCAGTTGAAATTCTCAATCATATTTCAAGACCTAGACCGGTTCAGTTAATCGACTCCAAAGATTTCTTATCCAGTCCCAGGCCTTCTCTAGTCCAGCTAAATCGACTCCCAACAGATTTTCCTGATGAAGACTCAGTAGAAGTTATCCCAGATGTTTCCCTCTCCGACGGTGAGTGAGGTGATAGTATCCTATGGTTCCCTCTCCGACGGTGAGTGAGGTGGTAAGTCCTTTTCTGATGTTTCCCTCTCCGACGGTGAGTGAGGTGATAGTCTCCTATGGTTCCCTCTCCGACGGTGAGTGAGGTGGTAAGTCCTTTTCAGATGTTTCCCTCTCCGACGGTGAGTGTGATGTGATAGTCTCCTATGGTTCCCTCTCCGACGGTGAGTGAGGTGGTAAGTCCTTTTCAGATGTTTCCCTCTCCGACGGTGAGTGTGAGGTGATAGTCTCCTATGGTTCCCTCTCCGACGGTGAGTGAGGTGGTAAGTCCTTTTCAGATGTTTCCCTCTCCGACGGTGAGTGTGAGGTGATAGTCTCCTATGGTTCCCTCTCCGACGGTGAGTGAGGTGGTAAGTCCTTTTCAGATGTTTCCCTCTCCGACGGTGAGTGTGAGGTGATAGTCTCCTATGGTTCCCTCTCCGACGGTGAGTGAGGTGGTAAGTCCTTTTCAGATGTTTCCCTCTCCGACGGTGAGTGAGGTGATAGTCTCCTATAGTTCCCTCTCCGACGGTGAGTGAGGTGATAATTCCTTTCCAGATAGTTCCCTCTCCGACGGTGAGTGAGGTGATAATTCCTTTCCAGATAGTTCCCTCTCCGACGGTGAGTGAGGTGATAATTCCTTTCCAGATAGTTCCCTTTCCGACGGTGAGTGAGGTGATAATTCCTTTCCAGATAGTTCCCTCTCCGACGGTGAGTGAGGTGATAATTCCTTTCAGATTATAATTTCCTATAGTTTCCTCTCCGACGGTGAGTGAGGTGATTCCCTTTCAGATTATAATGACCTATGGTTCTCTTCCCGATCCTGCGAAGATGGTAATTCCCGCTAAAATTTATCTCAACGAGCGTTGTTGAAGTTAAAGTCGCCCAAGGTTCTCTTACCGTTCATGCTAAGGTAGTAACCATCCCTGGTTCATTCATCATCTTGTGAAGCTCCGGACCCAGCTCCTGTAACCAGTCAGGACACATCTATACCAAGCATCTGAAAATCAGCTCCTGCAACGTGTCAGGTACTTATTTTTCTTTCGCAGGTATGCAGGTTCTCGCTAAGGAATCTCTTATGCGATCAACATCCAGATGGCATCTATAAGCCCATCATCCTATTCATCAACCTCTAAATGGCATCTGTAAGCCCATTCCCATCATCACTGCTACTATGTGAGCGCAAATTTCTGGGCACTCTAGTGTTCAATCATCTTCTACCCTCGGATTACGAAAGGCACGTCAGCCAATATGCATCCTCAGGTCTAAGAAGATTGAACAGGGGCAACTGTTGTACCCCAAAATTTGCCCTCCCATATTCTTCAAGAAATTGCCAAGTCAAGCTGCAAATCTCCCCAAGGGTTGCACAATGCAAAGGTCTCCCATACAGTCAAAACTAGGGTTTGTGTTCTGATCAAGAAAATGAAGTTTTCAAAGGTCCAATCAAGTCTCATATGCCTACAAATATGGTCAAGCATCCTCATATCAAGTTTCAAGGCATTCAGCACAAAATTGCACAGTCAAAAAACCTAATTGCACTACAGTCAACTGTAGGGGCAAAATGGTCATTTGGCAGTCAAAAGTTCAAATTTTTGGTCAACATATCATTTTGAAGCCACAAACATCATTTGATCAATGCTTGATCATGATTCTCAAAATTTGGCTCAGAAATCATCAAGATGCAAAAGTTTCCTTATTTGGACAGCTGAAAAAGTCAACTGAAATTGACCAGGGCATAACTTTCACATGGATTATCATAAAAATTCCATCCAAATCTCATTTTGAATAGAAAGACATTTCCTACAACTCATCTTCATACTTCAAGTCCAAGAAATGCTCTCACAAAAAGTTATCAATTTCAACATTATAGGTCATTTTCAAAAGTCAACAAAAAGGGACTTTAAGTCAAAGGCCATAACTTGAGATTGGTAAATCAAAATGACATGGGACAAAAGGAATTGGTTAAAGGACTCAAAGACCTTTCCAAAATGTCCAAGAACATGAGAAAAGCTTAAACATTGAGCAAGTTATGCCTTGTGGAAGTTGGGAAATTTTTGGATATTTTGAAAAGTCAACATTGATTCAAATGACCTAAATTTGCTAATGGGCCCATTTTTCTTCCATGATTCATCATCCATGACATATGCACGACCACTTGGCCCAAAGGGAAGTATTTTCTCATTTTTTATTTATTTATTTGAATTTTTATTTATATTAATTCATTTAAATCATTTAAATATGTGAAAAATATTTAACTTAACCTAACAAATCTTTTTATACATGTTTTAGCCTCAAGATTTCGTGCATAAGTCAATATGGAAAGAATTGGAGCAATTGGATATGATTTGGACCAAAAACACATGGAAAAGATATGGAAATAATGGTGGAAAAAATCAAATCTTCAATTCATGAATACAAGAGATTCTAGTCAAATTTGTTAAACCTAATGGACTCAGTACATAAGCTAGAACGAAACCCTAATCAGAAGAGGGACTAAGCTGCGCAAAAGAACAAAAAGAAAACTTGAAATTTTTCTCCACAAAGTCAATTCTGAAATCCTCTTTACAGGTCGATTCAAAGCATAATTCTTGTTCCATTAGCTTGCCAAGGTTGCCCAGAAGCAATTACAATCACAAACATCCATCCAAACTCCAAGAATTGGTAACATGAACGCAAGCTGTATCAAGAAAATTTCATAATCGTGCATCATGATTTACGCATCTTTTGTAACTTTTATTCATTGATTCATGATTATTGACTTGTTCTGATGCTAATCATATAACTTAATTGAGTTTTTACGCTGTATACATGATTTCACCATTGCCAAGTTCTAGGGTTTTGCAAGCTTCAGATTGGGGCTTTTCACCCAAGGAAAAATTGAGACTCAAGACTACCACCATTAGACTCAGCGCATGGAGACGAAGGAGGATCAACTATCGCGCCTAATTTATGGACCCTCTAAGACCTATTCGCTATTTTCCCATAAGCCACCTAAAACAACGCGTGCAAAACCGTTGCTTATAATATTCATGTTTCAGGAAAACAAAACTGTGCGAAGAAGATGACCTCGTGTCATATGGTGATAGGTCCGTTTGAATTTCGCGCGCAGTGTCCACTAACTCCTTCGCTTGCTTTTATATTATTTGTTTGTTATTAATAGGTCAAACGCGTAAACTGGCACGGTTGGTGGGCATAAGGATTGGCAAGGTATGTGACCTGGGTTCGAGCCCCAGGTCTACGTTAATTTCCATATTATTTTGCAAAACGTATTCCTATGCAGTTTCAAAGGTGGAGCGCACCATACATCCTCCAGATCAGAGCGTCCACGTACCCAGCTTCAACAATCACAAGGCTGAGAATTGAGGAACATAGTGGATCCCAGTCAACGCGCAGCACGCTACTCAAAAAGTCCACAAGGCCATGCTCAAGTGGGCCAGATTACTGAATCCATACCTCCCAATTTGGGACTACCACCCCCTGGTTTGCAATTTTCCTTATATTTTATTTTTTTCAATTATTATTTTATTCTCTTTATTGTTTTGATTTAATTAATTGTTTCTACAAACTACAAAATACAAAATATCATAAAAAAGTCAGAAAAGATAAAAAATATAATAAATATTTTTATTTTAATGTTTTCTTGTAAATAAATACATGTAAATTATTTAGTTTAAAATTAGGTTGCAATTTTAATTCTTTTCATAATAAAAAAATCTAAAAAATGTAGAAATAGGTTTAATTAATGTTTTTATTCCTTTTAATTTTTCTTTTTATAATAATATTTATTTATTTTATTTATTTTCATAATCAAAATTGTATATAAAAATTAGATTTAATTTAGGTTTAATTCTAACGTTTTCTTAATAAATTAAAATAAAATAGAATTAGGGTTAGTAGTTAATTTTAATTAATTCTTTCTTTTTTCTATTAAATCTTAAAATACATAAAAATACCAAAAAACAAAAACAATTTCTTTTCTTAATTAAATAATTCATGTAATTTAATATTTTGCAAAAGGGTCCAACGCCCTCGTTTCGTTCTTAATTTCTTATTTATTCGCACATTTATTCTATTTTGCTTAAATAATTATGTACCTCTCCCGAAGCCATGTAAATTACTTTCCGCACTTTTAATTCTTTTACTTTATTTATTTTCCGTCAAATCGGGTCCTGGTTAATTTTGGCGATGTGGACCCGCGCCGTTTGTAATAGCTTTAGATTTACTTTTCCTCGCAACTTTTAACTATTAAACAAAGCATGCGAGAATGAATGGCCTTAAATAAAAACAAGCGTAGAACACCAATGACATGACAAGATAAATGCAAATGAAAACGACACACGAATCGCACACACCACCCCTAGGGTACGCCTCACTGTTGCCTTGCCTCGAAAGGTGATCGTCGAGTAGAGGATGTCTTAGTAAGTCCTCATGATCCGGGAACCTGGCATGAGGGTAGCTTCTAAGGTGTCTTCCCATTGCTCTGGTGATCACCATGTCCCGAACCTTCGAATTGACCCGAACACCTCCAACGGTGGTGCTACCTACCTCTCAATGGTGGGATGGCACTACTTTAAAGGACATTTACACAGACGAATTCCTTAGGGTAGGTAGGTTCTCGTAGATACTTGCTCTAATTTCAAAACAAATCAAAAAATACTTTTCACACCGACACCTTTTCAAAAAGCTTTCGAAAGCAATTTTTCAAACACTCTTGAGGACCGATACAAGAGTCGAACTGAAATTTTCAAAGAAACTTTTTAAACCCACAATTGAAAAGCAAACAAACCATTTTTGAAAACACAAATGAGCAAGTATCTAAGAGCCCATGGATAACCATGGATAGAAAGGGTGCTAACACCTTCCCTTTCTATAACCTACCTCCCGAACCGAGAGCAATCTCTTTAAGGAATTTTTCTGTGCTTTTGTCCTTTCCATTTGGAGAAAATAAAAGACGGTGGCGACTCTTGCTTCCGCGACATTTCGTGAACCAGCGTTAAACAGTCAGTTCCAGATCCACCGATCACAGTCGGCGAGCTGCCTATGCCAAAACGTAACAAGTTTTCTCGAGCAAAGAATATCTTGTTTCATAGTCGGTAAACTTTTTTATAAGGTAGTATATTGCATGCTCTTTTTGACCAGACTCGTCATGTTTCCCCAACACACACCCCCGTTGAATTCTCTAACACGGTTAAGTACATGATCATAGGTCTTCCTTCAACTGGTGGCATCATAATTGGAGGTTCTTGAAGATATTATTTGATCTTGTCAAAAGCTATTTGACAGTCGTCATTCCATTTCACTACCTAATCTTTCTTCAGCAACTTGAAGAGTGGCTCACAAGTAGCAGTCAAGTGAGAAATGAATCGGGTAATGTAGTTGAGTCGTCCTAAGAAACCTCTAACCTCCTTCTTAGTACGAGGATCTAGCATTTCTTGGATCGCTTGGACTTTGGCAGGATCAACCTCAATACCTTTTCCACTAACAACGAAGCCTCAATACCTTTTCCACTAACAACGAAGCCTGGAAGCTTTCCAGATCTTACCCCAAAGATGCATTTGCTTGGATTCAGCCTCAGCTTGTATTTCTTCAGCTTGTCAAACAGTTTCTGCAAATGAACAAGGTGCTCTTCCTCTATTTGTGATCTCACTATCATGTCATCCACATAAAATTCTATTTGATGATGGATCATGTCATGAAATAAAGCCACCATAGCCCGTTGATAAGTTGTGCCTACATTCTTCAGCCCAAATGGCATGACCTTATAAAGGAAGGTGCCCCACTGTGTGACAAAAGTGGTCTTCTCCATGTCTTCAGGCGCCATTTTGATTCGGTTGTACCCAGAGAAGCCATCCATGACGGCGAACATCTTGTGTTGAGCATTGTTGTCAACCAAGACATCAATATACGGTAGTGGGAAATCATCTTTGGGGCTTGCCCTATTCAGATCCCTATAGTCTACACACATACGGGCCTTATCGTCTTTCTTTGGCACTGGAACAACATTTGCAACCCATTGGGGATATGACGTCACTGCCAAGAAACCTGCATCGAATTGTTTCATTACCTCAGCCTTGATATTTTCATACATATCAGGATGCATGCAATGAACCTTTTATTTGATCGGAGAAAAACCCTCTTTCATTGGTAGACGATGAACCACGATATCAGTATCGATCCCTGGCATGTCTTTATATGACCAAGCGAATACCTCAACATAGTCGTGCAACATCTGAACCAATCTGCTCTTGACAATGTCTTCCAGGTTGGCACCAATCTTGACTTTTTTCTTATCTGCCTCAGTACCCAAGTTTATCACTCTGACCGGTTCTTCGTGCAGTTGGATAGCCTTTTCCTCTTGTATCAGGAGTATGGCGAGTTCTCCATGTATATCACAATCTTCTTTACCTTCGTCTTTGACTTGATAGATTGGATTTTCGAAATTATAAAAGGCAATAGTATAATTGTTGTCAATGAGATCCATAGTGGATGTGGATCTGCAAATGTGTGTGTGTGCATATAAGGTCCCATGGCTATTTTCAAAATTCAGTAAAGTAAAAAAAAATACAAGGAGCGCAAAATTTAAATGCAAAATCATCCAAATTCTTTAAATGAGCATATGATATATGAAATGACAAACCCTTAACAAATGGACCATTATGCTCCGGGGAAGGCACAAGGTTGAAAGTCATTATTTTTAAAAGAGATTACATACAAATTTCTTAAAGCAATAAAAACAGGAAATAGCAATTACTCATGGCTGAAGGAGATTGAGATGAAGTCTTTGGCCTTCCAGTTGTTAAATCCACCATCAGTAGTTGGGAATATCCAGCCGTCCAAGTCACCATCACTATCAGTGTCTTCCAAAGCACTTACTTCATTGTTGCTAATACGGAGAGGTGGTCCCCCCAACAGGAGAACGTCGAACCTCTTTCTGAGCCTTTAAAGTAAAACCCAGCCCAAATTTGTCAATTTTGTAGGGGATATTAGGAAGTTGTCCCAAGATAGTGAAACCCCCATCTTCTACAACAACCCGAGAATCCTTCAGGGAGGTCATTCTTGGTGTGTTATTGGCAATCTTAGTAGTAGCAGGAGTAGATTTAGCAACAACGATCATTGAGGGAATTACCTTGAATGTCTGACAAGGAGTTTCAATGAATTCACCATCTATTTCAACATATTTGAAAGAATTCAAATGAATGACCATATATTCTTCCTTTCCACAGACCCTGACAATATTCCCTTTTACTGGGTACTTCGGCTTTTGATGCAATGTAGAGGTAACCGCACCTTCCCCGTGAATCCATGGGAGTTCAAGTAAGCATGAATAGGTCGGGCGGATATCCATTACATAGAATCTAGATTTGAAAAGTTGAGATCCCACCTTGACCAAAAGATCAACCTCTCTGTGGACCATTCTTTTCAAACTATCGAAGGCTCTTACCACAATATCGTTGGGTTTCATCACCAGTCCTTCACATTCTAGTCTACCTAAAGCACCTTTGGGAAAAACATTTAGGGAGGACCCATTATCTACTAACACATGGCCATAGTGGTGCCTTTGCATTCTATAGATATGTGCATAGCCTTGTTATGATTCTTCCCCACCGGAGTTAAATCCGCATCAGAAAACTTCAAGCCATTATCAGCAGTTAGGCTTGCTACACAATTCTCAAATTGATCAGCAATGGTCTCTTGTGGTACATGGGCTTTCTTCAGAAATTTCAACAGAGCTTGGGCATGTGCTTTGGAGCATAACAACAAAGACAACATGGATATCTTTGAGGGTGTCTACCCCAGTTGCTCAACTATTTTGTAGTCACTTTTTTGGATAATCTTAAGAATTTCCTTCATCTCTTATCTAGATGGGTCTTTAATTGTAACATCTCTGGATGGCTCCTCCATCTGGGCAGGCTCAAATACTTTCTCTTTACCTCGGCCATCAGCAGTTGGCCCAGCAGCAGGAATATGAACAAGTGTTATAGTAGTTGTTGGAGGAGAGATCTCCAGAGAGAAGATCCTTCCTGTCCTAATGACCTTACTAGTTCCGACAATATTTGTAATTTCAGAGTCTTCATTTTCAATAATCCACGGCTCTTGCTTGACACCATGATAATAAAATTTTGCCCCATAGTTCCAAGGCATGACTTTGTCAGAGGAGTAAGGGACTGGCCCCGGCGTAGTGATAATTAGGGGAGCCACCCTTGGCTCAACAGGAATCCTTATAGGGCCTTTAGAGGTGATCCTAATATGAGTGTTTGAAATGGTGATTATGGAAACATCTTCAAGTCTCAGCTCTTGGAAACTACTTTCAGGAAAACTCTTCACAGACGGAGTTTTCTCGAACAGAATTTCATGGCTATCAATCAAGTGTTGGATACCTTTCTTCAGCCACATACAACCATTAGTTTGACAAGCACAATGGTAACAATTTTCAAGGCATCCCAGAAATAAACTGGCTCTTAACAGATTCTTCTTAACGGTCATTAAGGGAGTAGTCAAATCACTGATGGAGGAGACATAGGAAACATCTTCAACAACATTAATACTTTTACCATGACTGGGCATGATGCGGTAATCAAATTTTTGGTCTGTGGAGGGTCAAACTCAATCACCTTGTTGTCAATCAAATCTTGGATTTTTCTTTTTAGGGCCCAATAATCATTGGTTTTGTGCCTAGGGCTATTGGAATGGTATGCACACCTTGCATTTGGGTTATACTTCAAAGATGATGTGTTGGGATTTTGAGGAGGATCCCGTAGTGTTACCAAATATGCCTTCAACAGATGCTATAAATCTTGATACAATGACATGTTGATCCTAGTGAACTGCCTTCTCGAAGCATCTGTACTTTATTGATTGTTTTGTCGTTGTGGTCGTTAAACTGGGGTTGGGTTAGAAATTAATACCGCACTTACTTACTGATGATGATCATTCTTGATACGGCTCCTTTGTCCATAAACATCATTAGTTTCCTTCTTACCAGCAAATGGTTTCTTTACAGCATTAAAGGTTAATGCCATTGGGACCTTCCCACTTTTGATTCCACTTTCAACATGTTCACCAGTCAAAATCAACTCAGTAAACCCTGACGAAGAACTCCCAATCATCAAATTGAAGAATGGACCAGTCAAGGTGCCCATGAACATGTCCATTAATTCCCTGTCAGTCAAAGGGGGTTGTACCCTTCCATCCAGGTCCCTCCATTTTTTAGCATACTCCTTAAAGCCTTCGTTCGAGCCCATAGTCATATTTTGTAATTGCACGCGAGCTGGTGCAAGATCAGCATTGTATTGGTATTGTCTGTAAAAGGCAGCAGCCTGATCCTCCCATGTTTGGATATTAGTCCCCTCTAGTTGATAGAACCATTCCAAATGTGTTCCAGATAAGCTCTCTTGGAAGAAATGAACCCATAACTTCCTACGGCGGTGTGTGGTTGAATCTTGCGGACATATGACCTTAAGTGGAGTTTTGGATAAGAGACTCCATCATACTTGGCAAAGATAGGGACCTTGAATTTATGGGTAATTACCACCCTAGGGACCAGACCTAAGTCTCCAAAGTCCAAACCAGGAACTATTTGGATCTCTACAGCCTTAAGTCGATCTTCCAGTTGTTTATATTTGTCCTCCGCTAGTGGGTACTGCTCATTGGAGTAGTCTTCATCCTCAGAGATCTGGTTATTTCCACCCCTATCCCTGGTGCTTCTAACATCCTCATCTTGATTGTCTTCCTCCTCAGAAGAAGTCTCTTCTATTTGAGCCAGTCGGGTGGGGCCCTTGAACCTTCTTCCCATGTTGAGAATTACAGCCTGTTTCTTGGTCTTCTTTTTGGTGGCAAGGAGTGCCATCATTTCTGGCTGTCCTTTAGCTAAGTTGAGGAGTGTCTCTTGGAACTGTGTGTGTTGAGTTTGCAGATCTTTGACGGTTTGCTCTATAGCCATCTTATACTGAAATAAAAAGTAAAAAGATGAGGAAACCTGTATCGGAAAACCTACTTATGATATGATGCATGCTATGTGGATCAATGTTTTCAAGGACCTCAAGAGATTAAATTTGCTAGCCAAAAAGCAAACATAAATAACAATTGTATTAATAAGTTCAAAAGTTACAATTGCCCCTTGGGCTTATAATAGGAAACCAAAAAGGTCTCAAAGAGACAACAAAATGAACTCCTAAAATAAAATACTCAAGTCTCCCACGGGAGTTTCCTCTTTATGTCGAGGTAAGCATTCAGGATTTGCTCCTCGTGAAGTTGCGTGGTAAGCTCTAACACTTTCTTCTCGCTTACGTAGAATTGAGATTCAAAGGTGTCTCATTCCCGCTTGAGTTGAAACCAAGATCTTTGCAATTCTTCAAGGTCGGTAGGCATGCCAGGATGGAGAATGGTAAAAGGAATATCCCCCTCAGCAACAGGCTTCATAACTATTGGTAGGATAGTTGGATATGGCATCATGAGACTTTGAGCACGAGCTCATACCCATTTGAGATAAGGCCTAAGAGGGATGGAATTCTTATGCCCCAAAGTTTTGCTATCAACCTTGCTTACCATGCCCCAAGCATGTATAAACCTTCAATGATAACCTTAAACATCATTTTCATAGTCGAATATAATACCTTAAATGAGTGCGTCGTAGGGACCATCTCTTCGAGCATATCCAAATTGTCGTAAAGCTATAGAAGGGTTGTAAGTAATACGTCCCCTAATGCCCAAAAGTGGAACATTAGGGAACTCTCCACAACGGTCAATGATAGTAATATCCTCTTGAGATCGAGAGCACCAATGGATATATGTATGAGAAAGCGACATTATTCTTTGTGACCACCTCAAACCTTGCTCATTCTTCAATACTGATCGGGGAAGGTGCAAAATAAACCACCTAGACAGCAAAGGCAATCAACACATCAGAGTCCCTCTCTTCCTCATAGTGCGAGTATGAAGAGAGTTCAAAACGTCTCCAAGCAATGTAGGTACAGGGTTACGAGTAAGGAAAATTTTGACAACATTCACATCTATGAGTTGGTCAGGGTTAGGGAACAGTACCAACCCATAGATTAGAAGAACCAAGACTTCTTCAAAATCTTGCAAATCCATAGCCTCCCAAAACAGTCAAGCCTTCTCTGTCAGGAATTTAGCCAAAAAGCCTTTGACCCCACTTCTCGTCTCCCAATTGGCTATAATGTTAGAACTCTTCAAACGTAAGGCCTTGGCAATAACTTCAGGTCTTGGAGTTTCCTCTAAATGGGTGAAGGTTGTTTAATCAAGAACATGTACTCCTAGTATTTGAGAGAATTCTTCCATTGTGGGCACCAATTGATAATCGGGAAAGGTAAAATAATGATGTACAAGGTTAAAGAACTGAAAGAACACCCTCATCATATCTTCTTCAAAGCTTGAGGTAACCAGATTGAGAAGTCGGTCATATCTTTTGGTGAATTGAGAATTTTCAGGAACCCTTGATGCTAACTCTTTGAGTTGAGGAGGCACCCTTACGAAGTTAATTTGTATGGTATTTCTGCGAGCGGAAGTCATATCCTGTAAAATAGAACAAAGATAAGTCCCTAGGTCTTTGAAATGGTTAGTGAAAATGCTATGTCGGGATGCTATGATGTTATGAACAAATAATCACATACAAACAAATCACACAAGTTCTTATGTTTAGGCTTGCATGGGGTTTATAGGTAAGTACCCTCTTGAAGTTTAGTTGGTTCAACATGTCCTATAAGAAGTAACCGGGTTCTAAGAGTCTCAATATCCCTGATCTTTCTTCATCGGGCATTGTTTTAGCTCAAGCATCCAAACTGCGGCCAAAATATCCCAAAAGTCTGATCTCAATGAGTGTAGTATCGAGTATCAACCAACTTTAGCCTTGCACCAAAGCCAGCTATCTCACTACTTTCTAATGGCCAAGTTGTTTGACTAAGGTTCTACAGTCAGTTAGTGCTTTATGACACCACACAGAGGCCCCGTATTCTCCTTGACTGGACTCAAGGGACACCGGTACCAACAAATGTGTCACACTAATATAGTCATCGCTTCAACCATGTCGGTATTACATCGCATAGTTCCCACGATCTATTTCTACTTACCTAATATGCCCTAGATCCGGGTATAGGATCTACACAAGAAATAAACCCAAGCATAACCCACAAATGTAAAGAAAACAAGGAAAACAAGTAAAGCTTAATAAAGGTGATCTAGCTCTTAAGGTAACCCCACTTTTAGTTTATAGTCCCCAGCAGAGTCGCCAATTCTGTAATACGGTGGGAGAACTGAATTGGTGTTTTGCATTTGATTGCAAATATTGCGGATAGCAAGAGTCACCACCGACTTTTTTTTTATCCAATAAAGGAAAGGGTGAAAAGAACAGGAAAGAACTTTTGAGAATTTTTCTTGAGTTTGGAGGGTAGGTTATGATAAGGGAAGGTGTTAGCACCCTTTTCATTTGTAGTTATCTACGGGCTTTTAATTTCTTGATCCCTTTGAAATGCTTTGTGTTTGTGTATGTTTGAAGGTATTTTGAAAATGGTAATTTTTTAATAATTCTCGTGTCGTTGAGAATGTATACAAAATGTTTGTTTTGGAAATATTTTGAAAATGCCTTAGTGCGGAAATTCTGCAATGATTCTTGTATTGTTGAGAATGTATACAAAATGTTTTATTTTGAAAATATTTGTCAAAAGGGAGTATTTGGAAAGATGTTTATTTTTGAAAATTGTTTTGAAAGTCTGAGGTGTGAAAATGGTTTTAGTTTGTGAGAAAGCAATTACGAGCAATCTACCTACTCAAAAAAGTCTTTGTTCATTTCCTCCTCCTTTAGATAGTTCTTGGTTACCATTGGTTGGTAAAGAGCAATATCATTGGATATGAGGGCAACTTGTAAGATGTCTTAGCAATTGTCGTAAGGGACTAAGATCTTTTACCGAAGGCAACTTTTGAAGGGTCATCGAGGGACTACGATCTTTTAATAAGGGTCTTTGCTAAAACATCCCACGCTCGAGGGACATGACTGTTTTTATCCGAGGAAACAAGTGTCGGTTACCCTAGAGGTGCATGTGTGCAAAGTGTTTGATTTCAAGTATTTTATCTTTGGATTAGGGTTTTGCTAAGCTTGATTTTAAGTCTTGTCATGCAAGCCCTAATTACTAACAATAATAAGGAAAGTGATAAATTATGGAATTTAAATGTCATACCCTATTACAACACTTTGGAAATGGGGGGTACAAGTTTGTGAATAGGGGGAAGCAATAAAGCCCTAATTATCTATTACAAACCATATACATGAATAATGATAAAATGCACAAAATGTAAGAGCAGGAAAGAATTTATTTTTAGGGTTTTTTGATAGAGAAAAAGGTTTGAGAGTTAACCTAATTTAAACTAATTAATTAATTACAAGAAAAGTTAATTAATTTTAACAAAAACCTAAAATCTAAGTTAATTGGAATTAATAAGAAAAACAAAACCTAAGTCTAACAATTTTGTTTATAAAATAAATTAAGTATTAATGTTAATATTAATTTGTAAAAAGAAATAATAAAATTTAATTTAATAAAATAAAATATTTACATTAAAATATTTTTAATTTAATTATTTAAGAAAATATATTTTTTATATTTTTGATTAAATAAAATAAATAAATAAATAAATAAATAAAGAGATAAAGAAAATATAAAGAATTGTGAAAAATATTGGGCTTGTGGGTTAAAAAGTGAAATAGGGTTTGAAAAGAAAAATGGGGCGCTGGGCCCAAATGTATTTTTTGGTTTAAATCAGAAACAAAATAAAAAATGAAAATGGGCTTCTGTTTTAGTAAAATAGGGGGTGTTGGGAAGAAATTCAGTCAAAGGCCCAGAAACAAAGTCCAATGCTTGTTGATCCAGTGTGATTGATTTGAGAGGGTGCACCATGGGCTTTCCATTATGGAGCATTGGATTTGAATTGCTGAACGTCCAATGGTGTTGATGTGAGGCTCAGGATAGGCGCCTTGTATATGATTGCATTGAATCTAAAACAAATAAATGTGAAACAAATAAAAGGGTACCACTGGGTCTCAAACCCAGGTCCCTATTGATCAATGCCTTACGCACGCTTCCTCTGTCACTGGGGTGGCTATTTCATCCGTTAATAATACAAGTTGCAATAAATTTAAAATAAACTAGCTCCTGATGGCACTTTATCCCTAACCTCGCTCCAGAAGTCATTGTCAACATTTTTGAAATTTCAAGCTTGCTCATTTCTCAACCATTTTCAAAAATGTAAACATGAAAGTTGTTCCATTTTTCACCACGAATTCAACCATATAAATAACTAAATCTATAAATCAAATATGGACATGAATTTTGTTTGGTACCAAATAAAACCTAATTTTTTCAGAAAGCTCAACTTCAAAATTCACATCACTCAGGCAACATAAATGAAAACTAAAGGCATGGTTAGCTTCAGGGCAATGATGCCTACATTTTTCATTCACAAAGTAACCATTAATGATGCTTGTAGAGAGAGTTCAAAGTTGAGAAAACTTACCTCAAAACTGGAAATCATGTATGGAGTTTGAGCACCCTTGGAAGTGTGGTGATGATCTGGATAACTTCACTGGACTCCTAGGAAACTAATGCAACTCTTACTTTATGCTGAAAGTGCCTGAATCGTACTGGAGAAGTCAAGTTGCAGGTCTGAATATTTGGAAACGGAGGATGGTGCAAATGAAGTTACAGTTGTGTAGCAAGGGTGGGGATGAGTTGTATATTATGTATGGAAGCTTTGTGATTGACTTAGAGTGAAAACGCACAAGGGAATTAGGAGTTTGGTGTTCAAAGTCAGAAATGACAAGTTATGGAGTTTTTTGTGCAAATTTTGGTTTGATGGAGTATGAGAGAGTTTCAAGACTTATCAAATCGTGTGTTATCTTGCAGGTAGCTTCTTTATTTATAGGCAAGAGGTTTGGAAGCTTGAGGTAGTCAGAAATCAAGAATCACATGTTATGGTTATGTGACTTGATTTTGAAGCAATCTTGAAACATCTTGTTCCAATGCATAGTACAAAGGCTCCTAGGGTGGTTAATAGGTTGTAGATGGTTTCTTCTTCACTTTATAATGGAGTGTAATCAAAAGGAACAAGTGCAAAGCTCAAGGAGTTGACATTGTGATTAAAGTTGGCTTTTCTAAAATGGAAGTATTACCTTTGTGCCAAAAATGGATTAATCACTTGGACAATGGCTCAAATGCTTGGATAATGGCTCAATAAGTTGTGTAAACAATTAATTATGGAGTGATTTTCAAGTTAGAAGCCTGCAAAGCAAGATTTATGCAACATGGCTTGAGATTTGATCAAGTGTTCTTCATGAAAATGGCCTATAATTCAAGAATGGATGTCCAACTTCTTCTCTTCGATTCTACTAGCTCAAGCTTGATCTCTTAAAGTTCTTGGACATTTTGGAAATCTTGAAGCATTGTCCACAACCTTCATGTTGACCATTTTGGCTAAATCATCTTGGAACTTGGTGAAAAATTTCCAAGAAGTTGGGACAAAAAATCTGCCTAACTTGATGAAAATTTCACTAAGTGTTTTTGATAAAAAAAAGTCATGACTTCATGGGCCTATATCTTCAAATCCAAGCATTTTTTGGACATAAACCCTAAGGGAAAAAGTTGTAGAATTCATCAATATCTACAATTTTCATGTTTAAAGTTTTCCTTGAATCATCTTGCATCTTGGTGAAAATTGTCATGAAGTAGTGAAATTATCAAGGTTAAAAACACTTAGAATTTTTCTAAGTATTGAAAACTTTGACTTTTTGTGGTCTTTCTTGACTTTCTTGATTCTTGATGATAAAGTTTGATATTTTTGAATATCTTTATGAATCTTGATCTTTGAAATTCAATGTTGACCAAAAAGTCAAAGTTTGACTTTTTGTGTATCAGTTGACTTTTCATCAGTTGATCAAATTTCAATTATCAATCCATTGATCTTGAGAAATGATTTGAGTCATAAAGTTAGGTCAAGATATTGTGTTTTATTCCTTAATATTATTCTTCAATCCATTAGGTCATGTACTAGGTCAAAAGTCAATGATCAGTCATTCTCAATCAAAACCCTAATTTTGACAATTTTGCCCCTTTGATGATTTGAGTGATTTTATTGAGGCATTGTGATCAAACCTTGATCAATTAATAAATATGACTTAAAAATGTTTATGTTGGCCAAAAATCATGAAGTTTGACTGTAGGTTGACCATAGTTGACTTTTTACCTAATATAGTTTATTTCCAGTCATATGAGCCATTGACTAAGAAAATTTATGGTACAAGACTTGAAACTTGGTATGAGCATTATTGGAGACATATAATGAACCATGAAAGTAATTTGAAGCATCAAAAGTCCAATTGTCCTTGAGAAAACCAAAACCCTAATTTGTGGGCTCAGTGCTTAGGAGGTGAGCTTGCCTGATCAACCCTTGAGAATCTTTGAGCATTTGAGAACTTTTGTGAGAAATACCTTGAAGAAAAGGGAGGGAAAATTTTGGGGTACAATACCAATAATTGAGATAATTTCTCCATTGTAGGTACCAACTGATAATCGGGAAAAGTGAAATAGTGATGTGCGGGGTCAAAGAACTGGAATAAGATACTCATCATGTCTTCGTCAAAACCTGAGCTAACCAGACTGATTAGTCGACAATGCCTTTTGATGAATGAAGAACTTTTAATAATCCTTGAGACTAACTCCTTAAGTTGAGGAGACACCCTTACAAATTTGATTCGGATAGTGTTTCTGCGAGCTGAGGCCATAGCCTACAAAACAGAACAAAGATAAATTCCCTAGTCCTTGAAATGGTTAGAAAATGATATGTTATGATGTTATGATGCTATGATGTTATGTTTGAATAATTTAATCATATACAAATAAAGCACACAAGGCCTTAGGTTTAATCTTACATGGAGTTGTAGGTAAGTACCCTCTTGAAGTTTTAGTTGACTGAACCTGTCCTAAAAGAAGTAATCGGGTTCTAGGAGCCTCAATATCACTGATATTTCTCCCAGGCATTGTTTCAGCACAAGCATCTGATGTGCAACTGAAATATCCCGAGAGTCTAATTTCAATGAGTGTAGCATCGAGTATCAACCAACTTTAGTCTGCACCAAAGCCGACTATCTCGCTACCTTCTAATGGCTAAGTTATGTCAACTAAGGTTCTACAGTAAGTTAGTTCTTTATGACACTATAGCAGTAGAAATGTTCAAGACTAAGCCATTGGATTGACTAGCCTTTATACAAATCAAAATAAAAATCGCCACCGCGCTTTATTGTTTCCAAAGGAATGGGAAAAGAGCGAATAACCCAAAAAGAAGGGGAAAGATTCAAGGTAAGGGGGTTGGTTATGCAAAGGGAAGGTATTAGCACCCTAAACATCTACGGTACTCCGCAAGAAACTCTTTGAAAAATCTGTATATTTTGGCTATAAAAAATGTGTTGTATATAAAATGGATGGTGGAGGTGAGAAAAGAAATATTTTTTTATGATTTTTGCACCCGCCACGGTTGCGAACCTTTAGTGCCTACGTACCACCTTTCATGCAATAGGGGGTCAGGGTACACGTAGTTCCTCTTTTGAAAATTTTAAACACAAGTGTGTTGGTTGATTTTAAGAGATAAGACATCATCGTCATTGTCCGTGTGGAAAACATACTTACTACCCGCAATCATGAGAAAGGAGAATTTGCATCATCTCAAAGTGGAGGATAATGGCTTGGATTTTAAAATCAACAATGCCTCACTCAACACCCAAGTGGAAAATATCTCACTTCACTACATATTGTAGAAGTATAGTCGTTTGCTTCACTACAAGGATTGACAAGAGTCTAACCTTTTGAGAAAAAGTTTTAAAGATAAAAACCAAAGTGCAAAATGGTTTGAAATGAGATTGATTGACTTTTAGTCTTCTCACAAAAAAGTGCCAAGGTATTATTAAATTGATTGAAGTTTATTTATGAAATTTTTATTTTTGAAAATGCATGGACATAAGTCCAAGTTTATTATGAAAGTGTTTCAAGTTTAGAAACAAAAAGAGTTTAAAAAAGGAGGGAGAAGGTTTTTGAAATTAAAGAAGATGGGAGGAGTAGAAGAAGCTATCCTAAAGCATAAGGTAAAAGCTAAGGATAAGGACTATCTAACCAATAAGAAGCCAAAGCTTGACATTAAGAGCCAAGATAAAATTCCCATTCTTTGGATTGAAACCAAGCAAGCAAAGATACTAGACCTCTTCAAGTGTATTAAGTCTTCACAAAAATTGGGCAGAGTAACGGCTTTATACGGGTGAATTCCATATTACAAACAGAGGATGTAATCACAAAAACCTGCACACACAAAAAAAACAAGCAACCCAATGTCTTGAGGTAAACCTCAAGAGCTTCAGACAAAATAACCAGATAAGATCACAAGGTATCCAAGATAGGCCAAGGTTTCTAATCCTAAGTCCAAGAAAAGTCCACTGCTCCACCATGCTAAGGATAGTAACCAAATAGTCCAAGTGTCATTAAGAGTTTTTTAGGGTTTGAGTTGATTATTAAGTATCTTAAGAAAAGAAAAGAAAAGCTCAAGTGCGCAAAGTAAAAATGACAAGAAAATAAATGCTCAAATGAGCAAAGATAAAAATGGCATGAAATGTAAAATGCTAAAAAAATAAATGTTGCATAAATCATAAAAGAATAAAAGCATAAAATAAAATAAGTCAATAATTAGTGGTTAGTTGGATGACCATCTTGAAACTTTCATTTGGAACTCATTAGAGGATTGGTAGAACCAAAGCCTCCACATAACAAGTTGCATTTGCTTTTTGTCAAGTATATCATCCATTTGGAATTCTCACAAGTACCATTTAATGATCAACGATGTTTAAGTGATCCGCGTTGACCAAAGGTGTTGTAGATCCATTAGAGGATTGGTAGAACCAAAGCCTCCACACAATGAATCTCAAGGTTATTGGATCAAAGAGATCAAATTAAAATACTTGGGCTTGCAATCATAAGTTTGGGCCACGAATGATCATTTATTCGAATCGGGACAAAATTTAGCGCTATGTTAAGCAATCGTAAGTGGACTTATATAGAAGTCGCACCTATTTTGAGGTCGGTCAATAGCAATCTATGCACCATTTGTTTTGAGACATGATATAGAGATTATGCTCTAACAACATTTAGTGCAATAAGAAGGGGATGAGATGAATAGGAATTAGGGTAAAAAGAAAAACCACATTTAAATTAACATTTAATGAAACAATTATTAAAATCATTCATCCATTTTTTGTGAAGTTAAACTCAACACCATGGATTCAATGATGTTAATAAAGACATGGCCAAAAAATCAACCCAAGACAGCCAGAAAATATTCACAAAATAATAATATAATTAATATGTTCATTAAAGGGTTTAAAAATGTTTTAAAAATGGAAAATAATGAAGAAAATGCTGATTATATTCAAATTAATCAAGAAATGAAAAATAAGACCATAGAAAAATCAGAAAAGAGGCCAAGTAATTTTACAAAATTTTTGGAGATTTTTAAAAGTCAGAAACTATTTTTAAAAATTAAACTAAATGGGTAAAATAAATAAAAATAGTAAAAAATAGCAAAGTCAGAAACAAAAATAAAATAAGGTCACCAATATTTGTCACAATATCATTGGATCATTCCATAATTTTTTCAGAATTTAAAAATGTGTAAAAGTATTTTTAAACATTTTTAACAAATCAAATAAGTGTAAAATTCATAAAAAAATACCAAAACACAAAAATAAATTGTGAAAAAATAAAAATCAGAAAGAGAATAATCAAAAATATTTTTAATAATTTTTTTAGATTTTTTGGACTAAAAATGAATTTTCTATGATTTTTTGAAATTTAAAACAATTAAAATATAAAAATCAGAAAAAGAAAATAAAAGAAAAAAATGTGGACCATTGGATGAGAGTCAAAACGCGTTAGTAATCAAATCCAAAGGATCTGGCGCGCTGTACATATCATGGTCTTTACTGAATAAAGCACTGAATCAAATGTAAAATCAGAAATTCAAAAAATACAAATGGCACGTGTTGTACCCTAAAATTTGCCCTCCCATATTTCTCAAAACATTTCAAGTGAGATCCTCAAATTGCTCAAGGAAGTCCAAGGGTTGACCAGACAAACTCTCTCCTAAGGCAGTCTACCTCAAATTAGGGTTTCATGTTGCATCAAGATACTTGAGTCCCAAGGGATCCCGAATGGTCACCATTGTCCTAATATCTTATCAAGATCATCCATGTCAAGTTTCAGGCCTTACAGAGGAGGTTTGCTCAGTCAATTGCTCAAAAGCCTGAAAATCGACCGTACTAGGGCAAAGGTCAACTGTGGCCCACATACAGCTAAACCTCAAGATTTTTGGTCAAACATACTCATTTTGAAGTATTATTCATCATTTTATCAAGGGTTGATTATGATTCATCAAGGATTGCTCACCATTCATCAAAACCCAAAAGTTGCTAAATTAGAGTTTTGTAGGAAAAGTCAACTCAACTTTGACCAGGCATAACTTTCTCATACTTTATTAGAAATGACCCATCCAAAGCTCATTTTGAATAGGATGCAATACCCTACAATTCATCTTCAGCTCCCAAGTCCAAAATATGCACTCACAAGAAGTTATGAATTTGGACATTATATGTTATTTTGAAAAGTCAACAAAAACACATTTTTGTCAAAGCTTCATACATGAACATGGAAGACTCAATTGAGATGAGACCAAAAGGTTTGCTTATAGGACATCTTGAGCTTTCTAAAAAGTCCAAGAATACCTTCATAGAGTCAAAATTGAAGAAGTTATGCATTGGTAAAGTTGACCTTTTTTGCAAAATTGCCAAAAGTCAAATATTCCTCAAGTTGCAATTTTTATCAAATGGGCCCAACTTTTTGTAGTTGTTTTGAGTTTATAACATGGTCCACGAGCCCTAACTCTTCCCACTTGCCTTTATTTTATTTTGCCATTTATTTTGATTTTTTATTTCAATTAAATCAAATTAAATCAAAAGAAATCATGAAAATATCCAAATCATTTAAGTCTTGAGATTTGGTGCATATTTCAGGTCTCTTATACAGCTAGCAAGGGAATAAAATCGTGTAAGGCATGGTTGTGCATAAAAAGATTGGTTTTTGGCTTATTTTGGAAAGATTTTCATGAAAATCAAATCATGATCAAAGACCATAATTGACAAAGATTGAAGGCACATTTGTAACCTTAATTCGATCATTGGTATATAGTGGACAAGTGCAGACCAAAAACACAGGGTTTGGAGGCGTGTAGGTTGAAGAACAAACTTCAAAAAATCAAGAAAAAGTGGTGATCTGTTTTCATATTTCCAGATACTTTCAAGCCTTGCCAAGCATCCCTTTCGTTTCCTGGGCATTCAAGGAACCTATACCAATCAATAGCAAGTGATTTCGTGCCCAGAATTTGGTTCCACGACCCCCACGGTTTGTCACTATTTTCAAAATCGAATCTCTTTATTCTTGCATCTTTATCATGTTTCAATGACATGTTTGTAATCCCTAACGTGTTTGCATGCTAATGGTAACAGTTAATTGCATTTTTGTTAGCTATATTGAAATCCACCATTGTCGGGGTTTCTTGTTGCATTTTGGGATCTTTTGGTACAGGTAAAATTGGCCCAAAATAAAGGCACCATGATGCTCACCAGGCCAAGGCGAATTAGTTTATGGCTTCAGGTTCCATTTATCGTGCATGTGGTTGATTATGGAAAATCGTTGGTTTGTACCTACGCTTTTGGTCCGTAGGTAAAAGTCATTAGACTTTTAGCAACGGAGAGAGGTTAGAGACGATGGCGTGGCAAGCCCTGATTGCTTCGTTTGAATTTTGCGCGCAGATAATTTTTATTTTGTTTGTTTTTAATATATTGATTAATTTTTATTTGATATACAACAAGCGCGCTTGGCTCAGTTGGTATTGAGGCAGATGAAAAGGCCATAGGACCTGGGTTCGAATCCCAGGTCCCCCATGTATTTCATACTATTCTTACTTGTATGATCAGGTGTGTACACAGGCGTGAAGACCACCATATACCCTCAGGATTCAACCATTAGATCTCCAGAAGGCCAGATCTGAAGGCCATCATTGGAGGACTATAGTGCACCTTGGTCAACGTACAACATGGAAGTATAGAGGTCAACATGGACCAAGGTTCTTGGGCCCAGAAAATTGCTAATGGCACCCCTCCAACTGTTGTTTATCAGGCCCATTTTCTTTTTCTTCTCTTTTATATTTTCTTTATTTAATTCATTTAATTATTTTACTAACACAAAAAATTAATTCTTTTTTATATAAAATCTTGAAATCAATTTTCATCAAATTAGATTTGGGTTTTTTTAATCAAAAATTAATTTAATTAGTTTATTTAATTTTAGGGTAACTTTAATTCTTTTGTATATAAATTAAAATAAATTAGAAACTAGGGCTTTTGCTTAATCTAATTTCTATTTTCTTTTCTTAAAAATAACCAAAACACAAAATTAGGTCAAATGTAATTAATTTTCTTAATTTAAATTAATTAGTAATTAGGTTTGTACATATTTAATTTAAAACCTTATATTTCTTAAAATAATAAAAAAAACAAAAAATAATTCTTCTTGTAATTAGGTTAGACGGGGACAAAACCCTAATTTTCTCTCGTTCTCGATTCATCGCGCGTGTTTATTTATTTTACAATATTGATGTAATTTCTCATGGGATGTAATAGTTTAATTAGGACTTTTCCGTTTATTTAACGTTTTACGGGTTTTTGGCTATGTAATTAATCCCCGAAGCCTTGTAATAGTGTAGCTTTATTTTCCGCATTTTTATCTTCGCAAATATTAACTGTTAGATGTATGATAATAGGGTTGCATGACAAGAATGTATGTTAATTTTAAAATGGTTAGCAAACCCTAAATGTGCAAAGATAATAACTTGAAATTGAATCACTCGCACATGCGCACTCCTAGAGTATACTCTCACTTCGGTTGCCTTCGGTAAACGATCATTAAGTATAGGGTATTTTAGTGGTCGCTCTCTTGTATAAATAAAAGATCAAAGTCCCGTTCGAAAATGTTTCCTCGGAAAGGTTGCCTCGGAAATGTTGCCTCGAATTTGACCTTAAGACATTAGGGTTATTAC
This sequence comes from Vicia faba, assembly GCA_948472305.1. NCBI lineage: Eukaryota > Viridiplantae > Streptophyta > Magnoliopsida > Fabales > Fabaceae > Vicia > Vicia faba. Next base: position 519,666,319 of record OX451739.1, on the reverse strand, counting down.
TAAGACGTCCTAACATTGCTTTAGTGATCGGACGTCCCTTTCGAATTGACCCTTAAAACTCCAACGACAGTGCTACCTACTCACTAATAGTGGGATAGCACTGTCTAAAGGAAATAAGAACAAAAATGTTCTTTTTTTCGAGTAGGTAGATGCTAGTAGGTACTTGCTCAAATCAAACTTTTTCATACCAAACACTTTTCAAACAAAGTTTTCAAAACAACTTCATAACACTCTTGAAGACAAAAGCAAGGGTTAACCATACTTCATTATACTAACCATTTCGAAGACCGAGGGGATTTATCTTTGTTTTGTTTTGCAGATTATGGCTTCCATGCGCAGAAACACCATCCGAGTTAACCTTGTGCAAATACCTGCTCAACTCAAAGATTTAGCCTCGAGAGTTTTTGATACTTCTTCATTCATTAGGAGACATGGTCAGCTTCCTATCTTAGTTACCCCAAGGTTTTGATGAGCAAATGATGAGTGTGCTTTTCCAGTTCTTCGATCCAGTGCATCATTGTTTCACCTTCCCGGATTATCAGCTAGTTCCCACTTTAGAAGAGTTTTCTCACTTATTGGGCATATCCATCCTTGAGCAGATTCCCTTCACAGGTTTGGAAGAGGCTCCTAGACCAGAAGACATTGCTTCAGCTTTTCATCTAAAAAGAGATGATGTAATATCCAACTGGGAGACACGAAGCGGGGTTAAAGGTTTCTTAGCCAAGTTTCTAATGGATCAAGCTCAACTGTTCTGGGATAACTTGGACTTTCATGCTTTTGAAGACATCTTGGCTCTCCTTATCTACGGTTTGGTTCTTTTCCTGAATCCAGATTCCTTCATAGATATGAATGCAGTTAATATCTTCTTATCTCGCAATCATGTACCTACCCTCTTGGGTGATATCTTGCATGCCCTCTACACTCGTACTGTGCGAAGAAGAGGGACCCTCATGTGTTGCATGCCTTTGCTGGAGAGGTGGTTTATTTCGCACCTCCCCAAGTCCGTGTTGAAGAATGAGGAAGGTTTAGGATGGTCTTACAGGATAATGTCCCTTTGCCCATACGGACATTCTTTGGAGTTCTAAGGATATGGAAGGTGTGGCTGTCATTGATCGATGTGGGGAATACCCTAACGTCCCTTTGCTTGGAATTAGAGGGGGAATAGCCTACAGTCCTTGTTTGGCTTTACAACAGTTTGGTCGCGCTCAGAGAGACGGTCCTCATGAGCTACTTCTTATAGATATTGTCTTTGACTATAAGGAGGACGTTGAAGAGCATCGCCGAAGGTTTATACGAGCTTGGGGAATGGTGAACAGGTATGACCCTCAAGATCTAGGACCAAAGACTTCTCTCCCTATGCAACCTTACCTCCAGTGGGTTCGAGCTCGGGCTCAGAAGCTTGGGATGCCTTATGAAGCTGTGTTGCCAATGATTGTGGAGCATACTAATGAAGAAGGTGTTCCTTATACAGTCCTTTATCCCTACATGCATACTGATCTGGGGGCATTGAAGAGATCCTAGATTCAGCTAAAAGAGGAGAGGGATACTTACCGGGAGAAGTATCATGAGCAGGAGAGGAAGATCTTGAAGATCACGAGGCAACTTGAGAATGAAAGGACGATCAATGACTACGTCAGCACGAAGGGAAAGCGTCCATGGAATTTCTGATTGATTTTTTTTGCTAGTTTAGATTTGTTTTCAGTCTACCTCTTTTGTAACGCCTTAAAGACATTGTTAAACATTCTTACAAGTTTAATCTAATAAAGTTTGTTATTTCTTGGTTTGAAAATTTAAATCTCCCAAAGTCTTTGAAATCATTTCATACGCATTCCATTATCATGCACCTCATTACAGGTATCATTACAGGTTTCTCATCTTCTTCGCTGTTTATTTCAGCACAGAATGTCTTCTGAAATACCTACCGATCAAGCCATTAAAGCTCTTCAAGCACAAAATTCTTAATTCAAAGAGATGTTCTTGAACTTGGCTAAAGGGCAGGAGGATTTGAAGACTCTCATCATGAAGGAGAAGAAAAAGAAGAAGAAGAAGGTGGTTCTTCTGAATATGGGTCACAGATTTGGGAATAGGTTGCGACAGGAAGTTGATCTGTCTCATTCATCTAAAGGAGGAGAGAATCAGGAGGAAGAAAAGGGTCCTAGTCTTGTAGTTTCTGATGATGACACTGATTTTGATGAAGAATAGTATCCTCCTGCCAAGGATAGGTACAAACAACTTGAAGACCGTCTGAGTGCTATGGAGATTCAGAAGATACCTTCTTTAGACATCAGAGATCTGGGACTAGCATTTGGGGTGGTGATCCCGCACAAATTCAAAGCTTCGGTTTTTGCTAAGTACGATGGAGTATCATGTCCAAAACTCCATTTCCGCTCGTACATCAGAAAAATCCAACCCTACACTGCTGATAGAAATCTGTGGGTTCATTTCTTTCAAGATAGTCTGTCAGGGACTCGGCTTGAATGGTTTTATCAATTGGAATGAGCTAATGTTCGTAACTGGGAGGACCTTGCTGCTGCTTTTTACAAGCAATACCGGTATAATGCTGACCTTGCTTCCACGCATACTCAGCTTCAGGGTATGTCTATAGGCGCAGGAGAAGGTTTTAAGGACTATGCTCAGAAATGGAGAGATCTGGCTAGGAGATTCCAACCCCCTTTGTCTGATAAAGAGCTGGTTGATATGTTCCTGGGGACCTTGTCTGGTCCATTTTTCAATCATCTAATCGGCAGTTCATCATCTAGGTTTTCTGAATTGATTTTGACTGGGGAGAGAGTAGAAGTTGGTATCATAAGTGGTAAGATACAGAAAGGTGCTTCATCAAGTGCAGAGAAGAGGCCTTTCGCCGGTAAGAAAGAAGCTAGTGCATTTTACAGCTCGAGGAGCCAAAACCGACCTGAACGCCGCTAAGTAGTAAATGCGGTAGTAATATCAAGACCCACCGTTGCCCCACAATGCAACAATCAGCAAAGAATAGAGAGACCGCAAAGACAGTACGCTCGGCTCAGTATGACCTTGTCTCAAATTCTACCACAACTGTTAAAGACCAACCTGGTAACTCTGAGGGAAGCCCCGAAGAATCCCAGCACCACATCTCCGTTGTATAACCCAAACGCCCGTTGCGCCTATCACTCTGATAGCCCAGGGCATATTACAAACAACTGCTGGGCCTTGAGGAATAAGGTGGAAGATTTGATTGAAGCTAAAGAAATTGAGTTTGATGCTCCGGAGAAGCCCAACGTCATGACTGCTCATATGCCCAAACATGGCCATGGAGTAAATGATGTGGACGATGATTCATTTGTGACCTATGTGGAAGACATTTCTACTCCATTGATGACAGTAAAGAAGAACCTATTATCGGCCGGTTTATTTCCAGGATGTGGCAAAGGTTACCACCTATGTTCAATCCTGCCTGCTGGTTGCCATTTATTGAAATCAGGTGTTCAACGCCTGATGAATAACAAAGAGATCATGTTCAAGAAAACTTTGATTCCGTTGATTCCTGTTGAAGATGTTTCCATCATAACCATTTCCGCCAATCCTTCCAAGGCTTCCTCGAGAAAGCCTGTTAGGATTACATTCGTTCCAAGAGTTTCTCCATTAATTATTATTATTCCTGGTCCTATCCCATACACTTTGGATAAGGCTGTCCCTTGGCACTATGAGGCCGATGTGTATTATCAAGGGATCAAACAAGACTTGAAGGTTGAAGAAGCTGATACTGATGTCAGCAATATTGTCGGGGCTAGCAAGGTCACCCGAAGTGGAAGACTCTTTTCTCCTAAGATTTCCCCTCCGACTGTTCAAAAGCCTGTTGCTATGCCATCTGCCAGTACATCAGCTACTATCCCAGTTCATATTCCGATTATCACCCCTGTCGCTGAGCCATCTGACACTCGGGGCAAAGAAGTCGTAGGTGAGCCTGCCCGAATGGAGGCACCTAAGAAGGTCATTGTAGAAACCTCTAGGCAGGAGATAGAGGAAATTATGAAGATTATCAAGAACAGCGACTACAACATAGTCAAGCAGTTGGGGCAGACCCCGTCAAAAATCTCCATGTTATCCTTGTTGTTGTGTTCGGAAGCCCATGCAAAGGCTTTAATTGCTTTCCTTAAAACTGCACATGTGCCGTAGGAAACCTCTGCTGATCAATTCAAAGACTGCGTAGCTAGTTTGACTTCCGACAACGGGTTGGGTTTCTCAGACATAGATCTGACTGCTAAAGGAAGAAATCACAATGATGCTCTGCACGTCTCGATCGAGTGCAGGGGCACTACTCTGGCCCATGTACTGGTGGATACTGGGTCCTCATTGAATGTTTTACCCAAGAAAGCATTAGACCGTCTAGACTGTGAAGGTTTGGTTCTGAAGCTGAGTAATATTGTGGTTAGGGCCTTTGACGGGTCCAAAAGGATGGTGCATGGGGAGGTGGACGTCCCTGTTAAAGTTGGCTCTCAGGCTTTGGCATCTACGTTCTATGTGATGGATATTCGACCATCTTATTCTTGCTTGTTGGGTCACCCATGGATTCATAAGGTTGGGGCAGTGACTTCTACGCTTCATCAGATGTTGAAATATCCAGTAAAAGAGAAGATTCTTATGATGCAAGGTGAGGAGGAGTACATGGTGAGTCATCTTAATTCCTTTCGTTATATGGAGATGGATGGGGAGTTCACCGAAACCCCGTGTCAGAACTTTGAAGAGGTCCCCCAGACTCTGGCGTCGACTAAAGTTGTTGTTGAAGAGCCTCCAATGAAGATGGCTTCCCTCAAGGATGCCATGGCTGTAATTGAAAAAGGTGGGTGTGCAAATTGGGGTCAGCTCCCTGACTTTGCACACAAAACTGACATGTTTGGTTTGGGCTTTACTGCAGAAGCTCAAAGGGCTGTTCGGCGTGCACAGATTGAAAGACCTCCCCTGCACATCAGTAATCATGGAATGAATGCAATTGAGGATGATGAAGAAGAGTTAGATGTTGACAGCTGGATTTACCCGACTACCGACGGTGGATTGAACAATTAGACGGCGAAGGACTTCGTGCCCGTTTCTTTTATTACACAGTAATAGACTTTTGTTTTAAGATTTGTAACAGACAATTTAAAACTTTACAGCCCTGTGCCTTGCCCGAGGCACTTTGGCTTTGTTTGTGAGGGCTTATTATTTTTCATTTTCATATATCATCAATAAAGCATTGGACATTTTCTTGCATTACAAATTTTACGCTCCTTGTTTTTATTTTCTATCTTGCACTTTATTAAAACAGATATTGTCTTACACAGACTCACATATCATAATGCAGATCCACATCCACTCTGGATCCCATTGATAAAAACTCTGCTACTGCCAGTTATGACTTTGAAAATCCGATCAACCAAGTCGAGGACGAAGGTGGGGATGATTGTGAAGTGCCTGAGGAACTTGCTAGACTGTTACTACAGGAAGACAGGGCCATACAGCCCCATGAAGAGCCAGTGGAATCAGTGAATTTGGGTACAGAGGAAGACAGGAAAGAGGTCAAGATAGGGGCAAATCTGGAGCCTAGTGTCAAGCAACGGTTGATACAGATGCTACGCGACTATGTTGAGATATTCGCTTGGTCTTATGAAGATATGCCTGGGTTGGACACCGACAATGTGGTTCACCGCTTGCCAACTAAAGAAGACTGTCCTCCGGTAAAGCAGAAAGTTCACTGCATGCGCCCAGAGATGCCTGAGAAAATCAAAGTTGAAGTCATGAAATAGTTTGATGCCGATTTTCTAGCTGTCACTTCTTACCCACAGTGGGTTGCCAACGTGGTTCCGATGCCGAAGAAAGATGGTAAGGTACGGATGTGTGTGGACTATAGGGATCTGAACAGGGCGAGCCCCAAGGATGATTTCCCACTGCCTCACATTGATGTTCTGGTCGACAATACCGTGCAGCATAAGATCTTCTCCTTTATGGATGGTTTTTCTGGTTACAATCAGATTAAGATGGCTCCCGAAGACATGGAGAAGACAACCTTCGTTACGCAATGGGATACCTTCTGCTACAAAGTCATGTCGTTCGGATTGAAGAATGTTGGGGCAACGTATCAGCGCGCCATGGTCGCTTTGTTCCATGACATAATTCACCATGAGATTGAGGTATACGTTAACGACATGATCGCAAGATCCCAGACTGAAGAAGAACATCTTGACTACCTCCAGAAACTGTTCGACAGGTTGAAGATGTATAAGCTAAGGTTGAACCCGAACAAATGCACCTTCGGGGTAAGGTCTGGTAAGCTGTTGGGTTTCGGTGTTAGTGATAAAGGTATTCAGGTGGATCCTGCCAAGGTAAAGGCTATACAACTTATCCATCAATGCGCCACCAGCAGCAGCGTCTATAGTCATTCTTGTGTTGTACAAGAGACTGTTATAGAACGTATGAATGATCAGCCATTCTTCTAAACCATGATGAGGGCAGAGTCTGATCATGTCCTTATAGCGTTCCCACGCTTCAAAAAGTGATTCGTTATCTTTTTGTCTGAAACCATTGATGTTGGCTCTGAGCATAGCAGTTTTGCTTGGTGGGAAATACCTAGCTAAAAAGACCTTTTTCAACTCATCCCATGTGGTGATTGAGTTTGAAGGAAGAGATTGGAGCCATGCTCGAGCTTTGTCTCTTAAAGAAAAGGGAAATAGGTGCAATCGTATTGCCTCGGGGTTTACACCATTCACTTTTACAGTGTCTGCATACTGCACAAACACTGACAGATGTAGGTTTGGGTCCTCAGTAGGAGATCCAGAAAATTGGTTATGCTGAACGGCGGATAGAAGCGAAGGTTTCAGCTCGAAATCGTTTCGAGCGATAGCAGGAGCGACAATGTTGTTGTGGGGCTCCGCTTGAGAAGGAATTGCATAATCCATAAGAGCACGAGGTGGATTTGGCATGTCATCCATCTTAGATTCTTCAATTAATTCAGGGATTGAGATATCAAGAAGCTTAGTCGGAGGAAGATTGTTGAGATCGTGGTATTCTTGAACTCGGCGTCTTACTCTGAGATAGCGCTCGATATCATTGATTTGTAGATGCAAAGGCTCGCTTCGGGAGCGAGTATTTGGCATACAATAGAGGGAAAAAATAAATAGTTGCCTTAGTCTATACAATGCTACTTTATGAGTGCACTAGTGACTAAATCAAAGTCCCCAGCAACGGCGCCAAAAACTTGATGTGGTGCGATCGACCTAATGTGTCTAACGGTATCCTAATTGCAAGTGCACAACCTATCGTGGTAGTAATAAAAAGAACTTGAACCCACAGGGACTTTGTAATCACTCTAGTGCTATAAAGGTTTGCTAGTTTAGCTAAGGCGGATGTTGTCACGTTTGGTTTTTTAGAGGTCAAGGTAGAGGGAAACTAAATCGAATTAAGGGAATAATAATAATAAAATGGTCGGTATGTAATATAGTGAACCTAAGTGGATCTAATCGAACCTAAGCATATAAAGATTTTTAACTTAGATGGTTCTGTAGAAATTATCAGTTTAAAAACCCTCAACTCACACTTTCGTGGTCTTATCTCGGATTATACCCCTAAAGCCATATGCCTGCTCTCGCTATCCCATAAGTGTTTAGAAAATACTCTTTGAAAACTTAATAAAATCTAATTCGTTTTAAAGCGCTCTCGTTGTATTATAATCAAATGCCTAACTTTAGCTATCCGGTTAAAACCTCACACTTTCGTGGTCTCGATCCTAACCTATTCTACTTTTCTTACTCTCGTAACAAAAAGATTGATTTTAATTATAAAAAGTCACAGCCAGAAATTAAGTTAATTTGGATTTTAGCTTAGACACAATTTAATCCATTTGGTTACTATTATCACATCCCGACTCTGGAAAATTAGCTAGTCATAGTACTTGAAACAGACATACAGGAAATATAATCGGGAAATAATAAAACATTCATGATAAATAAATAAATAAATTAACGTAAACAAATTGTATTAAAATTAAATTAAATGCGATTAAAAACCTGAATAATAATATTATTCCTCAAGCTCCCTCTCCCACAAGTCAGCAAGATTGGAACCTTCGGAATCGGAACTTGAAACGAATTCTGAGGCTAAAAATAAATTCTAACTACAATAGCAATTTCCTAATGTTGGAAATAGATATTAATTGGTAAAAGGGAAATAAAGCAAGAACAAAAAAATGCAAACGGACTGTTTGTAAATTTGGCAGGGCTTCCGCAAGAAATTCTGTAAAAAAAACTCTATTCGGCCTTCGTTGAAATATCTCCTATTTATAGAAGAGAAATTTGCAGTTAAGAAAAATTAGGAACGTGGACTTGTACTACTTTAGTGGAGAAAGACCAGTACTGGACGTTGGTGAGGTTGAGAATTTGTAGGAGTTGAAAAGATCCTTCCATTACGTTGCCCACGTCTCTTGTTCTTCATGACGTTGAATTACGCGTGTGACGGTCATAACGAAGAGGTGATGATCGTAATGCGCTTAAATAGCGCATTACGTTCGTCAATGATGTGTGACGAGCGTTCTTCATGTTATGGGCGCGTTACGCTCATAATGGACATGTGACGACCGTCACAACATCAAACCTTGCAGAATTTTCCAGATTAGTTCCTTTTCTTCTGATTTTTATGTTAGCTTTATTCATGTGATCTTTTTTTCACTAAATTGATTTGAAACATGTTGTACCTGTGAAAAGACATAAAAACTTGGAACAATCGGGAGTTAAATGGGTTAATGCAGTATGAAAATCGATTAAAAATGTAGCAATTATATGGTATTATTTCTCGTTATCAAATTCCCCCATACTTAAACCTTTGCTTGTCCTCAAGAAAATAATCATTTAGAAAGATCGGCCAAGTTTTATCAGGCGCACATGCATGACATACCTTTGATTTTTAAAGCAATTACGGGAAATCCTCGTCAGTTCGACCGATACTTAAGTGAAACACTAACGATACGCTAATGACACAAGCAATAAGCTAAGTTGTGAACTTCCATTTTAAACGAACTGTCCAATAGTTTCGTTATAATTCTGCCCAGAGTTTCTTGTATCTATTTCACCCGGTTTTGTTCTAGCGCAATCACATTAAGCCCTTTGTCTTAGCACGCACGTAGTGGAGTAACCGGTTAGTGAATTTGATCCTTTTAGCACGGGGTCTGGTACACGAATGTGGCAACCCTACACCTATTATGCAAATTGGAGGTTGTAGGGGATCGAGTCGTAGCACGCCCTACCAAGTTCAGAACCAGATACCTCTGAACCAACCAACAATGGAATCCTTCATTATTTGCTCATCTCTTATATGCGACCTTGTATTTTGGTGAAACTTTTTCCTTTTTAGCAGCGAGATAAGAAGGATATTTCATTGATCATGCATCAAACACTTATGTTCATCGGCTCCCCACGTGGTTTGTGTCAAGACGGTGCTGACTGCTAGTATAAACTACTAGGGGTTACTTTAGAACTAAAACTCAAGATATAGGTATAACGGTTATTGAAACGGATTGCGTAAGTAGGAAGTCTAAGGCGTCATAACCGTATCGATCTTGTGGAATTGTTATCGGCTTCCTAACTAGGATTTCGTTAAGATAGGTAGGTCGGGCTAATGCGAAGATAAAGCAAAAAATTTCTGTATAGCTAAATAAAGCGGGGAAGAATTTAAACTGAGAAATATCGTAAAAAATTACTTGTTTATGGTAAATGGAAAGGTATCTCTCCCACACTATATCCGACATTATCCTCAATGTTGCGGTATAAAGGCGGGGAAATACAAATACAAAAACAAAACAAAAAAGAAAAAGAAGCAGTAAAAGTAAACTACTTAAGAAAAAAAACTACTGATGGCCACGTCCTCTACTCCTGGTGCATGATCACCTGGTAGGCGTGGCTTCGGTATCTGTGTCCTGGTAGCCAAGGGTGCTGACATCCAACCTTAAAGCGTTAAGTTCAGACAGGGCCTCGTCCAACCTCTCGTTCATGCTCCGCTGGCCAGTCAGAATCTGAGCGTTTTATGCACATAAATAGTCATATTACTCCTGTTGTCTTCTTTAAAGTGCGGCACTCATTTGATTTTACTGATGGATGGCTCGTAGAATTTCTTCAAGAGTAATAGGAGGTGGTGCGGATGAAGATCCTGGAATGTCGTGAACGGGGGAAGCATTATCCAACTCTTCTTGCATCTCGTTTGCGGGGGCATTAGGTTGGTCTTCATGAATAGGAACACGGCCCTCGGGAGCTGCAGGATCGAATAACCAGTTGGCTCTATTTTGAGGGTCGATTCGGTCCCTGCAAGGCAAATTAATGTTATTATAAACAATGTTTTGAATCACAGGATGGAATCTGCCATCCTCCCGCTCATAGATGAGGTGTGCCGCCTTGCAGTGGTCCAGAGTCAGCAATGCCGGTGCCATAGAAGGAATATCCGTGAGAGCGGCACCATGATTCAAAGATATGGCAAGAGAAGTGACAATCCCTCCGAAATAGAAGGGTTTGCCGCCTCTAGCACAGATGGAGTGAATATGGGCTAATAAAAATGGGGCAGCGTTGATCTTCTGGCCGGTGAATGCACAGTGCATGAAGAAAAGCTCCTTGGAGTTGAGCTTGTGGTTGCTGTCTCGGGCGAAGATGGTGTTGCAAAGGATGCGGTAAAAGTATCGGATAGCCGGATTATGGATATGGGTGGCGTTGAGGTGGTCATAAGATCCGGCACGAATGTTTGTCATACTGTGCCATAAATTAAAAGCTTCCTCGCCGAAATTATCCGGCACCCGGAGGTGGACACCTTCGTCAGAACTGAAACCTAGAAGCCGTGCAATATCAGTTTGGGACAGCTGATACTCAGTGCCAAACATACGGAATTTGGCCACGCCTGAGAGTTGGTTTGTGGCTCCAGTGGGAGTAATGTATGAAAAGGAACTCAGAAACTCCAAGGTGATAGTTTCGTAGATGGGTTGCGATTGGCGGCACAGGTTCCATAAGTTCATATTCTGCAAAAGTTGTTGGACGCTCTCTAGAAGTCCCAAATTTCTCAGACAATCAAGGTTAACATACTGAGTTGGTTGGAGACCGCGGCGTTGGATTTATGGAATTTTAGTCTTTGGGTTTCACCTTGCTCGCCGGCTCTGAAAGTGAGATTGGGGATTTGCTGGTTGTTGGCTATATTGCATGCAAGAGATTGAATCGTGAAAGGGTTTGGAATGTGGATGGAGTAGTGGAGTGATGGAATTTAAGTGTTGGAGTGATGGAATTTAAGAGAAAATTAAATGGGTGGTGTTACGGTTTGGGAAAAAGGAAAGAAGAAATGGGAAGGGGAACGACTTCTGTAATAGCAGAATATGCTTTTGAGCGCGCGTGACGAGCGTCACAGTGGGCTGACGGGCGTAACACGGTGAAACGCGTGTTACGCTCGTCATAGGGATGTTACGATCGTCACGGATACAAATAATTGCATTTATAAAATAAACGAAACAGTTTAATTCCAAGACCTCATAACACATTAATTCAACACAATAAACATGCAGATTAATTCCAACACACATCTTATAACAAAATTTTGCAGAATGATAATATATATAGTGAATTTAATATTTGATGTAGCACGCAGTAAATTTAATGAAAATGAAAATAAACTGAAATTGAAATAAATATCCGTTTCTAACAGAACTTTAAAAACTGTAGAAAGTAAACTTGTTTAAAATGAAATCTTAAACTGCCTAGAAACATAAAACAGAAAGTAAAAATAAATGTTGATTCTGCTACTTCATCCCAGTCGCGTTTTCAAATCTTCGAAAGCTGCATTTATGTGATAAAATTTCTCCACGGTTATATCAGTTAAGCCTATTACGTCCATACGCATGCTCTTCAACTCGTTCTTGATTCCATTAATGTCCGTCTGATAAACATCCAGTGTAGTAAAGATTTTATTCAAATTTTCAGCGTATTCTCCTTTTGTTATTTCAGGGGCATCAATATCCTCTGCGATGTTGTTACCATCATGGTAACCATAAGGGGTCTCAGGATCACTCTCATCAGACATCGTGGAATCATTAACTTGGTAGGATTGTGGTGTCTCAGGTGTTGAAGGATGGTCGGGAGGGTTTAGCTCATACAGCCAATTGTCGTGATTGTGGGCACTTACTTTATCATGGTTTGGAAGTGTAAATACCGTGACAACGTCATCCCTTATCAGGTATTCGAAAGGTGCATGACCTAGATTACCTATTATTCGTAGGTGGAAACATAAATCAATATTCATAGGGAGGATTGAACCAAATTGTGTACACCTATGCAGTTGGTATCTAAGTCCGAGGGCATTGGCAATCATGGTGACTAGGCCTCCTACGATGATCGGTTCATTAGGGTTATGAGCAATGTGAGAAAAGGTTTGCATCAAGAATGGCACTGCATTAACAGGTCAGCCTTGGGTCATACGCTGCAGTAAAAATATCTCATCCTTAGATACTGCAGTACGGTTCTGTTCTTTTCCGAATATAGTATGGGCTAGAATCTTATGGAAATAGCGGATAGCGGGGTTGTGTATTTCATTATTGTCCATGCTATCCGGCTCAGGGTGGTAGTTTCTGGTTAAGGTTCCCCAAAAGTAATCTAGCTCAAAATCCATTAATTCTGCCTGGGTGGTAGTAAAAGCAAAAGGTCCGCTAGGGAATCCTAGAAGGTTGGCTAATTCTTTATGGTTATAAGCAAATTCAATACTGAATAGTATGAAAGCTATAAATCTCTTTCTAGTTCTGAAACTGCACTCAGGTATATGAACTAAGGAGCCCAAAAATTCAAGGGTAAGCTCGCGGTATGTAACAAACCTAGACTTAATGTGGGCTTTTTCCCATCCCAGTTGGTTAAACAGATAAAGGACACTATCCTTAATGCCTAAAGTGTCCATTGTTGGTTCATCATAATACAATGTCATACCAATATTCCTGTGTGATAATTCCTCAAATCTCATCATTTGGTTCCTTCCTCTAAAAGTGGTTTCCATAGTAAATACTAAATGGGGGAAACAAATCAGGGGAGAAGGTAGGATAGAAAAAGACTTTTTCAGAAAACCTGTAGCGAATAAAGTTGTTTGAAAATCAGCAGCAGTTGTATAAAGATTTTTAGGAAAAATGGAAAAGAAAATAATGAAAATAAGGCTTTAAAAGAAATAAATGCAGAAACGGAAAAGAAAATCAAAAGTAATAAATAAAAACAAACGGAAATAATAACAAAAACAAATAGGTGGGTTGCCTCCCACTAAGCGTTGTTTTTAACGTCATAAGCCTGACATAGTGCCTAGCAGTAGATCATTCAGGGGAAATAGTGGGTAATTCTAAGAGTTTTAGACTATTCGCATAGTTTCTATTCTCGATATGATGATATTGTTTTAATCACTGTCTGTTCACTATGAACGGGTCACTATTCCTACCCTTAATTTCTATTGCTCCGCTAGGGAATATTTTTGTAACTTCAAAAGGACCAGACCATCTGGATTTCAGTTTTCCAGGAAAAAGCCTAAGTCTAGAGTTAAATAATAGCACAACGTCTCCTACACTGAATTCCTTCCGGGATAAGCGCTTATCGTTCCATCTTTTGGTTCTTTCCTTATATATCTTAGCGTTCTCATAAGCGTCTAATCTCAATTCTTCTAATTCATTCAAGTCGAGGATTCGCTTTTCTCCAGCAGTTGTGTAGTTTATGTTGAGCATTTTGATTGCCCAATATGCCTTGTGTTCTAATTCTACCGGGAGATGACAGGACTTTCCGTACACAAGTTTGAAGGGTGTAGTTCCTATAGGGGTCTTGTAGGCTGTCCTATAAGCCCATAAAGCCTCGTTAAGCTTAGATGACCAATCTTTCCTAGATATAGCGATAGTTTTCTCTAGGATTTGTTTAATTTCTCTGTTCGAGACTTCGACCTATCCAATGGTTTGTGGATGATACGGTGTTGCTACTCGGTGTTTGACTCCATACTTAGATAATAATTTGTCGAATATCTTTGAAATGAAATGGGAGCCACCGTCACTAATGACAAGTCTAGGCACACCAAATCTTGGAAAGATTGTGTTTTTAAAGAGCTTAATTACTACTCGTGTGTCATTTGTAGGAGAGGCTATAGCCTCAATCCATTTTGAAACATAATCGACAGCTATGAGTATATACTTGTTTCCGAAAGAAGATGGGAAAGGTCCCATGAAATCGATTCCCAAAACATCGAAGATTTCTACTTCTAGTATTCCTCTTTGAGGCATTTCACCGTGTCTTGAAATATTACCGGTGCGTTGACACCGATCGCAGTTTTTAACAGCGATGTGGACATCCTTCCATAGATTAGGCCAGAATAGGCCGGCTTGTAGGATCTTTGAACAAGTTTTAGAAGTGTTGGCATGTCCTCCATAGGGAGATGAATGACAGTGAGAAATAACATCTTCCATTTCTTCTTCAGGTACGCATCGGCGGAAAATTCCGTTTGGTCCTCTTTTAAATAATGAAGGTTCATCCCAATAATAATACTTGAGATCATGGAAGAATTTCTTTTTCTGTTGATAAGTTAAGTCTGGTGGGAGCGCACCTGCAGCTAAGTAGTTGACTATGTCGGCATACCATGGCAATCCCATGGTTGTATGGATCTCCTCCACGACTTCTTTGGCTTTTGGTTTGTTTTGGTCCAATTGAGCTAGATCGCTTCTTATTTGTGCTATCAGCTGTTTATACGGAAAATCGTTGTTAATCGGTACTTGTTCAAGTTTTATACCTTCTAATCTTGACAAGTGGTCTGCTACGACGCTTTCCGTTCCTTTCTTATCCTTAATTTCTAGATCAAATTCTTGCAAAAGTAGGATCCATCTAAGGAGTCTTGGTTTTGCATCCTTCTTAGTTAGTAGATATTTGTGATACGGTGGGAGAACTGACTTGGAATTTTGCGTTTGTGTTCGCAAATGTTTCGGTTTAGTAAGAGTCACCACCGACTTTTTATTTTATCCTAAGGAAAGGTCAAAAATCACAGGAAAGACCTTTGAGATGTTTTCTTGGGTTCGGGGAGTAGATTATAGAAAGGGAAGGTATTAGCACCCTTTCTATCCATGGTTATCCATGGGCTCTTAGTTACTTGCTTAGATCACTTGCTTTGCTTTTCAATTGTTTGAAATGGTGCTTTTCAATTGTTTGAAATGGTGCTTTGTGTGTGATTTTGAAAGATGTTTTTGAAAAGAGGCCATCGTTGTGGCAACCTTTGTAATGATTCTTGTTTGAATGTATACAAAGGTGTTTTTGTCTTTTTGAAAAGTTTTCAATGTTTGAAAGTAGGGTTTTGCAAATGTGTTGTGAAGTGTGTTTTGAAAAAATAGCAAGGATGTTTTTGCAAGCTTGATCAAGTAACTAAGAGCTATCTACCCTATTTTACTTAAAGATTTTTCTTATGTTTTTAACCCTTTTAACAGTGTTGTTTCATCATTGTATTTGGTGAACAACCTTGTGTTAGGATGTTAAACGGGACAGGCGCGGGTCATCGTATAGACCATGATAGCAATTGTGTCAAGTATTTTGGCAATTTTCTTTAAGGGACTTGATCATTTTATTTAGGCAACTCAGATAGCGTCATCGAGGAACTATGATCTTTCTTTTTTTTTTGTTTCACCAAAGTACTTGACATGCAACCATGACCCATTTTTGAAGGCAACAAGTGGATTGAAACTCTAGGGGTACAAGTGTGCATTGTGTTTGTTTTTCATACATGTTTATCTTGGATTAGGTCAAGCTAGTTGTTGATTTTATTTGCATACAAACCCTAGGTCTAAACATGGCATAATTGAAAGCATTTAAAGGTGCGAGAATTTAAAGCCTACACTATTACAACATGATATAGGGAGGGGGTACAAATTTGAATTGGGGGTATTTGACAAGAAATTAAATTCTAAATTATTACAACCAAATCGAATGTACAAGGCAATATTTAAATGTACAATAATTAAAAAAATACAACAAATAAATGTTAAATAAAATGTATTATGCAAAAAAAAAAAATTTATGTAAAAAGTATTTTTTAATATGAAATGTAAATAAATAAGAAAAGTCAATTTTAATTATTTTTTTATTTAGGGCAAAACCCTAATTCTTAAATAAATAGTATTATTTATTAATTATATACAATAATATATTAATTTATACAAAAAATAAAAGTATATTGTAAAAAAGATATTTTTAGTGTAAAATATTAATAAAAATGAAAATGTATTATTTTGTGTTTTTTTTATTCTAATTACTTAACAAAATAAAGTATATATATATATATATATATATATATATATATATATATATATATATATATATATATATATATATATATATATATATATATATATATATATATATATATATATATATATATATATATATATATATATATATATATATATATATATATATATATATATATATATATATATATATATATTATATATATATATATATATATATATATATATATATATATATATATATATATATATATATATATATATATATATATATATATATATATATATATATATATATATATATATATATATATATATATATATATATATATATATATATATATATATATATATATATATATATATATATATATATATATATATATATATATATATATATATATATATATATATATATATATATATATATATATATATATATATATATATATATATATATATATATATATATATATATATATATATATATATATATATATATTAAACATATTAAACATATTAAATATATAAAAATAAAAATAATTATTTACAAAAAATGTGTATATTTAAGAAAATGTTTTCAAATGTAAATAAAAATAATAAATGAAGATAAGTATATTTTTTATATTATTTTTGAGTTTTAATAAAAAGAAAAATAGATTAATTACATACTTATACTAGTAAAAATGAAAATAAATATCAAATAAATATGAAAAAATATAAAAATAATATTTTTGGTATTTTTTATATTTGGACAAAAAATAATAAAATCAGAATAAAAATAAAAATATCAAAATGACAAATATACAAATAAATGGGCCAGGGGGTGTAAACTGAAAAATGGGGTGTTAGAAGTAAGAATGACCAGGCCCAGCCCAATCAGACTTTATCTTCTTCCTTGGTTCACAAAAACGTGCGTTCTGTACATCACCTGCTATCTCCTAATTCTTTGATTTTTTGACAAAACTTATAACATGAAACTTGTAGAGCATCAAAAAATGAATCCAACCATGTAAAAAACTTGAGCTAACTCTCAAAGACCAGAGAGAATTTCTCTGGCCCTAATTTCTAACCTAGTTTTTTCAGAAAGTTCATGGGTAAAATTCTCCTAGCACGATTAATGTAAATGAAAACTAAGCATATGTATGGCTTCAGAGCTATGAGTACAACATATTTCATTCACAAACCTAAGCCTAACTATTCCTAAATAGAGAGATAGAAGTTCATGAAATACTTGTTTCAGTTGACTTCGAGCTGGCCAATGCATCAACTTCCAAGAGTGTGTGAGGTTCTGTTGAGCTTGCATGAGGTCCACTGAAGCTTTTCCAATGCTTGGCTTGTTTTGAAGTAGCCTGAATCGTGCTACAGAACTCAACCTGCAAAGCTTTGAAACAAAAATGGAAATGTGTGTTAAGGATGTTACAGCTAGCAATGGATGATCTAGATAGCTTAGATATGTTGGTTGAAAGGTGTTTGAAGTATCTTTGGACAAAACGCACGATGGAATTTGGTTATGGCTTGAAGTTTGCAGAACTGGCCCTATTTTGCAAGAAAATGGGGAATTTGTGCACTAGGAGTTTTGAGAGGCAAAAGGGTTGTGTTTCTAGCTTGTTAGGAGGTATCAAACTTGTTTGCAATGTTTGTGTAAGTTGGTTTTAACAGATGTGAGAGATGGCATGTGATTTGCAAGTTTCTTCCTCTTGAAGCAAGAGAGTGGAAGTGATGTTATAGCTTTGTACAGGCCCTCCTATCACCATGCACACAACACCCTTGGCCCCTCTAATTCATGGATTTGGTTTGCAGTATCAGATTTTGTTCAAGGCTCAAGGCTTAGTGTTTTGACATAAAGTAACCTTTTGCAAAAATGGCAATATACCTTTTACCATTTAGGGCTTAATCTTGTATGCAATGTCCAAATGACCAAGATAATACCTTAGATCAATGGTTATGCATTAAATTATGGAGTACAAACTGGTTTTGAGGCCTGCAAGCTTGTACCAAGCATGCTGATTTGAAAATGCAAGTTTGTAGGAACATGTATTGGCCATGGATCAAAGTGAGTTTTTGCCAATTTCAAGCATTCGATTCTCTCTAACCACAAGGGTGTTTGAGGAGTTCTTGGACAATTTTGAAATCTTGCAACATGTACTATAATCCATCTTTGAAATGCAACTTGAAACTCCAAGTTGAACTATGTGAAAAATGGCCAAGAAGATGGGTCAAAATCCTGCCTAAATTAGGGCAAAATTTCTCTAAGTTAAAAGTTGTAGGTACCCTTGTTCCAAAAATCATAACTTGAGATGAAAGCCTCTTTTGAGAAAACTTTGTCAATCAAAGTTATAGACTTTGTGATGTACTACAACTTTCATGTCTCAAGTTTTGTTTTAATCCATTTTCATCTTGGTGAAAAAATGGGACAAAGTTAGGAAAAAATAAGAAAATTTCATAACTTAGAAAATTTCTAAGTTATGAAATTTTTCCATTTTAAACCCTAATTTGCATTTTTGGGGTTCTTGATGAACAAGTTTCATAATTTGACATGTCTTAATGAAAAATAACTCTTGGCACTTGATTTTGACCAAAAAGTCAAAGTTTGACTTTTCAGTGTACAGTCAAATTTTGATCAGTTGACTGAAAAATTCATATGTCAATCCTATGCATTTGAGATCTTTTGAACTTGTTGAATGGTTCAAGACAATGTCATTTAGTCCTTGAGTCCATGTGTGAGCTTAATTTTCCATTGGCTAGGTCAAACAGTCAAAAATTGCCTTTGTGCAGTCAAAACCCTAAAAATGACCATTTTGCCCTTTTGGTGATCTGACCAAATTTCTTGTGGAATTGTGATCCAAACTTGATCAAATGGTTCAGATGAGTTCATAATGTTGATGTGGGTCAAATTTCATGAGGTTTGACTGTCAATTGGCCACAGTTGACTTTTTCCCCAATACAGTTGATTTCTAGATCAACTGTCCAATTGACTGGGCAAAAATTTGAATCAAGGCTTGAAACTTGGTATGGACAAACTTGTGAGTCCAACATGAAGTATGAAAGTCACTTTGGGCATTGTAGGTCAAAACATCCCTGTGCAAACTCAAACCCTAAATTAGGTCAACAGTGCAAGGAGGTGTCTTGAGCAGAGCAAGCCCTAGCTTGATCTTGAGTTCCAAGAGTCTTGTGATGAGAAATGTTGGTGAAATGAGAGGGCAAATTTTGGGGTACAACAGTTGCCCCTGTTCAATCTTCTTGAACCTGAAGAGTTAGATTGGCATGTTTGCCTTTCGCGACTCGAAGGTAAAAGAGGATTGGACACTAGAGTTCCCGTAAATTTGCACTCGTCAAAACATAGATGCGGGAATGGGCTTAAAGATGCCATTTGGAGATGGTAGAATCTTGCTGGAGATGGGCTTAAAGATGCCATCCAAGAATATTTGTTGAATTGCAATGTTGTAGGTTAGAAGAATGAGCATCAAAATGGTATTCGTGTCTGGAATGCCATTGAACTGTATTTGGAGATTGAGTTTGTATGAGAAAAAGAATGGCGTCCGTGTCTGGCGCGTATCTGAGTTGTAACTGTATTTGAATTTTGAATGAATATCAGAATGATTGCCGTGTCTGGAGTGTATCTGTATTGTATCTAGGTAACAGAGAAACATCTGCGTATGGAGCAACTGTGTACTGGGGATAAACTATGAATGAGTGACAGAATGGCAACCGTGTCTGGAGCGTATTTGGACTGTATCTGAAGTTGAGATCTGTATGAGTAGTAGAATGACCGCCGTGTCTGGGGTATATCCGTACTGTAACCGGGATCTGAATAAGTGACAGAATGACCTCTGTGGCGACTGCACTGGGGGGATCAAACTGCTGGTGTAAAGGACATGACAGTATCTGTGTTTGGAGCGTACTGAACTTGTAGTTGATAGTTGAATCTGAATGAGAGATAGAATGGCAGCCGTGTCTGGAGCGTATCTAGTATGTATCTGATTGCTGAAGTCTGAATGAGTAGTAGAATGACCGCCGTGTCTGGGGTGTATCTGTACTGTATTTTGACTTGAAATTGTGAATGAATAATAGAATGACTGCCGTGTCTGGGGTGTATCCATACTGTATCAGCAAAATTGTTGATAATAGCCTTTTAATCTTATCCTGAAAAGGGTAAAATGTTAGCTAAAATATAAAGTCATGTTGCATGATATGTATGATACAATGAATTGTGTTTCATCAATGTTTATGATATATGAATGTAATGGATGTGCATGTAAGCTGAGTAGTTGTCTTGCTGAGGAAAATAAATCCTTGATAACTGAAGATAATGAAATCTTTGATTGCTGTCGGGGAAAGTAAATCCTTGACCAAAGCTGGGGATTCCAAAAAAATCTTTGATTACTAGAGATGAGAAATCCTTGCTGACTGCTTGGGGAATAAGGAAAACTCTGAAAATCTCTACTGCAGAGTTAAAACTTGGGAGACTTCTGCTGGAGAAATGAGACTGAGAATCTTCAATCTGCTGGGAAATAACTCAGTGAGGAGAATGCTTAGACTATTCTGGCTCCGCTGGGGATAGGATTTTTCAGGGTTTTCGGGCTCCACTGGGGATCTCGAAGCTTAACTCTGATGGGGATTTATACTCTAAATTTAGCCTTGTTGAGGATCTGAATGATGTATCGTAGGGGATTTCTTCTGGAATGGCATAAATATTTTTCCTACTCCTTCAACCTATCAGTAATTATCCTTTTTCAATTTTGTTTTATTTGTAAGAAGTGATTATATTCAAATGCATATGCCTATTTAACAAAACATTGGACGTTTTCAAATAAAACATAACTGTAAAAAGAAAGTCAAACAAATCTCTGCACTTTGAAGTATATTTGTATTTAACTTTTGTGAGTATCTTTGTACAAAGGAGACAGACATCCTAG
This sequence comes from Vicia faba, assembly GCA_948472305.1. NCBI lineage: Eukaryota > Viridiplantae > Streptophyta > Magnoliopsida > Fabales > Fabaceae > Vicia > Vicia faba. The sequence goes on along the minus strand of OX451739.1, from coordinate 519,645,139 downwards.
TAAGGGAATGTTGTCGTAAAAAATTGAAAAAATTTATACAAAAGAAAGATGGCTATGTGTAATAATTCCATGGGATTCCTATTCTGCTATAGCCTTCACAACTCTGAATATTTAGTCCATTCGCTGCTTCTCCCATTGATGACTGGATTGATCAGAAGCTTGGAGCTCGTTGGTGAAGAGATTGTTCTTAAAGTGATCCGACGAGACATAGTCATACGCTTTAATTCCCTAACTTTTGCCTGGACCGCCCTTTTGGGTTTTCGATCCACTGGGAAACCCTTTTTTGCCCAAGTCGCCCTTTTGAGTTTTCAACTTGCCGGGTCTACAGACTTTTTTTGTTTTATCCCTAATTTTTGCCTGAACCGCCCTTTCGGGTTTTCGATTCACCAGGATGCCCATTTTTACCCAAGTCTCCCTTTCGGGTTTTCAACTTGTCGGGTCATTTTATGCGTAGTATCTTTTGACTATGTCTGCATTCGCAGGGTGCGGCAAGTCGTCGCCGTCCATGGTGGTCAGAATCATTACCCCACCAGAAAAGATGCTTTTAATCATAAATGGTCCTTCGTAAGTAGGAGTCCACTTGCCCCTGGGATCACTTTGCGGTAAGATGATCCGCTTGATTACAAGATCTTTGACTTGATATACTTGATGTCTAACTTTCTTGTTGAAAGCCTTGATCATCTGTTTTTGATACATCCGACCATGACAAACAGCGGTAAGTCGCTTCTCGTCGATCAAATTGAGTTGGTCAAGCCGGGTCTGAATCCAATCGTCTTCACTCAAACCGGTATCCTTCATAATCCTCAAAGAAGGAATCTGAACTTCCATAGGCAAAACAGCTTCCATGCCATACACCAAAGAAAATGGGGTTGCCCTTGTTGAAGTACGGTCGTGGTACGATATCCATGCAGAGCAAATGGTAACATCTCATGCCAGTCCTTGTAGGTGATTGTCATCTTTTGAATGATCTTCTTAATATTTTTGTTCGCGGCTTCAACAACATCGTTCATCTTCGGCCGGTAGGGAGATAAATTATGATGATAAATCTTGAACTGTTCACATAGAGCGGTGATCATGGTGTTGTTCAAATTCGTACCGTTGTCTGTGATGATCCTGCCGGGGATACCGTACCGGCATATGAGGTTCTGCTTGATGAAGCGGGAAACCACATTCTTTGTAACTGAGGCATAGGAAGTTGCCTCGACCTATTTGGTGAAGTAATCAATAGCCACCAGGATGAAGCAATGTCCATTGGATGTCGTAGGCTTGATCTCTCCAATCATGTCAATGCCCCACATTGCGAATGGCCAAGGAGATGTCAGAATGTTGAGAGGAACAGAAGGAATATGTACCTTGTTGGCGTAGACTTGGCATTTGTGGCAGGTACAGGAATGTTGATGACAATCAACTTCCATGGTAGACCAGTAGTAGCCTGCCCTTAGAATCTTCTTAGCCATCGTATGTCCGCTCAAGTGGGTGCCAAATGTGCCACTGTGTATCTCGGTCATGATCAACTCTGCTTCAGCTTTGTCCACACAACGAAGTAAAAAACAATCATGGCTGCGCTTATAAAGGATGTCATTGCTTAGGAAGAACTTGGCAGCAAATCTCCTTAAGAACTTTTTGTCATTGACGGAAGCTCCTTCAGGGTATTCTCTAGTCTGGAGATACCTTTTGATTTCATGAAACCAGGGTTGTTCCACTACTTCTTCGGTATTAATCTCATGACAGTGTGCAGGTTCGTCCATTCGCTCGATGGTAATTTGGGGAGCCTCGTTATCCCAGTTGAGTTTAAACATGGAAGACATTGTAGCCAGAGCATCTGCTAGCTGATTTTCTTCTCGCGGGAAATGCTCGAAGGTGATCTGCTCAAAATGAGGCAACAATGTTAAGACATGTTCTTTGTATGGGATAATATTAGGATGCTTGGTGTCCCACTCTCCTTTGACCAGGACGATAACCAAAGCCTAGTCCCCAAATACGACCAAAGATTTGATTCCCAAGTCTATAGCAGCCTTGAGACCAAAGATGCAAGCTTCATATTCAGCCATGTTGTTGGTACAACTGAAGCAAAGTCGGGCAGTGAAGGGTGTATGGCAACCTTCCGGAGAAATGAGTACCGCACCGATATCATTGCCAAGTGAATTTGAAGCTCCATCAAAGTACAGGGTCCATCAGGATCCTTGTTCAGGTCCGTCATACAGTCTGTTACCTTCAATGCTGTCCAATATCATGATGTCCTCGTCAGGGAAGTCGAATCTCATAGATTGGTAATCTACGAAGGCTTGATGAGCTAGATGGTCAGCTAGTACACTCCCTTTTATAGCTTTTTGGGTAGTATACTGGATATCATACTCAGTCAGGATCATTTGCCATCTAGCGATTCTTCCAGATAAAGCAGGCTTCTCAAAGATATACTTGATCGAATCCATTTTGGAAATCAGCAAAGTGGTATGAGTCAACATATACTGCCTTAGTCGGCGAGCAGCCCATACCAAAGCGCAACAAGTTTTCTCGAGCAGTGAGTAGCGAGTCTCACAGTCGGTAAACTTTTTGCTAAGGTAATAAATGGCATGCTCTTTTCGGCCAGACTCGTCATGTTGGCCCAGCACACACCCCATTGAGTTATCCAAAATAGTCAGATACATGATTAACGGCCTTCCTTCGACGGGTGGCATCAGAATAGGAGGTTCTAGTAAGTACTCCTTGATTTTATCAAAAGCAATTTGACAATCTTTGTTCCATTCGACTACCTGATCTTTCTTCAACAGTTTGAAAATCGGCTCACAAGTAGATGTCAGGTGAGAGATGAACCTCGCAATATAGTTTAAGCGTCCCAAGAAACCTCTAACCTCCTTTTCAGTACGGGGGGAAGGCATTTCTTGTATAGCCTTCACTTTAGCTGGATCAACCTCAATGCCTTTGTTGCTGACAATAAATCCTAAAAGTTTATGTAAGTGTTTGGTTGTTGGCATGTTTTTTGGTAAAACCAGTTATGTGAATGTCATGACTGATGTCATAATATTCTAGGACACAAGGTACATTCTGCAGAAAACGAATGTCATACAGGAGCTGCTCAATATGAGTGTTTAGCTGATCATTATGCAATGATCATATTTATTGCATTCTACCAAAATCAGTAAACAGGATTCTTGTTGTCATAACCAATGTTAAGACATCCTGTACTGAACTAACATTTGTGCAGATTTATTATTTCTGAGAATTTTCAGGAATCTTGTTTATTCAGTCCAGATCAGATTCTCACGTGGACTTAAGTTAACTTTTATTAACCCTAATCTGGTTGTTAAATTCCTATGACCAAGTCTTGAGGTTAACCCTAATTAACCCTAGCTATTTTCGTGGAAGCCCTAACAGAAGAATAGTTGGTTATATATTTGTTGTACCCCAAAATTTGCCCTCCCATTTCCTCAACATTTTCTCATCACAAGACCTTTGAAGATCAAGATCCAATTAGGGTTTCCTCTGCTCAAGACTTCTCCTTGCACTGTTGACCCAAATTAGGGTTTGTGTTTGCCCAAGGATGTTTTGACCCAAAATGCCTAAAATGACTTTCATGCTTCATGTTGGACTCCCAAGTTTATCCATACCAAGTTTCAAGTCTTGATTCCAAGTTTTACCCAATCAATTGGACAGTTGGCCTAGAAATCAGCTGTATTGGGGAAAAAGTCAACTGTGGCCAATTGACAGTCAAACCTCATGAAATTTGATCCACATCAACATTATGGACTCACATGAACCATTTGATCAAGTTTGGATCACAATTCCACAAGAAATTTGATCAGATCATCAAAAGGGCAAAATGGTCATTTTTAGGGTTTTGACTGCACAAAGGCAATTTTTGACTGTTTGACCTAGCCAATGGCAAACCAAGCTCACATATGGCCTCAAGGACCCCATGGAATTATCTTGACATGTTCATCAAGCTCAAAAGATCCCAAGTACACAAGATTGACAGTTGAATTTCCCAGTCAACTGATCAATTTTGACTGTATACTGAAAAGTCAAACTTTGACTTTTTGGTCAAAATCAAGAGTCAAGATTCATTTTTCATCAAAACATTCCAAATCATGAAACTTGTTCACCAAGAAATCACAAAATGCAATTTAGGGTTAGAAAATGGAATTTTTCATAACTTAGAATTTTTCTAAGTTATGAAAAACCCTAATTTTTTCCCAACTTTACCCCATCTTTTCACCATGATCCATTTGGATTCAAACAAAAGTCAAAACATGAAAGTTGTAGTTTGTTGCATAATCTACAACTTTGATTCACAAAGTTTTCTCATTTGAAGCTTGTATCTCAAGTTATAATTTTTTGAATAAGGGCACTAAACCATCTTTTAACTTAGTGAAATTTGACCTATTTTGACAAGGTTTTCTACCCTACTTCAAGGCCACTTTTCATACCCTTCCACTTGGAATTTTGATTTGCATTTCAAAGATGGATTGTAGTACACATTCCAAGCTTTCCAAAATGTCCAAGAACTCATCAAACAACCTCATAACTTGAGAGATTCGAATTTCACAAGTTGGCAAAAATTCACTTTTGTTCTTCATCATGACATGTTCATAAACTTGGCAAATTTGAACTCAGCATAGTTTGTGCTACTTTGCAGGTCCTTAAACCAAATTACACCCCTTAATTTAATGCAAAACCATTGAACCAAGTTGTTATTCTAAGCCTTTGGTCATTACACAAGGAATTAAGCCTAAACTAGAAAAAGCATTATTTCCATTCTTGAAAAGAAGAACTTTATGTCTAGTTTGCAATCCAAGTGGTACAATCAAGATCTTCTTGGCACAAGTTTGTGAGCAAATTGCACTGATCAAGGGAAGGGATAGCAGCATAGTGGGAGGGCCTGTACTGACCTAGAGAGCCAAGTTGCACTTTGTAGCTTAAGTGTGAAGAAAGGTCCATAACTTATGCTATCTCTCATCTCAGTTCACAGACACAACACAAAAGCTATCAAACACATTCCATAGAAAAAATCCAAGCTAGCACACGAGCCCTTGCCATCTGAAACACTCCCATTGCCCAAATCACCTCAAAATTGCACAAACAGGGGAGCCCCTGCAGTTTGAGTGAAAACTCCCAATCCCTTCAAGCATTTTGATTCAAACCTTTTCCTCTACCTTCCCTACAACATATACAAGCTAACCATGTCCTAAAATCAGACCTGTAACACCTCCAAGCCACTTCACCATTTTTAATTTTCTGTTTTGCAGTTGGAGTTCATTAGCTCGATTCAGGGAGTTTCAAGACAAAGTAGGGATTGGAAAAGCTTCCTTACACTTCAAGGAAGCTGTACAAGTCATCATTTCACTCTGAAACATCCTCCATTGCCAAGCTCGATTCCAACTGAACAGGTACATTCATGGAGTTCTATCTCCCTTGTTAGGCATTGTTAGCTTTAGATTTTTGAAGAAAATATGTCACAATCATAGCCCTGAACATGCTCATATGTTTAGATTTCATTTATATTTCGTGTGCTTAGAGAATTTCATGTCTGAACATTGATGAAAAGTTAGGTCAGAAAAGAGGGGGAGAGAAATTCTCCCTCATCTTGGAGAGATAGGTCATGTTCTTTATATGGTTGAAACCGTCTCTTAATGCTCTACACTTTTCATGTTATGAGTTTTGCTTGAAAGTCCAGGAATCCAGAGATAAAAAACGCGTGTTTTAGCTTGAAGAAGGTTGTACAGAGGTTGAAGAAGAAGTGGTCTGGGCTGGGCCTGGATTTATTTTCTTTTCACACCCCATTTTCATGTTTACACCCCCCTGAGCCCATTTGTTTATTTCTTAACATTTTTGACTTTTTCTTTTTTGATTAGCTTTGTTTATTTTTTCTCATGACATTAGGAAATTAAAAATATTTTTTTCATCATTTTTTGCATTTATTGCATATTTATTTGTTTATTTTCTTTGTTTGTATATAATATATATATGTACTATTATTAGAATAAATAGAAAATAATGTAAATACAATTTTTATTTTTATTTACTTTCTGAAAATATTTCACACAAAAAATACTCTTTTATTTATTTTATTAAAATATTAAATAAATACTTATTTTTTTTATAATACATATTTAGGGTTTAATATATATATATATATATATATATATATATATATATATATATATATATATATATATATATATATATATATATATATATATATATATATATATATATATATATATATATATATATATATATATATATATATATATATATATATATATATATATATATATATATATATATATATATGTGATTATTAATATATTTAAGACAAAAATATAAAAATACTTGATTTTTCACTTTTATTAATATTTGATATAAAAATACTTTTTTTCACAATACACTTCATTTTATTTTATTTTTATAAATAATAAATAAATAGTTGTATTAAATTAGAAAATAATACTTTTTTCTTTAAAATTAGGGTTTTTTACCCTAAGTTCAAAATACTCAAAAAAATAATACATTTTTATTTTCTTTTTCCTTTTTACATAAACCATACTTTTCTCATACACATAAAAACTTTCTTTTTGCATTTCACATATTTATTGAACTTACATTTAATTATGCATTATTTAAATTGCAAATAATTCAATTGATGTAATAATTTAGATTAAAATTCTTGTCAATATCCCCCATTTGAACATTTGTACCCCCCTTCCCATATTTGGTTTTGTAATAGCTTAGTAATTTTAATTTCGCACTTTATTGCTTTCTAATGATAACATGTTAGAATTAGGGTTTGTATGCGAAAAAACGATAAAAAATAGTTTGACCTAATACAAGATAAACAAGCATGAAAATGGACACACAAATCACACTTGCACCCCCTAGGGTATTCCACTTGTTGCCTTCAAATAAATGGGCCATATTGCATGTTGAATTTCTTTGGGCAAAGCAAACAATTTGAATGATCATAGTCCCTCGATAAAACTTTTCAAAACAAACAAAAACAAATGATCAAGTCCCTTAAAGAAATTGCTCAAAGACATTTAATGCCGTTGCAATTATGGTCTAAAAACGATGACCCGCGCCCGTCCCTTTCACATCCTAACACAAGGTTGCCCACCAAATACAATGGTGGAGCAAACTTGTTAAAAGGGTTAAAGTATAGCAATGATCTTTTGAGAAATTTAGGAGTAGACAACCTCTTAGTTACTTGAATCAACTTGCAAAACAAAACACTTGCCTAATTTCAAAATCACACATCACAACACTTTCAAAACAAAACTTTCAAAAACAAAAATGAAAACTTTTTCAAAAGACATACATCTTTGTATACATCCCCACATGGATCATTACAAAGGTTGCCACCACATTGGCCTCTTTTCAAAACATTTTCAAACCCACACACTCAAGCACCATTTAAAACAATTGAAAACAAAGGGCAAGTGATCTAAGCAAGTAACTAAGAGCCCATGGATAACCATGGATAGAAAGGGTGCTAATACCTTCCCTTTCTATAATCTACTCCCCGAACCCAAGAAAACATCTCAAAAGGTTTTTGCTGTGCTTTTTAACCTTTCCTTAGGATAAAATAAAAAGTCGGTGGCGACTCTTGCTAACCGCAACATTTGCGAATACAAACGCAAAACCTCAAGTCAGTTCTCCCACCGTATCACAATATTCATCATGAAGACTGTTGGTGAAAGATACTTTTGACAGAAGATCAATAAGGGACTGTATAGTTGTAACTACTGTAATCCAAGCAATTATCATTGTGATAAGTGACTTGGAGTAGGATTTGATTGTAAGGGTTGTGTATCACTCAAAGCTTTGAAGCACGAGTGTTTGTGTCACTTGATTAAAGCTTTGAAGCAAAGTCAAGTTAGGGTTGTGTATCACTCAAAGCTTTGAAGCACGAGTGTTTGTGTTACTTGATTAAAAGCTGTGAAGCATAATCAAGTGTATGTTCTGAAGAGTGTCTTCATAATTTCATTAGTCAATTGTTTAGTATCACTGTTGTGATTGAGGGGGAGTGAGTAGGAACTCAGGTTTAAGTTGAACTTAGATTGAAGTTGCATTGGGTAGGTCTTAAGTGAAGGAGATAAACTGGTTAGTTTATTCCTGAATTAATATCTCTTATAGTGAATTTCCTCCCTGGCTTGGTAGCCCCCAGAGTAGGTGTTGTTACACACTGAACTGGGTAAACAATTGACTGTGTTCTTTACTGCTTTTAGATTTATTGTCTTGAAGAAAGTCAGATACGGTGTCATAACATTCACTGTGACATTAAGTATCTGCTGCCAGAATTTCAGTTTACCAGACCTAACCCCAAAAGTGCACTTGCTTGGGTTCAGTCTGAGCTTATACTCCTTCAACCTGTCAAACAGCTTTTGCAAATGACCAAGGTGTTCTTCTTCTGTCTGTGACCGAGCTATCATGTCGTCTACGTAAACTTCGATCTCATGATGTATCATATCATGAAATAAAGCTACCATGGCGCGTTGATAGGTTGCCCCTGTGTTCTTCAGTCCGAACGGCATCACTTTGTAGCAGAAGGTACCCCATTGCGTAACAAAGGTTGTTTTCTCCATGTCCTCGGGGGCCATTTTGATCTGGTTGTATCTCGAGAATCCATCCATGAAGGAAAAAACCTTGTGTTGAGTTGTGTTGTCAACCAAGATGTCGATATGTGGTAGTGGAAAATCGTCTTTAGGGCTAGCCCTGTTCAAATACCTATAGTCCACACACATTCTGACTTTTTCGTCCTTCTTAGGCACGGGCACAATGTTAGCAACCCATTGTGGATAGGAAGTAACAGCCAGAAATCCAGCATTGAATTTCTTCATTACTTCAGCCTTAATCTTCTCAGACATATCAGGCCTCATTCGTCGGACCTTTTGCTTGATCGGTGGACAGTCTTCTCTTGTAGGAAGATGGTGAACCACGATATATGTGTCTAACCCTAGCATGTCTTTATAAGACCAGGCGAAGATGTCAACATATTCATTCAGCAACTGCACTAAGTGCTCCTTGATACTTGGTTCCAGGTTGGCACCCACTTTTACTTCCTTCTTGTCTTCCTTTGTCCCCAAGTTGATGGTTTCTAGCAACTCTTCATGAGGCAGAATAGCCCGCTCTTCTTGTTGCAAAAGTCTGGATAACTCTCCCGGCACTTCACAATCTTCGTCAACTTCGTACTCAGCGTGATTGACCAAATCCTCAGAGTTATCGAAGGTTGAAACAGAACAGTTTCCCATGGAATCCGGAATGGATGGGTACCTGCATTTGTGAGTGTGGGTGTGTGTAAGGGATAGCCATCCTTAAACAAACAAAAATGCAAAAGGAAAGAAAATGAACACAACAGTTTATAGATGAAAAAACGTCCAATGATTCATTAAAACATGGCATATGATTATGAAGAAAATCAAGCCCTTACAAATGGACCTGCATGCCCCGGTCGAGGCATGAGGTGAAAATAGTGTGCGAATTGTTTTAGTTATTACAGACCATAAAAATGGGAAATTGTTCAAAGATAAAATTACTGGTTGATAAAGGTGATAGGAACAAAATCCTTTGCTTCCCAGTTGTTCAAACCCCCTTCGGCGGTCGGAAAGATCCAATCTTCAAAGTGTCTCTCTTCATCTTCATCTTCTACAGCATTGATTCCATGGTGTGAGATATTGACGGGTGGTCCTCCGACCTTGGAGCGACGCATAGCCTTTTGTCCTGCAGCAGTAAACCCCAACCCAAACTTGTTTGTCTTATGGGGAAAGTCAGGAAACTTCCCCCACACTGTGCTCTTTCCTTCTTTAACCACAACCTCTGCGTCCTTGAGAGATGCCATCCTAGATACATGCTTGGGAACGATAGGCACCTCAACCATTGTCTTCGCAACTGCTACCTCAGGAGACACTTCCTTGAAATGCTGGAAAGGCGTTTCGATGAACTTTCCATCCAACTCCACATAGCGAAAGGAATTGAGATGACTTATCATGTATTCTTCCTCGCCGTGCACTGTTATAATCTTACCCTTAACAGGATATTTCAGCATTTGGTGCAAAGAGGGGGTAACTGCCCCGGCATAATGGATCTACGGTCTCCCTAGCAAACACGAATATGACGGACGGATGTCCATCACGAAGAAGGTGGAGTTGAAAACTTCTGTGCCTACTTTGATAGGAATATCAACCTCTCCATGAACCATTCTTTTGGAACCATCAAAAGCCCTAACAACGATGTTACTAGGTTTGAGGGTCAGCCCTTCGCAGTCCAAACGGTCTAAGGCTTTCTTCGGCAGCACATTCAAGGAAGAACCAGTATCAACTAAGACATGGGCGAGGGTGGTTCCCCTGCATTCAACTGAGACATGTAGTGCATCGTTATGTTTTCTTCCTTTGGGAGTTAAGTTAGCATCGGAAAAGCCAAGACCATTATCAGCAGTAAGACTGGCCACACATTCTTGGAACTGGTCAGCCGAAGTCTCTTGGGGTACATGTTCCGCCTTCAAGAATTTGATTAGGGCCTTAGCATGGGCCTCAGAATAGAGCAGAAGAGCTAACAATGAAATTTTAGAAGGGGTTGCCCTAACTGTTCCACAACGTCGTAGTCACTTTTTCTGATTATTTTCAAGATTTCATCCATTTCTTTCTGAGTGGTTTCGGGGATAACCACAGCATGGGCCTTCGTCCTGACAAGCACTTCCAGTATCCCCTTACCCTTGTCGGTAGTATCAGCAGATGGTCTTATTTCAGGAGTATCCAATTCTTCAATCACTGGGCCTTGCACAGATGGTCCAACAGGTACAGAAGCTTTCAAGGGTCCGAAAACTGCTCGAGGGGGAGCAATCTTCGGAGAAAATATTCGGCCACTGCGGGTTATCTTGCTTGTACCCGCAATGTTCCCTACATTAGGGTTTTCTTCTTCAGAAATCTCTTGGACTGTCTCGATTTGTTTGATACCATGGTAGAAGATTTCTCCCCCATAGTTCCATGGTATCGTTTTGCTGGATTGGTACGGGACGGGTCCCGGCATGGTGATCTTTAATGGTACACATTCAAAGTTGGGTGTAATCCTGACAGGCCTTTTACAAGCCTTGGGAGGATTGTCGGAAGTGGTTATAATTGCAATATCGTTGGTTAAAGTAGCAAAAGTATCAGGAGTAACAGAATTGAAGGTATCAAAAGGGGTTTTCTGGAAAAGTATCTCTTGGGTATCCATCAGGCGTTGGACACCTGACTTCAACATTGGGCAATCACCTCGTATGTTCAAACAAAAATAGCAGTCTTTACCACAACCAGGAAAGATCCCGACTCTCAACAAATTTTCTTTAATCACATGTAACGGCGTCAACAGGTCAACAACATCAGTAACATGAGTGTCCTCCATAACAGCATGAATATTGTGGTTGTGCTTGGGCATCGGAGCAGATATAACATTGGGCTTCTCAGGAGCATCAAATTCTACTTCCTTAGCATCAATCAGATCCTGAATTTTGTTCTTAAGCGCCCAACAATTATTAGTATCGTGCCCAGCACTGTCGGGAATGGTAAGCACACTTGGCATTGGAGTGGTAGTATGGAGAGGAGGTGTTATGGTTCTTTGGCGCTTCCTTCAAACTGGTCAGATTCAGCTTCAACAAATTAGGAAGTACCTGAGCGGGCGTCATATTGATGCGGGTGAACTGCCGTTGTGGCCTTTCCACCCGTTGTTGATTAGGTCTCGACTGATGTTACGAGGTTGATCATTTGACGAGTTTTGAATCATCACAGCCCCTACAGTCGGTCGGCGCTCAGTTCTTCCCTGTCCCTTCTGAGAATACACAGCAGATGCTTCCTTCTTAGTTGGGAAGGGCTTCTTAACAGCTGTGGATGCGGAAGCATCCTTTTGAATCTTTCCACTCTTAATACCGGCCTCAACCCTTTCGCCGGTCAAAATCAGTTCAGTAAATCCCGCGGAAGAACTCCCGATTAGATGGTTGAAGAAAGGGCCAGACAGGGTCCCCAGAAACATGTCAACTAACTCCCTATCTGACAGAGGTGGCTGCACCCTTCCCTCCAGATCACGCCACTTCTGGGCGTACTCTTTAAACCCTTCATTGGAAGCCATCCCCATACTTTGTAACTGAGTACGAGTGGATGCCAAATCAGCATTGTATTGATACTGACGATAAAAAGCAGCTGCCAAGTCTTCCCAATTGTGAACCTCTGATCTCTCGAGTTGATAAAACTAGTCTAACTGCGTGCCAGAAAAGCTGTCTTGGAAAAAGTGTACCCAGAGGTCTTTATCGAATGAGTGGGGTTGGATTTTTCTGACATACGATCTCAAGTGCATCTTTGGGCATGACAGACCGTCATACTTGGAAAATGTTGGAACCTTGAACTTGGGAGGGATAACTATCCCAGCTACCAGCCCTAGTTCTTCAAAATCCAATACGGGCACCCTCTGCAACTCCATAGCTGCCAGTCTATCTTCAAGGTTCTTATATTTATCATCCGCTGGTGGATACTGTTGTTCGGAGTAGTCTTCGTCTTCTTCCTCTTCCTCCTCTTCAACCTCGGATTCAGAAGGCACAGCAGTCCCTTTCCCTTTACCGGCCCCTTCGCCAGACGTTGAGGGGAACTCAAGAACCTTCCTAGCATTGCTCTCAAACCTTCTTCCAAAAGTGGCCACCCCAGGTCTCTTTTTATTTTTCTCTTTATTCTTCTCCAACAAAACTTTGAGGTCCTCTTGACCCTTTGCCAAGGTCATGAGGAGTTGCTGGAACTGTGAATTTTGTGCCTGCAGATCCATTACTGTTTGCTCCAAATCCATCTTGCTTAAATAAACAGCAGAAAGATAAGGAAACCTGGCGTGAAGACCTGTTTATGCATATGATGAATGGTATGTTATTCATGCAATGCATTCAAGGGTTCAAAAATTCAAATTTGTTGCAAACAAAAAGAACGCACGTTATATTAAGAAGAAATTTGTTAGTACATAAGTGCCCCATGGGCGAAATATTACAAAATTCTTAATGTAAAAAGACATTGTGCATCCTCTTTGGCGCGATGTAAGTTTTGAGAGTTTCCTCCTCGTGAAGTCGGCGGGTAAGCTCCAAAATCTTCTTCTCACTGGCATAGAAGCTGGCTTCAAAAGTATCTCGTTCTTCCTTGAGTTGGATCCAACTCTTTTGCATTTCTTCCCATGATGTTGGCATGTCAGGATGTAGGATGGTGTATGGAACCTCTCCTTCCATAACAGGCTCTTTGATCAAGGGGAGAATGTGAGGGTATGGCATTATAAGATTTTGGGAGCGGGTTCGTACCCACTTGAGGTAAGGCTCAAGGGGGATGGAATTTTTGTGCCCCAGTGTCTTACTATCCACCTTGTTAGGCATCCTCCAAGCTCTGATGAACCTTTGTCGAAGTCCTTGCGCATCGTTGTCGAAGTCAAAAACTAGGTCCGAAATTAGCATGTCATGAGGGTTATCCCTCCGAGCATATCCAAATTGTCTCAAAGCTATACAGGGGTTGTAGGTGATGCCTCCCTTAATGCCAAGTAGTGGGAATTAGGGAATTCCCCACAATGATCAATGATGATGACATTTTCTCTGGACCGAGAACACCAATGTACATCAGAATGTGTGAGGGTCATCAACCGTTGTGACCACCTTAAACCCTGCTCATTCTTCATAACTGATTGTGGAAGGTGAGAAATAAACCACCTTGCTAGGAGAGGAGTACAGCACATGAGAACACCTATTTTCCTCATTGTTCGTGTGTAAAATGAGTGTAGGATGTCCCCAAGCAATGTAGGTATAGGATTCCTGGATATGAAAATCTTGACAGCATTCACATCTATAAGCTGATCAGGGTTTGGGAACAAGACCAACCCATAGATGAGGAGTGCCACAATATCTTCAAAGGCTTGTAGATCAAGAGAATTCCAGCAGTCTTGTGCCTTCTCGAACAGAAACTTTGCCAAGAAGCCCTTGACACCACTTCTGGTTTCCCAATGCCCCTTGATGTCAGATGGTTGCAAGTGTAATGCTTGAGCAACATCTTCAGGCTTTGGTTCTTTTTCCGTACCATTGTAGGGTAGTTGATTAAGAATAGGAATTCTCAAGAGTTGAGAAAATTCCTCCAAAGTAGGCACCAACTGGTAATCAGGGAATGTGAAACAGTGGTGTAGGGGGTCAAAGAACTGGAAGAGAACTTTCACCATGTCTTCTTCAATGTTGGTGCTGACCAAGTTGAGGAGTCTACCATGTCTTTCACTGAAGAGAGAATTCTCGGGAATCCTGGATGTAAGCTCCTTGAGTTGAGGAGGGATTCTCACAAGGTTGACTTGAATTGTTTTCATGCGAAGAGATTCCATGACCTACAAAACAAGAACAAAGATGAAGATCCAAACCCTTGAAATGGTTAGTGGATGCATATGATGCTTTATGATGTTTATGATGTATGCACAAGCACATGTACAAGCATATCACACAAAACCCTAGTTTCAGGCTTGCATGAGGTTTCATAGGTAAGTACCCTCTTGAGTTTAGTTGGCTCAAACCTGTCCTATAAATAGTAACCGGGTTCTAAAGAGCTCAATATCACTGGATTGTTTTCTATGTTCATTGTTTTGGTTTAGCCATTTAACTAGCGACCAAAATATTCCAAGAAAACAACCCTCAATGAGTGTAGTATCGAGTATCTATCAACTTCGGACTGCACCAAAGCCGGTCATCTCACTACCCCTAATAAAAGGCCAAGATGGTCAAGTAAGGTTCTAAGAGTTCATTAGTGCTTCATGACATCACTCAGCGGCCCCGTATTCTCTTTGATTGACTCAAAGGCTACCGGTACTCACAAATATGTCGCACTAATATAGTTATTGCTTCAACCGTGTCAGTATACCCCGCACAGTTTCTACAATGTATTGCTATTTACCTATGAATGTTTCCCAAATCTGGGTAGAGGATTTCAAGCCCAAACAAGAGAACCAAAATGTAAAGCAATCAAAGCAAACAATAATCATGCAAAGGGTGATCTAAGCCCTAAGGTTACTCCACTTTTTAAAATATCCCCAGCAGAGTCGCCAGTTCTGTGATACGGTGGGAGAACTGACTTGGGATTTTGCGTTTGTGTTCGCAAATGTTTTGGTTTAGCAAGAGTCGCCACCGACTTTTTATTTTATCCTAAGGAAAGGTCAAAAAGCACAGGAAAGACCTTTGAGATGTTTTCTTGGGTTCGGGGAGTAGATTATAGAAAGGGAAGGTATTAGCACCCTTTCTATCCATGGTTATCCATGGGCTCTTAGTTACTTGCTTAGATCACTTGCTTTGCTTTTCAATTGTTTGAAATGGTGCTTTTCAATTGTTTGAAATGGTGCTTTGTGTGTGATTTTGAAAGATGTTTTTGAAAAGATGCCATCGTTGTGGCAACCTTTGTAATGATTCTTGTTTGAATGTATACAAAGGTGTTTTTGTCTTTTTGAAAAGTTTTCAATGTTTGAAAGTAGGGTTTTGCAAATGTGTTGTGAAGTGTGTTTTGAAAAAATAGCAAGGATGTTTTTGCAAGCTTGATCAAGTAACTAAGAGCTATCTACCCTATTTTACTCAAAGATTTTTCTTATGTTTTTAACCCTTTTAAAAGTGTTGTTTCATCATTGTATTTGGTGAACAACCTTGTGTTAGGATGTTAAACGGGACAGGCGCGGGTCATCGTATAGACCATGATAGCAATTGTGTCAAGTATTTTAGCAATTTTCTTTAAGGGACTTGATCATTTTGTTTAGGCAACTCAGATAGCGTCATCGAGGGACTATGATCTTTCTTTTTTGTTTTTGTTTTGCCAAAGTACTTGACATGCAACCATGGCACATTTTTGAAGGAAACAAGTGGATTGAAACCCTAGGGGTGCAAGTGTGCATTGTGTTTGTTTTTCATACATGTTTATCTTGGATTAGGTCAAGCTAGTTGTTGATTTTATTTGCATACAAACCCTAGGTCTAAACATGGCATAATTGAAAGCATTTAAAGGTGTGAGAATTTAAAGCCTACACTATTACAACATGATATAGGGAGGGGGTACAAATTTGAATTGGGGGTATTTGACAAGAAATTAAATTCTAAATTATTACAACCAAATCGAATGTACAAGGCAATATTTAAATGTACAATAATTAAAAAAAATACAACAAATAAATGTTAAATAAAATGTATTATGCAAAAAGTTTTTTTTTATCTAAAAAGTATTTTTTAATATGAAATGTAAATAAATAAGAAAGGTCAATTTTAATTATTTTGTTATTTAGGGCAAAACCTTAATTCTTAAATAAATAGTATTATTTATTAATTATATACAATAATATATTAATTTATACAAAAAATAAAAGTATATTGTAAAAAAGATATTTTTAGTGTAAAATATTAATAAAAATGAAAATGTATTATTTTGTGTTTTTTTTATTCTAATTACTTAACAAAATAAAGTATATAAGTATATATATATATATATATATATATATATATATATATATATATATATATATATATATATATATATATATATATATATATATATATATATATATATATATATATATATATATATATATATATATATATATATATATATATATATATATATATATATATATATATATATATATATATATATATATATATATATATATATATATATATATATATATATATATATATATATATATATTAAACATATTAAATATATAAAAATAAAAAAAATAATTATTTACAAAAAAATGTGTATATTTAAGAAAATGTTTTCAAATGTAAATAAAAATAATAAATGAAGATAAGTATATTTTTTTATATTATTTTTGAGTTTTAATAAAAAGAAAAATAGATTAATTACATACTTATACTAGTAAAAATGAAAATAAATATCAAATAAATATGAAAAAATATAAAAATAATTTTTTTGGTATTTTTTATATTTGGACAAAAAATAATAAAATCAGAATAAAAGTAAAAATATCAAAATGACAAATATACAAATAAATGGGCCAGGGGGTGTAAACTGAAAAATGGGGTGTTAGAAGTAAGAATGACCAGGCTCAGCCCAATCAGACTTCATCTTCTTCCTTGGTTCACAAAAACGCGAGTTCTGTACATCACCTGCTATCTCCTGATTCTTTGATTTTTTGACAAAACTTATAACATGAAACTTGTAGAGCATCAAACACCGAATCCAACCATATAAAAAACTTGAGCTAACTCTCAAATACCAGAGAGAATTTCTCTGGCCCTAATTTCTAACCTAGTTTTTTCAGAAAGTTAATGAGTGAAATTCTCCTAGCACGATTAATGTAAATGAAAACTAAGCATATGTATGGCTTCAGGGCTATGAGTACAACATATTTCATTTACAAACCTAAGCCTAACTATTCCTAAATAGAGAGATAGAAGTTCATGAAATACCTATTTCAGTTGACTTCGAGCTGGCCAATGCAGCAGCTTCCAAGAGTGTGTGAGGTTTTGTTGAGCTTGCCTGAGGTCCACTGAAGCTTTTCCAATGCTTGGCTTGTTTTGAAGTAGCCTGAATCGTGCTACAGAACTCAACCTGCAAAGCTTTGAAACAAAAATGGCAATGTGTGTTAAGTATGTTACAGCTAGCAATGGATGATCTGGATAGCTTAGATATGTTGGTTGGAAGGTGTTTGAAGTATCTTTGGACAAAACGCACGATGGAATTTGGTTATGGCTTGAAGTTTGCAGAACTGGCCCTGTTTTGCAAGAAAATGGAGAATTTTTGCACTAGGAGTTTTGAGAAGCAAAAGGGTCGTGTTTCTGGCTTGTTAGGAGGTATCAAACTTGTTTGCAATGTTTGTGTAAGTTGGTTTTAACAGATGTGAGAGATGGCATGTGATTTGCAAGTTCTTCCTCTTGAAGCAAGAGAGTGGAAGTGATGTTATAGCTTTGTACAGGCCCTCCTATCACCCTGCACACAACACTCTTGGCCCCTATAATTCATGGATTTGGTTTGCAGTATCAGATTTTGTTCAAGGCTCAAGGCTTAGTGTTTTGACATAAAGTAACCTTTTGCAAAAATGGCAATATACCTTTTACCATTTAGGGCTTAATCTTGTATGCAATGTCCAAATGACCAAGATTATACCTTAGCTCAATGGTTATGCATTAAATTATGGAGTACAAACTGGTTTTGAGGCCTGCGAGCTTGTACGAAGCATGCTGATTTGAAAATGCAAGTTTGTATGAACATTGTATTGGCCATGGATCAAAGTGAGTTTTTGCCAATTTCAAGCATTCGATTCTCTCTAACCACAAGGGTGTTTTAGGAGTTCTTAGACAATTTGGAAAGCTTGCAACATGTACTATAATCCATCTTTGAAATGCAACTTGAAACTCCAAGTGGAACTATGTGAAAAATGGCCAAGAAGATGGGTCAAAATCCTGCCTAAATTAGGGCAAAATTTCTTTAAGTTAAAAGTTTTAGGTACCCTTGTTCCAAAAATCATAACTTGAGATGCAAGCCTCTTTTGAGAAAACTTTGTGAATAAAAGTTGTATACTTTGTGATGGAATACAACTTTCATGTTGCAATTTTTGTTTGAATCCATTTGTATCTTGGTGAAACAATGGGACAAAGTTAGGAAAAAATAAGAAAATTTCATAACTTAGAAAATTTCTAAGTTATGAAATTTTTCCATTTTAAACCCTAATTTGCATTTTTGGGTTTCTTGATGAACAAGTTTCATAATTTGACATGTCTTGATGAAAAATAACTCTTGGAACTTGATTTTGACCAAAAAGTTAAAGTTTGACTTTTTTGTGTACAGTCAAATTTTGATCAGTTGACTGAAAAATTCATCTGCCAATCCTATGCATTTGAGATCTTTTGAACTTGTTGAATGGTTCAAGACAATTTCATTGAGTCCTTGAGTCCATGTGTGGGCTTAATTTGCCATTGGCTAGGTCAAACAGTCAAAAATTGCCTTTGTGCAATCAAAACCCTAAAAATGACCATTTTGCCCTTTTGGTGATCTGACCAAATTTCTTGTGGAATTGTGATCCAAACTTGATCAAATGGTTCAGATGAGTTCATAATGTTGATGTGGGTCCAATTTCATGAGGTTTGACTGTCAATTGGCCACAGTTGACTTTTTCCCCAATACAGCTGATTTCTAGGTCAACTGTCCAATTGACTGGGCAAAAATTTGAATCAAGGCTTGAAACTTGGTATGGACAAACTTGTGAGTCCAACATGAAGTATGAAAGTCACTTTGGGCATTGTAGGTCAAAACATCCCTGTGCAAACTCAAACCCTAAATTAGGTCAACAGTGCAAGGAGGTGTCTTGAGCAGAGCAAATCCTAGCTTAATCTTGAGTTCCAAGAGTCTTGTGATGAGAAATGTTGGTGAAATGAGAGGGAAAATTTTGGGGTACAACAATATCTGATAGCAGCGTGGTATGTGTAGATGATTATCTTTGCTCCTACTAGGTAAGAACAGAATTTGTCAAGCGCAAAGACAACTGCCAACAGCTCTTTCTCAGTTGTGGCGTAGTTCATTTGAGCTGAGTCTAGCGTTCTACTGGTGTAGTAGATTGCGTGAAGTTTCTTGTCCTTCCTTTTTCCAAGAACTGGGACTATGGCGTATTCGCTCGCATCGCACATGATTTCAAAAGGTAATCTCCAATCGGGTGGTTGCATGATTGGTGCGGTGATGAGGGCTGATTTTAGAGTTTCAAATGCTTTAAGACAATCTTTGTCGAATATGAACTCAGCGTCTTTCATTAATAGACCGGTAAGTGGTTTAGTGATCTTCGAGAAATCCTTGATAAATCGTCGGTAGAAACCGGCGTGTCCTAAAAAACTTTGTATTTCTCTAACGGTCTTAGGTGGTTGAAGTTCTTTTATGACTTCTATCTTGGCTTTATCAACTTCAATTCCCTTGTTAGATATAACATGTCCTAGTACGATTCCTTCTCTGACCATGAAATGGTATTTTTCCCAGTTAAGCACGAGGTTTACTTTCACACATCTTTCTAAAATCTTTTCTAGGTTTGATAGGCATCCTTCAAATCTTTGCCCGCACACAGAGAAGTCGTCCATGAATACTTCCATGATGTTATCGATGAAATCTGGAAAGATTGACATCATACATCGTTGAAAGGTTGTTGGGGCATTGCACAATCCAAAGGGCATTCGTCTATAAGCGAATGTTCCATAGGGACATGTGAATGTAGTCTTCTCTTGATCATCAGGGTGAATAGGAATTTGGAAAAATCCAGAATAACCATCTAGATAGCAGAAGTAGGAATGTTTGGCTAATCGCTCTAACATTTGATCTATGAAGGGTAGAGGAAAATGTTCTTTTCAAGTAGCTTTTTTTAGTTTCCTATAATCAATGCACACTCTATACCCATTTACCACTCTTTGCGTTATCGGTTCGCCTTTTGCGTTCTTCACAAGAGTGATACCTCCTTTCTTCGGCATGACGTGTACTGGGCTAACCCATTTACTGTCGGAAATTAGATATATGATTCCTGCTTCCAATAGCTTCTTAATTTCATCTCTGACTACAGTGCTGAGGATTGCGTTAATCCTTCTTTGGGGTTCTCTAGAGGTTTTTCAATCTTCTTCTAGCATAATACAATTCATACAAATTGAAGGACATATTCCTTTCAAGTCGGATATGTTATAACCTAATGCAGTTGGGTACTTTCTTAGGACGTCTAAAAGTTTCTCAGTTTCGAGTGTTCCTAAACTGGAATTGATTATTACTGGTTGCGTACATTTGGTATCTAGGAATTCGTATCTTAGGTTCCTGGGTAAGGTTTTTAATTCTAAACCCGGTTTCTTCGGACATGGCATATGATCAGGTGTAAGTGCTAGACTTTCGCTTAGACTATCATCTTGGTATGGTTCACGCCAATTGTCGTCTTCGAATATCAGAGGGGTTTGGATTTTCATTATTTCAGAGTATGTGGTATGTTCTGTTTCCATCTCTCTTACGCACTCGTCTATAACGTCGATTAGATAACATGTGTCATTCATGGCTGGTGCTTGTAAGAATTGAGTGAGGATGAATTCCACTTTTTCCTCTCCAACTTCGAATGTCAGTCTGCCATTCTTTACATTAATTATAGCTCCAGCTGTGGCTAGGAAGGGTCTTCCTAATATGATAGGAGTAATTGAGTCCTCAGTAATGTCCATGATTATGAAATCGGTCGGGATATAGAATTGACCTATTATAACTGGAACGTTTTCCAGTATACCTACATGGTATTTAACTGATCGGTCAGCTAATTGAACGGACATTTTTGTGGGTCTAAGTTCTCCCATTTCCAGCTTTTTACAAATAGATAGGGGCATGACACTAATACTTGCTCCCAAGTCGCATAGAGCTTTGTCTATGACAAACTTTCCAATGTTACAAGGTATAGAGAAACTACCTGGATCTTTTAACTTAGGGGGCATATCATTTTGAATAATAGCGCTACACTCAGCAGTAAGTGTAACTGTTCTGTTGTCTTCTATCTTTTTCTTGTTAGATAGGATTTCCTTGAGAAATTTATCATACGAGGGCATCTGAGTGATAGCTTTTGTAAACGGTATTGTGATAATCAGTTGTTTCAGAAGTTCAACGAATTTCTTGAATTGGCCCGTCGTTTTGGAATTGGTAAGTCTTTGAGGGTACGGAATCGGCGGTTTATAGGGTGGTGGAGGCACATAAGGCTTTTCTCTCTCCACTGCCTCTTGGTTCTCGTTTTCCTTTTCCTTTGGTTCATTCTCATTTTCAGTTGGCTTGTTCTGCTTTTGGTACATGGCTGGATTTTCGAGTCTTGGATCAACAGGTCCGTCAAGTTCTTTTCCACTTCTCAGTATTACAGCGTTAGCTTGTCCTTTTGGGTTAGGTTGTGGTTGACCAGGGAAAAATCCAGCTGGGGCAGCAGTAGATGCTTGTTGTTGAACCACTTGTGAAATTTGAGTTTCAAGCATCTTATTATGGGTAGCCAAAGCGTCAACTTTACTAGATAATTGTTTAATCTGCTCATTAGTATGTAAATTTTGATTTAGAACATCTTTATTAGTTTGAGATTGGGAAGCAATGAAATGTTCTATCATGATTTCTAGATTAGACTTCCTAGGGGCATTGAATGTATTAGGTCCATTATTGGGGTGATTTGGGGCAGCTTTTGGATAGCCAGGTGGTGTGGCAGGAGCTTGTACAGGTGCGTACAACGCATTGTTGCTTTTATGTGAAAAGTTCGGATGATTCTTCCAACCAGGGCTATAGGTATTGCTATAAGGGTTCCCCTGTACGTAATTCGCTTGTTCAGCTGGGACTCCTGTTAGAAGTGGGCATTCTGGAGCAGGATGTGATTGAAGACAACATAGATCGCAAGCTTGAGCTACTGCAGCCACGGTAGCTGCGGGAGCGGTAGTAAGATTTTCTAGATTTTGGGTAAGGGCTTCTACTTTAGCATTGACTTGATCCAGACTATTCACTTCAATCATGCCACCTTTTGTTTGAGTTTTTTCCATATTAGCTCTTTCGCTTCCCCATTGATAATGGTTTTGAGCCATGCTTTCGATAAGTTGATTTGCTTCGGTATACGGCTTATCCATCAATGCGCCACCAGCAGCAGTGTCTATAGTCATTCTTGTGTTGTACAAGAGACCGTTATAGAACGTATGAATGATCAGCCATTCTTCTAAACCATGATGAGGACAGAGTCTGATCATGTCCTTATAGCGTTCCCACACTTCAAAAAGTGATTCGTTATCTTTTTGTCTGAAACCATTGATGTTGGCTCTGAGCATAGCAGTTTTGCTTGGTGGGAAATACCTAGCTAAAAAGACCTTTTTCAACTCATCCCATGTGGTGATTAAGTTTGAAGGAAGAGATTGGAGCCATGCTCGAGCTCTGTCTCTTAAAGAAAAGGGAAATAGGCACAATCGTATCGCCTTGGGGTTTACACCATTCACTTTTACAGTGTCTGCGTACTGCACAAACACTGACAGATGTAGGTTTTGGTCGTCAGTAGGAGATCCAGAAAATTGGTTTTACTGAACGGTGGATAGAAGTGAAGGTTTTAGCTCGAAATTGTTTCGAGCGATAGCAGGAGCGGCAATGCTGTTGTGGGGCTCCGCTTGAGAAGGAATGGCGTAATCCTTAAGAGCACGAGGTGGATTTGGTACGTCATCCATCTTAGATTCTTCAATTAATTCAGGGATTGAGATATCAGGAAGCTTAGTTGGAGGAAGATTGTTGAGATCACGGTATTCTTGAACTCGGCGTCTTACTCTGAGATAGCGCTCTATATCATTGATTTGTAGATGCAAAGGCTCGCTTCGGGAGCGAGTATTTGGCATACAACAGAGGGAAAAAATAAATAGTTGCCTTAGTCTATACAATGCTACTTTATGAGTGCACTAGTGACTAAATCAAATTCCTCGGCAACGGTGCCAAAAACTTGATATGGTGCGATCGACCTAATGTGTCTAACGGTATCTTACCTGCAAGTGCACAGCCTATCGCAGTAGTAATAAAAAGATGTCGAACCCACAGGGACTTTGTAATCACTCTAGTGCTATAAAGGTTTGCTAGTTTAGATAAGGCGGATGTTGTCACGTTTGGTTTTTTAGAGGTCAAGGTAGAGGGAAACTAAATCGAATTAAGGGAATAATAATAATAAAATGGTCGGTATGTAATATAGTGAACCTAAGTGGATCTAATCGAACCTAAGCATATAAAGATGTTTAACTTAGATGCTTATGTAGAAATTATCAGTTTAAAAACCCTCAACTCACACTTTCGTGGTCTTATCTCGGATTATACCCCTAAAGCCCTATGCCTGCTCTCGCTATCCCATAAGTGTTTAGAAAATACTCTTTGAAAACTTAATAAAATCTAATTCATTTTAAAGCGCTCTCGCTGTATTTAAATCAAATGCCTAACTTTAGCTATCTGGTTAAAACCTCACACTTTTGTGGCCTCGATCCTAACCTATTCTACTTTTCTTACTCTCGTAACAAAAAGATTGATTTTAATTATAAAAAGTCACATCCAGAAATTAAGTTAATTTGGATTTTAGCTTAGACACAATTTAATCCATTTGGTTACTATTATCACATCCCGACTCTGGAAAATTAGCTAGTCATAGTACTTGAAACAGACATATAGGAAATATAATCGGGAAAGAATAAAACACTCATGATAAATAAATAAATAAATTAATTAACGTAAACAAATTGTATTAAAATTAAATTAAATGCGATTAAAAACCTGAATAATAATATTATTCCTCAAGCTCCCTCTCCCTCAAGTCGGCAAGATTGGAACCTTTTGAATCGGAACTTGAAACGAATTTTGAGGCTAAAAATAAATTCTAACTACAATAGCAATTTCCTAATGTTGGAAATAGCTATTAATTGGTAAAAGGAAAATAAAGCAAGAACAAAAAAAATGCAAACAGACTGTTCATAAATTTGGCAGGGCTTCCGCAAGAAATTCTGTAAAAAAAAAACTCTCTCCGGCCTTCGTTGAAATATCTCCTATTTATAGAAGAGAAATTTGCAGTTAAGAAAAATTAGGAACGTGGACTTGTACTGCTTTAGTGGAGAAAGACCAGTACTGGACGTTGGTGAGGTTGAGAATTTGTAGGAGTTGAAAAGATCCTTCCATTACGTTGCCCACGTCTCTTGTTCTTCATGACGTTGAATTACGCATGTGACGGTCGT
This sequence comes from Vicia faba, assembly GCA_948472305.1. Taxonomy (NCBI): domain Eukaryota; kingdom Viridiplantae; phylum Streptophyta; class Magnoliopsida; order Fabales; family Fabaceae; genus Vicia; species Vicia faba. Next base: position 519,620,430 of record OX451739.1, on the reverse strand, counting down.
AATGAAGAGGTGACGGTCGTAATGCGCTTAAATAGCGCGTTACGTTCGTCAATGATGTGTGACGAGCGTTCTTCATGTTGTGGGCGCATTACGCTCGTAATGGACGTGTGACGACTGTCACAACATCAAACTTTGCGGAATTTCACAGATTAGTTCCTTTTCTTCTGATTTTTATGTTAGCTTTCTTCATGTGATCTTTTTTTCACTAAATTGATTTGAAACATGTTGTACCTGTGAAAAGACATAAAAACTCGGAACAAGCGGGAGTTAAATGGGTTAATGCAGTATGAAAATCGATTAAAAATGTAGCAATTATATGGTACGATTTCTCGTTATCAAGCTCCCTGAACAGAAAAAGAAGTCAGAGGCTTTTTGGGACGTCTGAATTACATTGCCCGATTCATTTCGCACCTGACTGCTACTTGTGAACCAATCTTCAAGCTGTTGAAGAAAGATCAAGTGGTAAGATGGAATGATGAATGTCAGGTCGCTTTCGAAAGGATCAAGGAATATCTCCAAGAGCCCTCTATTATGTTTCCTCTAGTTTAAGGAAGACCTTTGATCTTATACTTGACAGTACTCGACAATTCAATGGGGTGCGTGATGGGCCAGCATGACGAGTCTGGCCGAAAAGAGCATGTTATTTACTACCTTAGCAAAAATTTTACCGACTGTGAGACTCGATACTCACTGCTTGAGAAAAATTGTTCACTTTGGCATGGTCTGCTCGCCGGCTGAGACAGTATATGCTGACTCACACTACCCTATTGATATCAAAGATGGACCCAATCAAGTATATCTTCGAAAAGCCTTTCTTGTCCGGAAGAATAGCAAGATGGAAGATGATCTTAATTGAGTATGACATCCAATACACAACCCAAAAAGCAATCAAGGGGAGTGTGTTGGAAGATCATTTAGCGCATCAGGCCGTGGATGATTACCAGTCTATGAATTTCGAGTTTCCGGATGAGAACATCATGTTGGTGACCGACTGCGAAAAACCTGGACCGGATGAAGGACCTGAGGAAGGATCCAGATGGTATATGTATTTTAACGGAGCCTCAAACACATTGGGTAATGGAATTGGCACCATGTTCATATCTCCTGAAGGCTATCATACTCCATTCACCGCCCGATTATGTTTTAACTGCACCAACAACATGGCGGAGTATGAGGCGTGCATCATGGGCCTTCGAGCTTCTATTGACCTGAGGATTAAGTGCTTGAGTGTATTCGGAGATTCCGCTCTCGTGATCAGTCAGATTAAAGGCGAGTGGGATACGAAACACCCAAATCTTATTCCTTATAAAGAGTATGTATTGACGTTCCTTCCGCACTTCGAGGTGATAACCTTTGAACACTTCCCGAGAGAGGAGAATCAGTTAGCGGACGCGCTAGCTACCATGTCTTCTATGTTCAAGGTCAGGTGGGACAATGAGGCTCCCCAGATTACCATTGAGAGGTTGGACGAACCCACACATTGCTGTGATATTGAGACTGAAGAGGTGGCAGATAAACCCTGGTTCCATGAGGTAAAGAAGTATCTTGAGGTTCAGGAGTACCCCGAGGGTGCATCTGTTAATGATAAGAAGTTTCTGAGGAGATTCGCTACGAAGTTCTTCATTAGCAATGGGATTCTTTACAAGCGTAACCATGATTCAACCTTGTTGCGATGTATGGACAAGAACGAGGCAGAAAATATTATGGCAGAGTTACATGAAGGTATTTTCGGAACTCATTCCAGTGGACACACCATGGCAAAGAAAATCCTACGGGCGGGATACTATTGGTCTATTATGGAAGCCGATTGTTATCAGCATTCTCAGACTTGTCATAAGTTCCAAGTCTATGCTGATAATGTGCATGTACCTCCGGTCCCTATGAACGTCTTGACAGCTCCTTGGCCTTTTGCAATGTGGGGCATCGATATGATTGGCGAGATTAGACCTACTGCATCTAACGGGCATCATTTCATTCTGGTAGCCATTGATTATTTCACAAAGTGGGTTGAGGCATCTTCCTTTGCTACAGTAACCAAGAATGTCGTAGCGCGGTTCATCCGGCACAATTTGATCTGTCGATACGGTGTACTGGAGAGGATCATCACGAACAATTGTACAAATCTCAATAATACGATGATCATTGAGCTCTGCAAACAGTTCAAGATACAGCATCATAACTCTTCTCCTTACCGGCCGAAGATGAATGGGGTTGTTGAAGCAGCAAATAAGAATATCAAGAAGATTGTGCAAAAGATGACGGTGACATACAAAGACTAGCTCGAGATGTTACCATTCGCTCTTCACGGGTATCGTACCTCAGCACGGACATCGACAGGGGCAACACCCTACTCTTTGGTGTATGGCATGGAGGCAGTCTTACCCATTGAGGTCCAGATACCCTCTCTTCGGATTATGAAGGATGCAGGTTTGAGCAAGGACGATTGGATCCAAACCCGGCTTGATCAGCTGAACTTAATCGATGAAAAGAGACTTACTGCTATTTGTCATGGTCGGACGTATCAAAAGCGGATGATCAAGGCATTTAACAAGAAAGTTAGACGACAAGAATATCAAGTCGAGGATCTGGTGATCAAACGCATCATACTACCACAAGGTGATCCCAGGGGAAAATGGACCCCTACGTATGAAGGGCCATTTGTGGTTAAGAACATTTTCTCAGGAGGAGCTATGATTCTAACCACCATGGATGGTGACGACCTTCCTCACCCCGTCAATGCAGGCATAGTGAAAAATACTACGCCTAATCAAAGACCTGCTAGGTTGACTGGCCTAGGCAAAAATAAGGGCTTCCCGGCGAACCAAAAGGGTTCAGGAAAAAATAAGGGATGAAAATGAAAAAACTTGTACACCCGGCAAGTCGAAAACCTGAAAAGGCGGCTTGGGCAAAAAAGGGTATCCCGGTGGACTGAAAACCCGAAAGGGCGGTCCAGGAAAAAATTAGGGATTGAAGCGTAACACTATGTCTCATTGGATCATCTTGCAACCAGACTTCAGTATCGACTATCAAGCTTGGACGGCACTAATCAATCTAATATACCTTCAACCAAGTAGCAAAGTGATGAGACTCTCGAAGATATAAAGGCAATAGCAGAGTTGGAACCCAGTGGGATTGTTCACATAGCTGTTTTTCTTTGTTTTTCACGAATTGTATAAATTATATCTTTCGGCGGTGTTCTCTTACTAGGACGTCAGCCTCTTGTACAAAAACGCCTATTTACAGGCCAACTTCAAAATAATACAATTCATTTTCACAAAGAATTTTCAAATTGTTTTTCTTTTTTCTGTTTTGTTTTGCAAGAACGTCCAATGGTTCGTTTTTTATATATGTATTTGACAATAATTGTTGCTCATAAATATTTACATGCGAAACAAAAGACAATTACTCGTAATATCAGGAACAGGGGAAAACAAGAAATGTCCAAACCTTACAGTTACTCTGTCCACCAGGTATAGGGATAGACCTAGCTAGAGAATACGTCCAAAGGTACATTCACTCCCCGCAGAACAAAAGGTATCTAAAAACATTGATTCTCCCCAAGCAGAGTTTATCTATCACCAGCACTAGAAGATTATCCCCATTGGAGTTTATTTCATCCACAAGCAGAAACTCAATCCCCAACAGGGTTCATTATCGCCAGCAATAGTAATTCATCCCCAGCCAAGGTTATTTCTCCAAATCAGCGGATCTTCAGACAGAGTATCTCTTCCCCACTGAGTCATTTTCTCGTCAGTTTATTCTCCAGCAGGATTATTCTCACAATCACCTTCGGATGTTATCCCCAGCAAGAACGAAGAATTCAACTCCTTGCACTCTCCAACAGCAGTCCGGGATTTATTTTCCCCAGTTAGAGAATATCATAAAAACATTGCATATCCATACATCATGACATGTGCATACGCATCATACAACACAGTCTCATTTATTTTGAGAACATCATTGCTCAATAAATTTCATACCTCATCGCATTACATACGACTAACTCTTTACCTTTCAGGGAAAGATACAATCAAATTCTCACAAAGTTCAAGCTATGAAGCTCGGATCCGACCGAATAGTATCTTGATTTCTACATCATATTGTGAAGCCCGGAGAACGACCGGATAACAATATCAAGATGCCACGAAGCCTGGAATCGACCAGATAATGGTATATCATAATCCCCAGCAAGCCGTGAAGCCCGGATTCGACCGGATAACAGCTCAGCAAGTTATTGTGAATCCTGGATTATGACCAGATAGCAATACAAGTTTCTGTGAAGCCTGGATTACGACCAGATAGCAGCCAAAGACACCGTGAAGCCTGGATGACGACCAGATAGTGGTATATCTTTAATACAAGTTATGAAGCCCGGATTCAACCGGATAGTATCTTGATTCTCCGAACACCATGAAGCCTAGATTCGACCAGATAATGGTATGAGACATCGTGAAGCCTGGATTACGACCAGATAGCGATAAAAGACATTGAAGCCTGGATTATGACCAGATAATAGTGAGGGACACTGTGAAGCTTGGATTACGACCAAATAGCAGTTTACCCGGCCAATTACTATGAAGCCCGGATTCGACCGGATATTAGGAGGCCTAAAAATCAAATGGAAGCTCGGAGGTGATCGGATAACCACTTGATTTCTTTTGAAGCCTGGATTACGACCAGATAAGAAGTAAGGTATTGTGAAGCCTGGATTACGACCAGATAGAAGTACAGGACACCATGAAGCCTGGATTCGACCAGATAATGGTATAAAGCATCGTGAAGCCTGGATTACGACTAGATAATGATAAAAGGACTGAAGCCTGGATTACGACCAGATAACAGTACAAGACACTGCGAAGCTTGGATTTCGACCAAGTAGCAGTTTACCTAGACAAATACTAAGAAGCCCGGAGTCGGCCAGATATTAGTGTGCCCTAAATTCAAGTTGAAGCCCGGATGCGACCGGATAACAACTTAATTCCTTTTGAAGCCTGGATTAAGACCAGATAAGAATCGAGAAATTACGAAGCCTGAATCACGAACAGATAGCAAGTTTAATCTCATCTCCCTAGTAAGTCACTGTAAAGCCTGGATTACGACCAGATAGCAATCGGTCTTATCACTAAGAAGCCTGGATTACGACCAGATAGTAGTTCATTTTCACCTCTTCGACTAAGAGACGATTCCCTAGTAGAATAACGGACGATCGAAGCTCCTAACATTCAACTTTTTACCAAGACAGAGACCAGCATTCCCCAACATAGTCTTCCTCAACAACAGGTATATTGGCTCTCGCTAAGGAATCTCTTAGGCGATCGACACTCCTTCAGATGGCATCTTTAAGCCCATCTTTTATCATCAATTTCCAAATGGCATCTGTAAGCCCATTCCCGACATCACAAGACAAATACCACTTCATGCGAGTGCAAATTTCTAGGCACTCTAGTGTTCAATCATCTTCCACCTTCGGATCACGAAAGGCAAGCAAGCCAATCTACATCCTCAGGTTTAAGAAGATTAAACAGGGGCAGCTGTTGTACCCCAAAATTTTCTCTCCCATATTTCTCAAAACATTTCAAGTGAGATCCTCAAATTGCTCAAGGAAGTCCAAGGGTTGACCAGACAAACTCTCTCCTAAGGCAGTCTACCTCAAATTAGGGTTTCATGTTGCATTAAGATACTTGAGTCCCAAGGGATCCCAAATTCTCACCATTGTCCTAATATGTTCTCAAGATTATCCATGTCAAGTTTCAGGCCTTACAAAGGAGGTTTGCTCAGTCAATTGCTCAAAAGCCTGAAAATCGATTGTACTAGGGCAAAGGTCAAATGTGGCCCACATACAGTCAAACCTCAAGATTTTTGGTTAAAAATCCTCATTTTAAAGTATTATTCATCATTTGATCAAGGGTTGATCATGATTCATCAAGGATTGCTCACCATTCATCAAAACCCAAAAGTTGCTAAATTAGGGTTTTGTAGGAAAAGTCAACTCAACTTTGACTAGGCATAACTTTCTCATACTTTATTAGAAATAACCCATCCAAAGCTCATTTTGAATAGGATGCAATTCCCTACAATTCATCTTTAGCTCCCAAGTCCAAAATATGCACTCACAAGAAGTTATGAATTTGGACATTATAGGTCATTTTGAAAAGTCAACAAAAACACCTTTTTTGTCAAAGCTTCATACATGAACATGGAAGACTCAATTGAGATTAGACCAAAAGGGTTGCTTATAGGACATCTTGAGATTTCTAAAAAGTCCAAGAATACCTTCATAGAGTCAAAATTGAAGAAGTTATGCATTGGTGAAGTTGACCTTTTTTGCAAAATTGCCAAAAGTCAAATATGCCTCAAGTTGCAATTTTTATCAAATGGGCCCAACTTTTTGTACTTGTTTTGAGTTTGTAACATGGTCCACAAGCCCTAACTCTTCCCACTTGCCTTTATTTTATTTTTGCCATTTATTTTGACTTTTTATTTCAATTAAATCAAATTAAATCAAAAGAAATCATGAAAATATCCAAATCATTTAAGTCTTGAGATTTGGTGCATATTTCAGGTCTCTTATACAGCTAGCAAAGGAATCAAATAGTGTAAGGCATGGTTGTGCATAAAAAGATTGGTTTTTGGCTTATTTTGGAAATATTTTCATGAAAGTCAAATCATGATCAAAGACCATAATTGACAAAGATTGAAAGCACATTTGTAACCCTAATTCGATCATTGGTATATAGTGGACAAGTGCAGACCAAAAACACAGGGTTTGGAGGCGTGTAGGTTGAAGAACAAACTTCAAAAAATCAAGAAAAAGTGGTGATCTATTTTCATATTTCCAGATACTATCAAGCCTTGCCAAGCATCCTTTTCGTTTCCTGGGCATTCAAGGAACCTATACCAATCAATAACAAGTGATTTCGTGCCCAGAATTTGGTTCCACGACCCCCACGGTTTGTCACTATTTTCAAAATTAAATCTCTTTATTCTTGCATCTTTATCATGTTTCAATGACATATTTGTAATCCCTAACGTGTTTGCAAGCTAATGGTAACAGTTAATTGCATTTTTGTTAGCTATATTGAAATCCACCATTGCTAGGGTTTCTTGTTGCATTTTGGGATCTTTTGGTACAGGTTAAATTGGCCCAAAATAAAGGCACCATGATGCTCACCAGGCCAAGGCGAATTGATTTATGGCTTCAGGTTCCATTTATCGTGCATGTGGTTGATTTTGGAAAATCGTTGGTTTGTACCTACACTTCTGGTCCGTAGGTAAAATTCATTAGACTTTTAGCAACGGAGAGAGGTTAGAGACGATGGCGTGGCAAGCACTGATTGCTTCGTTTGAATTTTGCGCGCGGATAATTTTTATTTTGTTTGTTTTTAATATATTGATTAATTGTTATTTGATATACAACAAGCGCGCTTGGCTCAGTTGGTATTGAGGCAGATGAAAAGGCCATAGGACCTGGGTTCGAATCCCAGGTCCCCCATGTATTTCATACTATTTTTACTTGTATGATCAGGTGTGTACATAGGCGTGAAGACCACCATATACCCTTAGGATTCAACCATTAGATCTCCAGAAGGCCAGATCTGAAGGCCATCATTGGAGGACCATAGTGCACCTTGGTCAACGTACAGCAAGGAAGCATAGAGGTCAGCATGGACCAAGGTTCTTGGGCCCAGAAAATTGCTAATGGCACCCCTCCAACTGCTGTTTATCAGGCCCATTTTCTTTTTCTTCTCTTTTATATTTTCTTTATTTAATTCATTTAATTATTTTACTAACACAAAATTAATTCTTTTTTATATAAAATCTTGAAATCAATTTTCATCAAATTAGATTTGGGTTTTTTTAATCAAAAATTAATTTAATTAGTTTATTTAATTTTAGGGTAACTTTAATTCTTTTGTAAATAAATTAAAATAAATTATAAACTAGGGTTTTTTCTTAATTTAATTTCTATTTTCTTTTCTTAAAAATAACCAAAACACAAAATTAGGTCAAATGTAATTAATTTTCTTAATTTAAATTAATTAGTAATTAGGTTTGTACATATTTAATTTAAAACCTTATTTTCTTAAAATAATTTTAAAAAAAACCAAAAAATAATTCTCCTTGTAATTAAGTTAGACGGGGTCAAAACCCTAATTTTCTCTCATTCTCAATTCATCGCGCGTGTTTATTTATTTTACAATATTGATGTAATTGCTCATGGGATGTAATAGTTTAATTAGGACTTTTCCGTTTATTTATCATTTTACGGGTTTTTGGCTATGTAATTAATCCCCGAAGCCTTGTAATAGCGTAGCTTTATTTTCCGCATTTTTATCTTCGCAAATATTAACTGTTAGATGTATGATAATAGGGTTGCATGACAAGAATGTATGTTAATTTTAAAATTGTTAGAAAACCCTAAATGTGTAAAGATAATAACTTGAAATTGAATCACTTACACATGCGCACTCCTAGAGTATACTCTCACTTCGGTTGCCTTCGGTAAACGATCATTAAGTATAGGGTATTTTAGTGGTCGCTCTCTTGTCCAAATAAAAGATCAAAGTCCCGTTCGGAAATGTTGCCTCGGAAAGGTTGCCTTGGAAAGGTTGCCTCGAATATGATCTTAAGACATTAGGGTTATTACTAAGACGTCCTAACATTGCTTTAGTGATCGTACGTCCCTTTCAAATTGACCCTTAAAACTCCAACGACGGTGCTACCTACTCACTAATAGTGGGATAACACTGTCTAAAGGAAATAAGAACATAAACATTCTCTTTTTCGAGTAGGTAGATGCTAGTAGGTACTTGCTCAAATCAAACTTTTTCATACCAAACACTTTTCAAACAAAGTTTTCAAAACAACTTCGTAACACTCTTGAAGACAGAAGCAAGGGTTAAATCGAAGTAAAACAAAAAAAAAATTCAAATCAAACACACACAAGCAATTTTGAAAATGATGAGCAAGTACCTAAGAGCCCGTAGAAAACTACGGATAGAAAGGGTGCTAATACCTTCCCTTTCTATAATCTACCCCCCCGTAATCAAAATCTCGAAAAAAGGAATTTTTCTGTGCTTTTGTCCTTTCCAGTTGGATAAAATAAAATTTGGTGGCGACTCTTGCTTACCGTACATTTGCGAATGCAAAACGCAAACCAGTATAACAGTCGGTTCTTCCACCGTATCATAGCACGTTTTCATTGGTTAGAAGGTGACACGTTGGTCATCTTCAACCTCCAGCCTCACGAATCGCAGGTCTCTCAAACTGTAAAATCAGAAGCTCAGACATATGCCATTCGCTTCGTCTCTTCAAGACGAAGACAACCACACCTTCGCGCTTAATTTATATAAATTGTAACTCAAGCAATTTGGAAAGAAAGTTTTTAAAGGGGATTTGAAAATTCATGGTCAAAACGTGTTTCCAGTAAGAAGTAAGTGTTGCGACTAGAACCAGGGCAATGAGAGCAACACGATGATATCAAAGTTTTGAAGAATTAATGAAGGAATCTACCTATTGAAGTTGAGTTGCAGAGCTCTGAAACTGGACTTCTATGGAGCAATGTAGAGCATGATTCTTGAATGTAATGGTATGGTTAGGTTCAGGGAAGATCAAGGAAGGTGAATTGATGAAGAAAATGGATTGAAAAATGCTTGAGAATAGGATTCAAAGTAGCTGAATTCTGAGTTGGGAAGCATGTTTGGCAGGGTGATTCTGGCTATCTAAGCTTGGGAAATTGAATGGGGGATGACCCTTTATTTATAGGGAATCAAATGGGATGCTCAAGCGTGTGGAATGATGCAAATTGGAGGGAAATCGTGTGAACCTGATACACGAGCAAAGTGTGATCTGATTTGCATCAAAACTCATCAAATCCTTGCGTTTCAAGGCTCTAATCTACTTTGGCAACTTGCTTAAACATGTTTAGATCATAAACGCGTGCTAATTTGATGTTTAAAGGCCAAAACATGGATTTCAAATTCTGACTTATGGAGAAACTTCAGTTCTAAGTTACCAAGTTCAATCCAATGGCATTTTCACCTTAGGGAGTCTTAGGGAAAAATTCTTGATGCTTTGGAAATATGAGGTAACAAGCTTTGCCATGTAAAAAGAATTGAATCAAATGGATGCTTGAGCTGAAAGTTACATGGAGTCAAAGTTGAAGAAAAAGAGTTGACTTTCCATACTTAGAAATATTTCAAATTCTTCTTAAAAAATGACCTATAATCTCTTGCATCCAAACATGGCCTTCCACTTAGAATTTGCTCTTGATCAAAAAAGATGGAATGAAGTAGACCTCTTGAATGACATTTTGCAATTTGAACCAATAAAAATTTCCAAAAATTGAGCAAGTTATGACTTATTGAAGTTGGCCAAAAATCATGAAATGACCTATAATCTTTGGCATTCTTAAGGCAACTTCCATACATTTTCTTACTTTGCACATAAAAGAAGGCATGAATTACACATCCTTAAGATCATCATGGAAAAAGAATGGGCTCAAGGTGATAAAAATTTACCAAGTTATGACCATTTGAAGTCACATATGGAAAATTGGGGATTCATCTGGGTGACTTGTAATCTTTCTTCTTCACTAAGTTCCTTCCACATGAAAACTCTTTGGAACTTTTGAAGTGATTTATTGGTAACTCTTTGAAGAGAAGAATTTTTTTGGAATCACTCAAAAATACCAAAAGATGAGAAAGATATGCCCCTTTGAAGTCCAAAACCCTAGCTTCTAGATCAAGAGAAAGCTTGGTGGAACTTTGCCAATTTTGAACAAACTTTTTATGCCCATATTCTTCCTTTGTGAATAGAGATTATTGAGGAGGAGGATGAGGACTCATGGCCACCAAAACTACTTTAAAAACAACTTCATGGGTGAGGTTTGAATCTCTCAAGCTTTGACTAGGGCATGGAAATAAACTCATGAACCCATGATGCAACTTGCTAGACCTCATTGCTTTTACCTACATTGTTAACAAGTAAGATAAACCAATATTGTATTTGTTAATTTAGAGCAAAATATCCATGTTTACCAAAGAAAACAAGTCAAGGTGCTTAGTAACTCCTCAAAGAGTAAAGTTAAAGGTAGGGAGAAGAACCAAAAGCCCTAATGTGATCTTGTGGTGATTAAAACAAAATGGTATGATGAAGGGATCTTAGGAGCAAAAATTGGGGTACAACAGACACCACGCGGAAGCCCAACATTATCCTTGACTTAACTCAAGGGACACCGGCACCAACTAATGTGTCGTACTAACGTAGCCATCGCTTCAACCATATCGGTGTACACCGTACAGTTTTCATGATCTATTGTTACTTACCTAAAATGCCCCAGATGAAGTGGTGAAAAACACAAGAAGGGGGGGTTGAATTGTAAAACTGAAATCTAATGCAATGAACAAGATATTTTTATCCTGGTTCGTTTGATCTCAAACTACTCCAGTCCACCCGTCAAGGTGATTTCGCCTCTCTCCAACGAGGTCTTAATCCACTATATTCAACTGAATATTACAGACTGCTTTAACAATTGCTAAAGCCTTATTGATCCAAACCACAACCCGGTTTGTCAAGGTAACACTTTCTTACAAAGAGATAAAACTAAGTGTGTGGATGTTTTCTACAAAACTGTATCACAACTGTGATGTATACACAAATTGAAGCTTAGAAACTAGATTGCTAAACAATGATAGAATATCAGAGTGTGTGGTTTAGAAAAACTGAGAGAAAGAAGATTATGATTAGCTTTTGTGCGTGTAGAGATTTGGAGAGCATTAGCCATTTCAATCTTCAAAGTCTTGTTTATATAGCACTGAGATGATGAACGTTGGATGCAATATTCTTGATTCAATGCTAATAACAAACTTTCCTTATTGAGCAGATCTTGTCTGGAATGAGGCCGTTGGAATTAATTTGCTTTCAATGCACAGTACCGTTGCTTACTTAATGCAAGTTCTGGCTTGGCTCATTCTGACTCTGCTTCGCTGCTGATGAACTGTTGTGTTTCTTTATCAGAGTGTTGAGCGCAGTCTTGTTCATCAGGCTTCAGCATGTACGTGAGTTGATCATCTGATTCTGACATTCTGATATGGCAACTTCTGATGCTGGTGTCTGAAATCAAGTTTTGATGCTGAGTAGATGTGATCTTGCTTATATCAATCAGAGTATCTGCAAGTCAGAAAATAATAATTGTAGGCAGTAGATAGTTCATACATGAAACTTATAAATACTATATCTTTTCACTTTGTTATCATCAAAACTTAAATATAGGGTAGTAGATTCAAACTTTGTTCTAACAATCTCCCCCTTTTTTATGATGACAAAAACTAGATATTTTTTAAATGAAAATAACGTGAAAAGGTATCTGAGATATGTATCAGAGTAAGAAGTAAAAGGATAAGGAGTAAAGAGATATCAGAGTTGAGAGATACTCCCCCTGAGTTTATTACTTCCCTTTGATTACACGTGTTCTTCAGGATCAGATCTTTTTGCCTTTCTTTGAACATCAGAGTATCAGAGTCTTTGACTTATCAGAAGCTTTATGTCAGAGCAGAGCTTTAGAGCTTTTTATCAGAGCTTTGCTTTGGATCATAATATCAGAGCGGATCAGAACTTCATAGTGATCAGAGCTTCATAGCTTCTAGTCTTCAGAGTGTCCAGGAGCTTCCTTGTACCTGTAGACTTTAAGAAAAACAGAAAAAACATTTTCAAGTAATAGAGTTAGAATGTTTGAGAATTTCTGTCTAGTTAGCCGTTATTGATTAAAATATCATTCTTGTTCTCCCCCTTTTTGTCAGCAATCAAAAAGTGTAGGTGATGTGCTAAAACAATTAAGATCAGAAAAACTAATCATATTAAGATAGTTCAGAATCAAAACAAGAAAATAGTACAAAACATATTCAAACAGTACATCAGAAAATCAAGGAAAACATGAAAAAGAACATGAATGAAAAAAGAGACTAAGGTTGAGGAGGCAAGCGTGTGAACAGGTTCTCCAGCATGGCTTGGATCTTTTCAGCAGTCTCATTCTGCTTGTGCACCATGCTGACAACAGTGTCAATCTTGCTATCCTGCACATCCATTCTCTCTTTCATCTTCTGATCGCTTTCATCCATCCGCTGCTGCAGACGCATGTCATTCAGCCTTAGTTCTTCCAGAGTCTGCATGTCCAAGGCAGCTTGAGAAGCATCAGAAGCATGAAGCTTCTGAGAGCTTTCAGCAACATCTTCTGCTAGACTTTCTTCAGCTTGAATGGTCTTGTCTTCTTCTGATTGCACCTTTGCAGCTTGCTGTTTCTCAGACCAAGGTTCACTATCCAGAGGGAGCACGTCTTCTTTCAGAAGCTGACTTCCAACTTCATTCAGAAGCTTGCTGAAATTTTGTTGTGCCTGCTCATAGTTGATATCCTGCAACTTGAGGGCTTCAGCACGTACCCAAAGTCTGAATTGTGACCAGAGCTGATCAGAAGCAGCTGGGTCAATCATTCCAGGACAGACTTGCTTCAAAGAAGCAATCCATTGCAGCACACCTGTTTCAAAATTCATAATACCAGAGCCAACATCTGGTTGTTTTGGTTTTGGGATGGCAATTTTGTGTTTCAGATCAGCAAGACGGTCAAGACTGGTTAAGTCTATGAAAGTCCTGCTGGGGTTTTCGGAGGTTTTCTGAGCAGCTGTTTGTTTTGGAGATGGAGTATCAGAATCAGAGATTATGATTGGACTGGGTGGTGTTTTGGGAGTATTTGGTGGTGTAGATTCTGATGAGGATGGCAATTGTGCTAAGGTGATAGTTGTTCCACCTGGAAGCTGGATTGCCAAAGGTGATGGTTGAGGTGAATGAGGTTCAGATGGTTGAGGAGAAGGAGTTTCAGAGTGATGAAACTCTGTTTGAGGTGATGGTGGATTAATTTCTGGTTGGGGAGAGGGAGACGGAATTGCTGGTTGAGGAGAAGTTGTTGGAATTTCTGATTGTTCAGGGATAAGGGGTTCTTCTGGAATTGATGAGAGTGGTTGTTGTTGTTCTGGTTGTGGAGGAGGAACAGTTTGTGGTTCAGAGATTGGTTGATCAGAGGTGTGTTGATCAATGTCAGACAGCACTTGGTCAATTGCTGATGTTGTTGAGATTGTTGGTTGTTTGGGATGTTTGGTTCTGGGTCTTCTGAGTTTTAATGCCTCAGAAGGGTCCTCTTCTGATACAGTTTCATCTATGGTAGGGATGGGGATTGAGATTCTATGAGAGGTTTGAGGAGGAATAGATGCTGGAATAGTAGAAGAATTTAAAACATAAGCAGCAGATGAATTACCTCTTTTCCTGGGTGTCTGCTGGGATGATCCTTCTGATGGTGCCTTCCTCTTCTTCGACTTCTTCAGAGTCACTTCTTGCTGAGGTTGATGCAGAGCTTTGATAATCAGATTTGGATCTGAACCATCTGCCTTGCACGCATCCAAGTACTTGAGAACCACCTCTGGTTTGGATTCAATTTCAGAAAATAACGGAAAGTCACTCAGAGGCACTCTTCTGCTGGTGATATCAGCAATAGGAGTAGCTCTGGGTTCCTTCTGAATATTCTCTATCAGCTTCATCTTCTTCAAGTTCTTTGCATTCAGAGGTTTCCCAACTGTTGGTTCAATAGTGCTTAGCTCTTGAGCTTCTATCAGATGCTCAATCAGCCTATTCTCTGTCAGAATATCTGATATCAACCTTCCAAAAGGTATCCAATCCCTCTTGGTTCTTTCTTCTTCCCTGGTTTCCTTCACACTTGTTCTGAGGTGGTTGAACAGGAAGTGAGCCAGATTGATCTTTACCTTCTGATCAATAAAGTAGATCAGAAACTGCTGATCCACATTTATGTAATCAGGAGAACTGGTTGGTTTCCTGTGGTTGAAGCACCCCAGAATTATCTTAGCCCACACTCTGTAATGATCCTTCAGATCTTTAATCTTGCTGCTGGGCACCCCATGAGTGAAAATCCTTGCAGCTATCACACCTACATCAGCACATCTTTCAGCCATGTCCACACAACGAACGCCACCGCCACTGTAACCGATTAGCCTTGCAATGTGATCCTGAGTGATCACAATCTTCTTCCCCATAACAAATAAGGTGACTAGATGTGTTGAAGCCTTGGCGTGAATCCAGAATTCCTTGACTAGCATTGGGAATGTTGGTCCAACCAACCTGTCAAAATACCTTTCCCACTTCTGAGCCCTAACTTCTTCAGTTAGGTCAAAACCGTTCTCCTTCAAGTTTCCAAAATCAATGATTAATTCAGAAAGCACTTCAAGATTCTTCACAGGAGTGAGGAGAGTTCTGAATGGCACTTGATATTGCTCAGATGATGCTTTCTTCTGAGGACCTGCAGAAGCACTGCTGGAGGTTGCCATGTTCACACTAAAAGGGTTTTGAGAATAAATTGAGGAAAATAGGTTTTGCAAGAGATGAACACAGAAATATGCAGAAGATGCTTGAGTATCAGTGAGAAAACGTAAAGAATGAAAATGAGAGATTAATGTGCTTAAATAGAGTTTTCAAAACTATTTTGAAAAGATAAACGTTTTTTAAGAGAGAGAAAAATCATGATTGTATTTTAAAAGCATGATTACTTTTCATTAAATGCTTGCTGATTTTGGGGGATTTGAGAAAGATACTTAAAAATGGTTACCAGACATGTGTCTCAATGCACCCAATCAGCGTTTTGCCTTCTCAGAGGCGTGCACGCGTTCTGCTTCAGAGATATGCTGATGATTGGATGACACTTGTTTGATGTAGTGATCAGCACGTCTGTCTTTGAGCTTAGACTCTCAGATTTTTTAGACTTGCATCTGATACAATCTGCATGTTCTATCTTTCTGAAAGGAGATTGATCAGAAGTTCACAGTAAAACAATTACATTCTGAAGGTAAATATATGGAATTAAACCATTTTCACTCTGGACACACTTTCATGCTGAGATGTTTCAGAATGAAATTAAACCTATCTTCTGAAAGGGGTTTAGTAAAGATATCAGCCCATTGATGGTCTGTATCTATAAATTTTAAGTTCAAAATACCTTTCTGAATATAGTCCCTAATGAAGTGATGTTTTATTTCTATATGCTTAGCTCTAGAATGTAAAATGGGATTCTTACTTAAGCAAATAGCAGAAGTATTATCACAAAGTATAGGAATGTTACTCTCAAAAATCTGGAAGTCTTCAAGCTGACTTTTCATCCAGAGCATTTGTGTGCTACATCCTGCTGCTGCTATGTACTCAGCTTCTGCTGTTGATAGAGCAATTGTTGATTGCCTTTTGCTGGACCAAGAGATCAGATTTTCTCCCAGAAACTAGCAGCTTCCAGAAGTACTTTTACGTTCCACTCTGTCTCCAGCAAAATCAGCATCACAGTAGCCTACTAAGCTATAATCACTAGATTTTCTATAAAACAAACCCAGATTAGTAGTACCTTTCAGATACTTGAAAATTCGCTTAACAGCTGTTAAGTGAGATTCTCTAGGATCTGATTGGAATCTAGCACAGATACAAACACTGAATAATATGTCAGGTCTTGAAGCAGTAAGATAGAGGAGAGAACCAATCATACCTCTGTATACTTTCTGTTCTACATTTTTGCTTACCTCTTCTCTTTCCAGAATGCACGTGGGATGCATTAGAATCTTTGATGGCTTACATTCTGAGAGGTCAAATTTCTTCAGAAGATCTCTGATGTATTTGCTCTGATGAATGTAAGTTCCTTCTGGAGTTTGATTGATCTGAATTCCTAGAAAGAATTTCAGTTCCCCCATGAGGCTCATCTCAAATTCTGCCTGCATACACTTAGCAAATTTTCTTCCAAGAGAAGGATTAGTAGAACCAAAAATAATATCATCAACATAAATTTGACAGACTAAGATGTCACTCTTAACTGATTTACAGAATAGAGTAGTGTCCACTTTCCCTCTGGTGAATTCATTTTCTAGCAGAAAGTTACTTAGCCTTTCATACCAAGCTCTGGGAGCTTGTTTCAGACCATACAGTGACTTCTTTAGTTTGAAAACATGTTCTGGATGTTTTGTATTTTCAAAACCTGGGGGTTGGTGTACATAAACTTCTTCTTCTATATAACCATTTAAGAATGCACTTTTGACATCCATCTGATACAGAGTGATGCCTCTATTAACAGCAAATGAAATTAAAAGTCTGATAGATTCTAAACCTGGCGACTGGGCAAAGGTTTCTGTATAGTCTATCCCCTCTTGCTGACTATAACCTTGTGCAACCAGTCGTGCCTTGTTTCTGATGACTTCACCTTGTTCATTTAGCTTGTTTCTGAACACCCATCTTGTTCCAATGACGTTGAATCCTTTTGGTCTGGGAACGAGATCCCATACGTCGTTTCTGGTGAATCGATTCAGCTCTTCTTGCATTTCCAGAATCCAGTCATTAACCAGAAGTGCTTCATCAATAGAAGAAGGTTCAATCAGAGACACAAGTCCCTTAAGTGTTTCTTCAGAGTTTCTGAAGCTTGCTCTTGTTCTGATTGGATCTTCCTTTCTTCCTAGGATAGTCTCTTCTGGGTGATCCAAGCTGCTTCTGGGTAATCTCTTCTGAGGTTGATCAGCAGCTGTTGTAGGATTGCTAGCAGTGCTCCTTTCAGACGTTGAAGGAATGTCTGTGTTGAGAGCTTCTGATGACTTGTCTTCAGAACCTGCAAATTCAATTTCTATACCTGCAAAAACTTCATTCTGCTTTGACTTTTCAGAGTCAAGCTTATCATCAAAACGAACACTGATTGATTCTTCCACAATCTGTGTTTCTGTATTGTATACTCTTTACCCTCTTGAGCGTTCAGAGTATCCTAACATAATACACTTATGTGCTTTAGAGTCAAACTTGTTCAAATAATTCTTTGTATTTAATATAAAGCAAGTACATCCAAATGGATGAAAATATGAAATGTTGGGCTTTCTGTTCTTCCACAATTCATATGGAGTCTTTTCCAGAATAGGTCTTATTGAGATTCTATTCTGAATGTAGCACGCTGTGTTTATTGCCTCTGCCCAGTAGGTCTTAGCAACGTTTGTCTCATTGATCATGGTTCTGGCCATTTCTTGCAATGTTCTGTTCTTTCGTTCTACAACTCCATTTTGTTGGGGAGTTCTAGGACAAGAGAAATCATGCAGAATGCCTCTGTCATTAAAGAATGA
Source organism: Vicia faba (assembly GCA_948472305.1). NCBI lineage: Eukaryota > Viridiplantae > Streptophyta > Magnoliopsida > Fabales > Fabaceae > Vicia > Vicia faba. Next base: position 519,602,245 of record OX451739.1, on the reverse strand, counting down.
CTCAAAATCTTTGTTTTCAAATTCTCCACCATGATCACTTCTGACTTTAACGATTCTAAGATCCTTTTCATTCTGAAATTGGTTACCGAAGGTAACAAACACAGAGTGTGACTCGTCCTTGTGTCTTAAGAACTTTACCCATGTCCATCTGCTATAGTCATCTACGATTACTAACCCATACTTCTTACCACTGACTGAAGCAGTTTTAACTGGTCCAAATAAGTCAATGTGCAGAAGTTCTAATGGCTTAGAGGTAGAAACAACATTTTTGGATTTAAAAGAAGGTTTTGCAAATTTGCCTTTCTGACATGCTTCACACAGAGCATCTGAATTGAACTTCAAATTAGGAAGTCCTCTGACCAGATTGAGTTTGTTAGTCTGAGATATTCTTCTCATACTAACATGCCCCAATCTTTTGTGCCAGATCCACTGCTCGTTGTTAACAGACAGAAGACATTTTACATTCTGACTCTTTAGTTCAGAAAGTTTGATTTGTAAATGTTGTTTTTCCTCTTACCATTAAACAGGATAGTCCCATCTTTCTGACTAACAGCTTTACATGATTTTTGATTAAATATTATATCATAACCGTTATCACTTAATTGATTTATGGATAACAGATTATGCATCAATCCATCTACTAGTAGAACATTATTAATAGAGGGAAGATTTCCATTACCTACAGTTCCAGAGCCAATTATCTTTCCCCTCTGATTGCCTCCAAAGCCAACGTGGCCTCCAGGCTTAAGTTCCAGGCATTGGAACATATGCCTTCTTCCCGTCATGTGTCGTGAGCAGCCAGAGTCCAGGTACCATGACTGGTGTTTCTGACTTGCTGCTAAAGATGTCTGCAACATGTATTATTTTATCCTTAGGTACCCAGATTTTCTTGGGTCCTGATTTGTTAGTTTTACCAAAACTCTGGTTGAATTTTGGTTTCACAGAGTGCTTACTGCTAGTGTATTTGATATCATGTGTGTGACCATATACAAAATGTGAATTCAGAGGAGTGTGTTTAATGGTTAAGTCCATGACATTCTTTGGTGTAGGAACCTTACCTTGGTATCCTATTCCTTTCCTGCCGTTTCTGCTAACTCCATAGATCATTGAAGCCATTCTGCTTCTATCTATGCTTTTAGCTAGGAACTTCTGGAAACTGTGATCATACTCCTTGATGATCTCATCAGCGTTGCTGGGTGTTTCAGAAATTGGTTCCTTCTGAGAGTTTTGTAAAGTGTTTTCTAATTTTGAAATCTTATTTCTCAACTCAGAATTTTCCAATTTGAGACTCTCAGTCTTATTAGAGTCAGATTCAAGATTCCTTTTTAGGTCTCTGAATTTAGCTCTAATTTGCTGATAACGTTCCAGAATCTCATTAAGGCTTTCAGCAAGTTCAGCCTTTGTAAAGTTAACAGCAAAGTTAGGAAATACCTCTTCAGTGTCTGATTCTGAGTCTGATTCAGAAGCTTCACTATCTTCTGAAATATTAGCCATGAGAGCTATGTTTGCCCTTTCATCATCTGATTCTGAGTCAGCTTCAGACGAGTCAGAGTCATCCCATGTAGCCATGAGACTTTTCTTCTTCTCTCTTCCAAACTTCTTTTTGGGCTTTTCCCTCTGAAGCTTTGGGCAGTCACTCTTATAGTGTCCTTGCTCATTGCACTCATAGCAGATGATGTCTTTGGTGTTTGGCTTTTTGCTACTGGAGGAGCCTTCAGATCTTCTGTATCCAGAGGAAGAATATGTCCTTCTGTATCTGGAAGAAGACTCGTTCTGATCAGATCTTCTGGGATTCCTGAACTTCCTTTGTCTTTGCTTCCACAGTTGATTTACTCTTCTGGAGAAAAGGGAGAGTTCGTCTTCTTCTGATGAGGATCCATCAGATGTTTCTTCAACTGCCTGCAAAACTTTAGACTCAAATTTTCTGTTAGATTTTAATGCTAAAGGCTTATCTTGCTTTTGAGGCTCATCAGCTTCTAGCTCTATCTCATGACTTCTGAGGGAGTTGATAAGTTCCTCCAGAGTGATTTTGTTGAGATCTTTAGCTAGCTTCAGAGCTGTAACCATAGGTCTCCACTGCTTGGGTAAACTTCTGATGATTTTCTTGACATGGTCAGCAGTAGAGTATCCTTTGTCCAGAACTTTGAGACCAGCTACCAGAATCTGGAATCTAGAGAACATGGTTTCAATGGATTCATATTCTTCCATTTTGAACGCCTCATACTTCTGAATGAGCGCCAGAGCTTTTGTTTCTTTGACCTGAACGTTGCCCTCATGCGTCATTCTGAGTGAGTCAAAAATATTCTTTGCTGTGTCTCTGTTGGAGATCTTTTCATACTCAGTATAGGAGATGGCGCTGAGGAGGATGGTTCTGGCCTTGTGGTGATTCTTGAAGTCACGCTTTTGTTGATCAGACATTGTTTTTCTATCAATCTTCTGACCACTTGCATTCACAGGGTGCGTGTATCCATCTGTCACCATATCCCACAGATCAGCATCATGTGCCAGAAAGAAGCTTTCAATTCTGTCTTTCCAGCAATCAAAGTTTTCTCCATCAAAGACTGGAGGTTTGCCACTGAATCTGTCTCTGTCCTCATTGTTGTCATTGCTGATGTGAGAATTGTTTCCTGCCATTGTGTTTTTCTGACGCTGGATCTTGTACTGACACGGTTAAGTGTTTTAGCTCAGAACCAGGCGCTCTGATGCCAATTGAAGTTGTGAAAAACACAAGAAGGGGGGGTTGAATTGTAAAACTGAAATCTAATGCAATGAACAAGATATTTTTATCCTGGTTCGTTTGATCTCAAACTACTCCAGTCCACCCGTCAAGGTGATTTCGCCTCTCTCCAACGAGGTCTTAATCCACTATATTCAACTGAATATTACAGACTGCTTTAACAACTGCTAAAGCCTTCTTGATCCAAACCACAACCCGGTTTGTCAAGGTAACACTTTCTTACAAAGAGATAAAACTAAGTGTGTGGATGTTTTCTACAAAACTGTATCACAACTGTGATGTATACACAAATTGAAGCTTAGAAACTAGATTGCTAAACAATGATAGAATATCAGAGTGTGTGGTTTAGAAAAACTGAGAGAAAGAAGATTATGATTAGCTTTTGTGCGTGTAGAGATTTGGAGAGCATTAGCCATTTCAATCTTCAAAGTCTTGTTTATATAGCACTGAGATGATTAACGTTGGATGCAATATTCTTGATTCAATGCTAATAACAAACTTTCCTTATTGAGCAGATCTTGTCTGGAATGAGGCCGTTGGAATTAATTTGCTTTCAATGCACAGTACCGTTGCTTACTTAATGCAAGTTCTGGCTTGGCTCATTCTGACTCTGCTTCGCTGCTGATGAACTGTTGTGTTTCTTTATCAGAGTGTTGAGCGCAGTCTTGTTCATCAGGCTTCAGCATATACGTGAGTTGATCATCTGATTCTGACATTCTGATATGGCAACTTCTGATGCTGGTGTCTGAAATCAAGTTCTGATGCTGAGTAGATGTGATCTTGCTTATATCAATCAGAGTATCTGCAAGTCAGAACATAATAATTTTAGGCAGTAGATAGTTCATACATGAAACTTATAAATACTATATCTTTTCACTTTGTTATCATCAAAACTTAAATATAGGGTAGTAGATTCAAACTTTGTTCTAACACCAGATCTGTGGGTATAGGATCTTTATAAGAATAAACCAAACAAACCTTAAACATAAATCAGGCCAATCAAACAATGAAAACATTTAAATGTGAACTATCTCTAATGTAACCCCACTTTTAGAATTCTCCAGCAGAGTCTCCAGTTCTGTAATATGGTGGGAGAACTGACTTTTTAGATTTTTGCATTTCATCGCAAATGTTGCGGATAGCAAGAGTCGCCACCGAATTTTCTTTTATCCAATAAAGGAAAGGGTGAAAAGAACAGGAAAGACCTTTGAGAATATTTCTTAGTAAGGGGGGTAGGTTATGAAAAAGGAAGGTGTTAGCACCCTTTTCATCCGTAGTTATCTACGGGCTCTTAATCACTAGCTCACTTTTGAAATGCTTTGTGTTTGTGTAAGTTTTAAAATATTTCAAAAATGCATAAGTGCAACAAACTTTGTAATGATTCTCGTATCATTGAGAATGCATACAAATTTTTTGTTTTAGAAATATTTTAGAAGAGAGTGTATGAGTGAAAAATGTTTTCGTTTGTGAGCAAGTGACTACGAGCTATCTACCTACTCAAAAGTCATTCGCGTTATTTTCCTCTTCCTTTAGATAGTGCTATCCTACCATTAGTTAGTAGGAAGCCCTATCATTGGATGTTTGAGGGATGGGCGCGGGTCATTGTACAGTCATAGAAGGAAACTCATAGGACACTTTAGCAATTGTCGTAAGGGACTAAGATCATTTATCGATGCAGCATCGAAGGGTCATCGAGGGACTATGATCTCTTTAGTCGAGGGTCTTTGCTAAAGCATCCCACGTTCGAGGGACATGACTGTTTAAATCTGAGGTAACAAGTGAGGGTCACCCTAGAGGTGCGCGTGTACGAAGTGTTTTGATTTCAACTATTTGTCATGAGATTAGGTTTTATAATGTTTTTTTTATGTCTTGCCATGCACACCTAATTAATCTAGTTGTTAAATATATACAAGCGTTCATATATAAGTGCGTAAAATTGAATCTACGCTATTACAATGCTTCGGGAATGGGGAATTACAAACCATAAAAATTGGGGAGGAAAGCAATAGATCCTAATTATCTATTACAAACTTTTGAGCAGTTACATAATTATATAAATGCGAAAAATAAACAAACGCGTGGAGATGGAAAGGGGAAAAGATATTAAAAACCCTAAAAATTTCTAGATGTTTAAGAAAATATTTTTGTTGTTTTTGTTTTGGTTTAGAAAAAATATTTTTAGTGATTAATCCTAATTCTAGTTAATTTACAATTTAATTAATAAAATAAAACAAAGTGTGATTAAATTAATTTTAATTTTATTTATAAAAATTAAATTAACTAATTAAAAAACCTAAATCTATTTTTTGTGATTTTATGATTTTTTTTCTGATTAAATAAAATGATTAAAAAAAGAAAAAAAGTTAATTAAAACAAAAAAAAAATTAAATGGGCCTGAGTTGTAAAACAAATTTGGGGGATATGAAACAGAATTTTGTCAAGCCCAAACATGGACAAGGCCTAGAACTGCGCTGGATTCAGTATGGATAATTCCTTGGAGTGCACCATAGGCGTGCTGACTTGGGAACGCTGGATCAAGATAGTTGAGATCTGATGGTGTGGAGTTGAGGTACACCATGTGCGTGTTGAGATTGCTTGTACCTGATATGCAAAGAAAATGCTGAAAAATGAAATGCCTGAGGCAGGGATCGAACCCCTGCCCTGGCACACCAAAGCCTTACTCACACACACGCTTGCCACTGGGGCGGTCATTTCATCTGGTATTATGAATCAAACGAAACAAATATAATGTAAAATAAGTGCTAATTTCAGCAAGCAAAATACGCGCGTGTACAAGTGAGCCTCTGAGATTTGAATGGGCCAACCATAATGCTCCAACATGCCACGCGGTCAGTCAACATTGTCAAACCACCGTCCATGGTGGTTTTCACCTTCTTCTCCGATGAGAAGAATTTTGAAAACCTGCAAAAACGCAAAATCAAAGAACGCAAGGTATCCTACTCCCCTTAACATTTCCTTCTAAATTCGACTATGGAATCTGTTTAGGCTAAAAACCCTTGTATCATGAAACTCGAAGCTTAAAAAGCTCCATGCTCTAACTATGGCGTGATGTTATTTATACATCAATACTTGCATGTAAAACGTTAGAAAAATTCAGAAAATGTATATGAATGAAATATGCACGTTCATAATGATTTAAACCGTGATAAACCTTGAGAAACAAAACTTACCAACTTACCAATCAGAGTTGATGAAAGGGAAGCTTATGAGGTCGGTTCACGACGGATAGTGATTGGTACTAATTCCTGGAAACTTCAGGAAGACAATGGAAGGCTTAAATTGGCTTGCGAACGACTGCGGAATAGGGTTGGAACTAAGTCAAATCTTTTGAAATTTTGGAGAATTTTAGATGCTTTCCTAGGCAGTCTCTTCGTGTCCCCTTGGATATGTTATGCTTGTCCTTTTATAGAGAAGGGAAATGACTCATTAAACATGGCAAGGAATCGTGTCATCAAGCCATGATTAAACAAGAAATCAAACACTTTGAAAACTTTCCATATTTGAGATATTCTTGCCTTCTTAAGTCTACACGGTTTTGGCATGTTGTAACAGGCTTGCATGAGTTGTATTGGGCATGTACATGATTGAGACAAAAGAATCCAAGCCCTTGTACTTTATCTCATTTTTTATTTGATTTTTATTTGCATTTAAATGAATAAAATTCAAATAAAATAAATAAAAATCATAAAAAATATGTGAGTGGATTTAGAGGTCTTCTAACACCTTATGATCATGTTTGAACATCAAAAGTTAGGCCCGCTAGTTCAAAATTTCAAGTTTGCTCATTTTGCATTTCATGCATTTCTTTAAAATTTCTCAACTTGTGAAACTCATAATTTTCTCAACTTTCATATTTTTAATGTGATCTTTTACTTTTTATAAAGCTCAAGATGTCCTCTACACTTTCTCTTTTTATCAATTTTGCATTTGGAGACTTTATCTTGATGTAAGTTATCTTGACAAAAAGTGTCTTTTTGTTGACTTTTGAAAATGATATGTAATGTATTAGCTCATATCTTTCAAATGAAGCATTTTTTGGACTTGAGCATAAATAAAAAGTTGTATAGAATTGAATTTACTTCAAAATGTGATTTGTTTGGGGAAAAGTTGATGAAGAATGTGAAAGTTATGCTTGGTCAAAATTCAGTTGACTTCTCCTAAGGAAACCCTAATTTGGCAATTCTTGACTTTTGATGATTTGAGGGCTTTCCTTGAGGAATCATGATCAACCCTTAATCAAATTATGAATATCAATTCAAAATATTGATTTTGACCAAAAATCTTGAAGTTTGACTGTATGCTGACCATAGTTGACTTTTTACCCAATACATTTAATTTTCAATCATTTAAGCCATTGACTGAGCAAACTTGTGATGCAAGACTTGAAACTTGTCATGAACATTGTTTGAGGACCTATGATGCACCATGAAAACCATTTGAGACCTTTGAAAACCATTCTTCCTTGAGAAGCACAAAACCCTAGCTATAGACCCTTAACTTAGGAGGAGCATCTTGACTGGTCAACCTTTGAGATTCTTGAGTATTTGAGAACCCTTGAAAGAATGTCTTGAAAAAAAGTGGAAGGGCGAATTTTGGGGTACAACAGAAGCGCGTGGTTGGTTTCCTCATGGATTTCACGATCATTTCGTCCATGTAGACTTCGAGCATATCTTTGATTTCTCCTCGGAAGACTTTATTCATCATCCGTTGATATGTAGCTCTGGAATTCTTCAGGCAAAAGGGAATTACATTGTAGTAATAGTTGCTCGATTAGGTCATGAAGGCTGAGTACTTTTTTTCTGTCTTCGCCATGGGGATCTGGTTGTATCCATAATACACATCCATGAAAGACAACAGTTTAAAACCTACAGAATCATAAACTAATTTATCTATATTGGACAGAGGATAAGCATCTTTGGGGTAAGCCCTATTGAGATCGGTATAGTAAACACGCATGCGTTATTTTCCATTAAATTTATTTACAAGTACAACATTGGAGAGCCAGGCCGTATATTGGGCTTCACAAATAAAATTTACCTCTATGAGGTCTTTTACAGCTTGCTCGGCAGCCTCCATTTTCTCCGGAGATTGCTTGCACCTATGCTAGGCAACTATCTTAAGGGCAAGATCTATTGTCAGATGGTGACAAGCTATCTCTAGATCCAAGTCGGGCATCTCTGTTGCGCTCCAGGTGAACAAATCTGCATTTTCCCTTAGGCACACTTTCAATTGTCTTTTTGCCAAGTCGAGGATATTAGCATCGATACTGACTCCTTTAGAGGGGTCACTATCGAGGGGAATGATTTTAAACTCCCCGTTTGGAATTGGCCATACTGGGTGTGCAGACTCTTTGTTGCTCATTGATGAGGACGAGCTTTCTGCGTCTTGCATGGGCTCTTTTATCTTTTTCTTTTGTTCTTGGAGGTTCATTTTTGTGAAGCAATTGTCGAGGTCGATTGTGTCAACATGTGGCAGCGGCCTTGGCTCTTCAGAACTGTTGGGTAGAGCAGGTCTGTTGGTTGTTCTGAGTTGTGTGCTGATGGAGCTCAAGCCTTTAGCAGTTTCTTCAAAACATCTCATCATGGCCTGAATATCCATGTGGAGGGTGGCAACGAGTCCCTCTGCGGTGTAGTATTTCATCTTCAGATGCACGGTGGAGGGCACCGCTATCAGTTCGACCAAGGTAGGTCTTCCAAAAATGCACTGGTACAATGACAAACAGTCTATCATGAGGAACTAAGTCTTGATGGACCTGGAGATTTCTGCTGCCCCGAAGGTGATGATCAGTTTGACATATCCTCAAAGTTTGGTGACTGAACCATTGAATCCTTAGACATCAGAGCCCATGTAAGGGGTCAGGTGGGCCTCGTTCAACTGCAAGGTAGTGAACAACTAGGAGTACATTATATCGACCGAGCTGCCTTGGTCAACTAAGATGCGTCTGGCGTCGAAGTTTTCCATGTGTTCTCGTACGAGTAAAGGGATGCTGGAGTTGGAAACTCCGCCGGGAAGCTCTTCTCAATAGAACACAAGAGGGGAGCCTCTTGTCAACTTATTGAGGGCGGTGTTTTTGTTAGAGCTAGCGTCTATTAGCTGCTCGAATCTTCTCTTTACTGAGCCCAAGGTTCATTTGTTAAATCCTCCGCCAGATACAACCATTTCTGACGGAAATGTCTCCCAAAAAATGTGTGTCAAGAAGTACAGGGGAACCTCATTCATGTCGGGGAAGTAGAAATCTTCCAGCCTCGTGATGCTCATGGTGAAGGCCATGAGGGCTTTGTCGGGGGAGGGATTCTCTTCCTCGAATACCTTAGATTCGGGAGTGTCTTCCTAGGGAGACTCCTTCTTTTTGTATTGCTTGAGATGCCCATCCCGGATGAGGATCTCAATGGCATCCTTCAGGTGGATGCATTCTTCTGTCATGTGTCTGTGACTTTTGTGAAATCGGCAGTATTTGCTTTTATTCGTCCCTGGTTTGGGCGGTGTTTGTCGGGGAAAGCAAACCCCAGCTTATCAGAACTCTGAGTTAACGCATTCAGTCAGAATCTTCTCGCGTGAAGTATTGAGGGAGTTATAGTCGTGGAAACAACCAGTTGTCCCCTTGTAGTCTCTTGAATTGCAGGATTTATCCTCCATTTTATTTTTTTTCTCCCCAATGGGATGTCGAGGACTCGTCGTTCTTTGAGACTTTTCCATTCTCTCAATGACGCGAGTCTCGCGTGTTGTTGGAAGCTTCTTTCTCCTCGTACTGGATGTACTCTTGTGCCTTAAGCAGGAGGTAGTCCAGCGTTGCAGGGTTTTTTATGCCAACTGCCTTGGCAAAGTCACTGCGAGGGCACAAGCCTCACTCGAGGAGATACTTCTTCATCCCGTCAGTCGTGGAGACATGGACGACTTCTTTGTTGAATCTTTCTATATATGCTCGGAGGGATTCATCCTTCCTCTGGATGATGGCCTCCAACGATGCTTCTGATTTGGGGTGACGGTGAGACGCCGTAAAGCTCCTAGAGAATTGTTTCCCCAAGTTCTTCCAAGACGTAATTGACTCATCAGGGAGGCTTTTGTACCAAGCCATGGCCCCCTTTCTGAGTGTAATAGGGAAGATTCAACACTTGATTTCTCCTCAGTCACCTCTATAGTCGAGCAAGGTATTGATGTTATTGATATGCTTGTTGGGGTCAATGGTTCCATCATACATTCCCAGTTGAGGGGGTTTCTCCAACCAAACGAGCAGTGGAATCTCCATGATTTCTCTGGACAAAGGACTGCAGGGATTTTCGTTGTCGCTCTGATTAGGTGATGGAGGTGGAGAGTAGTGGTTTCTTCCTCGTCGAGGGCTGCTGTCCTGATGGGGAGATATTCTTTTTGGATGTTGTTTTGGCTTGGGCGATGGTGAGCAGTCGTGATCAAGTAGTTGGTTGTTCTTCGTCTTCTTGGAGATTGGGGAGCGTCGATTTTTACGGAGAGGTGTGTGACCTTGTTTCTTGAGGAAAGAAACTCTTGCTTCTCCCGCGTGGGAAGATGGCCACACATTGGTGGTGATGGACTGCGGGAGTCGTAACGTTGGTGTCTCCGAGGAGGAGACTTCGACTGCTTCTAATCCCAAGCCTCAATCATGTTGCTTTGTTGTTGGATTAGAGAATTGGTTTGGTTGAGGGAAGTGAGCAGAGCTGCCATGGTCGGATCTTTGTTGGGTAGAATTGGAACTGATTGGAGGATTGTTGGCAGTTCCTCGATGGACTTCTTGGACTTCTGATTCTCCAAGAAATGAATGTCATCGCGATTGGTGTTGACTGAGTCAGGGGACACGGTTCGGCCATCTCTGATGTCGGGTATATCCTCTAGACGAGGAGGTTTTTTATTTTCGTCTATCTTGTGGACGGGGGAGAGCACAATCTTTCCAAAAAAGTGGTTGCAATCATGGTCGGCCATCATAGTAGTCTTGAAAGTCGCTTTGGTCTTTAGTTTTGAGGAAAAGGAAGACGGGGAAGATAACTTCCCACAAATGGCGTCACTGATCTTACTGGTTAATGAGAACCTGAAAGTGGACCGATAGATGACGTCTGCTAGGCTGAAATCGGTGAGGAGAAGAGGGATATACATGCAAGGCACTCTGAAGCTCAAGTAAGAAAGAGTGCAAAGAGATACAAGAAAGATATTAGGGTTTTAGTGTGAATATTGGATACCTGACCCTCACAAGTGTGAGGGTTTATATAGTTCCCCGATGCTTGACCATTGGTTCCTATTTTTGGGTCTAGATATTAGGTTCCTCAAAAACAGGTAATTGCCAAGAATTGGTCAAAACGGACAGCCATCCTCGTAGCTAGCGGTTGCTCAGGGCAAGGAGGAAATTACAGGCAGATGTGTTATGGGCGTTTCTTGGCAGGCGTATGATCAGGGCATCATTGGTCTTGCTGTTCCTAGGGCATAGTCGACCAAGTATGCCCAACCGAAGAGCCCGAGTTAATGGGACAAAGTCGTTGGGCCACGTTGAAGTTACAAACGGATTGAGGCAATTCTAACTATTGGGCCAGTCCAGAACAAATATATAACATGTAATATATTAAAAGTTAGGCTTAATATCCTTTTTGCTCCTCTATGTTAATCTGAGACTTTATTTTGGTTCCTTAACCTAAAAAAGATAAATATTTATCCCATAACTATTCAAAATATGTTAGTTGTTTTTGTATAATCAGCGATGAAAAAATTCAAAAATTGATCTCTGAATTCATTGTTAATTAGACGAAGAGGTTTACCATAATATGCTTTAAAGAGTTAAATGACAAAATATGAATTTTTTTAAGTTAAGAGGCCAAAATGAGAAAAAAATTTAGGAATAACCATGTTTGAAAATTAAAATACATCAATAACCCACTTTCAAAAAAATTTACGTAAATAACCAGGTTTCAAAAATAGTGTAAGTGGACACGCCATCTCATATGGCGCATGCACCTAAAAATGCACCTAGGCGCCATATGAGATGGTGCATGCAATGGTTGTAAGCCAAATGAGATGGTATGTGCATTGTCCTGACTGTGCGGAGACGCTATCTCATATGGCGCATGAGTGTAAAAAATGCACCTAGACTATATGAGATGGCTTGTCAGATTTCACATGAACCTAGGCAATATCTCATATGGCACATCCATTCAAATTTTACATGTATGCGTCATCTCATCTGGCGCATCCACTTAAACCATTTCTAAAACTTAATTATTTGTGTAAATTTTTTAGAAACATGGTATTGATGTATTTTAATTTTAAAACATGATTATTGTTTTAAAAAAAAACCTTCCCAAAATGAACCTGAAGGTTAATATATGGAACAATATATTAAATCCAAAAATTAATATTATAAAATGAGAAGCATCGATTATAATTGAAATAAATGAAGTAATAAAAATAAATAAATTAAATCAAACTAATAAATAATATTAAAACAAAGATAGATATCATCGAATAACAAATTAATACAAAATATCATATTAATAAATAAAATAAACAAATATAAAAATATGTAAATATGATTCGATTCAGTTTGAGTTTTGAAAAATAAACCCGAAAATCAATCCGAACAATTTTTATAAAATAACATCACATACAATTATATTAAAAAAAATTCGGTTTTCAATTTTTTTTTATCAATTTGCAATTTTCATTTGAATTTGAGCAAGGTTAGTGATGGAAGTAGTGAACACTGCCCTTAAGTATGCAGTTATTAGCATTAATTGATCTTGTCCATCATCTTGAGGTCGGACTCTATATCTAATTGCTTGTATTACATTTTCTTTCTGCTTTCTGCAGTTTCTCTTTGTATTTCAGAAACTCAGGATCTGTTATTTGATACACCCCTAACATTCTGTTATTTTCATTGATATATCACATAGTCAAGCAACATCTATTTTTCTGTAACACTTTCACTCATTGCTAAATGAGTGAAAGTATGAAGCAATAACATGTACTTATAAGTGTAGATTCTGATTTTCTCTATTCTTTTAAATTTAATTCAATCCGATCACCCGATACTAACTATTTTGTATTATCAAATTCAGTTACAACTACAAATCATGAAGAAACAACTGATTACTTCATCTAAGCCGCATAGACACTACACTCTATACTTTCATCTCCGTTTAACTCTCCGTCGAGTGGACCTTGTAATTTATTAACAGCAAAGGATAACTTGGTGGGACTTTGTTGGGTATCTTGTTTGACCAATAACTCCTTTAGGCCATGTTTATCAGAACTCATGAATGCCCCTACTGCTCCGAGAAATCCTTCATGCCGTAAGAACATTGCTTTCGCTTCACCTTTAGACCTAAAAAAGTAAACAAGATTCATTAGTTTTTGTTTTTCTGAAAAAAATCATGTCAACATAAACCACATTAGTTATGAAGCACGGTATATCTTTGTCAATTACCAGAAATTAACAGCAACAGATAGTGTGTCCATTGTAAAAGGATGCCTCCGAATAAAAAATCCGCCAAAGAAAATCCTCTTCAGCCCAAATCGAAGGGCATTTAAGTAAGAGATCTGAAAGAAAACGACAAAAGCAACCAAATAAGAGCCGAAATCCATTTCCAGGCTGAAAGTTAGACACATAGCAAATGAGTTCCTTTGACACTAGTGTAAATCAAAATTAAGTTTACAGTGCAAAAAATGCAGAGTGAGGTCCATCTAAGTTTTAACTAGGGGTGTTCAAATCCAAACCAATCCAAATAAAAAACCGAAAACCGAAAACCATAAAAAATCGAAAGTTATTGGTTGTGTTTGAATGTTATTTTATGAAAACCAATCGGTTCGGATTGGATTTCGGATGAATTTTTCAAAACCGATCCAAACCAAACCGAACCGCATAAATATATTTTGATACTTATTTACTTTTTATTAGTATGACATGTTATGTGAATTTATTATTAGATGATAATAATTTTTTTAATAATATTTATTAGTTTGGTATAATCTATTTATTTTTATTATTTCAAGCATAATCAATCACTCTCATTTTGTAATATTAACTTTTAATATACTATATGTTATATATTATATCAAATCTATGATTTATTAGTAGTTTTATAATATTAATAAAAATATAATGTGTAATTTGGATATCCAAAAACCGATCCAAATTAAACCGCATAAAATTGGATCGGATCAGATTGGATTTTTTTAAATATATCATCCAAAACCGAACCGAACCTTAAGTGAATTAATCTTTGGATCGGATGAGTTTTTGCTTTAAAACCGATCCAAACCGAACCGCGAACACCCCTAGTTCTAACTACTAATTCACAGTACAAAACTGACCTGTCCAATATTATTTGAGATCATTCTTAGAAGAGAACGAGCAATATCTTCAGGTTTGTAATCTTCACGGTCTTTATTATCAGACATTGCCTTTCCAAAACTAGATGCTATTGCTGTTGATGAAAGACCAATCTGTTATCAATAAAAGAAAGTATATATATCAGCAAAACGAATGTCGCAGAATCCTAATATAATATTCTTCTCCTTTTAAAACATTAACAATTTACAAACATACTTTCTAAATTGGTAACTAGAGTAATTGTATTATCGTATAAAACAGGAAAAAGGGCATACCTTTGAATAGTCCATTCCACCATAAATATCTCCGACGAGCATATCTACTGCTCTGTTGTTGCCCTGATAACTTAATTCCAGCAACTCATCAAAACTGAATCACAAAGGACATTGATGTTAATCCCACGAGTCTACAGAAGAACCAATAACGAATATGTCCTTAAAATAAATAACCTCTTGCAGTTAGTTAAAAGCTTTCCTAAACCCCAGAAAGTGCCTCCACCTATACTCGTTCCACTAACTCGCTCAAACTTTCCATCTCCTTCTACCTATACGAATTGAAAACTAAGATCTTTTTAAGTGTTTAAAAAAGAGAGAAAATTTCAAAATTGGAAGGATATAGAAATTAGGTATCTTGTATGATAAAAACCTTTATCATGCCAACACCAGAACCAATATTAACGAGCAGATAGGGATACAGGTCATTTTGGTCAATCTGCATAAATTGTCTTTGATCACCCATATAGGTAAAGGCTTCTCGGTCAACTACCTATAGAAAGAAGAGTGAGAAAAAAATTAGATCTTGTGTTGTGAAATTCTTAAGGTGCATAAGATGGAAGACTCAAACAGCTACCAAATCTCATAAGGATTATTTTGGCCATAAAACTAATCGATATGGGATCTCAACATATATGCTAAACTTTTGCGGGATCAAAAATTATTTATTGAATAATTATTTGAAAATATCAATATGAATCATATAATAACTTTAATTCAATATTTAAAAATGGGAAATTAATTACTTTGGGATGATAAAATAGCAGAATTTGGATCCTACCTTGAGAAGAAAATTTGCTCCTGCGACAAGACAATCCATTTCATCTTCCTTGTCAAGAGTTATCCCTAGCCTTTCCTTGAATAAGTCTGCATATTTGTATGGTCCACCACCTGTGGCCTTCACAACAATAGTTTTCATTATTTGTATGGTCCTAAATGCCTCAAGACTAAATATATATTATGTTTTGTTGAATGGAACATGTTTATTTGAAATGCCTCTCCAAGCTTCTGCAGGTATTTACCTTCTAAAACTACTAACATGTTTTCGGTTTTAACTAAGATTCATGTTGTCAATAACGTGCAGTGAAATAGTGTACCGGGGGTAGGATTAGGCGCGACACTTTTGGTCTTCAAGCCGCCATCAGCAATGGAGGCTGTCGCAGCCACTAATTGCCGCCCCAAACCTCTATTGTGTCCTCTATTAGGGTATTAGGATAAATTCCTCAAATCCTTCTTTTAAACAATTGTCTTTTTAAAGGGTGTAAGTTTCAATCTGAATCCTTTTAAGGGTAATGTTCTATTCTTCATTCTGTTATGTTGTCGCTCACAAACAATTACTTTGTTCTTCTCTCCTTAAGTTTTATTGCAATAGCGGCTATCCCGCTATCTACTATACTGCTATAGCATTTTAGGGTGTCGGTGCTACACAACGCTATCTGAGATTAACAATATAGATTCCAGGAATATATGTACTCCATCCAGGAGGCAAACTCAATATGTAAGGTATAGGAATTGCTTTGAAGCATAGCAGAGGACTCAAGTTGGTCAATACTTTAGACAAAATCTGATATATTTTCTCAAATCACACCTATCTGCTCGAGCATAAGGGCAATAGGAACAAACAGTTCATAATATAAACAGTTCAAGGCTTTTCAATTTTATTTACCTTAATAGATATTGG
Organism: Vicia faba; assembly: GCA_948472305.1. Taxonomy (NCBI): domain Eukaryota; kingdom Viridiplantae; phylum Streptophyta; class Magnoliopsida; order Fabales; family Fabaceae; genus Vicia; species Vicia faba. The sequence goes on along the minus strand of OX451739.1, from coordinate 519,586,208 downwards.
CTGATGTCCCAAATTTTCTTGCTGTTGAAAACCTGATTTTATCACCAGTTACAATCAATTGAAGGCGATAGAGTGCAATATCAAGAGATTCAATAATGACATTTTGTACACACCTCCAAGATGAAGTTTCATGGTCTTGATAAAATCTATACAATCATTTATCTTGCTTGTTTCAAACTTCTTGAAATTGAGTCTTCCTTTAAGAACAGGATGGTTCCTATTGCCTTTGGATTTCTCCGAAGTATTTCTAGAAGATATCTCCGCCTCACCGTCCACAAAATGATCATCATCTTTTGTGAAATATACTACTTTGCAAAGAGATCCTGTGAACAGATAGACAACACTATTAACCACCAAGAAACCCAACTAATATTTTACTCATTATTAAAAGCCAGACAGACACTTTACATTGCATAATATTTCTTAGAATTTGGATGAGTCTTCCTTAACCATACAGTATCGACTTGTAATGTTGTTGAGCACAAAGACTTAACATCGATAGCGTAAAAACAGGTGGTCCGAGATCTTAGATTGATTCTAATATCATATTGGAATTTATATTTGGACTTAACTCAAACTCACTAAATAGGCTTGTTAAGTAAAGAATCTCTCTCATTTATAAACATTATTCAGGTCATATCACGCATTGCGGATATACATGGTGGTTTTTGGGCTTGTTGCAATTGGTAAATATCAGCCTATATTGTTGATTTTTCCGCCATAATCTGATATAACATAGCCAAAAAGCGGCTAGTATGGCGGGAATTTGGCTCTCCGCAATGGATGACATCCGCCATCAACATTAGTCATATCAGATGTCTAACACTGACACGGCCACAAACACTCAATTTTTCAGAGGTGTCAGTGTTACGTAGATTAGTATCAGTAACAACAATTTGACTTAATTATATCTTTTATTATGGAAATAACATATACATAAACACTTAACAATAATTGTTTATGCTAATATCACTTAATTAAGTAGTTAATCCAAATAAAGTCTTCATAAGTGTTTAAATAAGTTGTTGACCTAAACACAACCTAATTCTGAAGATAAACTAAAGTAAAAATCACCAAAAATTGATGAGAAGATTGGAAATAGGGTTCAATTCAATGAATGACTAGCAGTGAAAATCGAATCAACATTAAAATTGAACAAAGAAAAAGTGAAAAATACCTCCAATATCCAAAGCAAGATGATAAACGTCAGTTGATGAGGGGTTAGGATCGGAATTTGCTTCTTGAATTTGAAACTCTTTTGAATTCATTTTGTTGTTGTGATGATTAAATTAACTATGTCTATGATTCAAAGTGTTATTTATAATGAAATGATAGAGAGAAAAAAAAACATGTGGGTTGGTTTGGTTGGTATTGATACTAGCTGTATGTATATGACTTCATCTTTGTATCTATCTACATAATAGTAGTAATCTATAATAATAATAATAACATGATTCACACATTTCCTATTCTCATCTGTCTATAAACTGAGAAAGGAATTTGACGATGTATTAGTTTGAAGATTCGTTTTTTAGGAGAAAGAGGGTGAGTTTTAATATAAAAGTTTCCTTCTTTTTTTTTATGTTTGGTAATTTATTAAAATATTTTAGTTTTTCTAATTCTTATGAAAATTCAAAAATCTATTCATTTTGAAAATACGTTATGAGTCTTACTAAAATTAATTTCACCTAAGTTTCAGTCAAATTTTTTTTTTAAAAATTTAGTATGGAGTTATATCTCCGAACACCCTATCAATGTATATTTAATTTAACAATTCACTGATAATTTCGAAAGTGTATTTTTAAATTTGTTAAGTGGAAATTTGAAAATCAATCACTTTTGCATATCAGTCTATTTTAGAAGTATATTTCAGAAACTGTCAAACGTGATTTTTAATAAAAAAGAATATTGCATGCTCTTCTTCCTCGTGATCAAATGTCATTTTGTCTTAAAACCTTACAAAAAATCATTCCATTCTCGATCAAGATTTGCACTCTAAAATTTCATTCTTATATTTCATCACATCAAAATGAGTAAAAGAATATGGAATTCAAAGTTAAGATCATTTATTTCATTACTCATATTAATCTGGTTTTGGAGCTGAAAAAGTTACGTTACTTCCAAAAATACATTTCTAAATTCTAGATGAATTCTTACGGAAGTGTACTTTTGAAATAGTTCAGTATTCATTTCAATTTGTTTTTTAATATTTTGTGTTATTTTTTACATTAGATATGATGCACCTTGATGTTTTCCCTTAAACCTATTGTGTTTACGGATGTCAAACATGTTGATGTGAATGAGGTAGATGTTGATAACCAATTTACAAATGGGCAAGAGTTTGAGTTCCGTAATCATATGTTCCAATAGATTTGCACTGAGGCGTCTAAATTGAAGTTTGGTATTTTAATCGGAAGGTCTGATGATGGTTTAGATAAAAGAGTTGTATTTGTGACAATTAGACGCGAGAGAAGTGAGAAGTACATAACTTCTCTCCATAAATTCAAACGAGATGACATTTGTTCGAGAAAAAAAAGTGAGTGACCCTTTAAGTTGCGTGGTTATCTTTTAGAAAATGACAAATGGAGATTTAATGTGATTTGTAATTTACATAATCATGACATATGTGACAAGTTAGTCGGTCATTCCATTACATGTCTCCTTATACCAAAAGAAAAGGAAATCATTTCATACATGACATTGAATATGGCGTGGTCCAAAAATATACTTACAACTTTAAAACGTAAAAGACTCGAAAATATCTCAAATATCAAACAAGTATACAATATTTGTGTCCTTAACAACAAGGCGTGAAGGGGTGATAGAACTGAAATGTAATAATTTTTAAAACTTCTTGATCATAACAATTATGTATATAGGTAAAAAAACGTGCAAGGATGAAGTAATCGTTCGAGATATATTTTGGACTTGTTCTAATTCTATAAAGTTGTTCAACATCTTTCCTATTGCACTCATCATTGATTTAACATATAAGACCAACAAGTACAAACTTCTACTATTGAAAATTGTTGGTGTTACCTCTACCAAGAAGACTTATTATATCTGGTTTGTGTTTGTGGAAAGCAAAAAAAGAAAAACATTACTTGGGCTTTAAAAGTGTGTCAAACAATGTTGAAGGACAAGGAAGACACATCGAAAATCATTGTCACTGATCGTAATACCTCATTGATGAATTCGATTGAAAAGGTGTTTCCTACTTCATACATATTTGTAGATATCACATCATAAAGAATGTGTGAAGTCGAGTTAAACCCGAGGTAGGGACTAAAAAAATTAAGAGTGGAGACGAAATAATTATCAAAGCTAGCGTGATAGTGGAAAAAATAATGGATGCATAGAATGTTATAATAAATTCTCATAGGAAAGAATTATATGTCGATATTGTTATACATTTTAGGAAGGTGTGTGAGAAATATCCAGATTTGTTGAAATATATTGAAAGTATAATTCTGGACCAAGTGAATGAGAAGATTGTTTGTTCTTAGACAACTTAGAAGTACATCAACTAACTGAGTTGAGTCTTCTCATATTACACTGAAGAATGGTTGGAAAATAGTAAGTGAGATTTGTGTAGAGATTAGGACTCTATGAACCAAATGATCCAAAATCATCATAATGAGATACATATATCATTTGGTCGCAGCATCACAGTGTTGGAACACAGATTCAAAGACAAAATTCTTTATTCTTAGTTGGTCGACAACTGATCGTACTTGATCAGAAGGGATCATCAAGGCCCGTGAGCTTTGAGCCGAGCAACGGTTGAATGTGAAGGGGGGTACCTATAAGACACTTCGATGCCAAAGTAAGGTTTAGAGCAAGTGCAAGTAGAGTGTGAAAGTATGGATGAATGAATACCTGACCCTCTCAAGTGATAGATCCCCCAGCGCTGGGCCAAGGTCCCCATGTTAGGTTGACCAAGAAGCCCCAAAATGGAGACTGACAGATCCTATGTGTGTAGTGGAGGCCATCACGCTGTCTCTAACCTGAATGGACTGCTCCGAACTATCAGGAGGACGTGGATGCGGTTTTTTCGGGGTCAAAAGGACTCTGTGATGCTTGGAGGCGTTGGATGTATGCCCTACGAGGAGGGTGCTCGCAAGGACCTCATGAGTGTCATTGGTCCTCCTCGACAGTTATGTGGTGAGGATGTCCTCGGAGGACATATCCTGGTCGACGAGAGAAGTGGAATCACTGCTCGACATGGTCAAGGGCAGACTCGCTCCTGTCGGTCTTCTCCTGCAGCAAAGTTGGATTTAGGGGTGGAAAACGGACATGCTCGCCCCGTTTAAGCCCGCCCCGCAAAAGCCCACAAAAAATGGGGCGGGGCGGGTATAGTTGAGGATGAGGTCCAAAAACCTAGGCCCGCCCCACAAAAAGTGAGTGCATGGCGGTAAAAGCACGCAGGCAATGCACCTTTTAGGCCTAAAAATGTAAAATTTTATGCAAATAATCATGCCCACAAAAGCCCGCGAAGAAAACCGGGCAGGACGGGGCGGTCACATTAGAGGGTGAGGGCCTAAATTCTTGGCCCGTCTCTCACTAAAGTGCGGGTAAAACGGGCATGCCCAACGGGTCGGGCCCGTTTTGCCACCCTTAGTTAGATTGGGCCTTGTATGATGTTTGAGCCAAGTGCAGGCCCAGTCCATAACAGGAGCCCCCAAGTCGTTGCTCCTGGAGAGATGAGATATAACTTAAGACCAACTTTCCCGTATGGTGAGCATAGTTTCGTCGGGGTCCCCTATCACGTCGAGGGATGAGGTTGTCTTTATATGTGGCCACTCGAGTGGAAATTGAAGTGTGCTTGCGGAGAAAATTCACATGTTCCTTGACTCACGGGGAGACGAAAGTCCGCAGGATGGTTACTTCGTAGGCCATGTGGAATAACTCTTAGGGTAGAATGATGGCCTAAGGAGTAGGGGTCATTATGACTCTGAGCGCGTGGGCGGCGGAGAAACGAATAGCTGACACATTATTCGATGCGACACTTCGCCTTCCATGTAAGTTTAATAAATAGCGTCCAATGGCTCATTTGTGATGTTTCCAACTTCTCGTTCTCTCCTATCTCCCCACTATCCTCAATTTTCTACCGCCCTTATTTTTCCTCTCAAGCCGTGAGCGCCGCCGTAACTTCTATCGCAGAATCTCAACCAACTTTAATCAAGTAAGTGTTTTTTCTGCGATTACTCTTGTTTATAGATGGGTTTTATATTTTATGGAAATTTCCAAAGGGCCTTCCACTTAAAACTCATAGATTTTCTGATGAACTTCACTATCTGGGGGGATATTTCCTCGGGATGTTCATACCTTTCCTCGTGATACTCACGAGTTGGCTCGTGAAACTCTTCCGCTCCTTGCGGAACTTGTAACACCCCGTTTTATTTAATATTATATTAATATTTTCGAATTACCGTTTGACGTTTATTTTTGCGACGAGAATATTTATATTAACCGTTATATCTGTTAATATATTCGGCGACGTATTATTCGGACCGGTAATTATTTTATTCGGTCCGGTATTTGTTTTGAGGGTCCGGTAATTATTTTATTCGGTCCGGTATTTATTTTGAGGGACCGGTAATTATTTTGTTCGGTCCGGTTTTTATTCCGTTCGGTTCGGTAAAATATTATTCGGACCGATATTTAATTATTCGGAGTTATTTTAATTATTTGGGTTAATAATATTATTTAGTATTATTAGTGTTATAACTAGTAGTAAGACCAAGGGCTTTTTGGTATTTTTGCTTGCTAGTGTCTTGCTACTAAACTACACCAAATACTCGTTGTTTTATCATAACATACAAAAACACATAGAGAGAGTTTGAGAGAAGAGAGTCTTAGAGAAGAGAAGAGCAAGAACAAAGCCAAAATTAGGGTTGGAACATCAAGAATCATTTCAAACATCTAAGGTAAGGGGTTTGATTCTCCAATGCTTATAGTTAGGGTTTGATTTGTTATATTTTGATTTGGGATAAAATTGATGTTAGGGTTTTTGAGTTTTGTTGAGGATTTATGATAGAAATTAGAAGAGTTAATTAAGTGTTGTTGTTGTTGAATTAGTATTAGGTTAGTTAAATTGGAATTAAAAAGAAAATAGAAGTTATATTAATTAAAAGTATAATATGCAGTATGAAGTTAGAAAACTAAATATGCAATGAAGTTAAGGATAAACCAGCAGTAGCTTACTATGCTAGAAGTATATCTTAAAATGAAACTTAGAACTATGCTAGAAGTATGTCTTAAATGAAGCTTATAATTAAAACAAAACTAACAGTATGTTTCCTTTTCCTAAAAATACTAACAGCATAGCAATTAAGTTAGTTTGTAAAACAAAACTAATAGTATGTTTCCTTTTCCCAAAAATACTAACAGCATAGCAATTAAGTTAGTTTGTAAAACAAAACTAACAGTATAGTATTTAAGTTATGCTTAGAAAATGTAAATAGCAGTATTTTAATTTATGTTATAATTTTCTTCTTAATTTAATATATTAAATATTTATATTAATTAAATACAAATATGACATAAGTTAGCCGATTTAATTTGGAACCCGATTATGTTCCGATTTCGGCAATATCGGCGACGGAGCAAGTTGCTCTAAATTTAACGAAAATTGACATGCTAGCTAATTTTGATGTGTAGAACGTCGTGGTGAGGTTAGTTTTTCGAGATTACGAGTTTTTAATAGAGCAACCCAAAATAAGTCAATTTACGGTTAAGTTAAACCGGGTTGCATTTTAGTCGGTTTAAGTCACGTATGGACAATCCGATTGTGACGTTAACGATTATAATTGATGCCGATTATTATGAATGACTTTCGCGACGATTATTGATGTTTGACTATTTTTCCGTGTTTGAAATTTAGTGAATTATTTGATAATGATGTGGTGATTAAACATGATATTTGCGACGGTTTATTTATAATGAATACTTGATGATATGCGATGCGATGATATGTTTATCTTGATGTGGATGAATATGGCGACGTGGATTTTATACCAATTTTGATGTGCGATGATGATGTTTTGTTGTGTCGCGTTTGTGATGTCGTGTTGTCGAGTCACATACATTGCATTGGCGATGAGGGCTTTTATGCCAAAGCGACGATGGGCTTTTATGCTGAATGTCCCTAATTATGGACAAAGCGACAGATACCACATGCATAACATAGTCGTGTATCATGGAGTCGGTTATGTTTATTTTTGAGTCTTTTGGCGTTGAGCTTTATTTGATGGCTTATAATGAATTGCGATGTTATATGATACCTTGTTTTGTGATGATTTTTGTGTTGAACATAAAGTGATTATGATGTGATAATTTCATGAAAATTATGCGATGGATATAACATGACGGTAAAGCGACGATATGAGTTTATGGCGATGGAGTTTATGTCTTGTTTTGACATGATTATGGTGATTATGTGATGATATTAAAGTGTTGATCTTGTACACTAAATGATGATTTTAAAGTATGTGAGATTTGATATTTGTTGATATATTCTTATTAATCTATATCATTTATGATTCCAAAACTATTTATATATTTTATCATGCCTTTAATTATATGTTTTGGAGTATCTCATCCTTTACTTGTTTCGCCGTTGCCTTTATATTGGTAACGTGCAGGTGATCCGCGAGGATGATGAGGATTAGCTTGAGTCTCTTTATTTTGAGTCGCTCTGCTCTGATAGTAGTAACACTCGGGATTTGGGCGACGTTATTATTTTGATAGGATAGTTTGTGTATACTATCTTATGACTTTATGTATTGATGATAACATGATGATACATACATTTTGTGAACACATCCGCTGTGCTGTGATTAGTCATATGTTTATATGATGATTTATGTTATGAATCGGTATATCCGACTTTTGGTTTTTGTGATGTGCATTATAATGCAAAGTGATGGAAACACGAATATGTGATACCTCAATTTATGTTTGGATGAAATTTTGAAACTCTGATTTTATTATTAATTACAAGGGGTAGAATTAGGGTGTTACATTAGTGGTATCAGAGTAGGTCGGTCTCTCCGGCCAAGTTATTGAGTTTGTTATTGTCTAACAATCAAGTATTGTTATTTGTTGATTCTAATCCTTGTTTTGTTTTGAGCAGAAGTTGTTATGGATGGAAGGAACACTAGTAGGAATGATGAGGCTCTTGCTGCTGCTATGCAGGCAATGGCCCAGGCTTTCCAAAACCCGCCGAATGCTGACGAGAACGCTGGGTCTCGTAGTTTGGCAACCTTCCAAAGAGAGAATCCTCCTACTTTCCAAGGAAAGTATGATCCCAAAGGTGCTTTGGCGTGGCTGAAGGAGATTGAAAGAATCTTCCGTGTGATGGATTGCACTCCTGTGCAAAGGATCCGTTATGGTACTCATAAACTAAGTGCTGAAGCGGATGACTGGTGGGTTAAAACCCGTCAGAGGCTTGAGATTGCTGGTAAGGAAGTGTCATGGGAAGTTTTTCGAAGGGAATTCATGAGGAAGTATTACCCGAAAGATGTTCGGGGAAAGAAGGAGATATAGTTCCTTAAATTAAAGCAAGGAAGCATGTCTATCACTGATTATGCTGCAAGGTTCACTATGTTGGCCAAGTTCTATCTGCATTATGATGGGCCGAATGTTAGAACAATGTTTGAATCTAGTACCCTATATTTAAGTTTTGATGATAACAAAGTGAAAAGATATAGTATTTAAATGTTTCAGGTTTGAACTATCTGCTGCCTAAAATTATTATGCTCTGACTTGCAGATACTCTGATTGATATAAGAAAGATCACGTTTATTCAGCATCAGAATTTGATTTCATACACCAGCATCAGAAGTTGCTACATCAGAACGTCAAGATCAGATGATCAACTCACGCACATGCTGAAGCTTGATGAACAAGACTGCGCTCAAACACTCTGATACAGAAACACAATAGTTCATCAGCAGCGAAGCAGAATCAGAATGAGCCAAGCCAGAACGTGCATTGAAGAAGCAACGGTACTGTGCATTAAACGCTAATTAATTCCAACGGCCTCATTCCAGACAAGATCTGCTCAATAAGGAAAGCTTGTTATTAGCATTGAATCAAGAATATTGCATTCAACGTTCATCTTCTCAAGTGCTATATAAACAAGGCTTCGAAGATTATAATGGCTAATGCTCTCCAAATCTCTACACGCACAAAGCTGAACCATAATCTTCATTCTACCAGTTTTGCTAAACCACAAACTCTGATACTCCATTACAGTTTAGCAATCTAGTTTCTAAGCTTCATTTGTGTATACATCACAGTTGTGATAAAGTTTTGTAGAAAACATCCACACACATTGTTTTATACCTTTGTAAGAAAGTGTTGCCTTGACAAACCGGGTTGTGGTTTGAATCAAGAAGGCTTTAGCAGTTGTTAAAGCAGTCTGTAATATTCAGTTGAATATAGTGAATTAAGACCTCGTTGGAGAGAGGCGAAATCACCTTGACGGGTGGACTGGAGTAGTTTGAGATCAAACGAACCAGGATAAAAATATCTTGTCAATTGCTTTAGATTTCAGTTTTACAATTCAACCCCCCCTTCTTGTGTTTTTCACCCCTTCAATTGGCATCAGAGCGCCTGGTTCTGAGCTAAAACACTTAACCGTGTCAGTACAAGATCCAGCGTCAGAAAAACACAATGGCAGGAAACAATTCTCACTTCAGCAATGACAATAATGAGGACAGAGACAGATTCAGCGGCAAACCTCCAGTCTTTGATGAAGAAAACTTTGATTACTGGAAAGACAGAATTGAAAGCTTCTTTCTAGCACATGATGCTGATCTGTGGGATATGGTGACAGATGGATACACGCACCCTGTGAATGCAAGTGGTCAGAAGATTGATAGAAAATCAATGACTGATCAACAAAAGCGTGATTTCAAGAATCACCATAAGGCCAGAACCATCCTCCTCAGTGCCATCTCCTATACTGAGTATGAAAAGATCTCCAACAGAGACACAACAAAGAACATCTTTGATTCTCTCAGAATGACGCATGAGGGCAACGTTCAAGTCAAAGAAACAAAAGCTCTGGCGCTCATTCAGAAGTATGAGGCGTTCAAAATGGAAGAATCTGAATCCATTGAAGCTATGTTCTCCAGATTCCAAATTCTGGTAGCTGGTCTCAAAGTTCTGGACAAAGGATACTCTACTGCTGACCATGTCAAGAAAATAATCAGAAGTTTACCCAAGCAGTGGAGGCCTATGGTTACTGCTCTGAAGCTAGCTAAAGATCTCAACAAAATCACTCTGGAGGAACTTATAAGCTCCCTCAGAAGTCATGAGATAGAGCTAGAAGCTGACGAGCCTCAGAAGCAAGGTAAGCCTTTAGCATTAAAATCTAACAGAAAATCTGAGTCTAAAGTTTTGCAGGCAGTTGAAGAAACATCTGATGGATCCTCATCAGAAGAAGACGAACTTTCCCTTCTCTCCAGAAGAGTAAATCAACTGTGGAAGCAAAGACAAAGGAAGTTCAGGAATCCCAGAAGATCTGATCAGAACGAGTCTTCTTCCAGATACAGAAGGACAGACTCTTCCTCTGGATACAGAAGATCTGAAGGCTCCTCCAGTAGCAAGAAGCCAAATACCAAAGACATCATCTGCTATGAGTGCAATGAGCAAGGACACTACAAGAGTGACTGCCCAAAGCTTCAGAGGGAAAAGCCCAAAAAGAAGTTTGGAAGAGAGAAGAAGAAAAGTCTCATGGCCACATGGGATGACTCTGACTCGTCTGAAGCTGACTCAGAATCAGATGATGAAAGGGAAAACATAGCGCTCATGGCTAATATCTCAGAAGATAGTGAAGCTTCTGAATCAGACTCAGAATCAGACACAGAAGAGGTATTTCCTAACTTCGCTGTTAATTTTACAAAGGCTGAACTTGCTGAAAGCCTCAATGAAATTCTGGAACGCTATCAGCAGATTAGAGCTAAATTCAGAGACCTGAAAAGGAATCTTGAATCTGACTCTAATAAGTCTGAGAGTCTCAAATTGGAAAACTCTGAGCTGAGAGATAAAATTTCAAAATTAGAAAACTCTTTACAAAACTCTCAGAAGGAACCAATTTCTGAAACTCCCAGCAACGCTGATGAGATCATCAAGGAGTATGATCATAGTTTCCAGAAGTTCTTAGCTAAAAGCATAGATAGAAGCAGAATGGCTTCAATGATCTATGGAGTTAGCAGAAATGGCAGGAAAGGAATAGGATACCAAGGTAAGGTTCCTACACCTAAGAATGTCATGGATTTAACCATTAAACACACTCCTCTAAATTCACACTTTGTGTATGGTCACACACACGACATCAAATATACTAGCAGTAAGCACTCTGTGAAACCAAAATTCAACCAGAGTTTTGGTAAAACTAACAAGTCAGGACCCAAGAAAATCTGGGTACCTAAGGATAAAATAATACATGTTGCAGATATCTTTAGCAGCAAGTCAGAAACACCAGTCATGGTACCTGGACTCTGGCTGCTCACGACACATGACGGGAAGAAGGCATATGTTCCAAAGCCTGGAACTTAAGCCTGGAGGCCACGTTGGCTTTGGAGGCAATCAGAGGGGAAAGATAATTGGCTCTGGAACTGTAGGTAATGGAAATCTTCCCTCTATTAATAATGTTCTGCTAGTAGATGGATTGATGCATAATCTGTTATCCATAAGTCAATTAAGTGATAACGGTTATGATATAATCTTTAATCAAAAATCATGTAAAGTTGTTAGTCAGAAAGATGGGACTATCCTGTTTAATGGTAAGAGGAAAAACAACATTTACAAAATCAAACTTTCTGAACTAAAGAGTCAGAACGTAAAATGTCTTCTGTCTGTTAACAATGAGCAGTGGATCTGGCACAGAAGATTGGGGCATGTTAGTATGAGAAGAATATCTCAGATTAACAAACTCAATCTGGTCAGAGGACTTCCAAATTTGAAGTTCAATTCAGATGCTCTGTGTGAAGCATGTCAGAAAGGCAAATTTGCAAAACCTTCTTTTAAATCCAAAAATGTTGTTTCCACCTCTAAGCCATTAGAACTTCTGCACATTGACTTATTTGGACCAGTTAAAACTGCTTCAGTCAGTGGTAAGAAGTATGGGTTAGTAATCGTAGATGACTATAGCAGATGGACATGGGTAAATTTCTTAAGACACAAGGACGAGTCACACTCTGTGTTTGTTACCTTCTGTAACCAAGTTCAGAATGAAAAAGATCTTAGAATCGTTAAAGTCAGAAGTGATCATGGTGGAGAATTTGAAAATAAAGATTTTGAGTCATTCTTTAATGACAAAGGCATTCTGCATGATTTCTCTTGTCCTAGAACTCCCCAACAAAATGGAGTTGTAGAACGAAAGAACAGAACATTGCAAGAAATGGCCAGAACCATGATCAATGAGACAAACGTTGCTAAGACTTTCTGGGCAGAGGCAATAAACACAGCGTGCTACATTCAGAATAGAATCTCAATAAGACCTATTCTGGAAAAGACTCCATATGAATTGTGGAAGAACAGAAAGCCCAACATTTCATATTTTCATCCATTTGGATGTACTTGCTTTATATTGAATACAAAGAATTATTTGAACAAGTTTGACTCTAAGGCACAGAAGTGTATTATGTTAGGATACTCTGAACGCTCAAGAGGGTACAGAGTATACAATACAGAAACACAGATTGTGGAAGAATCAATCAGTGTTCGTTTTGATGACAAGCTTGACTCTGAAAAGTCAAAGCAGAATGAAACTTTTGCAGGTATAGAAATTGAATTTGCAAGTTCTGAAGACAAGTCATCAAAAGCTCTCAACACAGACATTCCTTCAACGTCTGAAAGGAGCACTGCTAGAAATCCTTTAACAGCTGCTGATCAACCTCAGAAGAGAGTGCCCAGAAGCAGCTTGGATCACCCAGAAGAGACTATCCTAGGAAGAAAGGAAGATCCAATCAGAACAAGAGCAAGCTTCAGAAACTCTGAAGAAACTCTTATGGGACTTGTGTCTCTGATTGAACCTTCTTCTATTGATGAAGCACTTCTGGACAATGACTGGATTCTGGCAATGCAAGAAGAGCTGAATCAATTCACCAGAAACGACGTATGGGATCTCGTTCCCAGACCAAAAGGATTCAACGTCATTGGAACAAGATGGGTGTTCAGAAACAAGCTTAATGAGCAAGGTGAAGTCATCAGAAACAAGGCACGACTGGTTGCACAAGGATATAGTCAGCAAGATGGGATAGACTATACAGAAACCTTTGCCCCAGTCGCCAGGTTAGAATCTATCAGACTTTTAATTTCATTTGCTGTTAATAGAGGCATCACTCTGTATCAGATGGATGTCAAAAGTGCATTCTTAAATGGTTATATAGAAGAAGAAGTTTATGTTCACCAACCCCCAGGTTTTGAAAATACAAAACATCCAGAACATGTTTTCAAACTAAAGAAGTCACTGTATGGTCTGAAACAAGCTCCCAGAGCTTGGTATGAAAGGCTAAGTAACTTTCTGCTTGAAAATGAATTCACCAGAGGGAAAGTGGACACTACTCTATTCTGTAAAACAGTTAAGAGTGACATCTTAGTCTGTCAAATTTATGTTGATGATATCATTTTTGGTTCTACTAATCCTTCTCTTGGAAGAAAATTTGCTAAGTGTATGCAGGCAGAATTTGAGATGAGCCTCATGGGGGAACTGAAATTCTTTTTAGGAATTCAGATCAATCAAACTCCAGAAGGAACTTACATTCATCAGAGCAAATACATCAGAGATCTTCTGAAGAAATTTGACCTCTCAGAATGTAAGCCATCAAAGATTCCAATGCATCCCACGTGCATTCTGGAAAGAGAAGAGGTAAGCAAAAGTGTAGAACAAAAAGTCTACAGAGGTATGATTGGTTCTCTCCTCTATCTGACTGCTTCAAGACCTGACATATTATTCAGTGTTTGCATCTGTGCTAGATTCCAATCAGATCCTAGAGAATCTCACTTAACAGCTGTTAAGCGAATTTTCAAGTATCTGAAAGGTACTACTAATCTGGGTTTGTTTTATAGAAAATCTAGTGATTACAGCTTAGTAGGCTACTGCGATGCTGATTTTGCTGGAGACAGAGTGGAACGTAAAAGTACTTCTGGAAGCTGCCAGTTTCTGGGAGAAAATCTGATCTCTTGGTCCAGCAAAAGGCAATCAACAATTGCTCTGTCAACAGCAGAAGCTGAGTACATAGCAGCAGCAGGATGTAGCACACAAATGCTCTGGATGAAAAGTCAGCTTGAAGACTTCCAGATTTTTGAGAGTAACATTCCTATACTTTGTGATAATACTTCTGCTATTTGCTTAAGTAAGAATCCTATTTTACATTCTAGAGCTAAGCATATAGAAATAAAGCATCATTTCATTAGGGACTATATTCAGAAAGGTATTTTGAACCTAAAATTTATAGATACAGACCATCAATGGGCTGATATCTTTACTAAACCCCTTTCAGAAGATAGGTTTAATTTCATTCTGAAACATCTCAGCATGAAAGTATGCCCAGAATGAAAATGTCTTAATTACATATATTTATCTTCAGAATGTAATTATTTTTACTGTGAACTTCTGATCAATCTCCTTTCAGAAAGATAGAACATGCAGATTGTATCAGATGCAAGTCTAAAGATCTGAGAGTCTAATCTCAAAGACAGACGTGCTGATCACTACATCAAACAAGTGTCATCCAATCATCAGCATATCTCTGAAGCAGAACGCGTGCACGCTTCTGAGAAGGCAAAAGCGCTGATTGGGTGCATTGAGACACATGTTTGGTAACCGTTTTTAAGTATCTTTCTCAAATCCCCCAAAATCAGCAAGCATTTAATGAAAAGTAATCATTCTTTTAAATGGAAATCATGATTCTTTTTCTCTCTCTTAAAAACGTTTAACTTTTCAAAACAATTTTGAAAACTCTATTTAAGCACATTAATCTCTCATTTACTCTTTACGCTTTCTCACAATCACTCAAGCATTTTCTGCATATTTCTGAGTTCATCCTTGCAAACTTTTTTCTCTCAATTCATTCTCAAAGCTTTTTTAGTGTGAACAATGGCATCCTCCAGCATTTCTGCAGGCAATCAGAAGAAAGCAACTTCTGAGCAATATCAGGTGCCACTCAGAACTCTCCTTACTCCGGTAAATAACCTTGAAGTGCTTTCTGAGTTAATCATTGACTTTGAAAGCTTGAAGGAAAATGGTTTTGACCTAACTGAAGAAATTAGGGCTCAAAAGTGGGAAAGGTACTTCGATAGGTTGGTTGGACCAACATTCCCAGCGCTAGTCAAGGAATTTTGGATTCACGCCAAGGTTGCAAAACATCTAGTCATTTCTTCTGTTATGGGAAAGAAGATCGTGATTTCTGAAGATCTTATTGCAAAGCTAATCGGTCAAAGTGGTGGTGGAGTCCGTTGTGTGGACATGGCCGAAAGATGCGCTGATGTAGGTGTGGTAGCCAACAAGATTTTCACTCTTGGAATGCCCAGCAGCAAGATTAAGGATCTGAAGGATCACTGCAGAGTATGGGCCAAGATTATTCTGGGATGCTTCAACCACAGGAAACCAACAAGTTCTCCTGATTATATAAACGTGGATCAGCAGTTTCTGATCTACTTTATTGATCAGAAGGTCAAGATCAATCTGGCTCACTTTCTGTTCAACCATCTCAAAACCAGTGTGAAAGAGACAAGAGAAGAAGAAAGAACCAAGAGGGACTGGATACCGTTTGGAAGGCTTATATCAGATATTCTGACAGAGAATAGGCTGATTGAACATCTGATTGAAGCTCAGGAGCTGAGCACTATTGAACCAACCATTGGGAAACCTCTGAACGCTAAGAATCTGAAAAAGATGAAGCTGATAGAAAATATTCAGAAGGAACCCAGAGCTACTTCAACTGCTGATATCTCCAGCAGAAGAGTGCCTCTGAGTAATTTTCCGGTATTTTCTGAAATGGAATCCAAACCAGAGATGTTTCTCAGGTACCCAGATACGTACAAGGCAGAGGATACAGGTTTAAAGCTGAAGATCAAAGATCTGAGTCAACCCCAACCGGAAGTGACTCAGAAGAAGACAAAGAAGAGGAAAGCGCCAACAGAAGGATCATCTCATCAGACTCCAAAGAAAAGAGGTATTTCATCTGCTGCCCCTGTTTTAATTTCATCTACTATTCCAACATCTGCTGCCCCTTCTCAAACCTCCCACAGAATATCCATCCCAATCCCTACTATTGATGAAACCATACCAGAAGACCCTTCTGAGGCCTTACTACTCAGAAGACCCAGAACCAAAATCCCCAAACAACCAACAGTTTCAACAACACCAGCACTTGACCGAGTGCTAGCTGATATTGAGCGTGAACATGCTTCTGCTCAACCACTCTCTGAACCACTAAACATTCCTCCTCCACAACCAGAACAACAACAACAACCAGAACCAGAACCACAACAACAACAACCACTCTCAGAAGAACCTCTGATCCCTGAGCAATCAGAGATTCCACCTCCATCTCCCCAACCAGAAATAAATCCACCTTCACCACAAACAGAGTTTCACCACTATGAAACCCCTTCTCCTCATCATTCTGACCCTCACTCACCTCAACCATCACCGTTGGCAATCCAGTTGCCATGTGGAACCACTGTTTTCAGGCCCCAGTTGCCATCCTCATTAGAATCAACACCTCCAAAAACTCCAACCACTCCAATAGAAATATCTGACTCTGATACCCCTCCTCCAAAACAAACAGCCTCTCAGAAATCCGCTGAAAACCCCAGCAGAACTTTCATTGACTTAACCAGTCTTGAACGTCTTGCTGATTTAAGACACAAAATTGCCATCCCAAAACCAAAGCAACCAGATGTTGGCTCTGGTATTTTGAATTTTGAAACAGGTATGCTGCAATGGATTGCTTCTTTGAAGCAAGTTTGCCCTGGGATGATTGACCCAGCTGCTTCTGATCAGCTCTGGTCACAGTTCAGATCTTGGGTACGTGCTGAAACCCTCAAGTTGCAGGACGTCAACTATGAGCAGGCTCAACAGAACTTCAGCAAGCTGCTGAAGGAAGTTGAAAGTCAGCTACCTCAGGAAGTTGTGCTCCCTCTGGACTCTGAACCTTGGTCTGAGAAACAGCAAGCTGCTAAGGTGCAACCATCAGAAGAAGACAAGACCATTCAGACTGAAGAAAATCCAGCAGAAGATGTCGCTAAAAGTTCTGAGAAACCTCCTCCTTCTGATGCTTCTCAAGCTGCCTTGGACAGGCATACTCTGGAAGAATTAAGGCTGGATGACTTGCGTCTACAGCAGCGGATGGAAGAGAATGATCAGAAGATGAAAGCAAGAATGGATGTGCAGGACAGCAAGATTGACTCTGTTGTCAGCATGGTGCAGAAACAGAATGAAACTTCTGAAAAGATTCAAGCAATGCTGGAGAGCCTGTTCACACGCATGCCTCCTCAACCTTAAATCTTTTTTCATGCATAACATTTTTCATGTTTTCTTCATTTTCTGATGTACTGTTTTGACTAAGTTTTTGTAATATTTTTCTTGCTCTGATTCTGAACTATCTTAATATGATTAGTTTTTCTGATCAAATTGTTTTAGCACATCACCAACACTTTTTGATTGCTGACAAAAAGGGGGAGAACAAGAATGATATTTAAAATCAATAACGGCTAACTAGACAGAAACTCTCAAACATTCTAACTCTATTACTTGAAATGTTTTTCTGTTTTGTTTAAAGTCTACAGGCACAAGGAAGCTCCTGGACACTCTGAAGACTAGAAACTCTGAGCAAAATGTAGAAGCTCTGATCAATGTTGCTCTGATCAATATGAAGTTCTGATCGTCCTAAATACTCTGATCCAAAGCAAAGCTCTGACAAGAAAAGCTCTGAAGCTCTGCTCTCTGATAAGTCAAAGACTCTGATAATCTGATGTTCAAAGAAAGAAAAAGATCTGATCCTGAAGAACACGTATATCAAAGGGAAGTAATAAACTCAGGGGGAGTATCTCTTAACTCTGACTTCTCCGTACTTCTTACTCTGATACATGTTTCCAGATACCTTTTCACGTTATTTTTCATTTAAAATATCTAGTTTTTGTCATCATCAAAAAGGGGGAGATTGTTAGAACAATGTTTGAATCTAGTACCCTATATTTAAGTTTTGATGATAACAAAGTGAAAAGATATAGTATTTAAATGTTTCAGGTTTGAACTATCTGCTGCCTAAAATTATTATGCTCTGACTTGCAGATACTCTGATTGATATAAGCAAGATCACGTTTATTCAGCATCAGAATTTGATTTCATACACCAGCATCAGAAGTTGCTACATCAGAACGTCAAGATCAGATGATCAACTCACGCACATGCTGAAGCTTGATGAACAAGACTGCGCTCAAACACTCTGATACAGAAACACAATAGTTCATCAGCAGCGAAGCAGAATCAGAATGAGCCAAGCCAGAACGTGCATTGAAGAAGCAACGGTACTGTGCATTAAACGCTAATTAATTCCAACGGCCTCATTCCAGACAAGATCTGCTCAATAAGGAAAGCTTGTTATTAGCATTGAATCAAGAATATTGCATTCAACGTTCATCTTCTCAAGTGCTATATAAACAAGGCTTCGAAGATTATAATGGCTAATGCTCTCCAAATCTCTACACGTACAAAGCTGAACCATAATCTTCATTCTACCAGTTTTGCTAAACCACAAACTCTGATACTCCATTACAGTTTAGCAATCTAGTTTCTAAGCTTCATTTGTGTATACATCACAGTTGTGATAAAGTTTTGTAGAAAACATCCACACACATTGTTTTATACCTTTGTAAGAAAGTGTTGCCTTGACAAACCGGGTTGTGGTTTGAATCAAGAAGGCTTTAGCAGTTGTTAAAGCAGTCTGTAATATTCAGTTGAATATAGTGAATTAAGACCTCGTTGGAGAGAGGCGAAATCACCTTGACGGGTGGACTGGAGTAGTTTGAGATCAAACGAACCAGGATAAAAATATCTTGTCAATTGCTTTAGATTTCAGTTTTACAATTCAACCCCCCCTTCTTGTGTTTTTCACCCCTTCACCGAATGGCGAGTTCTCTAAATGCATCAAGTTTGAAAATGGTTTGCGTCCTGAGATTAAGAAAGTTGTTGGTTATCAGAAAATCCGTGTCTTTTCGAATTTGATTGATAGTTGTAGGATCTTTGAAGAGGACAGTAATGCGCATTATAAGATTATGTCTGATAAGAGAAACAAAGGTCAGCAAAGCCGTGGAAAATCGTATGATGATCCAGCTGGTAAAGGGAAATAGAAAGCGTTTCAAGGGCGAAGAACTAGTGGGGGAGATGCTCCTGCTAGTATTGTTTGTTACAAGTGTGGCAAACCTGGCCACAAAAGTAATGTTTGTCGAAGCGATGTTAGAGCTAAGGAGAATGAGGTGAGATGTTTCCGATGTGGAAAAGTGGGCCATATGACTCGCGATTGTAGACATAAGGATGTGGTCTGTTTTAATTATGGCGAGGGAGGTCACATTAGTGCTCAATGTAAGAAGCCTAAGAGGACTCAAGGAGCAGGAAAGGTGTTTGCTTTGTTGGGTGCTCCGACGGCAAACGAGGATGGTCTTGTTCGAGGTACTAGTTTCATTAATAGCTTTCCTCTTATTACTATTATTGATACTGGTGCTACTCACTATTTTATTATTGTTGATTGTGTAAAGAGATTGGGTCTCACTTTGTCGTCTCTAGATAGAGATATGGTGGTAGAAGTTCCGGCTAAGGGAACTGTTACTACTTCTTTTGTGTGTGCAAGTTTCCCTTTATCAATCTTTGATAGAGACTTTATGGTGGATCTTGTTTGTTTACCGCTTGTCGGGTTGGATGTGGTTTTAGGTATGGACTGGTTAAAAGCTAATTATGTCCATATCAATTGCTATGACAACACTCTAAGGTTTTCTTCCTTAGTAGAAGAAGAACAATTTATGTTGGTGTCAACTAAGGAGTTGAATGAGTTCATGAAGGACGAGGCGTTGGTTTTCTTGTTGATGGCGACTCTTTTTGTGGAGAGTCAAGATGTGATAGCAAACTTTCTGGTGGTGTGCGATTTTCCCGAAGTATTCCCTGATGAGATTCCTAGTGCACCTCCAGAAAGAGAAGTTGAATTTTTTGTGGATCTTGTCCCTGGTACCAGACCTATCTCTATGGCACCATACAGGATGTCCGCATCTGAGTTAGCAGAATTAAAGAGCCAATTAGAAGATTTGCTTGAGAAGAAGTTTGTTAGACCTAGTGTGTCGCCGTGGGGAGCTCCTGTGTTATTGGTGAAGAAAAAAGATGGTAGCATGAGACTTTGTATTGATTATCGTCAGTTGAATAAAGTGACTATCAAGAATAGGTATCCACTTCCTAGAATTGATGATTTGATGGACCGATTGGTTGGCGCTCGCATGTTTAGTAAGATTGATTTGAGATTGGGTTACCATCAAATAAGGGTGAAAGAAGAAGATGTTCAGAAAACTGCTTTCAGGACGAGGTATGGACATTACGAATATTTGGTGATGCCTTTCGGTGTCACTAATGCACTGGTAGTATTCATGGAGTACATGAATCGTATTTTCCATCCCTACTTGGATAGTTTCGTGGTTGTTTTCATTGATGATATTCTGGTTTATTCTAAATCAGAAGAAGAGCACACAAAACATTTGCGCATCGTGTTGGAAGTTCTGAAAGAGAAGAAGCTTTATGCTAAGTTGTCAAAGTGCGAGTTTTGGTTAAGTGAAGTGAGCTTTTTGGGGCATGTCATTTCTGGTGATGGCATTGTAGTTGACCCTTCTAAAGTTGATGTTGTGTTGAGATGGGAAACTCCTAAGTCTGTTACTGAGATTAGAAGTTTCTTGGGATTGGCTGGTTACTATAGAAGGTTCATTGAAGGTTTTTCTAAGTTGGCGCTTCCTTTGACAAAGTTGACTTGTAAAGGATATGCGTTTGTGTGGGATGTCAAGTGTGAAGGAAGTTTTGCGGAATTGAAGAAAAGGTTGACAACAGCTCTGATCTTGATTCTACCTAATCCTGAAGAACCGTTTGTTGTTTATTGTGATGCTTCCAAGATGGGTTTAGGTGGTGTACTTATGCAAAATGGCAAAGTGGTTGCTTATGCTTCTAGACAATTGAAAATTCATGAGAAGAATTATCCTACGCACGATTTGGAGCTTGCAGCAGTTGTTTTTGTGCTTAAGATTTGGAGGCATTATCTTTATGGTTCTAGATTTGAAGTATTTAGTGACCATAAAAGCTTGAAGTACTTGTTCGATCAGAAAGAGCTTAATATGAGACAAAGACGGTGGCTTGAATTGTTGAAAGATTATGATTTTGGATTGAATTACCATCCTGGTAAAGCTAATGTGGTGACCGATGCCTTAAGTCGAAAGACTTTGCATATGTCACTTTTGATGGTGAAAGAGTTGGAAATGATTGAGCAATTCAGAGATATGAGTCTTGTGATAGAAGTGACGCCGAAGAGTGTTATCTTGGGAATGTTAAAGATCAATAATGATTTTCTTGATAGTGTTAGAGAAGCTCAGAAGCTTGATGTGAAACTTGTTGATTTATTGGTTGGTATTGGACAAACTGAAAATGAAGATTTCAAGTTGGATGCTCAGGGTGTATTGAGGTTCCGAGATAGGATTTGTATTTTCGATGATGTGGATTTGAAGAGAATGATCTTGGAAGAAAGTCATAGAAGAAATTTGAGTATTCATCCCGAAGCGACCAAAATGTATCAAGATTTAAAGAAACTATTTTAGTGGTCGGGCATGAAGAGAGAGGTGGCTCAGTTTGTTTATGCTTGTTTGACTTGTCAGAAGTCTAAAGTGGAGCATCAGAAACCTGCAGGGTTGATGCAATCGTTAGAGATTCCAGAATGGAAATGGGATAACATTTCTATGGATTTCGTAATGGGGTTACTGAATACACCAAGAGGACACGATGTGATTTGGGTGATCGTTGATAGGCTTACAAAGTCGACTCACTTTATTCCTATTAACATCACTTATCCCGTATCGAAGTTGGCGGAAATTTATACGCATGTGATTGTGAGATTACATGGTATTCCTTTGTGTATTGTTTCGGATAGAGATATGAGGTTTACTTCTGAATTTTGGAAGAGCTTGCAAGAGGCTTTGGGTTCAAAGTTGAGGTTGAGTTCGACTTATCATCCTCAAACTGATGGTCGGACGGAAAGGACGATTCAATCGTTGGAAGACTTGTTACGTGCTTGTATTCTTGAACATGGTGGTTCATGGGATACATATCTTCCTTTGATTGAGTTTACTTATAACAATAGTTTTCATGCTAGTATTGGAATGGCACCGTTCGAGGCTTTGTATGGTCAAAGGTGTAGAACTCCTTTGTGTTGGCATGAGTCGGGTGAAAGTGTAGTACTTGGAGCAAAATTGGTTAGAGAGACTACTGAGATGGTGAAGATGATTAGAGAAAAGATGAGAATTTCTCAAAGCCGACAAAAGAGTTATCATGATAAAAGGAGAAAAGACTTAGAATTTCAAGATGGTGATCATGTATTTTTGCGAGTTAGTCCTACAACCGGCGTTGGGCGAGCATTGAAGTCGAAGAAGCTAACTCCTCGCTTTATTGGTCCTTACCAAATTACTAGTAAAGTGGGAAAAGTGGCTTATAGAGTGGCGTTACCGCCAAATCTTTCGAACTTGCATGATGTGTTCCATGTGTCGCAACTTCGGAAGTATGTCCCAGATCCTTCACATGTGATTGAGATGGATGATATTCAATTGTGATACAATCTTACAGTGGAGACGATGCCATTAAGGATCGAAGATCGTGAGATGAAGTCTCTTCGTGGCAAAGAGATCTCCTTGGTTAAAGTTGTTTGGATAGGAGCAGCTGGTGAAAGTGCGACGTGGGAGTTAGAAAGCAAGATGCGGGATTCCTATCCCGAGCTTTTTTAGTCAGGTAATTTCAAGGACGAAACTTTTTAAGTGGGGGAGAGTTCTAACGCCCCGTTTTATTTAATATTATATTAATATTTTCGAATTACCGTTTGACGTTTATTTTTGCGACGAGAATATTTATATTAACTGTTATATCTGTTAATATATTCGGCGACGTATTATTTGGACCGGTAATTATTTTATTCGGTCTGGTATTTGTTTTGAGGGACCGGTAATTATTTTATTCGATCCGGTATTTATTTTGAGGGACCGGTAATTATTTTGTTCGGTCCGGTTTTTATTCCGTTCGGTTCGGTAAAATATTATTCGGACTGATATTTAATTATTCTGAGTTATTTTAATTATTTGGGTTAATAATATTATTTAGTATTATTAGTGTTATACCTTGTAGTAAGACCAAGGGCTTTTTGGTTTTTTTGCTTGCTAGTGTCTTGCTACTAAACTACACCAAACACTCCTTGTTTTGTCATAACATACAAAAACACATAGAGAGAGTTTGAGAGAAGAGAGTCTTAGAGAAGAGAAGAGCAAGAACAAAGCCAAAGCTAGGGTTGGAACATCAAGAATCATTTCAAACATCTAAGATAAGGGGTTTGATTCTCCAATGCTTATAGTTAGGGTTTGATTTGGTATATTTTGATTTGGGATAAAATTGATGTTATAGTTTTTGAGTTTTGTTGAGGATTTGTGATAGAAATTAGAAGAGTTAATTAGGTGTTGTTGTTGTTGAATTAGTATTAGGTTAGTTAAATTGGAATTAAAAAGAAAATAGAAGTTATATTAATTAAAAGTATAATATGTAGTATGAAGTTAGAAAACTAAATATGCAATGAAGTTAAGGATAAACTAGCAGTAGCTTAGAACTATGCTAGAAGTATATCTTAAAATGAAACTTAGAACTATGCTAGAAGTATGTCTTAAATGAAGCTTATAACTAAAACAAAGCTAACAGTATGTTTCCTTTTCCTAAAAATACTAACATCATAGCAATTAAGTTAGTATGTAAAACAAAACTAACAGTATGTTTCCTTTTCCTAAAAATACTAACAGCATAGCAATTAAGTTAGTTTGTAAAACAAAACTAACAGTATAGTATTTAAGTTATGCTTAGAAAACGTAAATAGCAGTATTTTAATTTCTTTTTTATTTTTTTTATTTTCTTAATTTGATATATTAAATATTTAAATTAATTAAATACAAATATGACATAAGTTAGTCGATTTAATTTGGAATCCGATTATGTTCTGATTTCCCGATTTCGGCAATTTCAGCGATGGAGCAAGTTGCTCCGAATTTAACGAAAACTGACGTGCTAGCTAATTTTGACGTGTAGAACGTCGTGGTGAGATTAGTTTTTCGAGATTACGATTTTTTAACGGAGCGACCCGAAATAAGTCAATTTACGGTTAAGTTGAACCGGGTTGCATTTTATTCGGTTTAAGTCACGTATGGACAATTCGATTACGATGTTAACAATTATAATTGAGGCCGATTATTATGAATGACTTTCGCGACGATTATTGATGTTTGACTATTTTTCCGTGTTTGAAATTTAGTGAATTATTTGATAATGATGTGGTGATTAAACATGATGTTTGCGACGATTTATTTATAATGAATACTTGATGATATGCGATGCGATGATATGTTTATCTTGATGTGGATGAATATGGCGAAGTGGGTTTTATATCAATTTTGATGTGCGATGATGATGTTTTGTTGTGTCGTATTTGTGATGTCGTGTTGTCGAGTCACATACATTGCATTGGTGATGAGGGCTTTTATGCCAAAGCGACGATGGGCTTTTATGCCGAATGTCCCTAATTATGGACAAAGCGACGGGTACCACATGCATAACATAGTCGTGTCTCATGGAGTTGGTTATGTTTATTTTTGAGTCTTTTGGCGTTGAGCTTTATTTGATGGCTTATAATGAATTGCGATGTTATATGATACCTTGTTTTGTGATGATTTTTGTGTTGAACATAAAGTGATTATAATGTGATAATTTCATGAAAATTATGCGATGGATATAACATGACGGTAAAGCGATGATATGAGTTTATGGCGATGGAGTTTATGTCTTGTTTTGACATGATTATGGTGATTATGTGATGATATTAAAGTTTTGATCTTGTACACTAAATGATAATTTTAAAGTATGTGAGATTTGATATTTGTTGACATATTCTTATTAATCTATATCATTTATGATTCCAAAACTATTTATATATTTTATCATGCCTTTAATTATATGTTTTGGAGTATCTCACCCTTTACTTGTTTCGTCGTTGCCTTTATATTGGTAACGTGCAGGTGATCTGCGAGGATGATGAGGATTAGCTCGAGTCTCTTTATTTTGAGTCGCTCTGCTCTGATAGTAGTAACACTCGGGATTTGGGCGACGTTATTATTTTGATAGGATAGTTTATGTATACTATCTTATGACTTTATGTATTGATGATAACATGATGATACGTACATTTTGTGAACACATCCGCTGTGCTGTGATTAGTCATATGTTTATATGATGATTTATGTTATGAATCGGTATATCCGGCTTTTGGTTTTTGTGATGTGCATTATAATGCAAAGTGATGGAAACACGAATATGTGATACCTCAATTTATGTTTGGATGAAATTTTGAAACTCTGATTTTATTATTAATTACGAGGGGTAGAATTGGGGTGTTACAGAACTCATGAAATTGCTCGAGGAATTCATCCCATCCTTGCAATGTTCAAGTGATTGCTTGGTAGATTCATCTCATTCTTCGCAATACTCATTTGATTTCTAGGGAAGTCCATCTTCTCTTTGAGGAACCCATGATATTGCTCGGGGGATTCATCCTCCCCTCGTGGCGTTCATAAGATTGTTTGCTTCTTGTTGAACAAGGGTTTATGGACGCGGTTTATTCATAGCAACCCCTTTCACTTATTTTATGGTGGAATGGTGAATTTTATTTATCTATTGAATTCATTGGTTTCCTCTACTTTATAGGTGAAATGGTTGAACCAGTCGAAGTAGCCGCCATAGATGAGCACGTCCAAATAGAGGAGGTGAGTGGAGTCAACGAGGGTCTCCACTTGGTCGACACTATCACCGATGAATCATTATCTTGGGTTGGGCCAAAGCCTCGAGGAATAGCCTCAGTCTTCAACAATACTCGGAGGGAGGCATACACCATCGTCAAATATTGAGGTGACCAGGAATGTTTCAGAAGAAATTTCATGATCTTTCGTCCGACCCATACGACCAGAATATGCTCAAATTTCAAGGAAGATCGCTTCCTTATGTATGAGACCGTCTTCAAAGTTTTAGGGCTTCGTCTACCCTTTAGCGACTTTCAAATGGGCTTCTTTAATCATTTCTCTTCAGCACCCTCCCAACCGCACCCCAACGTGATCTTCTTTATACGTGCATTTGAGATCACTTGCCGATATCTAAGGATTAGAGCGATGATTCCCCTGTTCTTCAAGGTTTTCCACCATCAACGGTAATCTAAGGGAGGAAAGCATAGTTGGGTTTCTTTCAAGAAATCCAAGAGACTGCTCAGGATGTACATGGATTTTGTCCACGACTTCAAGGACAAATGGTACGTCATGCAACTCTCATCTCAAGAGGTCGTGGATGTGGTGTTCAACCCAACTATTGTCATCAATGAGGACGGGGAAGTTTGTTACGATGAAAATTGGAACAAAGAGATTGGGAGGCTATCCAAATTTCCTATCCATTGGTGTCGGGCTCATTACGACCACGAGCCTAATCACTACCATACTTCTTTTGGTAGTATGAGTACCAAGGATGAAAGGGCCTTCAACATTCTCAACAAATTCGTCGACAATTTATTCCCCTTCAAGTGGGTGACGTGGGAGGGAGACAATGTCCTTGATGGTGATGGCGAAACTACGTTCGAGGCGCGCCCGATCAATACCAAGGCGCTTGTTAAATGTCGTACTTACAGAGACATCGTCGCTCTTCTGGGTCCTTGCCCGCACATTTCTATTGCCTTTTGTTTTAAATTTGTCTGTATACATCCTCCCCGCGGTACTAACTCGAGCATGTTGTTTTTGTTTTTGTAGGTAAGAAGGCGGAGCATCGTGAACGTCTGCTGAAATTGACTTAGGATAAAAAGAGCAGCAAGAGGTTGGTGAAGCCTAATCAGCCTACTCTCCTTGTCCCTATTCTAGAGCGGGCCAAGGATGGGTCTAGTGCTTCGTCAGGGTCTCATGATGTCGTTCAACACATGGACCTATCGAGGAAGAAGAGGGGTCTCCCTGAAAATGAGCATATGGATTTGGATGAGGACGGACTGTGTGCTCGGGCCTTTAACCTCCCTCATTGCTTTGTTGAGAAGGATTTTTTGATGGATTTCTATTGGCCATGTCTAATGATGAGTCTGCCATTATCAGGCGGCTCGATAAGGAGGGTAGAAGAAAACATCTGGCATCGAGCATGGTTAGTTTAATGAAGGTCGCAGAGATGGTTGTGGTCCTTACAGGTGAGGGGGCCAGTTCTTCTGCCCTTGTGAGCAAGCTGGAGAAAGAGAAAACCTCTCTCCTAGAAAAGGCAAAGAAGCTGAAGACCTCTCTTGAGCAAAGCGAGGAAAAGTTCTGGGAGTAGGTTGATGAGCTAACAAAGGAGAAGGAGAAAATGACCAAAGTTTCCAAGGAGAGGGACTCATTGTTGCTCGAGAAGCAAAATCTGAAGAAAGAGGTTGCCCATTTGAAAGATATCGTGCTGCCCGCAGAAGATGAGCCTGAGGAAGTTGCCAGCTTAAAGACTCATGTAGAACTGGTTTCTCGAATCTAAGTTCTCGAGTCGGACTGCGTGGACGTGGTGTTTGACGACTTTGAGACCGCAATAACTCAGTTGGCCTTGCTGAATTCGGGCCTCAACAGTGAAGGAGCTCGAGTTTTGTCTCGGGTGGTTGATGGTAAAGTAGTCCCTCCTTTTGAATCTTCTGAGCCAGAGACCGAAGAGGGTACTCCAAGAAGTGGTTGATGTTTTCTTAGTATTTCGTTTGTTTTGTTCGGGCCTGCGTGTCTGTAATTTTGTAATCATTAGATTAGGGGCCTGCATGCCTGTATTTTTTGCAAAACTTGGACAAAGAGCTTTTCCCGACTATCTTTTGTTTGGGAATGTGTGCCCTTGATTTTTTAATGTTTGGACAACATCGTTCTTTGTGATCGACTTTTCTGAATGCCTTTATTTTTCCTGTTTATTGCATGTTAGATGTTTATTTCACGAAGTCTGGAGTTTATGCTCGACTTTAGTTGTAGTCAACACGTGAGGGATGTGTCGAGGAGGCTGGCCCAGGGTCCTCATAGACGAGGCCAAGACCGTGGTCGGGGTCTTGACTTCGTGGCGTGAACTTCCCATTGCAAGGTGGGTGTTCTGCCTATTACGTAATTTAACGGAAGTGCTCGATCAAGGTGTCCCTGTCGGGCTAAGGTTATGCTCGACCAATGAGAAAGAAACCGCCTTTTTTTATTGGTTGGATGCTATGTTCGTATTTTAACATGCTTCTGTGGTCGAGCGAACCCTGTCATTTATCGGGAAGGGTATGTCGATTTCTAGGCCCTGACGTTTATTTGGGACTTAGTTGTAATATTGTTTCAGCTTTATAGCATTCCATGGCCAAGGTAGTGGTTCCCCACTCAGGTGGTCGAGGTAGTAGGCCTCAGTGCCCGTCATCCCGTAGACACGATAAGGGCCTTCCCAGTTGGCGATCATCTTTTTCTCACAGGAATCTTTCTGATTTCTCCGTAGGACAAGGCTGTCGACCTAGAATTTGCGTTTTACGACTTTGGTGTCATGACAGAGTTATCTGCTACTTCAGTGTGGCCTTGCAAAGAGAATCCCTCGATCGGATCTCTTCGACCAGGCCGAGCTCTTTCCGTAGGGCCTCGTTGTTTAGTTCCTCATTGAGTGGAACTTCAGTTCGTCTAGACGGCTCCATGATTTCCACGGGGATGACTACTACGGTGCCATAAGTTAGTCGAAATGGGGTTTCTCCGGTCGTCGAGTGTGGTGTCGTTGATAACGAGAAAACGTATCATATAATTACTATGCTTTTTACCGATTCTATATTACATTAAGTCGTGTAACCCCCGATTATTCCGAGTTTATTTGTCTTTTTATAGGTATAACATTTGTCAACTCAAACCAATGAAAAAGGACTACATGAAGAAGGCTAGACAATAAACAAAGAGAAAAAGAACTAAAACTGCAAAGTTTGGAATTTTGGAGCAGTGACGGTCGTCACACCCTTGTGACGGGCATAACGCCCCCCAACTTGGAACAACGCTCGTCACACATCACTGACGAGCGTAATACGCTATTTAAGCGCGTTACGACCGTCACCCACCTGTGACGACTGTCATGCGCGTGAAGATGGACGTTATAAATGGGTGGAGACGTGGGCAACGCAAGGGCAGACTTGTTCTCCTATTTTCCCTCCACTCAGTAACCATGCTCCCTATATTTCCTCCACTCAACCTTTTCTCAAGACACTTTCAACTGCTATTTCCTCTGCTATATATATGTGTGGTAGTGCAAAGCTGCAGGGGTCGAAGGAATTTTCCCAGAACAAATTTATTACTTTTGCAATTATTTTTATTTCCTTGTTTTAGAGCATTTTTCCACATATTGTAAATCCTACTTCCAGTATTATTTCAAGCTTTAGTTTTTAGGTGTTAATTCTTCATTCAAGAATTAACACAATTTATTTACTTCAATCAAGCTGCAAGGAATATTGTAACATTTCAAGATTACCATAGCAACGTTAATTCCAGGTTTTTATTGCAATTAATATTTATTCATTTTCGTATTATGCCAATTATTCTTATGAATTATATTTTGAATTGCATTGTTGTTAAATCTGTTATGTCCGACTAAATTATTCGTACCGGTATGTGACTCTTAAGGACTGAAAGAATTCAGTGATACCTTGGCCAAAAATATTTATTTATAAAACAATTTCTGGTTTCCAATTTCCAAGCTTAATTTAACTACCCTTGTCACGAGAGTGAGAGGTTAATTAACACGATTTTGCCACGAGAGTGGGAAATTAATTAAGACAAGAACCTGCATGCGAGAGCTGGGGTTCAACCCAGATAGTGGTAACGAAACATTAATTTTTAAATACACGAGAGTGTTTTAATAAATTAATTAAACTCAAATTGTTTTCAAAAAGTGTTATTAAATTTAAAGTGCATCCACTAGGTTTAGTAGCATAACTTATTTCATGAACACGAGAGTGTATGTCTCAGGTTTTTAAACAATTAGTTTTTACCGAAATACTTTATAGGCCAAGCGATTCACCGAATTCCCGAAGTCCGATTATCACATACCGGTATAATTATTACTATTATTTTTAATTAAACTGTTTCCCCCCTAAAATCGAATATTCATCGCTTAGTTAAACAAACTGTAACATTAGATCATATGCGATTGATCCTCAGTCTCTGTGGGTTCGATAATCTTTTAAAACTAGAACGACTAAACTGTATACTTGCAGTTAGTATCCCGATAGACTTATAAAGTCCCGATCAAGTTTTTGGCGCCGTTGCCGGGGACTGGTAGTCAATTAATTACGATTCTTCTGTTGCGCGTTTAGACTAGGTAACAGAAAACCCTTTTTTGATTTGTATGCCAAGGACTCGCTCACAAGGCGAACCACTTGACAAATCGACGGACGAACCTGAACGCATTCTTTCCGTAAGACGTGCATTCAGAGATTACTGTTTAAATCACGCTATTCCTTTACCCAAACCCGAAATCAAGATTGATTCTGAAACAGATTCTAATTCTTCCTCTGAGACCAAAACTAATCCAGAATTAGACATGGCCGAAGAACAAAGGACCCGTCCACTGAAGGAGTACGCAACTTCATCTCAACAAGAACCCCACAACAGCATTGCTGCTCCAGCAATAAACCGAAACGATTTTGAGTTGAAACCGTCATTGATATCAGCTATCCAACAACGCCAATTCTCTGGAGATCCTTCCGAGGATCCAAATGAACATCTTACAAAATTCGTTCAATTTGCCGACACAGTTATAGCAAATGGTGTTAGTAAAGATGCAATAAGATTACGTCTTTTCCCTTTCTCGCTAAGAGATAGAGCTTGGGCTTTGTTGCAATCCTTGCCATCAAATTCCGTCACTACGTGGGAAGGACTGAAGATTGTATTTTTAGCACGATACTTTCCCCCGAGCAAAACTGCTGCAGTAAGAGCCCAAATCAACGGATTTAGGCAGAAGGATACTGAATCGCTATTCGATGCATGGGAACGCTACAAAGATATGATGCGAATGTGCCCACATCACGGATTAGAAAAATGGCTGATCATCCACACGTTTTATAATGGACTCTTGCACAACACAAGATTCTCTATAGATGCCACCGCAGGTGATACACTGATGGACAAGCCTTATGACGAAGCTAACCAACTCATTGAAAACATGGCTCAAAACCACTATCAGTGGGGAGGAGAAAGAACATATGTGGAGAAAACTCAAACCAAAGGTGGGATGTACGAGATTAGTAGCCTAGATAAAGTTAATGCTAAGGTAGATGCTCTTACCTAAAAGATAGAAAGCTTGACCTTACCTCCTGCAGCTACTGTGGCTGCAGTTACCCCAAGCTGCGAAGTTTGTGGAGTTCCTGGTCATGTTGGAACCGAATGTCAAATCTTAGCAGGAATATTAGTTGATCAGGTAAATTACGCTCAAGGTAATCCTTATGCTAATACCTATAATCCTGTTTGGAAGAACCATCCTAACTTCTCGTACAAGAACAATAACGCTTTATATGCACCTGGCCAAGCACCTGCTATACATCCAGGTTATCAAAAACCCGTTGTTAATGTTCCTAACATTCCTAAGAAATCTAACCTTGAGATCCTAATGGAAAATTTTATCGCTAATCAAGCTCAACAAAACAAAGAATTCCTCAATCAAAACGTTCACACCGGTGAACAGTTGAAGCTATTAGAAAATAAGGTAGATGCCCTAGCAACTCACAATAAAATGTTAGAAACCCAAATCTCCCAAGTAGCACAACACCAAGCTAGTTCTGCCGCACCTGCTGGTACATTTCCTGGACAACCACAACCCAATCCTAAAGGACATGCAAATGCTATCACATTACGAAGTGGGACAGCCCTTGATGGACCGGTAGATCCTAGACTCCAAAACCCGACCATGTATCAAAAACCTGAAAAAGAAGTAGAGAAGTCAAAAGATCAATCTGAGAATGTAGAGGAAGACGCGAATGAGAACAGAGAGGCTTCAGAAAAACCTTACGTGCCTCCACCACCATATAAACCACCAATTCCATACCCCCAAAGACTTGCAAAATCCAAGAACGAGGGACAATTCAAGAAATTTGTAGAACTTCTGAAACAATTAAACGTTACTATTCCGTTTACAGAAGCTATAACCCAAATGCTGTCATACGCTAAATTCCTAAAAGAAATATTGTCTAATAAGAAAAAAATCATTGAAAACGAAACCGTTATGCTAACTGCCGAATGTAGCGCCATAATTCAAAATAACATGCCTCCAAAGTTAAAAGATCCTGGTAGTTTCTCCATACCATGTGTAATTGGAAAATCTGTCATAGACAAAGCTTATGCGATTTAGGAGCCAATGTTAGTTTAATGCCCTTATCTATTTGCAGAAACTCAAATTAGGCGACATGAGACCTACCAAGATGTCCCTACAACTAGCCGACAGATCAGTCAAATTCCCTGTTGGTATGCTAGAAAACATTCTTGTCCGAATAGGACAATTTTACATACCGACTGACTTTATAATAATGGACATCAAGGAAGATTCAAACATTCCCATCATACTAGGAAGACCATTTTTAGCTACTACAGGAGCCATCATTGACGTTAAGAAAGGAAAGCTTACCTTCGAGGTAGGAGAAGAAAAAGTAGAATTCATTCTTTCCTAATTCTTTAAAGCCCCTGCTATAGATGACTCATGCTGTCTCCTAGATATTATTGATGAATGTGTCAAAGAACTTGAAAGCCAAGAAGACACCTATTCTGGGATGTTAAAAATTCAGACACCAACTATCCTCAAGGACGATGACTGGAAACAAGAACATTTAGATGCCGACCTAAGCGAATGTTTAGCCTTAACACCCGATCCTGCCCCGACTGATAAGAAAACTGGTATAGAACTTAAAACATTACCTGAAGATCTTAGGTATGAATTTTTAGATAAAGAACTCGAACGGCTAGTTATAGTTAATGCCAATTTAGGGAATATCGAAACCGAAAAACTTCTTAGTGTGTTAAGAAAATATCCAACCGCGTTAGGGTACAACATATCAGATCTAAAGGGAATAAGCCCTTCTCTCTGTATGCACCGCATTATGCTGGAGGAGGACTGCAAGACTTCTAGAGAACATCTAAGACGAATAAATCCTATCCTAAGTGAAGTCGTTAAGAAAGAAGTGCAGAAACTGCTAGAGGCAGGCATCATATACCCAATATCAGATAGTAACTGGGTCAGTCCAGTTCACGTGGTGCCTAAGAAAGGAGGTGTTACAGTTATAACAAACACAAAAGGCGAATCGGTAGCACAACGTACCCAAACAGGATGGAGAACGTGTATCGGTTATAGAAAACTAAACAAAGCTACGCGCAAGGACCATTTCCCATTACCATTCATTGATCAAATGCTCGAGTGCTTAGCCAAACATTCCCATTTCTGCTATCTTGACGGATACTCAGGATTCTTCCAAATTCCCATTCATCCTGACGATCAAGATAAAACCATGTTCACATGTCCCTATGGTACCTTTGCATACCGAAGAATGCCATTTGGACTATGTAACGCACCTGCAACATTCCAACGATGCATGATGGCGATTTTCGCAGACTTTTTAGACGGAATTATGGAAGTATTCATGGACGATTTCTCTGTCTGTGGAGAAAGTTTTGACGGATGTTTATCAAATCTTGAATTAGTACTGAAACGCTGTGTCAATGTCAACCTAGTGCTCAACTGGGAAAAATGTCACTTCATGGTAAGACAAGGAATTGTGTTGGGTCACATTGTATCAAACAGGGGGATTGAAGTCGACAAAGCAAAAATCGAAATTATCAAAAACCTTCAACCACCCAAAACAGTTAGAGAAATAAGAAGTTTTCTAGGACACGCTGGTTTTTACCGATGTTTTATAAAAGATTTCTCTAAAATCACCAAGCCACTAACTGAATTATTAATGAAAGAAGCTGAGTTTATTTTCGACGATAATTGCTTGAACGCATTTGAGACGCTTAAAGAAGCCTTAATTTCAATACCTATTATACAACCTCCTGATTGGAACCTACCATTTGAAATAATGTGCGATGCAAGCGATTATGCTGTAGGTGCAGTCCTAGGACAACGCAAGGATAAAAAGCTTCACGCTATCTACTACGCAAGCAGAACACTCGATCCCGCGCAAATGAATTACGCCACTACGGAGAAGGAACTCTTAGCTGTGGTATTCACATTGAATAAATTTCGTTCCTACTTAGTAGGCGCCAAAATAATTATTTACACGGATCATGCCGCGACCCGATACTTACTAAGTAAGAAAGACGCCAAACCGAGACTACTCCGATGGATCCTACTCCTACAAGAGTTTGACTTAGAAATAAAAGACAAAAGAGGAACTGAAAACGTGGTAGCTGACCATTTATCAAGATTAGATGGAATCCAAACCGAGAGTGTTCCCATAAACGAAGATTTCCCTTATGAACGCCTTATTGCTAAGCTAGAGATAGACCCTACCGACAATTTAGATCAACACAATGAACCTTTAACAGCTGCAGTAGTAAAAGCCATTTGTACCAACACCACATTACCATGGTACGCTGATTTCGTCAACTATTTAGCTGCCGGTGTTTTACCACCTGACTTAATGTACCAACAGCGAAAAAAATTCTTCCATGATCTTAAACACTACTTTTGGG
Source organism: Vicia faba (assembly GCA_948472305.1). Lineage (NCBI taxonomy): Eukaryota > Viridiplantae > Streptophyta > Magnoliopsida > Fabales > Fabaceae > Vicia > Vicia faba. The sequence continues at coordinate 519,551,183 of OX451739.1, read as the reverse complement.
ATGAACCATTACTCTTTAAAAGAGGCGCCGATGGTATCTACCGTCGCTGCGTTCCTAACGATGAAATAGACGACGTCATTTCCCATTGCCATTCCGCCCCTTATGGTGGACACGCTAGTACGTCGAAAACCTGTGCAAAAATACTTCAAGCTGGCTTCTTTTGGCCTACCTTATGGAAAGACGTCCACGTAGCAATTATGAACTGCGATAGATGTCAACGCACAGGAAATATATCTCGACGCGACGAAATGCCGCAAAAAGGAATCCTCGAAGTAGAAATTTTCGATTTATGGGGAATTGATTTCATGGGACCATTCCCTGCATCTTTTGGAAATAAGTATATTTTGGTAGCCGTTGACTACGTATCAAAATGGATTGAAGCCATCGCCGCACCCACAAACGATACACGAGTGGTACTAAAACTATTCAAGCATATTATCTTCCCACGATTCGGTGTACCAAGACTAGTAATCAGTGATGGTGGTTCCCATTTTATCTCTAAAATTTTCGAAAAATTACTTTCCAAATATGGCGTTAAACATCGCATAGCCACACCATACCATCCTCAAACGAGTGGACAAGTGGAAGTGTCAAACAGGGAGATAAAACAAATCCTTGAGAAAACCGTAGCCACATCCAGGAAAGATTGGTCCTCCAAGCTAAATGATGCTCTTTGGGCATATCAGACAGCTTTTAAAACCCCTATCGGAACAACGCCGTTTAAATTAGTTTATAGAAAATCTTGTCATTTGTCAGTAGAATTAGAACACAAAGCTTATTGGGCCATTAAAACCCTTAACTTAAATTACCAGATCGCTGGCGAGAAACGAGTATTAGATATCCATGAATTAGAAGAATTGCATTTAGACGCTTATGAAAATGCTAGAATCTATAAGGAAAGAACAAAAAAATGGCACGATAAGCGTATCTCGCGGAAAGAATTTAAAGAAGGAGACATTGTACTCCTATTCAACTCTAAACTGAAACTTTTCCTGAGAAAATTACGTTCCAGATGGTCAGGACCATTCGAAATCAACAAAGTTTTCCCAAGTGGTGCGATAGAAATTAAAGGAAATTCTATCGACCCATTCATAGTCAATGGCCAGCGCCTAAAGCACTACTTTAACGTCGGAAATATCAACTATTCGGCTTATCCTCAGTTAAGTGAGCCACCTACCCCGATACCTAATTGAATAGGTATTATTTGTCGATCCGTTGACATAAAATAAAGGCGCTTCGTGGGAGGCAACCCATGTTTCATTTTACTTATTTTTACTGTTTTAACATGTTTTTATTTTTCTTTTCTTTTTCTTAATCTTTAAAATTTTCATGATTGCATCTCTTACTCCTTTCTGTTTTCTTCTATTTTTATTTTCCCTTTAAACTTTCTTTTTCTTTTTGATTTAACTTCGGAAAATTCTTAACCTGAAAATACTAACTTAGTTTTTTCAAACATTTATTAAATATTTTCAGGGGGGTAATTCTTTTGCTTTCATATTTAGCTCTATGGCACGTGTAAACTTCATGAATGTCACTTTGAGAAGCAGACACCAAAGAAGACGCTTTGAGGATCTGGATGAGCGGGAAATGTGCCCTACAATCTACGCTGATGACCATGCTATGACCGCTCTTGGCATTCGTGAGAGTGTCATATATTTTTTACATCAGATTGGCTGGGACACTGCTCGTATCCGAAGACGGTACTGTACTTATAAGAAGCTGACCCTTGAGTTCCTGAGCACCCTGAGCTTCATTCCAAATCACGGGATAGGATTCAACCGTGGGTTGATCACTTTCAGGATGTTTGACATGGACTACACCTATAACCTCAGGGAGTTTAGCCACCTGCTAGGATTCCCTTTTGGACCTGATGTTATCACTATGACCCAGGAGGACCTCTTGCTTGATTCTGATCTTGATTTTTTCTGGGGAAGCATCGCTGGCAATAACCATCCAGAGCCGTCTGATCTTTATTCTGAGTGCATCCATAACCCGGCTATCAGGTAATTTCACAAGATCATCGCCCATACCCTCTTTGGTACACAGCAGAATGTTACATCCGTGTCCCGCGATGAGCTCTTCATTATGTAATGTGCCTCCCAGAGCCGTCCGGTAAACGGTGCCGCTTATATGCTAGCTAACATGGAGCGTATCATCCAGACTCCAAATGCACCAATCCTGTTGGGTGGTTTAGTCACTATGTTATCAAATGCAATTGAACTCCGCGGGCCTATGCTTGGATCAGCCCCGCTATATGGAATAAAGCCGATGAACATTGAATTCTGCTTCAACACTAGCTTTATCGGGAACCTTGGGCCAGATCAATTTGAGCTATTAATTAATCATGAGATTGTCCACCAGTTTAAGCTCCCGAACCCTATCACTAGTGTGCATAATAGAGCTAACTATCTTTTTGACCTCTACCATCCTGCTACACCGCCTTCGTCTCCTTCTACTGTTGACATTTACGAAGTACCCAACACTTCTAATGCTGATGAAGACCCTGCCACACCACCAGGATACCATGAGTTCCCCGATCCATGGGAACAACAGGCTGCTTCCACTGAGATCGCCACCCAGGCTCCAGAGATTCCACCGCCTTCACCTACTGTTACCCTGCACTCTTTGCATGAAGCAATTACTGACATGCGGGGCGAGCTTACATCTCTCCGGGTGGACTTCATCGCTTTCATGGATTTGGTGACCGATCAGTTGGATTTCATGCACCAGCATATGTTCCCGACTCCCCGTGGCTAGAATTGTCGTTGTTATCTTATTCTTTTCTCTCGCATTTGTACATACAGTGGGGACACTGTTTAGTTTTAGTGTGGGAGGGATTCTAGTTATTTTAGCATTTTATTCTAGTCATTTAACATTTTTATTTTTAGTTATTTCGAAACAATTTTTATGAATTAATTCAATTATTTATCAAGTACCAAGTTTATTTTATTTTTGGCAAAATACTCATTTTGGTCCCTTAACTATACCCTTGGGTTCATATTGGTCCCTTAACTTTTTTTTGTGTCATTTTGGTCCCTTAACTTTCAAAAAGTTTCATTTTAGTCCCTTTTGTCTAAATCCATAGCTAATTAGACGGAAAAACTTTGAAATCAGCCGCTAAATTCGTAGCTAATTAGACAAAAAGGACTAAAATGAAACATTTTGAAAGTTAAGGGACCAAAATGACACGAAAAAAAGTTAAGGGACCAATGTGAACCCAAGGGTATAGTTAAGGGACCAAAATGAGTATTTTGCCTTTATTTTTTCATTCCTTTTCATTTTCAGCATATTGTTTATTTCCTTTAATTTACTGTTTGTATTTCATTATGTGTTAGTAAATAACATTTCAGAACTTTAATTATTAGAATACTTAAAAATATTTCAAAACTCTAATTAATTAAAATATTTCAAACTTTATTATTAAGAAAATAATAATAAAATATAAAAATATACAAACATCTCCAACGGTCCTGTAACGGTCTTCTCATTAATGACATTGAACGTGTTACGACCGTCACAGCCTCGTGACGAGCGTAACACGCCTTTTTGCCTTGTGAAGACCGTCACACCCTCGTGATGACCGTCACACATACAATGTATCAGAACGGCTATTACAGAACCATTCCAACCATTCCCTTCATAAACCCACTTCCTCCATTGTTACAAAATCACACGAAAACTACCCACTCCACTCCATTTTTCTTCAAACTTCCAAATTTCCAACACTAAAATACTATCCACCCACTACCCCAATTTCATATTCCAAAACCTTTTTCAAGCAAATCCTACGAACACCATGGCCAACAACCAACAAGCTCTTACTCTCACTTTCAGAGCCGGCGAACAAGGAGAAAACCAACGGGCAAAATTTTAGAAATTTCAACGCCGAGGTCTCCAACCTACACGATACATTGATATCGACTGCCTGAGGAGTTTGGGACTACTTGACAGTGTCCGCCAATTGTTGCAAAGTGTGGATTTGTGGAACTTGTGCCGCAAACCAAGACCGATTTATAAAACTCTTACTCTCGAGTTTCTGAGTTCTTTTGTTTACATCACTCCGCCAGGTGCCACGAACCAACTGTCAGGCCTGGCCAAATTCCGCATGTTTGGCATTGAGCACGAGTTGCCTCAATCCGACATCGCGCGACTTTTAGGCTTCTGTTCGGACGAAGGTGTTCATCTCTGGGTGCCGGATAATTTTAGTGAGGAAGCCTTCAACTTATGGCACAGTTTGACGAATATCTGTGTCGGATCCTACGACCACCTAAATGCCACCCACATTCATAATCCGGCCATCCGCTATTTCCACCGCATCCTCAGCAACACAATCTTCGCCCGTGACAGCAACCATAAGCTCAACTCCAAGGAGCTCTTCTTTTTGCATTGCGTGTTCACAGGGCAAAAGATCAATGCTGCCCCGTTCTTACTTGCTCACATCCACTCTATTTGTGCTAGAGGCGGAAAACCATTTTATTTCGGAGGGCTGGTCACTTCACTTGCCATAGGTCTGAACTACGATGCTGCTCTCGCGAATTTGCCTTCTATGGCACCAACTTTGCTAACTTTGGATCACTGCAAAGCCGCACATCTCATTTACGAGCGGGAGGATGGAAGATTCCACCCTGTAATCAGGAACACTGTCTATCAGAACATCATTTTTCCTTGCAGGGACCGAATCGATCCAAGAAACTGAGCAAACTGGTTGTTCGATCCTGCAATTCCCGCAGAGCATGCACCTGCTCATGAAGACCAACCTACAGCCCCCGCAGACGAAATGCAAGAAGAGCTGGATAGTGCTCCTCCCATCCACGACATTCCAGGATCCTCATATGCACCTCCTCCTATTAATCTTGAAGACATCCTCCGCGCCATCCATATGCAAAACCAAATGAACGCAACACTTGAAAGAAGGCAACATGAGCAATTTGAGTCTCTGTGCGCTCAAAACGCTCAGATCTTGACTGGGCAGTGCAACATGAATGAGAGGTTAGATGAGGCCCTGTCAGAGCTCAACGCCCTAAGGATGGACGTCAGCACCCTTGGTTTCCAAGATACTGACACATAAGCCACTCCTACCAGACGCTCTCGCACCAGGAGTAGAGGACGTGGTCACCAGTAGTTTTTCTTCATTTTTTTATGTAGTTTATTATTTTTTCTGTTTCATTTCCTTTCCGTTTGTTTTTGTAATTGTACTTCCCCGCCTATACACTGCAACGTTAAGGACAATGTCGGATTTAGTGTGGGAGAGGTACCTTTCCTTCATTTATAAACTAGTAATTTTTATGATATATCTCGATTTAAATTCTTCACTTTATTCAGCCATACCAAAAAAATTTATCTTCGCATTAGCCCGACATACCTATTTTATCGAAATCCCCAGTTAGGGAAGCCGAAAACGACATAACAAGATTGATACGGTTATGACACCGTAGACTTCCTATTTACGCGATCCGTTTCAATAACCATTATACTGACTTCTAGAGTTTTTAGTTCTACAGTAACCCCTAGTAGTTTATACTAGAAGTCAACACCGTCTTGACACAAACCACGTGGAGAATCGATGAATATAAGTGTTTGATGCCTGATCATTAAAATATCCTTCCTATCTCGCTGCTAAAAGAAAAGAAATTTTGTGCACCAAAATATACGATCACATATAAGAGTTGATAAAATAACAAAGGAATCCAGTGTAGGTTGGTTCAGAGGTATCTGGTTCTGAACTCGGTAGGGCGTGCTATGGATCGATCCCCCACAACCTCCAACTTGGATAACATATGTAGGGTTGCCACATTCATGTACCAGACCCCGTGCTAAAAGGATCAAAGTCACTAACCGGTTACTGCACTACGTGCGTGCTAAGACAAAGGTCTTAATGTGATTGCGCCAGAACAAAACCGGGTGAAATAGATACGAGGAACTCTGGGAAGAATTATAACGGAACTGTTGGATAGCTCGTTTGAAATGGAAGCCTAATACTAAGCTTATTGCTTGTGTCATAACTAGTATCTTTAGTGTTTCACTCAAGTATCAGCCAAACCGACGAGGATTTCCCGAAATTACTTTAAAAATCCAAGGTATGTCATGCTTATGCGCTTGAAAAAACTTGTCCGACCTTTCGAATGACTATTTTCTTGAGGACAAGTAAAGGTTTAAGTATGGGGGAATTTGATAACTAGAAAACGTATCATATAATTACTACGCTTTTTACCGATTCTATATTACATTAAGTTGTCTAACCCCCGATTATTCCGAGTTTATTTGTCTTTTTACAGGTATAACATTTGTCAACTCAAACCAATGAAAAAGGACTACATGAAGAAGGCTAGACAATAAACAAAGAGAAAAAGAACTAAAACTGCAAAGTTTGGAATTTTGGAGCAGTGACGGTCATCACACCCTTGTGACGGGCGTAACGCCCCCCAACTTGGAACAACGCTCGTCACACATCACTGACGAGCGTAATACGCTATTTAAGCGCGTTACGACCGTCACCCACCTGTGACGACCGTCACGCGCGTGAAGATGGACGTTGTAAATGGGTGGAGACGTGGGCAACGCAAGGGCAGACTTGTTCTCCTATTTTCCCTCCACTCAGTAACCATGCTCCCTATATTTTCTCCACTCAACCTTTTCTCAAGACACTTTCAACTGCTATTTCCTCTGCTATATATATATGTGTGGTAGTGCAAAGCTGCAGGGGTCGAAGGAATTTTCCCAAAAAAAATTTATTACTTTTGCAATTATTTTTATTTCCTTGTTTTAGAGCATTTTTCCACATACTGTAATTCCTACTTCCAATATTATTTCAAGCTTTAGTTTTTAGGTGTTAATTCTTCATTAAAGAATTAACACAATTTATTTACTTCAATCAAGCTGCAAGGAATATTGTAACATTTAAAGATTACCATAGCAACGTTAATTCCAGGTTTTTATTGCAATTAATATTTATTCATTTTCGTATTATGCCAATTATTCTTATGAATTATATTTTGAATTGCATTGTTGTTAAATCTATTATGTCCGGCTAAATTATTCGTACCAGTATGTGACTCTTAAGGACTGAAAGAATTCAGTGATACCTTGGCCAAAAATATTTATTTATAAAACAATTTCTGGTTTCCAATTTCCAAGCTTAATTTAACTACCCTTGTCACGAGAGTGAGAGGTTAATTAACACGATTTTGCCACGAGAGTGGGAAATTAATTAAGGCAAGAACCTGCATGCGAGAGCTGGGGTTCAACCCAGATAGTGGTAACGAAACATTAATTTTTAAATACACGAGAGTGTTTTAATAAATTAATTAAACTCAAATTGTTTTCAAAAAATGTTATTAAATTTAAAGTGCATCCACTAGGTTTAGTAGCATAACTTATTTCATGAACACGAGAGTGTATGTCTCAGGTTTTTAAACAATTAGTTTTTACCAAAATACTTTATAGGCCAAGCGATTCACCGAATTCCCGAAGTCCGATTATCACATACCAGTATAATTATTACTATTATTTTTAATTAAACTGTTTCCCCCCTAAAATCGAATATTTATCGCTTAGTTAAACAAACTGTAACATTAGATCGTATGCGATTGATCCTCAGTCTCTGTGGGTTTGATAATCTTTTAAAACTAGAACGACTAAATTGTATACTTGCATTTAGTATCCCGATAGACTTATAAAGTCCCGATCAGTCGTGTTTTAATCCCATATAATATTGTGCAGCTCTTCGACCCATCCCTTTTTGGCTTCTCCCAACCCTTACTTGAGTCCTTGTAAGATGACTCTATTCGTGGTCTCAACTCTCCCATTCGCCTGAGGGTGTTCCACGAACGTGAAGTGTTGTTTGGTTTCGAGCTTGGCGACGAACTCTTGGAAGCTTTGGTCAGTGAACTGCATCTCATTGTCAGTGACAAGCGCTTGTGGGATGTTGAATCAAGAAAGCACGTTTGGTTTGTAGAAATGAAGGATGTTGGGTGATGTGATTATGGTAAGGGCTTCATCCTCTACCCACTTTGTGAAATAGTCGACGACCACGATCAAGAATTTATTTTGATATAATCCTTGCACGAACGATTCGAGGATGTCCATTCCCCACTAGGAAAATGGCCATGGGAATAACAATGTTTTGAGCTCGTGTGGGGGCGCCAGGTGCATTTCCACGTGTCTTTGACAATTGTCGTATTTTTTGATGCGCTTCTTCGCGTCCTGCTATATGGTAGGCCAGTAATACTCTGCTCGCAGCGCCTTTCGTGTTAGGTATCTTCCGGCCAATTGCTGGGTGTTGAATCCCTCATGGATTTCCCATAAGATCTTGGGGACTTTGGATTCCTCGACGCATTTCAGGAGTTGGATGGAGAATCCATGTCGATAGAGCTTATGCTCGACTACTACATAAGAGCAGGCTCATCGTTTGGTCACGTTGGCCTCTTTTTGGTCAGCAGGTAACTCTCCCTTTGTGAGATAGTTAAACACTAGGGTCATCCAATATGTATTGTCCCTGATGGCGTTCACTTCGGGCGATGCAGCGGATCTTTCAATACTCGGGCGAGAAAGGGACTCTTGAATGATGGATTTGTTCCCACCTTTCTTCTTTGTGCTCACGAGTTTTGAAAGTATGTCAGCTCGAGTGTTCTGTTTGCGGGGTACATGTTTGATTTCTTCCTGGTCGAACTTCTTCATCCTTTCTTTGACTAGATTTAGGTATTCAATGAGGTTATCGTTCTTGGCCTAATATTCTCCCCGCACTTGAGATGCGATGAGCTAGGAGCCCGTGAATATTTGTACTTCTCGGGCACCTAGGTCTTCATCCAACCTTATTCCTGTGAGCAAGGCCTTGTACTCGGCCTGGTTGTTTGATGTGGGAAACGATAGGGTGAACGAAGGTTCGATCACAACACTCTCCTCGTTTTTGAGAAGTATCCCCGTTCCACTTTCAGTCGAGTTGGACGCTCCGTCCACGAAAATAGTCCACTTGTGTTTCCCGCCCATGGGGGGTTCGTGGGTGGTTATCTCTGCGACGAAGTCTGTCAATGTTTGGGCTTTAAGGGCTTTCTTGATTTCGTATTGAACGTCGAACTCTGAAAGTTCTAGGGACTATTTCAGCATTCAACCGGCTATGTCTGATTGACCTAGAAGTTGTCTCACAGGTTTATCTGTTCGTACGATGACTGTGTGGGCTAGGAAGTAATATATGAGTCTCCTTGCTGTGTTAATGAGTTCCAAGGATACCTTTTCGATTTGTATATATCTGACCTTGGGGCCTTGCAATGCTTTGATAGTAAAGTACACTGGTTTATGCCCGTCAGGTGTCTCGCGGACGAGGGTCACACTTACAGCCTCGGTGGAGACGGCTAGATAAAGGAACAATATTTCCCCGTTCTCTGGCCTTGATAACACGGGCTATTATGAAAGGGATTTATTGAGGTAGAGGAGGGCTTGTTCACACTTCTCGATCCACTCGAACGCCGCCTCTTTACGCAAGAGTTTGAAAAATGGGAGTGCGTATTGAACAGACTTTACCACAAAGCGAGAGATCAAGGTGAGCATGCCGTTCAAGACTTGTATGGATTTATTTGAGTTTGTTATAGTGAGATCGGAGAACGCCCTACATTTGTCGGGGTTGGCTTTGATTCCCTATTTGGTTAGATAAAAAACTGAGGAATTTTCCCGCCTTGACCCCAAAGGTTCATTTCTCCGGGTTGAACCTCATTATGCACCACCTTGCTTGGTCGAAAACACTTTTCAGATGGGAAGCATGGTCGATTCCTGCTCTATATTTGATGATCATGTCATCCATGTATACCTTGAGCATATCCCCGATCTCATTGTGGAAGACTTTGTTCATCATTAGCTGGTATGTTGCACCTGTGTTTTTTAGGCCGAAGGGCATTACATTGTAGTAGTAATTGCTCGACTTGGTCATGAAGGCAGTGCAATGTTTGTCGCTCATTGCCATGGGGATTTAATTATAGCCAGAATACGCATCCATAAATGATAAAATTTTGTAGTCGACTGAGTTGTTGACTAGCATGTTAATGTTAGGTAAAGGAAATGCATCTTTGGGACATGCCCGATTGAGATCAGTATGGTCAACACACATACACCATTTTCCATTATTTTTCTTAACAAGTACAACATTGGAGAGCCAGATTGAATATCGGGCCTCAGAAATAAAATTTTCCCCTAAGAGGTCATTTACAACTTTTTCAACAACCTTCGCTTTTTTGGGAAACTACCTACGCCTATGTTGTACTACTGTCCTATCGGTTAGATCCACAACAAGTTGGTGACAGGCAACCTCAAGGTCAAGTCCGGGCATCTCCATAGCACTCCATGTAAACAAGTCAGTGTTAGACAAGCTTTGAGCTGCTTTCTCGCCAGGTCGGGGAGCCTAACACCAATCTTCACACCTTTATTTGGGTCTTCATCAAGGGGGATGAATTCAAAGTTTCTGCCGGGGAAGGGTTGGAGAGGATCATGTTCTCCATTGGGGGCCTCGACTTCATCTTTGGCGAAGCAGGTGTCAAGGTCAATGGAGTCGACCTTTGGTGGAGCTTGTTGTTCTTCAACTTGAGCAGGTTTGCTCGCTGAGGGAGCGTCTATTGTCGAGGAGGTTGTTCTGTTGGCTGGTCGTACCCCAGCGTCGACCATGTTCTATCCTTTTAAGGCCACATTAAAGCATCTCCTGGAAGTTGTGATGTCTCCATGGATGGTGGCTACGTGATACCTCTTGGTGTAGAACTTTATCTTCAATGGCACCATGGAGGTATAGCGGACAAATCGTCCAATGTTGGTCTCCCCAGGATGCGGTTATAGAGAAAGCGACAGTCGATCACCAGAAAATGCACTTTGACCTGTCGAGATGCAATTTCTTCCCCGAACGTGACGAACAGCTCAACATGGCCCCATGGCTTGGAGGTTGAGCCATTGAACCCTTGCAGGTTGGACCTGACGTATGGAGACATATGAGAATTGTCAAGCTGTACGGTGTGGAACAAATGGGTTTACATCACATTGATGGAACTCCTCTCGTCGGCCAAGATGTGATATACATTAAAGTTGGCCATCCTTGCCCTTACGAGCAGAGGGATGCTGGAGTTAGGGGCTCCGCTGGACAGATCCTCGAGATAAGAGGTGATTGGCTCAGATTTTCCCTTGAACTTTTCAAGAGTTACAACCTGGACTGGGGCTGCGTCTATCATCTCTCTGAATTTCCTCTTTGCTGAACTCACCGAGACGTCATTGAATCCCCCTCCAGAGATGACCATGGAGGAGGGGAACTTCTCCCATCTACTGTGGGTGAACACGGGCTCGTCGTCTTCATGGCCATCGAGGATGTGGAAGTCCTCGGGCCTGGAGATGCATAATGCAACCTAGAGAGGGCCAGATTCATTGGTCGGTCGATCAACCTCTTCAATTTCTTTCACCTCACGGGTACCCCAACAAGGGGCGTCGTTCTTCTTGTACTGCCCGAGTCTCCTTGCCTTGATGAAAGTCTCGATGGCATCCTTCAAGTGGATGCAGTCTTAGGTCAAGTGACTGTTGTTCCTATGTGTTGTACCCCAATTTTCCCCCCTAAGATCCCTTCATCATACCATATTGATTCAATCATAACAAGATCACATTAGGGATTTTGGTCCTCCTCCATATCTTTATTCTTTCTCTTTGAGGAATCACCAAGCATCTTGACTTGTTTTCTTTTATGATCATGGATATCTTGACTTGATTTTATTTTTAATTGATAAAATGCAATGTTGGATGGTCTTACTTGTTAATAATGTAGGTAAAGGCAATGTGTCTTAGCAAGTTAAGCCATGGGTTCATGAGTTTATTTCCATGTCCTAGTCAATAAGGCTTTATAAATTCAAACCTCACCATTGAAGTTGTTTTGGAATAAATGGCATGGCAAAGTTTATTTTGGTTCATCATATTTCAAAGTTATCAAATTGATTCAAAGGTACAAAGGGTTGATGGAAGAAGTTGTCATGATTGGACAAGGTCTTGTTCCCATTGATCACAAGTGCATATTTCTCTAAATTCTCAAGATATAAAAGTGTTTTTGATGGCTATGAGTTCTCATTATCATCCTCAATAAATTCTATTTACAAAGCAAGAGTGTTGGTACAAGAAGGTTGGTCCAAAATTGTCAAAGTTCCTCAAAGCATTTTCTTGGTCTAGGAGCTAGGGTTTTGAACTTCAAAGAAGTATATCTTTCTCATATTTTGGTATTTTTTAGTGATTCCAAAAACATCCTTATCTTAAAAGGGTTATTAATAAATCACTTCAAAAGTTTCAAGGAGTTTTCATGTGGAAGAAACTTGATGATGAAGAAAGATTACAAGTCCTCCAGATGGACCCCGAATTTTTCAGGTGTAGCTTCAAATGATCATAGCTTGGTCAATTTTTATCACCTTAAGATCACTCTTTTTCCACAATGATCTTTAGGATGTGAAATTTATACCTTATTTTATGTGCAAAGTGAGAAAATGGATGGAAGATACCCTAAGGATGCAAAAGATTATAGGTCATTTCATGGTTTTTTTCCAACTTCAACAATTCATAACTCTCTCAATTTTTGGAGATTTTGAATGGTTCAAGTTTCAAAATGTCATTCAATATGTCTATTTCATTCCATCTTTTTTGGTCAAAAGCAAATTCCAAGTGGAAGGCCATGTTTGTATGCAAAACATTATAGGTCACTTTTGAAGAAAATTTGAAATATTTCTAAGTATGGAAAGTCAACCCTTTTTATCCAACTTTGACTCAATGCAACTATCAGGTCAAGCATCCATTTCAGTCCATTATTTTTCCATTTCAAAGCTTGTAACATCATCTTTATAAAGCATCAAGAATCATGTCCTAAGATCCCTTGAGCTTAAAATGCCGTTGTTTTGAAATTGGTAGCTTGAAACTGAAGTTTCATCACAAGTCAGATTTTAAAATCTTTATTTTGGCTTCTAATCACAAGTTTTCCATGCGTTTTTGCTTCTAATCTTGTTTATCAACTTTCCAAAGGTGTTTAGCATCATGAAATACACAATTTGGCTGAGTTTTGATGCTAAACAAGTCACACTTTGTTCATGATGCAGACCCCCGACGATTTCCCTCCAAACTTCATCATTTCACACGCTTGAGGATCTCATTCATTCTCCTATAAATAGAGGGTCATACCCCATTCGTTTCCTCAAGCTTGGATAGCCAGAATCACCCTGTCAAACTTGTTTCATAACTCAATTTTCTGTAACTTCGTAATCAGTGTTCAAGCCTTTTTTAATCTAATTTTTCTACCAAGCTTGGACTGCTCCGAACTATCAGGAGGACGTGGATGCGGTTTTTTCGAGGTTAAGAGGACTCTGTGATGCTTGGAGGCGTTGGATGTCTGCCCTACGAGGAGGGTGCTCGCGGGGACCTCCTGAGTGTCGTTGGTCCTCCTCGACAGTTATGTGGTGAGGATGTCCTTGGAGGACATATCATGGTCGACAAAAGAAGTGGAATCACTGCCCGACATGGTCAAGGACAGACTCGATCATGTCGGTCTTCTCCTGCAGCACAGTTGGATTTCGGGGGGGGGGGGGGCAAACGGACATGCCCGCCCCGTTTAAACCCGCCCCGCAAAAGCCCACAATAAATGGGGCGGGGCGGGGCGGGTATAGTTGAGGATGAGGGCCTAAAATCTAGGCCTGCCCCACAAAAAGTGAGTGCAGGGCGGGGAAAGCCCGCAGGAAATGCACCTTTTAGGCCTAAAAATGCAAAATTTTATGCAAATAATCATGCCCGCAAAAGCCCGCGAAGAAAATGGGGCGGGACGGGGTGGTCACATGAGAGGGTGAGGGCCTAAATTCTTGGCCTGTCCCACACTAAAGTGCGGGTAAAACGGGCATGCCCAATGGGTCGGGCACGTTTTGCCACCCTTAGTTGGATTGGGCCTTGTATGATGTTTGAGCCAAGTGCAGGCCCAATCCAGAGCAGGAGCCCCCAAGTCGTTGCTCCTGGGGAGATGAGATATAACTTAAGACTAACTTGCCCGTATGGTGAGCATAGTTTCGTCGGGGTCCCCTATCACGTCGAGGGATGAGGTCGTCTTTATATGTGGCCACTCGAGTGGAAATCGAAGTGTGCTTGCGGAGAAAATTCACATGTTCCTCGACTCACGGGGAGACGAAAGTCCGTAGGATGGTTACTTCGTAGGCCACGTGGAATGACTCTTAGGGTAGAATTATGGCCTAAGGAGTAGGGGTCATTATGACTCTGAGTGCGTGGGTGGCAAAGAAACAAATAGCTGACACATTATTCGATGCGACACTTCGCCTTATGCGTAAGTTTAATAAATAGCGTCCAATGGCTCATTTGTGATGTTTCCAAGTTCTCGTTCTCTCCTATCTCCCCACTATCCTCAATTTTATACCGCCCTTATTTTTCCTCTCAAGCCGTGAGCGCCGCCGTAGCTTCTATCGCAAAATCTCTACCAACTTTAATCAAGTAAGTGTTTTTTCTGCGATTACTCTTATTTATAGATGGGTTTTATATTTTATGGAAATTTCCAGAGGGCCTTCCCCTTAAAACTCATAGATTTCCTGATGAACTTCACTATCTGGGGGATATTTCCTCGGGATATTCATACCTTTCCTCGTGATACTCACGAGTTGGCTCGTGAAACTCTTCCTCTCCTTGCGGAACTCATGAAATTGATCGAGGAATTCATCCCCTCCTTGCAATGTTCAAGTGATTGCTTAGGAGATTCATCTCATTCCTCAAAATACTCATTTGATTTCTAGGGTAGTCCATCTTCTCTTTGAGAAACCCATGATATTGCTCGGGGGATTCATCCTCCCCTCGTGGCGTTCATAAGATTGTTTGCTTCTTGTTGAACAAGGGTTTATGGACGCGGTATATTCATAGCAACCCCTTTCACTTCTTTTACGGTGGAATGGTGAATTTGATTTATCCATTGAATTCATTGGTTTCCTCTGCTTTACATGTGAAATGGTTGAACCAGTCGAAGTAGCTACCACAGATGAGCACGTCCAAATAGAGGAGGTGAGTGGAGTCAACGAGGGTCTCCACTTGGTCGACACTATCACCGATGAATCATTATCTTGGGTTGGGCCAAAGCCTCGAGGAATAGCCTCGGTCTTCAACAATACTTGGAGGGAGGCATACACGGTCTTTAAATATGGAGGTGACCAGGAAAGTTTCAGAAGAAATTTCATGATCTTTCGTCCGACCCATACGACCAGAATATGCTCAAATTTCCAGGAAGATCGCTTCCTTATGTATGAGACCGTCTTCAAAGATTTAGGGATTCGTCTACCCTTTAGCGACATTCAAATAGGCTTCTTTAATCATTTCTCTTTGGCACCCTCCTAACTGCACCCCAACGTGATCTTCTTTATACGTGCGTTTGAGATCACTTGCCGATATTCCCCTGTTCTTCAGGGTTTTCCACCTTCAACGACAGTCTAAGGGAGGAAAGCATAGTTGGGTTTCTTTCAAGCAATCCAAGAGACTGCTCAGGATGTACATGGATTTTGTCCATGACTTCAAGGACAAATGGTACGTCATGCAACTCTCATCTCAAGAGGTCGTGGATGTGGTATTCGTCCCAACTACTGTCATCAACGAGGACGGGGAAGTTTGTTACGATGAAAATTTCTACAAAGAGATTGGGAGGCTTTCCAAATTTCCTATCCATTGGTGTCAGGCTCATTACGACCACGGGCCTGGTCACTACCATACTTATTTCGGTAGTATGAGTACCGAGGATGGAAGGACCTTCAACATTCTCAACAAATTCGTCGATAGTTTCTTCCCCTCCAAGTGGGTGACGTGGGAGGGAGGCGACGTCCTTGATGGTGATGGTTAACCTACATTCGAGGCACACCCAATCAATACCAAGGTGCTTGTTAAATGTCGTACTTACGGAGACGTCATCACTCTTCTGGGTCCTTGCCCGCGCATTTCTGTTACCTTTTGTTTTAAATATGTATGTATACATTCTCCCCGCGGTACTAACTCGAGCATGTTGTTTTTGTTTTTACAGGTAAGAAGGCAGAGCATCGTGAACATTTGCTGAAATTAACTTAGGATAAAAAGAGAAGCAAGAGGTTGGTGAAGCCTAATCAGCCTACTCGCCTTGGCCCTATTCTCGAGCAGGCCAAGGATGGGTCTAGTGCTTCGTTAGGGTCTCATGATGTCGTTTAGCACACGGCCCTGTCGAGGAAGAAGAGGGGTCTGCCTGAAAATGAGCATATGGATTTGGCTGAGGATGGATTGTGTGCTCGGGCCTTTAACCTTCCTCCTTGCTTTGTTGAGAAGGATTTTTTGAAGGATTTCCATTGGCCATGTCTAATGATGAGTCTGCCATTATCAGGCGGCTCGATAAGGAGGGTAGAAGGAAACATCTGGCATCGAGCATGGTTAGTTTAATGAAAGTCGTAGAGATGGTTGTGGTCCTTACAGGTGAGGGGGCCAATTCTTCTGCCCTGGTGAGCAAGCTGGATTAAGAGAAAACCGCTCTCCTAGAAAAGGCAAAGAAGCTGAAGACTTCCCTCGAGCAGAGCGAGGAAAAGTTCTGGGAGTAGGTTGATGATCTAAAAAAGGAGAAGGAGAGGGACTCATTGTTGCTCGAGAAGCAAAATCTGAAGAAAGAGGTCGCCGATTTGAAAGATATCATGCTGCCCGTAGAAGATGAGCCTGAGGACGTTTCCAGCTTGAAGAATCATGCAGAACTGGTTTCTCGAATCTAGGTTCTTGAGCCAGACTGCGTGAACGCGGTGTTCGATGGCTTTGAGACCGCGATGGCTCAGTTGGCCTTGCTGAATTTGGGCCTCAACAGTGAAGGCGCTCGAGTTTTGTCTCAGGTGGTTGATGGTAAAGTAGTCCCTCCTTTTGAATCTTCTGAGCCAGAGACCAGAGAGGGTACTACAAGAAGTGGTTGATGTTTTCATGGCATTTCATTTGTTTTTTTTGGGCCTGCGTGTCTGTAATTTTGTAATCATTGGATTGGGGGCCTGCATGCATGTGTTTTTTTGCAAAACTTGGACAAAGAGCTTTGCCTAACTATCTTTTGTTTGGGAATGTGTGCCCTTGATTTTGTAATGTCTGGACAACATCGTCCTTTCTGGTCGGCTTTTCTGAATGCCTTTATTTTTCCTGGTTATTGCATGTTAGATGTTTATTTCACAAAGTATGAAGTTTATGCTCGACCTTAGTTGTAGTCAACACGTGAGGGATGTGTCGAGGAGGCTGGCCCAGGGTCCTCACAGACGAGGCCAAGACCGTGGCCGGGGTCTTGACTTCGTGGCGTGAACTTCCCATCGCAAGCTGCGGGTTCTGCCTATTAGGTAATTTAACAGAAGTGCTCGATCAATGTGTCCCTGTCTGGCTAAGGTTCTGCTCGACCAATGAGTGAGAAACTGCCTTTTGTTATTGGTTGGAGGCTATGTTTGTATCTTAACATGCTTCTGTGATCGAGTGAACCCTATCATTTTTCGGGAAGGGTATGTCGATTGCTAGGCCCTGACGTTTATTTGGGACTTAGCTGTAATAATTTTTCAGCTCTATAGCGTTCCATGGTCAAGGTAGTGGTTCCCCACTCAGGTGTTCGAGGTAGTAGGCCTCAGTGCCTGTCGTCCCGTAGACACGATAAGGGCCTTCCCAGTTGGCAGCCAACTTTCTCTCACAGGAATCTTTTTGATTTCTCCGTAGGACAAGGCTGTCGACCTGGAATTTGCATTTTACGACTTTGGTGTCATGACATAGAGTTATCTGTTGCTTCAGTGTGGACTTGCAAAGAGAATCCTTCGATCGGATCTCTTCGACCAGGCTGAGCTCTTCCCGTAGGGCCTCGTCGTTTAGTTCCTCATTGAGTGGAACTTCAATTTGTCTAGACGGCTCCATGATTTCCACGGGGGTGACTACTACGGTGCCATAAGTTAGTCAAAATGGGGTTTCTCTGGTCGTCGAGTGTGGTGTCGTATTGTAATCCAATATAATGTTGTGCAACTCTTCGATCCATCCCTTTTTGGCTTCTCCCAACCCTTACTTGATTCCTTGTAAGATGACTCTATTCGTGGTCTCAGCTTGCCCATTCGTCTGAGGGTGTTCGACGAACGCGAAGTGTTGTTTGGTGTCGAGCTTGGTGACGAACTCTTGGAAGCTTTGGTCGGTGAACTGCATCCCATTGTCAGTGACAAGCGCTTGTGGGATACTGAATCAGGAAAGCACGTTTTGTTTGTAGAAACGAAGGATGTTGTGTGATGTGATTATGGTAAGGGCTTCAGCTCTACCTACTTTGGGAAATAGTCGACGACCACGATCAAAAATTTATTTTGATATGATCCTTGCACGAACGATCCGAGGATGTCCATTCCCCACTAGGAAAATGGCCATGGGGACGAAAATGTTTTGAGCTCGTGTGGGGGCACCAGGTGCATGTCCGCGTGTCTTTGCCAATTGTCGCAATTTTTGACGTGCTTCTTCGCGTCCTGTTACATGGTGGGCCAGTAATACTCCGCTCGCAGCACCTTTCGTGCTAGGGATCTTCCGCCCAAGTTCTGTGTGTTGATTCCCTCGTGGATTTCCCATAATATCTTGGGGACTTTGGATTCCTCGACGTATTTCAGGAGTTGGATGGAGAATCCATGTCGATAGAGCTTATGCTCGACTACTACATAAGAACAGGCTCATCGTTTGGTCACGTTGGCCTTTTTTTGGTCAGTAGGTAACTCTCCCTTTGTGAGATATTTAAACACTAGGGTCATCCAATATGTATTGTCCCTGATGGTGTTCACTTCGGGTGATGCGGCGGATCTTTCAATACTCAGGCGAGAAAGGGACTCTTGAATGATGGATTTGTTCCCACCTTTCTTCTTTGTGCTCACGAGTTTTAAAAGTATGTCAGCTCGAGTGTTCTGTTCGCTAGGTACATGTTTAATTTCTTCCCGGTCGAACTTCTTCATCCTTTCTTTGACTAGATTTAGGTATTCGATGAGGTTATCGTTCTTGGCCTAATATTCTCCTCCCACTTGAGATGCGATGAGCTAGGAGCCCGTGAATATTTGTACTTCTCGGGCACCTAGGTCTTCATCCAACCTTATTCCTACGAGCAGGGCCTCGTACTCGGCCTGGTTGTTTGATGTGGGAAATGATAGGGTGAACGAATGTTCGATCACAACATACTCCTCGTTTTTGAGAAGGATCCCCGTTCCACTTCCAGTCGAGTTGGACGCTCCGTCCACGAAAATAGTCCACTTGTGTTTCCCGCCCATAGGGGTTTCGTGGGTGGTTATATCTGCGACGAAGCCTATAAATGTTTGGGCTTTAAGCGCTTTCTTGATTTCGTATTGAACGTAGAACTCCGAAAGTTCTAGGGACCATTTCAGCATTCAACCGGCCATGTCTGGTCGACCTAGAAGTTGTCTCACAGGTTTATCTGTTCGTACGATGACTGTGTGGGCTAGGAAGTAATATATGAGTCTCCTCGCTGCGTAATTGAGTTCTAAGGCTACCTTTTCGATTTGTATATATCTGACCTTGGGGCCTTGCAGCGCTTTGATAGTAAAGTACACTGGTTTATGCCCGTCTGGTGTCTCGCAGACGAGGGTCACACTTACAGCCTCGATGGAGACGGCTAGATAAAGGAACAATGTTTCCCCATTATCTGGCCTTGATAACACGGGCTATTTTGAAAGGGCTTTCTTAAGGTGGAGGAGGGCTTGTTCACACTTCTCAGTCCATTCGAACGCTGCCTTTTTACGCAAGAGTTTGAAAAATGGGAGTGCGTATTGCACAGACTTTTCCACAAAGCAGGAGAGCAAGGTGAGCATGCCGTTCAAGAATTGTATGGATTTTTTGAGTTTGGTATATTGAGATCGGAGAATTCCCTACATTTTTCGGGTTTGGCGTTGATTCCCTGTTCGGTTAGATAAAAATTGAGGAATTTTCCCGCCATGACCCCAAAGGTTCATTTTTCCGGGTTGAACCTCATTATGCATCGCCTTGCTTGGTCAAAAACCCTTTTCAGATGGGCAGCATGGTCGCTTTCTGCTCGAGATTTGATGATCATGTCATCCATGTATACCTCAAGCATATCCCCGATCTCATTGTGGAAGACTTTGTTCATCATTCGCTGGTATGTTGCACCTGTGTTTTTTAGGCCGAAGGGTATTAAGTTGTAGTAGTAATTTCTCGACCTGGTCATGAAGGCAGTGCAATTTTTGTCGCTCATTGCCATGAGGATTTAATTATAGCCAGAATACGCATCCATAAATGATAAAATTTTGTAGTCGACCGAGTTTTCGACCAGCATGTCAATGTTAGGTAAAGGAAATGCATCTTTGGGACATGCCCGATTGAGACCAGTATAGTCAACACACATAGACCATTTTCTATTATTTTTCTTAACAAGTACAACTTTGGAGAGCCAGGTTGAATATCGGGCCTCAGAAATAAAATTTTCCTCTAAGAGGTCATTTACAACTTTTTCAACAGCCTCCGTTTTTTTGGGAAACTGCCTACGCCTATGTTGTACTACTGCCCTATCGGTTAGATCCAAAAATAAGTTGGTGACAGGCGACCTCAGGGTCAAGTCTGGGCATCTCCATAGCACTCCGTGTAAACAAGTCAGTGTTAGACAAGCTTTAAGCTGCTTTCCCGCCAGGTCGGGGAGCCTAACACCGATCTTCACACCTTTATTTGGGTCTTCATCAAGGGGGATGAATTCAATGTTTCTGCCGGGGAAGGGTCGGAGAGGATCATGTTCGCCATTGGGGGCCTCGACTTCATCTTTAGCGAAGTAGGTGTCAAGGTCAATGGAGTCGACCTTTGGCGGAGCTTGTTGTTCTTCAACTTGAGCAAGTTTGCTCACTGAGGGAGCCACTATTGTCGAGGCGGTTGTTCTGTTGGCTGGTCGTACCCCAGCGTCGACCATGTTCTGTCCTTTGAAGGCCACATTAAAGAATCTCTTAGAAGTTGCGATGTCTCCATGGATGGTGGCTACGTGAGCCCTCTTGGTGTAGAACTTTATCTTCAAGTGCACCATGGAGGTATAACGGCCAACTCGTCCAATGTTGGTCTCCGCAAGATGCGGCTGTAGAGAAAGCGACAGTCAATCACCAGAAAATGCACTTTGACCTGTCAAGATGAAATTTATTCCCCGAATGTGACGAACAGCTCTACGTGGCCCCATGTCTTGGAGGTTGAGCCATCGAACCCTTGCAGGTTGAACCTAACATATGGCGACAGATGAGAATTGTCAAGCTGTAGGGTGTGGAACAAATGGGTTTACATCACATCGATGGAACTCCCCTCATCGACCAAGATGTGATGTACATCAAAGTTGGCCATCCTTGCCCTTACGAGCAGAGGGATGCTGGAGTTAGGGGCTCCTCCAGACAGATCCTCGAGATAAAAGGTGATTGGCTCAGATTTTCCCTTGAACTTTTCAAGAGTTACAACCTGGACCGGGGCTGTGTCTATCAGCTCCCTGAATTTCCTCTTTGCTGAATTCACCGAGACGTCATTGAATCCCCCTCTAGAGATGACCATGGAGGAGGGGAACTTCTCCCATCTATTGTGGGTGAACAC
This sequence comes from Vicia faba, assembly GCA_948472305.1. Taxonomy (NCBI): domain Eukaryota; kingdom Viridiplantae; phylum Streptophyta; class Magnoliopsida; order Fabales; family Fabaceae; genus Vicia; species Vicia faba. The sequence goes on along the minus strand of OX451739.1, from coordinate 519,529,601 downwards.
AGGCTCGTCGTCTTCGTGGCTGTCGGGGATGTGGAAGTCCTCGGGCCTGGAGATGCATAATGCAACCTAGAGGGGGCCAGATTCATTTGTTGGTTGATTAACCTCTTCAATTTATTTCACCTCAAGGGTATCCCAACGAGGGGAGTCGTTCTTCTTGTACTGCCCGAGTCTCCTTGCCTTGATGAAAGTCTTAATGGCATCCTTCAAATGGACGCAGTCTTCGGTCAGGTGACCGTTGTTTCTATGTGTTGTACCCTAATTTTTACCCCTAAGATCCCTTCATCATACCATATTGATTCAATCACAACAAGATCACATTAGGGCTTTTCTCCTCCTCCCTATCTTTAGTCTTGCTCTTTGAGGAATCACTAAGCATCTTGACTTGTTTTCTTTTGTGATCATGGATATTTTGACTTGATTTTCTTTTTAATTGATAAAATGCAATGTTGGATGGTCTTACTTGTTAATAATGTAGGTAAAGGCAATATGGCTTATCAAGTTGAGCCATGGGTTCATGAGTTTATTTCCATGCCCTATTCAATAAAGCTTGAGAAATTCAAACCTCACGATTGAAGTTTTTTTGGAAGAAATGGCATGGCAGAGTTTATTTTGGTTCATCACATTTCAAAGTTATCAAATTGATTCAAAGGTACAAAGGGTTGATGGAAGAAGTTGTCATGATTGAACAAGGTCTTGTTCCTATTGATCACAAGTGCATATTTCTCTAAATTCTCAAGATATGAAAGTGTTTTTGATGGCTATGAGTTCTCATTATCATACTCAATAACTTATATTTACAAAGCGAGAGTGTTAGTACAAGAAGGTTGGTCCAAAATTGTCAAAGTTCCTCAAAGCATTTTCATGGTCTAGGAGCTAGGGTTTTGAACTTCAAAGAAGTATATCTTGCTCATCTTTTGGTATTTTTGAGTGATTCCAAAAACATCCTTCTCTTCAAAGGGTTATTAACAAATTACTTTAAAATTTTCAAGGAGTTTTCATGTGGAAGAAACTTGAGGATGAAGAAAGATTACAAGTCCTCCAGATGGACCCCCAATTTCTCAGGTGTAGCTTCAAATGATCATAAATTGGTCAATGTTTATCACCTTGAGCCTAATATTTTTCTATAATGATCTTTAGGGTGTGAAATTTATTCCTTCTTTTATGTTCAAAGTGAGAAAATGGATGGAAGATGCCCTAAGGATGCAAAAGATTATAGGTCATTTCATGATTTTTTGCCAACTTCAACAATTCATAACTCTCTCAATTTTTGGATATTTTGAATGGTTCAGGTTTCAAAATGTCATTCAATAGGTCTATTTCATTCCATCTTTTTTGGTCAAGAGAAATTCCAAGTGGAAGGCCATGTTTGTATGCAAAACATTATAGGTCACTTTTGAAGAAAATTTGAAATATTTCTAAGTATGGAAAGTCAACCCTTTTTCTCAAACTTTGACTCAATGCAACTTTCAGCTCAAGCATCCATTTGATTCCATTCTTTTTCCATTGCAAATCTTGTAACCTCATATTTCTAAAGCATCAAGAATCATGTCCTAAGACCCCTTTAGCTTAAAATGCCATTGTTTTGAAATTGGTAGCTTGAAACTGAAGTTTCATCACAAGTCAGATTTTAAAATCTTTGTTTTGGCTTCTAATCACAAGTTTTCCACGCGTTTTTGCTTCTAATCATGTTTAGCAATTTTCCAAAGGTGTTTAGTATCATGAAACACACGATTTGGCTGAATTTTGATGCTAAACAAGTCACACTTTGTTCATGATGCAGACCCCCCACGATTTCCCTCCAAACTTAATCATTTCACATGCTTGAGGATCCCATTCATTCTCCAATAAATAGAGGATCATCCCCCATTCATTTCGTCAAGCTTGGATATCCAGAATCACCCTGCCAAACTTGTTTCATAACTCAATTTTCTGTAACTTCGTAATCAGTGTTCAAGCCTTTTTCAATCCAATTTTTCTACTAGTTCACCTTCCTTGATCTTCCCTGAAGCTAACCATATAATTACCTTCAAGAATCGTGCCCTATATTGCTCCATAGAAGTCCAGTTTCAGAGCTCTACAACTCAACTTCAATAGGTAGATTTCTCCATCAATTCTTCAAAACTTTGATATCATTGTGATGCTCGCATTGCCCTGATTCTAGTTACAACACTTGCTTTTATCTGGAAACACGTTTTGACCATGAAATTTCAAATCCCTTTTCGAAACTTTCCTTCCAAATTGCTTGAGCTACAATTTATATTTGTCACGAAGATATGGTTGTCTTCATCTTGAAGAGACGAAGCGAATGGCATAGGTCCGAGCTTCTGATTTTACAGTTTGAGAGACCTGCAATTCACGTTGGCTGGAGGTTGAAGATGACCAACATGTCATCTTCCAACCAATGAAGGCGCGCCACTTTTTTTTTTAATTTATGATTTAATAAGTGATCCAGTGTTTTATTCACTAATGACCATGATATGCACATCGTTCTAGATCCCTTGGATTTGATTACTAACGCGTTTTGACTCTCATCCATTGGTCCACATCTTTTTGGTTTTTATTTTATTTTCTGATTTTTATATTTAATTATTTTAAACTTCAAAAAATCATAGAAAATTCATTTTTAGTCCAAAAAATATGAACATATTATGAAAAATATTTTTGATTACTCTCTTTCTGATTTTATTTTTTCACAATTTTATTTTGTGTTTTGATATTTTTTATAAATTATCAATTTTTTTGATTTGTTTTAAATGTCTAAAAAAACTTTTATACATTTTTAAATTCTAAAAAAATTATGGAAGGATCCAATAATATTGTGACAAATATTGGTGACCTCATTTATTTTTTATTTCTGACTTTGTTATTTTTTATCATTTTTGATTTATTCTACTCATTTCTTTTAATTTTAAAAATAGCTTCTGACTTTAAAAAATTACCAAATTTTTTATAGAAATATTTGAGTCCTTTTCTGATTTTTCTATGGTCTTACCTTTTATTTCTAAATTAATTTGAACATAGTTGATATTTTTCTCCTTTATTTCTATTTTAAAATATTCTAAAATTTTTTTAATGTATATATTAAATGCAATATTATTTTGTGATTATTTTCTGGCTGATCTTCAGTTGAATTTTTTATTATGAACTTTGTTAACATCATTGGATCTATGGTGTTGAGCCTAACTCCATAAAATGAATGAATGATTTAATAATAGTTTAATTAAAATTTAAATCAAGTGTAGTTTGCATTCTTTCCCATCCCTCTTCATCTCATCCCTTTCTTATTGCACTAAGTGTTATTGGAGCATGATCTCTATATGATCTCTCAAAACAAATGGTTCATAAATTGCTATTGACCGGCCTCAAAATAGGTGCGACTTCTATATAAGTCCACTTACGATTGCTTAACATAGCGCTAAGTTTTGTCCCGATTCGAATAAATGATCATTCGTGACCCAAACCTATGTTTGCAAGCCCAAGTATGTTAATTTGACCCCTTTGACCCAATAACTTTGAGATTCATTGTGTAGAGGCTTTGGTTATACCAATCCTCTAATGGATCTACAACACTTTTGGTCAACGCAGATCACTTAAACACCGTTGATCATTAAATGGTATTTGTGAGAATTCCAAATGGATGATATACTTGACAAAAAGCAAATGCAACTTGTTGTGTGGATGCTTTGTGATCGATAAAATAGAAAGTGTATTATTTTTACCAATGTAGTAATAAAAGGAAGTTATCACGTGTATCGATCTTGAGGATTGCGTTAGAATTATCAGTGTTTATAATGATTCAATTAGAGAAAAAAGGCATTGGTGTGGTTGGAAGAAAGGTAATAAAATCTGCTCTGAATCTTAAAACAAAAAGTAAAGAGTGTTTACACAAAATGATGAAGCATGCTAGGGATAAGATGTATGAATTGCTCCATAATGAACTGAACCTCTATTTTATACTATCTATGTTTATATGATCCAATACTGATTCTCAAGAGTTATTTCCCCTAATTCCTTAGCCGGAAACCATTGACATAAAATTTTAAATTCTAATTCCTTAGTTATTCAAACATGTGTCAAGCACATGTAATAAAATCAATAATTTACGGTCATCACTATTAGATCCTTATTCCTAAAAGAAATTAGCGACGATATTATATAATTAGCGATAAAGTGACCGGTTAAACCTACTTTACCCATAGATCAATACCCTATTTTCCAAAAGGACAAGCAGTAAGAAATTGTATAATACAATGAATACATAAAAAAATAGATATTATAAAAGTATAGGAATTCGGTTCTTCATAAAAGAAATTCAGGGACACCCCCTAGCATCGGGGGGTTTAGCTTCTCATAATATTCAAAGAAAATACAAAATCAAAGTTAAACATTACAAAAGAATGGAATTGCTCCGATATTCAATTGCTTTCGCTCTTGTTGATCTTCGTTTTCCAAACCCTTGATCGTTCTTCTCCTCTTCTCTAATCTCTTTCTTTTTTCTGATCCCCAAAAAGTATCTCTGTACTCTAAAAAACTAGGTCTAAATAGTGTCAGATCACCCTACAACTAAGCAGAAAGTTTGAAATATCCTCTAAGAATTCAAACAAAGTGATTTCAAAAAATCACTTTTCTATCTCGCACCTGCCAACACGGGCCACATCAGGTGACACGGGCGCCCGTGTTGGGTACATAAAACTTCTCATAAACAATTAGCTTGCCAGGCATTCTAACATGGGATGTGTCATGTGACACGGGCGCCCGTGTCAGCTACTGTAGTCCTCCTCTTTATCGTCCGTGTTAGCACTTATGACACGGGCCGTGTCAGGTGACACGGGCACCCGTGTCAGCCACTGGATTTCCGGAGGAAACGCTTCGGAACTTGTCAGCTTCACCTCTATTCTTGTGCAATTTCATCTGGACTTGAAAATACAAAAACCACCAGACCAAGACTTCAAAAGTATCTTATTTAAACAAAATTCGAACTAACTTAATGCAAATAAACAAAATGTGAAAATTAAAAACGTGACGAAAAAAGTAGAGAAACTAAGCAAGGTGTTACCAAAGATGCGGTTTCGTGCCAGATAATAGATAGAAAACCAGAAAGAAATGTGACCGATCACAACCCCAAACTTATCTCATTGCTTATCCTCAAGCAAAGCTTAAGTCCACAATATAGGTTACCTCCAAATTTCAACAAACCACGTACCACTGAGATTATTCGCAATTCCCTTACTTTCTTCTAGGCCTTCCATTCTTATCCGACTTACGGAAATCAACTACACTTTCACAATTCAACACCTCTTCCTCTGTCAGTTTTTCACACTCTCTCCAGATCTCTCGAGTTTAAGTGTTTATACTCTCATTGTCAAGGTATGCACCGTCATCTACTGAGCTTGCACAACATCTGTAAACATAACACAAACACACAAAACATGAACTATACGAGGACTTTATAGGTTGTAATGGGTCTAAGGGACAAGGTGGGATACAAAAAAAAAGGAAAACAAAGGGATAAATGGCTCAGATTCGGTGTTATCTATCTCATAGTTGTGTACTTGTTATTTTGCAACTCAAAGGGTAAGGCACATATTATTTGAGATCTTTCAGTTTCTTCTCCTCAAATGGATACTGGAGGAACTATGATACGCTCTTTTTTTTCTTTCTTTCAGAATCTCTGTGACGAGTGCATTTTCGCAACATTTTTTTTCAAGATTTTGTAATTCTCTATATATTATATTTTTTATTCTTTTTTTTCAATCTCTTTGATATTTTTTCGAATGCACTCATTCACTCTTATTGCAAGTGTCACAACCCCACACTTAGAGTATTTACACAAACCACAAAATTTCTAACACCTATCAGAGCAAGGTAGGGAAGTGTTTGGGCTAATGGTTTTATAAAATGCGGTTTAAAAACAAGAACGGGGATAAAGCTCAAATTGGGGTAACAAGGGACAATGTATAAGGGTAGGCTCAACAGGCTCAGGGCTAAAAAAAACAAGTGCCTCAGTGCATGTGTGTGTGCAGTATATATTCCACAGATAAATTATGCAAACAAAAAGAGAGGAAGTACATACCCGACACTCTCTTGGTGCATTTGTGTTTGGTTATTTCTGATCCTCACCATGTTGGGTATACTGACAGTTTCAAAGGTGCCTTCTGTGTCATGTGGCGTCATGTAGCTTTAGGTATGTTATATTCCCGTCTAGTTCCAGTGTTAGGAATTGCGTCCAATTTTCTTTTCAGTCGTACCAACTTTCGGAGGTTTCCTAGAGTTCAATGTCGGGATTGATCGCTCGCATCCATTTCTCTCGGGTTGTCCAACTATTCCGGCATAGTCACCACACATCTGAAACACACAAAACATAAAGAAACAAAATATTTAAACTGAAATAACAAGAAATAAATAAAAACACACAAAATAATAAACGATAAAAAAAACCCCACACTTGGACCAAACATTAACCTCAATGTTTCATAACCAAGTATGCGAGGAGGGACTTACAGGGCTCACTGCGGTGGAGGAGGGGGAGGAAACTGCAACATCAAATGATGCATCATTCGATGTATGTCAGCCAACATCTCCCCTTGCTGAGCCTGTTCATGTCCTTGACGGAACAACTTGACCCTTTGGCGTGTTTGTTCAGCTCGAAGATCTGCACACTCTGCCTGCAGCCAAACCCACTCCTCTTGAGTGAACGATGAGGACCGGCCATCTATTTGAGTAGGCATTTCAGGGGGATTTTCTACCGGCTCTCCAGCATCATCATCCATGTGGTGTTCCTCAGCAGGATTATTCCTTTCATTCTCAACCTGAAAAGCATCATTAAAAATACCATATTCCCAATTCTGACGATTCAAAATTGAGATTTTTTCAGGGTCAGGGAGCATCATAATTATCCGCTTTGAAACAATATAACCGAAACGATTACCTTGTACCTGAATCATTCCTTGATTAATTAAGGCATTCATATCTATTTTACTCATACCTATCAAGGGTGCATGATTCATTTCCACAGGGTCGTAACCAAAATAAATGGCTATTTGGGTAATCATCCCGCCAACAGAAATATCACCCGAAGTTGCCCGTCCCACTTTTTTCAGGTGGTTTATTGTGAAGGCAACAACGTTGACCGGGGTTGCATTGGCCATAACATGAAGCAGAAAGAGTCATGCTTGCGATGTGACTCATGTACTATCCCCTCTACCTAACAAAGAGTAAGCCAGGCATTTTTGAGCATACCTGAAGCATGGGTTTTGAATCCGAGATGCCTTGGCGCTCTTCGCCTCATAACCACCACAGCCAGTGATTTCTCCCTAAAATCCCGCTGGATTGAAAGTTTCTGGAATTGCTCCTGGTCCAAAGACGGGAAGGTGGAGAATCCCACCCAATTTCTCCAGGGTCAGCTGACATTCCACACTGAACAGTCTGAAAGTTAAAGTACCTGTGTGTATTTGAGTGCTCCCATCCCAAGTTAGCCTTAGCTTACACTCAATAGAGCTCAAAAATTCGAGTGTTATGCGCTCAAAAGTGCACGTTTCATGCTACATAAATTCTAGTATTCCCAAAACATACAACATTCTATTTATTTCATCGGATAAACCCAGTTGAGACAAAGTTTGGGAACACATGTACCTTGTGGGCGTCAACTTACGCCGAATATGATGCGAGTAACGCACCTCATGAGTAGAATTATAAAAGAAGATGTCATTAGCATTAGGTTGCGCCATTTGATCGTGGCTGCTCCTTGGTCTCGACCTTGATGGTTCACCTGTTGGTTGCTTACCTCTTGCATTACGCTTTGGGGGCATTTTTGGTAAACTTGAAAAATCACACCAAAATGAAACAGAGAGTTAGAGGGAAAAGCCACCGTAGAAAGGTAGAGGACGAAATTTGGAACAGTTTTTGTGAGGGCGACAAGGTGGGAGCACGAGATATATGTAGAAAGAAAGGATCTTTGTGGAGAGAGTGGCTATGGAGTTTTAGAGAGAGAGAGAGAGAGAGAGAGAGAGAGAGAGGTAGAAGAAGAGAAAACAAAAGGTCTGATGAATGACTAGGTTTTTTTTATGATGAATCGCTAATGTGAGTGGGGGAAAGGTTATGAGATGGTGGGGCCCATGAAAAAAATAAAAATTCCCAAAATTAAATGAGAAACCGAAACGTCTGACACGACCGTGTCACATGACACGGGCAACCGTGTCAGAGCCTGCCCATGGTCCGACTCCTTCATGTTCCAGGTTTTCTGACACGGGCATGTCACTTGACACGGGCACCCGTGTCAGAGGCTGATAAAAAAAACCATCACGTTCATTTAGATGACACGGTCGTGCCCCTTGACACAGACGATTGTGTCATCCCCTGTATTTGCCAATTTCATCTTTCATATTTTCTCAAGTTATCTTTTGTCACCCTGCTCAAAACGCCAATCCTCAATCTCCTCCGCATAAGAGACCCTGTAGGAAAACATTACAACAAAACAAAAGAAATCATAAGAAATAAAACACGTGGGTTTCCTCCCACGTAGTGCTTCGTTTTACGTCACATGGCTCGACGGTTGTTCATCTCACACTGTAAGACGAACAACGTGAATCTGACCACCTTCTTGCCCTGCATAATAGGGTTTTAGCCTTTGCCCATTCACTTCAAAAATGTCACCATTAGCTTGATTTTTCACTTCAATCGCCCTATGAGAAAACACTTTGTGCACTATAAAAGGTCCTGACCATTTGGATCTCAGTTTTCCCAGAAATAGCTTCAGCCTGGAATTGTACAAGAGGACCTGTTGTCCTTCATAAAACTCTTTCCTCACAATCATTTTATCATGCCACTTCTTTGTTTGGGTCTTTATAAACCTTTGCATTTTCATAGGCGCGGTTCCAGAATTCCTCCAACTCATGAAGTTGAAGGATCCGCGAACTACCTGACTTAGACATATCCATATTTAAAAGTTTTGATGCCCAGAATGCCTTGTGCTCCAACTCCAAAGGCAAATGACATGCTTTTCCATAGAATAGTTAGTATGGCGACATACTGATTGGCGTTTCGAAATCCGTTCGGTAAGCCCATAAAGCATCATCCAACTTAGCCGCCCAATCTTTCTGAGAAGAACTTACTATTTTCTCAAGAATTTGTTTGAGTTACATGTTTGAAACTTCTACTTGGCCACTAGTTTGAGGGTGATATGGAGTGGCAACTGTGATCGGTGGATCTGGAACTGACTGTTTAACGCTGGTTCACGAAATGTCGCGGAAGAAAGAGTCGCCACCGTCTTTTATTTTCTCCAAATGGAAAGGACAAAAGCACAGAAAAATTCCTTATAGAGATTGCTCTCGGTCCGGGAGGTAGATTATAGAAAGGGAAGGTGTTAGCACCCTTTCTATCCATGGTTATCCATGGGCTCTTAGATACTTGCTCATTTGTGTTTTCAAAATTGTTTGTTTGCTTTTCAACTGTGGGTTTAAAAAGTTTCTTTGAAAATTTCAGTTCGACTCTTGTATCAGTCCTCAAGAGTGTTTGAAAAGTTGCTTTCGAAAGCTTTTTGAAAAGTTTCGGTGTGAAAAGTATTTTTGATTTTTGTTTTGAAATTAGAGCAAGTATCTACAAGTTCTCTACCTACCCTAAGGAATTCGTCTGTGTAAATGTCCTTGAAGTAGTGCCATCCCACCATTGAGAGGTAGGTAGCACCACCGTTGGAGGTGTTCGGGTCAATTCGAAGGTTCGGGACATGGTGATCACCGGAGCAATAGGAAGACACCTTAGAAGCTACCCTCATGCCATGTTCATGGACATGAGGACTTACTAAAACGTCCTCTACTCGACGATCACCTTTCGAGGGGCAAGGCAACAGTGAGGCGTACCCTAGGGATGGTGTGTGATTTGTGTGTTATGTTCATTTATATTTATCTTGTTCATGCATTGGTGATCTACGCGTTGCTTTTATTTTGGCATTCATTCTTTCATGCAATTCATTAACAGTTAAAAGGTGCGGAATTAAATGTCCTACGCTATTACAAAGGCGCGGGTCTACATCGCCAAATTAATCCAAGACCTGATTTGAGAGAAAAAAATAATGCGGAAAGATAAATGCCCTAATTGATCTATTACACAGCTTTGGGACAATTACATTATATTCACAAAAAGAGGAAATAAAAATGAAATGCGAAAATAAGTAAAATCAGAAATGCGAGGGCGTTGGACCCTTTTAAGGAAATTAAATTACAATTATGAAATTAATTAAATTTAATGAGAAAAGAGAAGTTATTTTTTGAGTTTTTTGTATTTATGGATTTTTAGTAAGAAAATTAAATTGGAATTAAAAAGAAAAGTTAATTAACCCTAGTTCTAACTATTTTTTATTTATTAAGAAATATTTTTAGTTTGACCTAATTTTAATTAATTATTTACATGGCAAATTTTATTTACAAAATAATAATTAATAATTAAATATGGTGAAAAAGAAAAAAAGGATAAAAGTATAAAACCCTAATTCTACATTTTTTAGTTTATTAAAAAAAAAACATTAAAATTAAACCTAGAATTAAAACTAAATTAATTAATAAGATTTTTTTACAAAATAACATTAAATAAAATATATTTTTATTTTTTGTCTTTTCTGATTTTTTTTTTTGTTAAAGAAAACAAATCAATTTAAAGAATTAAATTAGAATTAAACAAAACAAATAAAATAGAAAGAAAAAATAAAAAGAATGAAAGAAAGCAAACCAATGGGGGTGTTGACCCCAATTTGGAGGTCATGCTATAGCAATCAGGCCCAATGAATTAAGGCCTTTAGTTGACTTTTCAGTGCGCGTGTGGCATGGTCAATGGAGGTGCATGATAGACCTCTCATCCTGGCCTTCAGATGCATCTTCCAGGACACTTGGCAAGCTTTGGTATTGGATATATGGTGAACCCTTGGGCACACACTGCATGAGATCAGGTTAGAACAAAATTCATGGAAAAATATGGGGGACCTGGGAATCGAACCCAGGTCCCAACACTTACCATGCTAACGCCTTGCCAGCTGCGCTATTGTGTTGCTTTGTTAATATAGTGGGACGCGAATAATAAAAGAGAGAAAATACAAGTTAGTGGAACAACTGAAAAAAAGCGCCAATTATTTGAATCAACCAATTGCAGTCCAACACGCATCATCTTCTCCACTCGTTCTGCATTTGCCTGAAAAAATAAAACAAGATTGCGGGGGTTTTAAACCCCCACTACATGACACATGAAAAAATAGCGAATAGAACCCTATCATTCATAAATTGATCGCGAGGTATGGAATCGATTAGTCATGAGCTTCTGGTTTTAATGGCGTGGGTCTTGTGTCTCAATTATTCCTGAAGAGGAAAGCCCTAATTTGTGACCTCTGAAAACCTAGAAGGCTCCAATGGTGGATTCCCATATAAGGCGCGAAAATTCAATTGAATGGCATGGTTAGCTTCAGAATGAATCAATTAGTATAAATCAACAGAAAAAATGCCATGCGGATGCATATAAATTGAAACACGAATATGGGAAAATTCAAGAACAGGACGACACTGTGTTACCAATTCCTTGCGTTAGAAGCAGTGGTTTTGATCCAGAAACGTTCCTTGAGGCCTTGGCAAGCTATTGGAATCAATACTTTTCTTTGAATTGCGCTAGAATGCAGTTTTCAGTTTTTGAAATTTTGGACAAAAATGCAAACTTTGTTCTTAGGTTTGGGCGCAGCTTCAAGGTTGTTAGCATTAGGTTTTGCATTTGTTTATGTATGGGAAAGGATTAGGGTAAGAATCAAGTCCAAAAACTCTTTGCATTGATGAAAGAAATATTTGATTTTCAATGAATATTTTTTCAAATCTTTTCCATGAATATCATGCCAATTTGCACCAAATCTTCCCTTTTTTGGTGTGCACGAATCTTGAATAACCAATGAGGGCATAGGCTGCATAAAAAGATTCAAACACATTTGTTTAGTATTTTTTTCATATTTTATTTAATTAAATGAATTAATGGTGATTAAAAATTCAAATAAATAATAAAAAATGATGAAATAAATCCCCTTTGGGCCAAATGGTCGTGCATAGCCTTTGGATGATGAATCTTGGAAGAAAATGTGGCCCATTAGCAATTTTGAGGCATTTGAAGTAAAGTTGACTTTTCAAAATTCCCAAAAATTTCCCAACTTCCACAAGGCATATCTTTCTCAATTTTTAAGCTTTGATCATGTTCTTAGACATTTTGGAAAGGTCTTGAAGTCCTCTAAGCAATGCCTTTGGTTCCATGTCACTTTGATTTACCAATCTCAAGTTATGGTCTTTGACATAAAGTGCCTTTTTGTTGACTTTTGAAAATGACCTATAATGTTGAAATTGATAACTTTTTGTGAGAGCATTTATTGGACTTGAAGTGTGAAGAGGAGTTGTAGGAAATGTCTTTCTCTTCAAAATGAGATTTGGATGGAATTTTTCTGATAAACCATGTGGAAGTTATGCCTTGGTCAAGTTACAGTTGACTTTTTCAACTGTCCAAATATGGAAACTTTTGCATCTTGAGACTTTTTGAGCCATGCTTTGAGAATCATGATCAAGATTTGATCAAATTATGTTTGTGGCTTCAAAATAAGATGTTGACAAAAAATTTGAACTTTTGACTGTCAAATGACCATTTTGCCCCTACAGTTGACTGTTGAGCAATTAGGGTTTTTGACAGTGCAATTTTGTGCTGTAAGTCTTGAAACTTGACATATAGATGCTTGACCATGTTTATAGGCATGTGGGACTTGATTGGACCCTTGGAAACTTCAATTTCTTTGCCAGAACCAAAACCCTAGTTTTTGACTGTTAGGAGGCCCTTGAACTGTGCAACCCTTGGGGAGATTTTGAAGCATGCTCTTTGCAAATCTTGAAGAATATGGGAGGGAAAATTTTGGGGTACAACAGTTGCCCCTGTTCAATCTTCTTAGACCTGAGGATGCAGATTAGCTGACGTGCCTTTCGTAATCCGAAGGTGGAAGATGATTGAACACTAGAGTGCCCAGAAATTTGCGCTCACATAGTGGTGTGATGGAGGAATGGGCTTACAGATGCCATTTGGAGATTGATGGATAGGATGATGGGCTTATAGATGCCATCTGGGTGTCGATCGCATAAGAGATTCCTTAGCGAGAACTTGCGTACCTGAAAAAGAAAATGATTACCTGACCTGTTACAGGAGCTGGTCTTCAAACTCTTTGTAGATGTGCCCTGACTGGTTACAGGAGTTGGGTCTGGAACTTCAAACGGTGATGAATGAACCAGGGATGGTTACTACCTCATCGGGACGGTGAGAGAACCTTGGATGATTACTACCTCAACAGGGACGCTGAGAGAATCTTGGGGCGATTTCTACCTCAACAGGAACGCTGAGAGAATCTTGGGCGACTTCAACCTCAACAGTAACGCTGAGAGAATCTTGGGCGACTTCAACCTCAACAGTAATGCTGAGAGAATCTAGGGTGTTTTCAACTGGATAAGAAACAGGGAGATCTTAGGGGCGATCTGACTGAACCAGAGAAGGCCTTTGACTGGATAAGAAACAGGAAAATCTTAGGGTCGATTTAACTGAACCGGACAAGGTCTTGAAATCTTCAACTGGATAAGAAACAGGGAGATCTTAGGGTCGATCTAACTAAACCAGAGAAGGCCTTTGACTGGATAAGAATCAGGAAAATCTTAGGGTCGATTTAACTAAACCGGACAAGGTCTTGAAATCTTCAACTGGATAAGAAACAGGGAGATCTTAGGGTCGATCTGACTGAACCAGAGAAGGCCTTTGACTGGATAAGAATCAGGAAAATCTTAGGGTCAATTTAACTGAACCGGACAAGGTCTTGAAATCTTCAACTGGATAAGAAACAGGGAGATCTTAGGGTCGATCTGACTGAACCAGAGAAGGCCTTTGACTGGATAAGAATCAGGAAAATATTAGGGTCGATTTAACTGAACCAGGCTAGGTCTTGAAATATAGCTGAGAACTCAACTGGATCTTTCCTGAAAGGTAAAGGTCAGTCATATGCAGGGCATGATATGAATCAAGCGATGATGTTCTCAACATAAATGAGATTTGTAAGATATGATGCGTATATGCATGCTGTAATATATGGAAGTGCGATGTTTATGAGTGTATGTTTTTTCGTCTTAGGAAAATAAATCCTTGACGGGTGCCGGGAAGTCACTCCTGGGCTGATGTTGAAGAATAGATTTTTGCTTCCGCTGGGGATGATAGTTGCAAGAATACCGGTAGGAGAAGATAACTCCGTTGGGGAATAAACTTGGCGAATAGAACACTCTGCGGGGAGAAAAGTACTCTAACGATCTTGCTGGGAAACAATACTCTGTGGGGAGAGAGGTGCTTTGCTGGAATGTTGATGGTAAATTGCTGGGGATACCATTGTTGTGTTGGAAGTGTTAATGGACTTCGCTGGGGATAAGAAGATTTCACTGGGGACGGTCTTTCCGTGGCTTTTGGCTGAGGATAACCTAGTTATATCCTGGTATGGAAATAATCTTTGAACAAAGCCGGGAGACGCATTCGTGCTCTACGGGGATAAGCTTCCAGAATCTACTGGGGATAAGCTTACTATTTGGGGAGATGGATTCCAACTTTCCTGGGGAAACTGGGTTGGACTCTCCTGGGGAAATTTTAAACTTCGTTGGGAAGTGACTCCATTGAATGTTTGATATACCGCCGGGGAACAATCTTTAGGTCAAGACTGTCGGGGATACTTGTTAAGAATACATGTATATTGCTGGGGAACGTTGAGATCTGCCGGAGGATACCCAACTTCCTTAAGGTTGACTGTAACTTTGCTTGGGGAGAGTGTATTGATTTGCTGACTCACTCTCTGGGGAATTAAGATATACTGGTTATGTTCTTCAGCCGAACTCACCTTGGTACCTTGGTGGACGGAACAATTAGATCGCTTAAACAACTCTTTATTGCCCCTGTCTCTAATGTTACCTGTAATTAATCCTTTGTTTTGTATGCAAATATTCATGAGTTAGCAAATTATTGTCAATGCATATATCACAAATTGAACCTTGGACGTTCTTCGCAAAACGAAACAGAAAAGGAAAAACAATTGGCAATTTTAACTGAAAAGTATATTTGTATTGATTTTGAATTTGCCTGTTAATAGGCGTTTATGTACAAGAGGCTGACGTCTTAGTAAGAGAACGCCGCCGAACAAAAGAATTTATACAAGTTTGTACAAGAGAAAATAAAACAGCTGTGTGAAATGAATGATCCCACTGGGTTTCAACTCTGCTATCGCCTTTATGTCTTTGAGCGTCTCATCACTTGATGACCTTAGTTGAAGATGAAGCTGATTGATCGATGCCGTCTGAATTTGCTGTAGATACCGGATTCTGGATGCAGAGTGATCCAATGAGACATAGTATTACGCTTTATCCCTAACTTTTTCCTGGACCGCCCTTTCGGGTTTTCGATCCACCGGGATACCCATTTTTGCCCAAGCCGCCTTTTCAGGTTTTCGACTTGCCGGGTGTACAAATTTTTTCATTTCATCCCTTCATTTTGCCCAAACCCTTTTGGTTCGCCGGGAAGCCCTAATTTTTGCCTAGGTATGTCAACCTAGCGGGTCCTTTTTTATGCGTAGTATCTTTTAACTATGTCTGCATTGGCGGGGTGAGGAAGGTCGTCACCATCCATGTTGGTTAGAATCATGGCTCCTCTTGAGAACACATGTTTAACCACAAATGGCCCTTCGTACGTAGGGGTCCATTTGCCCCTTGGATCACTCTGAGGTAGGATGATACGTTTGATTACCAGATCCCCAACTTGATATTCTTGTGGCCTGACCTTTTTGTTAAATGCCCTGATCATTCGTTTTTGGTACGTCTGACCATGACAAATAGCAGCCAGTCTCTTTTCATCAATCAGGTTTAGCTGATCAAGTCGTGTCTGGATCTAATCCTCTTCATTCAGATCTGCATCCTTCATTATCCGGAGAGAGAGGGTATTTGCACTTCGATCGGTAAGACTACCTCCATACCGTAGACCAAGGAGAAAGGAGTTGCCCCGGTTGACGTCCTGGCTGAGGTACGGTACCCATGTAGAGCGAACGGTAACATCTCGTGCCAATCTTTATAAGTCACTGTCATCTTCTGCACAATTTTCTTAATGTTCTTATTTGCTGCTTCTACAACCCCATTCATCTTCGGTCTGTAAGGAGAAGAGTTGTGGTGCTGTATCTTAAACTGCTCGCAGAGCTCAGTGATCATCTTGTTATTAAGATTGGTACCGTTGTCTGTAATGATTCTTTCAGGGACCCCGTATCGACAGATCAGATTGTGCCGAATGAACCGTGCCACAACAGTCTTGGTTACCGTAGCGTAGGATGCTGCTTCAACCCACTTTGTGAAATAATCAATCGCTACCAGGATGAAGCGATTCCCATTGGATGCCGTAGGTTTAATCTCACCGATCATATCTATACCCCACATCGCAAACGGCCAAGGCACAGTCAGAACATTTAGAGGAACTGGAGGAACGTGCACCTTGTCTGCATATATCTGGCATTTATGGCATGTCCGAGAGTGTTGGTAGCAGTCAGCTTCCATTGTGGACCAGAAATACCCTGCCCGAAGGATTTTCTTTGCCATAGTGTGTCCACTGGAATGTGTTCCGAATGTCCCTTCATGTAACTCTTCCATAATCCTTTCTGCTTCAGTCTTATCCACACAACACAGTAAGGTCGAATCATGGTTTCGCTTGTACAGGATGCCGTTGCTAAGAAAGAACTTGGCTGCGAACCTTCTCAGAAATTTCTTATCGTTGACAGACGCCCCTTCAGGGTATTCCTGAGCTTCCAAGTATCTCTTCACCTCATGGTACCAAGGCTTCTCTGTCACCAATTCAGTCTCAAGATCACAACAGTATGCCGGTTCGTCCAGTTTCCAGATGGTGACCTGGGGAGCCTCATTGTCCCATTTGACCTTGAACATAGAAGACATGTAGCTAACGCGTCCGCCAGCTGATTCTCCTCTCTCGGAAAGTGTTCAAAGGTTATCTCTGTGAAGTGGGGGATTAAGGTCAACACACATTCTCTGTAAGGAATAAGATTCGGATGTTTCGTATCCCACTCTCCTTTGATCTAATTGATCACGAGAGCGGAATCTCCGAAGACACTCAGAAACTTGATCCTTAAGTCGATCGCAGCTTGAAGACCCATGATGCACGCCTCATACTCCGCCATGTTTTTGGTACAGTTGAAACATAGCCGGGCAGTAAGTGGAGTACGAGTGCCTTGGGGGGATATGATTACAGCGCCGATACCGTTACCCAAAGCATTGGAGGCTCCGTCAAAGTGCATAGACCATCGGGATCCTTCCTCAGGTCCTTCATCTGGTCCAGGTACTTCACAATCAATCACTATCATGATGCTCTCGTCTGGAAACTCGAAGTTCATTGACTGATAGTCGTCTACTGCCTGATGTGCCAAGTGGTCTGCCAATACACTTCCCTTGATGACTTTCTGGGTTGTGTACTGAATGTCGTATTCTGTCAAGATCATTTGCCATCTTGCTATTCTCCCAGACAGAGCAGGCTTTTCAAATATGTACTTTATAGGATCCATCTTTGAGATCAACAAGGTAGTGTGAGTCAGCATATACTGTCTCAGCCGGCGAGCAGCCCATACCAAAGCGCAGCAAGTTTTCTCGAGCAACGAGTATCGGGTCTCACAGTCGGTAAACTTTTTACTAAGGTAATAAATGGCATGCTCTTTTCGGCCAGACTCGTCATGCTGCCCCAGCACACACCCCATTGAGTTGTCAAGTACTGTCAGGTATAGTATCAGAGGTCTCCCCTTAACCGGTGGCATAAGAATGGGTGGTTCTTGGAGATACTCCTTGATTCTGTCAAAAGCGGCCTGACATTCATCGTTCCAACGTACTACCTGATCTTTCTTCAGCAACTTGAAGATTGGTTCACAAGTAGCAGTTAGATGCGAGATGAATCGAGCAATGTAATTCAGGCGTCCTAGGAAGCCTCTGACCTCTTTCTCTGTCTTAGGAACTGACATCTCTTGAATAGCTTTAACCTTGGCAGGGTCCACTTGAATACCCTTGTCACTTACAACAAAGCCTAGCAACTTTCCAGATCTAACCCCGAAGGTGCACTTGTTCGGGTTCAACCTCAGCTTGTACAACTTCAGTCGGTCAAACAATTTCTGCAGATGATCTAGGTGTTCTTCCTCAGTCTGGGACCTTGCGATCATGTCATCAACATACACTTCTATCTCATGATGGATCATGTCATGAAATAAAGCAACCATGGCACGTTGGTAGGTTGCCCCAGCATTCTTCAGTCCAAAAGGCATGACCTTGTAGCAGAAGGTGCCCCACTGAGTAACAAAGGTAGTTTTTTCTATGTCTTCAGGTGCCATCTTGATCTGATTGTAACCTGAAAAACCATCCATGAAAGAGAACACCTTATGCTGAGCAGTATTGTCAACAAGGACATCAATGTGAGGTAGGGGGAAGTCATCCTTGGGGCTGGCCCTGTTCAGATCCCTGTAGTCGACACACATTCTGACCTTTCCATCCTTCTTTGGTACTGGCACCACATTAGCAACCCACTGA
This sequence comes from Vicia faba, assembly GCA_948472305.1. Taxonomy (NCBI): domain Eukaryota; kingdom Viridiplantae; phylum Streptophyta; class Magnoliopsida; order Fabales; family Fabaceae; genus Vicia; species Vicia faba. Next base: position 519,510,975 of record OX451739.1, on the reverse strand, counting down.
GGGTAAGAAGTCACTGCAAGAAAACCGGCGTCAAACTGTTTCATAACCTCGGCTTTGATCTTCTCAGACATCTCTGGACGCATACGGCAGACCTTTTGCTTAACCGGAGGGCAGTCTTCCTTGGTAGGCAAGTGATGGACCACAATGTCGGTATCCAACCCGGGCATGTCTTCGTAGGACCAGGCGAATATTTCCATGTAGTCATGTAGCATTTGAGTCAACCGTTGCTTCACACTGAACTCTAGGTTGGCACCAATCTTAACCTCCTTTTTGTCTGCCTCAGTACCCAGATTTATTGTTTCCACTGGCTCTTCATGTGGTTGAATTGCCCTCTCTTCCTGGAGTAACAGTCTTGCAAGCTCGCCAGGCACTTCGCAATCATCTTCACCTTCGTCTTCGGCTAAGTTGATCGGATTTTCGAAGTCATAACTGGCAGTAGCAGAGTCGTTACCAGTGAGATCCAGAGTGGATTGAAACCTGTATGAGTGAGTGTGTGTAAATACAGCTGTTTTGCAATATATAAAGGAAGGAAAGAAAGAAAAGGAGCATAAGATTTGAAATGCGAGAAAACGTCCAAGATCTTTATTCATGATATATGAAATGACAATTTAATATACCCTCACAAATGAAGCCAACGGTGCCTCGGGTAAGACACCGGGCCATAGAGTTTTAATTGTTTATTACAAATAACAAAACAAAGGAGTTTATTACTGCGTAACAAAAGTAACAGGAGTATGATCCTTAGCAGTCCAATTGGTCAATCCACCATCAGTCGTCGGGTAGATCCAGCTTTCAAACTCTGACTCTTCCACTTCATCTTCGTCCCCAACAGCATTCACTCCTGGATTGGTAATGAGCACAGGAGGTCTTCTAGTCTTTGCCTTGCGCATAGCCTTCTGACCCTCTTTCTTGATCACAGCCCGGGCATCCTTCAAGGAAGCCATCTTCAAGGGAACATCCTCTTCAACCACTATTTCTGCTGCTGCCAAAGTTGGAGGTACCTCTTCGAAATGCTGAAAGGGGGTTTCAATAACTCCCCGTCCATCTCAATATACCTGAAGGAATTCAAATGGCTCACCATATACTCCTCCTCTCCCTGCATAGTGACAATCTTCCCTCTGACGGGGTACTTGAGCTTCTGGTGCAGGGTAGAGGTCACTGCCCCAGCCTTGTGGATCCAAGGTCGACCCAGTAGACAAGAATACGATGGACGGATATCCATCACATAGAAAGTAGAGTCGAATACTTGAGAACCCACACGAATGGGAATGTCTACCTCTCCATGAACCATCCTCTTAGAACCGTCAAAGGCTCTGACAATGATGTTGCTAGGTTTCAGCTTCAGGCCCTCACAATCCAACCGGTCTAAGGCCTTCTTGGGTAGCACATTTAGGGAAGAACCAGTGTCCACCAACACGTGCGCAAGAGTAGTGCCCCTACATTCGATAGAGACATGCAAGACATCGTTGTGGTCCTTTCCCTTAGCAGTAAGGTCAGCATCCGAGAAACCCAAACCATTGTCGGCTGTCAAATTGGCTACGCAATCAGTAAACTGGACTGCAGATGTCTCTTGTGGCACATGGGCCGTCTTGAGAAATGAAATCAAGGCCTTAGCATGGGCCTCTGAGCACAGCAGTAAGGAGAGCATAGAGATCTTGGAGGGGGTATGCCCCAGCTGCTCGACAACATTAAAATCACTCTTCTTGATTATTTTCAAAATTTCCTCCATCTCTTGTTGGGAGGCCTCAGCAGTCACAGATTTTGGTGCCTCCATCCGGGCAGGCTCATCTTCAATCCCTTTGCCCCGAGCATTGGATGACTCGGCAGCAAGGGAAACAACTTGATCAGAAACGGGAACAGGTACACTTGCAGGTGTTATAGTGAGGGGTCTTCGAATAGCGGATGGCGCAATGTCAGGCGAGAAGAGCCTGCCACTGCGGGTAACTTTTGCTGGACCAGTGATATTGCTGATGCTGGTGCCAGTGTTGAACTCTTGCTTTATACCGTGTACATACACATCTTCCCCATAGTGCCATGGGACAACCTTATCAGATTCATAGGGGAGAGGCCCCGGAACAGTAATCACAATGGGTGCGACGGTCATGATTTTAACCGGCTTTCTTGGGAGAGCCTTGATTGGATTATTAAAGATTGTAACAACAGAAACTTCTTCCACTGGAACAAACTGAACAGCAGTCTTCTTGAACAGAATCTCTTTGCTGTCCATCAGGCTTTGGATGCCCAACTTCAGCAAAGGACAACCATAAAGGGAAACAGCACAGAAAAGGCAACCTTCACTACAACCCGTAAATAAACCGGCCAGCAGTAGGTTCCTCTTAACAGTCATCAAGGGAGTAGCTACATCATTCACAGAAACGACATATACCTCTTCATCAACGGCATTTACTCCATGCTGGGGCATAGGAGCAGTCACCACATTTGGCCTCTCAGGCGCTTCAAACTGTATCTCTTTTGCGTCAATAAGGTCTTGCACCTTATTCCTTAAGGCCCAACAGTCATCAGTGGAATGCCCCGGGCTATCGGAGTGATAAGCACAGCGGGCATTTGGATTGTATTTCGGAGAGGCAGTATTCACCACTTTCAGGGCCTCCCTGACAGTCACCAAGTGGTGGACAGCAACTGCGGCAAGATTTATGATAGAGTCATACTTAGCCGGGTAAACTCTCTTCTGGGTCTTTCAGCCCTTTGAGGATTAGTTTGCCGAGGAGCGGCAGCAGGCTTAGCAATCATCACCGCGTTGATAGACTGGCGGCGCTCAGGTTTCTCTTGTCTTCTAGACCCATATACCGCACTGGCCTCCTTCTTAAAGGGTTTCTTCTCAGAGCTTGCAGATGCACCCTTCTGAATTTTACCAGACTTCATTCCAGATTCTATTCTCTCTCCAGTCAGAATAAGATCAGTAAACCCTGCAGATGAGTTACCGATAAGATGATTGAAAAATGGCCCAGATAGGGTCCCCAAGAACATGTCTACCAACTCCCGGTCAGTTAACGGAGGCTGCACCCTGCCAGCCAGATCCCTCCACTTCTGTGCATACTCTTTAAAACCTTCGCTTGACCCTAGCGACATACCCTGGAGTTGGGTACGTGTAGGAGCAAGGTCGGCATTATATTGATACTGCTTGTAAAAAGCAGTAGCCAACTCCTCCCAGTTACGAACTTTGGTCCCATCCAGTTGATAGAACCATTCGAGATGAGTCCCTGAAAGACTCTCCTGGAAGAAGTGGATCCACAAATTCTTGTCCACTGAGTACGGTTGAATCTTCCGCACATACGATCTGAGGTGTAGCTTGGGACAAGACGCCCCGTCATACTTGGTGAAAGATGGTGCCTTAAACTTGTGAGGAATAATCACACCAGTAGATAAGTCCAAGTCTCCAAAATCCAGCCCAGGCACTTGTTGGATCTCCATTGCATTCAGTCTGTCCTCCAACTGCTTGTATCTGTCTTCAGCCGGAGGATACTGTTCCTCATTAAAGTCAGTCTCGTTGTCAGAGACTATTGGACTAGGACCTTTTCCCCCTTGGGGACTGCTCTTGCCTATAGAAGAACCAGCTTCCTCATTCTGCAGAGTATTGCCAAACCTTCGGCCCGAGTTGAAAAGAACAGTTCTCTTCTTCTTCTTCTTCTCCTTCTTCAGGAGTAAAGCCTTCAGCTCTTCTTGGCCTTGAGCCAAACCCATGATCAGTTCCTGAAATTACGCATTCTGCGCCTGAAGAGCCTTGATAGACATCTCAGTTGATGATGAGTCAGGATTCATGATGCTGAAATAAACAGCAAAGGACAGTAAGCAACCTGAAAAGAAGAAAACCTGCTATGCACATGATGAATGGAATGCGTATGATTTATGTTTTCAAAGACAATCGGGAATCAACTTTGTAAACAAAAGGGAACACATTTCATTAGATTCAACTTTGAAACTTTAAATTGTTCAACAGGTTGCCCTTAGGCGCTACATAAAAGGGAAATACTGAAAAGGGAAATAAAACTGTAAAAGAACATCTAGAGCTCCCTATTGATCCCATGGTCTCCTCTTCTCAGTACGAATGTAGTCATTCAGAGCTCGCTCATTCTCCAACTGCTTTGCCAGCTTCTGGATCTTCAATTCCTGCTCATTGAACTTTTCCCGGTAAGAATCCCGTTCTTCTCGCAGTTGCGACCAAGACCTCTTTAATGTCTCATAATCAGTAGGTATCTGAGGAGGGAGGACAGTTGGGGGAACCCCATCTTTGTCAGGGTACTCAAGAATGACGGGTCTGACAGCTTCGTACGGCATACCTAACTTTTGAGCACGGATGCGAACCCATTTGTAGTAGGCTTCCATAGGTAGAGAAGTCTTCGGCCCCAACTCTTGTGGGTCAGCTTTATGAACTCTGTCCCAAGCCTTGATGAACCTACGACGCAACTCGTCACTATCCACCTGAAACTCAAAACTGATGGGAGGCACCAACATCTCATGAGGCCCTGCTCTTCTGGATCTTCCAAACTGACGGAGCGCTAGACATGGATTGTAAGAGATTCCTCCTTGGGTACCAATCAACGGAACATTAAGGTATTCTCCGCATCAATCAATAACAGCTATCTCATCCAAACCTCTGCAAGTCCAAATGATGTCCTTATCGGTGAGAGACATTAACCTATGAGCCCAACCTCTTCCTTCTTGGTTCTTCAGCACGAACTTAGGGAGGTGCGAAATAAACCACCACACCAACAAAGGGATACAACACCATAGAGTTCCTCGTCTTCGGGTAGTACGAGCATAAAGTTGTTGCAGGATGTCACCCAAGAGAGTGGGTACAGGATTCTGAGACATAAAGATCCTTATGGCAGTGACATTGATGAAGTTGTCAGGATTAGGAAACAAGACTAGCCCATAGATTAAGAGGGCTAGGATGTCTTCATATGCCCTAAAGTCCAAGTCGTTCCAGAAACTGTTAGCTTTACCGACCAGAAACTTGGCCAAGAAACCCTTAACTCCGCTTCTAGTCACCCAGTTATCCATTACTTCTTGATGGGTTAAAGGAAGGGCTGCAGCAACCTCCTCAAGCCTGAGGGTCTTTTCCCAACCAGTAAAGGGAGTCTGATCCAAGATAGGGATACCAAGCAAATCAGAGAACTCTTCCAGGGTAGGGACCAGCTGGAAGTCTTGAAAGGTGAAGCACTGGTACAGAGGGTCATAGAATTGAGTCAGGACACTCATCAACTGTTGATCCCGCTTTGCAGTGACTAAACTGAGAAGAGAACCATGCCTCTGAATGAAGGAAGTGGTATTTGGAATCCTGCTAACCAACTCTTCAAGCAATTCAGGTGGGTGAACAAAGTTGAACCGGATGGTATTCCTTCGCACATGCATCATGATGTCCTACAAAACAGAGCAAAGGTGAAACCCTCTTGTCTTTGAAATGGTCAGTCCTTATGCAGGATGCATGCAATGCTCATGATGTTATGATGTTATGATAAAGCACACCACAAATAGTTACAAAGGCACACATGTAAAGCACACAAGTCACACAAGGCAAGCCCTTAAAGTTTAGGCCAGCATGAGGTCTAGGTACTACCCTCTTTCAGTTTGTTGGTTCATACCTGTCCTATCAAAAGTAACCGGGTTCTTAGAGGATCCCAATATCACTGACTACCCTCAATCGGTCATAAATCCAACATCGCAATCTTTTCTTGCAGCCAGAACCATCACGAGAGTTTAGCCTCAATGGGCGTAGCATACTGCTACTGTTCTATTGGCCAAGTTGTGTCATTTAAGGTTCTAAGGTCTGTTGGTGCTTAACGACTCCTTGGAAGACCCATATTCTCCTCGTTGCGACACAAGGGATATCGGTACAGACCAAGGTGCCACACCAATGTAGCCACTGCTTCACCCGTTTCGGTCTACGCCGGACAGGTCCCTCACAGCTTATGCTACCTAAACAGGGTATCCCCAGATCCGGGTTAGGATCTATGTAACTCCCATGCAACCCACAATTTTAAAGCAAACAAGTCAATACAATTGAAAACACAGTGATCTTAGTCCTAAGGTACACCTCACTTTAAAAATGTCCCCAGCAGAGTCGCCAGTTCTGTGATTGGTGGATCTGGAACTGACTGTTTAACGCTGGTTCGCGAAATGTCGCGGAAGCAAGAGTCGCCGCCGTCTTTTATTTTCTCCAAATGGAAAGGACAAAAGCACAGAAAAATTCCTTATAGAGATTGCTCTCGGTCCGGGAGGTAGATTATAGAAAGGGAAGGTGTTAGCACCCTTTCTATCCATGGTTATCCATGGGCTCTTAGATACTTGCTCATTTGTGTTTTCAAAATTGTTTGTTTGCTTTTCAACTGTGGGTTTAAAAAGTTTCTTTGAAAATTTCAGTTCGACTCTTGTATCAGTCCTCAAGAGTGTTTGAAAAGTTGCTTTCGAAAGCTTTTTGAAAAGTGTCGGTGTGAAAAGTATTTTTGATTTTTGTTTTGAAATTAGAGAAAGTATCTACGAGTTCTCTACCTACCCTAAGGAATTCGTCTGTGTAAATGTCCTTGAAGTAGTGCCATCCCACCATTGAGAGGTAGGTAGCACCACCGTTGGATGTGTTCGGGTCAATTCGAAGGTTCGGGACATGGTGATCACCGGAGCAATAGGAAGACACCTTAGAAGCTACCCTCATGCCATGTTCATGGACATGAGGACTTACTAAAACGTCCTCTACTCGACGATCACCTTTCGAGGGGCAAGGCAACAGTGAGGCGTACCCTAGGGGTGTTGTGTGATTTGTGTGTTATGTTCATTTATATTTATCTTGTTCATGCATTGGTGATCTACGCGTTGCTTTTATTTTGGCATTCATTCTTTCATGCAATTTATTAACAGTTAAAAGGTGCGGAATTAAATGTCCTACGCTATTACAAAGGCGCGGGTCTACATCGCCAAATTAATCCAAGACCCGATTTGAGAGAAAAAAATAATGCGGAAAGATAAATGCCCTAATTGATCTATTACACAGCTTTGAGACAATTACATTATATTCACAAAAAGAGGAAATAAAAATGAAATGCGAAAATAAGTAAAATCGGGAATGCGAGGGCGTTGGACCCTTTTAAGGAAATTAAATTACAATTATGAAATTAATTAAATTTAATGAGAAAAGAGAAGTTATTTTTTGAGTTTTTTGTATTTATGGATTTTTAGTAAGAAAATTAAATTGGAATTAAAAAGAAAAGTTAATTAACCCTAGTTCTAACTATTTTTTATTTATTAAGAAATATTTTTAGTTTGACCTAATTTTAATTAATTATTTACATGGCAAATTTTATTTACAAAATAATAATTAATAATTAAATATGGTGAAAAAGAAAAAAAGGATAAAAGTATAAAACCCTAATTCTACATTTTTTAGTTTATTAAGAAAAAAACATTAAAATTAAACCTAGAATTAAAACTAAATTAATTAATAAGATTTTTTTACAAAATAACATTAGATAAAATATATTTTTATTTTTTGTCTTTTCTGATTTTTTTTTTTGTTAAAGAAAACAAATCAATTTAAAGAATTAAATTAGAATTAAACAAAACAAATAAAATAGAAAGAAAAAATAAAAAGAATGAAAGAAAGCAAACCAATGGGGGTGTTGACCCCAATTTAGAGGTCATGTTGTAGCAATCAGGCCCAATGAATTAAGGCCTTTAGTTGACTTTTCAGTGCGCGTGTGGCATGGTCAATGGAGGTGCATGATAGACCTCTCATCCTGGCCTTCAGATGCATCTTCCAGGACACTTGGCAAGCTTTGGTATTGGATATATGGTGAACCCTTGGGCACACACTGCATGAGATCAGGTTAGAACAAAATTCATGGAAAAATATGGGGGACCTGGGAATCGAACCCAGGTCCCAACACTTACCATGCTAACGCCTTGCCAACTGCGCTATTGTGTTGCTTTGTTAATATAGTGGGACGCGAATAATAAAAGAGAGAAAATACAAGTTAGTGGAACAACTGAAAAAAAGCGCCAATTATTTGAATCAACCAATTGCAGTCCAACACGCATCATCTTCTCCACTCGTTCTGCATTTGCTTGAAAAAATAAAACAAGATTGCAGGGGTTTTAAACCCCCACTACATGACACATGAAAAAATAGCGAATAGAACCATGTCATTCATAAATTGATCGCGAGGTATGGAATCGATTAGTCATGAGCTTCTGGTTTTAATGGCGTGGGTCTTGTGTCTCATTTTTTCCTGAAGAGGAAAGCCCTAATTTGTGACCTCTGAAAACCTAGAAGGCTCCAATGGTGGATTCCCATATAAGGCGCGAAAATTCAATTGAATGGCATGGTTAGCTTCAGAATGAATCAATTAGTATAAATCAACAGAAAAAATGCCATGAGGATGCATATAAATTGAAACACGAATATGGGAAAATTCAAGAACAGGACGGCACTGTGTTACCAATTCCTTGCGTTAGAAGCAGTGGTTTTGATCCAGAAACGTTCCTTGAGGCCTTGGCAAGCTATTGGAATCAATACTTTTCTTTGAATTACGCTAGAATGCAGTTTTCAGTTTTTGAAATTTTGGACAAAAATGCAAACTTTGTTCTTAGGTTTGGGCGCAGCTTCAAGGTTGTTAGCATTAGGTTTTGCATCTGTTTATGTATGGGAAAGGATTAGGGTAAGAATCAAGTCCAAAAACTCTTTGCATTGATGAAAGAAATATTTGATTTTCAATGAATATTTTTTCAAATCTTTTCCATGAATATCATGCCAATTTGCACCAAATCTTCCCTTTTTTGGTGTGCACGAATCTTTAATAACCAATGAGGGCATAGGCTGCATAAAAAGATTCAAACACATTTGTTTAGTATTTTTTTCATATTTTATTTAATTAAATGAATTAATGGTGATTAAAAATTCAAATAAATAATAAAAAATGATGAAATAAATCCCCTTTGGGCCAAATGGTCGTGCATAGCCTTTGGATGATGAATCTTGGAAGAAAATGTGACCCATTAGCAATTTTGAGGCATTTGAAGTAAAGTTGACTTTTCAAAATTCCCAAATATTTCCCAACTTCCACAAGGCATATCTTTCTCAATTTTTACGTTTTGATCATGTTCTTGGACATTTTGGAAAGGTATTGAAGTCCTCTAACCAATTCCTTTGGTCCCATGTCATTTTGATTTACCAATCTCAAGTTATGGTCTTTGACTTAAAGTGCCTTTTTGTTGACTTTTGAAAATGACCTATAATGTTGAAATTGATAACTTTTTGTGAGAGCATTTCTTGGACTTGAAGTGTGAAGAGGAGTTGTAGGAAATGTATTTCTCTTCAAAATGAGCTTTGGATGGAATTTTTCTGATAAACCATGTGGAAGTTATGCCTTGGTCAAGTTACAGTTGACTTTTTCAACTGTCCAAATATGGAAACTTTTGCATCTTGAGACTTTTTGAGCCATGCTTTGAGAATCATGATCAAGATTTGATCAAATTATGTTTGTGGCTTCAAAATAAGATGTTGACCAAAAATTTGAACTTTTGACTGTCAAATGACCATTTTGCCCCTACAGTTGACTGTTGAGCAATTAGGGTTTTTGACTGTGCAATTTTGTGCTGTAAGTCTTGAAACTTGACATATAGATGCTTGACCATGTTTATAGGCATGTGGGACTTGATTGGACCCTTGGAAACTTCAATTTCTTTTCCAGAACCAAAACCCTAGTTTTTGACTGTTAGGAGGCCCTTGAACTGTGCAACCCTTGGGGAGATTTTGAAGCATGCTCTTTGCAAATCTTGAAGAATATGGGAGGGCAAATTTTGGGGTACAACAGCAACCTTATGCTTAACATTGTACTTCTGGAGTAACCTTTCCATGAGGTGATTCAGAAAATGTGTTCCTTCATCACTTATGAGTGCTCTTGGCACTCCAAATCTGGCAAAAAAAATTTCTCTCAAGAATCTCACCACCACTTTCACATCATTAGTTGGTAAAGCCACAACCTTAACCCATTTCGACACATAATCAACTGCCACTAGGATGTAGTTCTTCCCAAAAGATGGTGGAACAGGTCCCATGAAATCTATTCCCCAAACATCAAATAACTCGACCTCCAACATAGAATTATGAGGCATCTGGTTTCTCTTGGAGATATTCCCAGTTCTTTGAAATTTGTCACACTTTTTTACCATCTCCTGGGCATCCTTAAATAACGATGGCCAATACAAACCTGATTGGAGGACCTTAGTTGCAGTCTTATCACCACTAAAATGTCCTTCGTACTCTGAGGCATGACATGCTTTCAATATGTCTTCCTGCTCTTGCTCAGGCACGCATCTTCTTATAAGTCCATCCACTACACTTTTGTATAAAAAGGTATCATCCCACAAGTAAAACCTGCAATCATGAACAAACTTTTTTTCTTCTGTTAGAATCAAAGTCATCAAGGATGATACCTCTTACTATATAGTTTGCATAATCTATGAACCAGATACACCAATAACAGCAAGGATGTGTTCATTGGAAAACTCGTCCTTTATTGGTCACTTAACCTCTGTTTCTTCAATAAGTGACATACGAGAGAGGTGATCAGCAACAGTGTTTTCACAACCTCTCTTGTCACAAATCTCCACATCAAACTCCTGAAGGAGTAAAATCCATCTCAAAAGTCTTGGCTTAGAATCCTGTTTAGCAAATAAATACTTCAAAGCAGCACGGTCAGTATAAACAATGGCTTTAGAACCCAACAGATATTGCCTGAATTTATCAAAGGCATAAACCACAGCTAACAACTCCTTTTCGGTAATTGCATAGTTCATCTATGCAGGGTTCAACACATGACTTACATAGTAAATGACATGTAGTAGTTTTTATCTATGTTGTCCCGGAACTGCCCCTACTGCAATATCACTAGAATCACATATGATCTCGAAAGGGAGAGACCAATCAGGGGCTACTACAATTGGTGCCGACACCAATTTACTCTTTATGGTTTCAAAAGCCACGACACACTCTTTATCAAACACAAAAGCCCTATCCTTAACCAACAGGGTCGTTAAGGGTTTTGCTATTTTAGAAAAATCTCTTATGAATCTACGGTAAAAACCTGCATGCCCTAAGAAACTTCTAATACCCTTTTCATTCGTCGGTAGGGGAAGCTTTGATATTACTTCAATCTTTGCTTGGTCCACTTCTATTCCCTTGTAGGAAATTTTGTGACCCAAGACTATGCCTTCACGCACCATGAAGTGACATTTCTCCCAGTTAAGGATTAGATTTGTCTGCTGGCATCTTTCTAAGACAAGAGCAAGGTTATTTAATAAATTATCAAAAGACTTACCAAAAACTGAGAAGTCATCCATGAAGACTTCCATATATTTTTCAAGCATATCTGCAAAAATCGATTGCATGCATCTTTGAAAGGTAGCAGGTCCATTGCATAACTCAAATGTCATCCTTTTGTAGGTAAAGATACCAAAAGGCATGTAAATGTTGTCTTCTCTTGATCTTCTGGTACAACAATTATCTAAATATAACCCGAGTAACCATCGAGGAAACAATAGTACTCATGATCGGCCAACCTTTCCAACATCTGGTTAATGAATGGTAACGGAAAGTGATCCTTTCTCGTAGCGAGGTTCAATCTTTTATAATCGATACAGACTCGCCATCTAGTAACTGTCCTTGTAGGGATCAACTCATTCTTCTCATTCTTGATCATAGTTGTTCCTCCTTTCTTTGGCACGACATGTATAAGACTCACCCAAGAACTGTCAGATATAGGATAAATCATCCCAGCATCTAACAGTTTCACCACTTCTCTTCTGACTACCTCTTTTATTGCGGGATTTAATCTTCTTTGGGGTTAGACAACCGGTTTACGATCATCTTCCATAAGAATTTTGTGCATGCAAACCGTAGGACTAATCCCCTTCAAATCATCAACCGACCATCCAATAACACTTTTGTGTTTTTTTAGAACTTTGACGAGCTTATCCTCTTGGAGAGCTTCAAGATTGGAACTTATTATCGCTGAGAATCTATTGTTAGTGTCGAGGAAAACATACTTGAGGTTCTCGGGTAATTGTTTCAATTCCACCCCTTTCTTAGATTCATCTTTCTTCTCCTCCGTTGAAGGCTGCCTTAAATCTTCCCACCGGTTTGGTCGAGTCCCCTTGAAAGACAGAATTGCATCCATCATAGCTAATGCTTCCATCTCTTTTTCATCCACCTCTTCAATTTCTTCAAAAATTTATAAGCTTAGCACTTTTTCCAAAGGTAGTTGTTGTGTCTTCAAAGAATTCTCATTAGCAGCCACTTGATCAATTACCTCAATATGTTGACTTCTGGAAATATCATCCTTATACTTCATAGTGTTCCGAACATCAATTTTCAACTCTTCATCATAGACTTTCAGAGTCATGGTACCCTCTTCTATGTCTATCAAACATCTTCGGGTCTCTAAAAATGGTCTACCAATAATAAGAGGAATCTCCTCATCTTCCGGCATCTCAAGAACAACAAAATCAACCGGGAATACGAACTTATCAATTTTCACCAGGACATCTTCCACTATTCCATAAGGTCTTTTCACAGAATGATCGCCAAACTATAGTGTCATCCTTGTGTTTTTCACATTACCAATCCATAATTTCTTGTAGATAGAAAATAGCATGAGACTAACACTTGCTTCCAAATCAATAAGATCCTTTTTAAAAGATCTATCCCTAATAGTGCAAGGGATAGTAACAGAACCTCGATCCTTCTTCTTTACTGGAATCTCCATACCTTGCAAAATAGCACTACAGGTTTCAGTTAGAATAATAGGGTCGGTATCGATGGTTCTTTTCTTTGATATGATATCTTTCATGAACTTGGTACAAGTAGGCATTTGCTCGAGTGCCTCCAAGACAGGAACGTTGAGTTCAAACTTTTTGAACATCTCTAAAAAAATTTCAAAGTTTTTCTCATGCTGCCCCTTCTTCTTGTTTCTTGTGGGGAAAGGGAGTTTAATTGCTGGTTTTGGTTCAACGACTTTTTCTTTGACCACACTTTCATGTATAGTGACTTCTTAACTTTCAACCTCATTTTCTTTAATCTCTAAATCAACTTCAAGCAATAGGTCTTCTTCTTCAGAATATTTCTCGCGCAATAGGCTTTTACGTGATGATTGTCTCTTGGATTAGTAACCGTGGTACTTGGCAAAGCGCCTTATGGTTGCAAACCCACAAGTTGTTGTGCGATCTGACTCATATGTATTTCCAGATTCTTAATGGAAGCACCCATGTTCTTTAGATTACTTCGGGTCTCTTCTTGAAATTGAGAACTTTGAGCAACCATGTTTTCAATGGAAATCTCCCAATCAGCTTTCCTTATCCCCCGTTGTTGAAATTTTTGCTGAGGTTGGTTGTATGGTTGTTGCTGCTGTGGTCGGTTTTGGGAATTTCCTTGTTGATCCTTCCACAAGAAACTAGGATGATTTTTCCAACCCGGATTATAAGTATTTGAATAAGGGTTATTCTGCCTTAGAAATTTTATCTCCTTAATTTGTTGTGCAGTAGTAACGCAATGTATAGTAAGATGAGGTCCTCCACAAATTTCGCAATTGCTCGCTTGTGTAGGTTGAACCGGTTGGACTTGTGCTACAATTTGTGTATCAATAGCCATCTTCTTCAATATTCTCTCTACTTCAGCTGTAATTTGGTCTTCCATTTTAACAACTTGATTAGCTAATTTCAAATCAATTATTCCTTTAGGTTGGGACACACTCTGGTCATACAACTCTAAATGCTCATTTGCTACAATAGCTTCAATTATCTTTTTAATACCAGTGGCTGTCGTAAAGTTAGTTGAGCCACTGGAAGCTGTGTCGATGAGTTCCTTCGTCTTCATCCTTAGGCCATTTACAAAATTTTGCATTTGTTCAGTTGCATCCATGTTGTGAGTGGGACATGAAACCAACAGTCGTTTAAACCTCTTATACGCATCTCCCAGTGATTCTCCTTCCTTCTGTTTAAAGTTCACTATGTCATATCTCTTACGGATGTACACGGAAGCAGGAAAATATTCGTTGAGAAAGGTAGTCTCCATTTGTTGCCAAGTTGTAATGCTTCCAGCAGGTAAAGAGTAAAACCATTCTTCAGCATCCTCTGACAATGTAAAAGGGAACATTACTAATTTTTTAGCTTCTTCAGAATGCCCCTCAATTTTCAGTGATGTCGTAATGGTGAGAAACCTTTGCATATGTTTATTTGCATCTTCATTAATTTTTCCATAGAACAGTCTCCTTTCAAGTTGCCTGATTGTTGAGGGGTGCAACTGAAAGTGATCGACGTTTACCGGTTGATTAACGATTGTCATTCGGCCCAAAGGGGCATTTTCCCCTCCATAGTCTCCTAGAAGTCTTTCCACATGAGGTGGATCAGCAGCCATAGCTTCAGAATTTGAATCTAATAGCTCGGAAGGAATTGATTGTGCTTCTTCTCTTCCCTTCTGACTTTCTTGCCTAGCTTTCCGGATTCTCTCTTTCAATGATCTTTCTGGTTCTGCGTCAAAAAGAAATTCAGCAGAGGCTTTACCTCGCATAAAAAGATTAGACAATTATTAGTTGTGAGCGAATACAAACAAAAATTGCAGTAAACAAAAGTTTGGTTGCAGAGCAACAAAATTCTAATTGAGTAATTAAACACATAAAATTTGGCAGTCCCCGACAACAGCGCCAAAAACTTAATCGATAAAATAACAAGTGTACTATTCTTACCAATGTAGTAATAAAAGGAAGTTATCCCGTGTATCGATCTCGAGGACTGCGTTAGAATTATCAGTGTTTATAATGATTCAATTAGACAAAAAGGGCATTGGTGTGCTTGGAAGAAAGGTAATAAAATCTGCTCTGTGAATCTTAAAACAAAAATTAAAGAGTGTTTACACAAAATGATGAAGCATTCTAGGGATAAGATGTATGAATTGATTCATAATGAACTGAACCTCTATCTTATACTATCTATGTTTATATGGTCCAATACCGATTCTCAAGAGTTACTTCCCCTAATTCCTTAGTCGGAAACCATTGACATAAAATTTTAAATTTTAATTCCTTAGTTATTCAAACATATGTCAAGCACATGTAATAAAATCAAGAGTTTACCGTCACCACTATTAGATCCTTATTCCTAAGAGAAATTAGCGACTGTATTATACAACTAGCGATAAAGTGACCGGTCAAACCTACTTTACCCATATATCAATACCCTATTTTCCAAAAGGACAAGCAGTAAGAAATTGTATAATACAGTGAGTGCATAAAAACATAGATACTATAAAAGTATAGGAATTCGGTTCATCACAAAAGAAATTCAGGGACACCCCCTAGCATTGGGGGGTTTAGCTTCTCATAATATTCAAAGAAAATACAAAATTAAAGTTAAACATTACAAAAGAATGGAATTGCTCCAATCTTCAATTGCTTCCGCTCTTGTTGATCTTCGTTTTCCAAATCCTTGATCATTCTTCTCCTCTTTTCTAATCTCTTTCTTTTTTCCGATCCCCAAAAAGTATCTCTGTACTCTCAAAAACTAGGTCTAAATAGTGTCAGATCACCCCACAGCTAAGCAGAAAGTTGAAATATCCTCCAAGAATTCAAACAAAGTGATTTCAAAAAACACTTTTCTGTCCTACACCTGCCAACACGGGCCGTGTCAGGTGACACGGGCACCCGTGTTGGGTACTGAAAACTTCTCATAAACAATCAGCTTGCCAGGCATTCTGACACGGGCCATGTCATGTGACACTGGCGCCCATGTCAGCTACTGTAGTCCTCCTCTTTCTCGTCTGTGTTAGAACTTCTGACACAGGTTGTGTCAGGTGAAATGGGCACCCGTGTCAGCCACTGGATTTCTGGAGGAAACACTTTGGAACTTGTCAGCTTCACCTCTATTCTTGTGCAATTTCATCCGGACCTGAAAATACAAAAACCACTAGACCAAGACTTCAAAAGTATCTTATTTAAACACAATTCTAACTAACTTAATGCAAATAAACAAAATGTGAAAATTAAAATACGTGACGGAAACAATAGAGAAACTAAGCAAGGTGTTACCAAAGATGCGGTTTCGTGCCGGATAATAGATAGAAAACCAGAAAGAAATGTGACCGATCACTTTGGTTCTACCAATCCTCTAATGAGTTCCAAATGAAAGTTTCAAGATGGTCATCTGACTAACCACTAATTATTAATTTGTTTCATTTTATGCTTTTATTTTTTTATGCTTTATGTACCATTTACTTTAAGCATTACATTTCATGTCATTTGTATTTTGCTCACTTGAGCATTTCTATCCTTGTTATTTTTGTTTTGCTCACTTGAGCCTTTATTTTCTTTTTCAAGATACCTAATAATCAACATGAACCCTAAAAAAGGTTTTAATGATACTTGGACTATTTGGTTACTATCCTTGCATTGTGGAGTATTGAATTTCTTGGACTTAGGATTAGAAACCTTGGCCTATGTTGGAGACCTTGTGACCTTAATTGATATTTTGTCTTGAGTTCTTGAGGTTTACCTCAATACATTGGGTTGTTTGTTTGTTTTGTGTGCAGGTTATTGTGATTAAATTCTTTGTTTGTAATCTGGAATTCACCCGTATACAGCCGTTACTCTGCCCAATTTTTGTGAAGCCTTAATACACTTGAAGTTTGGTTCTCTCAAGAGGTCTAATATCTTTGCTTGTTTGGTTTTAATCCAAGGAATGGAAATTCTATCTTGACTTATAATGTCAAATATTGGCTCCTTGTTGTTTAGATGGTTCTTATCCCTAGCTTTTACCTTATGCTTTAGGATAGTCTCTTCTTCTCCTCCCATCTTCTTAAATTTCAAAAATCTTCTTCTTCCTTTTGAAAACTATTCGTTTTTAAACTTGAACCACTTTCATAATAAACTTGGACTTAGGTCCATGCATTTTCAAAACCTTTTCATAAATAAAATTCAATCAACTTAATAATACTTTGACATTTTTTTTGAGAAGACTAAAAGTCAATCAATCTCATTTCAAACCATTTTTCCATTTTGGCTCTTATCTTTAAAACTTTCTCAAAATATTGGACTCTTGTCAATCCTTGTAGTGATGCAAACAACTATACTTCTACAATATGTAGTGAAGTGAGATATTTTCCACTTGGGTGTTGAGTGAGGCATTGTTGACGTTAAAATCCAAGCCATATCCTCCACTTAGAGATGATGCAAATTCTCCTTTCTCATGATTGTGGGTAGTAAGCATGTTTTCCACACGGACAATGATGATGTCTTATCTCATAAAATTAACCAACACACTTGTGTTTTAAATTTTTTTAAAGGTGAACTACGTGTACCCTGATCCCTTATTGCAAGAAAGGTGGTACGTAGGCACTAAAGGTTCGCAACCGCGGCGGGTGCAAAAATCATAAAAAAATATTTTTTTTTCTCACCTCCACCATCTATTTTAACATACAACATTTTATAGCCAAAATATATAGATTTTTTCAAAGAGGTTCCTGCAGAGTAACATAGATGTTTAGGGTGCTAATACCTTCCCTTTGCATAACCAACCCCCTTACCTTGAATATTTCCCCCTCTTTTTGGGTTACTCGCTCTTTTCCCATTCATTTGGAAACAATAAAGCACGGTGGCGTTTTTTATTTTGATTTGTATAAGTCTAGTCAATTCAATGGCTTAGTCTTAAACATTTCTACCACTAAAGAAAAAAATGGAGACTTCACTGGGGAAAGATTGACCTCTTGCTGGTCCATCCCTAAAGTGGGTTTAACCTATCTTTGTCTATATCTGTATATGTGCTATTGTTTGTTATATATTATATGTTGTATATATGCTTGCCTGGATTTTTCTGGTTTTCAGGGTGCTTGGTCATTATTTATGAGTCCTATACCGGGACTTGGGAAAACTTTAAGATAGGACAAGCGGTATAGTCATGTTAACTTTGAGGGAGTAATCCCAAAAAAGGAGGCATGAGATCCCCCACTCAGTGGAGCCCTCTTTGACTGTAGTGTCATTTACCGAGTAATTAGGAAGACGTACTGCTTTTGACCCGGGAGCCTGCTGAAGCTGAGGACCGTAGAATACTTAATCCATCTTGGCCTTTTAGGTGTAGTGCGAAAACTATGACGGAGTAATCTGGAAATAGTTATCACGCGATAATGCGCCCGAACGAGTTTTTCTTGAGAATATTACTAATTACTGAGTCAATTAGGAAGTTGGTAATATCCGAAGGAAGGATGTAGACTCTGGGAACCTCTAGAACCTTGTTCGGAAGGTGATAACTTTTAGACCATACCTTATGTGTAGTACCTTTATGCTCGTGACATTGAACCTATGAACCCTATATGTGTGATTTTGTGTGTGATTGTTGCATCATGCATCCATGCACTCATACACATCTTTTGAAGGAATTTCATTTCAAGGGACTTAAAAGTTGACCATTTGTGAATATCTCAGGTACCTTTTGACCATGGGTTCTGGAAAAAGAAAGACCGAAAAATACATTTTCAAGGATCCCAAGATAGATGAGTTGATCAGTCTAATTCTCGAGATTGAGTGTTCTGCAGATTTTCAGAAGAAGTATGGATCCATCATTTCTATCATGAAGCTTAGGATGAAGGAGGGTATTCTCTCGACCTTGGTCCAGTTCTATGATCTGATGTATCATTGCTTTACTTTCCATGACTATCAGTTGATGCCTACACTGGAGGAGTATTCTTATCTGTTGGATTTACCTATTACCAATCGTGTTCCTTTTACTGGTTTGGAGGGTGAGCCAAAATCACACAAGATTGCTGCTTTGATCCATCTGGGGAAGTCTGAGGTTGAAGCCGATATGACTACTAAAGGAGGGATTAGAGGATTACCAGCTCAATTCTTATTTGAGAAAGCTCGTTACTTTGTTAGGATGAAGAGTACAGTCGCTTTTGAGGCCATCTTTGCTCTACTTGCTTACGGGTTTTTCTTATTTCCTAATATGGACAAGTTTGTTGACGTTAATTCTATCGGGATCTTTATGATTGGAAACCCAGTTCCTACATTGTTGGGTGATTCTTATTACTCTATTCATCTTCAGAATTCTTATCATGGGGGGATGATTATTTGTTGTACGCCTCTGTTGTACCAGTGGTTTATCTCTCATATGCCTCGTCGGATGCTTTTTGGGATATTAGGAAGGAACCCCGTTGGGCTCCTAAGATTATGGCACTTACTCACTCGGATATTGATTGGTATCATCGAGTTTATCAGGATGTAGAGATTGTCGATAGTTGTGGTAGTTTCCCCAATGTACCTTTTCTTGGTACAAAGGGAGGAATTAACTATAACCATGTTCTTAAACGACGACAACTTGGTTATCCGATGAGGGATAAACCAAATAGTATTAATTTGAGTAGTTTCTTTCTGAAGGAGGGATAAGACCATAAGGAATCTAGGGAGAAGATTGCGGAGGCCTGGCGTCACATTCATAAGAAGAGTAGGAAAGATTTGGGACCAAGAGGGGCTGTTTCTTTAGAACCTTATCTTCAGTGGGTCCAAACGAGAGCTATTCAGTTGAAGATGCCTTATTCTCGGGGAGCACCTATGCTTGATTTATTTGTGAAGACCACTCTTCCCTTATTGGATGATATAGAAGAACTACAGATTGCTTTAATCAGGATGCAACAAGAAATGTATGCTTGGAAGAATAAGTGCCAAACTTTAGAGATTTCCTATAGAGCAGACTTGAAGGAGAAAGACGACTTGATTGAGATCCTTGAGAGTCGGGCTGTAGAGATCATGGAGAGGCAAGGGTTTTTATTTTCTCCTAAGCCTCAGTCAGATGCTAGTTGCTCACTTCCTGATTCAAGTGATTGGAAGGAGGTTGCCACCAAATATGCAGAAGAAAACCAGAAGTTGAAGGCTCAGATTACCAGGCTTACAGGAAAGCGCCAACGTATAGAGTGATCTCCATCAGCTTCACTTCTTAGGGTTTTAGACTTTATTTTCATCTTGTACTTGGGATTATTGAAACTTCTAATCCATTTAGAAGTTATTATAATACAAAAAATTCAGTATTTCAAATGTGTTATTACTTTGATATTTGCAATGTGTCTATAAATTTTTAAGTCCCTTGAAATATTAATAATAGAATAAATCATGTGCATTGCATATCATGCATCATACTGCACATATTTCTTGCATTTATTATGCATATCCAGGTGTCTTACCAAGCTTCTTTACTTTGTTCAGCAAGTTGACTCACCACTACAACACTCAAGCTAATTTCAGAAGGAAGATGGACAACTTAGAATAAGAGAATCGCGAGTTGCGTGAGGAGGTTTCTGCTTTGAAGGGAGGCATGGCCAATCTTACTGCTCTGATGGAATCTTTGGTGGCTGCTCAGAATCATCCATCGAGTGTTCAACCTCAACCAACAAGGGTTACTGCTGAAGCTTCAGTTGTTCCTGTGTCTGCTACTCCAGCTGTTGTTCAAAATTGCATGCCTCAAGTTTATCCATGGGGAATGCCAAAGAACTTTGTGCCTGAAAGTTTCAATCTTGGTCCTCAAGAAGCTCCAGTTATTCAGACTACTGTTACTCCCGCACCCCCTGTGGTGCATGTTGCTCCTGTTGCACCTCCTTCGGTGAATATGGTTACATTTGTTAATGATAATATATGTCGCCCTTTTCCTCCACCAAGTGAAGACTTGGGTCTTTATGACAGAATGGATGACTTTCAAGAATAGTTTGACAAGATGCAGAGGGAGATGAAGGCCCTCAGAGGAAAGGAATTGTTCGGGCAGAATGTGAATGAATTATGCTTGGTCGCGAATGTTAAGATACCTGCAGAGTTTAAGGTCTCGAAGTTTGAAAAGTACAAGAGCAACACTTGCCCTCGTGCTCATCTGGTGATGTATGTAAGAAAAATGTCTACCCATACTAATGATCAGCGTCTGCTGATTCACTTTTTCAGGATAGTTTGACCGGTGCTGCACTAAAGTGGTATATGAGTTTGGACAACGTCAACATCCATACTTTCAATGACTTGGGAGAAGCATTTATCAGATGATACAAATACAACATGGACATGGCGCCTGACTGTGATCAACTCAGGGCCATGGTACAAAAAGACAAGGAATCATTCAAAGAATATGCACAGAGATGGCGTGAGGTAGCCGCCCAAGTGATTCCTCCCATGGAAGAGAAGGATATGACTAAGATTTTCTTGAAAATGCTGGGTGCTTTGTACTATGAGAGGATGGTAGCGAGTGTGCCAAGTGACTTTACTGAAATGGTAAACATGGGTATCTGGTTGGAAGAGGCTGTAAGAGAGGGCTGTTTAACGATAAGTGATGGTTCTGGAAATACAAAGAAGCCGTCCTATGGGTTTACCAAAAAGAAGGAAGGAGATATAAATGCTGTTATGCAAGAGAGGATAGTTAATCCTCCTAGAAGAAGTTATCAGCGTCATCAACAAGTCGCCTCAGTTACTCCAGTTGTTAGTATAGCTCCAACCACTGTTGCTTATCAGAGACCATCCTAGCAGGGGAATCAAGGGTATAATCAGAGAAGGGAGAGTTATGACCCTATTCCTATGAGTTATAAAGAGTTACTACCGACATTAATTCAGAAGAAGTTGGTTCTGACTCGACCACCTCCCGCTATACCATCATCATTACCTTGGTATTACAAGACAGACCAAACATGTTCTTTTCATCAGGGAGCACCAGGGCATAACGTTGAGAACTGCTATCCTTTGAAGACTGGGGTGCAGAAATTGGTGAAGTCCGGTATTCCGTCCTTCAAAGATATGGGCCCTAATGTGAAAGACAATCCTCTATCCAAGCATGGAGGAGAAAATGCCGTGAATATGGTGGTCGGTTGTCCATGCGACTTCCAGATTTTTGATATTAATCTGGTTAGAGGAGATTTGGTGAAAATGCATGCATACCTCTATGAATTTAGCTACTATACACATGACCATTCTGGTTATGCTATTTGCAGTACAGACATACAGGGTTGCGACAACATAAAGGCTGATTTGCAGGAGATGATGGATGAGGGCCTCATCCATATAATTAGGCCTAGGGAAGAGTATGAAGAGGAAGTGAACATGGTTTCTGGATGTCCTGGAGAGTTCAGAATTTTTGATGTGGAGTACATGAATGCGGACCTTGTGCAATTGCATGCTACTTTCTGCCACATGGTTGGTCAGGTGGAACATCAATATGGATCTTGTTGAGTTTGCTTCTAGGACTCCCAAGGATGTTAAATTGTGAGGAAATGCGTTCAGTTGTTGTTGGATAATGGAACCATCAAGGTTACAGGTCAAAGGGATGATTACCATGAAGTTGATATGATTGAGGTTTGTTTGGCTGAAGAAGAGTCGGATGATGAGTATGCCTCCACAGATGAGTATTTCTCCTCAGATGAGGATTTGTTTTCTAGATATGACTCAATAATGACTGAGTGTGTTGAAGAAGGGGTAAACGTTATTGTGCCTTGTTTTGGTATACCTGCCCATTTTGAAATTGAGTATCATAGCAAGCCAACTATTACTCCATTAATGATTATTTTGCCGGGTCCTGTCCCCTACAAGTCAGATAAAGAAGTACCCTACAAATATAATGCTAAAATTTTGGAGGATGGTGTGGAAGTTCCCATCCAGCCAATGTCTGATGTTGGAAATATTGCTGAGACTAGCAGAGTGACCCACAACGGTCGTGTATTTGCACCAGTTGTTTGGGGAGATGTGAGTACTGGAAAGAAAATTATTGAAAATGTTGAACCTAAGAAGGCAGTGGGTGAATCTAGTAGAGCTACGCTAGAGAAGGAGGTGGATGATATTTTAAAGATAATCAAGATGAGCGACTACAGAATTGTGGATCAACTACTGCAGACTCCTTCAAAAATATCTATCTTGGCTTTATTGATGAACTCCTCTGCTCATAGGGAATCTTTGATGAGGGTATTGGACCAAGCTTTTATGGAAAGTGACATGCCTATAGACCAATTCAGCAGTGTAGTAGGGAACATTACGTCATGCAATAACCTAAGTTTCTGCGACGATGAATTACCAGATGAAGGAAGGAATCACAACTTGGCCCTCCATATCTCTATGAACTGCAAGAATGATTCACTATCCAATGTGCTGATTGATAATGGATCCGCTTTGAATGTTATACCAAGGAGTACACTTATGAAGTTGAAATATCAAGAAACGCCCATGCGCCCAAGTGGCATTATTGTGAAAGCGTTTGATGGATCAAGGAAATCTGTTATTGGTGAAGTGGACTTACCTCTTTATATAGGCCCACATTTGTTTAAGATTACTTTCCAGGTCATGGATATTGTACCCGCTTATAGTTGCTTGCTGGGACGGCCATGGATACATGAGGCAGGGGCTGTCACTTCGACTTTACACCAAAAGATGAAGTTTGTACGTGAAGGAAAAGTGGTGATTATAAATGGAGAACATGCATTATTGATATCTCATTTGTCCTCTTTCAGCATTGTGGAGGCGGATGAAGCTGCTGTTGGAACCATGTTCTAAGCTTTATCCATTTACAACATAAGGGAAAATGAGAATTCTATGGTTTCACTTAAGGATGCGCAGCAGGTTGTGCATAATGGCCATAGTGAGGTATGGGGACAAATTGTAGATCCACCTGTAAACAAGAATAAAGATGGCTTGGGGTTCTCTTTGAAGAATGATAAAGGTAAGAGCATGAAGCTGAAGTATGTTGCCGGCAAGTATCAAGACATCTTCCGTAGCGGGGGTTATCTTCATCCAACTGTCTCCGGGATTAATGCCATTGTGGAATATGAAGCAGAGCCAGAAATGCCGAATTATGTGACACACAGAGTTAGGGTTCAAAAATGGATCACCATTGATGTTCCCTCTTGCATAGATGTCTCAAATTAATTTTGTTTTGTTAATCTTTTTGAAAATCTATCACTCTGCCCAAGGTGAAAGTATTAATATTGTACGAGCTTATCTGTTTGCTGTGACTTTTAAAATCAATAATAAAAGTTGTCTTTGTTTCTAAAATTGTGTTTTTATTTTTTGCTTTTTTCTTGGAAAATGGTAATCAGAAAAAACCTTTCAAAATAAATAATAACTGAAATTCAATCTGCATGATCACTTGTTATATGTGTCAATTTCTAAAAAACAATCATAAATCATATGTGCAGATTAATTAAAAAACCCGTTGAATACAATGAACCTGCACCCTTTCCCAACTTTGAATGTCCTGTTATTGTACCCCAAAATTTTCCCTCTCATTTATCAAATAATCTCTCACAAGATCTCCTTTGATTCAAGACTGCACTAGGGTTGATTAGCTCAAGACACCTCCTAAGCACTGATGACTGAAAATTAGGGTTTGAAATTGCACAAGGACATTTGGACTTTTAATGCCTCATATGAATTTAATGGATCATTTTGGACCCTCAAGTTTTCTCATGTCATGTTTCAAGTCTTGGATCACATTTTTGCTCACTCTATTGATCAGTTGACCTAAAATCAACTATATTAGAGAAAAAGTCAACTATGGTCAATTTACAGTCAAACTTCATATTTTTTGGTCCATATCAATATTATGAACTCATATATATATCATTTGATCAAATTTGGACCACAATTCCACCAGAAATTTGATCAGATCTTCAAAAGGGCAAAATGGTCAAAATTAAGGTTTTGACTGAGAAAGGGCAATTTCTGATTTTTGACCTAGAAAATGGTTGATTGATTCAAGGCATGATCTCAAGGGTTAAAATTCATCCTTTGACCTAATGGCATGGCTCAAAACTGAAGAAGTGAAAAACACAAGAGGGGGGGGGTTGAATTGTAAAACTGAAAATCACTGCAATGAACAAGATATTTTTATCCTGGTTCGTTTGATCTCAAACTACTCCAGTCCACCCGTCAAGGTGATTTCGCCTCTCTCCAACGAGGTCTTAATCCACTATATTCACTGAATATTACAAACTGCTTTAACAACTGCTAAAGCCTTCTTGATGCAAACCACAACCCGGTTTGTCAAGGAAACACTTTCTTACAAAGAAGATAAATCTAGGTGTGAATGTTTTCTACAAAACTGTATCACAACTGTGATGTATACACAACTTAAGCTTATGAAACTAGATTGCTAAACAATGATTGAGTAAGAAGATATGTAGCGTTTAGCAAACTGAGAGAAGGAAGATTATGATTAGCTTTTAGGCGTGTAAAAAGTTGGAGAGCATTAGCCAATTCAATCTTCATAGTCTTGTTTATATAGCACTGAGATTGTTGAACGTTGGAGCAATATTCTTGATTCAATGCTAATAACAAACTTTCCTTATTGAGCAGATCTTGTCTGGAATGAGGCCGTTGGTAATAATTTGCTTTCAATGCACAATACCGTTGCTTACTTAATGCATGTTCTGGCTTGGCTCATTCTGACTCTGCTTAACTGCTGATGAACTGTTGTTTTCTTTATCAGAGTGTTGAGCGTAGTTCTGTTCATCAAGCTTCAGCATACACGTGAGTTAATCTTCTGATTCTGGTATTCTGATAGCAACTTCTGATGCTGATGTCAAGAACCAAAATTCTGATGCTGATTAAGTGTGCTCTTGCTGATACCTATCAGAGTTTCTGCAAAGCAGAACATAATATTTTTAGGTAGCAAATAGTTCATACATGAATCATATAAATAGTATATCTTTTCATTTTGATATCATCAAAACTTAAACATAGGGTAGTAGATTCAAACTTTGTTCTAACAATCTCCCCCTTTTTGATGATGACAAAAACTAGATATTTTTAATTGAAAATAACGTGAAAAGGTATCAGAGGTAACTAAATGATAAGATGTATCAGAGTAAGAGGTTTATCAAAGATAAGGGATAAGAGTTGAGAGATACTCCCCCTGAGTTTATTGCTTCCCTTTTTAATTCCAAGAGTTCTTCAGGATCAGATTTTTTATTGCCTTTCTTTGATCATCAGATTCTCAGAGTTTTGACTATCAGAAGCTTTAGATCAGCATATCAGAGCAGAGCTTCAGATCAGCGTATCAGAGCTTTTCTTGCCAGAGCTTTGCTTTGGGTTAGAGTATCAGAGCTTTAGTCTTCAGAGTATCATGGAGCTTTCTTGTACCTGTAGACTTAAGCAAAACAGAAAACATATTCAAGTATATCAGAGTTAGAATGTTCGAGAATTTCTGTCTTAGTAATCCGTTATTGTTTAAAAATATCATTCTTGTTCTCCCCCTTTTTGTCAGCAATCAAAAAGTGTAAGTGATGTGCTAAAACATTTAAGGCAGAAAAACTTGTCATATTAAAAGGTTCAGAATCAAACAAAACAGTATAACAGATAATCAAAGAAAACATGAAAATGACATGGATGAAAAACTAAGGTTGGGGAGGAAGGCGTGTGAACAGGTTCTCCAGCATGGCTTGCTATTGTTCTGGTTGTGGAGAAGGGACAATTTGTGGTTCAAAATATTTTGAAATTGTAAACGTTTTCAATAAAGAGGAATAAAATCATGATTACGTTTTTAAAAACATGATTACTTTCATTTAATGCTTGCTGATTTTGGGGGATTTGAGAAAGATACTTAAAACGGTTACCAGACATGTGTCTCAATGCACCCAATCAGCGTTTTGCCTTCTCAGAAGTGTGCACGCGTTCTGCTTCAGAGATTTGCTGATGATTGGCTGACACTTGTTTGATGTAGTGATCAGCACGTCTATCTTTGAGCTTAGACTCTCAGATCTTTAGACTTGCATCTGATACAATCTGCATGTTCTATCTTTCTGAAAAGAGATTGATCAGAAGTTCACAGTAAAACAAATACATTCTGAAGATAAATATATGGAATTAAAACATTTTCACTCTGGGCAAATTTTCATGCTGAGATGTTTCAGAATGAAATTAAACCTATATTCAGAAAGGGGTTTAGTGAAGATATCAGCCCATTGATGGTCTGTATCTATAAATTTTAAGTTCAAAATTCCTTTCTGAATATAGTCCCTAATGAAATGATGTTTTATTTCTATATGCTTAGCTCTAGAATGTAAAATGGGATTCTTACTTAAGCAAATAGCAGAAGTATTATCACAGAGTATAGGAATGTTACTCTCAAAAATCTGGAAGTCTTCAAGCTGACTTTTCATCCAGAGCATTTGTGTGCTACATCCTGCTGCTACTATGTACTCAGCTTCTGCTGTTGATAGCGCAATTGTTGATTGCCTTTTGCTGGACCAAGAGATCCGATTTTATCCCAGAAACTGGCAGCTTCCAGAAGTACTTTTACGCTCCACTCTGTCTCCAGTAAAGTCAGCATCGCAGTAGCCTACTAAACTGTAATCACTAGATTTTCTATAAAATAAACCCAGATTAGTAGTACCTTTCAGATACTTGAAAATTCGCTTAACAGCTGTTAAGTGAGATTCTCTAGGATCTAATTGGAATCTAGCACAAATACAAACGCTGAATAATATATCAAGTCTTGAAGCAGTCAGATAAAGGAGAGAACCAATCATACCTCTGTAGACTTTCTGTTCTACATTTTTGCTTACCTCTTCTCTTTCCAGAATGCACGTGGGATGCATTGGAATCTTTGATGGCTTACATTCTGAGAGGTCAAATTTCTTCAGAAGATCTCTGATGTATTTGCTCTGATGAATGTAAGTTCCCTCTGGAGTTTGATTGATCTGAATTCCTAGAAAGAATTTCAGTTCCCCCATGAGGCTCATCTCAAATTCTGCCTGCATACACTTAGCAAATTTTCTTCCAAGAGAAGGATTAGTAGAACCAAAAATAATATCATCAACGTAAATTTGACAGACTAAGATGTCATTCTTAACTGATTTACAGAATAAGGTAGTGTCCACCTTCCCTCTGGTGAATTCATTTTCTAACAGAAAGTTACTTAGCCTTTCATACCAAGCTATGGGAGCTTGTTTCAGACCATATAGTGACTTCTTTAGTTTGAAAACATGTTCTGGATGTTTTGTATTTTCAAAACCAGGGGGTTGGTGCACATAAACCTCTTCTTCTATATAACCGTTTAAGAATGCACTCTTGACATCCATCTGATACAGAGTGATGCCTCTATTAACAGCAAATGAAATTAAAAGTCTAATAGATTCTAACCTGGCGACTGGAGCAAAGGTTTCTGTATAGTCTATCCCCTCTTGCTGACTATAACCTTGTGCAACCAGTCATGCCTTGTTTCTGATGACTTCACCTTGTTCATTTAGCTTGTTTCTGAAGACCCATCTTGTTCCAATGACGTTGAATCCTTTTGGTATGGGAACAAGATCCCATACGTCATTTCTGGTGAATTGATTCAGCTCTTCTTGCATTTCCAGAATCCAGTCATTATCCAGAAGTGCTTCATCAATAGAAGAAGGTTCAATCAGAGACACAAGTCCCATGAGGGTTTCTTCAGAGTTTCTGAAGCTTGCTCTTGTTCTGATTGGATCTTCCTTTCTT
This sequence comes from Vicia faba, assembly GCA_948472305.1. NCBI lineage: Eukaryota > Viridiplantae > Streptophyta > Magnoliopsida > Fabales > Fabaceae > Vicia > Vicia faba. The sequence goes on along the minus strand of OX451739.1, from coordinate 519,482,494 downwards.
CCTAAGATAGTCTCTTCTGGGTGATCCAAGCTGCTTCTAGGTAATCTCTTCTGAGGTTGATCAGCAGCTATTGTAGGATTGCTAGCAGTGCTCCTTTCAGACGTTGAAGGAGTGTCTGTGTTGAGAGCTTCTGATGACTTGTCTTCAGAACCTGTAAATTCAATTTCCATACCTGCAAACACTTCATTCTGCTTTGACTTTTCAGAGTCAAGCTTATCATCAAAACGAACACTGGTTGATTCTTCCACAATCTGTGTTTCTGTATTGTATACTCTGTACCCTCTTGAGCGTTCAGAGTATCCTAACATAATACACTTCTGTGCTTTAGATTCGAACTTGTTCAAATAATTCTTTGTATTTAACATAAAGCAGGTACATCCAAATGGATGAAAATATGAAATGTTGGGCTTTCTGTTCTTCCACAATTCATATGGAGTCTTTTCCAGAATAGGTCTTATTGAGATTCTATTCTGAATATAGCACGCTGTGTTTATTGCCTCTGCCCAGAAGATCTTAGCAACATTTGTCTCATTGATCATGGTTCTGGCCATTTCTTGCAATGTTCTGTTCTTTCGTTCTACAACTCTATTTTGTTGGGGAGTTCTAGGACAAGAGAAATCATGCAGAATGCCTCTGTCATTAAAGAATGACTCAAAATCTTTGTTTTCAAATTCTCCACCATGATCACTTCTGACTTTAACGATTCTAAGATCCTTTTCATTCTGAACTTGGTTACAGAAGGTAACAAACACAGAGTGTGACTCGTCCTTGTGTCTTAAGAACTTTACCCATGTCCATCTGCTATAGTCATCTACGATTACTAACCCATACTTCTTGCCACTGACTGAAGCAGTTTTAACTGGTCCAAATAAGTCAATGTGCAGAAGTTCTAATGGCTTAGAGGTAGAAACAACATTTTTAGATTTAAAAGAAGGTTTTGCAAACTTGCCTTTCTGACATGCTTCACACAGAGCATCTGAATTGAACTTCAAATCAGGAAGTCCTCTGACCAGATTGAGTTTGTTAATTTGAGATATTCTTCTCATACTAACATGCCCCAATCTTCTGTGCCAGATCCACTGCTCGTTGTTGACAGACAGAAGGCACTTTACATTCTGACTTTTTAGTTCAGAAAGTTTGATTTTGTAAATGTTGTTTTCCTCTTACCATTAAACAGGATAGTCCCATCTTTCTGACTAACAGCTTTACATGTTTTTTGATTAAAGATTATATCATAACCGTTATCACTTAATTGACTTATGGATAACAGACTATGCATTAATCCATCTACTAGCAGAACATTATTAATAGAGGGAAGATTTCCATTACCTACAGTTCCAGAGCCAATTATCTTTCCCCTCTGATTTCCTCCAAAGCCAACGTGGCCTCCAGGCTTAAGTTCCAGGCTTTGGAACATATGCCTTCTTCCCGTCATGTGTCGCAAGCAGCCAGAGTCTAGGTACCATGACTGGTGTTTCTGACTTGTTGCTAAAGATATCTGCAACATGTATTATTTTATCCTTAGGTACCCAGATTTTCTTGGGTCCTGATTTGTTAGTTTTACCAAAACTCTGGTTGAATTTTGGTTTCACAGAGTACTTACTGCTAGTGTATTTAATATCATGTGTGTGACCATACACAAAATGTGAATTCAGAGGAGTGTGTTTAATGGTTAAGTCCATGACATTCTTTGGTGTAGGAACCTTACCTTGGTATCCTATTCCTTTCCTGCCGTTTCTGCTAACTCCATAGATTATTGAAGCCATTTTGCTTCTATCTATGCTTTTAGCAAGGAACTTCTGGAAACTGTGATCATACTCCTTGATGATCTCATCAGCGTTGCTGGGAGTTTCAGAAATTGGTTCCTTCTGAGAGTTTTGTAAAGTGTTTTCTAATTTTGAAATCTTATTCCTCAGCTTAGAATTCTCCAATTTGAGACTCTCAGTCTTATTAGAGTCAGATTCAAGATTCCTTTTCAGGTCTCTGAATTTAACTCTAATTTGCTGATACCTTTCCAGGATTTCATTAAGGCTTTCAGCAAGTTCAGCCTTGGTAAAATTAACAGCAAAGTTAGGAAATACCTCTTCAGTGTCTGATTCAGAGTCTGATTCAGAAGCTTCACTATCTTCTGAAATGTTAGCCATGAGAGCTATGTTTGCCCTCTCATCATCTGATTCTGAGTCAGCTTCAGACGAGTCAGAGTCATCCCATGTAGCCATGAGACTTTTCTTCTTTTCTCTTCCAAACTTCTTTTTGGGATTTTCCCTCTGAAGCTTTGGGCAGTCACTCTTGTAGTGTCCTTGCTCATTGCACTCATAGCAGATGATGTCCTTGGTGTTTGGCTTTTTGCTACTTGAGGAGCCTTCAGATCTTCTGTATCCAGAGGAAGAATTTGTCCTTCTGTATCTGGAAGAGGACTCGTTCTGATCAGATCTTCTGGGATTCCTGAACTTCCTTTGCCTCTACTTCCACAGTTGATTTACTCTTCTGGAGAGGAGGGAGAGTTCGTCTTCTTCTGATGAGGATCCATAAGATGTTTCTTCAACTGCCTGCAAAACTTTAGACTCAGATTTTTTGTTAGATTTTAATGCTAAAGGCTTACCTTTCTTCTGAGGCTCGTCAGCTTCTAGCTCTATCTCATGACTTCTGAGGGAGCTGATAAGTTCCTCCAGAGTGATTTTGTTGAGATCTTTTGCTAGCTTCAGAGCTGTAACCATTGGTCTCCACTGCTTGGATAAACTTCTGATGATTTTCTTGACATGGTCAGCAGTAGAGTATCCTTTATCCAGAACCTTGAGACCAGCTACCAGAATCTGGAATCTTGAGAACATTGTTTCAATGGATTCAGATTCTTCCATTTTGAACGCCTCATACTTCTGAATGAGCGCCAGAGCTTTAGTTTCTTTGACCTGGACGTTGCCCTCATGCGTCATTCTGAGTGAGTCAAAAATGTTCTTTGTTGTGTCTCTGTTGGAGATCTTTTCATATTCAGTATAGGAGATGGCGCTGAGAAGGATGGTTCTGGCCTTGTGGTGATTCTTGAAGTCACGCTTTTGTTGGTCATACATTGTTTTTCTATCAATCTTCTGACCGCTTGCATTCACAGGGTGCATGTATCCATCTGTCACCATATCCCACAGATCAGCATCATGTGCCAGAAAGAAGCTTTCAATTCTGTCTTTCCAGTAATCAAAGTTTTCTCCATCAAATATTGGAGGTTTGCCGCTGAATCTGTCTCTGTCCTCATGGTTGTCATTGCTGGTGTGAGAATAAGTTCCTGCCATTGTGTTTTTCTGACGCTGGATCTTGTACTGACACGGTTAAGTGTTTTATCTCAGAACCAGGCGCTCTGATGCCAATTGAAGAAGTGAAAAACACAAGAAGGGGGGGGGGGGTTGAATTGTAAAACTGAAAATCACTGCAATGAACAAGATATTTTTATCCTGGTTCGTTTGATCTCAAACTACTCCAGTCCACCCGTCAAGGTGATTTCGCCTCTCTCCAACGAGGTCTTAATCCACTATATTCACTGAATATTACAAACTGCTTTAACAACTGCTAAAGCCTTCTTGATGCAAACCACAACCCGGTTTGTCAAGGAAACACTTTCTTACAAAGAAGATAAATCTAGGTGTGAATGTTTTCTACAAAACTGTATCACAACTGTGATGTATACACAACTTAAGCTTATGAAACTAGATTGCTAAACAATGATTGAGTAAGAAGATATGTAGCGTTTAGCAAACTGAGAGAAGGAAGATTATGATTAGCTTTTAGGCGTGTAAAAAGTTGGAGAGCATTAGCCAATTCAATCTTCATAGTCTTGTTTATATAGCACTGAGATTGTTGAACGTTGGAGCAATATTCTTGATTCAATGCTAATAACAAACTTTCCTTATTGAGCAGATCTTGTCTGGAATGAGGCCGTTGGTAATAATTTGCTTTCAATGCACAATACCGTTGCTTACTTAATGCATGTTCTGGCTTGGCTCATTCTGACTCTGCTTAACTGCTGATGAACTGTTGTTTTCTTTATCAGAGTGTTGAGCGCAGTTCTGTTCATCAAGCTTCAGCATACACGTGAGTTAATCTTCTGATTCTGGTATTCTGATAGCAACTTCTGATGCTGATTAAGTGTGCTCTTGCTGATACCTATCAGAGTTTCTGCAAAGCAGAACATAATATTTTTAGGTAGCAAATAATTCATACATGAATCATATAAATAGTATATCTTTTCATTTTGTTATCATCAAAACTTAAACATAGGATAGTAGATTCAAACTTTGTTCTAACAAAAACATCTCTCAAGATCAATTGGTTGACAGTTGAATTTTCAGTCAACTAATTAAAAGTCAACTGTACACTGAAAAGTCAAACTTTGACTTTTTGGTCAAAATCAAGTATAAAAGATCACAATTAATCCAAACATGTCTAAATATGAAAAAATTTCATCAATAAATCAAAAAGTCAAGATTTCATTTTGAAAAGTCAAAATTTCTAAACTTAGAAATTTTTCTAAGTGTTGAAAATTTCATATTTTTTCATAACTTTGAGCCAATTTTTTATCATGATGCAAGATGATTCAAAGGAAACTTCCGACATGAAAGTTGTAGATATCAATGATATTTAAAACATTTTAGAACATAATTTCTCCTAGAAATGCATGGATTTCAAGTTATGATTTTGTGAATACATGTTCATGAAACTTGGAAACTTAGTGATGTTTTGCCCTAGTTTAGGCAGGATTTTGACCTAACTTCATGACAATTTTTCACATAGTTCCAAGAGGATTTTTCAAAAATGTCCAACATAGAGGTTGTATAGTATGTTACAAGCTTTCTAAAATGTCCAAGAACTCATTGAGATCATGTTTGAGCAAAGAGAATCGAAGACAAGAAGTTGGACATTCATTCTTGAATTATAGGTCATTTCCATGATGAACAAGAATTCAAATCTCAAGCCCATGCTGCATAAATCTTACTTTGAAGGCTTCTAACCTCTAAATCTATCCATAATCAGAAGATTACACAACTATTTGAGCTATGATCCAAGTATTTGAGCCATTGTCCAAGTGATTATTCCATTAATGGAACAAAGTTCACACTTCCATTTTGGAAAAGTGACTTTAATCACAAAGTCAATGCATAGAGCTCCTAAATTGTTTCATCTGAACACAAGCAATGTCAAAGGCAAAAGCAACATGTCTAGAGCCTCCCATAAACTCAGGCCATGCTTGTACTATGCCTTGAAACCATGTTTTCCACTTTTATTCAAAATCAAGTAACATAGCCATAACTATATATCTTGTACGTCTGACCACCTCAAGTGCTCTAATCTTTTTCATATAACCATACAAGTTATTTTCAAGCTAACACACGATTGAAAGCACTCCAAAACTCCCTGGAAACTCAGATTGCACAAAACCTCCATTTTTGTGTCACTTCTGACTTTGAACTTCAAACTTCCATTTCCCTCATGCGTTTCTTTGCCTTTTAGTTTCAAAAGCTTCCTCACATCAAATATAAACCATCCTTGTCCCTGTTACACGTCTGTAACTCCATTTCCATCATCCTCTATAACCAAAAACAAAGGTCTGCATCTTGACTTCTCCAGGCCATTCCAGCTACTTTTAGCTCAAGCCAGCTATTGCATTAGCTTCCTAGAAGTTCAAGGAAACTAACCTGATCATCACCATCACTTGAAACAAGCTCAAACTCGTTTCACGATTTCCAGTTTGAGGTATTTTTCTTGAACTTCTATCTCATTATTTAAGCATTGTTAGGCTTGCATTTGTGAAGATAAAACATAGACACCATTGCCCTGAAATTATACATGTCCATAGATTTCAATTATGTTGCTTGAGTAGGGAGAACTTTGAGTTTGAACCTCTGAAAATATTTAGGTCAGAATTTGGCACTGTTAGAAATTCCTGCTCATCTTTGAGAATTAACTTAGTTTATTTACATATTCAGAATCGTGAGAAATTTCTAACAGGTTTTATGTTGGAAGTTTTATGAATGGATGAGAAATGAATAAGTTACAGATCCTTTGGCTGGAGGTTGAAGATGAAGTACATTCAGGGCAAGACTTATATTATATATTTGTTGTTTTGTTTAAGTTAACGGATGTATCACCACCCCCGTGGTTAAAGCGTGCGCCTGTCACCTTAGGGAGTTTCGAGCCCCAGTGGTACCCTTTTGGTTCTTTTTCATATTTTTTCTCTTTTTTTTTGTTTGAAAGCAGGCGTTGGGCTCCCTATTATTGGGCCTAGTATTTTACTTGTTTCATACTCCCTTTTTCATTTTCATACATCCTGGCCCATTTTCTTTCTTTTATATTTTTATTTCCTTTAATATTTTTATTATTATTATTATTAATACTATTTTTATCTTTACTAATAAAAAATCCGGAAAAAAATTATTATTATTTTTACATTTATTTATTTTTTTATTTGTAAAAAACAAAAAGACTAAAAGTATTTTCTCAATAAATTTAACCTTTTTTTATAATTAATATTTAGATAATTAGGTTTAATTATTATAATATTCTCTTGTAAATTAAAATTAATTTAAAACTTAGGTTTATTTTAATTTATTAACTTTCATTTTATCTCTATTAATTTAAAACCTTTTCATAAAAAAACCCTAAAAAACCCTTTTAAATTAATTTCCTTTCTTAATTAGTTTAAGTTAATTTTTAGTTAATTATTTTCTTAATTAAGTTTAGGTTAAAGCCTTTCATAAAATCAAACAAAAATAATTTCTTTACCCATTTGCATTTTTGCATTTTTATTTATTCAATTCTTGTACATTTATTCAATATGGTTGTAATAGTTAATTAGATTTAATTTTCTTGCAAAATCCCTATTTGTAAATTTGTACACCCCTCCCCTCATGATGTAATAGCTTAGTATTTTTATTTTCTGCAATTTATCGCTTTATATAAATGCTAGTAAATTAGGGTTTGTATGGAAAAATAAAATCAAAAAGTTAGCAAACCCTAATTCAAGATAAACAAGCATGTAAATCCAACACATTTGCACACTTGCACCCTTAGGGTAATTCCACTTTGTTGCCTTATAAAAATGGCCATGTTATGCATGTGGGATATCTTAGCAAAAAGCAATCAAAAATACAAGATCATAGTCCCTCGATGACGCTATCAAATGTTGCCTTTCAAAATGATCTTAGTCCCTCAAAGAGAATTGCTAAGATATTTCACAACATTGATATCATGGCTATACGATGACCCACGCCCGTCCCTTTACATCCAGAGATAGGGCTTCTGACCAAATCAATGGTAAGATAGCAATATCAAAGGAAAGGAAGAAATAAACTAATACTTTTTAGTAGGTAGATTGTTCCTAGTTGCTTGCTCAATTTTAAAATCATACATCCTTTCTATCTTTCAAAACAAACACCAACACTTTCTAAAACATTTTCCAAACTTGAAATATTTTCAAAAGCTCAAAACTTCGTATACGTTCTTACGAATGAAAACTATTACAAAATTTGCCTAAACGAACGCGCCTTTTCAAAATACTTTCAAAAACCACACAAATCACATTTTCAAACAAAAGCAAGTGATCTAGCTAGCAACTAAGAGCCCATAGATAACTATGGATGAAAATGATGCTAACACCTTCCCTTTTTATAATCTACCCCCCGAACTCAAGAAACAATCTCAAAGGTATTTCCTATTCTTTTCAGTCTTTCCTTTTGGATAAAAGAAAAGTCGGTGACGACTCTTGTTAACCGCAACATTTGTGATAAAACGCAAAACACCCAAGTCAGTTCTCCCACCGTATCACAGAACTGGCGACTCTGCTGGGGAAAAGATCTTAAAAGTGGGGTTACCTTAGGGATAAATCACCTTTACTTGCTTTTATTGTTTGACTTGTATGCTTTACATTTTGGTTCTTTATTTGGGCTTAAATCCTCTACCTGGATTTAGGATACCTTATAGGTAAGTAGCAATACGTTGTGGAAACTGTGTGGGGTATACCGATATTGTCTAAGAAATAACTACGTTAGTGTGACATATTTGTGGGTACTGGAAGCCCTTGAGTAGTCAAGGAGAATACGGCGCAGTTGAGTGATTTCATTTTGAAAAGTCAAAATTTCTAACCTTAGAAAATTTTCTAAGTGTTGGAAATTTCATATTTTTTTATAACTTTGACCCAAATTTTCACCATGATGCAAGATGATTCAAGAGAAACTTCCAACATGAAAGTTGTAGATCTCCATGAAATATACAACTTTTCTTCAAACAACTTCTTCCAAAAGTGCTTGGATATCAAGTTATAGTTTTATGAATACATGCTCATGAACTAAAAAAGACTTAGTGAAATTTTGCCCTAGTTAGGCAGATTTTTGACCTAACTTCATGGCAATTTTTCACATAGTTACAAGGAGAATCTTGAAAAGAAATTAAAATATGAGTTGTAGAGCACATTGCAAGATTTCCAAAATGTACAAGAACTCCTTGAGATCATTGTTGAGTAGGGAGAATCGAAGAGATGAAGTTGGTGTTTTGTCACTTGAATTATAGGTCATTTTCATGATGAACACAAATGCAATTTCAATGTTAGGCTGCATAATATTTGCTTTGCAGGGCTTAAACTTGTTTGTCACTCCATAATTAATGGATTGCACAAACTTTTGAGATATAATCCAAGTGGTTTAAGCTTTATCCAATTCACATTGCCGTTTTGGCAAGAAAGTTAACAATACCATTCTTGTAAAGCAAGCTTTTTGCATAAAGTTCACATTGAGCCTCTAACTTGTTCCCTCTTATCACAATCCATCCACAAAGTTAGAATCAAGCTTGTTTAAGCATAACCACTCTATCTTAGCAAGTACACAAGGCATTGAAACTTGTTTTCTCAAAAAATCACATGTTATGCATAAACATGTAATTTCAAATTTTGATCAATAACAAGTCTCTAAACTTGTTGCTTATAAATAGAAGGACTATTTGTGAGCTAGGACATGAGCTTGAAGACCCTTAAACTCACTCAAATTCCCTCTAGCCATAAATTGTCTCAAAACACCATTGTTGTGCAAGTTCTGACTTTACATACCAAACTCCAAATCCCCTCGTGCGTTCTTTGGCCTTTCACTTCCAAAAGCTTCTAAACATCAAATACAAACCATCCAAAGTCCATTTGCTCAACTGTAACACCTCCATCATCAAGTTCCATTTTCAAAAATAGGGGTCTGCAACTTGACTTCTCCAGAGCTCCTCAGCCACTTTCAGCTCAAGCTAATCATTGCATTAGCTTCCTGGGACCTCAAGGAAGCTAACCTGATCCTTGCAGCACTTTGACTCAAGCTCATTTGCATTTCACGATTTCCAGTTTTGAGGTATTTTTCTTGAACTCCTATCTCATTATTTAGGCATTGTTAGGCTTGTATTTATGAAGATAAAATGTAGAACTCATTACCACGAAGTTGTACATATCCATAGTTTGCATTTACATGGCCTGAGCTTAGAGAATTTTAGGGTTGAAGTTTCTGAAATTTTTAGGGTTTTAAATTAGGGCCAGAGAAATTCTCATTTATCTTTGACTTTTAGCTTTAGTTATTTACATGGTTAGATTCGTGAGGAAGAATGCAACAACTTTCACTTTGTCATCTTCCATTTTTGTTGAGAAATGAAGAAGTTACAGGTACACCGGCTGGAGGTTGAAGATGAAGTCATCAGGACTTGATTTGCCTTACATATTTATTATTTTGTTTATATAAACGGATGTATAGCCACCCCAGTGGTAAAGCGCGCGCCTGTTAACTTATGGGACCTGGGTTCGAGCCCCAGTGGTACCCTATTGCCCATTTTTTTCTTCATATTTTTGACTTTCTAACTTTGTTTTTGCAGGCGCTGGGCCCTTTGGGCCTGGTATTATTTTTTTATTTTTGCTAGCTGACCTCCCTGCCTGCTTATGCACCCTTGGCCCAATTTATTTTATTTTCTTATTTTTAATTTATTTGTTTTTTCTTAATTATTTTTCACTAATATTAAAAATCATAAAAAAATATTAAAAAAAATTAGATCTTCATTTTAATTTAGTTTATTTTATTTTTCTCACAAAATATTTTTATTAACTATACTTTATTTTTATTTTTTTACAAATCACATTGTAACTTTAATTAAAACTAGGTCAATATTTATTTTTCTTTTACACCTATTAAAATATATTATTTTTTATATAAAAATAAAGACTAAAAATATTTCATGATGTCATAAATATTTTCAAGACAAAAATAACAAAAAAAATGCTTTTTTTATAAACTTAATTTCTTTTAATCAACTAAATAATATTAGGGTTTTATTCAAAATATTTTCTTAATAAATTTAAACTTAATTAATTATTTTCTTTAAATTAATTAGGTTAAAACAATTTCCCTCTTTCTCATAAAAATCCAAACAAAAAGATCCATTTTCTTTGCATTTACATTCTTGCATATTTATTTTTGTACATTTATTTATTTCAATTATTGTATAAATTCAATATGGTTGTAATAGACTAATTAGGTTTTAAATTCTTGCAATCCCCATTCAATTTGTACACCCCCTTTCCACAAATCATGTAATAGCTTAGTATTTTTATTTTCCGAAATTTAAATGCTTTATATTCACATGCTAGTAATTAGGGTTTGTACGAAAGAACAGAATCAATCAAATAGAAAATCGTAATTCAAGACAAAATCAATCAAATAGAAAACCATATTTCAATACAAAATCAAGCATGAAAACAATACACTTGCACACAAGAACCCCTAGGGTTATCCCACTTGGTTGCCTTATACAAAATGGCCATATTAAGCATGTAAGGTATCCTATCAAAAACAAGCAAATACAAGATCATAGTCCCTTGATGGCGCTATCTAAGTTGCCTTACAAATGATCTTAGTCCCTAAAAAAGAATGCTAAGATACCTTGCAACATTTCTAATCATGGCTATACGATGACCCACGCCCGTCCAGTTTACATCCAAAGATAGGGTTGCTTACCAAATCAATGGTAAGACAACAATGTCAAAAAAATGAACAAGAAAGACATTTGATTAGGTAGATTGCTCCTAATTACTTGCTCCATTTCAAAATAAACATCCTTGCTATTTTTCAAAACAAACACCTACACTTTCAAAACATCTTACAAAATTTGAAAACATTTTCAAAAGATCAACATCTTTGTATACATTCTTACGAACGAGAATCATTACAAAGTTCTCCTAAACAATGGCCTCTTTACAAAATACTTTCAAAAACCACACAAAGCACAATTTCAAACAAAAGCAAGTGATCTAGCAAGTAACTAAGAGCCCATGGAAAACCATGGATAAAAAGGGTGCTAATACATTCCCTTTTCATAATCTACCCCCCCGAACTCAAGAAATAATCTCAAAGGTCTTTTCTGTGCTTTTTCACCTTTCTTTTTGGGTAAAAGAAAAGTCGGTGGAGACTCTTTCTAATCGTAACATTTGCAATCCAACACAAAACCCTCAAGTCAGTTCTCTCATCGTATCACAGTGAGCAAGGTGGATAGTAAGACGTTGGGACACAAGAATTCCATTTCCCTCGAGCCGTACCTTAAGTGGGTACGAGCTCGTGCTCAGAAACTTATGATACCTTATGCCTCCATCTTACCAGTCATCATGGAGCTTGTGGTTGAAGAAGATGTTCCCTACACTATCCTCCACCCCGGTATGCCAACTTCTCTCGAAGACTTGCAAAAAGGTTGGATTCAGCTTAAGGAAGAACGAGATACTTTCGAGGCTTAACTCTATGCTACTGAGAAGAGGGTCTTGGAGCTTACGAAGCAACTACAAGAAGAGCAAAGTGTGAACGCCTACCTTGCGCTGAAGAGGATGCATTCAGTATTTTTATCTTAGAAAGTTATTTTGTGAGCCCAAGAGGCATGTTGTAATCTTTTCAAACTAATTAATGAAAATTGACATTTGTTCATTCCTTTGTCTATGCAAATTTTAAATTCCATAAATCCTTGAAATCATTTGCATATACATCTTCCATGCATCATAACATGACAGGTTTTCGCATAACAGGTTTCCTTATCTTTCTGCTGTTTATTTCAGCAAGATGGATCTAGAGAAAACTATGAAGGACCGTCAGGCACAAAACTCTCAATTCCAAGAGACTCAACTAGCCCTAGCCAAGGGACAGCAAGACATGATGGCATTGCTGGCAGTTAAGAAAAATCCCAAGAAGAAAGCTCTGCTTAACATGGGTAGAAGGTTCAAGGAGACAGTCTGTCAGATCCCGGTAGGGGAAGACTCATCTGAAGAAGACGAGAACCAGGTTGGTGAGGTCAAGAGTACTCAGGATGACTGTGTTAATGATCAAGCGTCTGATGATGATTATTTCAAAGAGAAGTATCCACCCGCTGATGTCAAGTACAAGCAGTTAGAAGACAGATTGAAAGCTGTTGAAATCCAAGCCGTCCCCAGTTTAGATTTTGATGATTTGGGTTTGATCTTTGGGGTTGTCATTCCCCATAAATTCAAAATACCAATCTTTGCAAAGTATGAGGGAGTTTCTTGTCCAAAACTTCACCTGAAATCCTATGTGCGCAAGATACATCCGCACACTACTGATTAGAAACTCCGGGTTCACTTTTTCCAAGAGAGCTTGGCCAGAACGCAACTTGAATGGTTTTATCAGTTAGATGGTTCCTGTATCAATACTTGGGAAGATTTAGCTACCGCCTTCTACCATCAGTACCAGTATAACATAGACTTGGCACCGAAAAGAGTACAGTTGCAAGATATGAACATGAGGAAGAAAAAAGGATTTAAAGAATATGAACAAAAGTGGAGAGACCTGGCCAGTAGGGTTCAACCACCCGTTACTGATAGGGAGCACATTGGCATGTTCATGGGCACTTTATCTAGTCCTTTCTTTAATCTGTTGGTTGGATGCTCTTCTTCTGGTTTCACTGAGCTAATCTTTACTTGTGAAAGAGTTGAAAGCGGCATCAAAAGTGGAAATATTTATGTGGTATATGCCTCCACTTCTAATCCTGTCAAGAAACCTTTTGCTGCAAAGAAGGAAATCAATGCTGTGTACGGGGCAAGGGCCCATACCAAGAAGAATGATCATCTGTCTGTTAACGCTGTCCGAATCTCTAATCCAACTCCTACTCTAAGACCATCTACAAATCATCAATGTTTTGAAACTCTAAGAAGACAATTTACGAGGTTAGGCATGTCATTATCTCAAACCCTTCAAAATTTGCTAAAGGCTAATTTAGTGACATTGCGCGATCCTCCTGCCAACCCAAATACCTCTTCATCAAAGTATAATCTGAACGCTAAATGTGCTTACCACTCAAGCATCCCCAGGCACGAGACTGACCAGTGCTGGGCCTTGAAGACTAAAATCAAGGATTTTATTGATAACAAGACTATTGAGTTTGATCCTCCTCCAACTCTGAATTTAATCACCACGCCTGTGCCGGAGCATGACAAGGGTGTTAATGTTTTTGAAGATACAATCTTTGTTGCCTCTGTTGAAGAATTGACTACTCCGCTGAATATCATAAAAAAGAACTTATTGAAATCTGGGATTTTCCCTGGTTGTGTAAAAGACTGTGTTAGCTGTACCCAACAACTCAATGGATGTGAAGGACTGAAGAAAGGCATACAATGCCTGATGGATATACACGAAATTCTATTTGAGAAAACTCTGCTTACCAAAAGATTGACTAACAAATGTGAAGAACTATCCATTATCACCATCTCAAATAAGCCACTTAGGGATTCTTTGATCCTTTACACCATTGCTTCACATTTCTCGATTATCAACTTGTGCCAACTTTGGAAGAATTCTCCCAACTCTTGAGAATTCCCATTCTCAATCAACTACCTTTCAACGGTACGAAAAGAGACCCAAAGCCAGAAGATATTGCTCAAGCTCTACACTTGCACTCATTTGATATCACAACTCATTGGGAAACAAGGAGTGGTGTCAAAGGTTTCTTAGCAAAGTTCTTGTTTGAGAAAGCTTAAAACTGTTGGAACTCCTTGGACCTGCAAGCCTTTGAGGAAATTGTGGCTCTCCTCATCTATGGGATGGTTTTGTTTCTAAATCCTGACCAACTCATAGATGTCAACGCCGTCAAAATCTTCATATCCCGCAACCCGGCGCCTACATTGCTAGGAGATATCCTACACTCTTTTCACACTCGCACAATGAGGAAAAGAGGTGTCCTTATGTGTTACACTCCTCTCTTGGCAAGATGGTTTATTTCGCATCTTCCCCAATCTGTATTAAAAAATGAGCAAGGTTCAAGGTGGTCACAAAGGTTGATGACGCTTAAACATTCGGACATTCATTGGTGCTCCCGATCCAAAGAGAATGTTATCATTGTCGACCGTTATGGAGAATTTCCTAATGTCCCTTTACTTGGCATTAGGGGAGGTATCACCTACAACCCATGCTTAGCCTCAAGATAATTTGGTTACGCCCGAAGGGATGGCCCGCACGAGATGCTGATTCATGGTTTGGTATTTGACTACGACAACAACGATCAAGGTCTTCGCCAGAGATTTATCCGAGCTTGGAGGATGTTAAACAAGGTGGATAGCAAGACTTTGGGGCATAAAAATTCTATCCCTCTTGAGCCTTACCTCAAATGGGTACGAACTCGTGCTCAGAGTCTTATGATGCCTTACCCCTCCATTCTCCCGGTAATCATTGAGCCTGTCATGGAAGGAGAAGTTCCATACACTATCCTACATCCTGGCATGCCTACCTCTCTTGAAGACCTACAAAGAGATTGGATACAACTCAAGGGGGAGAGAGATACTTACGAAGCCCAATTCTATGCAAGCGAGAAGAAGGTTTTGGAACTCACTAGGCTACTTCATGAGGAGCAGACTCTCAATGCCTACATTGCGCCAAAGAGGATGCACACTACCTTTTTATCTTAGAGCTTTTGTATTTCCTTATAAGCCCAAGAGGCATTGATGTACTCAAGCTTTAACTTATTAATATAACGTGTGTTTCCTTTTTGTCTAAAACAAATTTGAATCTTTGAAATCCTTGAAATCATTACATATGCATATACCATTCATCATAACTTAACCAGGTCTTTTGCAACAAATCTCCTCATCTCTCTACTATTTATTTCAGTAAGATGGATCTCGAGAAAACAGTGAAGGACCTCCAAGCTCAGAATACGCAGTTTCAACAGTTGCTCTTGACCCTAGCCAAAGGACAAGAAGAGTTGAAGACTTTGCTGGCTGAGGATAAGAAAAAGAAGACAAAGAAAGTGACCAAAGTCCTAAACATGGGAAGAAGATTTCATGGGCAGACAAGAAGGACCTTAGACTTTGCAATGACATCCGGTGAGAGAGACAATCAAGATGGGAAAGGCAAGGAAATAGTTATCCCATCAGAATCAGAAGAGGAAGAGGAAGAAGAATACTATTCTGAAGAAAAATACCCTCCAGCTGATGACAAGTATAAACATCTCGAAGAGCGGTTGAGCGCGATGGAAATCCAAAAAGTGCCTGGCTTGGACTTTGAGGAATTGGGGTTAGTATCGGGGATTGTCATTCTTCCGAAATTCAAAGCACATGTGTTCACCAAGTATGACGGAGTCTCATGCCCTAAAATGCATCTCTGGTCCTATGTGAGGAAAATCCAGCCCCATACCGCTGACAAAGACTTATGGGTACACTTCTTCCAAGACAGACTGTCTGGAACTCAACTTGATTGGTTTTACCAGTTAGAAAGAGCCAACATTCACAACTGGGAAGATCTTGCTGCATCCTTTTACAAATAATACCAATACAATGTTGATCTTGCACCTACCCGTACTCAACTCTAGAGTATGGCTATGGCTTCAAATGAAGGCTTCAAGGACTATGCACAAAAATGGAGAGATTTAGCCAGAAGAGTTCAACCCCCTCTATCTAAGAGAGAGTTGGTAGACATGTTCTTGGGCACCTTGTCTGGTCCCTTCTTCAATCATTTAATTGGAAGCTCATCTGCAGGTTTTACTGAATTAATATTAAGCCGGTATAAAGAATGGAAAGATCCAAAAATATACATCCTCCTCTGCTGCCATAAGGAAGCCATTTATCAGAAAGAAAGAAGTGGTTGCTGTTTATCCTCAGAGAAATCAAGATAGGGCCGAACGCCGACCAATGGTGGAGGCTGTTATGATTCCTAAACCGGCGCCTGATCATCAAAGAAATAACCAACCAGGGATGGAAAGACCGGTCAGGCAGTTCACCATAATTAACATGACCCCATCTCAAGTATTACCGCATCTACTAAGGTCCAATTTGGTAACTTTGAAAGAAGCTCCGAAAAACTCCAACACAACATCTCTCACTATCATCCCAATGCCCGTTGCGCATATCACTCTGAAAGTCCCGGCCATGACACTAATAACTGTTGGGCTTTAAAAAACAAAATACAAGACCTCATTGAAGCAAAAGAGATTGAATTCGATGCGCTCGAAAAGCCAAATGTCATTTCTGCCCCTATGCTCAGACATGGCCATAATACCAATTCCATTGAAGAAGAAATGTTTGTTACTTCAGTTGATGAACTCATGACCCCACTCTTGACTATTAAAGTGAACTTGTTGAATTCCGGTGTGTTCTCAGGTTGTGATGAAGTTTGTCATTTCTGTTTGTCCTCACCAACCAGTTGTCCTTTGTTGAAAGCAGGCGTTCAGTGCCTAATAGATAACAAAGAAATTTAGTTTGAAAAGACTTTTGTTCCACCTGTTCCTTTTGAAGATGTTTCTATCTTTACCATTTCCGCCAATTCTTCCAGGGTCTCCACCAAAAGACCCGTTAGAATTACATCAGTTCTGAAAGCAACTCCTTTAATAATCACAATGCCTGGACCAGTCCCATATTCGTCAGAAAAAACCATACCATGGAATTATGGAGGGGACGTCTACTACCACAGTATCAAGCCGGACTGGCCATCCACCGAAGATTCGAGTTCCGAGAAAGTTGACTCCGACATCAGTAATATTGCAGGAACTAGCAAGATTACCCGAAGCGGAAGGATATTCTCTCCAGAAATTTATCCCCCAAAAGCAGTTTCTGGACCCGTAATCATTCTTGTTGTTACTCCTCCAAAAGTTGTTCCCAGTCCTACAATCATCCCCTCTAATACTCTAAATGACAAAGCTGTTACAACCCCTGTTATCATTCCTATTGACACTCGTGCTGCCGAGTTAACCGAGACTCGAGGTAAAAGTATTCTGATTGAGCCTGTCCGGACGAAGGCTCAATCATTGGCTATCCCTGAGACCTCCTGGAAAGAGATGCAGGAGATTCTGTAGATCATAAAAAGAAGCGACTACGATGTAGTTGAACAACTGGGGAAAACTCCCTCTAAAATTTCCATGCTGGCATTACTACTATGTTTTGAGGCGCATGCAAAAGCCTTGGTAAAATTCCTGAAAACTGCCCACGTACCCCAAGAGACAGCTGCCGATCAATTCCAAGACTGCGTAGCCAGCTTGACTGTAGATAATGGTCTAGGTTTTTTGGATGCTGATTTAACGCCAAGAGGAAGGAAGCATAATGAGGCATTGCATGTCTCAGTTGAATGTAGGGTCACAACCTTGGCTCATGTTTTGGTGGACACTGCCTCATCTCTGAATGTATTACCTAAAAAAGCTCTTGATAGGCTTGACTGTGAGGGATTGACATTGAAGCCAAGTAACATGGTAGTAAGGGATTTTGACGGCTCGAAAAGGATGGTACATGGGGAGGTAGACATTCCCATAAAAATTGGAACCTAAACTTTTGATTCAACTTTTTATGTAATGGATATCCGTCCTTCATACTCATGCTTTCTAGGCCGACCATGG
Source organism: Vicia faba (assembly GCA_948472305.1). Lineage (NCBI taxonomy): Eukaryota > Viridiplantae > Streptophyta > Magnoliopsida > Fabales > Fabaceae > Vicia > Vicia faba. Next base: position 519,464,629 of record OX451739.1, on the reverse strand, counting down.
ATTCACAATGCTGGCGTTGTCACTTCTACGTTGCACCAAATGCTGAAATATCCGACTCAAGGGAAGATTATCACCGTTCATGGAGAAGAAGAGTATATGATCAGCCATCTCAATTCCTTCAGATATTTGGAATTAGATGGTGAATTTATTGAAACTCCATTCCAAAACTTTGAAGAGGTCCCGCAAGATGTGGCAGTAACCAAGGCTGTTCCCAAGATTACAAGGCCTCCACTCCGGATGTCATCTCTGAAGGATGCCAAAGCAGTGGTAGAAGAAGGTGGGTGCACTATCTGGGGACAACTCCCAGATATCCCATATAAGTCTGACAAGTTTGGCCTAGGTTTCACTTCAAGTGCTCAGAAGGATGTACGCCGCGCTCGTGCCGGAGGACCACCCTTGAAGATCAAGGACTGCAAGGTCAACGCCATAGAAGATGATGAAGATAGCTGTGACTTGGAAGACTGGATATTCTCAACTATCAGTGGAGGGCTCAGTAACTGGGAGGCTATAGATTTTGTCCCGATCACTTTTATCCCACAATAATCTGTCTTTATATTTTGTTGGATCTGTAATATTAAAACAATTTGCACTCTTAAAACCTTGTGTCTTACCCGAGACACAATGGTCCATTTGTAAGGGTTATCATCTCATTTTCATATGACATCAATGAATCATGGACGTTTTCGCATACAAACTTTTGTGCTCATTGTTTTTCTTTTTACATTTTTTTCTTTCAAGGATAGTTATACCCTTACACACACTCACACTCACTATGCATGTATACATCCATTCGGGATCCCATGGGTAACGATACTGCTATGGCCTTCTGTGACTCTAAGAATCTAATCTACTAAGCCAAAGACAAAGGTGAGGAAGATTGTGAAGTACCAGGGGAACTTTCCAGACTACTACAACAAGAAGAGAGAACCATTCAGCCTCACGAGGAACCCGTGGATACAATCAACCTAGGTACCGAAGAAGAAAAAAAAGAGGTCAAGGTGGGTGCCAATCTGGAACCCAGTATCAAGGAGCATCTGATTCAGTTGTTACACGATTATGTTGAAGTCTTTTCCTGGTCGTATGAAGACATGCCAGGACTTGATGTAGATATTGTGGTACATCGTCTGCCTATAAGAGAGGATTATCCTCCAGTAAAGCAAAAGGTTCACCGCATGAGGCCTGATATGTCAGAAAAGATTAAAGCAGAAGTCATGAAGCAATTCAATGTTGGATTCTTGGCTGTCACCTCTTATCCCCAATGGGTTGCCAATGTTGTTCCCGTGCCCAAAAAAGACGGCAAAGTGCGAATGTGTGTGGAATACAGAGATTTGAATAGGGCAAGCCCTAAGGATGATTTTCCACTTCCCCACATTGATATTCTAGTTGACAATACGGCACAACACAAAGTGTTTTCCTTCATGGACGGATTCTCGGGTTATAATCAAATCAAAATGGCGCCTGAGGACATGGAGAAAACAACGTTTGTTAAGCAGTGAGGCACTTTTTGCTATAAGGTGATGCCATTTGGACCGAAGAATGCTGGGGCAACCTATCAGCGTGCCATGGTAGCTCTATTTCACGACATGATACATCACGAAATAGAGGTCTACATGGACGACATGATAGCCAGATCTCAAACAGAAGAAGAGCATCTTGATCACTTACAAAAACTGTTTGAGAGACTGAAGAAGTACAAGCTGAGGTTGAATCCAAACAAATGCACATTTTGGGTACGGTCTGGTAAACTCCTAGGCTTTATCGTCAGTAACAAAGGTATCGAGGTCGATGTTGCCAAAGTTAAAGCAATATAAGAGATGCCTGCTCCTCGTACTGAGAAGGAATTCAGAGGATTCTTGGGGCGTTTGAACTACATTGCCACATTCATCTCTCACCTGAATGCTACTTGTGAACCAATCTTCAAATTATTGAAGAAAGATCAAGTAGTCAGATGGAATGACGAGTTCCAAGTTTCTTTTGACAAAATCAAAGAATACCTACAAGAGCCTCCTATGTTGATGCCACCAATTGAGGGAAGACCATTGATCATGTATCTGACTGTTTTAGAAAACTCAATGGGGTGTATATTTGGACAGTATGACGAGTCTGGCCGAAAAGAGCATGCTATTTATTACTTGAGAAAAAAAATTTCCGACTATGAAACCAGATATTCACTACTCGAGAAAACTTGTTGCGCTTTGGCATGGGCTGCTCGCCGGCTAAGATAGTATATGCTGACTCATACTACTTTGCTGATATCTAAAATGGATCCGATAAAATACATCTTCGAGAAGCCTGCTCTCTCTGGGAGAATAGCGAGATGGAAGATGATCCTGACAGAATATGACATACAATATACTACCAAGAAAGCTATAAAGGGCAGTGTACTAGCTGATCACCTTGTTCACCAAGCTGTGGAAGACTACCAGCCCATGAAGTTTGAATTCCCAGATGAAGACATCATGACGATAAATAACTGTGAAAAATTCAGGCCATATGACGGACCTGAACAAGGATCCCGATGGATCATGTTCTTTGATGGGGAATCCAATGCACTTGGAAATGGTATAGGTGCTGTACTCATATCTCCGGAAGGGTTTCATACTCCCTTTACCGCAAGACTCTGCTTCAATTGTACAAACAACATGGCGGAATACGAAGCATGCATCTTTGGTCTCAGAGCTGCCATAGACTTGGGGATCAAATCCTTGGATGTATTCGGAAATTCAACTTTGGTTATCAGTCAGATCAAAGGGGAATGGGACACCAAACACCCTAACCTTATCCCTTACAAAGAACATGTTTTGACATTGCTACCACATTTTGAGAAGATTACCTTCAAGCATTTCCCGCGAGAAGAAAATCATCTAGCAAACGCTCTAGCCACAATGTCATCTATGTTTAAACTTAATTGGGATAACGAGGCTCCCCAGATCACCATCGAACGAATGGAGGAACCAGTGCACTATCACGAGATTAATACTGAAGAAGTAGTGGACCAACCTTGGTTTCACGAAGTCAAGAGGTATCTCGAGGCTCAAGAATATCTGGAAGGAGCTTCAGTTAATGATAAGAAGTTCTTAAGGAGATTATCGGCTAAATTCTTCCTTAGTAATGGCATTCTGTACAAATGCAATCACGACTCGGTGTTACTTCGGTGCATATATAAGGTTGAAGCTGAAAGGATCATGGCTGAGTTACATGAAGGCAGTTTTGGCACCCATTCCAGTGGGCATATGATGACAAAGAAAATCCTATGGGCATGCTATTACAGGTCTACCATGGAAGCAGATTCCTATCAACACTCTCGAACCTGCCACAAGTGTCAGATTTATGCTGACAAGGTGCACATACCTCTGGTTCTTCTGAATATTTTAACGGCTCCTTGGCCCTTTGCTATATGGGGAATTGATATGATTTGGGAAATCAAGCCAACAACCTCCAATGGACACCGCTTCATCCTAGTGGCCATTGACTATTTTACAAAGTGGGTGGAGACAGCTTCTTTCGCTTCCGTTACCAAGAATGTTGTTGCCCGTTTCATCAAGAAAAATCTCATTTGCCGGTACGGTATCCCAGAAAGGATCATCACTGACAATGGTACAAATATCAATAACACTATGATCACCGCCTTGTGCGAGCAATTAAAGATCCAGCATCACAATTCTTCCCCTTACCGGCCAAAGATGAATGGTGTTATCGAAGCTGCAATAAGAACATTAAAAAGATCATACAGAAAATGACAGTCACATACAAAGACTGGCATGAGATGTTACCATTCGCTCTCCACGGGTATCGTACCACAACTCACACATCAACCGGGGAAACACCCTATTCTCTGGTTTACGGCATGGAAGTCGTCTTGCCTATTGAGGTTCATATCCCTTCTCTAAGAATTATGAAGGATGCATGGCTGAATGAAGAAGATTGGATTCAGACTCGACTTGATCAACTAAACTTGATTGATGAGAAGAGACTTACTGCTGTTTTCCATGGTCAAATATATCAAAAATGGATGATCAAGGCTTTCAACAAAAAGGTCATATGCCAAGTGTATCAAGTTGGGGATCTGGTAATCAAACGCATCATACTACCACAAGGTGATCCCAGGGGAAAATAGACTCCTACCTATGAAGGATCATTTGTAATCAAAAACATTTTCTCTGGTGGGGAAATGATCTTGACCACCATGGATGGCGAAGACCTGCCGCATCCTTCAAACGTGGACATAGTCAAAAGATACTACGCATAAGAGACCCTCTAGGTTGACATACCTAGGCAAAACAAGGGCATCCCGGCGAACTAAAAAGGTTCAGGAAAAAATTAGGGATAAAACAAAAAAATCTGTACACCCGGCAAGTTGAAAACCTGAAAGGGCGACTTGGACAAAAAAGGGTTTCCCGGTGGACTGAAAACCCGAAAGGGCGGTCCAGGCAAAAGTTAGGGTATGTAAAGCGTATGAATATGTCTCGTTGGATCACTTTACGGACGACCTTTGGCTTCAACTGACAAACTCAGAGGTTCTGATAAATTCAATCATCTTCAGACGAGGCAACAAATAGACAAGATGCTCAAAGATACAAAGGCTATAGCAGAATGGGAACCCCCATGGGATTATTGCACATAGTTATCTTTTCTTTGTATTAAAATTTTCATTTTTTCTTACGACGGCGTTCTCCTACTAGAATGTTCGTCTCACTGTACAAAAATACTTACTCAAAGTCAATGCAAAGATATTCCTTTGAAAGTACAAAACTATCTATTTTTCTTTACTCTTGTGTTTTGTTTACAAAAAAGTCCAATGATTCATTGTTGAACATATGCATTTAAACATAATTATTGTTTACAAATAAACAAAATAAAAGACAATTACTAATTGCTTTAAGAGGTAGGGAAATCTCTCTAAGATATTTCCATAAATCCCCCACAATTTGTAGTTTAATTCCCAGCGGAACGAGCTTCCAATTATCAATCCCCGGTAGAAGCCGTTCATTTTCTCAGGATTTCACTACAGGATTTTACCTGCAGTATACGGCATTTCCCTTACAATAGAGTTTATTTCTCTAAAAAATTTTTTGTCAACACTTAGACTTCACAACATGAAGACTTATATTCCATATCCTCAGCAGCAATCAGGGATTTTGTTTCCCCAATCCAACAACAGTGTAGCAGAATTAGCTCACATGCGCATACATTGCATCCATATATCATAAACATTGATAGCGTGAATGCATTATACTACGCATTTCATACAACATAACATTGCATATTAGCTAACGTTTTATCTTTTTCAGGATAAGATTAATCAAATAGCTACCATTAACAATGTTCAAAGTCTTCAGATATAGTTCAGATACGCTCCAAACACGGATGACATTCTGACACTCATTCAGATTAAACCTCTCAGATACAGTTCAGACACGCTCTAGACACGGATGCCATTCTGATACTCATTCAGATTCAACTCTCAGATATAGTTCAGATACGCTCCAGACATGGATGCCATTCTGATACTCATTCAGATTCAACTCTCAGATACAGTTCAGATACACTCCAGACACGGATGCCATTCTGATACTCATTCAAATTCAACTCTCAGATACAGTTCAGATACGCTCTAGACACGGATGCCATTCTGATACTCATTCAGATTCAACTCTCAGATACAATTCAGATACGCTCCAGACACGGATTCCATTCTGATACTCATTTAGATTCAACTTCTCAGATACAGTTCAGATATGCTCCAGATGCGAATTCTATTCTGACACTCATTCAAAATCAACTCCCAGATACAGTTCAGATACGCTCCAGACACGGACGCCATTCTGATACTCAGCTTATACAAACAATCACTTTTGGATGGAATCTTTAAGACCATCTCCTAGAGATTTCTATCGCCTCTCCAAATGGCATCCTTAAGCCCATTCCCTTAACCATCACATCGCCGAGTGCAAATTTCTGGGCACTCTAGTGTCCAATCATCTTCCACCTTCGAGTCACGACTGGAAAAACATGCCAATCTAACTCTTCAGGCTTAAGAAGATTTAACAGGGGCAACTGTTGTACCCCAAAAGTTTCCCTCTCACTTATCAAGAATTTTCTCACAAGATCTCCTTTGGATCAAGACTGCTGTGATCGGTGGATCTGGAACTGACTGTTTAACGTTGGTTTCGCGAAATGTCGCGGAAGCAAGAGTCGCCACCGTCTTTTATTTTCTCCAAATGGAAAGGACAAAAGCACAGAAAAATTCCTTATAGAGATTGCTCTCGGTTCGGGAGGTAGGTTATAGAAAGGGAAGGTGTTAGCACCCTTTCTATCCATGGTTATCCATGGGCTCTTAGATACTTGCTCATTTGTGTTTTCAAAAGTGGTTTGTTTGCTTTTCAACTGTGGGTTTTAAAAAGTTTCTTTGAAAATTCCAGTTCGACTCTTGTATCGGTCCTCAAGAGTGTTTGAAAAATTGCTTTCGAAAGCTTTTTGAAAAGGTGTCGGTGTGAAAAGTATTTTTGATTTGTTTTTGAAATTAGAGCAAGTATCTAGAGTCGTCTACCTACCCTAAGGAATTCGTCTGTGTAAATGTCCTTTAAAGTAGTGCCATCCCACCATTGAGAGGTAGGTAGCACCATCGTTGGAGGTGTTCGGGTCAATTCGAGGTTCGGGACATGGTGATCACCAGAGAAATGGGAAGACACCTTAGAAGCTACCCTCATGCCAGGTTCCCGGATCATGAGGACTTACTAAGACATCCTCTACTCGACGATCACCTTTCGAGGCAAGGCAACAGTGAGGCGTACCCTAGGGGTGGTGTGTGATTTGTGTGTCATGTTCATTTGCATTTATTTTATCTTGTTCATGTCAAAGTGATCTATGCGTTTATTTTTATTTTAGGCCATTCATTCTTGCATGCATTTATTTAACAGTTAAAAAAGATGCGGAAATTGAAAGTTCTAAACTATTACAAAGGCGCGGGTCCACATCGCCAAAATTAAAATCCAGGACCCGATTTGACGGAAAGTAAATAAAGAAATAAAATAAAGTGCGAGAAATTAAGTTTACAAGGCCTTAGGAGAGATATATAAATATTATAAAGAATAAAAAATAAATATGCGAATTGGATTTAAAGTTGAAACGAGGGCGTTGGACCCTTTTTAACTAAATTAAATTAAACGATTATATAATTAATAAAATTAAAAGGAAAAGAAATTTGTCTTTGGTATTTTTGTATTTTATGATTTTTAATGGAAAAAGAATTAATTAAAATAAAATGCTAACCCTAATTCTAGTTGTTTTTAGTTTTTTTTAAGAAAAGATTAAATTTTAACCTAATATTTAACCTAATTATTTACATGTCATTTAATTATAAAAATAAATAATAGGAAATATTTAATTATTATGAAAGAAAATAGAAAGGATAAAAATTATTATAAACCCTAATTCTACCAATTTTAGGTTTTTATTGAAAAATGTTAAGATTAAACCCTAAATTAAAACTAAGTGAATTAATGCAACTTATTTACAAAAAATGCTAAAATAAAAATATTTATTATTTTTTCCTCTTTTCTGATTTTTTTGGTGTTTTTTATATATTATGAAAATATTAAATTAATTAAAACAACAATAATTAAAAGAAAGTAAAAAAATAATGAAAAAATAAAGAATGTAAAAATTTGCAAACCTAAGGGGTTCTGCCCCTAATTTGGGAGGTTTTTCTTTAGCAATTTGGCCCATTTAAATTCATGGCCTGATTGACTTTCGTGGCTAGCATGTAGCTCCGTTGACTAGCGCCTATGGTGTCCATCAAATCTGGTCCCTTGGATTGGCATTATTGGCCAAGTGGCACGCCAGAAATTGTGGACGCATGGTGGTCCTTGAAGCTGAAATTGCATAGGAACGTTAATTGCAAAATAATATGGAAAGGGTGAGGACCTGGGGCTCGAACCCAGGTCCTGGAGATTACCAACATACACACTTGCCAACCATGCTGCCTTGTTTATCTGTAAATAATATAATCAATAAATATAATAAAACAAACAAACGTCAATGCTTCTTTTTTTCGCGCGAGATTTTGAACGGACCAACCAATGCTCTACACATCATCGTCTTCCTCCTTGGCTTTATTTTTTTCCTGAAACATGAAAACTATTAGCAACGGTTTTACACCGTTCTCATAGGCGCCTTTCTGAAAAATAACGAATAGCCCCTGGGGCCTCATAAATTAGGCGCGAGGTGTTTTCGTCCAAACACACTGATTCCAATGGTCCAGGTCTCGAGTCTCAATTTTTCTTTGAATGTAAAGCCCCAAATTTCCAAGTTTGAAACCCTAAAATATGACAATGGTGGTTTTGCATACAGTGCATAAAAATCCAATCAAAGTATATGGTTAGCTTTAAAACACATCACTTAGTATGAATCTATAAATAAAATGCCATGAATATGCATAAATTGTAAAATACGATTATGAGAAAAAGTGAAAAAAGTTTGACTTCTGTACAGTGATTCAAGGCGTTAGAATTGTGGAAACCTAGTCAGGTAAGTTGCTTAAGGTCTCAGGAAGGTGATGAGATGAATTTCTTGGCTTGAATCGACCTCTATCCTTGTTTTCAGTTTTCAATTTTTTCACCAAAAACTCAAGTTTCGTTTTCTATGTATGGCGCAGCTTTTTCAGTCGTTGGCATTAGGGTTGCGTTTGGTACTTATGTGTGAGTGATTTAGGTCAAAGAAATCAAACAAAAAGCTTGGCATTCATGACTTGCAAGATTTGATTTTCAAAGATCTTTTTTCAATATTTTTCATGCCTACTTGGTACAAATCATGGCCAATTCTCTTCAATTCTTTCCAAATCTAGCTATGCACGAAATATTGAGTATATAATATGCATAAAAAGATTTAAAACCTAGGTTTAGTATTTTTCATGTATTTATTTTAATTTAAATGAATTATTAATAATAAAAATCCAAATAAATAAATAAAAAATGATAAAAACTTCCCTTTGGGCCAAATGGTCGTGCACATGCCTTGGATGATGAATTGTGGAAGAAAAAGAGGCCCATTAGCAATTTTAGGTCATTTGAATCAATGTTGACTTTTTCAAAATATCCAAAACTTTCCCAACTTCCACAAGGCATAACTTGCTCAATTTTTAAGCTTTGCTCATGTTCTTGGACATTTTAGAAAGTTCTTTGAGTCCTCTAACCAATGCCTTTGGTCCCATGTCATTTTGATTTACCAATCGCAAGTTATGGCCTTTGACTTAAAGTCCCTTTTTGTTGACTTTTGAAAATGACCTATAATGTTGAAATTGATAACTTTTTGTGAGAGCATTTCTTGGACTTGAAGTATGAAGATGAGTTGTAGGAAATGTCTTTCTCTTCAAAATGAGCTTTGGATGGAATTTTTCTAATAATCCATGTGAAAGTTATGCCCTGGTCAATTTACAATTGACTTTTTCAACTGTCCAAATAAGGAAACTTTTGCATCTTGATGATTTTTGAGCCAAGCTTTGAGAATCATGATCAAGCATTGATCAAATGATGTTTGTGGCTTCAAAGTGAGATGTTGACCAAAAATTTGAACTTTTGATTGTCAAATGATCATTTTGCCCCTACAGTTGACTGTAGTGCAATTAGGGTTTTGACTGTGCAATTTTGTGCTGAAAGTCTTGAAACTTGGTATGAGGATGCTTGACCATATTTGTAGGCATGTGGGACTTGATTGGACCCTTGGAAACTTCATTTTCTTGATCAGAACCAAAACCCTAATTTTGACTGTTTAGGAGGCCCTTGCACTGTGCAATCCTTGGGGAATCTTGAAGCTTTGACTTGGCAAATTCTTGAAGAATTATGGGAGGGCAAATTTTGGGGTACAACAGTTGCCCCTGTTCAATCTTCTTAGACCTGAGGATGCAGATTGGCTGACGTGCCTTTCGTAATCCGAAGGTGGAAGATGATTGAACACTAGAGTGCCCAGAAATTTGCGCTCACATAGTAGCAGTGTGATGATGGAATGGGCTTATGGATGCCATTTAGAGGTTGATGAATAGGATGATGGGCTTATAGATGCCATCTGGATGTTGATCGCGTAAGAGATTCCTTAGCGAGAACTTGCGTACTTGCAAAAGAAAAATGAGTACCAGACATGTTGCAGGAGCTGGTCTTCAGATGCTTTGTGTAGATATGTCCTGACTGGTTACAGGAATCGGATCTTCGAATTCTTCAGACGTGCCCTGACGAGATATAGGAATCGAGCCTGGTAATGTTAGTCTTCAACGGATACACCCTGGTAAGATTCAGGTATCGGATCCTCGAACTCTTCAGACACACCCTGGCAAGATACAGGAATCGGATCTGGTAATGTTAGTCTTCAACGGATACACCCTGGCAAGATTCAGGCATCGGATCCTCGAAATCTTCAGACACACCCTGGCAAGATACAGGAATCGGATCTGGTAATGTTAGTCTTCAACGGATACACCCTGGCAAGATTCAGGCATCGGATCCTCGAACTCTTCAGACACACCCTGGCAAGATACAGGAATCGGATCTGGTAATGCTAGTCTTCAACGGATACACCCTGGCAAGATTCAGGCATCGGATCCTCGAACTCTTCAGACACACCCTGGCAAGATACAGGAATCAGATCTGGTAATGCTAGTCTTCAACGGATACACCCTGGCAAGATTCAGGTATCGGATCCTCGAACTCTTCAGACACACCCTGGCAAGATACAGGAATCAGATCTGGTAATGCTAGTCTTCAACGAATACACCATGGCAAGATTCAGGTATCGGATCCTCGAACTCTTCAGACACACCCTGGCAAGATACAGGAATCAGATCTGGTAATGCTAGTCTTCAACGGATACACCCTGGCAAGATTCAGGCATCGGATCCTCGAACTCTTCAGACACACCCTGGTAAGATACAGGAATCGGATCTGGTAATGCTAGTCTTCAACGGATACACCCTGGCAAGATTCAGGTATCGGATCCTCGAACTCTTCAGACACACCCTGGCAAGATACAGGAATCGGATCTGGTAATGCTAGTCTTCAACGGATACACCCTGGCAAGATTCAGGTATCGGATCCTCGAACTCTTCAGACACACCCTGGAAAGATACAGGAATCGGATCTGGTAATTGGTCATCAACAGATACACCCTGGCAAGATTCAGGAATCGGATCTTTAGTTGCGACCATTGATGGTAATCATTTTTGTACTTTTGTCCTGAAAAGACAGGCGTTATTTGTATGCGATGTCATGTGGTATGACATGCGAGATACTCTCTGAATACGTGATATTGTATGTTCATGATGCGTATATGCATGCTATAATGTATGAAGATGTTTATGAATGTATTTTTCGTCTAGGAAAGTAAATCCTTGACGGGTGCCGGGAAGTCACTCCTGGGCTGATGTTGAAGAATGGATTTTGCTTCCGCCGGGGATGATAGTTGCAAGAATATCGGTACGAGAAGATAACTCCGTTGGGGAATAAACTTGGCGAATGGATTACTCTGCGGGGAGCAAAGTACTCTAACGACCTTGCTGGGAAGCAATACTCTGTGGGGAGAAAAGATACTCTAGTGATCTTGCTGGGAAGCAATACTCTGTGGGGAGAAAGATACCTTGTTGAATTGTTGATAATAACCTGCTGGGGATATTTTTGCTATGTTGGAAGTGTTAATAGACTTCGCTGGGGATAAGAAAGAATTGTGTTGACGACGACCTTTCCGTGGCTTTTGGCTGAGGATAACCCAGTTATATCCTGGTAAGGAAATAACTCTTTGAATAAAGCCGGGCGACGCGTTCGTGCTCTGCGAGGATAAGCTTCCAGAATCTACTGGGGATAAGCTTACTGCCTGGGGAGATGGATTCCAACTTTCTTGGGGAAGCTGGATTGGACTCTCCTGGGGAAGTTTTGAACTGTACCGGGGAAGTGACTCCACTGAGTGTTTGATATACCGCCGGGGAACAATCTTAAATCAAGACTGCCGGGGATGCTTGTTAAGAATATATATATATTGCTGGGGAATGTTGAGATCTGCCGAAGGATACCCAACTTCCTTAAGATTTGATAACTTTGCTCGAGGAGAGTGTACTGACTTGCTGACTTACTCTCTGGGGAATTAAGGTGTCTGGTTATGTTCTTTAGCTGAACCTACCTTGGTACCTTGGAGGACAGAGCAATTAGATTGCGTAGACAACTCTTTTGTTGCCCCTGTTTCTAATGTTCCCTGTAATTAATTCTTTGTTTCGCATGCAAATATTCATGAGTTAGCAAATTATTGTCAATGCATATATCACAAATTGAACCTTGGACGTTCTTCGCAAGACAAAACAGGAAAAGAAAAACAATTAGCACTTTTAATTGAAAAGTATATTTGTATTGATTTTTGAATGGCCTGAAAATAGGCGTTTTGTGTACAAGAGGCTGACGTCCTAGTAAGAGAACGCCGCCGAACAAAAGAGTTTATACAAATTTTGTACAAAAGAAAATAAACAGTTGTGTGAAATGAACGATCCCACTGGGTTTCAATTCTGCTATTGCCTTTATAACTCCGAGCGTCTCATCACTTGATGACCTAAACGAAGATGAAGCTAACTGATCGATGCCGTCTGAACTTGATGTAGATACCGGATTCTGGATGCAAAGTGATCCAATGAGACATAGTATTACGCTTTTATCCCTAATTTTTGCCTGGACCGCCCTTTCGGGTTTTCAGTCCACCGGGATACCCATTTTTGCCCAAGCCGCCTTTTCAGGTTTTCGACTTGCCGGGTGTATAAATTTTTTCGTTTCATCCCTTCATTTTGCCCGAACCCTTTTGGTTCGCCGGGAAGCCCTAATTTTTGCCTAGGCATGTCAGCCTAGCGGGTCTTTTTTCATGCGTAGTATCTTTTTACTATGTCTGCATTAGCGGGGTGAGGAAGGTCGTCACCGTCCATGTTGGTTAGAATCATGGCTCCTCCTGAGAACACATGTTTAACCACAAATGGCCCTTCGTACGTAGGGGTCCATTTGCCCCTTGGATCACTCTGAGGAAGGATGATTCACTTGATTACCAGATCCCCAACTTGATATTCCTGTGGTCTGACCTTTTTGTTAAATGCCCTGATCATCCGTTTCTGATACGTCTGACCATGGCAGATAGCAGCAAGTCTCTTCTCATCAATAAGGTTTAACTGATCAAGTCGTGTCTGGATCCAATCATCTTCGCTCAGATTTGCATCCTTCATTATCCGGAGAGAGGGTATTTGTACTTCGATTGGTAAGACTGCCTCCATACCATAAACCAAAGAGAAAGGAGTTGCCCCGGTTGACGTCCTAGCTGAGGTACGGTACCCATGTAGAGCGAACGGTAACATCTCATGCCAATCTTTATAAGTCACTGTCATCTTCTGCACGATTTTCTTGATATTTTTATTTGCTGCTTCTACAGCCCCATTCATCTTCGGTCTGTAAGGAGAAGAATTGTGGTGCTGTATCTTGAACTGCTCGCAGAGCTCAGTGATCATCTTGTTATTTAGATTGGTACCGTTGTCTGTAATAATTCTTTCTGGGACGCCGTACCGACAGATCAGGTTATGCCGAATGAACCGTGCCACAACAGTCTTGGTTACCGTAGCGTAGGAAGCTGCTTCGACCCACTTCGTGAAATAGTCAATCGCTACCAGGATGAAGCGATGCCCGTTAGATGCCGTAGGTTTAATCTCACCGATCATGTCTATGCCCCACATTGCAAACGGCCAAGGCGCAGTCAGAACATTCAGAGGAACTGGAGGAACATGCACCTTGTCTGCATAAATCTGGCACTTATGGCATGTCCTGGAATGTTGGTAGCAGTCAGCTTCCATTGTGGACCAGTAATACCCTGCCCGAAGGATCTTCTTTGCCATTGTATGTCCACTGGAATGTGTACCAAAGGTCCCTTCATGTAGCTCTTCCATGATCCTTTCTGCTTCAGTCTTATCCACACAACGTAGTAAGGTTGAATCATGGTTTCGCTTGTACAAGATGCCGTTGCTAAGGAAGAACTTTGCTGCGAACCTTCTCAGGAACTTCTTATCATTGATAGAGGCACCTTCAGGGTATTCCTGAGTTTCCAAATATCTCTTCACCTCATGGTACCAAGGCTTCTCAGTCACCAATTCAGTCTCGAGATCGCAACAGTAGGCCGGTTCGTCCAGTTTCCAGATGATGATCCGGGGAGCCTCGTTATCCCATTTGACTTTGAACATGGAAGACATCGTAGCTAACGCGTCCGCCAACTGATTCTCTTCTCTTGGAAAGTGTTCAAAGGTTATCTTCGTGAAGTGGGGGATCAAGGTCAACACACATTCTCTATAAGGAATAACATTCGGATGTTTCGTATCCCACTCTCCTTTGATCTGATTGATCACGAGAGCGGAATCTCCGAAGACACTCAGAAACTTGATCCTTAAGTCGATCGCAGCTTGAAGACCCATGATGCACGCCTCATACTCTGCCACGTTGTTGGTACAATTGAAACATAGTCAGGCAGTGAGCGGAGTATGAGTGCCTTGAGGAGATATGATTATGGCGCCGATACCGTTACCCAAAGCATTGGAGGCTCCGTCAAAGTGCATAGACCATCGGGATCCTTCCTCAGGTCCTTCATCCGGTCCAGGTACTTCACAATCAGTCACAATCATGATGCTTTCATCCGGAAACTCGAAGTTCATTGACTGATAGTCATCTACGGCCTGATGTGCCAAGTGGTCTGCCAATACACTTCCCTTGATGGCTTTCTGGGTTGTATACTGAATGTCGTATTCCGTCAAGATCATTTGCCATCTTGCAATTCTCCCAGACAGAGCAGGCTTTTCGAATATGTACTTTATCGGATCCATCTTTGAGATCAACAAGGTAGTGTGAGTCAGCATATACTGTCTCAGCCGGCGAGTAGCCCATACCAAAGCGCAACAAGTTTTCTCAAGCAGTGAGTATCGGGTCTCACAGTCGGTAAACTTTTTGCTAAGGTAATAAATGGCATGCTCTTTTCGGCCAGACTCGTCATGCTGCCCCAGCACGCACCCCATTGAGTTGTCGAGTACTGTCAGGTATAATATCAGAGGTCTCCCTTCAACCGGTGGCATAAGGATGGGTGGTTCTTGGAGATACTCTTTGATTCTGTCAAAAGCGGCCTGACAATCATCATTCCAACGTACTACCTGATCTTTCTTCAGCAGCTTGAAGATTGGCTCACAGGTAGCAGTCAGGTGTGAGATGAAGCGAGCAATGTAATTCAGGCGTCCTAAAAAGCCTCTGACTTCCTTCTCTGTCTTAGGAACTGGCATCTCTTGAATAGCTTTGACCTTGGCAGGATCCACTTGAATACCCTTATCACTTACAACGAAGCCTAGCAACTTTCCAGATCTTACCCCGAAGGTGCACTTGTTCGGGTTCAACCTCAGTTTGTATAATTTCAGACGGTCAAACAATTTCTGCAGATGATCTAGGTGCTCTTCCTCAGTCTGGGACCTTGCGATCATGTCGTCCACATATACTTCTATCTCATGATGGATCATGTCGTGAAATAAAGCAACCATGGCACGTTGGTAAGTTGCCCCAGCGTTCTTCAATCCAAAAGGCATGACCTTGTAACAGAAGGTGCCCCACTGAGTAACAAATGTAGTCTTTTCCATGTCTTCGGGTGCCATCTTGATCTGATTGTAACCTGAAAAGCCATCCATGAAAGAGAACACCTTATGCTGAGCTGTATTGTCAACAAGGACATCAATGTGAGGTAAAGGGAAGTCATCCTTGGGGCTGGCCCTGTTCAGATCCCTGTAATCGACACACATTCTGACCTTACCGTCTTTCTTTGGTACCGGCACCACATTAGCAACCCACTGAGGGTAAGAAGTCACTGCAAGGAACCCAACATCAAACTGTTTCATAACCTCGGCCTTGATCTTCTCAGACATCTCTGGACGCATACGGCGGACCTTTTGCTTAACTGGAGTGCAGTCTTCCTTAGTAGGCAAGTGATGGACCACAATATCGGTATCCAACCCGGGCATGTCTTCGTAGGACCAGGCGAATATCTCCACATAATCATGCAGCATCTTAGTCAACCGTTGCTTCACGCTGAGCTCTAGGTTGGCACCAATCTTTACCTCTTTCCTGTCTGCCTCAGTACCCAAGTTTATTATCTCCACTGGCTCTTCATGTGGTTGAATTGCCCTCTCTTCCTGAAGTAACAGTCTTGCAAGCTCGCCAGGCACTTCGCAATCATCTTCACCTTCGTCTTCGGCTAAGTTGATCGGATTTTTGAAGTCATAATTGGCAGTAGCAGAGTCGTTACCAGTGAGATCCAGAGTGGATTGAAACCTGTATGAGTGAGTGTGTGTGTAAATACAGCTGTTTTGAAATATATGTAAAGGAAAGAAAGACAGAAAAGGAGCATAAGATTTGCAATGCGAGAAAACGTCCAAGATTTTCATTTATGATATATGAAATGACAATTTATATGCCCTCACAAATGAAACCACGGTGCCTCGGGTAAGACACTGGGCCATAGAGTTTATTTATTGTTTATTACAAATAATAAAACAAATAAGTTTATTACTGCGTAACAAAAGTAACAGGAGTATGGTCTTTAACAATCCAATTGGTCAATCCGCCTTCGGTCGTTGGGTAGATCCAGCTATTGAATTCTGCTTCATCCACTTCATTGTCTTCCCCAACAGCATTCACTCCTGGATTTGTAATGAGCACAGGAGGTCTTCTGGTCTTCTCCTTCCGCATAGCTTTCTGACCCTTTGCAGTAAAACCCAGTCCAAATTTGTCAGTTTTCTGTGTAAAGTCGGGAAGCCTGCCCCAGTTAGCACATTCACCTTTCTGAACTACAGCCCGGGCATCCTTTAGGGAAGCCATCTTCAAAGGAACATCCTCCTCGACCGCTGTTTCTGCTGCTGCTGAAATTGGAAGCACCTCCTCAAAATGCTGAAAGGGGGTTTCAATAAACTCCCCATCCATCTCAATGTACCTGAAGGAATTCAGATGGCTCACCATATACTCCTCCTCTCCTTGCACAGTGACGATCTTCCCTCTGACAGGGTACTTCAGCTTCTGGTGCAAGGTAGAGGTCACTGCCCCAGCCTTATGTATCCAAGGTCGACCCAGTAGACAAGAGTACGATGGACGGATATCCATCACATAAAATGTAGAGTCAAACACCTGAGAGCCCACGCGAATAGGAATATAAACCTCTCCATGAACCATCCTTTTTGAACCGTCAAAGGCCATGACGATGATATTGCTGGGTTTCAATTCCAGGCCTTCACAATCCAAACGGTCTAAAGCCTTCTTTGGTAGAACATTCAAGGAAGAACCAGTATCCACCAATACATGTGCCAGAGTAGTGCCCCTGCATTCGATAGAGACATGCAGGGCATCATTGTGGTCTCTTCCTTTTGCAGTCAGGTCAGCATCTGAGAAACCTAAGCCATTGTCCGCTGTTAGATTTGCTACGCAATCAGTGAACTAGACTGTAGATGTTTCCTGTGGCACATGGGCCGTCTTGAGAAATGAGATTAAGGCCTTAGCATGGGCCTCTGAACACAGCAATAAGGAGAGCATGGAGATTTTAGAGGGCGTATGCCCCAGCTGTTCGACGACGTTGAAATTGCTCTTCTTTATTATTTTTAGAATCTCCTCCATTTCTTGTTGGGAGGCTTCAGCAGTTATAGGTATTGGTGCCTCCATCCGGGCAGGCTCAACTTCAACCCCTTTGCCCCGAGCATTAGACGACTCGGCAGCAGGGGAAACAACTTGATCAGCAACAGGAACAGGTACACTTGTAGGTGTTATAAGGAGGGGTCTTCGAGTAGCGGGTGGTGCAATGTCAGGCGAGAAGAGCCTGCCACTGCGGGTAACCTTGGCTGGGCCAGTGATATCACAGATACTGGCGCCAGTGTTGAACTCTTGTTTGATCCCATTCACATACACATCTGCCCCATAATGCCATGGGACAGCTTTATCAGATACGTAGGGAAGAGGCCCCGGAACAGTGATAACCACAGGTGCAACAGTCATGATTGGGACAGGCTTCTTCGGGAGAGCCTTGATTGGATTTTTGAAGATGGTAACCACAGAAACTTCTTCTACCAGAACCAACTGAACAGCAGACTTCTTAAACAAAATCTCCTTGCTATCCATTAGGCTTTGGATGCCTAACTTCAGCAAGGGACAACCGGATAGGGAAACAGCACAGAACAGGCAACCCTCACTGCAACCCGGAAATAAACCGGCCAGCAGTAGGTTCCTCTTGACGGTCTTCAAAGGAGTAGCTAGATCATCCACAGAAACAGCGTAAACATCTTCGTCAACAGCATTTACTCCATGCTGGGGCATAGGAGCAGTAACCACATTCGGCCTCTCAGGCGCTTCAAACTGTATCTCCTTCGTGTCGATAAGGTCTTGCACCTTATTCCTTAATGCCCAACAGTCATCAGTGGCATGCCCCGGGCTATCAGAGTGATAAGCACAGCGGGCATTTGGGTTGTATTTAGGAGATGTAGTATTTGCAAACTTCGGAGCCTCTCTGACGGTTACTAAGTTGGTTGAGAGAAACTGTGGTAAGATCTGCGACAAGGTCATACTCAAACGGGTGAATTCCCTTCTGGGTCTCTCAGCCCTTGGTTGGTTAGCTTGTCGAGGAGCGGCTGCAAGCTTCGCAATCACCAATGCGTTGACAGATTGGCGGCGCTCTGGTTTGTCTTGCCTTCTAGGCCCATATACCACACTAGCCTCTTTTTTGAAGGGTTTCTTCTCTGAACCTGTAGATGCACCCTTTGGAATCTTACCAGACTTCAACCCAGCCTCAATTCTCTCTCCAGTCAGAATAAGATCTGTGAATCCAGCAGAAGAATTCCCAATAAGATGGTTGAAAAATGGCCCAGATAGGGTCCCCAAGAACATGTCTACTAGCTCCCGGTCAGTCAACGGAGGCTGCACCCTGCCAGCCAGATCTCTCCACTTCTGAGCGTACTCCTTAAAACCTTCACTTGAACCTAACGACATACCCTGGAGTTGGGTACGTGTAGGGGCAAGGTCGGCATTGTATTGATACTGCTTATAGAAAGCAGTAGCCAACTCCTCCCAGTTACGAACCTTGGTCCCATCCAGCTGATAGAACCATTCGAGATGAGTCCCTGAAAGACTCTCCTGGAAGAAGTGGATCCACAAATTCTTATCCGCTGAGTACGGTTGAATCTTCCGAACATAGGACCTGAGATGTAGCTTGGGACAAGACGCCCCGTCGTACTTAGCGAAAGATGGTGCTTTGAACTTATGAGGAATAATCACACCGGTAGACAAACCCAAATCTCCAAAATCCAGCCCAGGTACCTGTTGGATCTCCATAGCATTCAACCTATCCTCCAGTTGCTTGTATCTGTCTTCTGCAGGAGGATACTGCTCTTCATCAAAATCAGTCTCGTTGTCAGAGACTACCGGACTAGGACCTTTTTCTGCTTGAGGAGTACTCTTGCCAATGGAAGAACCAGCCTCTTCATTCTGCAAAGTGTTGCCAAACCTTCGGCCCGAGCTAAACAAAACAACTCTTCTCTTCTTCTTCTTCCGGAGCAGAGCCTTCAGCTCTTCTTGGCCTTGAGCCAAACCCTTGATTAATTCCTGAAATTGCGCATTCTGCGCCTGAAGAGCTTTGATGGATGTCTCAGTTGATGATGAGTCAGGATTCATGATGCTGAAATAAACAGCGAAGAACGGTAAGCAACCTGAAAAGAGGAAAACCTGCTATGCACATGATGAATGGAATGCGTATGATTTATGTTTTCAAAGACAATCGGGAATCAACTTCGTAAACAAAAAGGAACACATTTCATTAGATTCAACTTTGAAACTGAAATTATTCGACAGGTTGCCCTTAGGCGTTACATGAAAGGAAATACTGAAAAGGGAAATAAAACTGTAAAAGAACATCTGGAGCTCCTTATTGATCCCATGGTCTCCTCTTCTCAGTACGGATGT
This sequence comes from Vicia faba, assembly GCA_948472305.1. Taxonomy (NCBI): domain Eukaryota; kingdom Viridiplantae; phylum Streptophyta; class Magnoliopsida; order Fabales; family Fabaceae; genus Vicia; species Vicia faba. Next base: position 519,444,614 of record OX451739.1, on the reverse strand, counting down.
AGGCATTCAGAGCTCTCTCATTCTCCAACTGCTTTGTCAGCTTCTGGATCTTTAATTCCTGCTCGTTGAACTTTTCCCGGTAAGAATCCCGCTCTTCTCGCAGTTGCGACCAAGATCTCTTCAATGTCTCATAATCAGTAGGTATCTGAGGAGGAAGGACAGTTGGAGGAACACCATCCTTGTCAGGACACTCAAGAATGATAGGTCTGACAGCTTCATACGGCATACCTAACTTCTGAGCACGGATGCAAACCCATTTGTAGTAGGCTTCCATAGGTAAAGAAGTCTTTGGCCCTAACTCCTGTGGGTCAGCTTTATGAACTTTGTCCCAAGCCTTGATGAACCTACGACGCAGCTCGTCACTATCCACCTGAAACTCAAAACTGATGTGAGGCACCAACATCTCATGGGGGCCTGCTCTTCTGGCTCTTCCAAAATGACGGAGTGCTAGACATGGATTGTAAGAAATCCCTCCTTGAGTACCAATCAGTGGAACATTAGGGTATTCCCCGCATCGATCAATGACAGCTGTCTCATCTAAACCTCTGCAAGTCCAAATGATGTCTTTGTCGGTGAGAGACATTAACCTGTGAGCCCAACCTCTTCCTTCTTGGTTCTTCAGTACGAACTTGGGGAGGTGTGAAATAAACCACCTCACCAACAAAGGGATACAACACCATAGGGTTCCTCGTCTTCGGGTAGTACGAGCATGAAGTTGTTGCAAGATGTCACCCAAGAGAGTGGGCACCGGATTCTGAGACATAAAGATTCTTATGGCAGTGACATTGATGAAGTTGTCAGGATTAGGAAACAAGACTAACCCATAGATTAGGAGAGCCAAGATGTCTTCATATGCCCTAAAGTCCAGGTCATTCCAGAAACTGTTAGCTTTACCAATCAGAAACTTGGCCAAGAAACCCTTAACTCCGCTTCTAGTCACCCAGTTGTCCATTACCTCTTGATGTGTCAAGGGAAGAGCTGCAGCAACATCCTCAAGCCTGAGGGTCTTTTCCCAACCAGTAAAGGGAGTCTGATCCAAGATAGGGATACCAAGCAAATCAGAGAACTCTTCCAGGGTAGGGACCAGCTGGAAGTCTTGAAAGGTGAAGCACTGGTACAGAGGGTCATAGAACTGGGCCAGAACGCTCATCAACTATTGATCCCACTTTGCAGTGACTAAACTGAGAAGAGAACCATGCCTCTGAATGAAGGAAGTGGTATTTGGAATTCTGCTAACCAACTCTTCAAGCAACTCAGGTGAATGAACAAAGTTGAACCGGATAGTATTCCTTCGCACAGGCATCATGATGTCCTACAAAACAGAGCAAAGGTGAAACCCTCTTGTCTTTGAAATGGTCAGTCCTTATGCAGGATGCATGCAATGCTCATGATGTTATGATGTTATGATAAATCACACCACAAACAGATACAAAGGCAAACATGGTAAGGCACACAAGTCACACCAGGCAAGCCCCTAAAGTTTAGGCCAGCATGAGGTCTAGGTACTACCCTCTTTCAGTTTGTTGGTTCATACCTGTCCTATCAAAGTAACCGGGTTCCTAGAGGATCCCAATATCATTGACTACCCTCAATCGGTCATAACTCTAGCATCGCAATCTTTTCTTGCGGCCAGAACCATCACGAGAGTTTAGCCTCAATGGGCGTAGCATACTGCTACTGTTCTAATGGCCAAGTTGTGTCAATTAAGGTTCTAAGGTTGTTGGTGCTTAATGACTCCTCAGAAGACCCATATTCTCCTCGTTGCAACACAAGGGATATCGGTACAGACCAAGGTGCCACACCAACGTAGCCACTGTTTCACCCGTGTCGGTCTACGCCGGACAGGTCCCTCACAACTTATGCTACCTAAACAGGGTATCCCCAGATCCAGGTTAGGATCTATGTAACTCCCATGCAACCCACAAATTTAAAGCAGACAAGTCAATACAATTGAAAACACAGTTATGAACTAACCCTAAGGTACACCTCACTTAAAGTTTAAGTCCCCAACAGAGTCGCCAGTTCTGTGATCGGTGGATCTGGAACTGACTGTTTAACGCTGGTTTCGCGAAATGTCGCGGAAGCAAGAGTCGCCACCGTCTTTTATTTTCTCCAAATGGAAAGGACAAAAGCACAGAAAAATTCCTTATAGAGATTGCTCTCGGTTCGGGAGGTAGGTTATAGAAAGGGAAGGTGTTAGCACCCTTTCTATCCATGGTTATCCACGGGCTCTTAGATACTTGCTCATTTGTGTTTTCAAAAGTGGTTTGTTTGCTTTTCAACTGCGGGTTTTAAAAAGTTTCTTTGAAAATTTCAGTTCGACTCTTGTATCGGTCCTCAAGAGTGTTTGAAAAATTGCTTTCGAAAGCTTTTTGAAAAGGTGTCGGTGTGAAAAGTATTTTTGATTTGTTTTTGAAATTAGAGCAAGTATCTAGAGTCGTCTACCTACCCTAAGGAATTCGTCTGTGTAAATGTCCTTTAAAGTAGTGCCATCCCACCATTGAGAGGTAGGTAGCACCACCGTTGGAGGTGTTCGGGTCAATTCGAGGTTCGGGACATGGTGATCACCAGAGAAATGGGAAGACACCTTAGAAGCTACCCTCATGCCAGGTTCCCGGATCATGAGGACTTACTAAGACATCCTCTACTCGACGATCACCTTTCGAGGCAAGGCAACAGTGAGGCGTACCCTAGGGGTGGTGTGTGATTTGTGTGTCATGTTCATTTGCATTTATTTTATCTTGTTCATGTCAAAGTGATCTATGCGTTTATTTTTATTTTAGGCCATTCATTCTTGCATGCATTTATTTAACAGTTAAAAAAGATGCGGAAATTGAAAGTTCTAAACTATTACAAAGGCGCGGGTCCACATCGCCAAAATTAAAATCCAGGACCCGATTTGACGGAAAGTAAATAAAGAAATAAAATAAAGTGCGAGAAATTAAGTTTACAAGGCCTTAGGAGAGATATATAAATATTATAAAGAATAAAAAATAAATATGCGAATTGGATTTAAAGTTGAAACGAGGGCGTTGGACCCTTTTTAACTAAATTAAATTAAACGATTATTAAATTAATAAAATTAAAAGGAAAAGAAATTTGTCTTTGGTATTTTTGTATTTTATGATTTTTAATGGAAAAAGAATTAATTAAAATAAAATGCTAACCCTAATTCTAGTTGTTTTTAGTTTTTTTTAAGAAAAGATTAAATTTTAACCTAATATTTAACCTAATTATTTACATGTCATTTAATTATAAAAATAAATAATAGGAAATATTTAATTATTATGAAAGAAAATAGAAAGGATAAAAATTATTATAAACCCTAATTCTACCAATTTTAGGTTTTTATTGAAAAAATGTTAAGATTAAACCCTAAATTAAAACTAAGTGAATTAATGCAACTTATTTACAAAAAATGCTAAAATAAAAATATTTATTATTTTTTCCTCTTTTCTGATTTTTTTGGTGTTTTTTATATATTATGAAAATATTAAATTAATTAAAACAACAATAATTAAAAGAAAGTAAAAAAATAATGAAAAAATAAAGAATGTAAAAATTTGCAAACCTAAGGGGTTCTGCCCCTAATTTGGGAGGTTTTTCTTTAGCAATTTGGCCCATTTAAATTCATGGCCTGATTGACTTTCGTGGCTAGCATGTAGCTCCGTTGACTAGCGCCTATGGTGTCCATCAAATCTGGTCCCTTGGATTGGCATTATTGGCCAAGTGGCACGCCAGAAATTGTGGACGCATGGTGGTCCTTGAAGCTGAAATTGCATAGGAACGTTAATTGCAAAATAATATGGAAAGGGTGAGGACCTGGGGCTCGAACCCAGGTCCTGGAGATTACCAACATACACACTTGCCAACCATGCTGCCTTGTTTATCTATAAATAATATAATCAATAAATATAATAAAACAAACAAACGTCAATGCTTCTTTTTTTCGCGCGAGATTTTGAACGGACCAACCAATGCTCTACACATCATCGTCTTCCTCCTTGGCTTTATTTTTTTCCTGAAACATGAAAACTATTAGCAACGGTTTTACACCGTTCTCATAGGCGCCTTTCTGAAAAATAACGAATAGCCCCTGGGGCCTCATAAATTAGGCGCGAGGTGTTTTCGTCCAAACACACTGATTCCAATGGTCCAGGTCTCGAGTCTCAATTTTTCTTTGAATGTAAAGCCCCAAATTTCCAAGTTTGAAACCCTAAAATATGACAATGGTGGTTTTGCATACAGTGCATAAAAATCCAATCAAAGTATATGGTTAGCTTTAAAACACATCACTTAGTATGAATCTATAAATAAAATGCCATGAATATGCATAAATTGTAAAATACGATTATGAGAAAAAGTGAAAAAAGTTTGACTTCTGTACAGTGATTCAAGGCGTTAGAATTGTGGAAACCTAGTCAGGTAAGTTGCTTAAGGTCTCAGGAAGGTGATGAGATGAATTTCTTGGCTTGAATCGACCTCTATCCTTGTTTTCAGTTTTCAATTTTTTCACCAAAAACTCAAGTTTCGTTTTCTATGTATGGCGCAGCTTTTTCAGTCGTTGGCATTAGGGTTGCGTTTGGTACTTATGTGTGAGTGATTTAGGTCAAAGAAATCAAACAAAAAGCTTGGCATTCATGACTTGCAAGATTTGATTTTCAAAGATCTTTTTTCAATATTTTTCATGCCTACTTGGTACAAATCATGGCCAATTCTCTTCAATTCTTTCCAAATCTAGCTATGCACGAAATATTGAGTATATAATATGCATAAAAAGATTTAAAACCTAGGTTTAGTATTTTTCATGTATTTATTTTAATTTAAATGAATTATTAATAATAAAAATCCAAATAAATAAATAAAAAATGATAAAAACTTCCCTTTGGGCCAAATGGTCGTGCACATGCCTTGGATGATGAATTGTGGAAGAAAAAGAGGCCCATTAGCAATTTTAGGTCTTTGAATCAATGTTGACTTTTTCAAAATATCCAAAAATTTCCCAACTTACACAAGGCATAACTTGCTCAATTTTTAAGCTTTGCTCATGTTCTTGGACACTTTAGAACGGTCTTTGAGTCCTCTAACCAATGCCTTTGGTCCCATGTCATTTTGATTTACCAATCTCAAGTTATGGCCTTTGACTTAAAGTCCCTTTTTGTTGACTTTTGAAAATGACCTATAATGTTGAAATTGATAACTTTTTGTGAGAGCATTTCTTGGACTTGAAGTATGAAGATGAGTTGTAGGAAATGTATTTCTCTTCAAAATGAGCTTTGGATGGAATTTTTCTGATAATCCATGTGAAAGTTATGCCCTGGTCAATTTACAATTGACTTTTTCAACTGTCCAAATAAGGAAACTTTTGCATCTTGATGATTTTTGAGCCAAGCTTTGAGAATCATGATCAAGCATTGATAAAATGATGTTTGCGGCTTAAAAATGATATTTTGACCAAAAATTTGAACTTTTGATTGTCAAATGACCATTTTGCCCCTACAGTTGACTGTAGTGCAATTAGGGTTTTGACTATGCAATTTTGTGCTGAAAGTCTTGAAACTTGGTATGAGGATGCTTGACCATATTTGTAGGCATGTGGGACTTGATTGGACCCTTGGAAACTTCATTTTCTTGATCAGAACCAAAACCCTAATTTTGACTGTTTAGGAGGCCCTTGCACTGTGCAATCCTTGGGGAATCTTGAAGCTTTGACTTGGCAAATTCTTGAAGAATTATGGGAGGGAAAATTTTGGGGTACAACAGTTGCCCCTGTTCAATCTTCTTAGACCTGAGGATGCAGATTGGCTGACGTGCCTTTCGTAATCCGAAGGTGGAAGATGATTGAACACTAGAGTGCCCAGAAATTTACGCTCACATAGTAGCAGTGTGATGATGGAATGGGCTTATGGATGCCATTTAGAGGTTGATGAATAGGATGATGGGCTTATAGATGCCATCTGGATGTTGATCGCGTAAGAGATTCCTTAGCGAGAACTTGCGTACCTGCAAAAGAAAAATGAGTACCTGACATGTTGCAGGAGCTGGTCTTCAGATGCTTTGTGTAGATATGTCCTGACTGGTTACAGGAATCGGATCTTCGAATTCTTCAGACGTGCCCTGACGAGATACAGGAATCGAGCCTGGTAATGTTAGTCTTCAACGGATACACCCTGGCAAGATTCAGGTATCGGATCCTCGAACTCTTCAGACACACCCTGGCAAGATACAGGAATCGGATCTGGTAATGTTAGTCTTCAACGGATACACCCTGGCAAGATTCAGGCATCGGATCCTCGAACTCTTCAGACACACCCTGGCAAGATACAGGAATCGGATCTGGTAATGTTAGTCTTCAACGGATACACCCTGGCAAGATTCAGGCATCGGATCCTCGAACTCTTCAGACACACCCTGGCAAGATACAGGAATCGGATCTGGTAATGCTAGTCTTCAACGGATACACCTTGGCAAGATTCAGGCATCGGATCCTCGAACTCTTCAGACACACCCTGGCAAGATACAGGAATCAGATCTGGTAATGCTAGTCTTCAACGGATACACCCTGGCAAGATTCAGGCATCGGATCCTCGAACTCTTCAGACACACCCTGGCAAGATACAGGAATCGGATCTGGTAATGTTAGTCTTCAACGGATACACCCTGGCAAGATTCAGGCATCGGATCCTCGAACTCTTCAGACACACCCTGGCAAGATACAGGAATCGGATCTGGTAATGCTAGTCTTCAACGGATACACCCTGGCAAGATTCAGGCATCGGATCCTCGAACTCTTCAGACACACCCTGGCAAGATACAGGAATCGGATCTGGTAATGCTAGTCTTCAACGGATACACCCTGGAAAGATTCAGGTATCGGATCCTCGAACTCTTCAGACACCCCCTGGCAAGATACAGGAATTGGATCTGGTAATGCTAGTCTTCAACGGATACACCCTGGCAAGATTCAGGCATCAGATCCTCGAACTCTTCAGACACACCCTTGCAAGATACAGGAATCGGATCTGGTAATGCTAGTCTTCAACGGATACACCCTGGCAAGATTCAGGTATCGGATCCTCGAACTCTTCAGACACACCCTGGCAAGATACAGGAATCGGATCTGGTAATGCTAGTCTTCAACGGATACACCCTGGCAAGATTCAGGTATTGGATCCTCGAACTCTTCAGACACACCCTGGCAAGATACAGGAATCGGATCTGGTAATTGGTCATCAACAGATACACCATGGCAAGATTCAGGAATCGGATCTTTAGTTGCGACCATTGATGGTAATCATTTTTGTACTTTTGTCCTGAAAAGACAGGCGTTAGTTGTATGCGATGTCATGTGGTATGACATGCGAGATACTCTCTGAATACGTGATATTGTATGTTCATGATGCGTATATGCATGCTATAATGTATGAAGATGTTTATGAATGTATTTTTCGTCTAGGAAAGTAAATCCTTGACGGGTGCCGGGAAGTCACTCCTGGGCTGATGTTGAAGAATGGATTTTGCTTCCGTCGGGGATGATAGTTGCAAGAATACCGGTAGGACAAGATAACTCCGTTGGGGAATAAACTTGGCGAATGGATTACTCTGCGGGGAGCAAAGTACTCTAACGACCTTGCTGGGAAGCAATACTCTGTGGGGAGAAAAGATACTCTAGTGATCTTGCTGGGAAGCAATACTCTGTGGGGAGAAAGATACCTTGTTGAATTGTTGATAATAACCTGCTGGGGATATTTTTGCTGTGTTGGAAGTGTTAATAGACTTCGCTGGGGATAAGAAAGAACTGTGTTGACGACGACCTTTCCGTGGCTTTTGGCTGAGGATAACCCAGTTATATCCTGGTAAGGAAATAACTCTTTGAATAAAGTCGGGCGACGCGTTCGTGCTCTGCGAGGATAAGCTTCCAGAATCTACTGGGGATAAGCTTACTGCCTGGGGAGATGGATTCCAACTTTCTTGGGGAAGCTGGATTGGACTCTCCTGGGGAAGTTTTGAACTGTACCGGGGAAGTGACTCCACTGAGTGTTTGATATACCGCCGGGGAACAATCTTAAATCAAGACTGCTGGGGATGCTTGTTAAGAATATATATATATATATATATATATATATATATATATATATATATATATATATATATATATATATATATATATATATATATATATATATATATATATATATATATATATATATATATATATATATATATATATATATATATATATATATATATATATATATATATATATATATATATATATATATATATATATATATATATATATATATATATATTGCTGGGGAATGTTGAGATCTGCCGAAGGATACCCAACTTCCTTAAGATTTGATAACTTTGCTCGAGGAGAGTGTACTGACTTGCTGACTTACTCTCTAGGGAATTAAGGTGTCTGGTTATGTTCTTTAGCTGAACCTACCTTGGTACCTTGGAGGACAGAGCAATTAGATTGCGTAGACAACTCTTTTGTTGCCCCTGTTTCTAATGTTCCCTGTAATTAATTCTTTGTTTCGCATGCAAATATTCATGAGTTAGCAAATTATTGTCAATGCATATATCACAAATTGAACCTTGGACGTTCTTCGCAAGACAAAACAGGAAAAGAAAAACAATTAGCACTTTTAATTGAAAAGTATATTTGTATTGATTTTTGAATGGCCTGAAAATAGGCGTTTTGTGTACAAGAGGCTGACGTCCTAGTAAGAGAACGCCGCCGAACAAAAGAGTTTATACAAATTTTGTACAAAAGAAAATAAACAGTTGTGTGAAATTAACGATCCCACTGGGTTTCAATTCTGCTATTGCCTTTATAACTCCGAGCGTCTCATCACTTGATGACCTAAACGAAGATGAAGCTGACTGATCGATGCCGTCTGAACTTGATGTAGATACCGGATTCTGGATGCAAAGTGATCCAATGAGACATAGTATTACGCTTTTATCCCTAATTTTTGCCTGGACCGCCCTTTCGGGTTTTCAGTCCACCGGGATACCCATTTTTTCCCAAGCCGCCTTTTCAGGTTTTCGACTTGCCGGGTGTACAAATTTTTTCGTTTCATCCCTTCATTTTGCCCGAACCCTTTTGGTTCGCCGGGAAGCCCTAATTTTTGCCTAGGCATGTCAGCCTAGCGGGTCTTTTTTCATGCGTAGTATCTTTTTACTATGTCTGCATTAGCGGGGTGAGGAAGGTCGTCACCGTCCATGTTGGTTAGAATCATGGCTCCTCCTGAGAACACATGTTTAACCACAAATGGCCCTTCGTACGTAGGGGTCCATTTGCCCCTTGGATCACTCTGAGGAAGGATGATTCGCTTGATTACCAGATCCCCAACTTGATATTCCTGTGGTCTGACCTTTTTGTTCAAATGCCCTGATCATCCGTTTCTGATACGTCTGACCATGGCAGATAGCAGCAAGTCTCTTCTCATCAATAAGGTTTAACTGATCAAGTCGTGTCTGGATCCAATCATCTTCGCTCAGATTTGCATCCTTCATTATCCGGAGAGAGGGTATTTGTACTTCGATTGGTAAGACTGCCTCCATACCATAAACCAAAGAGAAAGGAGTTGCCCCGGTTGACGTCCTAGCTGAGGTACGGTACCCATGTAGAGCGAACGGTAACATCTCATGCCAATCTTTATAAGTCACTGTCATCTTCTGCACGATTTTCTTGATATTTTTATTTGCTGCTTCTACAGCCCCATTCATCTTCGGTCTGTAAGGAGAAGAATTGTGGTGCTGTATCTTGAACTGCTCGCAGAGCTCAGTGATCATCTTGTTATTCAGATTGGTACCGTTGTCTGTAATAATTCTTTCTGGGACGCCGTACCGACAGATCAGGTTATGCCGAATGAACCGTGCCACAACAGTCTTGGTTACCGTAGCGTAGGAAGCTGCTTCGACCCACTTCGTGAAATAGTCAATCGCTACCAGGATGAAGTGATGCCCGTTAGATGCTGTAGGTTTAATCTCACCGATCATGTCTATGCCCCACATTGCAAACGGCCAAGGCGCAGTCAGAACATTCAGAGGAACTGGAGGAACATGCACCTTGTCTGCATAAATCTGGCACTTATGGCATGTCCTGGAATGTTGGTAGCAGTCAGCTTCCATTGTGGACCAGTAATACCCTGCCCGAAGGATCTTCTTTGCCATTGTATGTCCACTGGAATGTGTACCAAAGGTCCCTTCATGTATCTCTTCCATGATCCTTTCTGCTTCAGTCTTATCCATACAACGCAGTAAGGTTGAATCATGGTTTCGCTTGTACAAGATGCCGTTGCTAAGGAAGAACTTTGCTGCGAACCTTCTCAGGAACTTCTTATCATTGATAGAGGCACCTTCAGGGTATTCCTGAGTTTCCAAATATCTCTTCACCTCATGGTACCAAGGCTTCTCAGTCACTAATTCAGTCTCGAGATCGCAACAGTAGGCCGGTTCGTCCAGTTTCCAGATGATGATCCGGGGAGCCTCGTTATCCCATTTGACTTTGAACATGGAAGACATCGTAGCTAACGCATCCGCCAACTGATTCTCTTCTCTTGGAAAGTGTTCAAAGGTTATCTTCGTGAAGTGGGGGATCAAGGTCAACACACATTCTCTGTAAGGAATAAGATTCGGATGTTTCGTATCCTACTCTCCTTTGATCTGATTGATCACGAGAGCAGAATCTCCGAAGACACTCAGAAACTTGATCCTTAAGTCGATCGCAGCTTGAAGAGCCATGATGCACGCCTCATACTCTGCCACGTTGTTGGTACAATTGAAACATAGCCGGGCAATGAGCGGAGTATGAGTGCCTTGAGGAGATATGATTATGGCGCCGATACCGTTACCCAAAGCATTGGAGGCTCCGTCAAAGTGCATAGACCATCGGGATCCTTCCTCAGGTCCTTCATCCGGTCCAGGTACTTCACAATCAGTCACAATCATGATGCTTTCATCCGGAAACTCGAAGTTCATTGACTGATAGTCATCTACGGCCTGATGTGCCAAGTGGTCTGCCAATACACTTCCCTTGATGGCTTTCTGGGTTGTATACTGAATGTCGTATTCCGTCAAGATCATTTGCCATCTTGCAATTCTCCCAGACAGAGCAGGCTTTTCGAATATGTACTTTATCGGATCCATCTTTGAGATCAGCAAGGTAGTGTGAGTCAGCATATACTGTCTCAGCCGGCAAGCAACCCATACCAAAGCGCAGCAAGTTTTCTCAAGCAGTGAGTATCGGGTATCACAGTCGGTAAACTTTTTGCTAAGGTAATAAATGGCATGCTCTTTTCGGCCAGACTCGTCATGCTGCCCCAGCACGCACCCCATTGAGTTGTCGAGTACTGTCAGGTATAATATCAGAGGTCTCCCTTCAACCGGTGGCATAAGGATGGGTGGTTCTTGGAGATACTCTTTGATTCTGTCAAAAGCGGCCTGACATTCATCATTCCAACGTACTACCTGATCTTTCTTCAGCAGCTTGAAGATTGGCTCACAGGTAGCAGTCAGGTGTGAGATGAAGCGAGCAATGTAATTCAGGCGTCCTAAAAAGCCTCTGACTTCCTTCTCTGTCTTAGGAACTGGCATCTCTTGAATAGCTTTGACCTTGGCAGGATCCACTTGAATACCCTTATCACTTACAACGAAGCCTAGCAACTTTCCAGATCTTACCCCGAAGGTGCACTTGTTCGGGTTCAACCTCAGTTTGTATAATTTCAGACGGTCAAACAATTTCTGCAGATGATCTAGGTGCTCTTCCTCAGTCTGGGACCTTGCGATCATGTCGTCCACATATACTTCTATCTCATGATGGATCATGTCGTGAAATAAAGCAACCATGGCACGTTGGTAAGTTGCCCCAGCGTTCTTCAATCCAAAAGGCATGACCTTGTAACAGAAGGTGCCCCACTGAGTAACAAATGTAGTCTTTTCCATGTCTTCGGGTGCCATCTTGATCTGATTGTAACCTGAAAAGCCATCCATGAAAGAGAACACCTTATGCTGAGCTGTATTGTCAACAAGGACATCAATGTGAGGTAAAGGGAAGTCATCCTTGGGGCTGGCCCTGTTCAGATCCCTGTAATCGACACACATTCTGACCTTACCGTCTTTCTTTGGTACCGGCACCACATTAGCAACCCACTGAGGGTAAGAAGTCACTGCAAGGAACCCAGCATCAAACTGTTTCATAACCTCGGCCTTGATCTTCTCAGACATCTCTGGACGCATACGGCGGACCTTTTGCTTAACTGGAGTGCAGTCTTCCTTAGTAGGCAAGTGATGGACCACAATATCGGTATCCAACCCGGGAATGTCTTCGTAGGACCAGGCGAATATCTCCACATAATCATGCAGCATCTTAGTCAACCGTTGCTTCACGCTGAGCTCTAGGTTGGCACCAATCTTTACCTCTTTCCTGTCTGCCTCAGTACCCAAGTTTATTATCTCCACTGGCTCTTCATGTGGTTGAATTTTCCTCTCTTCCTGAAGTAACAGTCTTGCAAGCTCGCCAGGCACTTCGCAATCATCTTCACCTTCGTCTTCGGCTAAGTTGATCGGATTTTCGAAGTCATAATTGGCAGTAGCAGAGTCGTTACCAGTGAGATCCAGAGTGGATTGAAACCTGTATGAGTGAGTGTGTGTGTAAATACAGCTGTTTTGAAATATATGTAAAGGAAAGAAAGACAGAAAAGGAGCATAAGATTTGCAATGCGAGAAAACGTCCAAGATTTTCATTTATGATATATGAAATGACAATTTATATGCCCTCACAAATGAAACCACGGTGCCTCGGGTAAGACACCGGGCCATAGAGTTTATTTATTGTTTATTACAAATAATAAAACAAAGAAGTTTATTACTGCGTAACAAAAGTAACAGGAGTATGGTCTTTAACAATCCAATTGGTCAATCCGCCTTCGGTCATTGGGTAGATCCAGCTATTGAATTCTGCTTCATCCACTTCATTGTCTTCCCCAACAGCATTCACTCCTGGATTTGTAATGAGCACAGGAGGTCTTCTGGTCTTCTCCTTTCGCATAGCTTTCTGACCCTCTGCAGTAAAACCCAGTCCAAATTTGTCAGTTTTCTGTGTAAAGTCGGGAAGCCTTCCCCAGTTAGCACATTCACCTTTCTGAACTACAGCCCGGGAATCCTTTAGGGAAGCCATCTTCAAAGGAACATCCTCCTCGACCGCTGTTTCTGCTGCTGCTGAAATTGAAAGCACCTCCTCAAAATTCTGAAAGGGGGTTTCAATAAACTCCCCATCCATCTCAATATACCTGAAGGAATTCAGATGGCTCACCATATACTCCTCCTCTCCTTGCACAGTGACGATCTTCCCTCTGACAGGGTACTTCAGCTTCTGGTGCAAGGTAGAGGTCACTGCCCCAGCCTTATGTATCCAAGGTCGACCCAGTAGACAAGAGTACGATGGACGGATATCCATCACATAAAATGTAGAGTCAAACACCTGAGAGCCCACGCGAATAGGAATAGCAACCTCTCCATGAACCATCCTTTTTGAACCGTTAAAGGCCCTGACGATGATATTGCTGGGTTTCAATTCCAGGCCTTCACAATCCAAACGGTCTAAAGCCTTCTTTGGTAGAACATTCAAGGAAGAACCAGTATCCACCAATACATGTGCCAGAGTAGTGCCCCTGCATTCGATAGAGACATGCAGGGCATCATTGTGGTCTCTTCCTTTTGCAGTCAGGTCAGCATCTGAGAAACCTAAGCCATTGTCCGTTGTTAGATTTGCTACGCAATCAGTGAACTGGACTGCAGATGTTTCCTGTGGCACATGGGCCGTCTTGAGAAATGAGATTAAGGCCTTAGCATGGGCCTCTGAACACGGCAATAAGGAGAGCATGGAGATTTTAGAGGGCGTATGCCCCAGCTGTTCGACGACGTTGAAATTGCTCTTCTTTGTTATTTTTAGAATCTCCTCCATTTCTTGTTGGGAGGCTTCAGCAGTTATAGGTATTGGTGCCTCCATCCGGGCAGGCTCAACTTCAACCCCTTTGCCCCGAGCATTAGACGACTCGGCAGCAGGGGAAACAACTTGATTAGCAGCAGGAACAGGTACACTTGTAGGTGTTATAAGGAGGGGTCTTCGAGTAGCGGGTGGTGCAATGTCAGGCGAGAAGAGCCTGCCACTGCGGGTAACCTTGGCTGGGCCAGTGATATCACATATACTGGCGCCAGTGTTGAACTCTTGTTTAATCCCATTCACATACACATCTGCCCCATAATGCCAGGGGACAGCTTTATCAGATACGTAGGGAAGAGGCCCCGGAACAGTGATAACCACAGGTGCAACAGTCATGATTGGGACAGGCTTCTTCGGGAGAGCCTTGATTGGATTTTTGAAGATGGTAACCACAGAAACTTCTTCTACCGGAACCAACTGAACAGCAGACTTCTTAAACAAAATCTCCTTGCTATCCATTAGGCTTTGGATGCCTAACTTCAGCAAGGGACAACCGGATAGGGAAACAGCACAGAACAGGCAACCCTCACTGCAACCCGGAAATAAACCGGCCAGCAGTAGGTTCCTCTTGACGGTCTTCAAAGGAGTAGCTAGATCATCCACAGAAACAGTGTAAACATCTTCGTCAACAGCATTTACTCCATGCTGGGGCATAGGAGCAGTAACCACATTCGGCCTCTCAGGCGCTTCAAACTGTATCTCCTTCGCGTCGATAAGGTCTTGCACCTTATTCCTTAATGCCCAACAGTCATCAGTGGCATGCCCCGGGCTATCGGAGTGATAAGCACAGCGGGCATTTGGGTTGTATTTAGGAGATGTAGTATTTGCAAACTTCGGAGCCTCTCTGACGGTTACTAAGTTGGTTGAGAGCAACTGTGGTAAGATCTGCGACAAGGTCATACTCAAACGGGTGAATTCCCTTCTGGGTCTCTCAGCCCTTGGTTGGTTAGCTTGCCGAGGAGCGGCTGCAGGCTTCGCAATCACCAATGCGTTGACAGATTGGCGGCGCTCTGGTTTGTCTTGCCTTCTAGGCCCATATTCCACACTGGCCTCTTTTTTGAAGGGTTTCTTCTCTGAACCTGTAGATGCACCCTTTGGAATCTTACCAGACTTCAACCCAGCCTCAATTCTCTCTCCAGTTAGAATAAGATCAGTGAATCCAACAGAAGAATTCCCAATAAGATGGTTGAAAAATGGCCCAGATAGGGTCCCCAAGAACATGTCTACTAGCTCCCGGTCAGTCAACGGAGGCTGCACCCTGCCAGCCAGATCTCTCCACTTCTGAGCGTACTCCTTAAAACCTTCACTTGAACCTAACAACATACCCTGGAGTTGGGTACGTGTAGGGGCAAGGTCGGCATTGTATTGATACTGCTTATAGAAAGCAGTAGCCAACTCCTCCCAGTTACGAACCTTGGTCCCATCCAGCTGATAGAACCATTCGAGATGAGTCCCTGAAAGACTCTCCTGGAAGAAGTGGATCCACAAATTCTTATCCGCTGAGTACGGTTGAATCTTCCGAACATAGGACCTGAGATGTAGCTTGGGACAAGACGCCCCGTCGTACTTAGCGAAAGATGGTGCTTTGAACTTATGAGGAATAATCACACCGGTAGACAAACCCAAATCTCCAAAATCCAGCCCAGGTACCTGTTGGATCTCCATAGCATTCAACCTATCCTCCAGTTGCTTGTATCTGTCTTCTGCAGGAGGATACTGCTCTTCATCAAAATCAGTCTCGTTGTCAAAGACTACCGGACTAGGACCTTTTTCTGCTTGAGGAGTACTCTTGCCAATGGAAGAACCAGCCTCTTCATTCTGCAAAGTGTTGCCAAACCTTCGGCCCGAGCTAAACAGAACAGCTCTTCTCTTCTTCTTCTTCCGGAGCAGAGCCTTCAGCTCTTCTTGGCCTTGAGCCAAACCCTTGATTAATTCCTGAAATTGCGCATTCTGCGCCTGAAGAGCTTTGATGGATGTCTCAGTTGATGATGAGTCAGGATTCATGATGCTGAAATAAACAGCGAAGAACGGTAAGCAACCTGAAAAGAGGAAAACCTTCTATGCACATGATGAATGGAATGCGTATGATTTATGTTTTCAAAGACAATCGGGAATCAACTTCGTAAACAAAAAGGAACACACTTCATTAGATTCAACTTTGAAACTGAAATTATTCGACAGGTTGCCCTTAGGCGTTACATGAAAGGAAATACTAAAAAGGGAAATAAAACTGTAAAAGAACATCCGGAGCTCCTTATTGATCCCATGGTCTCCTCTTCTCAGTACGGATGTAGGCATTCAGAGCTCTCTCATTCTCCAACTGCTTTGTCAGCTTCTGGATCTTTAATTCCTGCTCGTTGAACTTTTCCCGGTAAGAATCCCGCTCTTCTCGCAGTTGCGACCAAGATCTCTTCAATGTCTCATAATCAGTAGGTATCTGAGGAGGAAGGACAGTTGGAGGAACACCATCCTTGTCAGGACACTCAAGAATGATAGGTCTGGCAGCTTCATACGGCATACCTAACTTCTGAGCACGGATGCGAACCCATTTGTAGTAGGCTTCCATAGGTAAAGAAGTCTTTGGCCCTAACTCCTGTGGGTCAGCTTTATGAACTTTGTCCCAAGCCTTGATGAACCTACGACGCAGCTCGTCACTATCCACCTGAAACTCAAAACTGATGTGAGGCACCAACATCTCATGGGGGCCTGCTCTTCTGGCTCTTCCAAACTGACGGAGTGCTAGACATGGATTGTAAGAAATCCCTCCTTGAGTACCAATCAGTGGAACATTAGGGTATTCCCCGCATCGATCAATGACAACTGTCTCATCCAAACCTCTGCAAGTCCAAATGATGTCTTTGTCGGTGAGAGACATTAACCTGTGAGCCCAACCTCTTCCTTCTTGGTTCTTCAGTACGAACTTGGGGAGGTGCGAAATAAACCACCTCACCAACAAAGGGATATAACACCATAGGGTTCCTCGTCTTCGGGTAGTACGAGCATGAAGTTGTTGCAAGATGTCACCCAAGAGAGTGGGCACCGGATTCTGAGACATAAAGATTCTTATGGCAGTGACATTGATGAAGTTGTCAGGATTAGGAAACAAGACTAACCCATAGATTAGGAGAGCCAAGATGTCTTCATATGCCCTAAAGTCCAGGTCATTCCAGAAACTGTTAGCTTTACCAATCAGAAACTTGGCCAAGAAACCCTTAACTCCGCTTCTAGTCACCCAGTTGTCCATTACCTCTTGATGTGTCAAGGGAAGAGCTGCAGCAACATCCTCAAGCCTGAGGGTCTTTTCCCAACCAGTAAAGGGAGTCTGATCCAAGATAGGGATACCAAGCAAATCAGAGAACTCTTCCAGGGTAGGGACCAGCTGGAAGTCTTGAAAGGTGAAGCACTGGTACAGAGGGTCATAGAACTGGGTCAGAACGCTCATCAACTGTTGATCCCGCTTTGCAGTGACTAAACTGAGAAGAGAACCATGCCTCTGAATGAAGGAAGTGGTATTTGGAATTCTGCTAACCAACTCTTCAAGCAACTCAGGTGAATGAACAAAGTTGAACCGGATAGTATTCCTTCGCACAGGCATCATGATGTCCTACAAAACAGAGCAAAGGTGAAACCCTCTTGTCTTTGAAATGGTCAGTCCTTATGCAGGATGCATGCAATGCTCATGATGTTATGATGTTATGATAAAGCACACCACAAACAGATACAAAGGCAAACATGGTAAGGCACACAAGTTACACCAGGCAAGCCCCTAAAGTTTAGGCCAACATGAGGTCTAGGTACTACCCTCTTTCAGTTTGTTGGTTCATACCTGTCCTATCAAAGTAACCGGGTTCCTAGAGGATCCCAATATCATTGACTACCCTCAATCGGTCATAACTCCAGCATCGCAATCTTTTCTTGCGGCCAGAACCATCACGAGAGTTTAGCCTCAATGGGCGTAGCATACTGCTACTGTTCTAATGGCCAAGTTATGTCAATTAAGGTTCTAAGGTTGTTGGTGCTTAATGACTCCTCAGAAGACCCATATTCTCCTCGTTTCAACACAAGGGATATCGGTACAGACCAAGGTGCCACACCAACGTAGCCACTGTTTCACCCGTGTCGGTCTACGCCGGACAGGTCCCTCACAACTTATGCTACCTAAACAGGGTATCCCCAGATCCGGGTTTGGATCTATGTAACTCCCATGCAACCCACAAATTTAAAGCAGACAAGTCAATACAATTGAAAACACAGTTATGAACTAACCCTAAGGTACACCTCACTTTAAGTTTAAGTCCCCAGCAGAGTCACCAGTTCTGTGATCGGTGGATCTGGAACTGACTGTTTAACGCTGGTTTCGCGAAATGTCGCGGAAGCAAGAGTCGCCACCGTCTTTTATTTTCTCCAAATGGAAAGGACAAAAGAACAGAAAAATTCCTTATAGAGATTGCTCTCGGTTCGGGAGGTAGGTTATAGAAAGGGAAGGTGTTAGCACCCTTTCTATCCATGGTTATCCATGGGCTCTTAGATACTTGCTCATTTGTGTTTTCAAAAGTGGTTTGTTTGTTTTCAACTGTGGGTTTTAAAAAGTTTCTTTGAAAATTCCAGTTCGACTCTTGTATCGGTCCTCAAGAGTGTTTGAAAAATTGCTTTCGAAAGCTTTTTGAAAAGGTGTCGGTGTGAAAAGTATTTTTGATTTGTTTTTGAAATTAGAGCAAGTATCTAGAGTCGTCTACCTACCCTAAGGAATTCGTCTGTGTAAATGTCCTTTAAAGTAGTGCCATCCCACCATTGAGAGGTAGGTAGCACCACCGTTGGAGGTGTTCGGGTCAATTCGAGGTTCGGGACATGGTGATCACCAGAGCAATGGGAAGACACCTTAGAAGCTACCCTCATGCCAGGTTCCCGGATCATGAGGACTTACTAAGACATCCTCTACTCGACGATCACCTTTCGAGGCAAGGCAACAGTGAGGCGTACCCTAGGGGTGGTGTGTGATTTGTGTGTCATGTTCATTTGCATTTATTTTATCTTGTTCATGTCAAAGTGATCTATGCGTTTATTTTTATTTTAGGCCATTCATTCTTGCATGCATTTATTTAACAGTTAAAAAAGATGCGGAAATTGAAAGTTCTAAACTATTACAAAGGCGCGGGTCCACATCGCCAAAATTAAAATCCAGGACCCGATTTGACGGAAAGTAAATAAAGAAATAAAATAAAGTGCGAGAAATTAAGTTTACAAGGCCTTAGGAGAGATATATAAATATTATAAAGAATAAAAAATAAATATGCGAATTGGATTTAAAGTTGAAACGAGGGCGTTGGACCCTTTTTAACTAAATTAAATTAAACGATTATTAAATTAATAAAATTAAAAGGAAAAGAAATTTGTCTTTGGTATTTTTGTATTTTATGATTTTTAATGGAAAAAGAATTAATTAAAATAAAATGCTAACCCTAATTCTAGTTGTTTTTAGTTTTTTTAAGAAAAGATTAAATTTTAACCTAATATTTAACCTAATTATTTACATGTCATTTAATTATAAAAATAAATAATAGGAAATATTTAATTATTATGAAAGAAAATAGAAAGGATAAAAATTATTATAAACCCTAATTCTACCAATTTTAGGTTTTTATTGAAAAAATGTTAAGATTAAACCCTAAATTAAAACTAAGTGAATTAATGCAACTTATTTACAAAAAATGCTAAAATAAAAATATTTATTATTTTTTCCTCTTTTCTGATTTTTTTGGTGTTTTTTATATATTATGAAAATATTAAATTAATTAAAACAACAATAATTAAAAGAAAGTAAAAAAATAATGAAAAAATAAAGAATGTAAAAATTTGCAAACCTAAGGGGTTCTGCCCCTAATTTGGGAGGTTTTTCTTTAGCAATTTGGCCCATTTAAATTCATGGCCTGATTGACTTTCGTGGCTAGCATGTAGCTCCGTTGACTAGCGCCTATGGTGTCCATCAAATCTGGTCCCTTGGATTGGCATTATTGGCCAAGTGGCACGCCAGAAATTGTGGACGCATGGTGGTCCTTGAAGCTGAAATTGCATAGGAACGTTAATTGCAAAATAATATGGAAAGGGTGAGGACCTGGGGCTCGAACCCAGGTCCTGGAGATTACCAACATACACACTTGCCAACCATGCTGCCTTGTTTATCTGTAAATAATATAATCAATAAATATAATAAAACAAACAAACGTCAATGCTTCTTTTTTTCGCGCGAGATTTTGAACGGACCAACCAATGCTCTACACATCATCGTCTTCCTCCTTGGCTTTATTTTTTTCCTGAAACATGAAAACTATTAGCAACGGTTTTACACCGTTCTCATAGGCGCCTTTCTGAAAAATAACGAACAGCCCCTGGGGCCTCATAAATTAGGCGCGAGGTGTTTTCGTACAAACACACTGATTCCAATGGTCCAGGTCTCGAGTCTCAATTTTTCTTTGAATGTAAAGCCCCAAATTTCCAAGTTTGAAACCCTAAAATATGACAATGGTGGTTTTGCATACAGTGCATAAAAATCCAATCAAAGTATATGGTTAGCTTTAAAACACATCACTTAGTATGAATCTATAAATAAAATGCCATGAATATGCATAAATTGTAAAATACGATTATGAGAAAAAGTGAAAAAAGTTTGACTTCTGTACAGTGATTCAAGGCGTTAGAATTGTGGAAACCTAGTCAGGTAAGTTGCTTAAGGTCTCAGGAAGGTGATGAGATGAATTTCTTGGCTTGAATCGACCTCTATCCTTGTTTTCAGTTTTCAATTTTTTCACCAAAAACTCAAGTTTCGTTTTCTATGTATGGCGCAGCTTTTTCAGTCGTTGGCATTAGGGTTGCGTTTGGTACTTATGTGTGAGTGATTTAGGTCAAAGAAATCAAACAAAAAGCTTGGCATTCATGACTTGCAAGATTTGATTTTCAAAGATCTTTTTTCAATATTTTTCATGCCTACTTGGTACAAATCATGGCCAATTCTCTTCAATTCTTTCCAAATCTAGCTATGCACGAAATATTGAGTATATAATATGCATAAAAAGATTTAAAACCTAGGTTTAGTATTTTTCATGTATTTATTTTAATTTAAATGAATTATTAATAATAAAAATCCAAATAAATAAATAAAAAATGATAAAAACTTCCCTTTGGGCCAAATGGTCGTGCACATGCCTTGGATGATGAATTGTGGAAGAAAAAGAGGCCCATTAGCAATTTTAGGTCATTTGAATCAATGTTGACTTTTTCAAAATATCCAAAAATTTCCCAACTTACACAAGGCATAACTTGCTCAATTTTTAAGCTTTGCTCATGTTCTTGGACATTTTAGAACGGTCTTTGAGTCCTCTAACCAATGCCTTTGGTCCCATGTCATTTTGATTTACCAATCTCAAGTTATGGCCTTTGACTTAAAGTCCCTTTTTGTTGACTTTTGAAAATGACCTATAATGTTGAAATTGATAACTTTTTGTGAGAGCATTTCTTGGACTTGAAGTATGAAGATGAGTTGTAGGAAATGTCTTTCTCTTCAAAATGAGCTTTGGATGGAATTTTTCTGATAATCCATGTGAAAGTTATGCCCTGGTCAATTTACAGTTGACTTTTTCAACTGTCCAAATAAGGAAACTTTTGCATCTTGATGATTTTTGAGCCAAGCTTTGAGAATCATGATCAAGCATTGATCAAATGATGTTTGTGGCTTCAAAATGAGATGTTGACCAAAAATTTGAACTTTTGATTGTCAAATGACCATTTTGCCCCTATAGTTAACTGTAGTGCAATTAGGGTTTTGATTGTGCAATTTTGTGCTGAAAGTCTTGAAACTTGGTATGAGGATGCTTGACCATATTTGTAGGCATGTGGGACTTGATTGGACCCTTGGAAACTTCATTTTCTTGATCATAACCAAAACCCTAATTTTGACTGTTTAGGAGGCCCTTGCACTGTGCAATCCTTGGGGAATCTTGAAGCTTTGACTTGGCAAATTCTTGAAGAATTATGGGAGGGCAAATTTTGGGGTACAACAACTGCATTAGGGTTGATCGGCTCAAGACACCTCCTTAAGCACTGATAACTGAAAATTAGGGTTTGAGATTGCCCAAGGATTTTTGAACTTCGAATGCCCCATATGACTTTCATGGATGATTATGGACCCCCAAGATTGCTCATGTCAAGTTTCCAGCCTTGGATCACACTTTTGATCAGTCAATTGAACAGTTGACCTAAAAATCAGTTGTATTGGGAAAAAAGTCAACCATGGCCAATTTACAGTCAAACTCCACAATTTTTGATCCACATCAACATTTTAAACTCATATGTATCATTTGATCAAGTTTGGACCACAAATTCTTCAAGAAATTTGATCAAATCTCCAAAAGGCCAAAATGGTCAAAATTAGGGTTTTGACTAGGAAAGGGCAATTTCTGATTTTTGACCTAGCAAATGGTCAATTGGTTTAAGGCATGATCTCAAGAGTACAATTGCATCATTTTGACCTAATGACATGATTCAAAACATTGCAAATCCATTGGGTTGACAGATGAATTTTACACTCAATTGATCAAAAGTCAACTATATACTCAAAAGTCAAACTTTGACTTTTTGGTCAAATTCAAGTGCCAAAGATCATAATCCCTCAAAACATGTCAAAATATGAAACTTATTCATCAAGAAATCAAAAAGTCAAGATTTCATTTTGAAAAGTCAAAATTTCTAAACTTAGAAATTTTTCTAAGTGTTGGAAATTTCATGTTTTTTTATAACTTTGAGCCAAATTTTCATCATGATGCAAGATGATTCAAGAGAAACTTCCAACATGAAAGTTGTAGATATCCATGAAATCTACAAATTTTCTTCATACAACTTCTTCCAAAAGTGCTTGTATCTCAAGTTATAATTTTATGAATACATGCTCATGAACTAAAAAAGACTTAGTGAAATTTTGCCCTAGTTAGGCAGATTTTTTACCTAACTTCATGGAAATTTTTCACATAGTTCTAAGGAGAATCTTCAAAAGCAATTCAAAGATGAGTTGTAGATCACATTGCAATATTTCCAAAATGTCCAAGAACTCCTTGAGATCATTCTTGAGTAGGGAGAATCGAAGAGACGAAGTTGATGTTTTGTCACTTGAATTATAGGTCATTTTCATGATGAACACAAATGCAATTTCAATGTTAGGCTGCATAATCTTTGCTTTTCAGGCCTCAAACTTGCTTGTAACTCCATAATTAATGGATTACACAAACTTTTGAGCTATAATCTAAGTGGTTTAAGCTTTATCCAATTCACATTGCCATTTTGGGAAGAAAGTTAACAATACCATTCTTGTAAAGCAAGCTTTTTGCATAAAGTTCACATTGAGCCTCTAACTTGTTCCCTCTTATCACACTCCATACACAAGTCATAAGCAAGGTTGCTTAAAGCATAACCACTCTATCTTAGCAAGTACACAAGGCATTGAAACTTGTTTTCTCAAAAAATCACATGTTATGCATAAACATGTAATTTCAAATTCTGATCAACAACAAGTCTCTAAACTTGTTGCTTATAAATAGAAGCACTATTTGCGAGCTAGGACACGAGCTTGAAGACCCTTAAACTCACTAAAATTACCTCTAGCCATAAATTGTCTCAAAACACCATTGTTATGCAAGTTCTGACTTTACATACCAAACTCCAAATCCCCTCATTCGTTCTTTGGCCTTTCACTTCCAAAAGCTTCTAAACATCAAATACAAACCATCCAAAGTCCATTTGCTCAACTGTAACACCTCCATCATCAAGTTCCATTTTCAAAAACAGGGGTCTGCAACTTGAATTCTCTAGAGCTCCTCAACCACTTTCAGCTCAAGCTAATCATCTGGGACCTCAAGGAAGCTAACCCGATCCTTGCAGCACTTTGACTCAAGCTCATTTGCATTTCACGATTTCCAGTTTTGAGGTATTTTTCTTGAACTACTATCTCATTACTTATGCATTGTTAGGCTTGCATTTATGAAGATAAAATGTAGAACTCATTGCCACGAAGCTGTACATATCCATAGTTTGCATTTACATGGCCTGAGCTTAGAGAATTTTAGAGTTGAAGTTTCTGAAATTTTTAGGGTTCAAATTAGGGCCAGAGAAATTCTCATTTATCTTTGACTTGTAGCTTTAGTTATTTACATGGTTAGATTCGTGAGGAAGAATGCAACAACTTTCATTTTGTCATCTTCCATTTTTGTTGAGAAATGAAGAAGTTACAGGTACATCGGCTGAAGGTTGAAGATGAAGTCACCAGGACTTGATTTGCCTTACATATTTATTGTTTTGTTTATATAAACACATGTATAGCCACCCCAGTGGTAAAGCGCGCGCCTGTTAACCTATGGGACCTGGGTTCGAGCCTCATTGGTACCCTTTTTCCCATTTTTTTCTTCATATTTTTTACTTTCTAACATTGTTTTTGCAGGCGCTGGGCCCTTTGGGCCTGGTACTGTTTTTTTTTTATATTTTTGCTAGCTGACCTCCCTGCCTGCTTATGCACCCCTGGCCCAATTTATTTTATTTTCTTATTTTTATTTTATTTGTTTTTTCTTAATTATTTTTCACTAATATTGAAAATCATAAAAAAAATAAAAAATTTAGATCTTCATTTTAATTTAGTTTATTTTATTTTTCTCACAAAAAATATTTTTATTAACTATACTTTATTTATTTTTTTGTTTACAAATCACCTTGTAAATTTAATTAAAACTAGGTCAATATTTATTTTTCTTTTACACCTATTAAAATATATTATTTTTTATATAAAAAGAAAGACTAAAAATATTTCATGATGTCATAAATATTTTCAAGACAAAAAAAACAAAAAAAATGCTTTTTTTATAAACTTAATTTCTTTTAAAAAACTAAATAATATTAGGGTTTTATTCAAAATCTTTTCTTAATAAATTTAAACTTAATTAATTATTTTCTTTAAATAATTAGGTTAAAACAATTTCCCTCTTTCTCATAAAAATCCAAACAAAAAGATCCATTTTCTTTGCATTTACATTCTTGCATATTTATTTTTGTACATTTATTTATTTCAATTATTGTATAAATTCAATATGGTTGTAACAGACTAATTAGGCTTTAAATTCTTGCATTTCCCATTTAATTTGTACACCCCCTTCCCACAAATCATGTAATAGCTTAGTGTTTTTATTTTCCGCAATTTAAATGCTTTATATTCACATGCTAGTAATTAGGGTTTGTATGGAAAGAACAAAATCAATCAAATAGAAAATCCTAATTCAAGACAAAATCAAGCATGAAAACAATACACTTGCACACAAGCACCCCTAGGGTTATCCCACTTGGTTGCCTTATACAAAATGGCCATATTACGCATGTAAGGTATCTTAGCAAAAATAAGCAAATACAAGATCATAGTCCCTCGATGACGCTATCTAAGTTGCCTTACAAATGATTTTAGTCCCTCAAAAAGAATGCTAAGATACCTTGCAACATTGATAATTATGGCTATACGATGACCCACGCCCGTCCCGTTTACATCCAAAGATAGGGTTACTTACCAAATCAATGGTAAGACAACAATGTCAAAAAAATGAACAAGAAAGACATTTGATTAGGTAGATTGCTCCTAATTACTTTCTCCATTTCAAAATAAACATCCTTGCTATTTTTCAAAACAAACACCTACACTTTCAAAACATCTTACAAAATTTAAAACATTTTCAAAAGATCAACATCTTTGTATACATTCTTACGAACGAGAATCATTACAAAGTTCGCCTAAACAATGGCCTCTTTACAAAATACTTTCAAAAATCACACAAAGCACAATTTCAAACAAAAGCAAGTGATCTAGAAAGTAACTAAGAGCCCATGGAAAACCATGGATGAAAAGGATGCTAATACCTTCCCTTTTCATAATCTCAAAGGTCTTTCCTGTGCTTTGCCACCTTTCCTTTTGGATAAAATAAAAGTCGGTGATGACTCTTGCTAACCGTAACATTTGCGATCAAACGCAAAACTCTCAAGTCAGTTCTCTCACTGTATCACAGTGAGTAAGGTAGATAGTAAGACGTTGGGACACAAGAATTCCATTCCCCTCGAGCCGTACCTTAAGTGGGTACGAGCTCGTGCTCAGAAACTTATGATATCTTATGCCTCCATCTTACAAGTCATCATAGAGCCTGTGGTCGAAGCAGATGTTCCCTACACTATCCTCCACCCCGGCATGCCAACTTCTCTCGAAGACTTGCAAAAAGGTTGGATTCAGCTTAAGGAAGAACTAGGTACTTTCGAGGCTCAATTCTTTGCTAGTGAGAAGAGGGTCTTGGAGCTTACAAAGAAACTACAAGAAGAGAAAAGTGCAAACACCTACCTTGTACTGAAGAGGATGTGTTCATTATTTTTATATTAGAAAGTTATTTTGTGAGCCCAACAGGCATGTTGTAATCTTTTCAAACTAATTAATGAAAATTGACATTTGCTCATTCCTTTGTGTGATACGGTGGCAGAACCGGAAGATTTTAGGAAAATGCTAGTTTGTGTTTTAGGTTTGTGTTTGCAAAATGTCGTGGTAAGCAAGAGTCGCCACCGACTTTTATTTTATCCAACTGGAAAGGACAAAAGCACAGAAAAATTCCTTTTTTCGAGATTTTGAGTACGGGGGGTAGATTATAAAAAGGGAAGGTATTAGCACCCTTTCTATCCGTGGTTTATGTGTTTTGAAAAGTTTTTGTTTTACTTCGTTTTAACCCTTGTATCAGTCCTCAAGAGTGTTACGAAGTGTTTTTTAAAACTTTGTTTGAAAAGTGTTTTGGTGTGAAAGAAGTTTGTTGTTTTGAGCAAGTACCTACTAGCATCTACCTACTCGAAAAAAGAATTATTTCTATTCTTGTTTCCTTTAGATAGCGCTATCCCACTATTAGTGAGTAGGTAGCACCGTCGTTGGAGTTGTAAGAGTCAATTCGAAAGGGACGTACGATCACTAAAGCAACGTTAGGACGTCTTAGTAATAACCCTAGTGTCTGAAAATCATATTCGAGGCAACATTTCCGAGGCAACATTTTCGAACGGGACATTTGATCTTTGTGTTAGATAAAAGAGCGACCACTAAAACACCCTATACTTAATGATCATTTACCGAAGGCAACCGAAGTGAGAGTATACCCTAGGAGTGCGCATGTGCGAGTGATTAAAATTAGCATACATTCTTGTCATGCAACCCTATTATCATACATCTAACAGTTAATATTTGCGAAAATTAAAAATGCGGAAAATAAAGCTACGCTATTACAAGGCTTCGGGGATTAATTACATAGACAAAAACCCGTAAAACAATAAAAAAACGAAAAAATGTCCTAATTAATCTATTACAGCCCATGAGCAATTACATCAATTTTGTAAAAAAATAAGTAAACACGCGCGATGAATCGAGGACGAGCAAAATTAGGGTTTTGACCCCGTCTGACCCTAATTAAAAGAAAAGATTATTTTTGTTTGTTTTTGATTATTTTTTAAGAAAATAAGGTTTTAAAATAAATACAAACCTAATTTCTAATTAAATTAAATTAAGAAAAATAATTAATTTTGACCTATTTTTGTATTTTGTAAACAAAAACCCTAATTTTCTAATTGATTTTAATTTATTTACAAAGACAAATTAAAGTTATCCTAAAATTAAATAAACTAATTAAATTAATTTTTTGATAAAAAAATAAAACCTAAATCTAATTTGATGAAAATTGATTTTATGATTTTATATAAAAAGAATTAATTTTTTTGTGTTAGTAAAATAATTTAAATAAATTGAATAAAGAAAATATAAAAAGCAAAAGAAAAAGAAATTGGGCCTGGTAATCAGTAATTGAGGGGGGTGCCATTAGCAACTTTTAGGCCTAAGAATCCTTGTCCGCGTTGGCTTCTATGCTTCAATGTTGCATGTTTGACTATGGTGTATCATGGATCTTCCCATGCCAAGCGTTGGATTGGATTGGTTGGACATCTGGCTGGTTGATCCTTGAGGACTCATGGTGGACATCATAGAAGCCTGCGCATGGGAATGTGTATGGAAAAATAATATTGAAGACCAAGGGGACCTGGGGGTCGAACCCAGGCCCTTCAGCCTTTTCTCTCTCCCACTGACCAACTGAGCTGGCGTTTCTTGTTGTACAAAGAAAAGCAAACAATTATTATATTGGAAAAATGAATTAGTTTATAAAGCAACGTGTGAATTTTCAAATGGGCAAATGGGGTGGTGCCACGCCACCTTCTTCTTCCCTTCTCCGTTGGTAAAAGTCAGGGACTTTTACCTACAGACAAAAGTTTGTCGCTATAACTCCTGCATATTTCAAAATCACATACAGGCACGATAAATGAAATCTAATGTTGTAGACCAATTCGTCTTGGCCTTGTTAACATCATGGCACCTTTCTTTTAGGCCAATTTTACCTCTACAAGAAAATCCTAAAACACAACAAGAAACCCTAACAATGGTGGATTTCTGTACAGTTAGCGAAAATGCAATTAATTGTTACCATTAGCTTACAAATGCTTCAAAGATTCAGAATATGTAAATGATTCATGCCACAAATGCCAAAATAATGATATTGGATTTCAAAAAGGGAGGGAGGTCGTTAAGCACTTACTTCGCATTTCTAGGCACAAAAACGCTTGCTTTTGATTGGTATAGGCTCCTTGCACTCCCAGGAAGCGAATGAGATGGCTTGAGAGTCTTGAAAATGCTTGGAAGTATGAAATCAGATCACCACTTTTCTAGAGTTTTTCCAAGTTTGTTCTTCTCTCTACACGCCTCCAAACCTTGTCCTTTTGGTCTGCATTTGTCCACTATATACCACTGATCGAATTAGGTTTACAAATGTGCCTCCAATCTTTTTCAATTATGGTCTTTGATCATGATTTGATTCCCATGAAGATATTTCCAAAATAAGCCAAAAATCAATCTTTTTATGCACAAACATGCCTTGAACGATTTGATTTTTTTGTTAGCTATATAAGGGACCTGAAATATGCACCAAATCTCAAGGCTTAAATGATTTTGATATTTCTATGATTTATTTTGATTTAATTTGATTTAATTAAAATAAAAAATCAAAATAAATGGAAAAAATAAAATAAAGTCAAATGGGAAGAGTCATGGCTCGTGGACCATGTTACAAACTTAAGCCAAGTACAAAAAGTTGGGCCCATTTGACAAAAATTGCAATTTAAGGCATATTTGACTTTTGGCAATTTTGCAAAAAGGTCAACTTCACCAATGCATAAATTCTTCAATTTTGACTCTATGAAAGTGTTCTTGGACTTTTTAGAAAGCTTGAAATGTCCTCTAAGAAAAAGTTTTTGTCTCATCTCAATTGAGTCTTTCATGTTCATGTATGAAGCTTTGACAAAAAAGGTGTTTTTGTTGACTTTTCAAAATGACCTATAATGTCCAAATTCATAACTTCTTGTGAGTGCATATTTTGAACTTGGGAGCTGAAGATTAATTGTAGGGAATTGCATCCTCTTCAAAATTAGCTTTGGATGGGTCATTTCTAATAAAGTATGAGAAAGTTATGCTTGGTCAAAATTGAGTTGACTTTTCCTACAAAACCCTAATTTAGCAACTTTTGGGTTTTGATGAATTGTGAGCAATCCTTGATGAATCATGATCAAACCTTGATAAAATGATGAATAATACTTCAAAATTAGGATGTTGACCAAAATCTTGAAGTTTGACTATTTGTGGGCCACAATTGACTTTTTCCCTAGCACAGTCGATTTTCAGGCCTTTGAGCAATTGACCGAGCAAACTTCCTCTGCAAGGCTTGAAACTTGACATGAATGATATTGAGAACATATTAGGACAATGGTGAGAATTTGGGATCCCTTGGACTCAATTATATTGATGCAACATGAAACCCTAATTTGAGGTAGACTGCCTTAGGAGAGAGTTTGTCTGGTCAACCCTTGGACTTGTTTTGAGAAACTTGAGGACCTTGATTCAAATGTTTTGAGAAATAAGGGAGGGAAAATTTTGGGGTACAACACTTTGTCTATGCAAATTTTAAATTCCATAAATCCTTGAAATCATTTGCATATACATCTTCCATGCATCATAACATGACAGGTTTTCGCATAACAGGTTTCCTTATCTTTCTGCTATTTATTTCAGTAAGATGGATCTAGAGAAAACTATGAAGGACCTTCAGGAACAAAACTCTCAATTCCAAGAGACTCTACTGGACCTAGCCAAGGGGCAGCAAAACATGATGGCATTGCTGGAAGTTAAGAAGAAGCCCAAGAAGAAAGCTCTGCTCAACATGGGTAGAAGGTTCAAGGAGACAGTCCGTCAGATCCCGGTAGGGGAAGACTCATCTGAAGAAGATGAGAACCAGGTTGGTGAGGTAAAGAGTAATCAGGCTGAATGTGTTAATGATCAAGTGTCTGATGATGATTATTTTGACGAGCAGTATCCACCCGCTGATGTCAAGTACAAGCAGTTAGAAGACAGATTGAAAGCTGTTGAATTCCAAGCCGTCCCCGGTTTAGATTTTTATGATTTGGGTTTGATCTTTGGGGTTGTCATTCCCCACAAATTCAAAATACCAATCTTTGCAAAGTACGAGGGAGTTTCTTGTCCAAAACTTCACCTGAAATCCTATGTGCGCAAGATACAGCTGCACACTGCTGATAAGAAACTCCAGGTTTACTTTTTCCAAGAGAGCTTGGCCGAAATGCAACTTTAATGGTTTTATCAGTTAGATGGTTCCTGTATCAATACTTGGGAAGATTTAGCTACCGCCTTCTACCATCAGTACCAGTATAATGCAGACTTGGCACCGACAAGAGTACAGTTGCAAGATATGACCATGGGGAAGAACGAAGGATTTAAAGAATATGCACAAAAGTGAAGAGACCTGGCCAGTAGGGTTCAACCACCCTTTACTGATAGGGAGCACATTAACATGTTCATGGGCACTTTATCTAGTCCTTTATTTAATCTGTTGGTTGGCTGCTATTCTTCTGGTTTCACCGAGCTAATCTTAACTTGTGAAAGAGTTGAAAGCGACATCAAAAGTGGAAAGATTTATGTGGTATCCTCCTCCACTTCTAATCCTGTCAAGAAATCTTTTGCTACAAATAAGGAAATCAATTTTGTGTATGAGGTAAGGGCCCGTACGAAGAAGAATGATCATCTATCTGTTAACGTTGTCTGAATCTCCAATCCAACTCCTACTCCAAGACCATCTACAAATCATCAATGTTTTGAAATTCTGAGAAGACAATTTACGAGGTTAGGTGTGTCATTATCTCAAGCCCTTCAACATTTGCTAAAGTCTAATTTAGTGACATTGCACGATCCTCCTGCCAACCCAAATACCTCTTCACCAAAGTATAATCTGAACACTAAATATGCTTACCACTCAAGCATCCCCGGGCACGAGACTGACCAGTGCTGCGCCTTGAAGAATAAAATCAAGGATTTTATTAATAACAAGACTATTGAGTTTTATCCTCCTCCAACTCTAAATGTAATCACCGCGCCTATGCCAGAGCATGACAAGGGTGTCAATGTTGTTGAAGATACAATCTTTGTTGCCTCTGTTGAAGAATTGACTACTCTGCTGAATATCATAAAAAGAACCTGTTGAAAGCTGGGATTTTCCCTGGCTGTGTAAATGACTGTGTTTGCTGTACCCAACAACTCAATGGATGTGAAGGGCTGAAGAAAGGCATACAACGCCTGATGGATAGCCACGAAATTCTATTTGAGAAAACTCCGCTTACCAAAAGTTTGACTAACAAATGTGAAGATCTCTCCATTATCACCATCTCAAACAAGCCTATTAGGATCTTCTCCAAAGTTCCTATTAGGATTTCAAATGAACCCACTATTTCTCCCTTAATAATTACCAATCTTGGACCAATTCCCTATGCTTCAAACAAGGCAGTACCATGGAACTATGGTGCTGAGGTGTTCTATCTTGGGATTAAACAAGACGCTTGGATCGAAGAAGAAAAAGCTGACATGTTGATAACATATCTGGCTCAAGCAAAGTAACCAGAACTGGAATAATATTTTCACCCAATACCTCACCACCAGTTGTTACAAAGACACCCATCCGCATTACTGATGCCAAGCCAAGTACTGATACAAGAGGGGAAGAGAAGGTTGTTGAGCCGGTCGTGACTGAAATACCCGCAAAGGACGTTGCTGATGGAGAACCCTTTACTAATGAGATGGACGATATGTTTAAGATAATAAAAAGGAGCAACTTCAAGATTGTGGAACAGTTCGGGCAAACCCCTTCAAAGATCTTTATGCTGTCATTGCTACTATGTCCCGATGCCCATGCTCGGACATTAATCAAATTCTTGAAAAAAGCTCATGTCCCCCATGAGACAACAATGGACCAATTTGAGAATTGCGTGGCTACCCTAACGGCTGATAATAGCTTGGGATTTTCAGATGCTGACCTAACACCGCTTGGGAAGAATCACAATAAAGCTCTACATGTTTCTGTCGAGTGCAAAGGGACTACCTTAGCACATGTGCTAGTCGACACTGGTTCTTCTCTGAATGTATTACCCAAGGGGGTGTTAGACTGTCTAGACTGTGAAGGTTTAGTCTTGAAGCCAAGTTATATCATTGTAAGGGCGTTTGATGGATCAAAGAGGACAGTTCATGAAGAAGTAGATCTTCCAATCAAAGTGGGCTCCCAAATATCCAACTGCACCTTCTACATTATGGATATTTGTCCTGCCTATTCTTGTCTGTTGGGTTGCCCATGGATCCATAAAGTTGGGGCAGTAACCTCAACTCTTCATCAGAAACTCAAATATCCAGTCAAGGGAAGAATTGTCACCGTCTGTGGAGAGGAAACGTTTATGGTAAGTCACCTTAACTCTTTCAAGTACGTATAGATGTATGGAGAATTCATTGAGACCCCGTGTCAAGCCTTTGAAGTCATGCCACCAATGATTGCTGCTACCAAATGTTCCTCTGATGAATCCAAAGCTGTTAAAGTCGTACCGAAGATGGTGTCAGTCAAAGATGCTTGTGCGGTAATTGAAGAAGGAAACTGTGATACTTAGGGGCAAATCCTCAATATCCCATTTAAAGAAGACAAGTTTGGTTTGGGCTTCATCGTCAAAGCTCAGAAGGAAGTGAGGCGTGCTCGTGTAGGAAAGCCACCTCTCCACATTTGAATCCATGAAGTTAATGTTGTGGGTGATTCAGATGAAGAAGCTGCATTTGAAGATTAGGTGTATCCAACTACAACAGAGCTGAAGAATTGGCATGCAAAGGACTTCGTGCCTATCTCCTTCATTGAGGAGTAATTTACTTGTTATTGCTTTTCTTTCAATTCAAGAACATTTTGTCTGTAATATTTAACAATGACTTTTAAGCCATGTGCCTAGCCCGGAGCACTTTGATCCATTTGTCAAGGGTTTTATTTATGTTCATCTAATCATATGAACATTCAATATAAATCATTGGACTCTTTTGCATTCAAATCTTTGTGTTCATTGTCTTTCTTTTCTTACATTTTTCAAAATAGCCATGTATCTTACATGCACACACATACACACTCTTGCAGGTCCTCATCCACTCTGGATCCTATTGCCAATGACTCTACTATTGTCGACTATGACTTTGAATTCAAAATTAACCAAGCAGAAGACGAAGGCGAAGAAGATTGTGAAATACCAGGAGAACTAGCCAGACTTCTATTATAAGAGGAAAAAGCTATTCAGCCGCACGAAGAGTCAGTTGAAGTCATCAATCTGGGCACTGAGGCAAATAAGAAGGAAATCAAGATCGGTGCTAACTTGGAAATCAGTGTCAAGAGCAGGTTGGTTCAGATGTTGCATGATTATGTGGAAGAATTTTCTTGGTCTTATGAAGATATTCTAGGGTTGGATACTGACATCGTAGTTCATCATCTGTTGACAAAAGAAGATTGTCCTCCCGTAAAACAAAAGGTTCGTCACATGAGGCTTGATATGTCTGAGAAGATCAAAGCTGAAGTAATGAAACAGTTTGATGTAGGGTTCCTAGCTGTGACATCCTATCCCCAATGGGTTTCCAACATTGTGCCAGTGCCGAAGAAAGACGGAAAGGTTCGCATGTGCGTAGACTATAGGGATCTGAATAGGGCAAGCCCCAAAGATGACTTTCCTCTTCCACACATTGACATCTTGGTCGATAATACTGCTCAACATAAAGTTTTCTCATTCATGGATGGCTTCTCAGGTTATAATCAAATAAGGATGGCTCCTGAAGACATGGAGAAAACCACTTTCGTCACGCAATAGGGAAACTTTTGCTACAAGGTCATGCCATTCGAATTGAAGAATGCAGGGGCAACATATCAAAGAGCTATGGTAGCTTTGTTTCATGACATGATACATCATGAAATAGAAGTCTATGTGGATGATATGATTTCCAGATCACAAACTGAAGAGGAACATCTCGATCACCTGTACAAACTATTCGAGAGGTTGAAAAAGTACAAGTTAAGGTTAAATCCTAACAAGTGCACATTTGGAGTACGATCTGGAAAGCTTCTGGGTTTTGTTGTCAGCAATAAAGGCATTGAAGTTAATCCTACCAAGGTGAAGGCCATCCAAGAAATTCCAGTCCCTCATTCTAAAAAAGAAGTCAGAGGATTCTTAGGTCGTCTCAATTACATTGCTCGCTTCATATCACACTTGACTGCTACTTGTAAGCCAATTTTCAAACTCTTGAAGAAAGATCAGGTAGTCAGATGGAATGATGAGTGCCAAGTTGCCTTCGACAAAATCAAAGAATATCTATAAGAACCTCCTATTCTCATGCCTCCAGTTGAAGGAAGACCCTTGATGATGTACTTGACATTACTAGAGAACTCTATGGGGTGCATTTTGGGCCAACATGATGAGTCTGGCCAAAAAGAGCATGTTATTTATTACCTGAGCAAAAAGTTTACCGACTTTAGAACTAGATATTTACTGCTCGAGAAAAGTTGTTGTGCTCTGGCATGGACTTCTCGCCAACTAAGACAATATATGTTGACTCATACAACTCTGTTGATTTCTAAGATGGACCCAATCAAGTACATCTTCGAGAAACCTGCTCTTTCCAGAAGGATAGCCAGATGGAAAATGATCTTGACTGAGTACGACATTCAATACATCACTCAAAAGGCCATCAAAGGAAGCGTACTAGCAGATCATTTGGCCCATCAAGCTATGGATGATTATCAGTCTATGAACTTCGACTTCCCTGATGAGAACATCATACTGGTGACTGACTGTGCAAAACCTAGACCGTATGACGGACCTAAACAAGGATCCCGATGGACTATGGTCTTCGACTGGGATTCCAATGCTTTGGGTAACATAATCGGTGTTGTGATCATCTCTCTTGAAGGTTGCCACACTCCATTCACTGTCAGACTATGCTTTGATTGCACGAACAATATGGATGAGTACAACGCGTGTATTTTGGGTCTGAAATCTGCCATTGAATTGAGGATCAAGCATTTGAATGAGTTTGGGGATTCTGCTCTAGTGATTAGCCAAGTAAAAGGAGATTGGGACACTAAGCACCCTAATCTCATCCCATACAAGGAACTTGTGCTATCTCTAATTCCTTATTTCAAAGAAATCACATTTGAGCACTTCCCTAGGGAAGAAAATCAGTTAGCCGATGCCTTGGCAACCATGTCTTCAATGTTCAAGGTCTGATGGGACAATAAAGCCCCTATGATTACAATTAAAAGATTCGACAAACCTGCACACTGCTGTGAGCTTGACGCTAATGTAGAAAAGCCATGGTACCATGAGGTGATGAGATACCTTGAAGCACAAGAGTATCTAGAGGGAGCATCCATCAATGACAGAAAGTTATTACAAAAATTTTCAGCCAAATTCTTCCTAAGTAACAGAATATTATACAAGCGCAACCATGACTCTACTCTACTTCGATGTGTGGACAAGAAGGAGGCAGAGGAAATCATGGATGACATGTACGATGGTCTCTTTAGTACTCACTCAAGCGGACATACGATGGCCAAGAAGATCTTGAGGGCTGGCTATTATTGGTCAACAATGGAGACTGATTGCCATCAACACTCTAGAACTTGTCACAAATTCCAAATCTATGCTGACAAGGTGCATGTGGCTCCTGTCCCTCTGAATGTCATGACCGCTCTGTGGCCATTTGCTATGTGGGTCATTGATATGATTGGAGAAATCAAGCCAACCGCTTCCAATGGACATCACTTCATTTTGGTCGCTATTGATTATTTCACCAAGTGGGTCGAAGCCGCCTCGTTTGCCTCAGTCACTAAGAATGTGGTAGCCAGGTTCATTAAACACAACCTCATCTACCGCTATGGTATCCCAGAAAGGATCATCTCTGACAATGGGACTAACCTCAACAATGCTATGATTATTGAGCTTTGCACTCAGTTTAAGATCAAGCATCACAATTCTTCACCTTATAGACCTAAAATGAATGGCGCAGTCGAAGAAGCCGACAAAAACATTAAGAAGATTGTGCAGAAAATGGTAGTAACCTATAAGGATTGGCATGCGATGTTTCCGTTTGCTCTA
The DNA here is from genome assembly GCA_948472305.1 of Vicia faba. NCBI lineage: Eukaryota > Viridiplantae > Streptophyta > Magnoliopsida > Fabales > Fabaceae > Vicia > Vicia faba. The sequence goes on along the minus strand of OX451739.1, from coordinate 519,407,968 downwards.
CATGGATACCGCACTTCAGCTAGGACGTCAACTGGGGCAACTCCCTTTTCTCTAGTCTATGGCATGGAAGCTGTTTTGCCAGTGGAAGTTCAGATTCCCTTGTTAAGGATTATGAATGAAGCAGGCTTAGACGAAGACGAGTAGATTTAGATGAGATTGGATCAGCTGAACTTGATCGACAAAAAGCGACTAGCTGCTGTTTGTCATGGTCATACGTACCAAAAACGGATGATCAAGGGTTTCAACAAAAAGATTAAGCCTCGAGTATATCAAGCTGGTGACTTTGTGATAAAGCGCATCATTCTTCCACAAGGCGACCCCAAAGGCAAATGGAATCCCACCTACGAAGGGCCATTTGTTGTCAAGAGAGTGTTCTCTGGAGGTGCCATGATGCTGACTACCATGGATGGTGAAGACTTCCCACATCCTATAAACGCGGACATAGTTAAAAAATACTACGCATAAGAGACCTGCTAGGTTGACACACCTAGGCAAAATAAGGGCATCCCGGCAAACCAAAAGGTTTGGGCAAAAATTAGGGATATATGCAAAATATTATATAGCCGGCGAGTTGAAAACCCGAAAAGGCGACTTGGGCAAAAATGGGTATCCTGGTGGGCTGAAAACCCGAAAGGGCGGTCCAAGCAAAAGTTAAGGATTAAAAGTGTATGACTATGCCCCATGGAATCACCACTGTCAACTTTATCACCAAGGTCCGAGTTCAAACGGTCTAAGATCAATCCAATCAACTTATGTCGATGATAATGGGCATTCGAAGACATTGGGGCAATAGTAGAGTTGGAAGGCAATGAGATCATTTCACATGGATATTTATTTTTGTTTTCAACTTTGTTTTCCTTTCGACGATTTCCTCTCACTAGGATCTCTGTCTCTTTGTATAAAAACGCCTATTCATGGGCAAAATATCAATACAAATATACTTTGAAGTGCAAACTTCCTGCCTTTGTTTTGAATGCAAATTTGTCCAATGACTAAAATTGAACGAACATATGCATATGAACATAATTAAAATTGTTTGGCACATATGACCTAAGCAGTAACAAGCATCTCTTTAATGTATATGGAATATCCCCACAAAGTTATTTCATCAACATCATCCTCAACAGAGTTACCTATGAAGTCTCTTTGCATAGGTTGATATCCAGCCAGCATCTCAATCTCTTGGCAGCTCTCTCCCCAGCTAAGTTGGTCCTACAAGTAGAAGCCTGGTGGACCTCTTCCTCAAAGAAGTCGCCTCATCATCAGTTCATCAAGTATTCATCAACAGGGTTTATTTCCCCAGCAGGGTCTATTTCCCCAACAAACAACGAGTACCATAACTCCCCAGCCGAGTACAAAATTCCCTAGCTTAGTCTATCTTCACCAGCTGAGTCTGTATTCCCCCGGCATAGTCCATCTTCCCCAGCTGAGCCTATTATCCCCATATGAGTGTATCCCCTCAAGTTGAGTTTGTCTTCCCCGACTGAGTCTACACTCTCCAGCTTGAGTTTTCCTTTCAGACTTGCAAATCATAGGGCCACAATCCCTAATCCCGAGTAAAATCATCAACAAACCTTTACTACCTCCAAAAGATACTTCAAATCCTGGACCCAACCAAGTATTAGTACGAATTTCAAGATGCTCTGAAGCCTGGACCCGACCAAATATTAGTGCAACTTTCAAGCTACTATGAAGAATGGATCCGACCAGATAATAGTTAACTTTTCAAATATTATGAAACCTGGGCCCGACCAGATAATAGTTTAACTCTTCAATATATAGAAGAACCTGGACTCAACTAGACCAAGGTTTAACTTCTTTTCCCCGGTAGAGTTTGCCTCTACCACAACAAATTATTGTGAAGCCTGGATCCGACCAGATAGCAATTACCCTCAAAATTTCATTGTGAAACCTGGAACCCGACCAGATAACAACTAAATCCCCAAGCAGTTTATTGTGAAGCCTGGACCCAACCCGATAACAATTAACCTTAACCACCTCAAAAATCTGCAAAGTCTGGAATCCGACCAGGTAGCAGTTCAATGCCATTAAGTTACTATAAATCTTGGACCCGACCAGATACCAGTTTAATTTCGTCTATTCAAGCAAGTTATTGTGAAGCCTGGAATCCGACCAGATAACAACTAACTGCGATCCCCAGAGAGACACTATGAAGCCTGGACCCGACCAGATAATAATACAACTTTCCAAAAAGGACCCTGAAACCTAGACCCGACCAGATAGTATTTACCACTTCAAGTTACTGCAAAGCCTGGAATTCGACCAGATAATAGTTAAACTTCCTTATCCCTAACAAGTTGTTGTAAATCCTGGAGCCGACCAGATAATAATTTAATTTCAAGAAATTTTCTACAAAGCCTGGAATTCGACCAGATAACAGTTAATTTATCCTTCCTCATAAAGTTACCGTGAAAGCCTGGATCCGACCAAATAGAATTTGACTTCCTTACCCTCAGCAAGTTATGAAGCCTGGACCCGACCAGATGGCAGCTGATATACAAGAGATATTCCCCGGCAGAAGCATCCTTTCAACAAAGTTTGAAGATATGTATACTCTTCATCCCCAACAGCAATCGGGGATTCAACTTACCAGGAACTCCTCAGCAATAGTCATGGATTTATTTTCCTGGACAAAAACATGCATCTCACATTCATACATCATAGCAATTACATAAAAAATGCATTTAGCATAATACCACATCTGGTGAACATCATGCATACGTCTGCATTTTACTAACTCTTTTTTCTCACTGGTAAAACATCAAGTTTTAGTATAAATAGACCAAAGATTTGTGCTGATAATTCTTCCAATGTTTACCAACATTCCTCTAAATTGCATCTATAATCCCATTCACAATCCATCTTCGAGTGCAAATTTCTGGGCACTCTAGTGTTCAATCATCTTCCACCTTCAAGTCACGAATGGCGGATCCGCCAATCTAACTCTTTAGGTTTAAGAAGATTGAACAGGGGTAGCTGTTGTACCCCAAAATTTTCCCTCTCATTTATCAAATAATCTCTCACAATATCTCCTTTGATTCAAGACTGCACTAGGGTTGATCAGCTCAAGACACCTCTTAAGCACTGATGACTGAAAATTAGGGTTTGAGATTGCACAAGGACATTTGGACTTTTAATGCCTCATATGACTTTTATGGATCATTTTGGACCCTCAAGTTTGCTCAAGTCAAGTTTCAAGTCTTGGATCACATTTTTGCTCAATCTATTGATCAATTGACCTAAAATCAGTTGTATTGGGAAAAAAGTCAATTGTGGTCAATTTACAGTCAAACTTCATAATTTTTGGTCCATATCAACATTATGAACTCATATATGTCATTTAATCAAATTTGGACCATAATTCCACGAAATTTGATCACATCTTTAAAAGGGCAAAATGGTTAAAATTAGGGTTATGACTGAGAAAGGGCAATTTCTGAATTTTGACCTAGAAAATGGTTGATTGATTCCAGGCATGATCTAAAGGGTTCAAATGCATCCTTTTGACCTAATGGAATGGCTCAAAACATCTCTCAAGATCAATTGGTTGACAGTTGAATTTTCAGTCAACTGATCAAAAGTCAATTGTACACTGAAAAGTCAAACGTTAACTTTTTGGTCAAAATCAAATATAAAAGATCACATTTAATCAAAACATGTAAAAATATGAAACTTTTTCATCAAGAAATCAAAAAGTCAAGATTTTATTTTGAAAAGTCAAAATTTCTAAACTTAGAAATTTTTCTAAGTGTTGAAAATTTCATATTTTTCATAACTTTGAGCCAATTTTTCACCATGATGCAAGATGATTCAAAGGAAACTTCCAACATGAAAGTTGTAGATCTCAATGATATATAAAACATTGTAGAACACAACTTATCCTATAAATACATGTATTTCAAGTTATGATTTTGTGAATACATGTTCATGAAATTTGGAAACTTAGTGAAATTTTGCCCTAGTTTAGGCAGGATTTTGACCTAACTTCATGGCAATTTTTCACATAGTTCCAAGAGGAATTTTCAAAAATGTTCAATATAGAGGTTGTAGAGGATGTTACAAGCTTTCCAAAATGTCTAAGAACTCATTGATATCGTGTTTGAGCAAAGAGAGTCAAAGACAAGAAGTTGGACATTCATTCTTGAATTATAGGTCATTTCCACGATGAACAAGAATTCAAATCTCAAGCCCATGCTGCATAAATCTTACTTTGCAGGCTTATAACCTCTAAATCTATCCATAATAAGAAGATTACACAACTATTTGATATATTATCCAAGTGTTTGAGCCATTGTCCAAGTGATTATTCCATTAATGGAACAAAGTTCACACTTCCATTTTGGAAAAGTGACTTTAATCACAAAGTCAATGCATAGAGCTCCTAACTTATTTCATCTGAACACAAGCAATGTCAAAGGAAAAAGCAACATGTCTAGAGCCTCCCATAAACTCAGGTCATGCTTGTAATATACCTTGAAACCATGTTTTCCACTTTTCTTCAAAATCAAGTAACATAGCCATAACTCCATATCTTGTACGTCTGACCACGTCAAGTGCTCTAATCTTTTTCATATAACCATACACGTTATTTGCAAGCTAACACACGATTGAAAGCACTCCAAAACTCCCTAGAAACTCAGATTGCACAAAACCTCCATTTTTGTGTCATTTCTGACTTTGAACTTTAAACTTCCATTTCCCTCGTGCGTTTCAAGGCCTTTTAGTTTCAAAATCTTCCTCACATCAAATACAAACCATCCATGTCCCTGTTACATGACTGTAACTCCATTTCCATCATCCTCCATAACCAAAAACAGAGGTCTGCATCTTGACTTCTCCAGGCCATTTCAGCTACTTTCAGCTCAAGCCAGTTATTGCATTAGCTTCCTAGAGGTTCAAGGAAGCTAACCTGATCATCACCATCACTTGAAACAAGCTCAAACTCATTTCAAAATTTCCAGTTTTAAGGTATTTTTCTTAAACTTCTATCTCATTATTTAGGCATTGTTAGGTTTGCATTTGTGAAGATAAAATGTAGACATCATTGCCCTGAAACTATACATGTCCATATATTTCATTTATGTTGCTTGAGTAGGGAGAATTTTGAGTTTGCACCTATGAAAATATTTAGGTCAGAATTTGGTACTGTTATAAATTCATGCTCATCTTTGAGAATTAGCTTAAGTTATTTACATATCTAGAATCGTGAGAAAATTTCTAACAAGTTTGATGTTGGAAGTTTTATGAATGGATGAGAAATGAATAAGTTACAGATCCTTTGGCTGGAGGTTGAAGATGAAGTACATTCAGGGCAAGGCTTATATTATATATTTGTTGTTTTGTTTAAATTAACGGATGTATCACCACCTCAATGGTTAAAGCGCGCGTCTGTCACCTTAGGGACCTGGGTTCGAGCTCCAGTGGTACCCTTTTGGTTCTTTTTCATATTTTTTCTCATTTTTTTTGTTTGAAAGCAGGCGCTAGGATCCCTATTGTTGGGCCTGGTATTTTACTTGTTTCATACTCCCTTTTTTCATTTTCATACATCCTGGCCCATTTTCTTTCTTTTATATTTTTATTTCCTTTAATATTTTTATTATTATTTTTTTTACCTTTACTAATAAAAAATATAAAAAAATATAATTATTATTTTTACATTTTTTTTATTTGTAAAAAAAAGACTAAAAGTATTTTCTCAATAAATTTAACCTTTTTTTATAATTAATATTTAGATAATTAGGTTTAATTATTATAATATTCTCTTGTAAATTAAAATTAATTTAGAACTTAGGTTTATTTTAATTGATTAACTTTCATTTTATCTCTATTAATTTAAAACCTTTTCATAAAAAAAAACCCTTTTAAATTAATTTCCTTTCTTAATTAGTATAAGTTAATTTTAGTTAATTTTTCATTAATTATTTTCTTAATTAGGTTTAGGTTAAAGCCTTTCATAAAATCAAACAAAAATCATTTTTTTACCCATTTGTATTTTTGCATTTTTATTTCTTCAATTCTTGTACATTTATTCAATATGGTTGTAATAGTTAATTAGATTTAATTTTCTTGCAAAATCCCCATTTGTAAATTTGTACACCCCCTCCCCTCATGATGTAATAGCTTAGTATTTTTATTTTCCGCAATTTATCGCTTTATATAAATGCTAGTAAATTAGGGTTTGTATGGAAATATAAAATCAACAACTTAGCAAACCCTAATTCAAGATAAACAAGCATGTAAATCCAACACATTTGCATACTTGAACCCTTAGGGTAATTCAACTTTGTTGCCTTATAAAAATGGTCATGTTATGCATGTGAGATATCTTAGCAAAAAGCAATAAAAAATACAAGATCATAGTCCCTCGATGACACTATCAAATGTTGCCTTTCAAAATGATCTTAGTCCCTCAAAGAGAATTGCTAAGATATTTCACAACATTGCTATCATGGCTATACGATGACCCACGTCTGTCCCTTTACATCCAAAGATAGGGCTTCTTACCAAATCAATGCATTGTAACCAAAATTTTCCCTCTCACTTATCAAGAATTTTCTCACAAGATCTCATTGGGCTCAAGACTGCACTAGGGTTTGATCAGCTCAAGACACCTCCTTATGCACTGATGACCAAAACTAGGGTTTGAGTTTGCACAAGGATTTTTGAACTATCAATTCTTCATATGGCTTTCATGGATCATTATGAACCCCCAAGATCACTCATGTCAAGTTTCAAGTCTTGGATCACACTTTTGATCAGTCAATTGAACAGTTGACCAAAAAATCAGCTGTATTTGGAAAAAAAGTCAACCATGGCCAATTTACAGTCAAACTTCATAATTTTTGATCCACATGTATCATTTGGTCAAGTTTGGACCATAATTCCTCAAGAAATTTGATCAAATCTCCAAAAGGGCAAAATGGTCAAAATTAGGGTTTTTACTGAGAAAGGGCAATTTCTGATTTTTGACCTACCAAATGATCAATTGGTTTGAGTCATGATCTCAAGAGTAAAATTACATCATTTTAACCTAATGACATGATTCAAAACATTACAACTCCATTGGATTGACAGATGAATTTTGCAGTCAACTGATCAAAAATCAATTGTATATTGAAAAGTCAAACTTTGACTTTTTGGTCAAATTCAAGTGCCAAAGATCATAATTCATTAAAACATGTCAAAATGTGAAAATTATTCATCAAGAAATCAAAAAGTCAAGATTTCATTTTGAAAAGTCAAAATTTCTAAACTTAGAAATTTTTCTAAGTGTTGGAAATTTCATGTTTTTTCATCACTTTAATCCAAATTTTCACCATGATGCAAGATGATTCAAGAGAAACTCCCAACATGAAAGTTGTAGATCTCCATGAAATCTACAACTTTTCTTAACACAACTTCTTCTGAATATGCTAGTATCTCAAGTTATAATTTCGTGAATACATGTTCATGAACTAAAAAAGACTTAGTGAAATTTTGCCCTAGTTAGGCAGATTTTTTACCTAACTTCATGGCAATTTTTCACATAGTTTCATGGGAAATCTTCAAAAGCAATTCAAAGATGAGTTTTAGAGAAGATTGCAAGCTTTCCAAAATGTCCAAGAAATCCTTGAGATTATTCTTAGTAGGGAGAATCGAAGAGATGAAGTTGGTGTTTTGTCACTTGGATTACAAGTCATTTTGTGAAGAACACTTGATCCAATTTTCAAGCATGCTGTACAAATCTTGCTTTGCAGGCTTCAAACTTGCTAATCACTTATTAATTTAATGTTTACACAATAGGTAGAGCCATTGTCCAAGAATTGAAGCCATTATCCAAATTGCATTTCCATTTTTGGAAGAAAGTCACCACTTCCATTTTAGAAAAGTGACTTTAATCACAATGGCAACTGTTCTTGAACCCATACATTGTTGCTTCTGATTAAAAATCATGTAAAAGCAAGAAGCAACATATCTACAGCCTGCTAATCACCCTGAAAACCCTTGTACTTCACATTGAAACCATGACTTGTCAACTTTGCTTTAAAAACAAGTAACCAAGCCATAACATGTGAGTTTCAAATTCTGAGTTGTTACAAGCCTCAAAACCTCTTGCTTATAAGTATACACACTATTTGCAAGTTGAGACAAAAATGCTAGTACCCCGAAACTATCTCAAACACTCAAAAACAAAAAACCTATTTAAGAACACCATTAATACACAATTTTGAACTAAAACTCGTGATCTTCATTTCCACTCGTGCGTTTTGAAAACTAATCATTCAGACACCTTCCATTCATCATACCAAAGCAATACAGGCCCCTGTTTCAAGACTGTAACTCCTCCATCACTATCCACCATTTTCAAATATCAAGCTTGCAAGTTGACTTGAGTAGAGAGATTCAGGGACTTTCAAGGCAAAGTAAGAGTTGGAATACACTCAAGGAAGTCCAGGCAAGCTAAACAGATCCTCAAGCCTTCTCAAAAGTTGCTCAAACTCCATTCACGACTCCAGCTGCAAGAGGTAAATTTTCAAACTTTTATCTCTTCATACAAGCATCATTTGATCCTGATTTGTGAAAACAAAATGTAGATATACTTGCTCTAAAGCTAACCATGTTCATATTTTCCATTTATATTGACTGTGTATAGAGAATTTTGGATTTGAAATTTTTGAGAAAATTAGGTTTCAATTTAGGGCCAGCAAAATTAGTTTTTATCTTTGACATTTAGCTTACATAAGTTATATGGTTGAATTCGTGGGAAGAAACACCACAACTTTCATGTTTGAACTTTCCATTTTTGTGGAGAGATGAGGAAGATACAGGTGGTCCAGCTAGGCGCGAGGTTGAAGACGAAGTTGCCTTCTGAAAGCAGTTTCTAATATATATTTATGCTTTAATTATATGACCGGATGAAACAGCCACCCTAGTGGCAAGCGTGCGCGTGTTAAGTCATTGCTTACCTAAAGGGCGAGGGTTCGAACCAATGTGAACCCCCCTTTTACTTTTTTTTTTCTTTTTTCTGATTTCCTAACACTTTTTTGCAGGCACTGGGCCCTTTGGGCCTGACATTTTTTTTTTATTTTTTGCTAGCATACTCCCCTGTTTACTTGTGACACCCCTTTGCCCATTTTATTTTTATTTATTCCTTTTTCTTTTAAATATATTTTCCAAAAATACCAAAAAAATCATAAAAAAGCATAAAAATAATTGATTTATATTTTGACATAACTTAATTATTTTTTCCACATAAAAATTATTTTTATTCATTATACTTTATTTATCTTTTACTAATTTCCTTGTAAATTAAATTAAAACTAAATTATTATTTATCTAAATATATTTATTTCAATATAAAAAAAAGACCAAAAATATTTCATAGCACCATATACATTATTTTCATGACAAATACAAAAAATAATTTTTTTTCTTCAAACTTATTTCCTTTTAATCAACTAAATAGAATTAGGGTTTTATTCAAAAATCTTTTCTTAATTAATTTCTTTTCTTAATTAACTTAAGTTAATTTAATTTAATTATTTTTTCTCTAATTAGGTTTAGATTAAAACCTCTTTTATACAAAAAAATCCAAACACAAAAATCATTTCTTTCAATTTGCATTTGTACTTTATATATTTCTTCAATTATTTGGACAATATTCAATTTGGTTGTAATATATTAATTAGGTTTATATTATTTCAATCCCCATTCATAAATTGTATACCCTCCCACAAATGTTGTAATAGTGTAGTAACTTTAAATTTCACAATTTATCGCTTTTACATAACATGCTAGTAATTAGGGTTTGTATGGGAAGATAAAAGCAATCAAATAGAAAATCCTAATTCAAGACAAAAACAAGCATGAAAATGACACACTTGCACACAAGCACCCCTAGGGTGAAATCCACTTGGTTGCCTTATACAAAATGTTCATATTACGCATGTAAGGTATCTTAGCAAAAACAAACAAATACAATATCATAGTCCCTCGATGACGCTATTCAAAGTTGCCTTACAAAATGATCTTAGTCTCTCAAAAAGAATGATGAGATACCTTGCAACATTTCTAATCATGGCTATACGACGACCCACGCCCGTCCCGCTAACATCCAAAGATAGGGTTGCTTACCAAATCAATGATAAGACAACAATGTCAAAGGAAGAGAAAATGAATAAGGAAGACATTTGAGTAGGTGTTTACTGTGATTTCTAGTAAACAACCGCTAGTCTTCCAATTTATTGATTATTATTGGTTACTTGCAGGATCGACTAGATTGATCCTAGGACACATGTGTCATAACTCATTTCTATGTTCATACCCATTATCTTGATGAATTTATATTGTATGTTAATGTCGAATGTAAGATTCTTAAGAGATATCTCTAAGATTGTCTATAGAAATAAACTGACTGAATGTACAAAGGAAAGGCTTCGAATTAGACTTAAGATTTAATGCTTGAATGTAAAGATAAGGAGTTTCTGAGAATATAACAGTTTCTGGAAATATGAAGTGTTTGAACAAAAGGATAAAGTAAAAGTGAAGTTTCTAAAGAGATAAATGTGTTTAAAAGCAAGTAAAACAAGGAAATGAAAGGAAATCGAAAGATTTAAGAGCAAAAGTACTGTAAAAGTGAAAGAAATATAAAAAGACTTGTATTGAAATTATAAAGAATCATGATGTTCAATACGTGCATTTTGTCTTCTAACTCGTTTCCCTTAAGTCACGGTAATTTGAGTGTTTGAGATTTTTAGTACACGAAATGAACCCCCTATTCTAACATAAAAACACCTATTTATAGTATCCTGACCCTAACGGTCTTACTCTAAAATCATGCCACGTTCGAAGCATGCAGGCTTCTTACGTTTACTGACTTCCATGCGTCTTCTAAGAATGGCGCTCTTATTTGAAATTCGAACCATGTGCCAGCAAAGTATTTTGCTAGTTTTCTTCGATTCGAATTAAACCATTTGCCTGGACCGCTTCCAATTCTGGCACATTTGCACAAAGGAACACTTTATATTTTAAACACTAAAAATCCCAAATCGAAATCCATCATCTAACACTGGAAATCAAAGAGTCTTTTAGAATAATGGTTCTATATTTCCAACCAATATTCATCATTGATATCAACCTCCTTATATGCTTATTCGAAATATTGTTTTGATATCCAATTATTCTTTATTCAAAATTGCCAGCTAACAAATTGCCCCTCAAGAACATGTATTTCGATAGATATAAAGAAATACTTGTTTTTGAATTATCCATGCAATTTCGAGAGTATCAAAACTCATGATGACAATACTGCACACGATGGCAGAGTAAGTGTCCAACTTTCTGCAAAACGTCCAATCATCATACCTAAACGTGCAATCACAGCAGTTATAGTTAATAATTAGCAGCAAAACGTCACTTCCCTAGGAAGTTCAAAAAATCCACCTTTTCTCTTTCCAATGAGGGGGTCACACGTATCCCACCTTTTTCAAAGGTCAAAAACCTTTAAACCGCTGAGGAAGGCTATAAAAGCACTTCACCTTCTTCATTCCAAACTTTTCCAAACTTGCTCAACCTTCAAAAAACCCAGATTTCTTATTTTCAGAAAAAACCTTTGATTTTCACAATGTCTTCCCCTTCAGTGCCATCTCTTTCATCCAAGAAGTCTGGAAAATCTAAGCAAGCTCCTTCCTCCATTCTCAGACCAGCAAGCAAGATTATCAATCTTGATAATCAGGAGTTCATCTCAAACCCCAAACTCACTCAAGAACAAAAGGTCATCTATGCTTCTCAGGTAATCATTCCCACTACTGTTCTTGATAAAACCCTAGGAGTTATGGGTCCCCTAATCTCTAAGGACCGTTTAGAAAAAACAAAGGGATTTTTTCCCGCGTATTCCAAAACCAAACCCATTGTTAATAAATCCACCCCTCTAAAACTTAAGGAAGATGAATCGGTTGTTAGACCGTCAAAAACCCTAAAAGAGAAATCATGTGAAACAGAAACGTCAAAACCTAAGAGGGACGTTTTTAGTATGGACTATGTTACTGGGAATTTCAAACCCTTTCGCTCATGTCCTTCATCAGATCAATTATACCAAGATTGGCTTTCGAAAGTTGAAAATAAGAAATCCCAGGAATGGGAAAGTATATGCATCCTAAATCTGATTCGAATGTCAAAATTAGGTTTTAGTTATAGCCAACCCTTCTTGCTAGCCTCCTTATACTTTTGGGATAACACCTATAATACTTTCCATCTCCCTTGTGGAATGCTGACACCCACGTTCTTCGATATTGCTGCTATCACTGGACTCTCCCCTATTGGGGAAACTTTTGATCCAAATGAGGATGTAGATAACCTTATTGACTTTGATGTCAAGAATGCCAGCTTCTCAAAATACATCAATTTCTATCACTCTGCTGAGGAGGAGGTTTCTGATATCGAGCATATAGCTTTTCTGGCACTGTGGTTATCAAAATACGTCTTATGCAGCAAGTCTCTACAAGTTGCTAGCAGGTTCATCACCCTCGCAAATCAACTTCATCATGGTCGAAGAATGTGCATCAGTGAGTTACTGTTAACAAGCTTATATGGAAGCATAGGTGTTGCAGTTTCGAAACTGAAAACTTACGAAGCTGGCACTAATCTGCTTCTCGCTGGCCCCTTTTGGATATTGCAGCTTTGGTTAAATGCCACTTTCGAATCATCTCTATCAACCTTTGGGGTTATTAATGAAGAACATCCTGACGTTGTAAATCGTAGCATTGAAGGAACTAGGTTGTTAAAACTAACCCCAAACGATGAAAGAGAAAATTTCAAGACATGCTTCGTTAACTACACAATGATTTTCTCTAAAAGACATAGGTTTGACCCTTCAATGGCCCCTTTTTCCAATCGAAACTATGGTCCAACTTGGTTTACCATGCCCCTGGAACAAGCCATCGAAGAAGAAATAATCAGGGACATTTGGTGTGCCTTTTTAAACCCTAGGCTTATCATTTCTAGGATCACGCCTGTGAAGAGCCAAGTGTGTATCCTTGCTTATCAACCCAACTTCGTAGCCCGTCAATTCGGACTATGCCAAATTCTACCTGAGCCTCTCTTCAACAAGAAAAGGGAGATATGTTTAGCAGGGGTACCTTACTCCTTCAAATAAATCGAAACTCGACAGAAGCAATATGCTGGCTTTGCTGACTTTTCACTAGTCTTCTTTACTCCTTCCTTTTATATGACAAAAGATTTTTATACTTGGTGGACGGCTTATTATTCAAATAATATGTTCACCACCATCCAAATTCAACAACAACTGACGACAGCTTTTTCCCTCGTGCAGGAGCATGTCAAAAAAGGTAGATTTACTCATGTCAAGGAAATTCGAGTCTTCCAAAAATATTTCGAAATTGTCTATAATCCTATGGAAATACATCGAACTGTCTGCGAAGCAGCAAGAACTTTGAAAGAAAAATTTGAAAAACAACTTTCAAAAATTCGATTTCCTCCTTATGTAAAACCTGAAGATAGGTATTGGTGGGCTTTTAAACATCAACCACCAACATTTCCAAACCTACCTACTTCAGAGCTGGCTTTAGCCTTTTTTCCCCCGTATCCCTGGTGGTTCGTTTGCGGGAACATTTTTCGTATATATTAAAATGATGCCAAAAAACCTGCCCAAAGGGTAACGTGGGTTAAACATGATTTAGACAATTTCAGGGGGCACCTTCGCTATGAGTTGTCATCCATGTCTATCACGTCTCGAAACGGCGAAGGTGTGGAACTGAAGAAATTCGAAGTTCCCTTATTCTTTCTAAACTTTGTTTTAAACTTGACCGTTTCATATTCTTTTCATCTGTTGATCTAAAATCTTTGAAAACGGATAAAGTTGCACCCAAGGCAGGCTCAACTTCTACTTCGAAAGCGCCAATGACCACTACTGAAAATCCTCGTTTTGAACAAGAAGATGACTCCCCGAAAAAGAAAAAGAAAAAAGTAATACTTCACTTACTCCTTTCTTATTGTCGAAATTAACTCTTTAAATTTACTAATTATTCTTTCCATTTCTCCAGGCGAGTGGACTACCTCCCAAGTCTCCTAAGAAACGAAGACGTGATGGTGCCCATTCTGAAAACGAACCAGAAAAGGATGAAGACGTCTCTCCTCTTAAACGAAAAAAGAAAAAGAAAACCAACAAATCTGGTGAAGGTTTTCAATTTGCCAATCCTTCAAAAAGCGAAGTGAATGTGACTTCTCCCAAGCCCAAATCCAAAGGACCTTCGAAGTCTCAGTCTTTGAAGAACATAATTTCAGAACGCATTGGTAGCAATGCAACTTCTGATGAACAAAAGGTAAATCTCACTTAATGCTTTTTTAGATTGACTATGTAACCTTCTTTATGCTAACCCTTTGTTTCTGCGCAGAGCATTCCTTTTGCTTCTTCTGATCCTCCTACCATTCAAGGCCAAGCTTCAAAACCTGCAGCCTCTCCTCAACCAGAAGGTTTCAACGAAGCCGTTTTAAACAAAGGCTCGTCCACTGCTGTTACTCCTGCAGGGACCGTCGAAGCCTTGGATCAACAAGAAACCTCGCCTCTATTGGTCGAAGCTTTAGACCAACAAGCAACTTCGCATCCTTCGACAGAGGGCCCTGTAGCTGGCGAACCAGACACAATGTTCGAAACTCCCATCATCGACAATCCTAGTGACTCTTCTCCCAGAAGGGTGCATTTTGCTGACCAATCTGAAGAGGAAAGCGAAACACATACTGTGAGTCGTCACTTTGCAGATGGTGAAGAAGATGAGGTGATGCAAGAGGAGGTGGAAGTTCTCATTCCTGCTGGAACTATTTTCACTAAAAACACAAATCCTTCAATTTTAACTGGGGAACAGAAAGAAGAGCTAAAACGGAGTAATCCCCTGAAATATATCAAGTTAATGCTAGATAAACGAGATTCTTCTTCTAGCAAAAATCAATCTGAAGATTCGAGCCAAACGAAGGATAATGCCCCTCTTACTTCTCTCGACCAACTTCTTCAACAAGTCAACAAAACTATTCTTGAGGCTGACATTTTTACTATTCTAAAAGAAGACACTGCAGCCTATTTTTCAATAAAGAAGTTGCTTTCTCAGATAGATCTCAGCATCTGTCCACCTGAAGTAAGTGAGACCATATATGATCTGCAAATCTTGATCAATGAGGTTAGTAGTGAATATATTAGGGTTAATGATGCTGAGGCTAAGATTCGAACCAAACAAGAGGCTTTGTCTAAAGCTTATGACCAAACTTCGAGACTTTCTGAAGAAGCAGAGGTGTTGGAGCGTGCTAAAATCCAGGCCAAAGAGAAGCATGATGTTTTGGCTCGATCAATCTTGTTTTGGGAATCCCAGATTGAAGAACTCAAAAAAAGAATTGAGGGTGCTCGAAATGAGCAGGCAGCCTTGAAGCCCGTCGATGACAAAGAATTTGAAAATCTTGTCACACAAAGTCTTCAACAAATGGAGGTAGCTGAAGGAATAAGCGAAGAGATCAAGGGGCTCGAAAGCGTCAGAAATGCCACCCAATGCAAGATCAACTTATGCAAGAGCAAGTTTGCTAAGATGAAACAAAACGCCCCTTTCTGATTTTCAAATGTATTTTGTTAATGCTTTTTATTGTTAAGGATTGAACACAAACATTTTGGCATTTATATAATACCATTTTGGCTTTATTATTTGTTTTATTTTTAATTATCCTGTAGTGATTCGAACCTCTTGCAAGCATCGCTTATACCTTTTTAAGTATTTCCCATTTACCTTCAAGATTCTTCTATCTTCTGCTAATTCCTCTATTTCATAAGCATTATTCGAAAATGTTTTCAAAACATGAAAGGGTCCCTCCCAATGGGGTGACCATTTACCTAATAATCTATTCTTTTTATCCATAGGTAATATAACTTTCCATACCAGGTCATTGGTTGAGAACAACTTACTTTTAACTCTTTTGTTGTATGCTCTGGCTACTCTTTCTTTCTGTCTTCTCATAACTTCTAAAGCATGTAGCCTATCTTCATCCATGTCCACTAATTCATTCATCATCATTTCCCAATATTGATCAGTTGGTATCTCATTTTGTCTTTGGATTCTCACTGACTGTAAATGTATTTCGACTGGCAGCACTGCGTCGTGCCCAAAAGTAAGTCGAAACGGAGTAGTATTCGTTGCTTCTTTAGGAGATGTTCGACATGCCCATAAAGCTTGGTCCAAAGTTTTGTGCCAATTCTTTGGCTTTCGTCCTACATGTTTCTTTATCAACCCTATTATGCCTTTATTGGCTGCTTCCACTTGTCCATTAGCTTGAGCATAATAAGGGGTTGACGTGAGTAACTTAAATCCCATTTCTTTTGCAAACTCTTGCATTTTTCGCCCTGTGAAAACTGAACCTTGATCTGTTGTGATGCTTTCTGGTATTCCGAACTTGTAAATTATTTGCTTCTGGACAAATTCCATAATAGCCTCTTGATCAACATTCACTAGAGGAATTGCTTCGACCCATTTTGTAAAATAATCTATACCCACAAGGATATATTTCTGTCCTTTGGATGATGTTGGTCGTATTTCACCAATTAGATCTAATTCCTATCCTCTAAAAGGCCAAGGCTTAACAATTGAATGTAACTCACTTGCAGGAGCATGTTGAATGCCTGCATGAATTTGGCATTCCTCGCATCCTTTAGCAAATTCTATGCAGTCTTTGAGCATAGTGGGCCAATACATTCCATATCGAAACAACAACCATTTCATTGTGTGACCTTCTTGATGTGCCCCACATGCCCCACTGTGCACACTGGACAATGCTAAATATGCTTCGTTTTCTCCTAAACATTTGAGTAAGATTCCTTCTGGGGTTTTCTTAAAAAGTTCATTCCCTATTAGCACATAAGACAATGCCCTATATTTGATCTTTTTCTCTGTACTTACTGAAGGTTCTTTCAAGTAATTTATTATAGGACTTCTCCAATCTGTATCTGCCAAAGTATCAATATTTAGCACTTCGAATTCTTTCTGATTTGCATAACCAAGTTTCGAATTTTCTAAGTCTAACGGTGATAATTTGGTAGCCATTATTATGCCTCTTGTTTCTATGAGGTATTGGAGTTTTTCTTTAGATGTCTTATATCCTGAGGCTATTTGAGCCAAGTCATTTGCCTCCTGATTATCGATTATGGGAATATGTTTTATATCCACATATTTAAATTTCTTGAGTAATCTGTTAGCAATAACAAAGTATATGATCAAATTTTCTTTGATACATTTGTATTCTTTGGTTATCTGTTTGATGACCAGCTCTGAGTCTCCACTAATTTCGACTCTGGTTGCCCCCAATTCCAACAAAGCTTCAAGTACAGCAATCAATGCTTCATACTCAGCTTCGTTGTTCGAACATGGAGGGCCTTCTAACTTGTACTTGAATTTTGTTGGAATTCCTTCAGGAGAAATTATAAGGACTCCAACCCCACTTCCGTTTTTATGTGTTGACCCATCGAAGGATAATTTCCATGGGTGGATCTCAACATAATCTAACGCGAAGTCCTCACTCACAGAGTGATCCACTATGAAATCTGAAACTACTTGTCCTTTCATAGCCTTTAAAGGCTTGAAGGCCAAATTATACTCAGTGAGCGCTAAAGCCCATTTGCCAATCCTGCTGTGCATGATTGGTTTTGAAAGCATATGTTTAATAACATCAAAGTGAGATAAAACATAAACATCAACTGGTTTAATATAATATTTAAGTTTTGTAAAAGAGAAATACAGACAGAGACATAGTTTTTCAATGCTATTATACCTAGTCTCTGCTTTATTTAGGACCCTACTAATATAGTAGATGGTTCTTTCGACGCCATCATCGTTTTCTTGGGCCAACATACTACCTATAGTTACATTGGAGGCAAAGATATACAGTCTCATTGGCTT
Organism: Vicia faba; assembly: GCA_948472305.1. Taxonomy (NCBI): domain Eukaryota; kingdom Viridiplantae; phylum Streptophyta; class Magnoliopsida; order Fabales; family Fabaceae; genus Vicia; species Vicia faba. The sequence goes on along the minus strand of OX451739.1, from coordinate 519,390,026 downwards.
ATCTTTAGAAGGGGATGCAAGTATAGGAGGATGCATCAAATAGGCCTTGATTTTCTCGAATTCCTCCTGATGTTGCGCCGTCCATTCAAAATTCCCTTGGTTGAGACGGAGGAGTGGAGAGAAAGCCTGAATTCGCCCACTCAAGTTAATTTTGATCCCTTTTTTGTGGACCACAAAGCCTAGGAAATCCCCAGCCTGAACAAAGAAAGCACATTTAAGAGGATTCATTTTTAAGCCATGTTTTCTCATTCTTTCAAATGACTGGAAAAGGTGATTCAAATGATCCTCATCAGAAACAGATTTGACTACTATGTCATCTATATAAATCCGCATAAATGATTCAATGAAATCATGGAAAATGGTGTTCATTGCCCTCTGATATGTTGCCCTAACATTTTTTAGTCCAAAGGGCATAACTACCCATTCATAAGTGCCTAAGGCGCCTGGACATCTGAATGCAGTTTTGGGAACATCATCCTCAGCAATAAAAATCTGATTATACCCAGAGTATCCATCTAACATACTCAGGTATTCGAAACCCGCAGCAGAATTAATCAGCATTTCTGCTATAGGCATGGAATATTCATCTTTTGGGGTGGCGGTATTTAAATCCCTAAAATCTATGCAAATTCGTAAAGAGCCATTTTTCTTAATAACGGGTACAATATTAGCAAGCCATTCTACGTACCTTGTGGTCCTGATAAACTTGCATCAAAGGAGCCGTTCCACCTCTGCTTTTATTTTTGAGAGGATTGCTGGGGCGAATCGTCTAGGCATCTGCTTGATGGGCTTCTTGCCATCCTTGATTGGAAGCCTATGTTCCACCAGTTCCCTCTTTAAACCAGGAATTTCGTCGTAGTCCCAGGAGAAGCAATCTCTATTTTGTTTGAGCACTTCGACCACCTTGCCTTTTAGACTGGGACTGAGTTTCGCACTGATGTACGTAACTCTTTTTTCGACGCCATCCCCAATATCAACTTCCTCCAAAGGATCTTGCGCCAGCATCTTAGTGCTTGTTGACTCTAGATCCTTCTCGAACCCCAAGGGCTCTTGATCATAAATGGCATCTAGTCGTTGATCCACTAGTTCGGAAGTTTGTCCATCACAGGGTGGGGGTGAGTGGTTTCCCTCAGGATTTGTTATTTCTTTTTTTGTTTTTTGTTTTTTATCTATGGCTTCGACAACCATGTTTTGTATTTCGGCTTCGAGAGCTGTTTTTCATTTGTTCTCAGCCAGATAGGCCGAAATCTTTTGGTAGTAATTTGACTCAGTCATAATGATCTTCGCTTGCCCAGCCAGTTGGCCGTATCGTCGAAGTCTCTCCATCTTCCTCAATCTCCTGCCCGTCCCACATGATTTCCCTATCCCATTGGAATCCATTGGGACGAAGGGTTAAAGAATAGTAAGTGTTCTCATTGGGCTCGAAATATTCCTCAGGCGGGTGACATGGCCCTATGTTGGCCATATTTCGATCAAAGATTCTTTTGTCCATGTTATTGATTTCTGTCATATAATAACTTTGGTCTGCTTCTATGTTTTTGACAATTCCATCGTCTCTCCACAACACCAACCTTTGATGCATTGAAGAAGGCACTGCGCCAATTCCATGGATCCATTCCCTGCCAAGCAACAGATTGTAGTTTGCCTTCGCAGCAATGACCATAAACATTGTTGGTCTTGTGAGGGAACCAACTGTCAAGTTAACTTGTATTACTCCCAAAGTCTTGCCAACCTTTCCTTCATAATTCGAAAGCACCATGTTGTGAGGTCTAACATCTGAATCCTGCATGCCTATCCTTTTTAGCATGAATTGAGACATCAAATTAACAGCAGCTCCACCATCCACCAGAACCTTGTTCACACCATATTTCTCCACCTTTTCCCTGATGAATAAGGGTTTTAGATGGTTCTTCATTCCTTCGTCTGGCTTTTCGAAGAAAGTGTTTTGCTCTTCGACCGCTCCATTGTTCATCACATAATAACATACTGGCCTATGTCTGGCCATTTCGTCCTCGTCAGTCTCCTCACCAGCATAAACCTCTGTATCCTGATTGTACTCACAAGGAAGCACCAAAACTACATTGCAGTTTGCATTAAAGAAGGATTCCCCCTCCGATTCGAAGTCATCAGTCATCAAGTCCTCTTCGTTTGCAGCCTCCTTCTGAGTCTTATTTTCTTCAGTGTCTTTCTTTGGTGAAAAAAGTTTCCTAGACACTGGGGGTTTTCCCCCAGTCTGGTTCACTGATGTTGGGTTATTGGTACTAGATTCTCCTATCCCCATAAGCTTCGAATCCCTTTCTGCTTTTTTATTTCTCTGGTGTCTGCGCCACTGAGAGCGAGACATTGGATTTCTGCCTTTGTAATTCTCCAATCTTATTTCTTCCCTCCTATTTGAATTGAATTTCCTCCTGTAAGCCATTTCAGTCCTGCCTCCTTGGTCATAGCTGCGCCACTTCTCTTTTCCCTTATCAGCCTTCACCTGCAGCCATCTGTCAGTGGGGATTTCTGCAGGTAGTTTAAAGGAAACTTTCTTTGCTACCCTGGGGTAAGGGGTATCTGGCCTCCTTGGCATATTTCTGCCAGTGTTAACAGGATTCGAAGGCATTCTGCCTTGGTGCCCCCAGCCTGATGCAAACGGAATTCTCTCAAACGCTTCATCCATTTCTTTATCATACACCGTTGCACATCTGGGACATATTAAACACTCTGTTCCAATCTTGTGGCAACGAACCAAGAATTCGAGCAGACTTTCATCAGCTTTTGGATAGACTTTGTACAGTTGGTTGTCTTGCCTCCAGTTGACCCCTAGTCGTTCGCGCTGGGCCTTTTCGAACTCAGCAATAATTCTGGGGTTGTAGATGATGCTGCACCTTGGGCACAGCAACTTATCCTGGTTTTTCTTATGATAGTGGAAGAGGTATTCGCGCAAACTCGCGTCTTTTCTAGGTAAGTTCTCTCTTCTTTTCTCTCTCTCCCTCTCCAAACAGTGTTCCACTTCTTCCATTTCAGCGTTGGGCTGTTCGAAGTCCACCATATTTACTCCCAGCATTTGACCATCAGAAATTTTGACTTCTTCAAATTTCATCCGGAGACCCTCAGTGGCCTCAGTTAATTTTTCGTCACTTAGTATCTTTGCTTTGAGCACCTTTGGGAGGCCATCAGTAGCCTCTCTTTCATTCTTGATCAAGATGAAGTCCCCATCCTCTTCGAATTCCACTTTCGATTCAACTTTCCTCTCAGCAATTTCTACTACATTGATGTGCAGAGGTTCAACATAGTTAGTCTCCGTCATCAGCAACGGATCTGTATCAACTTTCATTGGATTCTTCCCTTTGTCTGAGAACTTCAGCCTACCATCTTTGATTGTGTTTTGTATCATATCCTTGAAAAGAAAACATTGTGAGGTTTTATGGCCTAAAAAGTTGTGATATTTACAAAAGCCCCTCTTCTTCCTTTGTTCTAACGGAGGAATCTTAAGGTTAGGAGGAACTATTAACTGGTCATCTTTAACAAGCAGATCAAATATTTCATCACATTTAGTTATATCGAAAGTATAGATTTTCTTAGGGAATTTATCATTCTTTTCACTTTCGACAGAATCCTTTCCATTGGAAGGAAACAGAACTTTGCAAGCATAAGGGGGTGCTTCCTTTAGTTCTGCAAGATCTATTTCGAACGGATCGAAATCATAAGGGTCTTGAGAATCATCTATGTTCTCCTCTTCAGCCTCTATGTAGGCTATTCTCTCTTTCTTATGATTTTTACTAGCCCTAGCCTTTTCGGCTTTTAACCTTTCGACCTGACGAACTCTGTCTGCTAGTTGGGCCATATCTCTAAGATACTGTGTATCCAATTTCTTTCGAATGGAATAATCTAGGCCCCCAGCAGCCATTTCGACCAATTCTTGTTCAGGGACCACTGTGAAGCATCTAGATTTTAATAAACGGAACCTATTCAAATAATCATCTATTGGTTCCGTGAATTTTCTCTTAATGCTTGCTAATTCTTTGAGACTAATTTTAGACTGACCCATGTAAAATTGTTCATGGAAAAGTCTTTCTAAATAAGGCCATGTGTCCACAGATCCAGAGGGCAAGGTGGTGAACCAAGTGAAAGCGTTCTTCGTTAGAGAACTTGGGAAGTATTTTATCCTAAGATTTTCATTATTTGCTATATCACCTGCTTCGGTTAAATATCTCGCTATATGTTCCACTGTTGATTCACTCATGTCTCCAGCAAATTTCGTGAATTTAGGGACTTTAAAGCCCCTGGGTAATTCTGTTTGCAGAACATAGTCTACAATAGGAGATGTGTAATTTTGCCTCCTAAATCCTGAATTTAAACCATTATGGGCCATTATTCTTTCGATCATGCTGGTGAGGTTATTTTCTGCCACTAAATTATCATTTCTAATTCTATGAACAATTTCGTCTGCATTTTGGTCCCTATTCACCATCATTATTGGTCTAGGCTGTTCGTCCTGAACTTCCTGGACTTCCTGGTTCCTTAATCTTACCCCTATATTTCTCTCTTCGACCACTTGTACAGGGGGTCGAATTTGTTCAATTGTGGGTTCTTCATTTCGAATCACCACTGAGTTTTGCCTACGCCTTGCAGGCGCATTAGGGGCACCAAAAAAATCTGCTATTCTAGTCATCTGGGCTGCATTTTCTTGGTTTGTTCTATTTATATTCTGGATTAGGGGATTGAAAATAGCATTCATTTCGCGGGCTAGGATTTCTACCATATCATGATTGCTATCATCCATTTGTTGCCTAAGCACTGCTTGACTATTAGTTGTAAGGGTAGGTAACTGGGCAAAGTTTCCTATATTCTGGAAATTTATACCCAAATGGTTCATTCCTGAACCAGACCCTTGGAGTGGGGACGAAGTTGATGCATTATGTAACCCTGCCATAAACGAAGTTGGCATTCCATACGGGGGGTTTCTGGGTCTCAAAGGTTCGAAACCTGGAGGCCTAGTGGGGGTCGAATACTGTTGATTCCCTACGTGTGGCACAGTTTGCATTGATGACACGTTTGATGGCATTTCTAATGTACTTACTGGGACCGTATTCGAACTGCCAACAGGGATGGTATTGGAGGCATCAATCGAACTTGAGACGATTGTTGCAGCCCCCTGTGGGGGATTTTGTCCCCTAACTTGGTTGGTTGTGTCAACCATTATTTTGGTACGTTGTCTTCTGGGTATATGTGGATTATTATTCTTTATTTTGCCGCTTCGAAGGTTCATGTACCGAAACGCGCTCCAACTTAGAAGATCCTAAAATTCTCTAATAGGTGTGATAAAACTTTTTGTTATGACACTTTCCCACCGGGTGTGCCAATTTGTTTACTGTGATTTCTAGTAAACAACCGCTAGTCTTCCAATTTATTGATTATTATTGGTTACTTGCATGATCGACTAGATTGATCCTAGGACACATGTGTCATAACTCCTTTCTATGTTCATACCCATTATCTTGATGAATTTATATTGTATGTTAATGTCGAATGTGAGATTCTTAAGAGATATCTCTAAGATTGTCTATAGAAATAAACTGACTGAATGTACAAAGGAAAAGCTTCGAATTAGACTTAAGATTTAATGCTTGAATGTAAAGATAAGGAGTTTCTGAGAATATAACAGTTTCTGGAAATATGAAGTGTTTGAACAAAAGGATAAAATAAAAGTGAAGTTTCTAAAGAGATAAATGTGTTTAAAAGCAATTAAAACAAGGAAATGAAAGGAAATCGAAAGATTTAAGAGCAAAAGTACTGTAAAAGTGAAAGAAATATAAAAAGACTTGTATTGAAATTATAAAGAATCATGATGTTCAATACGTACATTTTGTCTTCTAACTCGTTTCCCTTAAGTCACGGTAATTTGAGTGTTTGAGATTTTTTAGTACACGAAATGAACCCCCTATTCTAACATAAAAACACCTATTTATAGTATCCTGACCCTAACGGTCTTACTCTAAAATCATGCCACGTTCGAAACATGTAGGCTTCTTACGTTTATTGACTTCCACGCGTCTTCTAAGAATGGCGCTCTTATTTGAAATTCGAACCCTGTGCCAGCGAAGTATTTTTCTAGTTTTCTTCGATTCGAATTAAACCATTTGCCTGGACCGCTTCCAATTCTGGCACATTTGCATAAAGGAACACTTTATATTTTAAACACTAAAAATCCCAAATCGAAATCCATCGTCTAATATTGGAAATCGAAGAGTCTTTTAGAACAATGGTTCTATATTTCCCACCAATATTCATCATTGATATCAACCTCCTTATATGCTTATTCGAAATATTGTTTTGATATCCAATTATTCTTTATTCGAAATTTCCAGCTAACAGTAGGTAGATTGCTCCTAATTACTTGCTCCATTTAAAAAAAACATCCTTGCTATTTTCAAAAACAAACACCTACACTTTCAAAACATCTTACAAACTTGAAAACATTTTCAAAAGATCAATATCTTTGTATACATTCTTACAAACGAGAATCATTACAAAGATTGCCTAAACAATAGCCTCTTTACAAAATACTTTCAAAAACCACACAAAGCACAATTTCAAACAAAAGCAAGTGATCTAGCAAGTAACTAAGAGCTCATGGAAAACCATGGATGAAAAGGGTGCTAATACCTCCCCTTTTCATAATCTACCACCCGAACTCAAGAAATAATCTCAAAGGTATTTCTTGTGCTTTTTCACCTTTCCTTTTGGATAAAAGAAAAGCCAGTGGCGACTCTTGCTAACCGCAACATTTGCGATAAAACGCAAAACACTCAAGTAAGTTATCCCACCATATCACAGAACTGGAGACTCTACTAGGGAAAATTCTAAAAGTGGGGTTACCTTAGGGATATATCACATTTATTTGCTTACATTGTTTGACTTATATGCTTTATATTATGGTTCTTTGTTTGGGTTTGAATCCTCTACCCGAATTTGGGATACTTTATAGGTAAGTAGCAATACATTGTGGAAACTGTGCAGGGTATACCGACATGGTCTAAGCAATAGCTATGTTAGTGCGACATATTTGTGGGTACCGATAGCCTTTGAGTTAATCAAAGAGAATACGAGGCCGCTGAGTGATGTCATAAAGCACTAATGAACTCTTAGAACCTTTACTTGACCAACTTGGCCTTTAGGATGTAGTGAGATGACCAGCTTTGGTGCAGTCCGAAGTTGGTAGATACTCGATACTACACTCATTGAGGTTTGGTTTCTTGGGATATTTCGGTCTCCATTAAAGAGGTTTGAGCTGAAACAATGACCAAGGAAACAATCCTATGATATTGAGCTCCTTAGAACCCGGTTACTATTACTAGGACAGGTTTAAACCAACTAAACTTCAAGAGGGTACTTACCTATAAAACTCCATGCAAGCCTAAAACTAAGGATTTGTTTGCTTTGTTTGTATATGCATATTTGTACATAACATCATGAATATCATGAACATCATATACATCCACTAACCATTTCAAGGATTTTGGGATTCATCTTTGTTCTTGTTTTGTAGGATATGGATTCACTTCGCAGGAAAACTATTCAAGTCAACCTTGTAAGGATCCCTCCATAACTTAAGAAGCTAGCTTCAAGGATTCTTGAAAACTCTCCATTCACCGAGAGACATGGTCGTCTACTCAACTTGGTCACCTCCAACACAGATGAGGACATGATAAAGGTGCTTTTTCAGTTCTTTGATCCTTTACACCATTGCTTCACATTTCCCGACTATCAACTTGTGCCTACTTTGGAAGAATCCTCCCAACTCTTGAGAATTCTCATTCTCAATCAACTAACTTTCAACGGTAGGGAAAGAGACCCAAAGCTAGAAGAGATTGCTCAGGCTCTACACTTACATTCATCTGATGTCATAACTCATTGGGAAACAAGGAGTGGTGTTAAAGGTTTCCCAGCAAAGTTCCTATTTGAGAAAGCCCAAAGTTGTTGGAATTCCTTGGACTTGCAAGCCTTTGAGGAAATTGTGGCTCTCCTCATCTATGGGATGGTTTTGTTCCCAAACCCTGACCAACTCATAGATGTAAACACCGTCAAAATCTTCATATCTCGTAACCCAGTGCCTACATTGCTAGGAGATATCCTACACTCTTTTCACACTCGCACAATGAGGAAAAGAGGTGTCCTTATGTGTTGCACTCCTCTCTTGGAAAGATGGTTTATTTCGCATCTTCCCCAATCTGTATTAAAAAATGAGCAAGGTTCAAGGTGGTCACAAAGGTTGATGACGCTCAAACATTCAGACATTCATTGGTGCTCCCGGTCCAAAGAGAATGTTATCATTGTCGACCATTGTGGAGAATTTCCTAATGTCCCTTTACTTGGCATTAGTGGAGGAGTCACCTACAACCCTTGTTTATCCTTAAGACATTTTAGTTATGCCCGAAGGGATGGCCCGCACGAGATGCTGATTCAAGGTTTGGTATTTAACTACAACAACGACGATCAAGGTCTTCGCTAGAAATTTATCCGAGCTTGGAGGATGTTGAACAAGGTGGATAGCAAGACTTTGGGGCAAAATAATTCTATCCCTCTTGAGCCTTACCTCAAATGGGTACGAACTCACGCTCAGAGTCTTATGATGCCTTACCCCTTCATTCTCCCGGTAATCATTGAGCCTATCATGGAGGGAGATGTTCCATACACTATCCTACATCCTGACATACCCACATATCTTGAAGACCTACAAAGGGATTGGATACAACTCAAAGGAGAGCGAGATACTTTCGAAGCCCAATTCTACGCAAGCGAGAAAAATGTTTTGGAACTCACTAGGCTACTTCATGAGGAGCAGAATCTGAATGCCTACATTGCACCGAAGAGTATACTCACTACCTTTTTATCTTAGAGTTGCTTGTATTTGTTTTGCCCAAGAAGGCATTATTGTACTCAAGCTTTAATCTATTAATATAACGTGTGTTTCCTTTTTGTCTAAAAGGAATTTGAATATTAAAATCCTTGAAAACATTGCATATGCATATACCATTCATCATAACATAAGCAGATCTTTTGCAACAAGTCTCCTCATCCCTCTACTATTTATTTCAGTAAGATAAATCTCGAGCAAACAGTGAAAGACCTCCAAGCTCAGAATACACAGTTTCAGCAGTTGCTCTTGACCGTAGCCAAAGGACAAGAAGAGTTGAAGACTTTGCTAGCTGAGGAGAAGAAAAATAAAACAAAGAAGGTAACCGGAGTCTTAAACATGGGAAGAAGATTTCAAGGGAAGATAAGAAGGACCTTAGATTTTGCAACGACATCCTGTGAAAGAGACAATCAAGATGGGAAAGGCAAGGAAACATTTGTCCCGTCAGAATCAGAAGAGGAAGAGGAAGAAGAATACCTTCCTGAAGAACAATACCCTCTAGTTGATGATAAGTATAAACATCTCGAGGAGCGGCTGAGTGCGACAGAAATCCAAAAAGTTCCTGGCTTGGACTTTGAGGAATTGGGTTTAGTATCGGGGATTATGATTCCTCCGAAATTCAAAGCACCTATATTCTCCAAATATGACGGAGTCTCATGCCCTAAAATGCATCTTCGGTCATATGTGAGGAAAATCCAACCCCATACCGCTGATAAAGACTTATGGGTGCACTTCTTCCAAGACAGTCTGTCTAGAACTCAACTTGACTGGTTTTACCAACTAGAAAGAGCCAACGTCCATAATTGGGAAGATCTTGCCGCAACTTTCTACAAGCAATACCAATACAATGTTGATCTAGCGCCTACTTGTATTCAACTCCAGAGTATGGCCATGACTTCCAATAAGGGTTTCAAGGACTATGCACAAAAATGGAGAGACTTGGTTGGAAGAGTTCAACCCCCTCTATCTGAGAGAGAGTTGGTAAACATGTTCTTGAGCACCTTGTCTGGTCCTTTCTTCAATCATTTAATTGGAAGTTCATCTGTAGGCTTTACTGAACTAATATTGACCGGAGAAAGGGTAAAAGCCGGTATAAAGAGTGGAAAGATTCAGAAAGATACATCTTCTTCTATAGCTGTAAGGAAGCCTTTCATCGGGAAGAAAGAGGTGGTTGCTGTATCTCGGTAAAGAAACCAAGATAGAGCCGAACACCGACCAATGGTGGGGGCTATTATGATTCCTAAGCATGCGTCTGATCAGCAAAGAAATAATCAACCAAGGATGGAAAGGCCAGTCAGGCAGTTCACCAGAATTAACATGACCCCGTCTCAAGTATTTCCGCATCTGCTAAGATCCAATTTGGTGACCTTGAAAGAAGCTCCGAAAAACCCCAATACAACATCTGCTCATTATCATCCCAATGCCCGTTGCGCATATCACTCTAAAAGTCCTGGTCACGATACTAATAACTGTTGGGCTCTAAAGAACAAAATACAAGACCTTATTGAAGCAAAAGAAATTGAGTTTGATGCGCCCGAAAATCCAAATGTCATTTCTGCCCCTATGCCCGGACATGGCCACAATACCAATGCCATTGAAGAAGGATTGTTTGTTACTTCAATTGATGAACTCAGGACCCCACTTCTAACTATTAAAATGAATTTGTTGAAGGCCGGTGTGTTCCCGGGCTGTGATGAAGTTTGCCATCTCTGTTTGTCCTTACCAACCGGTTGTCCTTTGTTGAAAGTAGGCGTTCAGTTCCTAATAGATAACAAAGAAATTTTGTTTGAAAAGACTCATGTTCCACCTATCCCTTTTGAAGATGTTTCTATCATTACCATTTCCGCCAATTCTTCCAGGGTCTCCGCCAAAAGACTCGCTAGAATTACATAAGTTCCAAAAGCAACTCCTTTAATAATCACAATGCCTGGACCAGTCCCATATGCATCAGACAAAACCATACCATGGAATTATGGAGGGGATGTCTACTACCATGGTATCAAGCAAGACTGGCCAGCCACCGAAGATTTAAATTCTGAGAAAGTGGATTCCGACGTCAGTAATATTGTAGAGACTAGTAAGATTACGCGAAGCAGTAGGATCTTCTCTCCAGAAATTGCTCCCCCAAAGGCTGTTTCTGGACCCATAATCATCCCTGTGGCTGATCCAAAGGTTACTCCCACACCCATAATCATCTCTACAAGTACTCCTATTGACGAAACCGTTACAATTCCTATTGTCACTTCTGCTGTCGAGTTGACCGAGACTCGAGGAAAAAATATTCTGATTAAGCCTGTCCGGACGAAGGCTCGGTCATTGACTATCCCAGAGACCTCCAAGAAAGAAATGGAGGAAATCCTAAAAATTATAAAGAGAAGCAACTACAATGTAGTTGAACAATTGGGGCAAACTCCCTCTAAAATTTCCATGCTGGAATTACTACTATGTTCTGAGGCGCATGTAAAAGCCTTGGTAAAATTCCTGAAAACTGCCCATGTACCCCAAGAGACATATGCCGATCAATTTCAAGACTGCGTAGCCAGCTTGACTACAAATAACGGTCTAGGTTTCTTAGGTACTAATCTAACACCGAGGGGAAGGAAGCATAATGAGGCATTGCATGTATCAGTGGAATATAGGGTCACAACTCTGGCTCATGTTTTGGTGGACACTGGCTCATCTCTGAATGTATTACCTAAAAAAGCTCTTGATAGACTTAACTGCGAAGGACTGACATTAAAGCCAAGCAACATATTAGTAAGGGCTTTTGACGATTCGAAAAGGATGGTACATGGGGAAGTGGATATCCCCATAAAGGTTGGAACCCAAACTTTTAATTCAACTTTTTATGTAATGGACATCCGCCCTTCATACTCCTGCTTGCTAGGCTGACCATGGAACCATAATGCTGGCGCTGTTACTTCTACGTTTCACCAAATGCTAAAGTATCCAGTTCAAGGGAAGATTATCACCGTTCATGGAGAGGAAGAGTACATGATCATCCATCTCAATTCCTTCAGATATATGGAATTAGATGGTGAATTTATTGAAACTCCATTTCAACACTTTGAAGAGGTCCTGCAAGATGTGGCAGTAACCAAGGTTGTTCCCAAGATTACAAGGCCTCCACTCTAGATGTCGTCGTTGAAAGATGCCAAAGCAGTGGTAGAAGAAGGAGGGTGCACTATCTGGGGACAACTCCCAGATATCCCATATAAGTCTGACAAGTTTGGCCTAGGTTTCACTTCAAGTGCTCAAAAGGCTGTACGCTATGCTCATGCTGGAAGACCACCCTTGAAGATCAGCAACCATGAAATCAACGTGGTAGAAGATCGTGAAGATGGTTGCAACCTAGAGGATTGGATCTTCCCAACTGTCAAGGGAGGGCTCAGCAATTGGGAGGCTAGATATTTTGTCCCGATCACCTTTATCCCACAGTAATTTGTCTTTATATTTTAGTGGATCTATAATATTGAAACAATTCGCACTCTTAAAACCTTGTGTCTTACCCGAGGCACAATGGTCCATTTGTAAGGGTTATTATCTCATTTTCATATGACATCAATAAATCATGGACGTTTTCGCATACAAACTTTTGTGCTCATTCTTTTTCTTTTACACTTTTATTTTCTTTCAAAGATAGTTATACCCTTACACACACCCACACTCACAATGCAGGTATACATCCATTCGGGATCCCATGGGTAACGATACTGCTATGGCCTTTTATGACTCTGAGAATATAATCTACCAAGCCGAAGACGAAGGTGGGGAAGGTTGTGAAGTACCAGGGGAACTTGCAAGACTGCTACAACAAGAAGAAAGAACCATTCATCCTCACGAGGAACCCGTGGATACAATCAACCTAGGTACCGAAGAAGACAAGAAAGAGGTCAAAGTAGGTGCCAATCTGGAACCCATAATCAAGGAGCGTCTGATTCAGTTGTTACACGATTATGTTGAAGTCTTTGCCTGGTCATATGAAGACATGTTAGGACTTGATGCAGACATTGTGGTACATCGTTTGCCTACAAGAGAAGATTGTCCACCAGTAAAGCAAAAGCTTCGCCGCATGAGGCCTGATATGTCAGAAAAGATTTAAGCAGAAGTCATGAAGCAGTTCAACGCTGGATTCTTGGCTGTCACCTCTTACCCCCAATGGGTTGCCAATATTGTTCCCGTACCCAAAAAAGACGGCAAAGTGTGAATGTGTGTGGACTATAGATATTTGAATAGGGCGATCCATAAGGATGATTTTCCACTCCCCCACATTGATATTCTAGTTGACAATACGGCACAACAAAAAGTGTTTTCCTTCATGGACGGATTCTCAGGTTACAACCAAATCAAAATGGCGCCTGAGGACATGGAGAAAACAACATTTGTCACACAATGGGGCATATTCTGCTACAAGGTAATGCCATTCGGACTAAAGAACACTGGGGAAACCTATCAGTGTGCCATGGTAGCTCTATTTCATGACATGATACATCACGAAATAAAGGTCTACATGGACGATATGATAGCCAAATCTCAAACAGAGGAAGAGTATCTTGATCACTTACAAAAACTGTTCGAGAGACTGAAGAAGTACAAGCTGAGGTTGAATCCTAACAAATGCACATTTGGAGTATGACCTGGTAAACTCTTAGGCTTTGTCGTCAGCAACAAAGGTATCGAGGTCGATCCTGCCAAAGTTAAAGCAATACAAGAGATGCCTGCTCCTCGTACTGAGAAGGAAGTCAGAGGATTCTTGGGACGTTTGAACTATATTTCCAGATTCATTTCTCACCTGACAGCTACTTGTGAGCCAATCTTCAAACTATTGAAGAAAGATCAAGTAGTTAAATGGAATGATGAATGCCAAGTTTCTTTTGACAAAATCAAAGAATACTTACAAGAGCCTCTTGTGTTGATGCCATCAGTCCAGGGAATACCATTAATCATGTATCTAACTATTTTAGAAAATTCAATGAGGTGTGTATTGGGACAACATGACGAGTTTGGCCGAAAAGAGCATGCTATTTATTACCTGAGCAAAAAGTTTACCGACTGTGAAACAAGATATTCACTGCTCAAGAAAACTTGTTGCGCTCTGGCATGGGCTGCTCGCCGGCTAAGACAGTATATGTTGACCCCTACTACCTTGTTAATATCTAAAATGGATCCGATAAAATACATCTTTGAGAATCCTGCTCTTTCTGGGAGAATAGCAAGATGGCAGATGATTCTGACGGAATATGACATACAATATACTACCCAGAAAGCTATAAAGGGTAGTGTACTAGCGGATCACCTTGCTCACCAAGCTGTCGAAGACTATCAGTCCATGAAGTTCGAATTCCCGGATGAAGACATCATGACATTAGATAACTGTGAAGAATTAGGGCCATATGACAGACCTGAACAAGGATCCCAATGGACCCTGTTCTTTGATGAAGCATCCAATGCACTCGCCAATGGTATCGGTGTTGTACTCATATCTCCTGGAGGGTGTCATACTCCTTTTACAGCAAGAATATGCTTCAATTGTACAAACAACATGGCAGAATACGAATCGTGCATCTTTGATCTCAGAGCTGTTATAGACTTGGGGATCAAATACTTGGATGTATTCGGAGACTCAGCTTTGGTCATCAGTCAGATCAAATGGGAGTGGGACACCAAACACCCTAACCTTATCCCTTACAAAGAACATGTTTTGACATTACTACCACATTTTGAGAAGATTACCTTCGAGCATTTCCCGCGAGAAGAAAATCAGCTAGCAGACGCTCTAGCCACAATGTCATCTATGTTTAAACTTAATTGGGATAATGAGGCTCCCCAGATCGTCATTGAACAAATGGATGAACCAGTGCACTATTACGATATTAATACTGAAGAAGTAGTGGACCAGCCTTGGTTTCACGAAGTCAAGAGGTATCTCGAGACTCAAGAATATCCAGAAGGAGCTTTAGTAAATGATAAGAAGTTCTTAAGGAGATTATCTGCTAAGTTCTTCCTTAGTAACGACATCCTATATAAACGCATTCATGACTCTGTGTTACTTTGGTGCGTAGATAAGGTTAAAGCTGAAAGGATCATGGCTGAATTGCATGAAGGCACTTTTGGCACCCACTCCAGTGAGCATACAATGGAAAAGAAAATCCTACGGGCAGGCTATTATTGGTCTACCATGGAAGCAGATTGCTATCAACACTCTCGAACCTGCCATAAGTGTCAGATTTATGCTGACAAGGTGCACGTACCTCCGGTTCCTCTGAATGTCTTGACAGCTCCTTGGCCTTTTGCTATGTGGGGAATTGATATGATTGGGGAAATCAAGCCGACGACCTCCAATGGACACTGCTTCATCTTAGTGGCCATTGATTACTTTACAAAGTGGGTGGAGGCAGCTCCCTTCGCTTTCGTTACTAAGAATGTTGTTGCCCGTTTCATCAAGCAAAATCTCATTTGCCGGTACGGTATCCCGGAAAGGATCACCACTGACAATGGTACAAATATCAACAACATTATGATCACCTCCTTGTGCGAGCATATCAAGATCCAGCATCACAATTCTTCCCCTTACCGGCCGAAGATGAATGGTGTTGTCGAAGCTGCAAATAAGAACATTAAAAAGATCATACAGAAAATGACAGTCACATACAAAGACTGGCATGAGATGCTACCATTCGCTCTCCATGGGTATCGTACCACAACTCGCACATCAACTGGGGCAACACCCTATTCTCTAGTTTATGTCATGGAGGTTGTCTTGCCTATCGAGGTCTAGAACCCCTCTCTGAGGATTATGAAGGATGCAGGGTTGAACGAAGACGATTGGATCCATACTCAACTTGATCAACTAAACTTGATTGATGAAAAGAGACTTACTGATGTTTGCCATGGTCAAATGTATCAAAAACGGATGATCAAAGCTTTCAACAAGAAAGTCAGACGCCAAGCGTATCAAGTTGAGGACCTATTGATCAAACGCATCATATTTCCACAAGGTGATCCCAGGGGAAAATGGACTCCTACATATGAAGGACCATTTGTAATCAAAAACATTTTCTCTGGTGGGGAAATGATCTTGACCACCATGGATGGTGACGACCTGCCGCATCCTGTAAACGCGGTCATAGTCAAAAGATACTACGCATAAAAGACCCGCTAGGTTGACATACCTAAGAAAAACAAGGGCATCCCGATGAACCAAAAAGTTTGGGAAAAAATTAGGGATAAAACAAAAAAAAAATTGTACACCCGGCAAGTTGAAAACCCGAAAGGGCGACTTAGGCAAAAAAGGGTTTCCCGGTGGACTGAAAACCTGAAAGGGGGGTCCAGGCAAAAGTTAGGGAATTAAAGCATATGACTATGTCTCGTTGGATCACTTTAAAGACAACCTTTGGCTTCCACTGACAAACTCAGAGGTTCTGATCAATTCAATTATCTTCGGACAAGGCAACAAATAGATAAGATGCTCAGAGATACGAAGGCTATAGCAGAATGGAAACTCCATGGGATTTTTACACATAACTATCTTTTCTTTGTATCAAAATTTTCATTTTTACGACGGCATTCTCTTACTAGAATGTTTGTCTCCTTGTACAAAAATACTTACTCAAAGTCAATACAAAGATATCTCTTTGAAAGTGCAACAAACAATCTGTTTTTTCTTTACGCTTGTATTTTGTTTACAAAAACGTCCAATGATTCATTGTTGAACATATGCATTTGAACATAATTACTGTTTACAAATAAACAAAATAAAAAAGGCAATTATTGATGGTTTGAAGGGATAGGGAAATACCTCTAGGCTATTCCATAAGAAATCCCCGCTGTACGTCGTTTAATCCCCAGCGAAACAAAGCTTCCAGTTAACAATCCCCGGTCGAAATCATCCAATTTCTCCAAACATTTTTAAGCAACACATGGCATTTCCCTTACAACGGAGTTTATTTCTCTAAACGGAAATTCATCAACATTTCGACTTCAAGACATGAAGACTTACATATCCTCAACAGCAGTCAGGGATTTATTTTCCCTAATCCAACAGCAGTGAAGAAAATTAGCTCACATATGCATACATTGCATCCATATATCATCAACATTGATAAAACGAATGCATTATATCATACATTTCATGCAACATGACTCTGCATTTTAGCTAACATTTTTACCCTTTTCAAGATAAGATTAACAACTACCGTTAACAAATTTTTAGAGTTTTCAGATACAGTATAGGTACGCTCTAGACATGGATTCCATTCTGATACTCATTCAGATTCAACTTTCAGATACAATACATATACGCTCCAGACACGGATGCCATTCTGATACTCATTCAGATTCAGCTTTCAGATACAATTCAGATATGCTCCAGACACAGATGCCATTCTGGTACTCATTCAAAAGCAACCTTCAGATACAGTTCAGATACGCTCCAGACATGGACGCTATTCTGATACTCATTCAGATTCAGCTTTCAGATACAGTTCAGATATGCTCCAGATACGGATACCATTCTGGTACTCATTCAAAAGCAATATTCAGATACAGTTCAGATACGCTCCAGATGCGGATGCCATTCTAATATTCATTCAGAGCCAACTTTCAAATATAGTTTAGATATGCCCCGGACACGGACGCCATTCCGATACTCATTCTTTCAACTTACAAATTACAATACCGATAATCACTTTTAGATGGCATCTTTAAGCCCATCTCCCACAACTTTCTATCACCTATCCAAATGGCATCTTTAAGCCCATTCCCTCAATCTTCACATCGTCGAGTGCAAATTTCTGGGCACTGTAGTGTCCAATCATCTTCCACCTTCGAGTCACGAATGGCAAAATCCTCCAATCTAACCCTTCAGGTTTAAGAAGATTGAACAGGGGCAGCTGTTGTACCCCAAATTTGTCCTCTCACTTATCAAGAATTTTCTCACAAGATCTCATTAGGCTCAAGATTGCACTAGGGTTTGATCAGCTCACGACACCTCCTTATGCACTGATGACCAAAATTAGGGTTTGAGTTTGCACAAGGATTTTTGAACTATCAATGCTTAATATGGCTTTCATGGGTCATTATGGACCCCCAAGATCACTCATGTCAAGTTTCAAGACTTGGATCACACTTTTGATCAGTCAATTGAATAGTTGACCTAAAAATCAGTTGTATTTGGAAAAAAAGTCAACCATGGCCAATTTACAGTCAAAATTCATAATTTTTTATCCACATGTATCATTTGATCAAGTTTGGACCACAATTCCTCAATAAATTTGATCAAATCTCCAAAAGGGAAAAATGGTCAAAATTAGGGTTTTGACTGAGAAAGGGCAATTTCTGAATTTTGACCTAGCAAATGATCAATTGGTTTGAGGCATGATCTCAAGAGTCCAATTACATCATTTTGAACTAATGACATGATTTAAAACATTGCAAGTCCATTGGATTGACATATGAATTTTGCAGTCAACTGATCAAAAATCAACTGTATACTGAAAAGTCAAACTTTGACTTTTTGGTCAAATTCAAGTGCCAAAGATCATAATTCATCAAAACATGTCAAAATGTGAAAATTATTCATCAAGAAATCAAAAAGTCAAGATTTCATTTTGAAAAGTCAAAATTTCTAAACTTAGAAATTTTTCTAAGTGTTGGAAATTTCATGTTTTTTCATAACTTTGATCCAAATTTTCACCATGATGCAAGATGATTCAAGAGAAACTCCCAACATGAAATTTGTAGATGTCCATGAAATATACAACTTTGCTTTACACAACTTCTCCTAAAAAAGCTTGAATCTCAAGTTATAATTTTGTGAATACATGCTCATGAACTAAAAAAGACTGAAATTTTGCCCTAGTTAGGCAGATTTTTTACCTAACTTCATGGCAATTTTTCACATAGTTCCAAGGGACATCTTCAAAAGCAATTCAAAGCTGAGTTGTAGATAACATTGCAAGCTTTTCAAAATGTCAAAGAACTCCTTGAGATAATTCTTGAGTAGGGAGAATCGAAGAGATAAAGTTGGTGTTTTGTCACTTGGATTACAAGTCATTTTGTGAAGAACACTTGATCCAATTTTCAAGCATGCTGTACAAATCTTGATTTGCAGGCTTCAAACTTGCTAATCACTCATTAATTTAATTCTTACACAACTGGTAGAGCCATTGTCCAAGCATTGAAGCCATTATCCAAATTTCATTTCCATTTTTGGAAGAAAGTCACCACTTCCATTTTAGAAAAGTGACTTTTATCACAATGTCAACTCTCCTTGAGTCCATACATTGTTGCTTCTGACTAAAAAGCATGTAAAAGCAAGAAGCAACATATCTACAGCCTGCTAATCACCCTGCAAACCCTTGTACTTCACATTGAAACCATGACTTGTCAACTTTGCTTCAAAAATAAGTAACCAAGCCATAACATATGAGTTTCAAATTTTGAGTTGTTACAAGCCTCAAAACCTATTGCTTATAAGTATACACACTATTTTCAAGTTAAGACAAAAATGCTAGTACCCTGAAACTATCTCAAACACTCAAAAACAAAAAACCTATTCAAGAACACCATTAATACACAATTTTGAACCAAAACTCATGATCTTCATTTCCACTCGTGCGTTTTGAAAACTAATCACTCAGACACCTTCCATACATCATACCAAAGCAATCTAGACCCTTTTTTCAAGACTATAACTCCTCCATAACTATCCACCATTTTCAAATATCAAGCTTGCAGGTTGACTTGAGTAAAGATATTCAGGGACTTTCAAGGCAAAGTAAGAGTTGGAATACACTCAAGGAAGTCCAGGCAAGCTAAAAAGATCCACAGGCCTTCTCAAAAGTTGCTCAAACTCCATTCGCGACTCCAGCTGCAAGAGGTAAATTTTCAAACTTTTATCTCTTCATACAAGCATCATTTGATCCTGATTTATGAAAACAAAATGTAGATATCCTTGCTCTAAAGTTAACCATGTTCATAGTTTCCATTTATATTGACTGTGTATAGAGAATTTTGGATTTTGAAATTTCTGAGAAAATTAGGTTTCAATTTAGGGCCAGCAAAATTAGTTTTTATCTTTGACATTTAGCTTACATAAGTTATATGGTTGAATTCGTGGGAAGAAACACCACAACTTTCATGTTTGAACTTTCCATTTTTGTGGAGAGATGAGGAAGATACAGGTGGTCCGGCTAGGCGCGAGGTTTAAGACGAAGTTGCCTTCAGAAAGCAGTTTCTAATATATATTTATGCTTTGATTATATGACCGGATGAAACAGCCAACCCAGTGGCAAGCGCGCGCGTGTTAAGTCATTGCTTACCTAAAGGGCGAGGTTTCGAACCAATGTGAACCCCCCTTTTGCTTTTTTTTCTTCTTTTTTCTGATTTCCTAACACTTTTTTGCAGGCGCTGGGCCCTTTGGGCCTGGAATTTTTTTTAGTTTTTGCTAGCATACTCCCCTGTTTACTTGTGACACCCCATTGCCCATTTTATTTTTATTTATTTATTTATTCATTTTTCTTTTAAATATATTTTCTAAAAATAACAAAAAAATCATAAAAAAGCATAAAAATAATAAATAGATTTATATTTTGACATAATTTAATTATTTTTTCCACATAAAAAATTATTTTTGTTCATTATACTTTATTTATCTTTTACTAATTTCCTTGTAAATTAAATTAAAACTAGATTATTATTTATCTAAATATATTTATTTCAATATAAAAAAAATACCAAAAATATTTCATAACACCATATACATTATTTCATGACAAATACAAAAAATAATTTTTTTTCTTTAAACTTATTTCCTTTTAATCAGCTAAATAGAATTAGGATTTTATTCAAAAATCTTTTCTTAATTAATTTCTTTTCTTAATTAACTTAAGTTAATTTAATTTAATTATTTTTTCTCTAATTAGGTTTAGATTAAAGCCTCTTTCATACAAAAAATCCAAACACAAAAATCATTTCTTTCAATTTGCATTTGTACTATATATATTTCTTTAATTATTTGGACAATATTCAATTTGGTTGTAATAGATTAATTAGGTTTATATTATTTCAATCCCCATTCATAAATAGTATACCCCCCATCCCACAAATGTTGTAATAGCGTAGTAACTTTAAATTTCATAATTTATCGCTTTTACATAACATGCTAGTAATTAGGGTTTGTATGAGAAGATAAAAGCAATCAAATAGAGACCCTAGTTCAAGACAAAAACAAGCATGAAAATGACACACTTGCACACAAGCACCCCTAGGGTGAAATCCACTTGGTTGTCTTATACAAAATGGTCATATTACGCATGTAAGGTATCTTAGCAAAAACAAACAAATACAAGATCATAGTCCCTCGATGACGCTATTCAAAGTTGCCTTACAAAATGATCTTAGTCCCTAAAAAAGAATGCTAAGATACCTTGCAACATTGCTAATCATGACTATATGATGACCCACACCCGTCCCGCTAACATCCAAAGATATGGTTGCTTACCAAATCAATGATAAGACAATAATGTCAAAGGAAGAGAAAATGAACAAGAAAAACATTTGAGTAGGTAGATTGCTCCTAATTACTTGCTCCATTTCAAAACAAACATCCTTGCTATTTTCAAAAACAAACACCTACACTTTCAATACATCTTACAAACTTGAAAACATTTTCAAAAGATCAATATCTTTGTATAAATTCTTACGAACGAGAATCATTATAAAGATTTCCTAAACAATGGCCTCTTTACAAAATACTTTCAAAAACCACACAAAGCACAATTTCAAACAAAAGCAAGTGATCTAGCAAGTAACTAAGAGCCCATGGAAAACCATGGATGAAAAGGGTGCTAATACCTTCCCTTTTCATAATCTACCCCCCGAACTCAAGAAATAATCTCAAAGGTCTTTCCTATGCTTTTTCACCTTTCCTTTTGGATAAAAGAAAAGTCGGTGGCGACTCTTGTTAACCGCAACATTTACGATAAAACAAAAAACACCCAAGTCAGTTCTCCCACAATATCACACAATGGTAAGATAGCAATATCAAAGGAAAGGAAGAAATGAACTAAGACTTTTGAGTAGGTATATTGTTCCTAGTTGCTTGCTCAATTTCAAAATCAAACATCCTTGCCATCTTTCAAAACAAACACCAACACTTTCAAAAACACTTTCAAAACATTTTCCAAACTTGAAATATTTTAAAAAGCTCAACACTTTGTATACGTTCTTACGAACGAGAACTATTACAAAGTTTACCTAAACGAAGGCACCTTTTCAAAATACTTTCAAAAACCACACAAAGCATATTTTCAAACAAAAGCAAGTGATCTAGCTACCAACTAAGATTCCATAGATAACTATGGATGAAAAGGATGCTAACACCTTCCCTTTTCATAATCTACCCCCCGAACTCAAGAAACAATCTCAAAGGTCTTTCCTTATCTTTTCAGCCTTTCCTTTTGGATAAAATAAAAGTCGGTGGCGACTCTTGCTAACCGCAAAATTTGCGATAAAACGCAAAACACCCAAGTCAGTTCTCCCACCGTATCACACCTGTGTATGGGGCCGAAGAAGAAGATTATGATGAGATCCTAGAAGAGGTCTCACAGTTTCTTGAGCGCGAGGAGGATGCCACTCAGCCATATAAAGAGCCATTGGAAGTAGTCAATTTGGGTTCAGAAGAAGATCCGAAGGAAGTCAAGATTGGAGCGTTACTGCATCCTGATGTGAAGAGCAGGTTGATTGAGTTGTTGAAAGAGTATGTGGAAATTTTCGCTTGGTCTTACCAAGATATGCCTGGTCTAGATACAGATATTGTAGAGCACTGTTTGCCGCTGAAGCCAGAGTGACCGCAAATCAAATAGAATTTGCAAAGAACTTACCCAGATATGGCAGTGAAGATCAAAGAGGAAGTTCTAAAGCAGATTAATGTCGGTTTTCTTGTGACATCAGTCTACCCTCAATGGATTACCAATATTGTCCCAGTATCGAAGAAGACGGAAAATTTCGCATGTGTGTAGATTACAGAGATCTAAATAAAGCTAGTCCAAAAGATGATTTTCCATTGCCACACATTGATATGTTAGTGGATAGCACAACAAAATTCAATTTTTTCTTGTTCATGGACAGATTTTCTGGGTATAATCAAATAAGGATGGCTCCCGAGGACATGGAAAAAACAACGTTTATCACATTATGGGGAACATTCTGTTACAGAGTGATGCCCTTCGGGTTGAAGAATAATGGTGCAACGTACCAGAGGGCTATGATAACCCTATTCCATGATCTGATGCACAAGGAAATTGAGGTATATGTTGATGATATGATTTCTAAATCCAAAACTAAAGAAGGGTATGTACAAGATTTGTTGAAGTTGTTTCAGCGTTTGAGGAAGTATTGTCTCCGCTTAAATCCAAATAAATGTACCTTCGGTGTTCGGTTAGGGAAATTGTTGGGTTTCATTATTAGCCAGAGAGGGGTTGAAGTTGACCCTGATAAAGTCAAAACAATTCAAGAAATGCCAGTGCTGAGAACTGAAAAGCAAGTCAGAGGGTTCCTCGAGCGTTTGAATTATATTTCTATATTCATTTCCCACATGATTGCAACGTGTGAACTAATCTTTAAGTTGTTAAAGAAAGATCAAGATTGTGTGTGGACAGATGACTGACAAAGGGCATTTGAAAGTATTAAATAATATCTGCTTGAACCTCCTATCTTTCTCCCTCCTGTTAAAGGAAGACCATTGATTATGTATCTGACAGTGTTAGACAATTCCATGGGTTGTATTCTGGGACAATAAGATGAAACAGGGAAGAAAGAGTATTCCATTTATTATCACAGTAAATTTTTTACTGATTATGAATCGCGGTATTCCATGTTGGAAAAGACATGATGTACTATGGCTTGGGCGATAAAACGTTTGCGGCAGTATATGTTGAATCACACTACTTGGTTGATCTCTAAAATGGATTCCATCAAGTACATTTTTGAAAAGCCTGCTCTTACTGGGAGAATTTTCCGCTGGCAGATGTTGTTATCTGAATATGATATCAAATACTGCACTCAAAAAGCTACTAAAAGAAGCGTGTTAGCAGATTATCTTGCTCACCATCCAGTTAATAATTATCAGTCTATGAAATATGATTTCCCCGATGAGGATGTGATGTTTTTGAAAGTGAAAGATTATGATGAACCATTTCCTAGGGAAGGTCCTGATCCTGAGTCTCGCTGGAGCATGATATTTGATGGAGCTGTGAATACTTATGGTAAAGGAATTGGTGTTGTGATCATCACTCCACATGGATCACACATTTCTTTTACTGCAAGGTTGACATTTGATTTTACTAATAATATGGCAGAATATGAGGCTTGCATCATGGGTCTCGAGGAAGCTATTGATCTCAAAATTAAAATTCTAGATGTGTATGGAAATTCAGCTTTGGTAATAAATCAGATTAAAGGAGAGTGGGATACTCGTTACCCTGGCTTGATCCCCTACAAAGATTATGATAGAAGATTGTTACCCTTCTTTAATAAAGTTGAATTCCATCACATCCCTAGAGATGAAAATCAAATGGCGGATGCTCTGGCAACTCTGGCTTCTATGTATCAAGTAAATACTTGAAATGATATACCTCAAGTTATAGTTCGGCGACTGGATAGGCCCGCTCATGTGTTTACAATAGAGGAGGTAGAAGATGAGAACTTTGGTATTATGATATCAAGCATCTCCTTCAGACTCGGGAATACCCAATTGGTGTATCGAATAAAGATAAAAAGACATTGAGAAGATTGGCAAGATGTTTCTTCCTCAGTGAAAATGTGTTGTACAAGAGAAATTATGACATGGTCCTGCTCAGATGCATGGATAGACACGAAGCATACATGTTGATGCATGAGGTTCATGAAGGTTCATTTGGAACTCATGCCAATGGACATTCGATGGCTAAAAAGATGCTAAGGGCAGATTACTATTGGCTGACAATGGAATCTGACTGTTACAAATTTGCAAAGAAGTGTCATAAATTCCAGATTTATGCGAATAAGATTCATGTGCCTCTGACATTTCTCAATGTAATCTCTTCCCCATGGACTTTCTCTATGTGGGGTATTGACATGATTGGAATGATAGAACCCAAAGCTTCGAACGGACACCGTTTTATCTTGGTATCAATTGATTACTTCACCAAATGGATGGAAGTTTCTTCATATGCTAATGTTACTAAGCAGGTGGTAGTGCGCTTCATTAAGGATAATCTTATATGTCAGTATGGTGTGTCGAACAGAATTATCACCGATAATGGATCGAATCTGAACAACAAGATGATGACAGAACTTTGTGAGGAATTCAAGATTGTCCATCACAACTCATCTTTGTACAGGCCGAAGATGAATGGGGTTGTTGAAGCTACTAATAAGAATATCAAGAAGATCATCCGGAAGATGGTCGTTACTTATAAAGATTGGCATGAAATGCTCCCTTTTGCTTTGCATGGATATCAGATATCTGTCTGCACTTCAACAGGAGTAACCCCCGTTCTCCCTTGTGTATGGAATGGAAGCGGTACTCCCAATTGAGGTTGAGATTCCCTCTTTGCGTGTGATAATGGAAACCAAGTTTTCAGAGGCTGAATGGGTCCAGAACAGGTTTGACCAATTGAATTTGATCGAAGAAAAGAGAATGACAGCTTTGTGTCAGGGGCAGTTATATCATAAGAGAATGAAGAAGGCTTTTGATAAGAAGGTTAAACCTCGTGAATTCAGATAAGGCAACCTCGTGCTCAGGAAGATCATGTCTTTTAACGCTGATTCTTGGGGAAAGTGGACTCCCAATTTTGAAGGCCCATATGTTGTCAAGAAAGCCTTCTCTGGCGGAGCATTAATTCTTGAAACTATGGATGGTGAGGAGTTCCCACGTTCCCTGAATGCTGATGCAGTCAAGAAATACTTCACCTAAAGAAATAAAAAGAACAACTCGCTAACTTGAAAACCCGAAAGGGTGGCTTAGGCAAAAAAGAGCGTCTCGGTAGACCGAAAACCCGAAAGGGCGGTCTAGGCAAAAATTAGAGACATAAATAGAATAAATATCCCGCTAAGTTGAAAACCCGCAAGGGCAGCTTAGGCAAAAGTTAGGGACTTTCTTGGCAAGTAACTACATCAGACAAGACTTAATCATTGAAGCAACAATCTTCTCGGATCCTCATCATACTTCAACGGAAGCTATTGCTCAGGATTTTAAAAGTTGTTAGAGGGGATAGTGGTCATTGTATCTCAATGTATATTTTCCATTATATATTACCATTTTCCGAACTTTGTAATTATCCATGGAGTCTCGCCATTCGCAGACTACCATTCTATCAATGAAATTTGAGCTTTTACCCAATTATTTGTATTTCTTGTTTTATTTAGCTTGCAAAGACTCCATTTATTATTGAAAATAATTTTCAAAGCAAAAAGATTAAATAACAAAATTGTTTTTCAAAAATAATTTACAATTTACTTTTACTTTAGATTTTGTGATTCAAGAGGAAAACAAAAGTGATGATCCCAGGAATGGACGAACTCTAGTAGTTTTGAGAAGTTTTTGTTTCCCCGGGGAAGATTTTCTCTGGACGTTTTTCGTTGTATTGGGTTCGTGTCCCCAGTCATGTATTGGTTTATTTTTTCTTCTTTTCTGAGTTTGCATGATATGAAGATTCAATTCAAGATTTCTCCAGTGAAGGTTTTGCTTATTGGATAGAAGTCCTCTCTTCCCAGAGAAGTTGGTACAATTATTACTCTCAAAGAACATGTATCTCTGGTTTCTCCAGTGAAGAACGTATATTGTATTTCCCCTTGATGATGTGGTGTTGATCTCCTCAGTGGAGTCAGCACAAAGTCCCAAATAGATGTCTCGATGATGAAGTGTTATATGCATTAGTGAAGTTTGTATGTTTTTTCTCCTTCAAAATGGACCTGAATTCCCCAGTGGATGTTTTGATGATTTGGTGTCCATCTACTTTATTTGAAATTAGTTTTGCAATCCCCAGTAGAAGTGTTACATTTGAAAATATTTATTTCTCCGTTGAAGTCTGAGTGCTACTCCCTGGTGAAGCCTGGGCATGGATGTTATATCCCTGCATCTGTACTGTTTCGTCGCTATATTAGGTTTCTCCCCAGTAAAGTTAAGCCATGCAGTAGGACTTTGTTTCCTCAGTTGGTGCTTATTTTTATTTTGGGATGATCATCTTGGATGTGATTTGGCTGAGTGTTGTATGCACTCGAGTTGGTTTTGTTTTTGTATCCCCAGTATTATATGTCTGTTTTGTTAGCATATACATAATAACACTCATACACTCATACACTCATACATTCATACATACATCATGCATAGCTAAACATAGCAAATTATTGCTCATTCGTATCCATCAATATCTTGTTGACATATTACCCTATTTTGCATAGTTGTATTATCCTCTCCCCAATAGAGTGTCAGTCATAAGCAGAAAGTGTATATTCTTTCAATTTCCCTACTGAGTTATCCCTCGTGGAAGATTTTTTTGCTTTAGCCTTCCTACGCAGCTCCTTGACTGGATGATTTGGGTTTCCCTCTTGAGTTTGTTTCTCAAGGAATGTATTTTGGTAGACCGTTTTACTCCAGTTTATTTCTGGATTGAATCTTTGTTTCCCAACAATATTATTACTTTGGATTTCTGAAAGCTTCGAGTTTTGTTTTAAGAATGTGCATTTATTTTGCACGAGAATACTTTATCTCTCCAGCAGGAATATGTCGGCATTTCCCTAGGAAGCCATATTGTTTTCCCCAGGAAGTCATTTTTTCAAGTCGCCATAACAACAAATAGCAGGTCTCTTTATTTGAGCAACTTGTATTTCCCCATAAAAGTCGACGTTGCTTTTCTTTACGATCTTCTCTATGAGTGGATAGTTAGTCGTTCAATATAACATGGACGGTTTGTTAAGAAATATTTGTAAGTGGTAGTCTCTTTATTTGAGACAACTTATACATTACCTTTTTCCAGGCAGAATGCATTGGTTAAATAAGAAGTTGAGACTCGTTCTAGGATAAACGCTAGAATTTGGGAGAAAACTTGTTATCTTTTTGCTACCTTCAGTGAACGTTGGTAGTTCATCGTTAGTGAACGGCGATGCTATGCTATATTCTCTTTCTACCTTCAGTGAAAGTTGGTAGGTCACCTTCAGTGAACGTTGGTGATTGTTATCTTTTTTCTACCTTCAGTGAACGTTGGTAGTTCATCATCAGTGAACAACGATACTATGATATATTCTCTTTCTGCCTTCAGTGAAAGTTGGTAGGTCACCTTCAGTGAACGTCGGTGATTGTTATCTTTTTGCTACCTTCAGTGAACGTTGGTAGTTCATCGTCAAGTGACGGCGATGCCATGATATATTCTCTTTCTACCTTCAGTGAAAGTTAGTAGGTCACCTTCAGTGAATGTCGGTGATTGTTATCTTTTTACTACCTTCAGTGAACGTTGGTAGTTCA
Source organism: Vicia faba (assembly GCA_948472305.1). NCBI lineage: Eukaryota > Viridiplantae > Streptophyta > Magnoliopsida > Fabales > Fabaceae > Vicia > Vicia faba. The sequence goes on along the minus strand of OX451739.1, from coordinate 519,361,620 downwards.
TCGTCAGTGAACAACGATGCTATGATATATTCTCTTTCTAACTTCAGTGAAAGTTGGTAGGTCACCTTCAGTGAACGTCGGTGATTTTTATCTTTTTTCTACCTTCAGTGAACGTTAGTAGTTCATCGTCAGTGAACGGCGATGCTATGATATATTTTATTTCTACCTTCAGTGAAAGTTGGTAGGTCACCTTCAGTGAACGTCGGTGATTGTTATCTTTTTGCTACCTTCAGTGAACGTTGGTAGTTCATCGTCAGTGAACGGCAATGCCATGATATATTCTCTTTCTACCTTCAGTGAACGTTGGTAGCCCACCGTCAGTAAACGTCAGTGTTGTTGTTTTTTTCCTCTTTCTACCCTCAATGAGCGTTGGTAGTTTCACCTTCAGTAAAAGTTGGTGTATTCTTTGACTTTTTATCATCCTCTATAAGTCGGGTCTTTTGATCCACCAGTGATTTATTTTCCTGGTCGGGTTTCTCTTTTGTTTCTTTATTTTGTTACATCCCCAGTGGTGTTTTGAGTCCCTTTGAATTTGTCCATGTGCATTCATATTCATAAGCATTGCATGGCATCTTAGGGTCAAAAATAGGGTTTGTTTTATATTTAAGTATCTTCGATCACGTCGACACAAAGATTTTTAACCTTCGTATCTCCGGATAGAAGAAACTTAAATAAGGGCAGCTGTTGTACCCCAATTTTTCCCCCTAAGATCCCTTCATCATACCATATTGATTCAATCACAACAAGATCACATTAGGGCTTTTGGTCCTCCTCCCTATCTTTAGTCTTGATCTTTGAGGAATCACCAAGCATCTTGACTTGTTTTCTTTTGTGATCATGGATATTTTGACTTGATTTTCTTTCTAATTTATAAAATGCAATGTTGGATGGTCTTACTTGTTAATAATGTAGGTAAAGGCAATGTGGCTTAGCAAGTTGAGCCATGGGTTCATGAGTTTATTTCCATGCCCTAGTCAATAAAGCTTGAGAAATTAAAACCTCACCATTGAAGTTGTTTTGGAAGAAATAACATGGCAAAGTTTATTTTGGTTCATCACATTTCAAAGTTATCAAATTGATTCAAAGGTACAAAGGGTTGATGGAAGAAGTTGTCATGATTGGACAAGGTCTTGTTCCCATTGATCACAAGTGCATATTTCTCTAAATTTTCAAGATATGAAAGTGGTTTTTATGGCTATGATTTCTCATTACCATCCTCAATAACTTCTATTTACAAAGCAGGAGTGTTGGTACAAGAAGGTTGGTCCAAAATTGTCAAAGTTCCTCAAAGCATTTTCTTGGTCTATGAGCTAGGGTTTTGAACTTCAAAGAAATATATATTGCTCATCTTTTGGTATTTTTGAGTGATTCCAAAAAATCCTTCTCTTAAAAGGGTTATTAACAAATCACTTCAAAAGTTTCAAGGATTTTTCATGTGGAAGAAAATTGATGATGAAGAAAGATTACAAGTCCTCCAATTGGACCCCCAATTTCTCAGGTGTAACTTCAAATGATCATAACTTGGTCAAGTTGTATCACCTTGAGCCCACTCTTTTTCCATAATTATCTTGAGGATGTGAAATTTATTCCTTATTTTATGTGCAAAGTGAGAAAATGGATGGAAAATGCCCTAATGATGCAAACGATTATAGGTCATTTCATGATTTTTCGCCAACTTCAACAATTCATAACTCTCTCAATTTTTGGATATTTTGAATGGTTCCAGTTTCAAAATGTCATTCAAGAGGTCTATTTCATGCCATCTTTTTTGGTCAAGAGCAAATTCCAAGTGGAAGGCCATGTTTGGATGCAAAACATTATAGGTCACTTTTGAAGAAAATTTGAAATATTTCTAAGTATGGAAAGTCAACCCTTTTTCTCCAACTTTGACTCAATGCAACTTTCAGCTCAAGCATCCATTTTATTTCATTCTTTTTCCATTGCAAAGCTTGTAACCTCATATTTCTAAAGCATCAAGAATTATGTCCTAAGACCCCTTGAGCTGAAAATGCCATTGTTTTGAAATTAGTAGCTTGAAACTGAAGTTTCATCACAAGTCAGATTTTGAAATCTTTGTTTTGGCTTCTAATCACAAGTTTTCCACACGTTTTTGCTTCTAATCATGTTTAGCAACTTTTTAAAGGTGTTTAGCATCATGAAACACACGATTTGGCTGAGTTTTGATGCTAAACAAGTCACACTTTATTCATGATGCATACCCCCCATGATTTTCCTCGAAACTTCATCATTTCGCACGCTTGAGGATCCCATTCATTCTCCTATAAATGTAGGGTCATCCCCCATTCAATTCCTCAAGCTTGGACAACCATAATCACCCTGCCAAACTTGTTTCATAACTCAATTTTATGTAACTTCGTAATCAGTGTTTAATCCTTTTTTTAATCCAATTTTCCTATCAATTCACCTTCATTGATCTTCCCTGAAGCTAACCATATAATTACCTTCACGAATCGTGCCCTATATTACTCCATAGAAGTCCAGTTTCAGAGCACAGGAACTCAACTTCAATAGGTAAATTTCTCCATCAATTTTTCAAAACTTTGATATCATTGTGATGTTCTCATTTCCCTGGTTCTAGTCGCAACACTTGCTTTTATCTAGAAACACGTTTTGACCATGAAATTTCAAATCCCTTTTCAAAACTTTCCTTCCAAATTGCTTGAGCTACAATTTATATAAATTTGTCGCGAAGGTGTTGTTGTCTTCGTCTTGAAGAGACGAAGCGAATGGCATAAGTATGTGCTTCTGATTTTACAGTTTGAGAGACCTGCAATTCACGTTGGCTGGAGGTTGAAGATGACCAACGTGTCATCTTCCAACCAATGAAGGCGCACCACTTGTTTTTCTTGAATTTCTGATTTAATAAGTGATCCAGTGTTTTATTCACTAATGATCATGATATCCACAGCGCGCCAGATCCCTTGGATTTGATTACTAACACATTTTGACTCTCATCCATTGGTCCACATCTTTTTGGTTTTTATTTTATTTTCTGATTTTTATATTTAATAGTTTTAAACTTCAAAAAATCATAGAAAATTTATTTTTAGTCCAAAAATTCTGAAAAAATTATGAAAAATATTTTTGATTATTCTCTTTCTGATTTTTAATTTTTCACAATTTTATTGTGTTTTGATATTTTTTATAAATTATCACTTTATTTGATTTATTTTAAATGTTTAAGAATACTTTTATACATTTTTAAATTCTAAAAAAATTATAGAAGGATCCAATAATATTGTGACAAATATTGGTAACCTCATTTATTTTTTATTTCTGACTTTGTTATTTTTTATCATTTTTGATTTATTCTACTCATTTCTTTTAATTTTAAAAATAGTTTCTGACTTTAAAAAATTACCAAAAATTTTATAAAAATATTTGAGTCGTTTTTTTATTTTTCTATGGTCTTACCTTTTATTTCTAGATTAGTTTGAACATAGTTGATATTTTTCTCTTTTATTTCTATTTTAAAATATTCTAAAACTTTTTAATGTATATATTAAATGCAATATTATTTTGTGATTATTTTCTGGCTGATCTTGGGTTGAATTTTTTATTATGAACTTTGTTAACATCATTGGATCCATGGTGTTGAGCCTAACTCTATAAAATGGATGAATGATTTTAATAATATTTTAATTAAAATTTAATTCAAATGTAGTTTGCATTCTTTCTCATCCCTCTTCATCTCATCCCTTTCTTATTGCACTAAGTGTTATTAGAGCATGATCTCTATATCATGTCTCAAAAAAAATGGTGCATAAATTGCAATTGACCAACCTCAAAATAGGTGCGACTTCTATATAAGTCCACTGATTGCTTAACATAGCGCTAAATTTTGTCCCGATTCGAATAAATGATCATTCGTGGCCCAAACCTATGTTTGTAAGCCCAAGTATGTTAATTTGATCCCTTTGATCCAATAAATTTGAGATTCATTGTGTGGAGGCTTTGGTTCTACCAATCCTCTAATGGATCTACAACACTTTTGGTCAACGCGGATCACTTAAACATCATTGATCATTAAATGATATTTGTGAGAATTCCAAATGGATGATATACTTGACAAAAAGCAAACGCAACTTATTGTGTGGAGGCTTTGGTTCTACCAATCCTCTAATGAGTTCCAAATGCAAGTTTCAAGATGGTCATCCAACTAACCACTAATTATTAATTTGTTTCATTTTATGCTTTTATTTTTGTATGCTTTATGTACCATTTATTTTAAGCATTACATTTCATGTCATTTGTATTTTGCTCACTTGAGCCTTTCTATCCATGTTATTTTTGTTTTTCTCACTTGAGCATTTATTTTCTTTTTCAAGACACCTAATAATCAACATGAACCCTAAAAAGGACTTTAATGATACTTGGACTATTTGGTTACTATCCTTGGTGTGATACGGTGGGAGAAGTGACTTGGTTGTTTTGCGTTTTATCGCAAATGTTGCGGTTAGCAGAAGTCGTCATCGACTTTTCTTTTATCCAAAAGGAAAGGTGAAAAAGCACAAGAAAGACCTTTGAGATTGTTTCTTGAGTTCGGGGGGATAGATTATAAAAAGGTAAGGTATTAGCACCCTTTTATCCATGGTTTTCCATGGGCTCTTAGTTGCTTGCTAGATCACTTGCTTTTGTTTGAAAATGTGTTTTGTGTGGTTTTTGAAAGTATTTTGAAAAGGCTCCATAGTTTAGTCAAACTTTGTAATGATTCTCATTTGTAAGAATGTATACAAAGTGTTGATCTTTTGAAAATGTTTTCAAGTTTGAAAGATGTTTTTTGAAAGTATTGGTGTTTGTTTTGAAATTGAGCAAGCAACTAGGAACATTCTACTTACTCAAAAGTCTTTCATGTTTATTTCCTATATCCTTTGACATTGTTATCTTACCATTGATTTGATAAGTAACCCTATCTTTGGATGTAAAAGGGATGGGCAAGGGTCATCGTACAACCATGATTAACAATGTTGTAAGATATCTTAGCATTTTCTTTAAGGGACAAAGATCATTTTTGAAAGGCAACTTTGATAGAGTCATCGAGGGACTATGATCTTGTATTTAGTTTGTTTTTGCTAAGATACCCCGCATGCATAATATGTCCATTTTATAAGGCAACAAAGTGGGTTTACCCTAAGGGTGCAAGTGTGTAAATGTATTGGTTTACATGCTTAATTTGTCTTGATTAGGGTTTGCTATTTGTTGGTTTTAATATTTCCATACAAACCCTAATTACTAGCAATTTGTATATAAAGCATTAAATTGCAAAAAATAAAATTACTAAACTATTACAAAGCTTTAGTGGATGGGGGTACAAATTTATGAATGGGGATTGTAAGAAATTAAAGTCCTAATTATCTATTACAACCATATTGAAATAATGTACAAGAATTGAAATGGACTTGTCTTGTTTTTGTTAAGAAATAAGTTTATTTAAGAAAATATTTTGATCTTTTTGTTCTCAAAGAAATAAAATAAAACATGTGAATATGAAATGTTTTTGGTGTTTTTGGTTATTTAAAGGCTAAAATAAAATAAATGAGGGAAAAGGGAGTCAGAATCAGCACGTTGCTGAAACGAGAAGGAACAGATGTTCCGACTCTGATATGCTGCAAAAGAGAAAGTGTTAGTGAGAAAGTGGAGGGTCGGAAGTTCTGGGCCTGGGTACACCAAATTCTGAGGTTGAGAGGTTTAGAAGCTTTAGCGTAGCTTTGAACCTAGAAGTTCATGTATCTCTGGAAAGTCAGAGGTTCTGGCTATTTGAGAGAGTGAGGTGATAATACTGCTGGGTAAGGTTGTCTAGAAGTTCTGATTTAGGCATATTGTTTGACAGATAAATGGGTAAAAATGCCAATAAAATAAACTTAAAAAAATGCTTCTAGGGTTAGAACCCAGGACCCTTAGTATTAATGTCTTATGCGCACACACTGTCTACCACTGGGGTGGTTGTACATTCGGTATCAGAAGCAAAAACATAAATTTGTATCATAAGGTAAATTCTAATGATGAACTCCAGAATATCTGCAGCTTAGTCAACTCTCAATGGAACAGAAAACACAAACATAGCAAATTATGGCAAGTTTCCATCATGGCTTCAGAAACATAAAAAATGTCAAGACGGTAAATCAGAAACAAGCATGTGTCTGCTAAACCTAGTTTCCTTAAGAAGTTCTGGCCTGATGTTCTCTCTACTTAGGAAGAAAATACATGGAACTTCAGAATATGTACAGCATCAGAATCAGGATGTCTACATTATATTTTGAACATGCAAATCTAACAATGCCTAAGTAATATGATGAGGGTCAGTAGAAACTTACCTTGCAGCTGGAAAATGTTCTGTAAGCTGGAACCTGGTTCTGACTGCTTGTAATTTTCTGATCAGCTGCCTCACATGCTCAGCAGGCTGGAACAACCATTATCTTGGGCTATGAATGGCTGGAAAATTCTGGAACGATCGAGAAGCAAAGTTCTGACTTTTTGAGAGCGGGTTACGATCTGAAAACAGGAGTTAGGATGGTTTCTAAATGTATATCAGAATCTGTATGGATGGTTTGGTCAAGAAAAACTTGAGGAAAATTGGAGTTTGAATGCAAGAATAAAAAACTAGCAGGTTTTGTATTTGTGTTTACAGTTTCGGATTTTTGGAAATCTTAGCAAGGTTTCAAGGCTTTTTCTTTTCAATTTTTTGACCCAGCCCTCATAGTTGCAAATAAAGTTCAATTTATAGGCAAGAACTTTGTAGCTTGGAGAAGTCAAAAGTACCAACATCATGCTAGCATGCTGGCTTGGTCTTGAAGCAAGATAAACAAGTATGGTGGTTAGCAGCTTTTAGTCGTGCCTAAGCTGGATTTGTAAGCATGAATTAAGGAAAAGTATCTTCAGAGGCAAAAGCAAAGCATGGTCCCAACATAAACTTGTACAAAAGTTTGCTTTTCAAGCACAGTAATGGTACTTCTATCTCACACGTGGGGAAATCCTTTGGATAAAAACTCAAAAGTGATTGTGAGCATTAAATGATGATGAGATTTATCAAAACAGAAATCCTACGCTATGAGATTGTGCATCATAGCTTAGATCTAGGCCAGAAGTTCAGCATCTGTGCAACTTAGAATAAACATCCAACTTCTGATCCTTGAACCTCTTTGCTCCAGCATGTTCTGAGCGAGCTCTCAGACTTTCCAGAAAGCTTATGACATACTTTGTAAACCCTTTTTGATTTACTCTTGCAACTTCTGACTGAACCTATGTGAAAACTGTCCTAGAAGTTGTAAACAAATTCTGATTTGAAAATGGTCAGAATTTACTAAGTGTTTAAGTTTCAGTGACGTGGCTTTGAAGATGTATAACTTGAAATCCCAGCATTTCTAGAAGAAGTTCTATTATGTAATATTTTAGATCTTATTGAGATCTAAAACCCTTGTGTTAGAAGTTCTTCCAGAATCAGCTTGCATCATGGTGAAAATCTGGCCAGAAGTTCTGAGCTTGTCATCTTTCTTAAACACTTAGAAAAATTCTAAGTATTTAGAATTTTGATTTTTTCAACATGAATCTTGGCTTCTGATTTTCCTGATGAAACAAACTTCATGCCTTGATGAAATATGATTCTTGAAACTTAATTTTGATCTAAAAGTCAAAGGTTGACTTCTCAGTATGTAAATGACCATTTGGCCCTTGTGAATGACTTTCTTGGAAGATTTGTAATTCAAGGCTTGAAATTGGATGGAAGCAAAACTGAGGGTCCGAGATGATCCTTTGAGAAATGAGAGGGCAAATTTTGGGGTACAACACTTGGCATTGTGGAGTATTGGACTTCTTGGACTTAGGATTAGAAACCTTGGCCTATGTTAGAGACCTTGTGACCTTAATTGATATTTTGTCTGGAGTTCTTGAGGTTTACCTTAAGATATTGGGTTGTTTGTTTTGTGTGCAGGTTATTGTGATTACATTCTTTGTTTTTAATATGGAATTCACCCGTATACAACCGTTACTCTGCCCAATTTTTGTGAAGACTTAATACACTTGAAGTTTGGTTCTCTCAAGAGATCTAGTATCTTTGCTTATTTGGTTTTAATCCAAGGAATGGGAATTCTATCTTGACTCATAATGTCAAATATTGGCTCATTGTTGGTTAGATGGTTCTTATCCCTAGCTTTTACCTTATGCTTTAGGATAGTCTCTTCTTCTCCTCCCATCTTCTTAAATTTCAAAAATCTTCTTCCTCCTTTTGAAAACTATTCTTGTTTTTAAACTTGAACCACTTTCATAATAAACTTGGACTTAGGTCCATGCATTTTCAAAACCTTTTCATAAATAAAATTCAATCAACTTAATAATACTTTGACATTTTTTTGAGAAGACTAAAAGGCAATCAATCTCATTTCAAACCATTTTGCCATTTTGGCTCTTATCTTTAAAAATTTTCTCAAAAGATTGGACTCTTGTCAATCCTTGTAGTGATGCAAACAACTACTTATACAATATGTATTGAAGTGAGATATTTTCCACTTGGGTGTTGAGTGAGGAATTATTGATTTTAAAATCCAAGCCATATCCTCCACTTTGAGATGATGCAAATTCTCCTTTCTCATGATTGTGGGTAGTAAGCATGTTTTCCACACGGACAATGATGATGATGTCTTATCTTATAAAATTAACCAACACACTTGTGTTTTAAATTTTTTTAAAGGTGAACTATGTGTACCATGATCCCCTATTGCACGAAAGGTGGTACATAGGCACTAAAGGTTTACAACCGCGGTGGGTGCAAAAATCATAAAAAAATAGATTTCTTTTCTCACCTCCACCATTTATTTTTACATACAACATTTTATAGCCAAAATATACAGATTTTTTCAAAGAGGTTCCTGCGGAGTACCGTATATGTTTAGGGTGATAATACCTTCCCTTTGCATAACCAACGCCCTTACCTTGAATCTTTCCCCCTCTTTGTGGGTTACTCGCTCTCTTCCCATTCCTTTGGAAACAATAAAGCGCGGTGGTGATTTTTATTTTGATTTGTATAAGTATAGTCAATTCAATGGCTTAGTCTTAAACATTTCTACCGCTAGACTATGATACTGACAGTATTTTATCCTGTTGGCCTAGGCTTAGCAAGAGTTGGTCGAGGGCGCTTGACCCCGCCATCCTTGAATTCAGCATTAGCGCACTCTGCAAGGATACACTCGCGAGAAGCGGTCAGCAGGGTGTAATCAGTTAATCGACCAACTGATCCTCTATGCTCACGGGAGTCGCAAGGCTTCTCGTCCCTCCTCTTATCCTCTGTTCATCAAGGAGGGTCTGCGTCATTGTGTCGCAGGAGGCCAACCGTGCACGTTGTTGGCTGCCTCTTTTTCCTCACAGGTCACGTAGCGGTGGGCTTTATCGAGGAGTGCATCAAAATATCTGGGAGGTTTGATGCCGACTGCCTTTCTGAATTCAGTGCCCCAGAGGAGTCCCCTCTCGAGAAGGTACCTCTTCACGTGATCGGTTTAGGGAACATGAATGGCCTTATAGTTGAACCGATTAATGTACTCCCTGAGAGTCTCGTTGATCCTTTGGATGATTGCCTCGAGGGCGGCCTCGGTTTTAGGGTGTCATCGAGACATTGTGAAATTGCTGGAGAATTAGTTCTTCAGACTTTTCCATGAGGTAATCGACCCGGAAGGGAGGCTTTTATACCAGTCCATGGATGTTTTCCTCGGTGTCATAGGGAACAACCTGCACTTTATAGGACCCCTGACATTGTGATAATGGTTCATCGCCTAGAAGCCGTTGAGGTGGTCGATAGGGTCTGTAACACTGTCATACTCCTTCAGAGGGGGGAGGCTTCTCCATCCCCTTAGGAATAGGGGCGCTCATAATAGCCTAGGACAATGGACCGCAGGGGTCATCTATGTCGCTTCGTTCTAGGGAGTGAGAGGGAGACTGATTATAGTGGAGGTCTTTGTGTCTGTCTTGGGCACAGGGATGATTCTGTGGCCGAGTCCTCTTTTCTTCATCGCCCCTGTTCCTTTTATGTTCAAGGGATCAGCGTGCCTTGCACGGGGGAGTGTGACCGCTCTTCTTGACAACTTCGGGCTGGGTTCTCTCTAATGTAGGGCCTCGCCCATTGCGGCAGGGAGAAGGGCTTTAAGAATCGTCCCGTCTGTATCTCATAGGGGAGATCGGGAGCGGTACTTATGTTTTCGGGAGGAGGAGTTTTTGAATCAAGTCTTCGGTGCTTTTTGGGGGACCGACGAGTATGTTCCAGTATCATCAAGCGTTCACCCTTCGCGAAGATCATGTAGTTTGTTTTGTTGATCATCGCGAACAAGGCCTTAGTCGTAGGATCAATATTCTCAGGAACGGGAATCTCATGATACACAATAGACTTTTAGTTTTGTCGGGGAGGGTCGACATTCTCGCACAGTTGTGATCGGGTGGAGGAGGAGGTGGCCAACCCGTCCCTGATGTCGAGCTCGTGTCCGGAAGCATCATTGTTGTTTCCAGGGTCGACGAAATTAACGTTTTGGTCACCATTGTTGACTTGGTCGGCCATGACGATCGGAAAGTTGAAAGAGTTACTTTGGTCTTAGGTAAATGAAAGATGGGGAAGTTGGTTTCCACAGATGGCGCCACTGATCGTACCTGATCAGAAGAGATCATCAAGGCCCACGAGCTTTGAGTCGAGAAACGGTTGAATATGAAGTGAGGTTTAGAACCAAAGTAGAGTGTGAAAGTATGGATGAATAAATATGTGACCCTCTCAAGTAAGATGGTACTGATAGCCATCAATGTTGGGCCATGGTCCCTATGTTGGTCTGACCAAGCACACCCAAAATGGAGACTGTCAGGTCCTACGTGTGTAGTGGAGGCTAGCACGTGGCCTTCAACCTGAATGGACTGCTCCGAATTATCAGAAGGACGTAGATGCGATCTTTTCGGGGTCAAGAGAACTCTGTGATATTTGGATGGCTGCCCTACGAGGAGGGTGCTCGCAATGACCTCCTGAGTGTCGTTGGTCATCCTCGACAATTATGTGGTGAGGATGTCCTCAGAGGACATATCCCAATCGACGAGAGGAGTGGAATCACTGCCCGACATGTTCAAGGGAAGACTCTCTCCTGCCGGTCTTCTCTTGCAGCATAGTTAGATTGGACCTTGTATGATGTTTGGGCCAAGTGCGGGCCCAGTCTAGAAAAGTAACATATCTCGAGCAGGACTGGATTTTATTTTTCACGAAGCTAAACGAGCTGAGAACGTAGGTTCTGGTAGCTCAAAGTGTGGTTGCATAATTAAGAAAACATATGGTTTCCCATGTTCTTATCTAATTTCAAAGAAGGTGAAACCTGATAAGCCAATATGAATGGATGAGGTTTGCACTTGTTGGAAATGCTCAGGTTTGATGATGATGATGATGGTGTGATAAAGGACGGTAAATCAAATATCTCTATCTTGACCGAATGGAAAGTGATACAAGAGAGATTTTTGAAATTTGATGACAATATGAAACTCTGCATCAAAGAGAAAATGAGGAAGATTGCTTATCCATAAACAACTTATTTGAAACCACCGTCTCAATCGATAAAAACAAAAGGTGCTCTTCAGAAGGTCAAACCAACATCGAGGAACAATTCAACGATATAGTCTCGTTCGTATTTTGAACATGTTAACAAAAATTTTCCGGATTCTCCTACTTCAAAATATCAAAAAAGTGCTTTCACCACATTATCAAAAATCCATTTAATCAACGAGATGCTGGTTTTTATGCATAAATACATTGAAGAGATCGTCAATGTTAAGGGTGACGGTAATTGCAATTTTCGAGTTATTTCTGCTTTGCTCGGGAAAGGAGAGGAGGATCATCCATTTTCCCGCGAACAACTTATCAAAGAGTTGAAGGTCCATAAAGAATCACACACACGACTATATGGGAAAAAAGGAAATTTTGATGCAATTCATGAATCTCTTGTTCTTTGCATTAATGAATTGGCGCCTGCAGAAAAATGGATGCACTTTCCTTAAATGAGTTATCTTATAGCAAGTGCGTAAGAAAGAGCATATATTAATATGACAATATACAGTTTCTCGAAAACATTTATTCCACTGCACATTGCCCCACCTCAAAATCCAAATGGTCGTATTATGTGTATGGGATGGTTTTCAAAAATGCAACACTTTTTTCAATTTTATTTGAAACTGGGATGCCCTATACCACTGAAGTCACCAGAGTGGACATCTCACTCAACAAGGGAAATTAAAACTTGCCTGAATCATTTTTTGGATATGATGCAAGAATTCATCAAGTTGAGCAAGATTTAAAGAGAAACAAATAAATAAAAGTCAAAGGCACAACCACTCATACATATAGATTTAAACAGTGACACAGGTTTCGATTCATTTTAGTTTTTATTCAACAATGTATTTATGTGATTAGACATATTTTATATGTAATCTTGTCTTAATATTAATGACGTCAAATATATACATTTTCAAAGATTTCAATATATGTTTAAGTTTCCAAAATAATTCTCCATTTTCCATTATAAAACATGCTTTATTTCTGAAATTGATTATGTGTTGGATGGTTTTGGAAATGCACTATCGTATGATCTGGATATGGAGGTTTCGGAGACGCATCTCTGAAATTTCTCTTGATACAAGATTGAATTTCTAAGGTCCATATTGGCCTAGACTTGTATAAATATGGGTCTTTCATTTCAAAATTCTTACAAAATCACATTACACCATAATGAACATAATTTTGCATGTATCATATGTCTACTTCAACGGTGCGGAGTCCTCAATTGCATTTAAAGTTACAAAGTACACCCCTCTTGTAGATATGAAATCCATACTAGAGAATCACCTATAATACTAAGACAATCAAAGAATTGTGAAGCTTGAGTATTGTTCACCCTCGATTGACAATGAATATAAATTTCAATTAAGAAACTTTGAGGTGAAGATGGATGCATATTTAAGGGTTATATGGAATAATTTAACCGTAACAAAACAAAAGGTCTGATTTAGCAAGATGCGGCGATTATGGGATAGGTCAAAGATATTATGAAGATGTTGAAAAGCACATCTTGATATTGAAATGTAATTTTCTATTTATGTTAATGATTATTGATCTGACCTGATCAGAAGGTTTGGACCGTCACGGCTTACTCCGAGCTGAAGGCTTTTTGAACGAGGAGGGGGGGGGGTACCTGCAAGGCACTCCGATGCTAAAGTCAGTGGGAGTACGAGCAGATAATAGAGTTGAGGTTAGAATGATGAATACCTGACCCTCTGGAAACAGAGGGTATTTATAGCCCCCAGCGCTGGGCCAAGGTTCCTTCGTTGGGCCGGGCGGATTTGGCCCAATGGAGGAACTGCCAGGTTCTACGTGGGTAGTGGGGACCAGCACGTGGTCCCCTTCCTGGATGTGCTGCGTGAAGTGCGGGCGGACAGAGACGCGGTCTTTCCGGAGTATCGTTGGGGTAACGGTGGACTGAGTCTGCCCTAGTCAGGTAGCTCGAGATCATGTCGAGCTACGCTGCACGGTACCGAGCTCGACGCCAAGACCTCGAGCTGAACAGCGAGTGTCGAGCTGGACGTCAGGACACAGAGTCGGACGGCAGGGTGTCGAGCATGACTTCACTGCGTGGGGCTGGACATTGAGATGTCGAGGTGGACATCAGGGTGTCGGGCATGGATGCGACCCCCTTTGCCCAGTGTGGCCCTTAGTGAGTCCCTTTGGACTGGGCCTTAGTAATGCTTTTGGGCCTGTCGGGCCCAGTCCAGAACAGGAGCCCCCCAAGTCGTGGTTCCTTTGCGAAGAGCCATGACTTGAAACAAAGTTGTTCCGTCGCTGAGGTCTCGTGCCCGGGATGGAGGCGTGGACCCTCGAGGGGTCTCCTCGTGCCGTGCTCGGAGACGTCCTCGGTGGTGGATGCGTGGAGGGTCCGTACCGGGCGCGTCAATCGAGCACACGAGGCATCTTTCGGGAGTTGTGCCGCCACCCTAGGGGGGTAGGGCCATCATTGCGTTGGGAGCAGCGCGTCGAGGAGAAGGAGTCCGTGGCTGAACGAGGTGACGTTTGGTATTCCACGTCATCACTATAAATAGGGTCCTTGGGCCCCATAATATGTTTTTCGTTCTCCGTGCTCTCTCCGTTGCCGCTCTCAACACTCTCTCCAGTTGTGACTTCCCGTCTCAGATTCTTCATTTCTTAGCCAAATCCCAACTTTGATCCAAGTAAGTGATCTACTTTCTTCATTTTTCCGTTTCAGAATGCATGATTCCCGGAATTTGAAGATGTTTTAGGATCGTGTGCGTGGGATTAGCCCGGTAGATTCGTATTTTGCCCGACATATTCATGTCTAGGGCCGGCAAACGCATACTCATGGCCGACACATTCATAGTTTTAGGTGAAAAACTTCAGAGCTGCCCGGGGTCTTCATGATCCGGGCGCCTAATTCATGACCGTGCCCGGTATGTTCATGGTCGTGGCCGTGGGCTTCATAGTGCGGCTCGCCATGTTCATACCTCGGGTCGACATGCCTGAAGAATGGCCGCGCAGTTGGTTTGATGAAGAACACTGGGTTCAGGAGAGTCGGGGAGGCATCCACTTGTGAAAATGGACTTGTGTAGTAGTGTATGGACGACATGATTATGTCGAGCATAGGACTTCATGCTCAATCTGATTGGTTTCCCGTGCTCTGCAGGTAACCATGGCGGATGAGCCGAGCTCCTCCGGTCGTCGTGATAGCGAAGAACAGAGTGCCGACGAGTCGGCCAACCTTATAGATACTGTGACCGACCCATCGCTGGAATGGGTGGGTGCCGAGCCTCGGGGGACGGCGTCGATATACAGTCGGGATGACCGACATCCATTCACCGCTATTGAAGAGGGGCAGGACCAGCCCGACTTCCAGCAGAATTTCGTGGTCATGCTTCCGTCGACCAATGCCAGAATTTGTTCAATGTACCCGGACTATAGCTTTGCGATGTACGAGATCGCGTTTAAAGACTTGGGGCTGC
Organism: Vicia faba; assembly: GCA_948472305.1. Classification (NCBI taxonomy): domain Eukaryota; kingdom Viridiplantae; phylum Streptophyta; class Magnoliopsida; order Fabales; family Fabaceae; genus Vicia; species Vicia faba. The sequence goes on along the minus strand of OX451739.1, from coordinate 519,346,593 downwards.
GGCTGCCGTTCACAGATTTTCAGACCGGGGTCTTTACGCATTTGGAGCTGGCCCCATCCCAGCTACACCCAAACTCTCTCGCCTTCATCCGGGCGTTTGAGCTGACGTGTCGCTACTTAAGGATAGGGGCGACCATACCTCTTTTCTTTCGGGTATTTCACCTGCAGCGTCAGTCCCGAGGAGGGAAGCACAGCTGGGTGTCCCTTAAGCAGTCGAGGAGACTGTTTAGGATGTATATGGACTCCGTGAGGGGGTTCAAGGACAAGTGGTATGTGGTGCGCCCTATTACCGACTCTGCTGTAGATTCCCTCTTCGAGGAGGAAGGGCCGGTCAGCGATGATGACGGGGAAGCAATGTTGGCCGACGACGGGAGCCCCGTGTTAGGTCGTAGGGCTAAGTTCCCGGTGTATTGGATGTCCCGACACTACGATCATGGAACTGGTTATTTCCATACCGCAGTCGGGGATATGTGCATGGAAGACCAACGGTCGTATGAGGCTCTTTGTCGGTTTGTCGACAGTTTTCATCCCGCCCAATGGGTTACTCGGGAAGGGGACGATATCCTCGACAAAGACGGTTACCCGACGTTTGAGTCTCGCCCGATCGACACCAAGGCGTTGGTGGAATGTTCGACATATAGGCAGGCAGCCCGCCTGTTAGGTTGTTTGCTTGAAATACTTTATTCGTCATTTATTTATGCAGTTTGCTCGATACTGACTTTTCTTTTATTTCGTGCAGGTACGATGGCCAGCCGACATGAAAGGCTCCTGAAATTATCAACCAGCCAGAGGCGAGGCAAGAGGGTCGTGCAGGCCCCGCAGACGACGAGAATGGGACCACCACCAAGTCTGAATGTTCCTCAGCCGGTGAGGGTGGATTCGACGTCGAGCTCGGGGGCAGCGTCAGATCCAGAGGTCGAGGAGATTGATCCCAGCGCCGATTTGACGCAGAGGAAGAGGACCCGCGTGGAAGGCGGTTCGACTGTCGGGGAAGATGCCGGCGCTGTTCAATCTTTTGCCTTCCCCCCTTGCTTCGAAGAGGCGGGCTTTTTCGAGCGGTTCCCTCCGACAGTGGTCGCTCATGAAGCTGAGGCCATCAAGAGGATGACTAAAGAGGAGAGGAAGTCGCGTCTGGTCGCCAGCGTGGACGGGCTGGTTAAAATGGCCGAAATGGCTCTGGTGTTATCTGAGGATGCAGGGGATGCTGCTCGTGTTGAAGAGCTCGAGCAGGAGAAGGCGGCCTTGAGTGCGAGCTCGCGGAAGTTGAAGGTCGCTCTGGAACGCTCCGAGGAGATGTTCCGAGAGCAGACCGCGATACTTGATGCCGAGAGGGATATGCTGACTCTGGAAAAGGAGAAGTCGGGGAGGTTGACTGAGGAAGGGGAGTTGCTCCGGACCGACAGGGATCGTTTGGCTGTTGAAGTCGAACGCCTGGGTAAACAGGTTGAGGAACTGAATGCTGTTCAGCAACCCGCCGAAGATGAGTCCGAGGACCTGGTGGTTTTGAAGAGTCGGGCTGAGCTTATTGCCCATATCCGGCTCCTCGAGGCGGACTGCGTCGGCGCTCTGGAAGATGGGTTCAATTCTGCAGTCGACCAGCTCTCATTGCTAAATCCTGGCCTGATCACCGAGGGCATCGGGCACACCCACCGGGTTGTAGGTGGCGCGATCATTCCTCCGCCCGACTCTCCCAACGTCGACAATGATGATAATGTAGAAGTTTGATATTTGTATTCTTTGGATATCGGGCCTGCGCGCCCTTGATATTTGTATTCGTATTCTTTGGGCCTGCGTGCCCGTTTATTGCATGTTTTGAACACCGCCGGCCTTCTTGGTCGGTTTAATATTTCTTTGTTGCCTTCGGGCGTTTATACCTTGTTATTTATTTTGGATTTTCTGCCCTTGTATGAACTCACATGCTTGTATGAATTTAGATCAAGTCCCGGGCCCGAGGAGTGCCCGTAAGTGGCTTTGATTTGGCGAGCGACTATGCTCGTCTCCATTTGTGTGCAATCTCGGCCCTATTTCGGTTGGCCGGGGTTGCTTAAGTGTTTCGCTCGAGGGGAGAGATTTTCTTTTGACCCTTGTAGATGTCCCGTTATTCTTGATAGAATGTCGGGCATTAAGGAGCGAGGTTGCTCAGTCGGGCGTGGAGCCCGTAGGGACGATTCGCCCTTGGCGTGAACTGCCCATCGCGAGCTGGGTGTTCTGCCTTATGGGTACGACGACGGAGGGGCTCGGTGCAGCTGTCCACGTCGGGCACTATCGATCGTCAACGTCTACCGCGCGATGCCGTGCTATTTTGGTCGTGTGTCGGGCCTGTACCTTAGCCTTAAACGAAATTGGACGTTTTTCCTCGTTGCCCGAGCGTGGTTGCTTTTGGTCGAGGGTCCTAGGTGTTGACAGTTTCTAACTGTAGTACTGCTTCAACTTAGCAGCATTCCAGGGTCTTGGTAATGGCTCTCCGTCTAACTGCTCGAGGTAGTACGCCCCGGTACCCGTGGTGCCGTGGACGCGGTAAGGTCCTTCCCAGTTCGCGGCCAACTTCCCTTCGCGGGAGTCTTTCTGGTTTCTGCGTAGTACCAGGCTGCCTATTTCGAACTCGCGCTTGATGACCTTGTCGTTGTGGCGTAGAGCCACTCGTTGTTTTAGGGTTGCTTCGCGCAGGGCAGCCCCCGATCGGATTTCCTCGACTAGGTCGAGTTCATCCCTTAGTGCTTCGTCATTCATTTCTTCGTCGAGGGGTTCCTCTGTTCATCGGGATGGTTCCATGATTTCGATTGGGATGACAGCTTCGGTGCCGTACGTTAGTCGGAATGGTGTTTCACCCGTCGTTGAGTGGGGCGTGGTGCGGTATCCCCACAGGACGCTGTGGAGCTCCTCGACCCATCCTCTTTTGGCTTCGCCGAGTCGACGTTTGAGCCCTCGGAGGATGACTCTGTTCGCGGCTTCGGCTTGCCCGTTGGTCTGAGGGTGCTCGACCGATGTGAAGTGATGTTTGGTTCCCAGTTTGGTGACGAAGTCTCGGAATCCGTGGTCGGTGAACTGGGTACCGTTGTCGGTCACCAGTGCCTGCGGAATTCCGAACCTGGCGAGCACGTTTCTTTTGTAGAAACGGAGGATGTTATGTGAGGTGATTTTCGCGAGGGCCTCGGCCTCGATCCATTTTGTGAAGTAATCCACGGCGACGATTAGAAATTTGTTCTGATAGGTCCCTTGCACGAAGGGCCCGAGGATGTCCATGCCCCACCAGGCGAACGGCCATGGGGAGGACAATGTGTTCAGCTCGTGTGGGGGAGCGAGGTGCATATCCCCGTGCTTCTGGCACTTGTCACATTTTTTCACGTGTTCCTTGGCGTCCTGTTGCATCGTCGGCCAGTAGTATCCTGCTCGAAGGGCTTTCCTTGCCAGGGATTTACCGCCCATGTGCTGGGCGTTGATACCTTCGTGTATCTCCCGCAGTACGTCGGGGATGGCGGACTCGTCAATGCATTTCAGGAGGGGAATGGAGAATCCCCTTCTGTACAGTTTCTGCTCGAGAACAACATAGGAACACGCTCGCCGCTTTATTGTGGCTGCGTCGGCCTGGTTCGTCGGGAGTTCTCCCTTTGTAAGGAAATTATAGACCGGGGTCATCCAAGACGTGGCGTCCCCGATGGCGTGGACCTCGACCGTAGTCGAGGGTGGTTCGATGCTCGGCCGTGCCAGAGATTCCTGGATAACGGATTTATTCCCACCTTTCTTTCGTGTGCTCGCGAGTTTGGACAATATGTCCGCCCTCGTGTTTTGCTCGCGGGGAACATGAGAGATTTCTGCTCGTACGAACTTTGCCATGTGTTTTTTGACTAAGTTCAAGTACTCAATGAGGTTGTCATTCTTGGCCTGGTAGCTTCCTTGTACTTGGGAAGCGACGAGCTGGGAGTCGGTGTAAATTTGAACTTCGCGGGCTCCTAGGTCCTCGACTAATCTCAGTCCCGCGAGCAGGGCTTCGTATTCTGCCTGGTTATTTGATGTCGGGAAGGAGAGAACCAAAGAGTGCTCGATTACCACCCCTTCCTCGTTTTCCAGGAGGATCCCTGCGCCGCTTCCGGACGAGCTGGAGGCTCCGTCGACGAAGATGGTCCACTTGTGTTCCTTTCCCGGGGGAATGTCGTTAGAGGTCACCTCGGCGACGAAGTCGGCCAAGGCTTGTGCTTTCAGGGCTTTCCTGCTCTCGTACTGAATGTCGAATTCAGAGAGTTCCAGGGACCACTTAAGCATTCTGCCCGCCATATCTGGCCGACCCAGGAGTTGTCTCACCGGTTGATCGGTTCGCACGATGATGGTGTGTGCTAGAAAGTAGTGTCTGAGCCTCCTCGCAGCGTTGACGAGGGCCAGTGCAACCTTTTCTATCTGTTGATACCTGCTCTCGGGGCCTTGTAAGGCTTTGCTCGTGAAGTAGACAGGTTTCTGCCCGTCGGGAGTCTCGCGGACAAGAGCTGCACTGATGGCTTCGTTTGAAACTGCCAAGTATAGGTAAAGTGGCTCGTTGTCATCTGGTCGAGACAGCACGGGCGGTTGAGACAGGCTCTGCTTCAGATGGCGAAGTGCGTGTTCGCATTCCTCGGTCCATTCGAAGGCTGCTTCCTTTCGAAGGAGTTTGAAAAAGGGAAGGGCGTGCTGAGCGGACTTCGCGACGAATCGTGAAAGTGATGTCAACATGCCGTTCATTATCTGTATCGACTTCTTCAACGTTGGAGTCGGGAGGTCGGCGAATGCTCGGCACTTGTCGGGGTTGGCTTCAATGCCTCGTTCTGTTAGATAGAATCCGAGGAACTTTCCTGCCTTAACCCCAAATGTGCACTTCTCGGGGTTGAACCTCATCTTGCACTGTCTTGCTTGGGCGAAGACTGTTTTGAGGTGAGCTGCGTGGTCGGTATCCGCTCGAGATTTGACGATCATGTCGTCCATGTATACCTCGAGCATGTCGCCAATTTGTTTGTTGAACACTTTGTTCATCATGCGTTGGTAAGTCGCACCGGCGTTCTTCAGTCCGAAGGGCATTACGTTGTAGTAATAGTTTCCCGAGCTGGTCATGAACGCCGTGCAGCGTTTGTCGCCCGGAGCCATTGGGATTTGATTGTATCCCGAGTAGGCGTCCATGAACGACAAAGTTTTGTAGCCGGCCGAGTTGTCGACCAGCATATCAATGTTTGGTAGAGGAAAAGCATCCTTCGGGCAAGCCCGATTGAGATCGGTATAATCAACACACATTCGCCATTTTCCATTATTCTTTTTGACAAGTACAACATTTGACAGCCAGGTGGAATACCGGGCTTCAGAAATAAAATTTGCCTCTAAGAGGTCTTTTACAGCTTTTTCAGCAGCCTCTGTTTTTTCTGGAGACTGCCTACGCCTACGTTGTACTACGGCCTTGGCGGCTGGATCAATGGCGAGGTGGTGACAGGCGACCTCAGGGTCGAGTCCGGGCATCTCTGCAGCGCTCCAGGCGAAGAGATCAGCATTCTCGCGCAGACAGGCCTTGATTTGCTTTCTGGCCAAGTCGGGGAGGTCCTTGCCAATCTTCACTCCCTTGGTCGGGTCTGCTCCGAGGGGAACGAGTTCGAAATCACCGTCCGGAATAGGTCGGAGGGGGATTTGCTCGCTGCTGGCCGGCTCGTCTTGGTCGAAGCGGGCGTCGAGGGCTATGGAGTCGACCTTTGGTGGAGCCTTCTGAACTTCTACCTCGGGAGATGCTCTGTCGGGCTCTTGCTTTGTCTTCTTGATGGGCCTTGTGATGGGACCCACGTCGACAGTATCCCGTCCCCTTGAAGCGGCGTTGAAGCACCTGCGGGCAGCAGCAAGGTCGCCCTGGATGGTGGCTACCCTCGCCCTCTTGGTATAGAACTTCATTTTTAGGTGGACAGTTGAGGGGACCGCTGTCAGCTCCGCCAATGTCGGCCTCCCCAAGATGCAATTGTACAGGGACGGACAGTCAATGACGAGGAAGCGGACCTTCACCTGTCTTGTAGCAGTTCCTTCCCCGAACGTCACGAGGAGCTCGACATATCCCCAAGGTTTGGACGTCGAGCCGTTGAAGCCTTGAAGGTCCGAACCTATATATGGAGACAGATGGGAGTCGTCCAGTTGTAAGGTCCGGAACAGCTGGGTGTACATCACGTCGACGGAACTCCCTTCGTCGACCAGGATGCGATGCACGTCAAAATTGGCCATCTTTGCCCTTATCAGCAAGGGGATGACTGCGTTCGGTGCTCCGCCGGGGAGCTCTTCCAAGTAGAAGGTGATAGGCTCTGATCTGCCCCTCACCATTTCGAAAGTCACAGTTTGTGGAGGAGCTTTGTCGACCAGTTCGTCCAACTTCCTCTTGGCTGAGTTGATGGTGAGGTCGTTGAACCCGCCCCCGTTGATGACCATGGCGGAGGGGAAGTATTCCCACCTGCTGTGTGTCGTCAGGGGATCCTGCAGGAGCTCGGGAAGTTCGAAATCCTCGGGCCTGGTTACCGAGAAGGCGGTCTGGATTGGCACCGACTCGTCAGATGGTCGGGCATCTTCTTCGGGCTCCTTTGCCTCGCGGGCTTCACGACGGGGAGCGTCGTTTCTCCTGTACTGTGCCAGTCTCCCCCCTTTGATGAGGGTTTCAATGGCGTCCTTCAGGTGGACGCAGTCCTCTGTCAAGTGACCATGACTCCTATGGTACTGACAGTATTTGTTTTTGTCTACTCCTAGCTTGGCAGGAGCTGGTCGGGGACGCTTGACGCCACCGTCTTTAAAATCTGTGCTTGCACACTCCGCCAGAATACGCTCGCGGGAAGCCGTGAGCGGAGTGTACTCAGTAAACCGGCCCGAGGGGCCCCTTTGTTCCCGGACCTCCCGGGGTCTGTCTTCCTTCCTCTTCTCTCCGGCGCGTCGGGGAGGAGGGTCTTGTCTCGAGCTGCTTCCATGGTTGCGAGCCCTGGAGTCTCGTGCCCTGTTGGCAGCTTCTCTCTCCTCGTAGTCCATGTATGCTCGGGCTTTGTCGAGGAGAGCATCAAAAGTTGCAGGTGGCTCAATGCCCACAGCTTTCCTGAATTATGTGCCGGGGAGGAGGCCCCTCTCCAGCAAGTACCTCTTCATATGGTCCGCGCAGGGGACCTGGATTGCTTCCCGGTTGAAGCGGTTGATGAATTCCCTCAAGGTCTCATCATGTCTTTGGATGATGGCCTCGAGGGCTGCCTCGGTCTTCGGGTGGCGACGAGAGGCCGTGAAGGAACTGATGAACTGATTCTTCAAGTTCCGCCACGAGGTGATGGAGCCCGGGGCAAGTCCTTTGTACCAATCCATGGCCGCCTTCCTGAGAGTTGTTGGGAAGAGACGGCACTTGATGGGCCCCCCGACATTGTGATAGTGGAGCATGGCTTCGAACCCGTCAATGTGGTCGACTGGGTCCGCCACTCCATCATACTCCTTTAGGTGTGGGGGCTTCTCCATGCCCGGGGGAATAGGTGCGTCCATGATGGCCTGCGACAGGGGACCGCGGGGGTCGTCCTCGTCGCTCCTTTCTGGAGAAAGTGAAGGGGTCCTGTAGTGATGTCTGGCACGCTGGTCGTGCTGAGATTCCCTCGAGCGTGATGCTCGGTGGTTGAAGGTCACACGCCCGTCTCTGTTGTGCCTCCTGTCGTGCCTTGATGGGTCGCGACTGGGCTCATCGGCAGGGATGACGGGCTGTCTTTCATACTGGGGTCGCCTCTGCCTTGGTGGGGGAGAGGGGCTCCTAGAGTTCTCCCTGTAATGTCTCCGCGGGGGAGTAGGGTGTCGAACTTCTTCGACCCGAGGAGGTGGAGATGGTGGCCTTTGATGTCTCCTCGGGGGGCGTCGATCATTTTCAAGTGCCCTAAGTCTTTCCCACAGACGGCGCCACTGATCTGACCTGATCAGAAGGTTTGGACCGTCACGGCTTACTCCGAGCTGAAGGCTTTTTGAACGAGGAGGGGGGGTACCTGCAAGGCACTCTGATGCTAAAGTCAGTGGGAGTACGAGCAGATAATAGAGTTGAGGTTAGAATGATGAATACCTGACCCTCTGGAAACAGAGGGTATTTATAGCCCCCAGCGCTGGGCCAAGGTTCCTTCGTTGGGCCGGGCGGATTTGGCCCAATGGAGGAACTGCCAGGTTCTACGTGGGTAGTGGGGACCAGCACGTGGTCCCCTTCCTGGATGTGCTGCGTGAAGTGCGGGCGGACAGAGACGCGGTCTTTCCGGAGTATCGTTGGGGTAACGGTGGACTGAGTCTGCCCTAGTCAGGTAGCTCGAGATCATGTCGAGCTACGCTGCACGGTACCGAGCTCGACGCCAAGACCTCGAGCTGAACAGCGAGTGTCGAGCTGGACGTCAGGACACAGAGTCGGACGGCAGGGTGTCGAGCATGACTTCACTGCGTGGGGCTGGACATTGAGATGTCGAGGTGGACATCAGGGTGTCGGGCATGGATGCGACCCCCTTTGCCCAGTGTGGCCCTTAGTGAGTCCCTTTGGACTGGGCCTTAGTAATGCTTTTGGGCCTGTCGGGCCCAGTCCAGAACAATTATCTATGTAATCTTATATTTTTACGTTATCAATGTTAATTTATCTTCATTTCTGCATCTATTTCGTTTTTTGCATTTGTTTCTAGTACAGTAGGTTCCAGAAATACATTTTCAGATTAAATTTAGTCAAATAGTTGAGAGATGACTCAAAAACGAATGAATTGCGTGTTTGAAGTGCATCCAAAGATGTATTTTTGAAATTTAAATATAATTTTGGTTTTTCACTAAGATAGGAAAACAATCCTTACGTACGTTAAGCAAAGCTTTTTTTTTTAATATTGAGAGAATTTTTTAAAATGTGGAAAGATTGTATTGTTATGAATTCGCAATTACTATTGAAAGCATTTTCATTAGTAAAATTTGAAGACATTTATTTTACGGCTCTAATTGAACTATGTGGATTTTTGCTATTACGCCCAATGAATTATGAATTGTAAGCTCTTCACACTAATAATGATGGGAGTTGTAATGAAGGTTCAAAATTCTTACTGATGGGAGTATAAATTTGTGTAGTTTTTATTATCCAATTTACAATCTAGAAACCCATAACCATGAATATATTCAGCAGTGTCATATCCCAATTTTGCTTCACCTATTTTTATTATATGGCTATGTTCATCTAACCATAATGAAATATTTGTCACTTAAGGCATTAACAAATATAATAATAATAATAATAATACAAAGAAAAAATCATTCATTTGCATATCATGATTTAAATGGGCATTAGAACACTTTTACACCTTTAATTTGAATTTTCCACTTTTATTCATAACATAAATTCACAAAAGAAAATTATCCAAAAGTGCATTTTTATTTCATTCACAACTTGAATTTTGCATTACATGTTAATTTGCATTTACACTTGAATTTATTTTGCATTAGCACTTTTCTTTACATTTGAATTTTGCATTAGATTTCAAACAAACACAACTTCACTTCTAAACACACTCCAAACTAACACAAATCTTAACTAACTCTAAATCTTAACTAACTCTAAAATTCAAAAAAGAAACGAAAAATAAGCTGAGGCATTTCATTGAACACTTTGTGAATATGGTTGAAAACTGCGTTTTATTCTCCTCTGCTTCATCCGGGTAATTTCTCACCCAATTTATTATTATAGTATGGTATACTTGTTGTAACTTTAATCCAAACCAAAATTCGCATTGAAACTAGCTCAAAATCAAATTATTAGCATAACTCAAATTGTATCAAAACCGTAAAAATAGCTTGCCGGTATTGAACCGAAACTGAAATAATGAACAATAGGGTCGAGATATTGAGTGAAAGAGATGAGATAAGAATCACTTTTGAAAAATGACGTTGGAAAATAAGCGCTTTTGGCGTTCGTTTCACGTTACTAATCGATACTGCTTGTTCTCTTTCATTTGTTTCACACTCTATGATAGCTTGGAATGGAACTAATAAAAAAGGATAAGGCTACAGAAAAATGTCATATTTTTTAAAATTTGTCCTTTTATTGACCAACATATGCTCCATTTTTTCCAGTTTACCGATATCGTTTGGTGTATAGAATGTTTTTTGTTGTACTCTAGAGAGTAACCGCCCATTTCCACTTTGATCAGTTACTTGATTTCCTTGGACTTAAGAATATACAATTTAGTTCTTTGTAAAGTATTTAATTCCATTTCACCCTTGCATTTTATGTAGATCACCACAACTCCTACAGACGAGGTTGTAAACCCGGAAGAGACTATAAAGTTGATGCAAGAAAATAAGAGTAATGGCTATGATTGTGCAGGTGGTGAGCTTAGAAGTAAAATAGAGGAAGCCCAAAATGAATATAATCAACTTTTAGTTGAACTGCAGTCTTTAGACGTGAAAGAGGAGTAGTTGTGTATTTGTAGTTCTTGCCATCAATTTATTCATTTGCTGAAGTAATGTTGTATGTATGTAAAGCTCAATCAAATTAACATGACATTCCATTTCTTAAAAGATCCATATATTGGAGCTTATTTTTGCATAATATAGTTGCTTTTGACTGATATCATGGCATAACCGTTGAAGAAAATAGTGATTAATGACGTTCAAACATGAATTAAGTTAAATGCTGTGTTCTAATTTTGTTGTAGTAGTTATTAGCTAACCGTGTTGAGATATAATTTGATATGCAAGTTTATAACTAATGTCAATTCGTACATTTTTCCACTTTTTTCTTCTTCTTTAGATTAATTGATAATCTCTTCTTCCTCTCATTTTTCGGTAACGAAATCGGTTTAGAAAAAAATCTGAGAGTCGCTTCATTCTTTGATAATCTCTCGATCTAAGATTTAATATGAAGCGGACAAGGAAATCTAACCGAGTTTCATGGGATTCTGGTGGTAATCTATGTCAGGTAATAATTTATTCATTCTTTAACCATAATTTCTATTTATATTTTCGATAATTTCGGTTTATCGTTGTTGTTGTTTATTAATATTAATTTCTCTATTTCTATGTTCTCTGCAAATCAATTGATTTTGTTATTGTTTTCATTGGTTTTGCTTTCTTTCAATTTTTTCTTAACTTTTTATGCATTTGTAGCTATTTATCATTGTTCTCTAAGATTTTCATACAAAACCGTTCTTCCACCTGAAGAAGTCCGTCACGATCTTTGTAGGTTCGTAATATCCATTTTTGCTTTCGATTCAATTTTTTTCTCTAAACTTACCCTAACACAGGTCACCTTCTTCCTCTGCTCTTCAATGACTTCTCCCACCTCAAAGATTCAACAAGAAGCATCCATTTGTGTACACCTTTGACACATAACCACCTTTGACCCTAACAATGGTATGCAAATGTGTTTGTTAGCTATTTTAAATCGTAAAAATTTGATTTTTAGATGACGGGTTTTATGGGTTTTGACGCAGGTTGTTATTTCTCTGAAATTATGATTGATATACATTTTGGTAAACCCAACTTGGCAGCAACATGTTGAACAAGATGTTCCAACTTGCAGTTTTCAACAAGTCAAATAAGATATCCCAACTAGGATGATAGGACATCGTGTCTATAGCAATTGACAGTTATGTTTCAGCTAATATGTTAGTTACTAAATATTCAGGGAATATTTAGTTAGCTTATGTGGCGTCCAAGATTGAAAAATCAGAGATTCTATGTTGGTTTTTGAAGATATATAAAGTTTCTAAATATGGAGACATTTTAAGAAACTAATGATTGAAGACCTATTTTCTTGGAGAAGATTTTGCAGACTTTGTGCAGCCTCACTGCTGCGATTTTGAAGCCCAACCCAGTCTAGAATAATGTTATATATAGACTGAGGTATACCCAGTTTTAGGTAGAACTTACGTGTATTTTTTTTAGGATTTTAGAATCCTTATTTGTGAGCCTCTCTAATATCATCTTGATAGAAGAGTAGGATTGTTTTGGGTTGTAAGTTCTGTCAGGCATCCGTGAGCTTTTAAGCATTGGATGTTTGTGTGTCGGATGCTCATAAGCTTTTAAGCATTTAGTATTTGTGTGTTAGTTTTCATAAGCTTTTAAGTATTGAGGATTATGTGTCTTGGAAGAGTGACTTCCTATTTTTCGTTCTCTACCGTGTTTAGAGTTGCTCCAATCATTGAGTGTGATTGAAGAGGGATTTGAAGAGAGCCTCATACCTAGGCGTGTCTTAGCTAGAAGTTAAGTAAAAGGTAGTGATTAAGTGCGTAGATTGTAAACTAGTATGTTTGTTGTATGGTCTACAAATTGATACTATCTTGTTAATTTCGTCCCTGGTTTAGTAGCCCCCAAAGTAGGTATTGTTGTCACCGAACAGGGTAAACATATTTGTGTGTTATTTACCTTTAGTACTGTTTGTTTTATTTGTATATCCTGCTATTTTGGGTTGAAGTCAGATCCAGTGTCTCGACATTTCTTAGGACATCCAGAATCTGACAACCAAAATTTCAATTGGTATCAGAGCAGTCATCCTGCTCTAACTCTGGGTGAGGTTCAGGGAAGTTACTTTCTGGTGCAATGGACAAGGATGGTGGATTTGTTATTAAAATACTGATTCTGGATGGTACCATCTATGACAGTTGGAAACCTCATACGGAAACCTTCATAAAATCCTTGGAGAAACGTTGTAAAAGGATGGGATCCACCAAAGGTTGTGGGTGTAGATGGAAAGGTTACTGATGTGCTAAAGCGTGAAGAAGATTGGAATGATGATGATAAGTCATCATCTCAAGGAAACTCCAAAGCATTGAATTCCATATTCAATGGAGTTGATAATAATGTGTTTAAGCTGATAAAGAATTGTAAGCATGCTAAAGTTGCTTAGAAACCTTAAGGAAGGTTCATGAAGGAAATCCTAAGGTAAAGATGGCAAAACTTCAACTTCTCTCGACAAAATTTGAGAACTTGAAGATGAAGAAGAATGAAAGTATTCAGGACTTTCACATGATTGTTCTAGACATTGCTAATGACTCAGGAGACCTGGGAGAGAAGATATCAAAGGATAAGCTGATCAGGAAGATGCTCATATCTCTTCCAAATAGGTTTGACATGAAGGTGATTTCCATTGAAGAATCCCATGATGTAAGCACTATGATCGTGGATGAACTTGTAAACTCCCTTAAGACCTTTGAATCTGCTATCAATGAAAGGTATGAAAAGAAGAATAGTATAGATTTTGCTTCTAGTATTAAAGACTCAGAGGATAGAGGAAATGTGAACTCTGAAAAAGTATTTGAGGACCTTGTGCTACTAGGAAGACAATTTAACAGGGTGTTGAGGAAGTCCAGGTTAAATGCTAAGAACATGTCATTCGACATCAACAGAAACCAGGACCTGGGAAGGAAGTCAAGATTTGAAGAGAAGCCAAGCCAAGGGAAAGGTGTCTAGTGCCATGAATGTGAGGGATATGGACACATAAGAACTGAATGTGCCACTCATCTCAAAAAGCAATGGAAGAGCTTATTTGTATCATGGTCAGAGGGAGAATCTTAAAGTGATCATGAAGAAGAATCATCCAAGCAAGTGACTGCCTTGACTTGAATCTATGAGTCTGATGAAGAAACTTGTAAGTCCGATAAATAATCATATGTTGGAGAACTCGTTGTTAGTGAACTGACTGCTGGGTTCACAGAGATGTGCCTCAAGAATGGAAAAATGTGTCAAATAGTATTAGAGAAAAAGATACTTATTGCTCAACTGGAGGATGGGAAAGAAGAGCATTTATCTATCATTGCTAATCTTAAAGAGGAGGTAATATTGCAAAAATAAAAACTTGACAATATGACCAAATCTATAAGAATGCTAAACAATGGCTCTATTGTGCTGGATGAGATTCTTCAATCTGGGAAGAATGCTGAGAATGTGAGGGGTCTTGGTTATAATAACCAAGTTGTGAAGAACAACAAGCAATTAATGGAGTTTGTTCCTCAAAAGATGAAACAAGAGAAGAAGATGTCAAGTCACATGTCCCAACATTAACTGAGACATCATAGAAGGTATTATAGCCCCATGTATCAACCATGTAGATGTGATTATTGTGATTTTTTTGGTCATTTCAAGTCCTCTTGTTACAAACTGTATGGCTATCCCAACCATATGACTCCTTACAAAAGAAAATATGTTAATACTAAGGCAAAGTCAAAAGGAGTTCCTCACCATGATTCATATGGACTCATAAATTACACTTCTCTCAAAGCCTCAACTAGAGAAGATTAGTATTTTGATAGTGGTTGTTCTAGACACATGACTGGTGTTAAGAAATTCCTAGTGGACATTAAACCACAAGCCACTAGCTATGTCACTTTTAGAGATGGGTCAAAAAGGGAAATAAAAGGTGTTGGAAAGGTGTACTTTACAGGACAACCTAGTCTTGATAATGTGTTCTTTGTAAAAGGGCTAATTGCAAGTCTGATAAGTATCAGTCAACTACGTTATCAAGGTCTCAAAGTTAACTTTACTCAATATGAGTGTCTGATGACAACTGATAAGAATGAAGTGGTTATGAAGGGAACCAAATCAAAAGACAACTTCTACCTATGGAGTTCTCCATAAATAGAATGTCTCTTAACATGCTTAATGTCAAAAGATGATGAAGTCAACTTATGGCATCAAAAGCTTGGTCATCTACATCTAAAAGGTATGAAAAAGATCCTGTCAAAGGAAGCTATTAGAGATATTTCCAACCTAAAGATTGATGAAGGGAGAATTTGTGATGAATGTCAAATTGGGAAGCAGACAAATATGTCCCATAATAAGATCCAACATCTTGCCACCTCAAGAGTTCTAGAGCTAGTTAACATGGACTTGATGGGACCTATGCATGTTGAAAGTCTTGGGGGAAAGAGGTATGCATATGTTATTGTTGATGACTACTCAAGATTCACTTGGGTGAAGTTCATAAAATAGAAATATGAAGTGTTTGAAATCTTCAAAGAATTATGTCACAAGATTCAAAGAGAAAAGGATTATGGTGTTTTCAGAATCAGAAGTGGCCATGGGGAGGAATTTGAGAACACATATTTTGAGAAATTATGTGCATCTAAAGGGATTAGTCATGAGTTTTCTTCACCCATCACTCCTCAACAAAATGGGGTGGTTGAATGCATGAACATGACTATTCAAGAATGTGCCAGAGTTATGCTTCATGCCAAGAAATTACCCATTTACTTTTGGGCTGAAGCCATGAACACTGCTTGCTATATTCATAATAGAGTGACTATAAGAACTGGTACTTTTGTTACTCTGTATGAATTGTAGAGAGGAAGAAATCAAATTGTGAAATATTTCCATGTCTTTGGAAGTAAGTGTTATATTCTGGCAGACCGTGAGCCAAGAAGGAAGTTGGATGCTAAAAGTGATGAAGAAATTTTTCTGGGATACTCTACAAACAGTAAAGCATATAGAGTATTCAACTCCAAAACCAAGTGTTGCACCCCAAAATTCTCCTTCTTCAGTCTAACCCTGATTGGCTTATTTTTCTCTAACATACTCATGCATGCATGTCACCGATTCCATGGTTATGGTTGTGGAGGTGAAAATCAGAGATCAAGCTATTTAATTAACTTGACTCGCAAATAAGCAAGAGTTGCTACCGCACTTTATTATTTCAAAGTGAAAAGATAAAAGTGTGTAACAAAACCCATAAATATGAAAAGTAAGTGTAATACTAAAAGTAAAGAAAAATACAGTGCATTTGAAAGAGATCGAAGATTCGAGGGTTGGTTATACAAAGGGAAGGTACTAGAACCCTATGTATCTATAGTATCCTATAGGAACCTTTTGAAATATATGTTTTTTGATTAAAATTGGTTTGCTTGCTAAATGAGTGTGGGGATGAGATCTTGAAGATGCGTCGACCAAGTGTCAAAGTTTTAGCTTAAATGAGGGTAAGTTTAAAAATTGAGTTTTTCAGGAGATTTAATTTAAGATTAACAAAAATAAAATGTATGAAAGGGGTTTCACATAATCATATTAGATATATTCGATGACATGAAGTCAACAAATTTGATTCTTTCCCTTAGAATAGGATACAAGCTAAGAGTAAGCTATAAAAATGAAATTAATTGAATCAGAAGCATCACACTAATCAACCAACATATATTTAACAAGAAAAACCTACAAGGAAGTAAACAAACAAATTAATGTCAAACGAGCGATTAGAGTGAATTAAAGGAACAAAGAAAATCGTGCATAAGAAATATTACTAAACAAAATGATTAAATATGTTAACTAAACTAAGACAAAATGAAGATTACTAATTAATTTTAAAATTGACCTAATTAATTTGAAATTGTAAAGCTAAAAACAAAAGTAAACTAATTAGTAAAACAATAAAGTTAAGAAATTAAACTTAAACTAGAACAAATTTTAACAAAGGGTGCAAGCATAATATAGGGAGTGTAGTAAGAAACTCGGATGTGGGCTTAAGAAATTGGACCGGGTGAGGTCCAACCAACAATTAAAATAAAAAAACCCTAAATACTTATAGGTGTAGCCTCTGCATTATTAGTTGAGATTTGGTCCACGTGAATTTCAATTAATTCCCATAAAAATGCAATTAAAGCCATCATAATTCTTACGCTTCATTCTCTGCTCTCACATTCATCATCTCACATCATTTATTCACTTTTTTTCTCTGTCACCGAAAAAATAACAACCCCTTGATCTCAGTCTCCCTCTTGATTCTGCTACGGTTCTCAGGTATGCTCATCCTCTCTTAACCGATATGCTCTCAATTGCTCATCTCACACAGTATTTCTCTTCTTGATCTACTCTCATTATTGTTTCGATTTGTTTTCACGATTTAGAATAGGTGTTTGCCCTCACTAGTTTTTTCACAAGGTTATAAGGTGATAACAATAATAAAAACTCAACTTATGATTTACTCTCTGTATTTTTTCATGTTGTTCTTTTTTACTAATGACAATAACATCAATACCTCTGTTTTTCTCACTATCTGGTTTTTCAATTTGCCACAGGCTTGCGGTTTCCTACGGTTAGATACAAATGTGATTTTGTGGGATCTCATGGTTCACACAAAAAAAACTGGCTCTAATATGGTTCTTATCTTCTCATCCTCACGGCGGTTTTGAACCCATTCGCTTTGTCTCGCGACCTCTCTAGCTACTACTTCTCTGCTCACGAGTAAGTCATAACAAGCATATTTCCCATAGTTTTTTCAAGGTTTTTTAGAATAACAATACTAACCAAACAATTTGTTCAGTAAGAATAACAACTCAAGACAGAGAAAAGGATGCAAATATATTGAAGATGAAATTAAGTATGAATAGAGATTCAGAAAAAGTACCAAATCATAGCTCCTCCGATGGGTTCTTCAAGCGCAAGCATGGTGTGTCCTTGCTCTGTTTGAATCCGCTTATGAATTTACTCAAATATGCTTCAAGGGTTTAGTGGTATTTGAGAGAGTTTGGATAGTGTTTTTGAGAGAGTTTATTTGAGAAATTTTCTGTGTTTTAATAGAATTCAAGGTATCTTCTCCTCTAGTTTTTTTTAAGGATTTTCTGTGTATCTTTTACTCTCCATGTTTTTCTTTTTTCTGTTGAATGATGTATTAATTTTATAGAGAAAGAATGATAAAATATGGGGGGGGGGGGGGGGAAGTTGGTGCATTTGAACTGGTTTGGTATGCTAATTCTAGCTTTCTTGTTACAGGTTGGTGTATGTTCATTTTTGTGCAAATTTTGGACAGTTTAGGTGCATATTTTGGACAGGTTTGGACTGGTATAGCAGGGCTGAAAATTGGCATCTTGCATCAGGTTTAGGGGCAGCAGCAGGGATGTTTTTTTTTCTTGATTTGATGCAGGTTATGGAGCAGGGTTTTTAGTGGACAACAAAGTGATTTTTGTTGTTTTTTGCAAGATTGAGAGAAGGCATTTGGCAGCAAAAAGTAACATGAAACAAGGCTTAAGAGTATTCAATAACTTTGTAGGTTTATGATGCATTTTCTTGTAATTTATATTGAATACCAATGTAAACTTGAAAACTTAAGCTTGAATAATAATGGTCAACATGACTTGATATTTTGAAAGTTCTTAAATGGCAAACTTGAATCTTGCAAGAATTTCTTTGAGTGAATATTACAAAGCATGACTAGGATTGAATGATACTTGGATATTCCACTTTGAATTCCACACCAACCACATATATGGATTCTCTTGAGTCAATCTTGATAAATGACGAGAACCAATATATGGACTTGTATCTTGAATTTTAAACAAATCACATGAACAATTTTTTTCAAAACTAACAACCCAATTGTTCATAACCCTTAAATCAAAACAACTTAGGTCATGTAAGCATAGATACTCAAATCAAACCTAAAAGGCCTTGAATGATCACTAGAAGAGGTTTTTGAGCTGAAAGTTACCACATTGAGGAATTGGCATCGTGAAGTCATTAGAATTCAAGAAAACTTTAAATCAAGAAAATGACCTATAATGTTTCAATAAATCCCAAGGCCTTTAAAGCACAATTCGACTTCACTTCTTAAAGAAAACTTGTAGAGGACATTCTTCATGACAATGCGCAAAAAAGAATCGTCTCAAGATATTTAAAATTCAAAGAGTTACGATCCTTGAAAGTTGGACAAGAGTCATCTTGAAATTAGGTCAAAGTCCAAAAGATTACCTATAAAGTATTTGAATTTTCAATGATCTTCTGCATATAATTAACTCCTGACTTGTAAAGAGAAGTTGGAGATGATGTCAAGGAGAGTCAAACACAAAAAGAACCACTCAAAAATATTGAATAATGAATAAGTTATGATAGCTTGAACTTGGACTTGAAAAAGTTGACTTTTGGTCGAAGTGCTTTGAATTGACTTGCAAACTTGATCCTTCCTTGAATTCCAAGGCATATTGATACACATGTGAACCAGTGGTGATGAAATCTTGATTATGCTTTTGGTTAAAGGTTAAACTTTGATGAAGTAGTCTTTGAGAATCGGTGATTCACCATACTTGAACACTTGAGGATCCAAAACCCTAATTGAGGCGCAACACCTGACACTCTTGGTTTAGACATGTCTCTGCACATGAAATCAAAGAACCATAAATATACACCTTTGTATGGGATTAGAAGCTAGTGATGCATAAAATAAAAGGTTCACAACAATTGATAATTTCTACATAAGCAATGCTCAAAGGTGAGCAGATTAAAAAAAACAATTGTATCTCGTGTCCTTGATGCTTTATGAAAATGCAAATGATGGTGGGATCTTAGGTAAAAAATTTGGGTATGATAGCTGCCCCTATTTAAGTTTCTTCTATTAGGAGTTATGAAGATTGAAATCTTCGTTTCAACGAGATTGAAGATACTTATATATAGAATACACAATTTTTGTTCCTAAGATACCACAATGATGTTTATGATATGATACGAATGCAATGCTCTGAATTTTATAGGGAATGACGCCACATGAGACAAACTACTACTGGAAAAACCAATGACTTGATAAAGTAATCCCACAGGGGAAGATATCATAGCTCCGTTGAGGAACAAAGCCACAAACTTTGAATGAGACTCTCAATAAGGAACAACTTCGAGAGAAGAAAAATTACTGACTCTATTAGGGAAGACGCCTTGCATAGGCTGTGAAAAGATAAATGGCTACTGAATCAAGATGATGGTAAATTTCCAACTCAATGTCAAAGGTAGAAATAGGTACGCCGACTTTTACTGAAGGTAGAAAAGACAATAAACCTTTCCATGACGAACGGGTTCCAATTTCTTCTTTATCAAGTCTTCCACTTGAAAAGGACAATATATGAACTTCTCAGTGGGACTTTTCCGAAGAGATGTCATTTGCTGAGTAAACCTCCCCAAGAACCTAGTCATAAGCACCGAACTGGTCTCTGTTTCTTCTTAATCAAGTCTTCCACTTGAAAAGGATAATATACAAACTTCTCTGCGGGACTTTCCGGAGAGATTCCATTTGCTGAGTAAACCTCCCCAAGAACTTGGTCACAAGCCACGAACTGGTCTCAGTTTTCTGATAATAAACCTCCCCAAGAACCTGGTCACAAGCCACGAGCTGGTCTCAGTTTTTCTTATAATAAACCTCCCTAAGAACCTAGTCACAAGCCACGAACTAGTCTCAGTTTTCTGATAATAAACCTCCCCAAGAACCCGGTCACAAACCATGAACTGGTCTCAATTTTTATGATAATAAATCTCCCCAAGAACCTGGTCACAAGCCATGAAATGGTCTTAGTTTTTTGATAATAAACCCCCCAAGAACCTGTTCACAAGCCACGAACTGGTCTCAGTTTTTATGATGATAAACCTCCCCAAGAACTTGGTCACAAGCCATGAACTGGTCTCAGTTTTCTGATAGTAAACCTCCCCAAGAACCTGGTCACAAGCTACAAATTGGTCTTAGTTTTTTTGATAATAAACCTCCCCAAGAACCTGATCACAAGCCATGAACTGGTCTCAGTTTTTATGATAATAA
Organism: Vicia faba; assembly: GCA_948472305.1. Classification (NCBI taxonomy): domain Eukaryota; kingdom Viridiplantae; phylum Streptophyta; class Magnoliopsida; order Fabales; family Fabaceae; genus Vicia; species Vicia faba. The sequence continues at coordinate 519,326,100 of OX451739.1, read as the reverse complement.
ACCTCCCCAAGAACCTGGTCACAAGCCACGAATTGGACTCAGTTTTTTGATGATAAACCTCCCCAAGAACCTGGTCACAAGCCATGAACTGGTCTCAGTTTCTTCTTAATTAAGTCTTCCACTTGATAAGGGAAAAATACAAGTTGTCTCTGCTAAAGAGAACCACCACTTATAAGGATTTCATAACAAACTTCTCTGCGATAATTTTTCAGAGAGATGTCATTTGATAAAAAATTAGAGTTGATATGTTGGAGATAGACAAACTTCTCAAAAGAGACACCATTTGTCGAAAGGTAAAAGTATGCTGGAAATACACAAGTTGCTCAAATAAAGAAGTCGTCACTTGCTGCCAGGCAAAATATTTCAATATAGTGTTATAAAGACACTATTGGGAATGAGAATCAATAACTTCTTCAGGGATAGACAAACTTATCATGAAGAGACCGCCATTTTCCATAAAAGAAGAAGTCCATAAATAATCAAGATGCTCAAGTAAAGAATCTTCCACTTGTTATTAGGTTGAGATTCCAAGAGAGTGTTGTAAAGATACTGTCGAAAATGAGAGTCAGTAACTTCACCTGGGATAGACAAATTGCTTATGAAGAGACCTCCATTCTCCATAAAAAGAGGACATCCATAAATAATCAAGTTGTTCAAATAAAGAGTCTGCCACTTGTTGTTATTTTAAGATTCCAAAAGAGTGTTGCAACAACATTACTGGGAAACAAAGTTCATCTTTACTGGAAACCATGAATAGATTCTACCTGAGAAGACGAAGTATTTAAAGGTGCAAAATAAATTCACTTTCAATCTAGGTTTGAGATCCATGGGGTAACATCTGCAAGAGACAAATCTCAATCCAAAAACAAACTGGAGAGAAACCGTCAAACAAGACTCTACCAGATGAGGAATAAACTCAACTGGGACTTATCCTATCCTGAGATGGAAGGGAAAGCTAAAACAAAACTTTTCCACGAGGAATAAACTTAGTGGGGAATTACAAAGGATGTATACTTTCTTCTTAGTTTGTCACTCTATTTGGAAAGAGACAATACTCTACTTGGGGATAAACACAACCAGAGTAGATGGACCTAAAAACATTGAGGAATGTGAATGTGCATGAATGATGTAAGTGTGAATAAATAAATGAATATCATGTATATGCTAACAAAATAGAAAAATAGATAAACTAGGGATGATAAGACATCACAGTACAAACAAATACTCAATTAATCTCAACAACATGGTGTGATCGGTGGGAATGAGAACTGACTGTTTTGGAATGCTGGTTCGCATTTTGCGTTTGTTTTCGCAAAATGTCGCGGTAAGCAAGAGTCGCCACCGTCTTTTATTTTATCGAACAAGGAAAGGACAAAAGCACAGAAAAATTCCTTTTTGAGATGTTTCTCGGGTTCGGGAGGTAGATTATAGAAAGGGAAGGTGTTAGCACCCTTTCTATCAGTGGTTATCCACGGGCTCTTAGGTACTTGCTCATTGTGTTTTTAAAATTTTGCTTTTCTTTGTGTTTGTGGGTTTGAAAGAGTTTTTGTTTTGAAGAGAGTGTAAGTGCGAAAAGTTTTGTTTTGTTTTTAAAAGGAGCAAGTACTTAAGAACCATCTACCTACTCAAAAAGGAATTAATCTATACAAGTGTTCTTTAGACAATGCTATCCCACTATTGAGGAGCAGGTAGCACCGTCGTTGGAGTTTTCGGGTCAATTCGATTAAGGGACGTGTGATCACTAAAGCAATGTTAGGACGCCTTAGCGGTAACCCTAATATCCTAGATCATTTTTCCGAGGCAACCGTTTCGAGGCAACTATGATCTTTGAACAAGAGGGCGACCTCTAAAACTTCCTATACTCAATGACCACGTTCGAGGCAACCAAGTGGGGTGTACCCTAAGAGTGGTATGTGCGAGTGTGTTAATTCGGTTAATTTTATTTGTACATGTCATGGGTGAGCTATATTGATTTTAGGTTAAAGATTGATCTTGTCATGCATTTCCTATTTATCAAACATCTAACAGTTAATATTGTGCAGGAATTAAATTGCGGGAAATTAAATCTAAGCTATTACAAGGCGTCGGGTATTTACATCGCCAAAAACAAACCCTTTAATTTAAATTGCGGAAAGTAAATAAAAGCGATAAATAATTAAAAGTCCTATTGAAACTATTACATACTGGAAGCAATTACAATATTGGATAAAAATAAGACGCGTGCGAGAAAATTAGATCGGCGCATTTTTAGGGTTTTGACCCTTTTTTATTTAAAGAAAAGATTTTTGTTATTTTTGAATTAAATGGAAATTAGATCTAGGTTAATAATTAAATTAATTAATTAATGAAAATATTTTTTGATTTTTTTTATATTTAAGGAAATGAGATAAAATTATTAAAATTATTAAAAACCTAATATTCTAAATTGATTTTAATTTATTGCAAAAATGTTAAATGTTACACCTATTTAAAACTAAATAAATTATGTTAATATTTATTTACAAAATAAAATAGTGAAATTAATAAAAAATAATATTTTTTATGTTTTCTAATTTTATGAAGAAAATTATTATTTGGCTAGTAATTAAAAAAATAACAAAACAAATAACAATAAATAAAATAAGAAAATAGTGAAAGAAAATAAAAAAAGAAGCAAACTCAGGGGGTTTGGGCCCCAGATGGAGGGTGAAATCAGCAATTATTTGGCCTATTAACGTTCAGCCTGCTTTGACCTTGGCCATCCAGTGCACGCTTGTTGACTTGGGCATATGATAGTCCCTCATTCTTGTCCACCAGATCTGGCCTGGAGGCCATCTGGCAGGTTGATCTTGTAGGCATATGGTGGTCCAACGCTTTAGAGAGCACACTCAATTACCTGGAGAAAAATAAAATAAAGGTTTTGGGGGACCTGGGATTCGAACCCAGGTCCCAAGAGACTTTGACATAGCGCGGTTACCAACCCAGCTGGCTTGTTTAATTGTTATTAGAATAAGAAACAATTATTATATATGAAACAAAATAATATGCCTGAAAAAATAAAAATAAAATAGCGCGAAATTTAAATGGACCAATGGGAGGGAGACGTCTGATCGTCTTCTTCAACAAATCCCTGGTTATTTACCTGCGGATTTTCATCCGCAGCTAAATCCCTAGGGCCATCCTAACATGAGTTATAGGCCACCTAAATGCAAATGGAGGACATCATTGTGTTCGTCTCCCTTCCCTGAAGACAACCATGTCCATGGTTGGTCTTAATTATTCCTGCAAAACAAAACCCCAAATGCAATCCTCCAAAATCCTAAATTCGGGCAAGGCGATATAGGCTACAAAAACAAAATTAAATAATGCAGAAATACTCTAAATGAATCGACTAACATGATAGTGTCAAGATTTTGGCAGAAAGATGCAAGATTCAGAGCTTATGAATTCGTGTACAGAGCCATGTTCATGAGGACTTACAATGCGATTGGCGATGTCTCAGGGCTTGATTCTGATTGCTTTAGCTCCACTGGATGTCAGGCAAAAGGGCTATGTGGAGATTTTGCTTTGAAAACGCCTCCAAACAAGAATTCGATCTCCCACCTTTTCACACTTTTTTCAGTTTTTGTTTGGCCGTCCTTTGCAGTTTTTTGGTCGTGTTCTTCGTTGCTTTATGTTGTATATGTATCAAGCAAGCAATTAGGTTAAATCTTGGGCTTCCAATCTTTGTGCATTCAAGGTTTGGGATTTGATATGATCACCATTGATAAACTTTCCATAATTGTACCAAATCTGATTTTTTGTGCATAACAAAGCTTGATACGAATTTGATTTGATTCATGATGATAATTGAAGTCTATACCAATCACAAAGATATCATTCCATCAATTTTTAGATTTTATTTGAATTAATATTGATTTAAAATGAATTAAATCAATAAAAATTAAATAAAATAGAAAAATAAATGATTGGTTATGAAATTGAAGATGGGACACGTGTGTGGTATGATAAGACCAAATAAAATGGGAAAAAGTGGGCCCTTTTGTCAAAAATTAGAGTTTGGAGGATAGTTGACTTTTGGCAATTTTGGAAAAATGCCCAACTTCAACAATGCATAACTTCTTCAATTTTGAACTTTTGTAAGTGTTCTTGGACTTTTTAGAAACCTTGAGATGTCCTATAAACATCCATTTTGGTCTAATCTCATTTTGATATTCCATTCTCAAGTTATAAGCTTTGGAAAAAAAGGTGTTTTTGTTGACTTTCAAAAATGACCTATAATGTCCAAATTTGTAACTTTTTGTGAGTGAATTTCTTGATCTTGGGGTGTGAAGATGGATTGTAGGAAATTACATCCTCTTCAAAATGAGCTTTGGATGGGTCATTTCTCATAAAGTATGAGAAAGTTATGCTTGGTCAAATTTGAGTTGACTTTTCCTAAAAAACCCTAATTTAGTAACTTTTGAATCTTGATGAATCTTGAGAAATCCTTGATGAATCATGATCAACCCTTGATAAAATGATGAATTATCCTTCCAAATGAGAATTTTGGTAAAAGAATATCGAAATTTGATTGTATTTAGGTCACAGTTGACTTTTGCCCTAGCATAGTCGATTTTTGGACCTCTTGAGCAATTGACTGACCAAACTTCCTCTGCAAGGCCTGAAATTTGACATGGATGAACTTATCCACATATTAGGAAATTGGGGAGTACTTGAGGTCATTTGGATGTAAGGACCTTGATGCAACACAAAACCCTAATTTTGAATTGACTGCCTTAGGAGATGATTTGACTGTCCAACTCTTGAGCCATCTTGAGTAACTTGAAGATTATTCTTGACATGTCTTGAGAAATATGAGAGGGAAAATTTTGGGGTAAAACACATGGGAACATTACTGGAGCTATAAAAAAAGTCATCGACGGAGCATATTTCTGCTATAAGGCTTTAATCTCTTCGAAGAAGAAGATACTTTTTGGGAGAAAACTCAAAGTCTAATTTTCTAACATCAATAATCCATTGAAAGGATAACAACATGAACTTTACTGCAACTGGAGAAAAAAATCTTGCTTGGTTGGAGATACTGGGGAACACCACCATCTAATAATATGTGCAAAGCAGGTCACATATCTTGACAAATCTGGATTGCCTCTAGAACTAACTTTGTATGCCCTAAGTTTACTGCTGATAAACTGCATGATGCACGACAATTCTTGTGAATAACTCCACTTCTTAAATGCTCTAAGTCATATGGTTTACGAGAAAAAATCGTCTCAAGAGGATTATACAAAAGACCATGCATCCAAAATGCCCCAATGTCTTCAAACTCTTGGAGAGATTCGTTGAATCTTGACGTGACTGCCCCATATTGACTGTATTTAGCAAGACAGAGTCTTCAAATTTTCCCCATGAGGGTAAACAAACTATGAAGGCAACAACCTGTTCATGCTGAAGGTCTTCAGGTGACATGCCCTTGGTTGTGATCATTCTTAGAAATGATTCACCAATTACTTAACAAAGTTTCAGACCTCAAAAGATTAAAACCATCACTGGTGCTTATATGTAAGCTTCCTTGACATTAAGAAAAGGTTTTACAAGCAGAAAAAGTTTATTCTGAGAATGAAAATTTTAATACAACAATTATGTAAGTGTTGAAGATTTTTTTGAAAATATGTCACAAAGGGCGAATGGGTGCATCATTTATTTTGTTTGAAAGATAACAAAAGCATATGATACCAACACAAATATTTTAGCAAAATTTATGGGAGTCAGGAATGTAGTCTTGTCGAAGTATGCTTTCAAAATAAACCCCGCTTCAATTAGGACCTTTAAAGGTTGTAACATGGTCTGGTTCACAGTTTTCAAGAAAAATATTTTAAGGCTTAAAGTTTATTGGTGCCCACCCATTCTTCGTGATGTTATTCAGTCCTATGTTCAGTTAATTGAACATTAGTGTTTATTTCTCAGAAAAATATTTTGTGATTGTTAAGGAAGTAATAAGGCTTTCAGAGTAGCAGTCACCCTTCTTGTGTTTATGTTTGTAGTCACATGAATTTGTTCTTTGATGAGGAATTTTCTTTGTAGTCTTTTCTTTGTGATTTTTCCTTAACTTTTGCCTGGACTAATTGATAATCCAACAGGATGCCCTAATTTTTGCCTAAGTCGCTTGTTTTCAAGTTTTCGACTTAGCGGGCCAATTTTTTATTTTGAACAAAGTGCGTGACATTAGCTTGTCTTGACTTGTTGAGAGAATTTTGACTGCCTTGTTTCTTGATGAATGAGGGATAACCATTATGGTTTCATATCTTTCGGCCTCATGATATGTGAAGGATAATTGTGATACGGTGGCAGAACCGACTGTTTTGAAATGTTAGTTTGCGTTTTGCGTTTTTTATTCGCAAAATGTCGCGGTAAGCAAGAGTCGCCACCGACTTTTATTTCATCCAACCGGAAAGGAAAAAAGTACAGAAAAAATCCTTTTTCGAGATTTTGAGTACGGGGGGTAGATTATAGAAAGGGAAGGTGTTAGCACCCTTTCTATCCATGGTTTTCCATGGGCTCTTAGGTACTTGCTCATCTTTTAAAATTGCTTGTGTACGTGCTTTTTTTAAAAGAGTTTTAACTTCGTGATAACCCTTGTATCAGTCCTCAAAGGTGTGACGAAGTTTGTTTTGAAAAGTGTAAGTGTGAAAAATTTTGATTTGAGCAAGTACCTACTAGCATCTACCTACTCGAAAAAAAGATCATTTCTATTATTGTTTCCTTTAGACCGTGTTATCCTACTATTAGTGAGTAGGTAGCCCTAGTCGTTGGATTTGTAAACCATTCGAAAGGGACGTATGATCACTAAAGCAATGTTAGGACTTCCTAGTAATAACCCTAAAGTCTTAAGATCATATTCGAGGCAACATTTTCGAGGTAACATTTCCAAGGCAACATTTCCGAACGGGACATTTGATCTTTGTTAGACAGGAAGGAAACCACTAAGACACCCTATACTTAATGATCGTTTACCGAAGGCAACCGAAGTGTGAGTATACCCTAAGAGTGATATGTGTGAGTGATTTGTTTTCAATTATTTAGTCTTTGCACATTAGGGTTTTCTAACTGTATTAAATTACCATGCAATCTTTTCATTCAATCCTATTAGCATACATCTAGACAGTTAAATATTTGCGAGAATTAAAGTGCGAGAAAGTAAATCTACGCTATTACAAGGCTTCGGGGAGAGGGATTAATTACATAACCAAAAACCGGGGAAAAACGATAAATGAAAATCCTAATTTAAACTATTACATACCAGTGAGCAGTTACAACAATATTGGCAAAAATAAATAGTTAGCGCGCGGAAAATTAAATCTGAAGCGACTAGGGTTTTGACCCTTGACTAAACCTAATTGTAATTGATTAAAGTAAACATGTTTTTTTGTCATTTTTTGTTATTTAAGAAAGTAACGAAATAATTGAATTAAAAAAGAAAATCCTGAGTTCTAATTAATTTTAATTGTGAAAGAAATTAGAATTGCCTTAAATTAATTAAACTAATTACTTAAAAAACATTTATTAAGCCAATAAGTCTTCTTTCTCTAATTTTTGGTTGATTAATTTTAGAGAAAAGAAAGAAAAAAATGGCGTTGATGAAAAAAAATAGAATAATTAGAGAAACGAAAATTAAAGAAAAATAACGGAAATAACCAAGTGAGCCTGTTGTCAACAGATCTGGTTCTGGCTGATGGGGTCCAGAAAACGGTGGCCCTCAGAAGATGGGGGTACTGGATCTGATCCTGGCAGGTGGATCCAGCAGATGATGACCCTCAGAAGATGGGGTGCGCTGGATCTAGTTTTGTATGAGATCCAGAAGATGATGGCCTTCACGTGCTAGATCTGGTTCTGACTGGGATCCAGAAGATGATGCGCTGGATCTAATCCTGGCTAATGGATCAGAAAGATGGTGCACTGGATCTGATGTTGGATATTGGATCCAGAAGGTGATGATCCTCAGAAGATGCACATGCTAGCTCTGGCGAAAACAAAGGAGAAAATACCAAAAGCTCACTGTTGTACCCCAAAATTTGCCCTCTCATTTCTCAAGGATTTTCTCACAAGATCTTCTATGACATCAAGTTTGCAGCACTGATACATCAATTTAGGCTTGGAATTGGCAAAAGGGAAAAATGGTCAATTGCATACTAGAAAGTCAAACTTTGACTTTTTGGTCAACATTACATTCCAAGGATCAAATTTCATCAAGACATTCAAAAATATGAAACTTGATCATCAAGAAATCAAGAAATCAAGAAAGTCAAAAGTCAATGTGAAAGCTCAAACCCTTCAAGACTTAGAAATTTTTCTAAGTGTTTTTTATACATGATAATCTCATTTCTTCATGCCAACTTTTCACCTTGATGCAAGATGATTCAAGAGAAGCTTCCAACATGAAAGTTATAGATGTCCATAATATCTACAACATTTCTTTACACAACTTCTCCTAAACAGGCTTGGATTTTAGGTTATAAATTCATGAAGTCATGACATTTTAATTTAAACACTTAGAGAAATTTTCAGCAGTTTTGGTCAGGTTTTCATCCCAACTTCTTGCCAATTTTTCATCAAATTCCAGTTTGATTTAACAAAAGTGGCCAACATGAACGTTATAGAGGGTGTTTCAAGCTTTCCAAAACATCCAAGAACATGAATTTGTCTTATTTGAGTTAGGAGATACAAGGATCTGAAGTTGGACATTCAATCTTGATTTACAAGGAAGATTTGTGATGAACAAGGAACAAGAATCTTAATCCATGCTGCATAATCTCCAATTTGCAGGCCTTGTGACTTGCAACTCTTACCATAATTTAATGCTTACACAAACTTTTGAGCTATGGTCCATTGGGTTTAAGCATTATTCAAGTGATCTTTCTATTTTTGGCACAAAGGCACCATTGCCATTCTTGCAAAGTTCACTTTATTCATAAAGTCAATTTCTTGAGCCTCTAACTTGTTGTTCTAATCACACACAAATCAGAAGGGCATGCTTAAAGTGTCCAACATCTCTATGCAACAAAGTACAAAGCATTGGAACTACAATCTTCAAGCTTGCTTCATGTACAATCTAACCTAGCCATAACATGTGATTAAAAATCTGAGTTTCAAATCTCAAACCTTCTCTATAAATGGAGAGGCCAGTTGCAAGAGACAGAGGTTGAGAAAAAACAGGTTGGAAAAAAGTTAGAAAAATAGAGTGAACAACTAGTAGTTTTATTGATAAACCTTCAAAAAAGCCATAACAATCCCTAAGACTTCCACTCTTGAGTTTTGAAGTCTAAACCTTAAAACCTCTCACACTTTGCATATTCCATCTCAAAACCATCCAAACATTTCATACCACACAGAGGTTGTTTAATAGCCTTCAACAAAAAGGAAAGTCTAGCAGCCTGTTGGAGCTTCCTTAAGGTTCATACAACATCTTGAAGGGAATTTGGACTCAAAACTTAAAGTTCAGTTTCAAGGTAAGTCATTTTTACCTTGCCTTTTCCATACATCAACTTTTCTGTTTATAGGATGTAGCAATCACTATTCTTGAAGTTAATCATTTATTTGTTGTTCCTGTTATTCATTCATATGTTAAAAACTAACTGATGTATGCAAAGAATGGTGTTTAAGGCAGAAAAATGCAGTATGTATCGACAGATATCCACTTGTGTCGACCCATATTAGTAAAAATACAGGGTATGAGTCGAAACATGACCCTCATGCATCGACCCATACTGAGTTCAGGTCACAAAACAGAAGTTGGAAAGGCCTATGAGTCGATACATACGCATTTCGCATTGATGCTAAAAGGTGTATGGGTCGATACATCCCATTAAGGGTCGACTCATATTGAACAGATTTCACATTACAGGGGCAAGGAGAAGCTATGTGTCGATGCATAGCAGCATGGGTCGACAAATAGCAGTTCAAAAGTGCATTTTTCCTTTATTTTACACAGTTTTCACATTCTTTTCATTATCATTCGATATGGTTGTAATATTTTAGTTTCTACTTCACCCCCATTGCTAAATTGTACCCCCATCCCCCTAAAGTGATGTAATAGCTTAGATTTTATTTTTCGCCTTTTACTTGCTTTTCATATTTTGCTAGTAAATAAGATGTATGGCAAGATGAAATCAACAAATAGATGACTTTCCAAAAACAAGACAAAACGCATGCAAATAACACACTTGCACACAAGCATCCTTAGGGTTTCTCCACTTGGTTGCCTTATACAAAAATAGCCATATTACGCATGCGAAGTATCTTGGAAAAACAAACGAATATAAGATCATAGTCCCTCGATGACACTATTCAAAGGTTGCCTTACAAAATGATCTTGGTCCCTCAAAATGCTAAGATACTTTGCAAACATTGCTAATCATGGTTATACGATGACCCACGCCTGTCCCGTTAACATCCAAAGATAGGGTTTCTTATCAAATCAATGGTAAGACAACAATGTCAAAGGAATAGAAAATGCACAAGAAAGACATTTGAGTAGGTAGTTTGCTCTTAATTGCTTGCTCAATTTCAAACAAATATCCTTGCTATTTTCAAAACAAACACACACATTTCCAAACATTTTACAAACAATGAAAACATTTTCAAAAAGACAAACATCTTTGTATACATTCTTACGAACGAGAATCATTACAAAGATTGCCTAAACGAATGGCCTCTTTTACAAAATACTTTCAAAACCATACCAAACACAATTTCAAACAAATAAGAGCAAGTGATCTAGCAAGTAACTAAGAGACCATGGAAAACCATGGATGAAAAGGGTGTTAATACCTTCCCTTTTCACGATCTACACCCCCCCCCCCCCGAACTCAAGAAAATATCTCAAAGGTCTTTCCTGTGCTTTTTTACCTTTCCTTTTGGATAAAAGAAAAGTCGGTGGCGACTCTTGCTAAAACCGCAACATTTGCAAAAACAAACGCAAAACCCTCAAGTCATTTCTCCCACCGTATCACAGAACTGGCGACTCTGCTGGGGAGTTGTTATAAAAGTGGGGTTACCTTAGAGCTAGATCACATTTATTTGCTTACATTGTTTGATTTGTTTGCTTTACATTTTGGTTCTTTGTTTGGGTTTGAATCCTCCACCCGGATTTGGGAAACATTGTAGGTAAATAGAAATACATTGTGGAAACTATACGGGGTATACCGACATGGTCTAAGCAATAGCTATGTTAGTGTGTGCGATACGGTGGGAAAGAAATGACTGTTTTTCGGAATGTTGGTTTGCATTTTGCGTTTGTTTTCGCAAAATGTCGCGGTAAGCAAGAGTCGCCACCGACTTTTATTTTATCCAACAAGGAAAGGAAAAAAGCACAGAAAAATTCCTTTTTTGAGATATTTCTCGGGTTCGGGGGGTAGATTATAGAAAGGGAAGGTGTTAGCACCCTTTCTATCCGTGGTTATCCACAGGCTCTTAGGTACTTGCTCAATTGTTTTCAAAATTGCTTTCTTTGTACTTATGGGTTTTGAAAAAGTTTTTATTTGAATACTTTGATCGTATGAAGTGTTTTGAAAACTTTGTTCGAAAAGTGTAAGTGTGAAAAAGATTTTGTTTTTTTTGAAAGAGCAAGTACTTAAGAACCATCTACCTACTTGAAAAAGGAATCGTTCTATGCTAATTTCCTTTAGACAATGCTATCCTACTATTGATGAGTAGGTAGCACCGTCGTTGGAGTTTAAGGGTCAATTCGAATAAGGGACATGCGGTCACTAAAGCAATGGTATGACGCCTTAGCGGTAGCCCTAACGTCTTAGATCATTTTATCCGAGGCAACTGTTTCGAGGCAACTATGATCTTTGGACAAGAGGGCGACCTCTAAAACTTCCTATACTCAATGACCGTGTATGAAGGCAACCAAGTGGGGTGTACCCTAAGAGTGCGTATGTGCGAGTGTGTCGTTTCCAGTTAATTTTATCTTTGTACATGTTATGGGTGATCTATGTTGATTTTAGGTTAAACGTTCAATCTTGTCATGCATCCCTATTATCAAACATCTAACAATTATAAATTGTAGAAAATAAAATTGCAGAAATTAAATTACAAGGTGTCGGGTATTTACATCGCCAAAAGCAACCCTTTGAAATGTAAATGCAAAAAATAAATAAAGCGATAAAAATATCTAAAGTCCTATTAAGTTATTACATTCCGGGAACAAGTACAATAATATGATAAAAGAAAATAAGTCGCGTGCGAGAAATTAAATCGAGTGCGAGTTCTAGGGTTTTGACCCTTTGTTAACTAAAGAAAAGATTTTTGTTTGTTTTTGAATTTTAAGAAATAAACTATCCTAAATTAACTATTAAATTAAATTAATTAAACCAATTAATAAAATAAATATTTTTGGGTTTTTGTGTTATTTAAAGAAAGAAATAAAATTGATCAATGTTAATAAAAACCTAATTAAGTTTAATTGATTTTAATTATTTAAAAATGCATTAAAGTTATTTATAATTAATACCTAAATTAATTAATTGATTTGTTAATAAAAAAGAAAATACTAAAATTTAATTTGATAAAGAAAATGTTTTTTGGTTTTAATTTTATTAAAGAAAAAGATTTGATTGGTTAGTTAATAATAAAAATAATAACAAACAATTAAATAAAGTAAAAATGAAATAGAAAGAGTTAGAGGTGTATGGGCCTGGTTTTTGGAGGTCTGAATAGCAATTCCAAGGCCCAATTACGTTGGCCTAGCTTGACTTTTTGAGATCCCCTGTGCGTTGGTTGACTGGATCCCATGGTGGACGTTCATCCTGGATCACCAGATCTGGCCTTTGGGCCATCTGGCGCTTTGATATGTGAAGGTATATGGTAAGAGCAAGCATTGATTTGTACCTGATTACATGACAAAATAAAGGAAAATACAAAGCGCTGGAGGCAGGGATCGAACCCCTGACCTCCAGCCAACAACGCCTTCGGAGCACTCACACTGACCACTGGACCACTTCGCTTGAATTGTTAATAAAACACAAACAAAATATAATATATTAAAACACGTTAATATGCCAGAAAATAAAAACAAAGTGCGCGAAAATTTGAAAGGACCAATCGGAGGGAGACGCGTTGTCGTCCCTGTCCTCAGGCCTGCAACGAAATTACCTGCGGATTTGAATTCGCAGCTAAATGCCTAGGTTGTTCCCAAAATTCACCTCAGGCCATATAAACTCCTCCCAAGACCATGGTTGCATTTTCCTTCCTCTCCTGGTCACGTACGTGGCCATTAATGGGGCTAATTTTACCTGTAATGAAAAACCCTAATCCAAGAGGAAAAACCCTAGCAATGGCGTTTTGCACCATAGAGCAGATAAATGAAATCAAATGATATGGAAAGCTTAGAAATTATCTGGTGGTTACAAATATACCATTGATTTCTTGTAATGATGCATGGATTTTGAAATACGAAATCAAATTCAGAGGGGGACCGTGTGACACTTACAATGCGTTTGAGCGTGTATGGAGGCTTGCTAGGGATTGGTTCTGACTCAATGAACCTCCAACAATTGATTGGCGTCAAGCTTTGTTTCTGAAAACACCTCCAAGTATGATTTTGGTTTCACACTTTTTACCACTTTTTTCAAGTATTGTTTGGTTGGTTCTTGCAACCTCTAGCCCTCAATTTCGTGCCTTTTCCTTCTATATGTATCATGGAATGTATTAGGTCAAGAATCATGAATCAAATCTCTCTAAATCATTGCCTTATGATTTGATTTGATTCATCCTTTAAAGCTTGCCAAATTTGTCAAATCTCCATCTTTTTGTACATGATATGCTTGATACGAATTTTGATGATGATTATGATGACAATTAAAACCTGAAACAATCAAAAGATATCATGTAATCAAAGCTTTGGATTTTTTTATGATTTAATTTGATTAAAAATGAAATAATTCAATAAAAAATAAAATAAAATAATAAAAATAAGATATGGGCTCATGGCTGAAGCTAGGATACGTGGATACTGATACAAGCTCAAATCAAGTGGAAAATAATGGGCTCATTTGACAAAATTTGAAGTTTTGGGGATAGATGACTTTTGGCAATTTTGCAAAAATGCCCAACTTCAACAATGCATAACTTCTTCAATTTTGAACTTTTGGAAGTGTTCTTGGACTTTTTAGAAAGCTTGAGATGTCCTCTAACCAAACATGTTGGTTTCATCTCATTTTGATATTCCATGCTCAAGTTATAAGCTTTGGCAAAAAAGGTGTTTTTTTTAACTTTCAAAAATGACCTATAATGTCCAAATTTATAACTTCTTGTGAGTGCATTTTATGATCTTGGGGTATGAAGATGGATTGTAGGAAATTTCATCCTCTTAAAAATGAGATTTAGGTGGGTCATTTATCATAAAGTATGATAAATGTATGCTTGGTCAAAGTTGAGTTGACTTTTCCTACAAAACCCTAATTTAGCAACTTTTAAGTCTTGATGAATTTTGAGCAATCCTTGATGAATCATGATCAACCCTTGATCAAATAATGAAATATCCTTCAAAATGATAATGTTGACAAAAAATCTTGAAGTTTGACTGTTTATAGATCACAGTTGACTTTTGCCCTAGCATAGTCGATTTTGGACCTTTTGAGCAATTGACTGAGCAAACTTCCTCTGTAAGGCTTGAAATTTGACATGGATGACCTTGAGAACATATTAGGACATTGGGGAGTACTTAAGGTCATTTGGACTCAAGGATCTTGAGGAAACACAAAACCCTAATTTGAAGTTGACTACCTTATGAGATGACTTGATTGTCCAACTCTTGAGCAATCTTGGGCCACTTGGAGATTTTTCTTGACATGTTTTGAGAAATATGAGAGGGAAAATTTGGGGGTACAACAGTGTGACATATTTGTGGTTATAGGTAGCCTTTGATTTAATCAAAGAGAATACGGGGCCGCTGAGTGATGTCATGAAGCACTAATGAACTTCTAGAACCCTTTACTTGACCAACTTGGCCTTTTAGGATGTAGTGAGATGACCGGCTTTGGTGCAGTCCGAAGTTGGTAGATACTCGATACTAAACTCATTGAGGGTTGGTTTCTTGGGATATTTTGGTCACCATTAAAGAGGCTTGAACTGAAACAATGAACAAGGAAACAATCCAGTGATATTGAGCTCCTTAGAACCCGGTTACTATTACTAGGACAGGTTGAGCCAACTAAACTTCAAGAGGATACTTACCTATAAAACCCCATGAAAGCCTAAACTAAGAACTTGTTTGATTTACTTGTATATACATACTTATGAATAACATCATGGGCATCATGAACATCATATGCATCCCCTAACCATTTCAAGGATTTTGGAAATTCATCTTTGTTCTTGTTTTGTAGGATATGGATTCACTTCGCAGGAAAACTATCCAAGTCAACCTTGTAAGAATTCCTCCGCAACTCAAGGAGCTAGCTTCAAGGATCCCTGAGAACTCTCTATTCACCGAGAGGCATGGTCGTCTACTCAACTTGGTCACCTCCAAGACAAAGGAGGATATGATGAAGGTGCTCTTCTAGTTCTTTGATCCTTTGCATCATTGCTTCACATTTCCCGACTATCAGCTTGTGCCCACTTTGGAAGAATTCTCTCTTGAGGATTCCTATTCTCAATCAACTACCTTTCAAAGGTACGGAAAGAGATCCAAAACCAGAAGAGATTGCTCAAACTCTACACTTGCACTCATCTGATGTCACAACCCATTGGGAAACTAAAAGTGGTGTCAAAGGCTTCTTAGCAAAATTCTTGTTTGAGAAGGCCTAAAGTTGTTGGAATTCCTTGGAATTGCAAGCATTTGAGGAAATTGTGGCTCTTCTTATCTATGGTATGGTCTTGTTCCCTAATCCTGACCAACTCATAGATATGAGTGTTGTCAAAATCTTCATGTCACGCAATCTGATGCCTACGTTGCTTGGAGATATCTTACACTCTTTTCACACTCGCACAATGAGGAAAATAGGTGTTCTTATGTGTTGCACTCCTCTCCTGGCAAGATGGTTTATTTCTCATCTTCCCCAATCAGTCTTAAAGAATGAGCAAGGTTTGAGGTGGTCACAAAGGTTAATGACGCTCAAACATTCAGATATTCATTGGTGCTCTCGATCCAAAGAGAATGTTATCATTGTTGATTGTTGTGGGGGATTCCCTAATGTCCCTCTACTTGGCATTAGGGGAGGCATCACCTACAACCCTTGCTTGGCTCTAAGACAATTTGGTTATGCCCGAAGGGATGACCCACATGAGATGTTGGTTCAAGGCTTGGTATTTGACTACGATAACGACGATCAAGGTCTTCGCCAGAGATTCATCCGAGCATGGAGGATGATAAACAAGGTGGATAGAAAGACTTTGGGACACAATAATTCCATCCCTCTTGAGCCTTACCTCAAGTGGGTACGAACCCGCGCTCAAAGCCTTATGATGCCTTATCCTTCCATTCTCCGAGTGATCATTGAGCCTGTCAAGGAGGGAGAAGTTCCATACACTATCATACATCCTGATATGCCCACATTTCTTGAAGACCTACAAAGGTATTGGATACAGCTCAAAGGAGAGCGTGATACTTTCGAAGCCCAATTCTACGCAAGCGAGAAGAAGGTTTTGGAACTCACTAGGCTACTTCATGAGGAGCAGACTCTAAATGCCTACATTGCACCAAAGAGAATGCGCACTACTTTTTTATCTTAGAGTGTTGTATTATTTCACCCAAGGGGCATTGATGTACTCAAACTCTATCTTATTAATATAACTTGTGTTTCTTTTTTGTTTAAAACGAACTTGAATCTTTTAAAATCCTTGAAAACATTACATATGCACATATCATTCATCATAACATAAACAGGTCTTTGCAACAAGTTTCCTCATCTCTCTACTGTTTATTTCAGTAGGATGGATCTCGAGCAGACAGTCAAAGATCTTCAAGCTCAAAACATGCAGTTTCAACAGTTACTCACAACCTTGGCCAAAGGACAAGAGGAGCTGAAAACTCTGTTGGCAAAAGAAAAGAAAAATAAAGAGAAGAAACCAACTGGCGTTGTAATCATAGGAAGAAGGTTTCAAGTAGAAGAACCTTGGATTTTCCAACAACATTTGATGAAGGAGAAAGAAAAGGAAAAGAAATAGTAGTTCCATCAGAGTCTGAAGAAGAGGGGGAAGAGGAAGATTACTCCGAGGAACAGTATCCTCCAGCGGATGATAAATACAAACATCTTGAAGAGCGTCTGAATGCTATGGAAATACAGAAGGTACCAGGTATAGACTTTGAAGAGTTGGGGCTAGTGTCAGGAATTGTGATCCCACCAAAGTTCAAAGTGCTGTTATTTGCAAAATATGATGGGGTGTCATGTCCTAAAATGCACCTCCGATCATACGTAAGGAAGATTCATCCGCACTCTGCCGATAAAGACTTATGGGTCCATTTTTTCCAAGATAGTTTATCTGGAACACAACTTGATTGGTTTTACCAATTAGAAAGGGCCGACGTCCACAACTGGGAAGATATTGCCGCAGCTTTCTATAAGCAATACCAGTATGACGCAGATTTGGCGCCTACCCGTACTCAACTTCATAGTATGGCTTGGCTTCAAATGAGGGTTTCAAAGATTACGCGCAGAAATGGAGAGATCTAGCTGGGAGAGTACAACCCCTTCTGTCTGAAAGGGAGTTGGTGGATACGTTCTTGGGCACCCTATCGGGCCCTTTCTTCAACCATTTGATTGGGAGCTCATCTGCTGGGTTTACTGAGTTAATATTAACCAGAGAAAGGGTGGAAGCTGGTATAAAAAGTGGAAAGATTCAGAAGGATGCGTCTGCCTCTACAGCTATGAGAAAGCCTTTCACTGGGAAGAAGGAGGTATTTGCTTTTTATTCACAAAGGAATCAAGGAAGAGCTGAACGCCGACCAATGGTGGGGGCCGTTATGATCCCAAAGCCTACATCTGATTAACCAAGAAGTAACCAACCGAGGGTGGAAAGGCCAGTCCGGCAATTCACCAGGATTAATATGTCTCTAGCCCAGGTTTTACCACATCTTCTGAAATTGAATCTGGCAACTTTAAAGGAGGCCCCAAAGAACCCCAACACTGTGTCCCCTCATTATCACCCAAATGCCATATACGCATACCATTCCGAAAGTCCGCGTCACGACACTTACAACTGTTGGGCCCTGAAAAACAAAATTCGAGACCTTATAGATGCAAAAGAAGTTGAGTTTGACGCACCTGAGAAACCAAATGTCATTTCCGCTCCGATGCCTAGGCATGGTCACAACATCAATGCTGTCGGGGAAGATTTATTTATTGCCACAGTGGATGAACTTTTGACTCCGCTCCTGATCATTAAGATGAACTTGTTGAAAGCTGGTGTATTCCCAGGTTGTAAGGAAGACTGCCATCATTTCTTATCCTCACCGATTGTTTTCCCTCTGTTGAAGACAGGCATTCAACGCCTGATAGACAATCAAGAGATTCTGTTTGAAAATACTCTTGTTCTACCTATTCCTGTTGAAGATGTTTCAATCATAACCATCTCCGCCAATCCTTCCAGGGTCCCCAAAAGGCCCGTTAGGATTACATCGGTTCAAAAAACTACTCCTCTTAAGATCACAATGCCCAGGCTGGTCCCGTATGAATCAAATAAAATAGTACCGTGGAATTACGATGGAGAAATCTACTACCATGGTATCCAACAAGATGGACTGGCTTCCGAAGAAGTGAGCTCCGAAGAAGAAAACTCTGACATTAGCAATATTGCCGGAACTATCAAGATTACCCGTAGCGGTAGAATCTTCTCTCCAAAAATTTCCCCTCCAAAGGCAGTTTTTGGACCCGTGGCTGCTCTAAAGGTTACCTCCATACCAATAATCATATCTGCAAGTGCTCCTGCTGGAAAAGACAACACAACCCCTGCTGTTATCCCTACCGATACTTCTACTGCTGATGTTCGAGGAAAAGGGATTCAAGAAGAGCCTGTCCGGACGAAGGCTCAACCACTGACCATCCCCGAAACCTCCAAGAAGGAAATGGAGGAGATCCTGAGAATAATAAAGAAGAGTGACTATGATGTGGTTGAACATTTGGGGCAAACTCCCTCCAAGATCTCCATGTTGGCATTGTTGCTGTGTTCTGAGGCACATGCGAAAGCTTTGGTGAAGTTTCTGAAGACAGCCCATGTGCCACAAGAGATATCCGCTGACTAATTCCAAGATTGTGTGGCCAGCTTGACAGCTGATAACGGCTTAGGCTTCTCTGATGCTGACCTGACACCAAGAGGGAGAAAACACAACGAGGCATTACATGTCTCTGTGGAGTGTAGAGGAACAACTCTAGCCCATGTCTTGTAGACACTGGCTCATCTTTGAACGTTTTACCGAAGAAAGATCTTGATAGATTATATTGTGAAGGACTGACATTGAAACCCAGTAACATATTCGTAAGAGAATTTGATGGTTCAAAGAGGATGGTCCACGGGGAGGTGGACATCCCCATAAAAATAGGAACTCAGACTTTCAACTCAACTTTCTATGTAATGAACATCCGCCCCTCTTACTCCTGTCTGCTAGGACGGCCCTGGATTCATAATGCTGGTGCTGCCACCTCTACATTACACCAGATGCTGAAATACCTAGTCCATGGAAATATTATCACTGTCCACGGAGAGTAAGAGTACATGATTAGCCACCTAAATTCTTTCCGGTATATGGAATTGGATGGCGAGTTCATTGAAACCCCTTTTCAACATTTCAAAGAAGTCTCTCAAGAGGTAGCAGTAACCAAGAAGGTATCCTCGATTCCAAAGATCACAAGACCTCCGCTTCGGATGTCATCTCTAAAAGACGCCAAGGCAGTAGTAGAGGAGGGTGGATGCACCATCTGGGGGCAGCTTCCAGACATTCTGTATAAATATGACAAGTTTGGCTTAGGGTTTACTTCAAGTGCTCAGAAGGTTGTGCGTCGTTCCCGTGCTGGAGGGCCGCCTTTGAAGATTAGCAACCAAGAGGTCAACACAGTGGAAGACAGTGAAGAAGATGGCAGCTTGGAGGATTGGATATTTCCTACAGTCAACGGAGGATTTCGCAATTGGGAAGCCAAAGACTTTGTTCCAATAACTTTCATCTCTCAGTAATTTATCTTTTACATTTCTGTTGGACTTGTAATATTCATAAACAATTCGTACATTTTCAACCTTGTGTCTTACCCGAGGCACAGTGGTCCATTTGTAAGGGATTTTATTTCATCTTCATATGACATTCAATGAATCATGGACATTTTTCACATACAAACTTTTTGTGCTCATTGTCTTTCTTTTACATTTTATTGTTTAAATATGGCTATACCCTTACACACACCCACACTTACAAATGCAGGTACCCCTCCATTCCGGATCCCATGGGTAACGATACTGCTATGGCCTTTAGTGACTCTGAAGATCTAATCTACCAAGCCGAAGATGAAGGTGAGGAAGATTGTGAAGTACCAGGGGAATTGGCTAGACTACTACAACAAGAGGAAAGAGCAATTCAGCCTCATGAGGAACCGTTGGATACAACCAACTTGGGTACCGAGGAAGATAAAAAGGAAATCAAGGTGGGTGCCAATCTAGAGCCAAGTGTCAAGGAGCGTCTAATTCAGCTATTGCATAATTATGTTGAGATCTTTGCCTGGTCTTACGAAGACATGACAGGGATTGATACAGACATCGTGGTACATCGTCTGCCCACAAGAGAAGATTGTCCACCAGTGAAACAAAAAGTTCGCCGCATGAGACCTGACATGTCGGAGAAGATCAAAGCGGAAGTTATGAAACAATTCAATACTGGGTTCTTGGCTGTCACTTCCTATCCTCAGTGGGTTTCCAGCATTGTTCCCATGCCTAAAAAGGACGGCAAAGTACGAATGTGCGTGGATTATAGACATTTAAACAGGGCCAGCCCTAAAGATGATTTTCCACTTCCCCACATCGATATCCTGGTTGATAATACGGCCCAACACAAGGTATTTTCCTTCATGGACAGATTCTCAGGCTATAACCAAATCAAAATGGCACCTGAGGACATGGAGAAAACTACATGTGTCACACAGTGGGGCACATTTTGTTACAAAGTGATGCCATTCGGACTGAAGAATGTGGGGAAACCTATCAACGCGCCATGGTAGCTTTATTTCATGACATGATACATCATGAGATAGAGGTCTATGTAGATGACATGATAGCCCGATCACAAACTAAAGAGGAGCACCTTAATCACTTGCAAAAGTTGTTTGAGAGGTTGAAGAAGTACAAATTAAGGTTGAATCCAAACAAGTGTACATTCGGAGTACGGTCTGATAAACTTCTAGGTTTTGTTGTCAGTAACAAAGGCATCGTGGTTGATCCTGCCAAAGTTAAAGCAATACAAGAAATGCCTGCTCCTCGTACTGAGAAGGAAGTCAGAGGATTCTTGGGACGCCTGAACTATATTGCCCGATTCATTTCTTACCTAACAGCTACTTGTGAACCGATCTTCAAATTATTGAAGAAAGATCAAGTAGTCATATGGAATGATGAATGCCAGACTGCTTTCGACAAAATCAAAGAGTACTTACAAGAGCCTCCTGTTTTGATGCCACCAGTCGAGGGAAGACCACTAATCATGTATCTGGCCGTTTTAGAGAACTCAATGGGGTGTGTATTGGGGCAGCATGACAAGTCTGGCCGAAAAGAGCACGCTATTTACTACCTGAGCAAAAAGTTTACCGACTGTGAAACCAGATATTCACTGCTCGAGAAAACTTGTTGCGCTCTGGCATGGGCTGCTCGCCGGCTAAGACAGTATATGTTGACTCATACCACTTTGTTGATATCTAAGATGGATCCGATAAAGTACATCTTCGAAAAGCCTGCTCTGTCTGGGAGGATAGCTAGATGGCAGATGATCCTAACAGAATATGACATACAGTACACTACCCAGAAAGCTATAAAGGGCAGTGTGCTAGCTGATCATCTTGCTCATCAAGTCATAGAGGATTATCAGTCCATGAAGTTTGAATTCCCAGATGAAGACATCATGACATTAGACAACTGTGAAGAAATCAGACCATATGACGGACCTGAACAAGGATCCCGATGGACCCTGTTCTTTGATGGGGCATCCAATGCACTTGGTAATGGTATCGACGTTGTACTCATATCTCCGGAAGGATGTCACACTCCCTTTACGGCCAGACTTTGCTTCAACTATACGAACAACATGGCGGAATACGAGGCATGCATATTTGGTCTCAAGGCTTCCATAGACTTGGGAATCAAATCTTTAGATGTGTTTGGAGATTCAGCTTTGGTCGTCAGTCAAATCAAGGGAGAATGGGACACTAAGCACCCAAACCTTATCCCTTACAAAGAACATGTTTTGACATTATTACCACATTTTGAGAAGATTACCTTCGAGCATTTCCCGCGAGAAGAAAATCAGCTAGAAGACGCTCTAGCCACAATGTCATCTATGTCTAAAATTAATTGGGATATCGAGGCTCCCCAAATCACCATCGAACGAATGGATGAACCAGCATACTATCACGAGATTAATACTGAAGAGGTAATGGACCAGCCATGGTTTCATGAAGTCAAGAGGTATCTCGAGGCTCAAGAATATCCAGAAGGAGCTTCAATCAATGATAAAAAGTTATTAAGGAGATTCTCTGCTAAGTTCTTCCTGAGTAATGACATCCTGTACAAATGCAATTATGACTCCTTTCTGCTTCGGTGTGTGAATAAGATTGAGGCTGAAAAGATCATTGCTGAATTACACAAAGGTACTTTTGGTACTCACTCCAATGGGCATACGATGGCAAAGAAAATCCTACGGGCAGGCTATTATTGGTCTACTATGGAAGCAGATTGCTATCAACACTCCCGAACCTGTCATAAGTGTCAAATTTATGCTGACAAGGTCCACGTACCTCCAGTTCCTCTGAATGTCTTGACGGCTCCTTGGCCCTTTGCTATGTGGGGAATCGACATGATTGGAGAGATCAAGCCTACAGCCTCCAATGGACACCGTTTCATCCTGGTGGCCATTGACTATTTCACAAAATGGGTCGAAGCAGCTTCCTTCGCATCTGTTACTAAGAATGTTGTTGCCCGCTTCATCAAGCAGAATCTCATTTGCCGGTACAGTATCCCAGAAAGTATCATCACTGACAATGGTACAAACCTTAACAATACTATGATCACCGCCTTGTGCGAGCAGCTCAAGATTCAGCATCACAATTCACCCCCTATCGGCCAAAGATGAATTGTGTCGTTGAAGCTGCAAATAAAAACATTAAAAATATCATACAAAAAATGCCAGTCACCTACAAGGATTGGCATGAGATGCTACCATTTTCTCTCCACGGGTATCGTACCACGGCTCGCACGTCAACTGGGGTAACACCCTATTCTTTGGTTTATGGCATGGAGGTTGTCTTGCCTATTGAGGTTCAGATCCCCTCCTTGAGAATTATGAAGGAGGCAGGTTTGAATGAGGACGATTGGATCCAGACTCGACTTGATCAACTAAACTTAATTGATGAAAAGAGACTTACTACTGTTTTCCATGGTCAGATGTATCAAAAACGGATAATCAAGGCTTTCAACAAGAAAGTCAGACGCCAGGTATATCAAGTCGGAGATTTAGTGATCAAGCGCATCATCTTTCCACAAAGTGATCCCAGGGGCAAATGGACTCCTACCTATGAAAGACCATTTGTAATCAAGAGCATCTTCTCCGGTGGGGCAATGATCTTAACCACCATGGATGGCAACGACCTGCCACACCCTGCGAATGTGGACATAGTCAAAAGATACTACACATAAGAGACCCGCTAGGTTGACACACCTAGGCAAAACAAGGACATCCCGGAAAACCAAAAGGTTCGGGGAAAAATTAGGGATGAAATATAAAAAATCTGTACACCCGGCAAGTTGAAAACCCGAAAGGGCGACTTCGGCAAAAAAGGGTTTCCCGGTGGACTGAAAACCCGAAAGGGTGGTCCAGAAAAAGTTAGGGAATTAAAGTGTATGACTATATCCCGACGGATCACTTTGAGGACAACCTCTTAACTTCCACTGACAAACTTAGAGTTTCTGATCAATTCAATCATCTTCGGACGAAGCAACAAATAGACAAGATATTCAGAGATACGAAGGCTATAGCAGAATGGGAACCCCATGGGATTATTACACATAGCTATCTTTATTTGTATAAAGTTTTTCTTGCTTTTTATGGCATCATTTCTCTTGCTATAATGATTGTCTCCTTTGTACAAAATACTTATTCAAAGTCAATACGAAGATATCTCTTTGAAAGTACAGAAAATTTTTATCTTTTTCTTTGCACTTGTGTTTTATTTGCAAAAACGTCCAAAGATTCATTAATGAACATATGCATTTGAACATAATGATTGTTTACAAATAAACAAAACGAGAAAAAGACAATTACTGATAGGTCGAAAGGATAGGAAAATATCTCAAGGTCATTCCATAATTACTCCCTACAGAGTTTTCAATAATCTCCAGCAGAATAAACTTCAAATTATTAATCCCCAGTAGAGATCGTCAAATTTCTCAGGATTCCTCAAAGCAATACGTGGCTTTGCCCTCACAGGAGAATTTTTTCCAGTACTTCAAACTTCAAGACATGAAGAATCCATAAATCCCCAGCAGTTTCAGAGATTTATTTTCCTCAATCAGGCAGCAATACAGCAAATCAGCTTACATACGCATACATTACATCCATATATCATGAACATTGATTAAAGCAAATACATTGCATCATGCATCGCATGCAACATAACTTTGTATTTTAACCAACATTTTACCCTTTTCAGGATAAGATTAAACAGTTACCATTGACGATATGCAATCATGATACAGTTCAGATACGCACCAGATACGGATGCCATCCTGATACTCATTCAGATTCAACCTTTTGATACAGTTCAGATACGCACCAGATACGGATGCCATTCTGTTACTCATTCAGATTCAACCTTTTGATACAGTTCAGATACGCACCAGATACGGATGCCATTTTGTTACTCATTCAGTTTCAACCTTTTGATACAATTCAGATACACACCAGATACGGATGCCATCATGATACTCATTCAAAGACATCTTTCAGATACAGTTCAGATACGCACTAGATACGGATGCCATCCTGATGCTCATTCAAATACACCTTTCAGACACAGTTCAGATACGCTCTAGATACGGATGCCATCCTGTTACTCACTCAGATTCAGACTTCAGATACAGTTCAGATACGCTCCAGACACGGACGCCATTCTGACACTCAAACACTCTTGGATGGCATCTACAAGCCCATCCCCAACAAGATTCTATCACCTCTCTAAATGGCGTCTTTAAGCCCATTCCTTCAACCGCGCGTCACTGAGTGCAAATTTCTGGGCACTCTAGTGTCCAATCATTCTCTCACCTTTGAGTCACGAATGGCAAAACTCGCCAATCTAACTCTTCAGGTTTAAGAAGATTAAACAGGGGCAGCTGTTGTACCCCAAAATTTGCCCTCTCATTTCTCAAGGATTTTCTCACAAGATCTTCTATGACATCAAGTTTGCAGCACTGATACATCAATTTAGGCTTGGAATTGGCAAAAGGGCAAAATGGTCAATTGCATACTAGAAAGTCAAACTTTGACTTTTTGGTCAACATTACATTCCAAGGATCAAATTTCATCAAGACATTCAAAAATATGAAACTTGATCATCAAGAAATCAAGAAAGTCAAAAGTCAATGTGAAAGTTCAAACCCTTCAAGACTTAGAAATTTTTCTAAGTGTTTTTTATACATGATAATCTCATTTCTTCATGCCAACTTTTCACCTTGATGCAAGATGATTCAAGAGAAGCTTTCAACATGAAAGTTATAGATCTCCATGATACCTACAACATTTATTTACACAACTTCTCCTAAACAGGCTTCGATTTCAGGTTATAAATTCATAAAGTCATGACATTTTCATTTAAACACAGAAATTTTCAGCAGTTTTGGTCAGGTTTTTATCCCAACTTCTTGCCCATTTTTCATCAAATTCCAGTTTGATTTAACAAAAGTGGAAAACATGAAAGTTATAGAGGGTGTTTCAAGCTTTCTAAAACATCCAAGAACATGAATTTATCTTATTTGAGTTAGGAGATACAAGGATCTGAAGTTGGACATTCCCTCTTGGTTTACAAGGCAGATTTGTGATAAACAAGGAACAAGAATCTTAACCCATGATGCATAATCTCCAATTTGCAGGCCTTGTGACTTGCAACTCTTACCATAATTTAATGCTTACACAAACTTTTGAGCTATGGTCCATTGGGTTTAAGCATTATTCAAGTGATCTTTCTATTTTTGGCACAAAGGCACCATTGCCATTCTTGCAAAGTTCACTTTATTCATAAAGTCAATTTCTTGAACCTCGAACTTGTTGTTATAATCACAAACAAATCATAAGGGCATGCTTCAAGTGTCCAACATCTCTATGCAACAAAGTACAAAGCATTAGAACTACAATCTTCAAGCTTGCTTCATGTACAATCTAACCTAGCCATAACATGTGATTAAAAATCTGAGTTTCAAATCTCAAACCTTCTCTATAAATAGAGAGGCCAGTTGTAAGAGACAGAAGTTGAGAAAAAACAGGTTGGAAAAGAGTTAGAAAATAGAGTGAACAGCCAGTAGTTTTATTGATAAACCTTCAAAAAAGCCATAACAATCCCTAAGGCTTCCACTCTTGAGTTTTTAAGTCTAAACCTTAAAACCTATCACACTTTGCATATTCCATCTCAAAACCATCCAAACATTTCATACCACACAGAGGTTGTTTAATAACCTTCAACAAAAAGGAAAGTCTAGCAGCCTGTTGGAGCTTCCTTAAGGTTCATACAACATCTTGAAGGGCATTTGGACTCAAAACTTAAAGTGCAGTTTCAAGGTAAGTCATATTTACCTTGCCTTTTCCATACATCAACTTTTATGTTTATAGGATGTAGCAATCACTATTCTTGAAGTTAATCATTTATTTGTTGTTCCTGTTATTCATTCATATGTTAAAAACTAATTGATGTATGCAAAGAATGGTGTTTAAGGCAGAAAATGCAGTATGTATCGACAGATATCCACATGTGTCGACCCATATTAGTGAAAATACAGGGTATGAGTCGAAACATGACCCTCATGCATCGGCCCATACTGAGTTCAGGTCACAAAACAGAAGCTAGAAAGGCCTATGAGTCGATACATACGCATTTCGCGTTGATACTAAAAGGTGTATGGGTCGATACATCCCATTAAGGGTCGACTCATACTGAACAGATTTCACTTTACAGGGGCAAGGAGAAGCTATGTGTCGATGCATAGCAGCATGGGTCGACACATAGTAGTTCAAAGGTGCATTTTTCCTTTATTTTACACAGTTTTCACATTCTTTTCATTATCATTCGATATGGTTGTAATATTTTAGTTTCTACTTCACCCCCATTGCTAAATTGTACCCCCATCCCCCTAAAGTGATGTAATATCTTAGATTTTATTTTCCGCCTTTTACTTGCTTTTCATATTTTGCTAGTAAATAAGATGTATGGCAAGATGAAATCAACAAATAGATGACTTTCCAAAAACAAGACAAAACGCATGCAAATAACACACTTACACACAAGTATCCTTAGGGTTTCTCCACTTGGTTGCCTTATACAAAAATAGCCATATTACACATGCGAAGTATCTTGGCAAAACAAATGAATATAAGGTCATAGTCCCTCGATGACGATATTCAAAGGTTGCCTTACAAAATGATCTTGGTCCCTCAAAATGCTAAGATACTTTGCAAACATTGCTAATCATGGTTATACGATGAACCACGCCCGTCCCGTTAACATCCAAAGATAGGGTTGCTTATCAAATCAATGGTAAGACAACAATGTCAAAGGAATAGAAAATGAACAAGAAAGACATTTGAGTAGGTAGTTTGCTCTTAATTGCTTGCTCCATTTCAAACAAATATCCTTGCTATTTTCAAAACAAACACACACATTTCCAAACATTTTACAAACAATGAAAACATTTTCAAAAAGACAAACATCTTTGTATACATTCTTACGAACGAGAATCATTACAAAGATTGCCTAAACGAATGGCCTCTTTTACAAAATACTTTCAAAACCACACCAAAAACAATTTCAAACAAATAAGAGCAAGTGATCTAGCAAGTAGCTAAGAGCCCATGGAAAACCATGGATGAAAAGGGTGTTAATACCTTCCCTTTTCACGATCTACCCCCCAAACTCAAGAAAATATCTCAAAGGTCTTTCCTGTGCTTTCATACCTTTCCTTTTGGATAAAAGAAAAGTCGGTGGCGACTCTTGCTAAAACCGCAACATTTGCAAAAACAAACGGAAAACCCTCAAGTTAGTTCTCCCACCGTATCACACTCATGCCTGGGATCGAACCCAGAACAATGAGCTTCTGGCTTCCTTCTTCTGACCAACTGCGTTGGACGTTAGTTTATTAATATAATAAAAACAAATAATATATATCAGAACTACAGGTTTCTGGCCAGAATAATGCGCCAGAATTTGAATCAGCCAGTCAGGCTGTGACACGCTATTGTCTTCTTCCCTGGAACTGTGGTTTAAAGTTCTGAACTTTTACCTATAGACACGTCACTGTAGCTACAAACCTATAACTTTCAATCATCAATAAAACGCATGCTAAATGAATTCTAATTACATGGTTTTGTTCGTCTTGAACCCACGAACACTATGGTACTACTTTCTTGGACCAATTTTACTGATACAGAGAAACTCTAAAACATAAGAGCAAAACCTAACAATGGCATCTTCATGTACAACCGTTAGAAATACAATTAAATGGTATCAAAATCTTGCAAACTCAAAGACAAACACAAATATATCATTAAAATATGCAATGGATGGGTGAATCAATGAAACTGAATTCGAATTTGGAGGCATATCGTGATACATCTATCTTGCAATTCCATGCGTGGAAAGGCTTGAATCTGGTTGGAAATTGCTCCTGGAATGTCCAGTAACCTATTGGCAACCTGAGAATGGCACGAATTGACCTCTAACACAGAAATTGGATCACCATTTTTCTTGCAATTCTTGAGTTTTTCTTTCACCTCTACCCGACTGCTTTTTTCCTCCCCTTTTTGGTCTTCCTTTGTTCACTATCTATAATAGAGTGCATTAGGGTAAAAATTTGCATCAAATCTTTGCCATTTATGAAGATTGACCATTGATTTATTCATTGCACCAAATCTTTCCAAAACAAGCATTTTCAATCTTTTTATGTCCATGTGAAGCCTTGCACGATTTGATCTTGCCACCAGTTGTATAATGACTCTAATTATGCACAAAATCTCAAGGTTTAATTGATTTTGTATATTTTCATTATTTTATTTTGATTTTATTTTATTTAAATGAAATAAAATCAAAATAAATAATAAAAATAAAAGAATGACAAGTGGAAAGGCTCATGGGTCGTGGATCACATCACAAGCTCAATGCAAGCATAAAAAGTTAGGCCCATTTAGCAAAAAATGCAATTTTGGACACATTTGACTTTTGGCAATTTTACAAAAATGGTCAACTTTGACAAGGTATATCTCTTTCAATTTTGACCCTATGAAGGTGATCTTGGAATTTTTTGAAATCTTAGGATGTCCTATAAGCAACCCTTTTGGTATCATCTCAATTGAGTCTCCCATGTTCATGTATGAAGCTTTGACCCAAAAGGTATTTTTGTTGACTTTTCAAAATGACCTATAATGTCCAAATTCATATCTTCTTGTGAGTGTATATTTTGAACTTGGGAGATGAAGATGAATTGTAGGGGATTGCATCCTCTTCAAAATGAGCTTTGGATGGGTCATTTCTGATAAAGTATGAGAAAGTTATGTTTGGTCAAAGTTGAGTTGACTTTTCCTAGAAAACCCTAATTTAGCAACTTTTGGGCTTTGATGAATTATGAGCAATACTTGAGGAATCATGATCAACCCTTGATCAAATGATGAATAATACTTCAAAATAAGGATGTTGACCAAAAATCTTGTAGTTTGACTGTATGTGGGCCACAGTTGACTTTTGATCTAGCACATTCGATTTCTAGGTATTTGAGCAATTGACTGAGCAAACTTCCTCTGCAAGGCTTGAAACTTGATATGGATGATCTTGAGAACATATCAAGACAATGGTGAGAATTTAGGATCCTTTGGACTCAGGCATCTTGATGCAAAATGAAACCCTAATTTGAGGTAGACTGCCTTAGGAGAGAGTTTGTCTGGTCAACTCTTGGTCCTCCTTGAGCAATTTGAGGACCTCACTTGACATATATTGAGAAATATGGGAGGGGAAATTTTAGGGTACAACAGCTGCCCCTGTTCAATCTTCTTAAACCTGAGGATGTAGATTGGCTTGTCTACCTTTCGTGATCTGAAGGTAGAAGATGATTGAACACTAGAGTGCCTAGGAATTTGCACTCGCATGAAGTGATACTTGTCTTGCAATATCGGGAATAGGCTTATAGATGCCATTTGGAAGTCAATGAAGGGAGATGGACTTAAAGATGCTATCCTAAGAAGTGTCGATCACATAAGAGATTCCTTTGCGAGAACCCGTGTACTTGTTGTTAAGGAGGACTTCGTTGGGGAATGTCGGTCTCTGTCTTGCGAAAAATAGAGTTTTAGGAGCTTCAGTTGTCCGTTACTCTACTGGGGATGGGTTCCGGTTTGGGAATCGGGAGTGATCTTGTGTTTGGTCGGGGTATATGTTGCACTGCGGTTTACTGGGTAAATGTGAAATCAATTGTGTTTGATCGGGTCCAGGTCTTATAGTGTTGTGAACTGCTGTCTGGGAATAATAGAGAAAAAACACGGATAGTAAGGTTATGAGAAGGAATCTGGGTAGTAGGGTTACTTCGAGATGAAATCCTGGGTAGTAGGGTTGCGAGAAGAAACCTGGATAGTAGGGTTACTTCGAGATGAAATCCTGGTAGTAGGGCTGTGAGAAGGAACCTGGATAGTAGGGTTACTTCGAAATGAAAGCCTGGATAGTAGGGCTGTGAAAAGGAACCTGGATAGTAGGGTTACTTCGAAATGAAAGCCTGGATAGTAGGGCTGTGAGAAGGAACCTGGATAGTAGGGTTACTTCGAAATAAAAGCCTGGATAGTAGGGATGTGAGAAGGAACCTGGATAGTAGGGTTACTTCAAAATGAAAGCCTGGATAGTAGGGTTGTGAGAAGGAACTTGGATAGTAGGGTTACTTAGAAATGAAAGCCTAGATAGTAGGGTTGTGAGAAGGAACCTGGATAGTAGGGTTACTTCGAAATGAAAGCCTGGATAGTAGGGCTGTGAGAAGGAACCTAGATAGTAGGGTTACTTCGAAATGAAAGCCTAGATAGTAGGGCTGTGAGAAGGAACCTGGATACTAGGGTTACTTAGAGATGAAAGCCTGGATAGTAGGGCTGTGAGAAGGAACCTGGATAGTAGGGTTACTTCGAGATGAAAGCCTAGATAGTAGGGCTGTGAGAAGGAACCTAGATAGTAGGGTTACTTCGAAATGAAAGCTTGGATAGTAGGGTTGTGAGAAGGAACCTGGATAGTAGGGTTACTTCGAGATGAAAGCCTGGATAGTAGGGCTGTAAGAAGGAACCTGGATAGTAGGGTTACTTCGATATGAGAGCCTGGATAGTAGAGCTGCTTTTTTTGTGCCGATGATTACTCTGTTTAGCTTTGAGTGTTGATCATGGGCTTGCTGGAAATAGTTGATAATAATGTCTTTCCTGAAAGGAATATGAGGTTAGTTATATGTGATGCATGATATGCATTGTAGGTTGACGTTCTCAAAATAAATGAGGCTATGTTATATGTGGTGCATGCATATGTCATGATGTATGAACATGAAATGCCGGCATGATAATTTGAATCTGGGAAAATAAATCCTTGATTGCTATGAAAACCGTAGTTCCTCCACCTCTGCTGGAGAGGGTGAACAAAGATGATCGTGCTGGGAATTTTCCCCTTGGCTGGAGAATATTCTACCAGAAGAGACCATGTCTGAGGATAACTCTGCAGGGGATAACTCTGCTGGAGAGGAGATACTTTGTTGATAGATCTTCCGACTTGGAGAAATAACTCAGCTGGGGATGAATTTCTGTTTGCTGGTGATAAACAAACTCTGCTTGGGGAAAGTTTTGCCGACTCCTTCGCGATTGTGAACCTCGGTTGGAGAGTTGTGTCCTGTTCGGGACAGCTAACACCACTGTCTTTGGATACTTCTTACTCTATGGAGAGTGTATGTACCCCTTCTCATGTTCTCCAGCTGGCTCTATCCCTGTACCTAATGGGCAGAGTAACTGTAAGGTTTGGACACTTCTTGTTTGCCCTGTTTTTAGCATTATGAGTAATCGTCTTTTGTTTCTTGTGTAAATATTTATGAACAACAATTATTTTCACATGCATATATCAAAAATGATTCATTGGACGTTCTAGCAAAACAACACAGAAAAAGAAAAAGAAATTGAAATTTCTTGTGAAAATGGATGGTATTGATTTTGAAGTTGGCCCATAATAGGCGTTTTGTACAAGGAGGCTGACGTCCCAGTAAGAGAACACCGCCGAAAGATAGATATTACAATTTGTGTAAAAGAAAGAAAAACAGCTATGTGAAACGACCCCGTTGGGTTCCAACTCTGCTATTGCCTTTATATCTTCAAGCATCTCCTCACTTTGCCGCTTGGTCGAAGGTGGATCGGATTGATGGGCGCCATCTGAGCTTGATAATCGATACTGAAGTCTGGTTACAAGATGATCTAATGAGACATAGTGTTACGCTTCAATCCCTAATTTTTTCCTGGACCGCCCTTTCGGATTTTCAATCCACCGGGATACCCTTTTTTGCCCAAGCCTCCTTTTCAGGTTTTCGACTTGCCGGGTGTAGAGTTTTTCATTTTCATCCCTTATTTTGCCCGAACCCTTTTGGTTCGTCGGGAAGCCCTTATTTTTGCCTAGGCTAGTCAACCTAGCGGGTACTTGATTATGCCTAGTATTTTTTCACTATGTCTGCATTGACG
This sequence comes from Vicia faba, assembly GCA_948472305.1. NCBI lineage: Eukaryota > Viridiplantae > Streptophyta > Magnoliopsida > Fabales > Fabaceae > Vicia > Vicia faba. The sequence goes on along the minus strand of OX451739.1, from coordinate 519,292,955 downwards.
GGGTGAGGAAGGTCGTCACCATCCATGGTGGTTAAAATCATGGCTCCTCCCGGGAAAATATTCTTAACCACAAATGGCCCTTCGTATGTGGGGGTCCATTTGCCCCTGGGATCACCTTGCGGCAGTATGATGCGCTTGATAACTAAATCCCCGACTTGATATTCTTGACGCCTGACGTTCTTATTAAAAGCCTTGATCATTCGCTTTTGATACGTCTGACCATGACAGATAACAGTAAGTCTCTTTTCATCGATTAGATTCAGCTGATCAAGTCGGGTTTGGATCCAGTCGTCTTCGTTCAAACCCGCATCCTTCATAATCCTGAGAGAGGGTATCTGGACTTTGATGGGTAGGACCACCTCCATGCCATACACCAAATAGTAGGGTGTTGCCCATGTCGATGTCCGTGCTAAGGTACGGTACCCATGAAGAGAGAGTGGTAACATCTCGTGCCAGTCTTTTTATGTCACTGTCATCTTCTTCACAATCTTCTTGATTTTCTTGTTAGCTGCTTCAACAGCCCCATTCATCTTCGGCCGGTAGGGAGAAGAGTTATGATGCTGAATCTTGAACTGTTTGCAGATCTCGGTGATCATTATATTGTTGAGATTTGTACCATTGTCAGTAATGATCCTCTCTGGTACACCATATCGACATATCAGATTGTGCCGGATGAATCGGGCCACGAAGTTCTTGGTTACTGTAGCAAACAAAGTTGCCTCAACCCACTTTGTGAAATAATCAATTGCTACCAGGATGAAGCGATGCCTGTTAGGTGCAGTAGGCCTGATCTCACCAATCATGTCGATGCCCCACATTGCAAAAGGCCAAGGAGCTGTCAAAACATTCAGGGGAACCGGAGGTACATGCACCTTATCAGCATAGACTTGGCACTTATGACAGGTTCGAGAATGCTGATAACAATCGGCTTCCATAGTAGACCAGTAATATCCTGCCTGTAGGATTTTCTTCGCCATGGTATGTCCACTAGAGTGAGTTCCAAAGGTACCTTCATGTAACTCTGTCATGATCCTTTCTGCCTCGCTCTTGTCTACACACCACAGTAAGGTTGAATCATGGTTACGCTTATAAAGGATTCCATTACTGATGAAGAACTTCGCAGCGAACCTTCTCAGAAACTTCTTATCATTAACAGATGCCCCCTCGGGGTATTCTTGAGCCTCAAGATACCTCTTTACCTCGTGAAACTAGGGTTTATCCGCTACCTCTTCAGTCTCAATGTCACAGCAATGTGCGGTTTCGTCCAACCTCTTAATGGTAATCTGGGGAGCTTCATTGTCCCACCTGACTTTGAACATAGAAGATATGGTAGCTAGCGTGTCCGCTAACTGGTTCTCTTATATGGGGAAATGTTCAAAGGTTATCTCCTCAAAGTGTGGGAGCAATGTCAGTACATATTCTTTGTAAGGAACAAGATTCAGGTGCTTTGTATCCCACTCTCCTTTGATCTGACTTATCACCAGAGCAGAATCTCTGAATACACTCAAGAACTTAATCCTCAGGTCAATAGCAGCTTGAAGACCCATGATGCACGCTTCATACTCCGCCATATTATTGGTGCATCTAAAACATAATCGGGCGGTGAACGGAGTATGACAGCCCTCAGGAGATATAATTACAGCACCGATGTTGTTACCCAATGCGTTCGAGGCCCCATCAAAATACATAGACCATCGGGATCCCTCCTCGGGTCCTTCATTCGGTCCAGGTTCTTCACAGTCGGTTACCAACATGATATTCTCATCCAGGAACTCAAAGTTCATGGTCTGGTAGTCATCCACGGCCTGTTGTGCCAGATGATCCGCCAATACACTCCCTTTGATTTCTTTTTGGGTTGTGTATTGGATGTCATACTCGGTTAAGATCATCTTCCATCTTGTTATCCTTCCAGAGAGAGCGGGCTTCTCGAAAATATACTTGATTGGATCCATCTTTGACATCAACAAGGTAGTGTGAGTCAACATATATTGTCTCAGCCGGCGAGCAGCCCATGCCAAAGTGCAGCAAGTTTTCTCGAGCAATGAGTATCGGGTCTCACAGTCGGTAAACTTTTTGCTAAGGTAGTAAATAGCGTTCTCTTTTCGACCAGACTCGTCATGCTGCCCCAACACACACCCCATTGAAACGTCTAGTACTGTCAAGTATAAAATCAAAGGTCTTCCTTCAACTGGAGGCATCAAAATTGGTGGCTCTTGAAGCTATTCCTTGATTCTTTCGAAGGCGGTCTAGCATTCCTCATTCCACTTTACCACTTGATCTTTCTTCAGCAGCTTGAAGATTGGCTCACAAGTAGCAGTCAGATGTGAAATGAACTGGGCAATGTAATTCAAACGTCCCAGGAAACCTCTAACTTCTTTTTCCGTGTGGGGAGCCAGCATCTCTTGTATGGCTTTTACTTTTGTGGGGTCTACCTGAATACCTTTGTCGCTGACCACAAAACCCAGAAGCTTACCAGACCTGACCCCGAAGGTACACTTGTTCGGATTCAACCTCAGCTTGTACGTCTTCAACCTGTCGAACAGTTTCTGGAGATGATCAAGGTGCTCTTCCTCAGTTTGAGACCTGGCTATCATGTCATCAACATAAACCTCAATCTCGTGGTGAATCATATCGTGGAACAAAGTGACCATGGCGTGCTGATAAGTTTCCCCAGCATTCTTCAATCCGAACGACATGACCTTGTAGCAAAAGGTTCCCCATTGTGTAACAAAAGTAGTCTTCTCCATATCCTCAGGAGTCATCTTGATCTGGTTATAGCCAGAAAAACCGTCCATGAAAGAGAAGATCTTGTGCTGCGCGGTGTTATCGACCAGAACATCAATATGAGGAAGTGGGAAGTCATCCTTGGGGCTTGCCCTGTTCAGATCTCTGTAGTCCATACACATCTGTACCTTACCATCCTTCTTAGGTACCAGAACAAAGTTGGCAACCCACTGCGGATAAGAAGTGACAGCTAAGAATCCTGCGTCGAACTATTTCATGACCTATGCTTTGATTTTCTCTGACATCTCAGGGCGTATACGGCGGACCTTCTGCTTTACCGGAGGGCAGTCTACTTTAGTCGGCAAGTGATGAACCACAATATCAGTTTCTAAACCAGGCATATCTTTGTAGGACCAGGCGAAGATCTCAACATAGTCGTGTAGCATCTGTATCAACCGTTGCTTGACACTGGGCTCCAGATTCGCACCTATTTTGACCTCTTTCCTGTCTTCCTCTGTACCCAAATTCACTGACTCAACTGGCTCCTCATGAGGCGTATGGCCCTCTCTTCCTGCTGTAACAGTCTAGCAAGTTCTCCAGACACCTCACAATAATACTCACCTTCATCCTCGGCCTGGTTGGTCGGATTTTCGAAGTTATAATTGGAAGTAGCATAGTCGTTATTAATGGGACCCAAAGTGGATATAGATATGCATTATGATACATGAGTGTGTGTAAGAGAATAGCTGTTTTGATAAAGTGAGAGACAGAAAATAAAAACAAGGAGCATAAAATTTGTAATGCAAGAAACATCCAATGTTTTATTAATGATATATGAAATGACAAATAATAAGCCCTCACAAGCAGAACCAAGGTGCCTTGGACAAGGCACCGGACCACAAAGTTTCAAACTGTTTATTACAAATCTCAAAACAAAAGTTAATTACTGCGGAATAAAAGAAAGAGGTATGAAGTCCTTCGTCGTCCAATTGGTCAGTCCACCATTGGTTGTTGGGTAGATCCAGCTGTCGATGTCTGAATCCTCTTCATTGTCCTCAATTGCATTAACTCTTCGGTTACTGATGTGCAGAGGAGGTCTTCCAATCCGTGCGTGCCTAACAGCCCTTTGACCCCCTATAGTAAAGCCCAAACCAAATTTGTCAATTTTGTGAGTGAAATCAGGGAGCTGACCCCCAATTGGTACACCCAGCTTCTTCAATTACAGCCCTGGCGTCTTTCAGAGAAGTCATCTTTAGCGGAGGTTTATTGGTAGCAACTTTAGTTGACGCCAAAGTCTGAGGGGCCTCTTCAAAGTTCTGACAAGGGGTTTCGATGAATTCCCCGTCCATCTCCATGTAGCGGAAGGAATTGAGATGACTCACCATATACTCCTCTTCACCTCGTACCGTGAAAATCTTCCCCTTTACCAGATATTTCAACATTTGATGGAGCGTGGAAGTCACTGCCCCAGCCTTATGAATCCAAGGACGACCCAGCAAGCAAGAATATGATGGTATGATATCCATTACGAAGAAGGTGGACCCAAAGGTCTGAGAACCCACCTTGACAAGGATGTCCACCTCCCCGTGCACCATTCTTTTTTACCCATCAAAAGCCCTTACCACAATATTACTCGGCTTTAGAATCAAACCTTCACAATCCAGACGGTCTAACGCTTTCTTTGGTAGAACATTCAGTGATGACCTGGTATCTACTAGAACATGGGCCATAGTGGTGCCCCTGCACTCGATCAAGACATGTAGAGCATCATTATGATTTCTCCCCTTAGCAGTCAGATCTGCATCTGAGAAACCCAGCCCATTATCGGCAGTCAGGCTAGCTACGCAATCTTTGAATTGATCGCTTGGAGTTTCCTGCGCCACATGTGCAGTTTTAAGGAATGCAATTAAATCCTTTGCATGGGCTTCAGAACACAACAACAAGGACAACATGGAAATCTTTGACGGGGTCTGCCCCAGCTGTTCGACCACATTATAGTCGCTCTTTTCAAAATTGCCTCTATCTCTTGTTTCGAGGTTTCTACAATGATCTTCTTCGGTGCCTCCGTCCGGGTAGGCTCACCTGTGATTTCTTTTCCCTGAGTCCTAGATGGATCGGTGACAGGGGTGACAACTGGAGTAGGAATTGGGACAATAGTTGATGTACTAGTAGACAGAATGACAACAGGTTTGTGGACAGTTGGAGGGGAAATCTCGAGAGAAAAGAGTCTTCTACTTCTGGTGACCTTGCTTGTCCCAACAATATTACTGATATCCATATCGACTTCTTCAGTCCTCAGATCTTGTTTAACACCGTGGTAATATACATCAGCATCGTAATGCCATGGGATAGCCTTATCTGAGGTATATGGGATAGGACCTGGAGCGGTGATTATTAACGGAGCAATTCTTGGAACGGGTGTAACCCTAACAGGTTTTCTCGAGGAAACCTTGGAAGGGTTGGCGGAAATGGTGAGGATGGCAACATCTTCATATGGAATCACAGTCTTCTCAAACAAAATTTCCTTATTATCCATCAAGCGTTGAACACCTTACCTCAATAAACAGCAACCGGAAGGCAGAATTGAACACATGTGGCAACCTTCACCATAGCCCGGAAATAAACCGACCAACAACAAATTCTTCTTAACCGTCATTAGAGGAGTAGAGATTTCTTCCACAGAGGTCATAAACGAATTAGTGTCTACATCATTGACTCCACGACCACGTTTGGGCATAGGAGTAGTTATAACATTTGGCTTTTCTGGAGCATCAAACTCAATCTCTTTAGCTTCCAACAAATCTTGCACTTTATTCCTTAGAGCCCAGCAATCGTTTGTGTCGTGACCAGGACTCTCTGAATGGTAGGCCCACCGCGCGTTGGGATTGTATCTGGGAGAAGCAGTGTTTGGATTCTTGGGAGATTCTTTCAAGGTTGCCAAGTTGGATTTTAACAGATGAGGCAGAACTTCAACTAAAGTCATGTTGATGCGGGTAAACTATTGTTGTGGTCTTTCCATCCTTTGCTGATTGTTGCATTATGGAACAACAGCTGGTCTTGATATCACTACAACATTTACCGCTTGACGGTGTCCAGGTCTGCTTTGGCCCCTCGGGCCGTAGACTGCATTAGCTTCCTTTTTACCGGTGAAAGGCTTCTTTACTGCACTTGATGAAGCATCCTTCTGTATTTTACCACTTCGAATACCAGCTTCGACTCTCTCTCCAGTCAAAATCAACTCAGTGAAACCAGATGACGAGCTGCCGATCAAGTGATTGAAAAATGGACCAGATAGCGTCCCTAGAAACATGTCAACCAACTCCCTATCAGACAAAGGGGGTTAGACTCTTCCAGCTAAGTCTCTCCACTTTTGAGCGTAGTCCTTAAACCCTTCACTTGCACCCATAGACATACACTGGAGCTGAGTACGAGTGGGTGCAAGGTTGGCGTTATACTGATACTAAAAGCAGCAGCAAGGTCTTCCCAGTTTTTGACGCTGGCTTCTTCCAAATGATAAAACCATTCAAGCTGAGTCCCTGACAGACTATCTTGAAAGAAGTGTACCCATAAATTTCTATCAGCAGCGTGGGGTTGGATTTTTCTTACGTAAGAGCGAAGATGGAGTTTTGGACAGGATACCCCATCGTACTTGGCAAAAACCGGAGCTTTGAACTTATGAGGGATCATCACTCCCGATACCAGTCCCAGTTCTCTGAAATCCAAACCAGGGATCTTCTGAATCTCCATAGCACTCAGACGGTCTTCTAGCTGCTTGTATCTATCCTCAGCAGGAGGATATTGCTTGTCGTTGTAATCCGTATCGTTATCAGAAACTGCTGGACTAGGGTCCTTTACCCTTTCTTGGTTCGCCCCGTCTTTGGATGAGGAGGTCAAATCAGCTGGTTGTCTCAACCTTTCTCCGAATCTTCTACCCATGTTCAGAATACCAACCTTCTTCTTCTTCTTCTCTTTCAGAATAAGGGTCTTCAGGTCCTCTTGCCCTTTAGCCAAACTTAAGAACATCTGTTGGAATTGGGCGTTATGTGCCTGAAGATCTTTGATGGCTTGATCGAAAGACATTTCTGCTGAAATAAACAGCGAAGAAGATGAGAAACTTGTAGTGGTACCTGTAATGATGTGCATGATAATGGGATGCATGAAATGATTTCAAAGACTTTGGGAGATTTAAATTTGCAAGCCAAAAATAAACAAACTTTATTAGATTAATTTTGAAAGGTTCAACAATGCCTTTAAGGCGTTACAAAGAAGTAAATAAAACACACTCTAAAAACTAGGAAAACAAAATCAAAAGTCCCATGGACGCTTCCTCTTTGTGCCAATGTAGTCATTAATCACTCTTTCCTCCTCGAGCTTCCTGGTGAGCTTCAAAATCTTCCTTTCTTGCTCATGGTACTTTTCCCGGTAAGTATCCCACTCATTCTTCAGCTGAATCCAAGACCTCTGAAACTCCCCAGGATCAGTGGGCATGTAAGGATAAAGAACTGTGTAAAGAATTCCCTCTTCATTGGTGGGCTCCACAATCACTGGAAATACGGCTTCATAGGGCATCCCAAGCTTCTGGGCTCGAGCTTGGACCCATTGGAGGTAAGGCTACATAGGAAGGGAAGTCCTTGGTCCCAACTCTTGGGGGTCAGATCTGTTTACCATGCCCCAAGCTCGTATAAACCTCTGGAGCTACTCCTTAACGTCCTCCTTGTAGTCAAATGCAATATCCTCAAGAAGTAGCTCCTGGGGACCATCTCTCCGAGCACGACCAAATTGTCGCAAAGCTAGACAAGGATTGTAGGTTATACCCCCTATGACTCCAAGCAATGGGACATTAGGGTATCCCCCACAACAGTCAATAACAGCAGTGTCTTCCATATCCCGGGAACTCCAAAGAATATCTGTATGGGCAAGCGACATTATCCTGTAGGACCAACCCAAACCTTCTTCGTTCTTCACAGACTTGGGGAGGTGTGAAATAAACCACCTCGACAACAGCGGCATGCAACACAAAATAGTCCCTCTTCTTCGCACGGTACAAGTATAAAGGGCATGCAAGATATCACCCAGCAGGGTAGGCACAGGATTGCGAGAAAGGAAAATCTTGACAGCATTCACATCTACAAAGGAATCCGGATTCGGGAAGACAACCAAACCGTAGATAAGGAGAGCCAAGATATCTTCGAAAGCCTGAAAATCCAAACTATCCCATAATAGTTGAGCCTGGTCTATCAGAAATTTGGCTAAGAAACCTTCAACCCCGCTTCGTGTTTCCCAATTGGATACTACATTAGCCCGTTTTAAATGCAGAGCTGAGGCAATGTCTTCTGGTCTAGGAACTTCTTCCATACCTGTGAAGGGTACCTGTTCAAGAATGGATATGCCTAATAGGTGGGAGAACTCTTCCAAGGTGGGAACCAGCTGGTAGTCTGGAAAGGTGAAGCAGTGATGCACAGGATCGAAGAACTGGAAAAGTACACTCATCATCTGCTCATCAAGATTTGAAGTGACCAGGCTGAGAAGTTGACCGTGTCTCTTAATGAACATAGAACTCTCAGAAACTCTCGAGGCTAGCTCTTTAAGTTGGGAAGGTATTGCACAAAGTTGACTCGGATGGTATTTCTGCGCACGAAAGCCATAATCTGCAAAATAGAACAAAGATAAATTCCCTTGGTCTTTGAAATGGTTAGTGTAATGAAGTATGAATTCCATGTTATGATGCATGATGTCATGATAAACCACATATATAGAAAACAACAGGTATTCCAAGCACAGTCAAATTACACAAAATCCTTAGGTTTAAGGCTTGCATGAGGTCAAAGGTAGTACCCTTTTGAAGTTAAGTTGGTTTCAACCTGTCCTAGCAAAAGTAACCGGGTTCTAGAGGATCTCAATATCACTGACCATCCTCCATCGGTCATGGTTTCAGCTCACGCAATCTTTTCTTGTGGTCGGAACTATCTCGAGAGTATGGTCTCAATGAGTGTAGCATCGAGTATCAACCAGTTCTCAGCTTTACACCGAGGCCGGCTATCTCACTACTTTCTAATGGCCAAGTTGGTCTATTAAAGGTTCTAAGGTCAGTTGATGCTTAACGACACCACGCAGCGGCCCCGTATTCTCCTCGTTTCTCCACAAGGGATACCGGTACCAACCAATGTGCCACTTCAACATAGCTACTGCTTCAACCGTATCGGTCTATGCCGTACAGTTCCCTCACAGTCTATTGCTACTTACCTAAAAGATGTCCCCAGATCCGGGTTAGGATCTATAGTAACTCCCAAACAAAACCCTTAAAAGTAAAACAATCAAGAGAAGCAATTACGATGAACTAGATCCTAAGGTATACCCTACTTATCTTTTCCCCATCAGAGTCGCCAGTTCTGTGATACGGTGGTAGAACCGACTATTTTGAAATGCTGGTTTGCATTTTGCATTTTTTATTCGGAAAATGTCGCGGTAAGCAAGAGTCTCCATCGACTTTTATTTCATCCAACCAGAAAGGAAAAAAGTGCAGAAAAAATCCTTTTTCGAGATTTTGAGTACGGGGGGTAGATTATAGAAAGGGAAGGTGTTAGCACCCTTTCTATCCATGGTTTTCCATGGGCTCTTAGGTACTTGGTCATCTTTTAAAATTGCTTGTGTACGTGCTTTTTTTTAAAAAGAGTTTTAACTTCGTGATAACCCTTGTATCAGTCCTCAAAGGTGTGACGAAGTTTGTTTTGAAAATTGTTTTGAAAAGTGTAAGTGTGAAAAGTTTTGATTTGAGCAAGTACCTACTAGCATCTACCTACTCGAAAAAAAGATCGTTTCTATTCTTGTTTCCTTTAGACCGTGTTATCCTACTATTAGTGAGTAGGTAACCCTAGTCGTTAGATTTGTAAAGGGTCAATTCGAAAGGGACGTACGATCACTAAAGCAATGTTAGGATGTCCTAGTAATAACCCTAAAGTCTTAAGATCATATTCGAGGCAACATTTCCAAGGCAACATTTCTGAGGCAACATTTCCGAACGGGACATTTGATCTTTGTTAGATAGGAGGGCAACCACTAAGACACCCTATAGTTAATGATGGTTTACCGAAGGCAACCGAAGTGTGAGTATACCCTAAGAGTGATATGTTCGAGTGATCTGTTTTCAATTATTTAGTCTTTGCACATTAGGGCTTTCTAACTGTATTAAATTATCATGCAATCTTGTCATTCAATCCTATTAGCATACATCTAGACAGTTAAATATTTGAGAGAATTAAAGTGCGATAAAGTAAATCTACGCTATTACAAGGCTTCAGGGAGAGGGATTAATTACATAACCAAAAATCGGGGAAAAGCGATAAATGAAAATCCTAATTTAAACTATTACAAACCAGTGAGCAGTTACAACAATATTGGCAAAAATAAATAGTCAGCGTGCAGCGAATTAAATGTGAAGCAACTAGGGTTTTGACCCTTGACTAAGCCTAATTGTAATTGATTAAAATAAACATGTTTTTTTGTCATTTTTTGTTATTTAAGAAAGTAACGAAATAATTTAATTAAAAAAGAAAATCCTGAGTTCTAATTAATTTTAATTGTGAAAGAAATTAGATTTGCCTTAAATTAATTAAACTAATTAGTTAAAAAACATTTATTAAGCCAATAAGTCTTCTTTATGTGATTTTTGGTTGGTTAATTTTAGAGAAAAGAAAGAAAAAAAAATTTGGTGTTGATGAAAAAAAACAGAATAATTAAAGAAACAAAAATTAAAGAAAAATAACGGAAATAACTAAGTGAGCCTGTTGTCAGCAGATCTGGTTCTGGCTGATGGGGTCCAGAAAATGGTGGCCCTCAGAAGATGGGGGTACTGGATCTGATCCTGGCAGGTGGATTCAGCAGATGATGACCCTCAGAAGATGGGGTGCGTTGGATCTAGTTCTGAATGGGATCCAGAAGATGATGGCCTGCACGTGCTAGATCTGGTTATGACTGGGATCCAGAAGATGATGCGCTGGATCTGACCCTGGCTAATGGATCAGAAAGATGGTGCACTGGATCTGATGCTGGCTAGTGGATCCAGAAGGTGATGACCCTTAGAAGGTGATGATCCTCAGAAGATGCACATGATGGCTCTGGCGAAAACAAAGAAGAAAATACCAAAAGCTCACGCCTGGGATCGAACCCAGAACAATGAGCTTCTGAGTTCCTTCTTCTGACCAACTGCGTTGGATGTTAGTTTATTGATATAATAAAAACAAACAATATATATCAGAACTACAGGTTTCTGGCCAGAATAATGCGCCGGAATTTGAATCAGCCAGTTAGGCTGTGACACGCTATTGTCTTCTTTCCTGGAACCATCGTTTAAAGTTTTGAACTTTTAGCTACAGACACGTCACTGTAGCTACAAACCTGTAACTTTCAATCATAAAGAAAACACATGCTAAATGAATTCTAATTACATGGTTTTGTTCGTCTTGAACCCACGAACACTATGGTACTACTTTCTTGGACCAATTTTACTGATACAGAGAAACCCTAAAACATAATAGCAAACCCTCACAATGGCATCTTCATGTACAAGTGTTAGAAATACCATTAAATGGTATCAAAAGCTTGCAAACTCAAAGACAAACACAAATATATCATTAAAATATGCAATGGGTGGGTGAATCAATGAAATTGAATTCGAATTTGGAGGCATATCGTGATACATCTATCTTGCAATTCCAGGCGTGGAAAGGCTTGAATCTGATTGGAAATTTCTCCTGGAATGTCCAGCAACCTATTGGCAACCTGAGAATGGCACGAATTGACCTCTAACACAGGAATTGGATCACCACTTTTCTTGCAATTTTTGAGTTTTTCTTTCACCTCTGCCCGGCTGCTTTTTTTCCTCCCCTTTTTGGTCTGCCTTTGTTCACTATCTATAATAGAGTGCATTAGGGTAAAAATTTGCATCAAATCTTTGCCATTTATGAAGATTGACCATTGATTTATTCCTTGCACCAAATCTTTCCAAAACAAGCATTTTCAATCTTTTTCTGTCCATATGAAGCCTTGCACGATTTGATCTTGCCACCAGTTGTATAATGACTCTAATTATGCACAAAATCTCAAGGTTTAATTGATTTTTGATATTTTCATTATTTTATATTGATTTTATTTGATTTAAATGAAATAAAATCAAAATATATAATAAAAATAAAAGAATAAAAAGTGGAAAGGCTCATGGGTTGTGGATCACATCACAAGCTCAGTGCAAGCATAAAAAGTTAGGCCCATTTAGCAAAAAATGCAATTTTGGACACATTTGACTTTTGGCAATTTTGCAAAAATGGTCAACTTTGACAAGGCATATCTCTTTCAATTTTGACCCTATGAGGGTGCACTTGACTTTTTAGAAATATTAGGATGTACTCTAAGCAACCCTTTTGGTCTCATCTCAATTGAGTCTCCCATGTTCATGTATGAAGCTTTGACCCAAAAGGTATTTTTGTTGACTTTTCAAAATGACCTATAATGTCCAAATTCATATCTTCTTGTGAGTGCATATTTTGAACTTGGGATATGAAGATTAATTGTAGGGTATTTTATCCTATTCAAAATTAGTTTTGGATGGGTCATTTATGATAAAGTATGAGAAAGTTATGTTTGGTCAAATTTGAGTTGACTTTTCCTGCAAAACCCTAATTTAGCAACTTTTGGGCTTTGATGAATTGTGAGCAATCCTTGAGGAATCATGATCAACCCTTGATAAAATGATGAATAATACTTCAAAATGAGTATGTTGACCAAAAATCTTGGAGTTTGACTATATGTGGGCCACAGTTGACTTTTGACCTAGCATGGTGATTTCTAGGTATTTGAGCAATTGATTGAGCAAACTTCCTCTGCAAGGCTTGAAACTTGATATGGATGATCTTGAGAACATATTAAGACAATGTTGAGCATTTGGGATCCTTTGGAATCAGGAATCTTGATGAAAAATGAAACCCTAATTTGAGGTAGACTGCTTTAGGAGAGAGTTTGTCTGGTCAACTCTTGGACCTCCTTGAGCAATTTGAGGACCTCACTTGACATATATTGAGAAATATGGGAGGGAAAATTTTGGGGTACAAAAATAACCATCACGGTTTCTCTTCATAAATATCTTCCTTTTGAAATTTGAACACTCGATCAGGTCAACTGAAAACTACCCTGCCCCAGGTTAAAATTGAGGGTTTTTCGTATAGAAAAGAAACTCCTACTTCAAAGCTCAAAAGGGGTTAACAAGGGATTATCTTTCTTATACCTACGGTGTTTAGGGATTTGAAACAATGCTTGTACATCATCAGGAATATTTTATTCAAAAGCATACGACCAGAGATTTTGCGTTTTTCAGATCATCATTCTCCCTACAATCTCTGCCTAAGCGAGAGTTTGGTCAAAATATTTGGTATCAGAATGCAGAGAAATAATTCATAATTGAAAATGAATATGAGTGAAACAAATGGATTTTTTCAAGACAAACATATTAATTGTATTATCATTATCATTCAAATGCAAACAAATTCTTACATGCAAACAAAGCTTTGACAAACATGAAAGATTACAAAAAGCATAAATGAGTTAATAATCTGGGAAGGCTCTCCACCTGTACTTGTGCAGAAGGAAACCTCTCATAAACTTCAAGGCCAAAATTAACAGAGATTCACTCATGCTTTAGCAAAGGGGTTGACTTGAATGTTAGGACCGCCGTCTTTAAATGACAAAATACCACTTTTGACTAGTTTATGTACTTTAGCCTTCAAAGCAAGTCAATGATCAAGATCACGTCTAAGAGTATCTTGATGAAAAGCACAAAAGGTGAATTCCTTAACCACCATGTAAGATCCTCAGGAACATCTGATGGTGACCGCGTACGAATCAAATTCTTCTGTAATAAGAAAGGAAACAACTTTGAATGCAACAATGGAATCGGGTCAAAACAAGGTTTCCTCTGATTATGAAGTTGGTGATTGGGAGCTATGGGAGTTGTATTCACCATAGGGGTGACAGAAAAAACATGTAGTTGTTGGTGATGATAATCTTCCCTTCTCTGGGGTCTCCTTGGTTCTCTTTATGGTTGTGACTGATTTGGGTTAACCGATGGCATAACAGAAGCAACTCGTGGATGCTGATAACTCCTTTTTCTACATATGGGTTCCCTTTGTCTTTCTTGTGAAGTATCAATGGAGTCTTGCTCTCTTTTCTTGGAGAAGCTATCACCATACTTCTTCACATTATCATCCAAGTTACCATTCTCACACAAACGTTCCTCTCAGACATTTTTTTTTATAAACGCTTCCACACTTACCTCTTCAGAGAAATCATTAGGTGTATTGACAACCACCTTCTCATGAAAGAAGGACTTAAGAGTGTTTATGAAGACCTTTCCCATCTTTTTTTCCCTTATAAGAGGATTGACTTATGCGACGACTAAAGTTTCAACCAAACCAGTTATATGCTCCATACTAGATTTCAAAGTAATCATCTCCTTATGGAGTTCACAAATCTCTTGCTTGATATTTTCCATCATTCTCTTAGCGCGAGTGTTGTACTACGAGACCAAAGGGAAAATAAGACAAGGGAATAACTTTCGAAAGTGAAACAAAAACATAGAATGATGCATGATATGTGCAAATGGCAAGTTCAATTCATTTCTAAGGACCTCGGATTTTGATTCAAGCTTCAAGCGAGAAATAACTAACAACAAAATGTGACAAATGAGTTCAGTACAAAATTAAGAGCCTAAAGGCTACAAAATACAAATCCAAGAGATCCCAATCAACAGACCTGACAGTGATCATCAAAAATACAAATCATAGACCCTAAAATGTTTCCACAAACTCTACATCAGCAAGGGTACCCCAAACTAGATTCTCATTACTCCACTCTTGGGCCCTTTTTTAAATATCTCCTTCGTTTCTTTACTCTTTGGTCTCTCAATTAGCTCCTTTATGAGCACATCCCTTATATTGATAATGCTTTTCAGATGATCAATCTCTTTTTGAAGCTGAAGGCCGTAATAATCTTCTTCTCGATCTTCATCTTCAGACTTCGTGACCTCAACTTGAACTGGCATCTAAACATTGTAACTGATGGTATTCCTCTTTCTAGTGTTCATTTATGATTAATGAGCTTGATACGAGAATCAAAGATAAAGTTTCCTAGAAATGAAATGACCATGTATGTCACAAACATGTCATGGTGTTTATGAATGCATGAATGCACGGCTATGAAACAAATACATACAAGGTTCAAAGGTTTAACATCACGAGCATGGAGTCAAAGGGTGAGAATCAACCCATAAGGTATGTACTAAAGGTTTATCACCTGCCAAACAAGGGTCTAAGGAAATCCCAGAGCCTGCGCTCTTCCTTTGGATATTACCAATGTCTCAATTACTCGATAATTAGTAATATTCACAGGAAAACTCATATGAGTGCAGCATCGTGTGACAACTACTTCTGGATTACTCTGTCATAGTCTCCATACTACATCTAAAAATGCCAAGATGGGTTAAGGGTTCCACGGCTTCTCAGCTTCACTGGCTCCCAGGTCGAAAGCAACAATGTTTTCCCGACTACTCAGTAAACAAATACTACAGTCAAAGAGGCCTCCACTGAGTGAGGGATTTCATGTCTCCTTTTTCGGGATTATTCCCTCAAAGTTAACATGACTATACTGCCCATACTATCTTAAGTGTACCTTAGTCCGGGTATAGGACTTGTTTGTTGTAATTACCATCAACAGTCAAAGAACCATAAAATAACACATATAAGCACACACAAAATAATAACGAAAACAGATGTAACAAATTAGGTTTAACCCACTTAGAGTATTTTTAATTCCCCAGCAGAGTCGCCAATTTTGTAGCTGTGAAAATAGGAGATCAAGCTATTTAATTAACTTGACTCACAAATAAGCAAGAGTCGCCACCACGCTTTATTATTTCAATAGGAAAAGGGAAAAGTGCAAAATAAAACCCATAAATATGCAAAGTAAGTGCAATACTAAAAATAAAGAAAAATACAATACATTTTAAATAGATCGAAGGTTCAGGAGTTGGTTATACAAAGGGAAGGTACTAGCACCCTATGTATCTATAGTATCCTATAGGAACCTTTTGAAATATCTGTTTTTTGATTAAAATTGGTTTGCTTGCTAAATGAGTGTGGGGATGAGATCTTGAAGATGCGATGACCTAGTGTCGAAGTTTTAGCATAAATGAGGGTAAGTTTAAAATTTGAGCTTTTCAGGAGATTTAACTTAAGATTAACAAAACTAAAATGTATGAAAGGGTTTCAAATAATCATATTAGATATATTCGATGACATGAAGTCAACAAATTTGATTCTTTCCCTTGGAATAGGCAACAAGCTAAGAGTAAGCTATAAAAATGAAATTAATTGAATCGGAAGCATCACAGTAATCAACCAACATATATTTATCAAGAAAAACTTACAAGGAAGTAAACAAACAAATTAATGTCAAACGAGCGATTAGAGTGAATTAAAGGAACAAAGAAAATAGTGCATAAGAAATATAACTAAACAAAATGATTAAAGATGTTAACTAAACTAAGACAAAATGAAGATTACTAATTAATTTTAAAATTGACCTAATTAATTTGAAATTGTAAAGCTAAAAAAAAGGTAAATTAATTAATAAAACAATAAAGTTAAGAAATTAAACTTATACTTGAACAAATTTTACAAAGGGTGCAAGCAGAATATAGGGAGTATAGTAAGAAAATCGGACGTGGGCTTAAGAAATTGGACCGGGTGAGGCCCAACCAAAAATTAAAAGAAAAAACCCTAAATACTTAAAGGTGTAGCCGCTGCATTATTAATTGAGATTTGGTCCACATAAATTTCAATTAATTCCCTTAAAAATGTAATTAAACGCATCACGATTCTAACACACCAATCTCTGCTCTCATGTTCATCATCTCACATCTTCTATTCACTTTTTCGCTCTGTCACCGAACAAGCAACAACTTCTTGATCTCGAGTCTCCCTCTTGATTCCTCTACGGTTCTCAAGTATGCACATCCTCTCTCAATCGATCTGCTCTCAATCGCTCATCTCACATAATGTTTTTCTTCTTGATTTACTCTCATTATTGTTTCGGTTTGTTTTCACGGTTTAGAATCAGTGCTTGCCCTCACTCGATTTTTATTTAGGTTATAAGGTGATAACAACAATAAAAACTCAACTTATGATTTTCTCTCTGTATTTTTTCATGTTGTTATTTTTTAATGATAACAATAACATCAATAACTTTGTTTTTCTCACTATCTGGTTTTTTGATTTTCCACAGGCTTGCGGTTTCCTACGGTTAGATAAAAATGTGATTCTGTGGGATCTCATGGTTCACGCAAAAAAAAATTGGCTTTGATATGGTTCTTATCTTCTCATCCTCACGGAGATTTCGAACCCATTCTCTTTGTCTCGCGAACTCTCTAGCTATTACTTCTTTTCTCACGACTAAGTAATAACAAGCATATTTCCCATTGTTTTTTCAAGGTTTTTTAGAATAACAATACCAATCAAACAATTTGTGCAGTAAGAATAACAACTCAAGACACAGAAAAGGATGCAAATATATTGAAGATGGAATTGAGTAAGAATAGAGATTCAGAAAAAGTACCAAATCAGAGCTCCTCTGATGGGTTCTTAAAGCGCAAGCATGGTGTGTCCTTGCTCTGTTTGAATCCGCTTATGAATTTACTCAACTCTTCTTCAAGGGTTTAGTGGTATTTGAGAGAGTTTGGACAGAGTTTTTGAGTGAGTTTATTTGAGAAATTTTCCGTGTTTTAACAGAATTCAAGGTATCTTCTCCTCTGGTTTTTTTAAGGATTTTTTGTGTATCTTTTTCTCTCCATGTTTTTTCTTTTTCTGTTGAATGATGTCTTAATTTTATAGAGAAATAATGATAAAATTTCGGGGGGAAAGTTGGTGCATTTGAACTGGTTTGGTATGCTAATTCTAGCTTTCTTGTTGCAGGTTGGTGTATGTTCATTTTTGTGCAACTTTTGGACAATTTAGGTGCATACTTTTGACAGGTTTGAACTGGTATAGCAGGGCTGGAAATTGGCATCTTGTAGCAGGTTTAAGACAGCAGCAGGGCTGCTTTTTTGGCCTGAGTTGATGCAGGTTATGGAGCAGGGTTTGTAGTGGACAACAGAGTGATTTTTGTTATTTTTTGCAAGATTGAGACAAGGAATTTGGAAGCAAAAAGTAACATTAAACAAGGCTTAAGAGTATTCAATAACTTTGAAGGTTTAGGATACATTTTCTTGTAATTTATATTGAATACCAATGTAAACTTGAAACCTTAAGCTTGAATGATAATGGTCAACATGACTTGAGACTTTGAAAGTTCTTGAATGGAAAACTTGAATCTTGCAATAACGTTTTTGAATGAATATTACAAAGCATGACTAGGATTGAATAATACTTGGATATTCCACTTTGAATTCCACACCAACCAAATATATGGATTCTCTTGAGTCAATCTTGATAAATGACGAGAACCGATATATGGACTTGTATCTTGAATTTAAAACAAATCACATGAACAATTTTTTTTCAAAATTAACAATCCAATTGTTTATAACCCTTAAATCAAAACAACTTAGGTCACGTAAGCATAGAAACTCAAATCAAACCTAAAAAGCCTTGAATGATCACTAGAAGAGGTTTTTAAGCCGAAAGTTACCACATTGAGGAATTGGCATCGTAAAGTCATTAGAACTCAAGAAAACTTTAAATCAAGAAAATGACCTATAACATTTCAATAAATCCCAAGGCCTTTTAAGCACAGTTGGACTTCACTTCTTAAAGAAAACTTGTAGAGGACATTCTTCATGATAATGCGCAAAAAAGATTCATCTCAAGATATTGAAAATTCAAAGAGTTACGATCCTTGAAAGTTGGACAAGAGTCATCTTGAAATTAGGTCAAAGTCCAAAAGATAACCTATAAAGTATTTGAATTTTAGATGATCTTCTGCATATAATTAACTCTTGACTTGTAAAGAGAAGTTGGAGATGATGTCAAGGAGAGTCATACGCAAAAAGAACCACTCAAAATATTGAATAATAAAGAAGTTATGATCGTTTGAACTTGGAATTGAAAAAGTTAACTTTTGGTCGAAGTGTTTTGAATCGACTTGCAAACTTGATCCTTCCTTGCATTCCAAGCCATATTAATACACATGTGAACCAGTGGTGATGAAATAGTGAATGTGCTTTTGGTTAAAGGCTAAACTTTGATGAAGTAGTCTTTGAGAATCAATGATTCACCATACTTGAACACTTTGAGAATCAATGATTCACCATACTTGAACACTTGAGGCACAACACCTAACGCTCTTAATTTATACCTTTCTCTGCACATGAAATCAAATAATCACAAACATACACCTTTGTATGGGATTAGAAGTTAGTGATGCATTAAATAAAAGGTTCACAACAATTGATAATTTCTACATAAGTAATGCTCGAAGGTGAGCGGATTAAAAAAACCAATTGTATCTCGTGATCTTGATGCTTTATGAAAATGCAAATGAAGATGGGATCTTAGGTCAAAAAAATTGGTATGACAACGAGATCAAAGCATTTATCTGCATCAAGCAGCTGGAACAATTTTTCTGTCAGGCAGTACAGCAAAGCAGAAACTCGGGGTTTTTGAAATTCAAGTGCACTCCGCATATTTCTCCGAACTATTAATTCAGTGAGTGATCAAATCCTCATCTTGTCAAGCTTTCAGGTGTTTCATTACGCTTCTAATTGCAAAGAAAACCGAGCATTTCAGTTGGTTTGAAGCAGTTTCGACTGAGAATCAGTATTTCACAGTTTATGTTAAAAAATTCATAACTCATGACTAGAAAATTATTTTTCAGTGGGTATTTGAGTGTTGGATTCATCTTGAAATCCTCTCCATTTCATATGTTCCGTCTTGGAGGCCAATTCTACGAAGAAGATCTCTGAAATTGCATAATACGTTGAAAATCGCATGCTAAAGCGGATTTTCGGTCAACTGTTGTGCAATATTGTAAAAATCATAACTTTCTCGATTTTTAATATTTTGAGATGATGATTTCGGCATGATGTTTCAAATTTTGTTTGCTACAATTTTGCTTCAGGGTGAAAGTTCGGATTATGATCAAAAGACTTATGTTTATGGCTCGCTTCTCAAACAAGGCGCTACACATATCCATGGAGATTGCAGGTACAATTTTATCTCATGTGCTGGGTGACATGAGATAATTGTTGAATGTTTTTCCAAAGGCCTAGTGATCTAGTTGTGAAAGCGTTTGATGGATCCAAAAGATCAGTATTCGGTGAAGTTGCCCTTCCAGTAAAGATAGGTCCTCGAACTTCCAATGCAACATTCTTTATCATGGATATCAATCCCTCCTATTGTTGTTCGTTAGGACATCCTTGGATTCATGGGGTTAGTGCCGTGAAATCCACGTTGCACCAAAAGCTAAAGTTCTTGGTTAGAGATAAAGTTGTCACCGTCTATGGTGAATAAGACTGTGTGGTTAGCTACTTGAGCACCTTTTGATATGTGGAAATCGAAGGCGAAGTGCACGAGACTCCGTTTCAGGCTTTGGAAACTACAAGTTTTCAAAACACCTCGTCAAGAGAGCCATAGGTTTCCATGACATCTTATGAGAAAGCTCAAGAGATTGTGGAATCAGGACACCCCGAAGGCTGGGCAGAGTTTTGGATATTCCTATGAAGAAGGATAAAGGTGGTCTAGGTTTTGTGGCAGGACGAAGTGCACCAGTTACCATTCCTCCCAAGGTTCAAGATATTCCCACTCTGGTCAATTTTATCAGTGGTGGTGTCATCCATGAAGAAGCTCATGCTGTGAATGATGAAGTCGACAATAATTATGATATGATAATTGGATCCGTCCAACTATTCTAAGAAAAGAGCCTTCCAACTAGTTTTTTGTGGACGTCATCACAGTTACCCTTTATCAAGAGTAATTTTATTTTGTTTAAATCATGCAATAATTCATATGTTCTTCCCAAGACGTAGTGAACATATTTGTGTTGGTGTAAGCCCTAGAGGCCAATACTTTTGGTACTTGTATCGAATTATTTATTAATAATAAAAGGCATTTCTTTATTATGTTTGCTTTCCAAAATAATAAAGTCCCTAGAATGGTTTATTGGTTTAATAAAATGTTAAGTGTGACTTAATTATGAGATCCCATTAAACATAAGATATTATTCTTAAAGTATCTGTAGTCAAGCTTTAATGTGAAGTGGGATAACATTAAAGCATTAAGATTATTATGAAGATAGATTGATGATCACATCTCATGGATCATAGATAAGGAGTTATCAAGTCTTGACATAGGTATGAATATTAGGAGTAATATTTATACTGGATTGACCCGCTATGAGAATACTACATAGAATGTTATGCAAAGTGTCATAAGTTATTCTCATGATGATAATGGTGTATACCACCCTTCGACCTGAAACCACTATGGACCCTAGATGTAGAGTCAAGTACTTTATTGTTGATCAAACGTCATCCGTAACTGGATGACTATAAAGATGGTTGATGGGTACTTTACAAAGCATGCTAAGGGACATGAGTGACCTAGATGGAATTTTCTCATCCTGCATAACAGGATAAATGTCTAAGGGCCCAATATTGAACTGGACAAGGGTGACACAGTGTATGCCTTGTGTTCAATATAGACATGAGGGCAAAAGGGTAATTGTACAACACAAATATTATCACAGAAAAGGTTTGGTCAGATCACATGACATTTTCGTGACTTGGGTAACAGTGATGTGTTGCTAGATACCGCTCACTGTTTATTATATTAAATGTGTGATTTAATATATTTGCCAACATCGTGAAAACCTACAGGGTCACACACATAAGGACAGGTTGATGAGAGATAGAATAAATAAGGAACACCGTAAGGTACGGTGCACTTAAGTGTAATACGAAAAGTGGTAAGGTACCACGTGGATAAGTGATATATGGTACATCATAAGGTATGATGTCCATAAGCTTAATTGGGCTTTTAGCTTACAGCCTTAATTGGCCTTTTAGCTTGTAGCCCACACGAGTGATTCTATAAATAGATCCCTTGTGATGAAGCAATTTCACTTGATGCATTTTCGTTTTTGATTCTCTCTCTCACTCAAGGTTTCCGTTCGTGATCAGCTAGCACTGTGACCGGAAGCGATCTGTTCGTGTGGACTGAGTAGAGGCGTTGTTCTTCATCAACGCTCGTGATCACAACATCAAAGGTATGAATCGCCACAAGAGGTAAATATTTCTATCACTGACCATGCTCATTCGTAAGGATCGCTAAAGGAAAATTTTAAATTCCGTTGCGCTTTTGATCGCAATTTTCCTTCAGTGGTATCAGCGCCACTTACGAAACCATGGATCTGATAGTTGTTTATGTTCTATATTTTCTATTTTGATTCGATTAAAACCAGAATGAATTGAATAATAAACGAGTAATTAAATTTGGCATCTGTTGTGTATGATTTGGATGATTGATGTTGACTATGCTTCAGAATCCGACATTAGTATGGTGAAGCAGCGATACATCGATCGTCCATAGGTTACACAAATAAGATCGATCACTTTTATATATGATATAAGTAAATCTGATGCAACAATGGTATATGGGATATACTATTTCTGTTTCGTTCATTCAAACACTTGATGATTGTTATTCCTTTGACCGATCACTGTTCATATGCTTCAGAATCCGACATTAGTATGGTGAAGCAATGGCATGTGATTAATCATACTGAATTATCAATCGAAATGTATTTGACAGCATGAAACTGTTACATTAGGGTTCATGACGGAACAAGGGTTGTGTTGTTGCAGAGTTATGCGATTAGGGTTGTGAATGCACAAGAGTTGTGCGAAAATGACGCCGATTTCAAATGAATTGTTCATTAAAATTTTGCGTCGGGGCGCTGCCCCTGACAACCCCGCAAAGGGGCACTGCCCCCTTGACCCTCATCCGTTGAACGGGCAACGGAACCCCCGGCTAACTCTGCGTAATGTGATCAATCGTCGAAATTTAATTTTCCTTTTTTTTAACTAACAAAATTTAAACTAATAATAAAAGTGTGTTTATTATTATTGTCTTGTGGTGATCAGTTATGGCCTTAGTTTTTTTTCCTTTATTTTGTTTTGGGATTGTAAAATACGGCCTGCGTGTCGTGCCTCTCTCTAAAATTCTTGATGTAACTTCTTTTCTCATCTCACTCCCTCGTATGTAAAACGAGTTTCTTTTATGTAATGTAATGTTATGAAGAAAGAGAAGAATACAATATCAAAGGAGGATAACCTTGGAGATCTTGCTTGGAGAAGTTTATATCGTTATTAGGTTAGCTTAGGTTCTCTCAT
Organism: Vicia faba; assembly: GCA_948472305.1. NCBI lineage: Eukaryota > Viridiplantae > Streptophyta > Magnoliopsida > Fabales > Fabaceae > Vicia > Vicia faba. Next base: position 519,269,803 of record OX451739.1, on the reverse strand, counting down.
TGGCTTGGGAGAACAATTGCGCTAGGGGCCATAACTGTATCCTTTTATGTATATTGATGCATGTGTTTGTATGTTGATGCATGAGAGAGACGAATTGCATGTTAAGCCGGTGAGATCAAAACTAATAACAAAATCCCTCAAGTTAAATATTAAATTCATGCTTTCCAAGTTTTAGCACTCATCAAGACTAGTATCGAACAATGTAGGTTTCGCCTACGCGAGGTGCATGTTCTATATTAGTAAGGTGCGATGGGATAATTGTAATATCCAACTGCTAAAACAGTGGGTCAAACTTAACTAAACACATTATAATAAGATTATACATGTTTAGAAGCAAGAGTTGGGAATGATTCATATGATGAATTAGAATAAGGAGTTATTCACCCAACTGAAAATATTCGAGAGTTGTATGAGATACAATTGGAAGGAGTTCCTACCTAAATAACCTAGTTTTGTGTAATCAGCCTAACGCTGACTTAGAACAAAGTGAAATGTGGATCTCGACCCACTAGAAAGTCTTCCAACGGGATTTTCTGAATCAAATGATGAGGGTCATTTGGTTTGAGTAAAATAGTGGGAGCATATTTGATTAAAGGCCTAATTAAATATGTTGTTTTAATGATACTTATATTTTCATTTTTTTTTTGTAGATTACCATGACAACAAACAACCATATTTTGCGATCAATCCTAGATAAGGAAAAATTGTCTGGGACAAATTTCCTGGATTGGCACCGAAATCTGAGGATTATCCTCAAGCACGATAAGAAGCCGTATGTCTTAGAGACACCTGTTCCTGAAGAGGAACCGCCTAGTTCGGCACCTAAGGCAGAAAGAGATGCTTATAAGAAGCATTTTGATGATGCTAACGAAGCCGCTTGTCTCATGCTAGCTACTATGAACTCGGAGTTGCAAAAGCAACACGAGAACATGTCAGCGTTCGATATGATCGAACATCTGAAAATGCTCTATCAAGAGCAGGCAAGAAATGAGAGGTTTCAGGTTTCAAAGGCCCTTTTTAACAGCAAGTTATCTGAAGGAAACCCTGTAGGTCCCCATGTACTCAAAATGATTGGGTATGTGGAGAACCTTGAAAGGTTAGGGTTTCCGCTTGGAAAGGAACTTGCAACTGATTTTATCTTGCAATCATTGCCAGATAGCTTTAATCAGTTTGTCATGAATTTCAACATGAATGACATGGATAAGAGTCTTCCATAATTGCTAAGCATGTTGAAAACTGCTGAGCAGAATATGAAGACAAAAGGGAAGTCCATTCTGATGGTCAGTAATGGAAAGAAGCTGAACAATAGGCCTACCAAGCAGGTTGGTAAAGGGAAAGGCAAGGAATTTTCCAAGCCTAAACCTATTGTTCCTGCTTTGAATCCTAGTGGAGGCATAGCAAAGGAGGGCACTTGCTTCCATTGCGGTAAGACCGGACATTGGAAGAGAAACTGTCCAAAGTACCTGGAAGATAAGAACAATGGAGTAGGGACTTCAAATTCAGGTATTTTTGTTATTGAAATTAATTTATCTACTTCTGCATCATGGGTATTAGATACTGGATGTGGTTCTCACATTTGTACTAATGTGCAGGGGCTAAAAAGGAGTAGAGATTTGGCAAAAGGTGAAGTTGACCTACGAGTTGGAAATGGAGCAAAGGTTGCTGCTTTAGCCGTAGGAACTTATGTTTTGACTTTACCTAGTGGTTTAATAATTCAGTTAGAGAACTGTTATTATGTACCTGCAATTAGTAGGAATATTATTTCCGTTTCTTGTTTGGACAAGTTTGGTTTTTCATTTATAATAAAGAACAATTGTTGCTCTATTTATTTGAATGATATATTCTATGCTTCTGCACAAATGAACAATGGACTATATGTCCTTGATCTTGAAATGCCAATTTATAACATTAATACTAAACGGATTAAACCTAATGAGTTAAATCCAAGCTACCTTTGGCAATGTCGCTTAGGCCACATAAATGAGAAACGCATTTCCAAACTCCATAAAGATGGACTCTTGGACTCTTTTGATTATGAATCATATGAGACATGCAGATCTTGTTTAATTGGAAAGATGACAAAGTCCCCATTCACAGGAAAAGATGAAAGGGCTAATGATCTTTTGGCCCTCATACATACTGATGTATGTGGACCACTGAACATACCAGCCAGAGGAGGTTTTCAATACTTCATCACATTTACTGATGATTTCAGTAGATATGGTTATGTGTATTTAATGAAACACAAATCTGAAACCTTTGAAAAATTCAAGGAATTCAAGAATGAAGTACAAAACCAACTAGGTAAGAATATTAAAGTTCTTCGATCAGATCGAGGCGGTGAATATTTAAGCCTAGAGTTTTATGACCATCTAAAGGAATGTGGGATTTTATCCCAACTTACTCCTCCCGGAACACCACAATGGAATGGTGTATCTGAGAGAAGAAATCGAACCTTGTTAGACATGGTCCGATCCATGATGAGTCACGCCGATCTTCCGAACTCCTTTTGGGGACATGCACTATTGACTGCAGCTTACACACTTAACCGGGTTCTATCCAAAAAGGTTGAGAAGACACCATATGAGATATGGAGTGGTAAGAAACCACATATGTCTTACATGAACATTTGGGGTTGAGAAGTTTATGTGAAACGACAAATTTCAACTAAGCTTGAGCCCAAATCTGACAAATGCTTATTTGTGGGGTATCCTAAAGAAACAAGAGGGTATTACTTCTACAATCCTTTTGAGGGCAAAGTGTTTGTCGCTCGAACTGGAGTTTTTCTGGAAAAGGATTTTATTTCCAAAAGAATCAGTGGGAGGAAAATAGAGCTTGAAGAAATTTAAGAACCACAAAGCATTGATACACCTATGGAGGAATTAGAGCAGGAAACACAAGTAGTTGTGGAAGAGCAACCTGCTCAAGTAGAACAAGACCAGCGTAGGTCAAGCAGGATACGTCAATAACTTGAGAGATATGGATATCTCATAAGTGATCAGGGTGATGTATTACTCATGGATCAAGATGAGCCTGTGACCTACCAAGAGGCCATAACTGGTCCTGAGTCCGAGAAGTGGCTAGAAGCCATGAAATCTGAAATGGATTCCATGTACACAAACCAGGTTTGGACCTTGGTAGAGCCTCCTATAGGAGTTAACCCTATAGGATGCAAGTGGGTATTTAAAAAGAAGACTGACATGGATGGTAAGGTACATACCTATAAGGCAAGACTAGTTGCAAAAGGCTATAAACAAATTCATGGGGTCGACTATGATGAAACCTTTTCACCAGTTGCAATGCTTAAATCTGTTCGGATTTTACTTGTTATCGTTGCATATCATGATTATGAAATATGGCAGATGGATGTCAAAACTGCTTTCCTTAATGGGAATCTTCTTGAGGATGTGTACATGACATAACCTGAAGGATTTGACATACCAGAAGAAGCCCAAAAGATATGTAAGTTACAACGATCAATTTATGGATTAAAGCAAGCTTCCAGAAGCTGGAATCTTTGTTTTGATGAAACAGTAAAACAATATGGATTCATCAAGAATGAAGATGAGCCTTGTATCTACAAGAAGGTTAGTGGGAGTATGATCGTATTCCTGGTATTATATGTAGATGACATATTACTCATTGGAAATGATGTCCCTACCTTGCAACAAGTGAATACTTGGTTAGGGAAATGCTTTTTAATGAAGGACCTAGGTGAAGCAGCCTATATATTAGGAATCAGGATCTATAGAGATAGGTCACAAAAACTGCTTGGCCTAAGTCAGAGTACATACATAGAAAAAGTGTTGAGACGCTTTAATATGCATGATTCCAAGAAAGGATTCATACCTATGCAACATGGCATGTGTCTGTCAAAAACACAATCCCCTTCAAGTAAGGAAGAAAGGGATCGCATGGATAAGATTCCATATACATCTGCAATAGGATCTATCATGTATGCCATGCTATGTACTCGACCAGATGTCTCGTATTCTTTAAGTGCAACGAGTAGGTACCAGTCTAATCCCGGTGATGCTCATTGGGTAGCTGTCAAGAATATCCTTAAGTACTTGAGAAGGACTAAGGATTCATTCTTGATATATGGAGGTCAGGAAGAGCTTGTTGTAATTGGATACACCGATGCTAGCTTCCAGACAGATAAGGATGACTTTAGATTGCAATCTGGTTATGTGTTTTGTTTAAATGGTGGCGCTATGAGCTGGAAAAGTTCAAAGCAAGATACAGTTGCTGATTCTACAATCGAGGCTGAGTATATTGCTACCTCAACTACAGCAAAGAAAGCTGTTTGGATCAAGAAGTTCATTAGTCAACTTGGCATAGTCCATAGCATTGTGGATCCCATTGATCTCTATTGTGGTAACAATGGTGCTATCGCACAAGCTAAGGAGCCTAGATCTCACCAACGATCCAAACACATACTTAGGCGTTATCATCTCATTCGAGAGATAATCGATCGGGGAGATGTGAAAATATGCAGAGTACCTACACTTGACAATGTTGCTGACCCATTAACAAAGCCTCTTGCGCAGCTGAAGCATGATGGACATACTAGATCTATGGGTATTAGGGGTATGCCTGATTGGCTCTAGTGCTAGTGGGAGATTGTTGGTGTAAGCCCTAAAGGCCAATACTTTTGGTACTTGTATCGAATTATTTATTAATAATAAAAGGCATTTCTTTATTATGTTTTATTTCCAAAATAATAAAGTCCCTAGAATGGTTTATTGGTTTAATAAAATGTTAAGTGTGACTTAATCATGAGATCCCATTAAACATAAGACACTATTCTTAAAGTATCCGTAGTCAAGCTTTAATGTGAAGTGGGATAATATTAAAGCATTAAGATTATTATGAAGATAGATTGATGATCACATCTCATGGATCATAGATAAGGAGTTATCAAGTCTTGACATAGGTATGAATATTAGGAGTAATATTTATACTGGATTGACCCGCTATGAGAATACTACATAGAATCTTATGCAAAGTGTCATAAGTTATTCTCATGATGATAATGGTGTATACCACCCTTCGACCTGAAACCACTATGGACCCTAGATGTAGAGTCAAGTACTTTATTGCTGATCAAACGTCATCCGTAACTGGATGACTATAAAGACGGTTGATGGGTACTTCACAAAGCATGCTAAGGGACATGAGTGACCTAGATGGAATTTTCTCATCCTGCATAACAGGATAAATGTCTAAGGGCCCAATATTTAACTGGACAAGGGTGACACAGTGTATGCCTTGTGTTCAATATAGACATGAGGGCAAAAGGGTAATTGTACAACATAAATATTATCACGGAAAAGGTTTGGTCAGATCACATGACATTTTCGTGACTTGGGTAACAGTGATGTGTTGCTAGACCTCTCACTGTTTATTATATTAAATGTGTGATTTAATATAATTGCCAACATCGCGAAAACCTACAGGGTCACACACATAAGGACAGGTTGATGAGAGATAGAATAAATAAGGAACACCGTAAGGTACGGTGCACTTAAGTGTAATACGGAAAGTGGTAAGGTACCACGTGGATAAGTGATATATGGTACATCATAAGGTATGATGTCCATAAGCTTAATTGGGCTTTTAGCTTATAGCCTTAATTGGGATTTTAGCTTGTAGCCCACACGAGTGATTATATAAATAGATCCCTTGTGATGAAGCAATTTCACTTGATGCAATTTCATTTTTGATTCTCTCTCTCACTCAAGGTTTCCATTCGTGATCAGCTAGCACTATGACCGGAAGAGATCTGTTCGTGTGGACTAAGTAGAGGCATTGTTCTTCATCAACGCTCGTGATCACAACATCAAAGGTCTGAATCGCCACAAGAGGTAAATATTTCTATCACTGACCATGCTCATTCGTAAGGATCGCTAAAGGAAAATTTTAAATTCTGCTGTGCTTTTGATCGTAATTTTCCTTCAACTTGTAGGGCCACAGTGTTTTTCTTTTCAAAACTTATCATGAATAAAGAACGTTTTTGCATTCAAATATTTCGCTCCTTGTTTTTCCTCTTATTTTTTTGTTTTCAAAATTGGAAATGTGTTTTTATTTTTCAATTTTAAATATCAAACTAAAATAAAAATAAAACCATCAATCATGCATATCTAATCCTCCATTTTACCCGGATTTCATCGATAAAGATTTTGTTATAGCTCACTATGACTTTGATAACCCAATATATCAAGCCGAAGAAGAAGGTGAGGAAGACTGTAAACACCCTGAAGAGTTGGCCAGACTATTGAGGCAAGAGGAAAAGGTTATCCAACCGCACCAAGATACTTTAGAAGTGATCAACTTGGGTATCGACGAGGTCAAGAAAGAAATCAAGATTGGGGCCGCTTTAGAAGAAAGTGTAAAGCATAGATTGATTGAAATGCTCAGAGAGTATGTTGATATATTTGCTTGGTCCTATGAAGACATGCCTAAATTGGATAAAAATATTTTTATGCACAAGTTGCCTCTCAAGGAAGATTATCCTTCAGTCAAACAAAAGCTTCAAAGAACTTATCCATATATGTCCAAGAAGATCAAAGAGGAGGTTCATAAATAGTTTGATGTAGGATTCCTAAAGGTTATCTATTATTCGCCGTGGGTCACCAACATTGTGCCTATTCAAAAGAAATATGGAAAAGTAAGAATGTGTATGTATTATAGGGACTTGAACAGAGCAAGCCCTAAAGATGAGTTTCCACTGCCGCATATTAACATTCTGGTTGATAATACTGCTCAGTCAAAAGTGTTTTCCTTCATGGATGGTTTTTCTAGCTATAATTAAATTAAGATGGCACCATAAGACATGGAGAAGAAGACTTTAATTACACCTTGGGGAACCTTTTGTTATAAAGTGATGCCCTTTGGTTTGAAGAATGCAGAAGCAACATATCAGCATGCTATGGTCACTATCTTTCATGACATGATACATAAAGAGATTGAAGTCTATATTGATGATATGATTTCTAAATCCCAGACAAAAGAGGAATATTTTGTTCATCTCATGAAATTATTTGAAAGGTTGAGGAAATTCAGACTGAGGTTGAATCCGAACAAGTGCACATTCGGGGTGAGACCAGGGAAGTTATTGTGCATTGTGGTAAGCGAAAGAGGAATTGAGGTTATCTTGCTAAAATAAAATCAATTCAAGAAATGCCTGAGCCGAGAATAGAAAAAGAGGTTTGTGGTTTTCTCGGGAGGTTGACTACATTGTTAGATTCATCTCTCATCTTACAGCCACGTGTGAACCAAAATTCAAGATATTGAAAAAAGATCAAGTGTCCAGGTGGAACGAAAATTTCCAAGAGGAATTTGATAAAATAAAAGAGTATCTGCAGGAATCTCCAATTCTTCTACCTCTTGTGAAAGGCAGGCCTTTGATAATATATTTGACAGTGTTGGAAATTATGGGATGCGTACTTGGTCAACGTGACGAGACAGGTAGGAAAGAACATGATATCTACTACCCGAGCAAGAAATTCACTGATTATGAGTCAAGGTACTCATTGATAGAAAAGACTTGTTGTGCACTCGCATGGGCAACAAAGTGTCTTAGACAGTATATATTGACTCATACTACTCTCTTGATATCCAAGATGGATCTAATCAAGTACATCTTTGAAAATACAACTCTCATGAGAAGAGTAGCCCGTTGGAATATGATTTTAATTGAATATGGCATCCAGCATACTACCCGGAAAGCCATCAAAGGTAGTGTATTGGCGGATTATCTTGCTCACCAGCCTATGGAAGATGATTATCAGCCGATGAAGTTTGAGTTTCTAGATGGATACATCATGTGCATATGGGATTGTAATATTCCCTCCCTAAAGGATGGTGCCTCGAATGCATTGGGTAATGGTGTTGGTGTTGTTATTACCTCGCCTGAAGGTTTTCATACTCCTTTCACTTCCAGAATATTCTTTCATTATACCAACAACATGGCTAAGTATGAAGCTTGTATTTTCGGACTAGAAGCTACTATTGATTTGCGAATCAAGATCTTAGAAGTCTATGGGGATTCTGGTCTAGTAATCAGTCAGATCAATGGAGATTAGGAGACTAGTCACTCTAATTTGATTTTGTATCGAGAGATTATTAAGTTAATCTTATACTTCGATGAAATCACCTTCAAGCACATCCCAGGAGAAGAGAATAACTTGGAAGATGCTTTGGCTACTCTGTCATCCATGTTTAAAGTCGGATGGGCGAATGAGCCCCCCTCTATCATTATCTTGAGGTTGGATGAGCCAACGTTATATTATGATATATAAGAGGAGGTTGATGAGAAACCTTGATTTTGTGGTATCAAAAGGTATCTCGAAACGCAAGAATATCCAGGGGATGCATCTATTATAGATAAAAAGACTATGTGGAAGTACTCGACAAATTTTTTCTCAACGGTGGGGTTTTGTATAAAGGAAATATGACTCTGTTTTGCTCATATGCATGGTGTTGTACCCCAAAATTTTCCCTCCCATTTTTACTCAAGACATGCTCATTAAAGTCTTCAATTGCTCAAGGGTGACCAAGAATTGATCAGATAAATTCTTCTCCTAAGCAATGAACCTCCAACTAGGATTTCAATTTTCACAAATAATTTTGGGTTGCAAAGACCTCAAGTGATTTCCACGGTCCCTAATATGTCTCCAAGAATTTCTATGACAAGTTTCATGCCTTGCACTACAAACTTGCTCAGTCAATTGCTCAAGTGTTTAAAAATCAACTATACTAGGTCAAAAGTCAAATGTGGCCAATATACAGTCAAACTTCAATATTTTTGGTAAACATCAACATTTTGAAGTGATAATCATCATTTGGTCAAGGGTTGATCATGATTCCTCAAGGAATTCTCTTAATTCATCAAGAGTCAAGAATTGCAAAATTAGGGTTTCCTAGAAAAAGTCAACTAAACTTTGACCAGGAATAACTTTCACATACTTCATCCATTTTGCCCCAACCAAAGCTCATCTTGAATAGAATCCAATTACCTACAACTTCTCTTTTATCCTCAAGTTCAAGAAATGCATCATTTGGATGATACAAGCATATATATTACAGGTTTTTTTCAAAAGGTCAACAAAAGTCACTTTTTTCCAAGACCATTTACATCAAGATATATTTTTAAAATTCAAAGTTGATTAAAAGAGAGATTGTAGAGGATATATTGGGCTTTCCAAAGAGTCCAAGATCATCTTCATTGGATAAAAATTGAGCAAGTTATGGATTGCACAAGTTGGGAAATTTTCAAAGGAAATGCATGAAATCTCAATTGAGAAAATTTGTGATTTTAAGTTATTGGACATAACTTTTTGGAGTTCAAATATGTTCATGATGTGTCCAAGTACCTCTAAATCTATCCATGCATTTATTTATTTATTTAAGTTTTTATTCATTTAAATGTGAATTAAATCAAATAAAATACAAAGAATAATGGGCCATGACATTTGGGTTTGATTTAATCTATTAGAAGGCCCATATTTTCGTGCAAGATACATCCAAAGGGACCAGGTTCATGCAAGTGACCAAAGAGGTAAAGATATCACAAATATGGACATTTTTCAATGTATTTTATCCTTGTCTCCAAGACCATAAATGCATTGATTCTTTACCATGTTTGTTCACTCTTATCTTCCCTCTATAAATACACAACAATGCAAGCCAAAATGAGCACGAAATTCCTCTTCAAAAATCTCTCCAAAAGTCTTCTCAAAATTCTCAAAAAAAATCAAAAATGTTGCAAAATCTATAACTTCACTTCCAGGCGCTATCAACCCAAACCAAAATCATCAACCCTCTCCTTAGTTTCCCAAGAGTCCTCTAGAGCCTAGGTTCAAGCCTCACACGTCCCAGATTATCCTCATAACCATCCTACGATTTTTGGTAAAATTTTGAATCTCAAATCCTCCAAGTTATGTAATTTAAATCAGTTTTATGCATGCATTCATATTACTATTGATGTTTTGAGTAGATCTAACGTGTTACATGCGAGCTTAGGTACCTAAATTCAAGAACACCATTCTTAGGGCACTCCTCTGCCAGGTCCTGGGTTCGACCAAGCAGGAAACAAATTTTTATTTTTTCTAACCTTTGTTTTGCAGACCTCACAGGCGCCTGGGTCCTCTTGTCATTGGGCCTGGGGTTTTTGTTTATTCTCACGCCCTAAACTATTTTTACAACGCCTGGGCCCTCTTGCTGATAGGCCTGATACTTCTTTAAAGTGCACCCCCTATTTCATTTTGTTTGCAGGCCCATTTCAATTTTCTTTTTTTTTGTTTTAATTAACATTTTTGTTTTAATCAATTTTATTTCATTACAACATTAAAATTAAAAAAATCATAAAAATATTAGGTTAGTATTTTTTTAATTAAATTAACTTGGTAAGTTAATTAAATAATAACTTTAACCTTTTATTTAATTTAAAAATAAATAGACATAGGATTTAATTCATTTAATTTATTTTATTCATAACAAAAATACAAAAAAACTTAGAATTAATTTCTTTTTAAATTTCAATTCTCTTTAATAATTAACATTTTTTTCTTTAGATTATATTATTTAATTAATTATCAATTAAACATTTTCTTACATAAAACAAAAACAAACAAAAAGATCTCATTATTCACCTAGAATTGCCTTAGGGTTTTTTAGACGTCTTTTCCATTTCGCACACGTTATTTACTTTCGCACTTTTTTTTCATACTAATGTATTTGCTTATGGGATGTAATAGACTATAATTAGGACTTGTTACTTTACTGCTTTCTTTATTTCCCCTCAAGTTTTGGACTTGTAATAATCCCTCTCTCTGAAGCCTTGTAATAGTTAGATTTATATTTCCGCACTTTTAATTTCTGTAAATTATTAACTGTTTAGATGCATGCTAACTAGGATTGTATGGAAAGAATAAAATAAAACGCTAGCAAACCTAACACAAGACAAATAACTAAATACAAACACAATTCCACATATACACCTCTAGTGTATCCCACTTTGGTTGCCTTCGGAAAAACAATCACAACTCTCGAAACGTGAGAGATTTTAGTGGCTACCCTCCAGTTTAAAGATCATAAGTCCCTCGATGACCCTATCGACGTTGCTTCAGTATGATCTTAAAACCTTAGGGTAGTTACTAAATTTTCTTGCCTAGTTGCCTTTGTGACTGTATAAACGTCCCTTCGAATGTCCCTCAAACATCCAATGACTAGGGCTACCTACTCACTAATAGTAGGATAGCTATGTCTAAAGGAAAAGAACAAACTTTCGAGTAAAGTAGATAGTTGTTAGATGCTTGCTCGAACAATTTTTACACTTACACAAAACTTCTTTCAAAAACATTTTCAAATACTTTGTATATGTTCTCTACCATTTCGAGAAACATTACAAAGTTCGCCACACTAAGGCGCTTTCAAAAATAATTTTCAAAACATTCAAAGCACAAGGTATTTCAAAATGAGCTAAGCATCTAAGAGCCCGTAGATAACTACGGATGAAAAGGGTGCTAACACCTTCCCTTTCCATAATCTACCCCCCTTACTCAAAAATAATCTCGAAAGGTCTTTTTCCGCTCTTTTCACGCTTTCCTTTATTGGATAAAAGAAAAGTCGACGGAGACTCTTGCTTAACGTAGCATTTGCGAATACAAACACAAAATCAGTATAAACAGTTGGTTCTACCACTGTATCACAGAACTGGCGACTCTACTGGGTAAATACTTATAAAAAGTGGGGTTACCTTAGAGTTAGATCATTTTAAATTTGCTTTACATTATGTGTTTTGTATGCTTTACTTTTGAGGGCTTGTTTGGGTTGTAACTAAAAGATCCTAAACCCGGATCTGGGGCACCTTTTTAGATAAGTAGCAATAAATCATGGAGACTGTACGGTATAGACCGATATGGATGAAGTGATAGCTACGTTAGCGTGATACTCTGACTTGTACTAATATTCCTTGAGTCAGTCAAGGATAACATTAGGCTTCCTTATAGTTTCATTAAGCGCTAACCGACCTTTAGAACCTTTAATTGACTCATCCTAAGCCATTAGAAAGTAGTGAGATAGCCGGCTTTGGTTCCGACCGAAGATTGGTTGATACTCGATGCTACACTTATTGAGATTGAACTTTTGGGATATTTTGGCCACAATACTTCGGTGCTTGAGCTAAAAGAATGCTTAAAAGAAAGGTCAGTGATATGAGACTCCTTAGAACCAAATTTCTTTTCTAAGACAGGTTGAACCAACTAAACTTCAAGAAGGTACTTGCCTATAAACCCCATGCAAGCCTAAACCTAAGGTCTTGTGTGTTTTGCTTGTGTGTGATTAAATAGTTCAAACATAATATCATGCATCATAACATCCATTCTACTTCAGTTCTATGTTCTATAATCAACAACACGTAACAAAATCTATGGGAAAATTGAATTAAAAGAAAAATAAAAGATGAAGTAGAGTTCGGGAGAAATCGGAAAAGCATAAAAGTATTGAATTAAAGCACGCAAGAGCATGCATACCTCTAGTTTTCTGCTTCTCTTCGCCATTGTCGAAATCGCATTGGACAAACTCCGATTGGTAAGCTCTGAACTCTAAATTCTTCTCGTATCCGCACCTGTTCAGTATTGTCCTAGTGTAGAACTCTGTGATTGTTGAATTCTGTAAACTCGTGTTGTGATTAAACTCCATATATTTTCGCGATTCCGCAATTTAATCTTTCACCATATTCAATCGATTTCGTGAAGTTCTTAAGCCTAAAATTGGAACTATGACGAATCGGAGAGAGCAAAATGTAGTTTGGGATTTGTGATTAAAGCCAACCACGGCGACAGAGGTTGAGCTTTGGTGATGGCGGAGCTTGACACGAGACGAACGGATACGGAGATGAAGAGAGCATGAGAGTGACGTGTTAGAGGTGTGTGTGACGACACAGAAGGTAGTGGTAGAGAGTGAAGAAAATTAGTCGTACCGTTGAGTTTGTGATGAGAACGAAGGAGAGTGAAGAAGATCTGTGCGAGAAGTCCAACCGCCATGTATAACCCTAACTTCACTACACACACGACACCGTTTTCCTTCATTCATTTTTAGTTAAGCTTTTTAATTAATAATAATAATAAATAATTTCTGAAATAAAACTGGAGAATGAATTGAGAAATAGGTTTGGGCTGAAACTTGAATTTCTTTGGGCTTATGGCGTATACACGCCCTCCTTGGAGCCCAACCAACTGCGTTTTTTGTATAATTGAATTGCCTCCTCAAAAAAGGTTGACTCTGGGCCTGATCTTCGGGCCTAGCACCCAAGGTCTCTTGCTAATACACCACCTGGACTATTTTCTCACCCCTCTGACTTTAGATTTTTATTTGTTTCTTTAATTTTTCTTTTAGTCTCTTTTTATTTATTTTTTTTACAATAAAAATACATATAATAAAACATTAAAAAAATATATTAGACTTTAGGAATTTCTCTTCTCCTTTTTTTAACTCTTTTTGTCAATTTTAATAAATAATTATTCATTTTCATGGCACTTGTTCGTTTATGAGATATGGTATTATCTTAGTATGAATTATGGATGATTTGGATTTTTGTACTTACTTGTATATTCACCATGCTCCCTTAGGATTTTTAGTTCAATTTTAATCCTTTGATTAAATTGAATTAAATAGACTTTAGGTTGCAAACCATGCATGACAACCGTAGTTAGGATATCCCTTCAAAATCATCTTAGGTCCACCATTGCATGTCAACATTAGGAATATAGTTTCCCTTATATTTTTTCTCTTTCTTTTGCATTGCCTTTTAAAACTAAAACTTCTATTTTTATTTCAAACTTCAAAACACTTAATAAATAAATGATGAGAATCACACTTCCACGAGTCTTAAGCAATGGAAATGATAAGCGAGTTTTTTCTCGACCTTATCATTCTTTCATCCTTAGTCTTTTGTGTGGTTCAAATCTCAAGACTCTTTTCATTAATAAGTGGAGAAATGGTTAATATATATCTCTTGGGGTCAATTAACTATTATTCACGGAAAAATATAAACCAATCAAATGTGGCATCTTTTCCTTGAGGGCGTAACTCAAAACTGTTTCAAAAGGGTTCGTCACCCATAAAAACACACAACAAACCAAAATATTTAGGGTGAACTATGAGTGCCCTGATCTCTCATTGTATGAACAGGGTACGTAGGCACAAAGGTTTGTAACTATGACGGGCACAACTAATAAAAACTTTCTTTTTGTATATGCTCATGCATGTGTTCCCTTAGCAAGTAAACACTAGATAGAACACACCCTTTGATTAGAATAACAAGAGTGGATATCTTGGAGTACCATAGATGTGAGGGGTGCTAATGTCTTCCCCTTGTGTAATCGACTTTCGTACCCTTTCTCTTGGCTGCAAGACCATCTTGTTGTACCCCAAAATTTGCTCTCTCATATTTTCCAAGGTTTTTCCCTACATGGTTGGTCACAAACCCTTGCCTAAAGAAAAGGAAAATTTGTGAGTGATGTTTTTAAGTCTCCTTCGATTGGCATCTCCAAAATGCCTTTCGATTGGCATCTCTAAAATTCCTTTCGATTGACATCTCCAAAATGCCTTTTAATTGGCATCTACATAGCGCCCTTCAATTGGCATGGACAAAATTCCTTTCGATTGACATCTACATAGTGACCTTCGATTGGCATGGACAGAGATCTTTCGACTAGCCTGTTAACAAGGTCTTTTGATTGGAATTTCAACAAGTACCTTTTGATTGTCATGGTAACAATGTCCTTATGTTGGCATTTCAACAAGGCCTTCGATTGGTATGGACAAAGGCCCTTCGATTGGCATTCCAAAGGGTCCATTCGAAGAAGCTTTTAAAGGGTCCATTCGAAGAAGCATTCCAAAGGGTCCATTCGAAGAAGCTTTCAAAAGGTCCATTCTAAGAACATGCAAAGGTCCATTCTAAGAAGCTTTCAAAGGGTCCATTCGAAGAAGCTTTCAAAGGATCCATTTGAAGAACATGTAAAGGTCCATTCGAAGAAGCCATCAGCCCCTTCGAAAGGGAGCATTCGAAGGCTAGTTACATATCATTCAAAATTCAAAAAAAAGGACAAAATCCCATGTGCTTGGCCAATGTTACAAATTCTCATTCATGGCTTTCAAACACATAATCAAGGCTTTTTAAACCTTTGCCTTCTTGTCCCCTTTATCCCCTCTATATAAAGAGATCACAAGTATTGCAAAGGGGGGAGGAACGAAAAAGTTGGAGAGACGCTGCCCACAAAATCCACCAAAGGTTGTCAAACATTCATAAGTAATCCAAGCCAAAGCATCCCTTCAGATCGAAGGTGCCCACGCCCAGAAGTCCCAGATAAAAGTTGCACACATTCAGGAAGTGCCCAAATTGAAAGTTCAATCTACTGGTAAGAGAGGTTAAATTGTCCAGCCTTGTATTCATATAGCATATCCATACTTGTTGTTACCTTCGATTTGTCATCCTAGACAGGATCAAAAGGCTTGGGTTTAGCTCCCAGGTCATGTTCTTCATTTGCTAACATTTGCTGCAGATTTAGCTTAAAAAGACCCAGCACGCGCAGTATCGAAGGACCTGGGTTTCAATACGCAGGTCCTGCGTTTTATTTCGCTAATGTACTTTTGCAGGTATAGCATCCTAGATCGAAAGAGATACCTTCTCTGGATCGAAGTCGTAGTCTCTTGGATCGAAGAAGGCATCTCCCCTTGGATCGAAAGACGTTCCCTTTCCCAGGATTGAAGGGCAATCCCCTTCCCTGGATCAAAGGCTATTCACGCCCACTCCCTAGCCAAATTGAAAGAAGGCATCTCCCCCTGGATCGAAAGATGTTCCCTTTCCCAGGATCGAAGCCCCCAACTTTCCCTGTAACCGAAGGGTGCCCCCATTTGTATTTTTACTTTTTGGTTCATTTTTCTATTGGCTTCTTTTTTAATATTAAAATTAAAATCACAAAAATATTAGGCTAGTTGTTTTTCCAACTAAATTAATTTTGTAAATGAATTAATTAATTATTTTAACATTTTTTTTCTTAAAATTAAAATAAAATAGACTTAGGCTTTGTTTTCTTTTATACCAAAAACAACAAAAAGATTTTCTTTTACTTTGCGCGCATTAATTTAGTTTCGTATTTTTTTCTATTATTGTATCTATTTACCTGATGTAATATATTAAAATTAGGATATTTACTGCTTTATCCCCTTTATCCTTGTATAATGTAAATCCCCTCTCCAAAGCCTTGTAATAGCGTAGGATTTACAATTCCCGCACTTTCAATTCTTGTACATATATTAACTGCTTAGATGTATGCTAACTAGGATTGCATGACAAAATCTGAAAACAAACGGTAGAATACCTATGTTTAAAGATAAAATAATTGAATATAACACACTTTCACACAAGCACCTCTAAGGTACGCCCACTTTGGTTGCCTTTAAAAAAAAGTCATGGTGCAGGAATGTTTTAGCAAAGACTCATAAAATCAAAATATCATAGTCCCTCGATGACCCTACAGTTGCCTTCTCGGTAAATGATCTAGTCCCTAAAACAAAATTTCTAAAGCATCTCCATGAATTGCCTTCGTGACTGTAACGTTCCTTCGATTGTCCCTCAATATCCAACGATAGGGATACCTACTCACTAATAGTAGGATAGCGTTGTCTAAAGGAAAAGAGGAAAAGAACGGTCCTTTTCGAGTAACAAAGTAGATAGTTGTTATAAGTTTGCGCAACTATTTTTGCACTTACATACAAAAACTACTTTTCAAAAGAAATTTTTCAAACACTTTGTATACGTTCTCTACTACCTCGAGAAACATTACAAAGTTCATCGTACTAAGGCGTTTTCAAAACATTTTCAAACACAAAGCACAAAAGCATCTTGAAAAATGAGCAAACCTCTAAGAGCCCGTGGAAAACCATGGATGGAAAAGGTGCTAACACCTTCCCTTTCCATAATCTACCCCCCTTACTCAGAAAACATCTCGAAAAGGTTATTTTCTGTTCTTTTTACCCTTTCCTTTGTTGGATAAAAGAAAAGACGGTGGAGACTCTTGCTTACCGCACATTTGCAAACAAAAAACGCAAACCAGTATCTAACAGTCGATTTTGCCACCATATCACACATCTTATCCATCATTTTTGGGTTTTCTTGATATTTTCCCCTCCTTCGGGATAAATAAAGTTCGGTGGCGACTCTGTATTTTTTTGCGGCGCAACAGTGTTCATTTAAAACTCAAAGGCTTGAACTTCAAATATATACTTATATCTTCAAAATTCCATGTATTGGGCATATCTCAGCTTTATGTGGACAAGTTTATCTCAAAGGTATTGTGGTTTGATTCCTCAAGAAACTTCATAGGTTCATGTGTTTATTTTCATGCCTTCTTCAATAAGTTTCATCAAGCTATGATCCTCATCATCAAGTGTGCTTCAAGATAACATCATTTCAAGGTCATATATGCTTTATCATGCCTTGGAATTCAAGCAAAGTTCAAAATATCCTAAGTTGATTCAAGTTGTTTGACCCAATTTGGTAAATTCTTGATTTTACGATCACAAGTGCGTAACTCTCTCAATTTCCAACATTTTGAAGTGGTTCCTTTTTTTCTCTATGGACTCTTATCATCATCCCCAATAACTTCTCTTTACATGACAAGACCTAATTATGCTTGGAGAATCGTCAAAAGTTTGGAGAGATTATATGTGTTTTGAGAAATCAGTGAAATTCTTTACCTAACTTCCCAAGATCATAACTTGCTCAATTTTTATGATTTTGAGATGAACTCGAAACCACACTTCTCTTCAAAGAGTCCTTTTTAACTTCTCTTCAAGTACCTAAGGCCAAATATGGGTGGAAGTTTATTTAAGTTTTGAAAAGATTATAGACCATCTATGGAGTTTTCAAGTGTTTTTTTACCAACTTCTAATGGCCATAAATTCTTTAATTTTTAACATTTTTGAATTATCTTAACACTATATTTATCTTTAAGGAGTCTACTTTAATTCATCTTCAAAGGCCAAGACCAAATTATGCTTGGAAGGTCATGTAAGTTTGAGGAACATTTTAGGTCATTATAAAGCTCCATACTTAGAAATTTTTCTAAGTACAAAAATCAATTGGTTTTTATCATTTTCCAAGAGACATAAATTTTCTACAAGCTTCCAAATAGAAACTTTCTTGGAACATTATGAAGCTTGTAAAAAGGTTTTTCAATTCCAAAAAGAATCATGTGATAAAGCTTCCTAGGTTGCTTGCCCCACATCTTTGAAGTTGCCTCCATGAACCAGATTTCTTGCTCGAGGATCAACTTGAATTCTCAAAATTTATCAAAATTAGCATGTGTTTACTTCACTAATTAGTCTCATAATGCTTCTAGAAGTCATTTGAGTCATAAAACACAAGAAATGAGTGAGTTTGGACAGCTTGCAAGTTGCGTATTCCACGCCTCAAGGGTGCACGTGATTTCATCCAATTCCTTATCATTCACCATGCTTGAGCATTGCATCACACTCAGCTATAAATAGAGGTGCTCTCTACATCATTTATCAAGCATTAGAGAGCCAAAGAACCCCTGCCAAACTCTCCCCATAGCTCACTTTTCTGCAAGTTCAAATTCTTTTTTCCTTTGCTCCCAGTCCTTCTATCTTGACTCAATCATCTTCATTGAAGTTCCCTGAAGCTAACCAAGTCAAAAGCAAGCCCAACTGTGATACAGTGGGAGAACTGATTTGGGTATTTTGTGTTTTATTGCAAATGTTGCGGTTAGCAAGAGTCGCCACCGACTTTTCTTTTATCTAATAAGGAAAGGCTGAAAAGAATAGGAAAGACCTTTGAGATTATTTCTGAGTTCGGGGGGTAGATTATGAAAAGGGAAGGTATTAGCACCCTTTTCATCCGTAGTTATCTACGGGATCTTAGTTGCTTGCTAGATCACTTGCTTTGTTTGAAAAATGTGCTTTGTGTGGTTTTTGAAAGTATTTTGAAAAGGCTCCTTTGTTTAGGCAAACTTTGTAATAGTTATTGTTCGTAAGGACATATATAAAGTGTTGAGCTTTTGAAAATATTTCATGTTTAGAAAGTGTGTTTTTAAAGTGTTGGTGTATAAAATGTTTTTGTTGTGAGCAAGCGAGCAACTAGGAGCAATATACCTACTCAAAAATCTTTAGATGTTCTTTTCCTTCTCCTTTAGATGTTGCTATCTTACCATTGTTTTGGTAAGAAGCCCCATCGTTGGATGTGAAGGGGCGGGCGTGGGACGTTTGTATAGTCATAGAAGGCAACCTATGGAACATTTTAGTAAAATCGTTTAGGGACTAGATCATTTATCGAAGGCAACATTGAGGGTCATCGAGGGACTACGATCTTTTATCGAGGGTCTTTGCTAAAATGCCCATGTTCGAGGGACGTGACTATTTTCCGAGGCAACAAGTGAGATTACCCTAAGGGTGCATGTGTGAATTGTGTGTTTGATTGCATGCATTTGTCTTTGATTTTTTAGGTTGTCTACTTATTGGTTTTATCTTGCCATACATCCTAGTTACTAGCATTTATACAAAAGCAATAAAAAATGCAAGAAATAAAACCTACACTATTACAACCATATTGAATTGCATGGAAATATAAAGGCAAAAATAAAATAAATGCAAGAAAAATGGACCCTTCGATTTTGGTTGAAACACCCTTCGATTCTGCTTCTGTTGGCCTCCTTCGATTGGGGCTGGAATCAGCAAGGTCATGGCCTTCGATTGGGATTTGGCACCAGTCAAGTCATGACCTTCGATTGGGTATGGCAGTCAACAGGGCACACCTTCTGGTTCTACCTTTATGCCTTGTTGCCTTCTTCGATTGGGGTTGGCATCAGCAAGTCATGGCCTTCGATTCTGTCTTCTCACCCTCCTTTAACTGGAACTGAAATCAATATGAGCATGCATTCTGGATGGGCCTGGAAGTTAGCATGGAAGCCCAAGGATTCGTTTCATACTTCATTCCCCCTGTTTCTTTCGTTTGAGATATTAAATGGCAACATGGCCTAAGGCCATGCTAGTATTTGTCTTGCAAACAGTTTAATACTTAAAGCATGTTTAGGTAAACAAGAAGCAAACGAAAGGGTTAGTTCTGAAAATATATTAAGAGGGTGGAAACGAAAAGAACAAAGTATTATGTACATGTTTTAAACGAAAGGGAAAGTTACTCACATGCTATGCCATGAAACGAAAGGTTAAAGGGTAAGAGTGACTTACCTTGCTTCAACCTTGAATGTGAATTGGTCCTTGAGTGATGGCTTTGGGTTCTCCTAGATTCGAAGGGAGGGGCTAGAAGCTAGGCCTTGGATGCTGGATTCGAAGGAAGAAAGAAACAAGTGTTATGTTTCTTTCCAACTGGATTCAAATGAGAATGGAGTGTGGGGAGTTCATCATAATCGAAACAGGTGAGTGTTTGAGATTCTGGGTTTTTTAATTTCACAAGTGTTTAAGGACTTGAGAGCTTTGTTGTTGTGTTTGAGAATATTTTGGAGGTTTCGTTCCTCTGATAAAAAAAATCCTCCTTTAGTTTTGCAAAAATTCCTCTATTTATAGAGAAAAGAATGGACATGTTTTCAATAGACAGCCTTGCAAAATAATAAAATATGAAACGAAAATAGGTACAAGTGGGGGGCCTGTTGGCAGTTGGGGTGCAAAAGATGTGACTTATGCTTCTGGCCTTGCTTGTGCTCAGACCAAAATCAGGTTGAAAGCTGATTTTGTGACTAAAGTACCTTTTATGAAGAAAGGGTACACAGTCCTTTTCCATTTCATCCAGGAATGGTATTATCCAGTGGATAAACCTTCGAATCTTTGTGTAATGTATCACAAATTTGTGTAAGCCTCTGATTATGTAAAGATTTGGAAGTAACATACCCTGGAAAATGATATTTGGTCTTGAGTCGAATGCAAGAATGAGATCGAAGCACACTTGTTCGAAGGAAGCCTTTGCCTCAGTCGAAGCTTGTGGTCGAAACAAGCTTACTCGAAGGAAGCTAATGCCCAGTCGAAGCTTGGATTGAAGCAAACACATTTCCCAATTGAAAGCTCGTGTTCGAAGGAAGCATATTGCCTAATCGAAGCATGTGGATCGAAACAAACATAAAGGGAGTCATTACCTTGTCTCTGTTTAACATGAGGGAAGTTCCTGGCTTTTAAATCCAAGGGCGCTCTTTCAAGGGAAGCAAGAACTTAGTCAAATCTTGTATGAAGATACCTCTTGGCTCAAACAAAGCTTGTATGAAGCAAAGTCTGCAAGAGGCCCTTGGTGCAAGTGGATTCGAAAGATGTATAGAGATGGTCACTTTGTCCCATCGAAACTTATCCAAACGAAGCAAGCATGCAGGCAGTAAACTTGTCCAATCGAAGCATGCTTGTAGGCAGTAAACTTGTCCAAATTGAAGCAGGCTTGCAGGCATCTAATTTTGAGCAATCAAAGGAGGCCAAGAGTCTATCGAAGGATGCTGAATCAAAGGAGACCTATATTCCTCCAAATTTGTCAAAATGTTATTTTTATCTGTTTTCTCCCTTTTTGAAAGTTTCCTTTTAATTTTGGTATTGGAAAAGCCCAATGTACTTGTGCAAGCTTGAATCCTGAGGATATTTGTGAGAAAAGCCTTGAGAATTGAGAAGGAAAATTTTGGGGTACAACACCAACCATCCACTGAATTGTGCTAGCCAAGTTGAGTTGTAGAGAAAATTTGTCATACTTCATACAGATAGTTTTAGGCATCAAAACTTCTAACTCAAATTACTGTGATAGTCTTTGAGGTCCATTGATGCTTGATGATTATCTTAATTTTCATTGATTGATCCATTTAATGCACCTGTTTTTGAATTTTATGTTTGCAAACTTGTATGGTTTTTTTCAAATTGAGTGAGCTACATTTTGAATAAATTTTTCGCAAAGGCATTGGTCGAGATCGTCTTGATGAGACGCTTCTAATGATACTGGCCTCATGACCAATGGATACGTATTTTTGAAAACTCATTTTGCCCTAAGTTGCAGGTGGCTGGAGGTTGAAGATGACCAACGTGTCATCCTCAACCAATGATCTTTGGCCAATTGTTTTAGTTTGGTTGGTTTGACTTTTTAATACACTATGCACGCGTGTTAACTCTGGATCACTATACATCATCACCTCATAACCTCTTGATCCGCCATGTTGTTTTAATGAATCAGATCCAACGCTCCATGTTTTATCTAATTTATTTTATTTTACAAAATTTTGTTTTAATCCTTTTTATCTTAAAGAAATTCACAACTCTTTTATTTTTTATCTAAAAGTTATAAAAAATTCACAAAAAAAATATTTTGAATTATTTTGTTTTAATGGATATTTTTCCAGAATTTTATTTTGATGTTTTATATTTTTAATAATTTTTACCTTGATTACTTGATTTTAATTTGTTTAAAAAAAAATTTAACATTTTTTAAATTCTGAAAAAAAAAAATATTATATGATCCAATGATGTTTTTACACCTATGGTGATTTTATTGGGATTTTATTTGTAGGTTCGCTATTTTTAACTTATTTTTTATCTTTTGATTTGATTTTAAGTATTTTAAAATTAGTTTCTGATTTCAAAAAATATTGAAAAAATTTGTGAATATACTTTGAAGTATTTCTAATTTTTCTACACCTTTAATTGCAATTTATTTAAAGTTTTGAATATAGTTTGATATTTTCTCTTTTATTTCATTTTTAAAAATCACTTATAAAAAAAAGATTTTCTTATTTTTCATTTATTTTTTTATTGCAATTTTATTTTGTATATATTCTGGTTGTCTTGAATCATATGGAGTTTGATCATAAGTTTCATCAAACTCATTGGATCTTGGGTGTTGAGTTTAAACTCCACCAAAATGGATGAATGATTTTGATGATAACTTGATCATTTCTTTGATTTATTTTGAATAATTTTCTTGTTTATCTCTACTTCATCCCTTTTTTTTTCTTTTGATCAATTTGGATAATACATTTGAACTTTAAGTTCATCTAAGCCTATGGATAGTTGAAAAACTATTCTCCATGACTTAGATCTTGATCACCTTTTATTTTTACTTGTGCTACATGTTTCAGGAGTGTGGTTTTACCATATCTCTAATATGTATAGTACATGGATTATTATTGACCGGCCTATATAGTATTGACTTCTACATAAGTTTGTTTGTGATTGCTTAACATAGCGTTAAATTTGTCCCGAATCGGAAAATGATCATTTGTGGCTCAAACTTTATGTTTGAATGCCCAAGTATGATTGATTTTTTATCTTTGGGTCAAATACCTATGAGACTTATTGTTAAGAGGTTTTGATTTTATCAATCCTCTAATGAGTTTTCATTATTTTTGGTACAAGATCATCATTGATCATACTTTGTGACTATTAATTTCTAACTTATTAACTATTAACTTTACTTTATACCTTTATTTTATGCATTTACCTTTATGAACTTTTATCTTTAGCCTTTACATTTCATGCTATTTGCTCACTTGAGTATTTATTTTATTCCATTTTATCTTTGCTCACTTGAGCTTTCCTTTTCTTTTGAAAACACTTAATAATCAAATTGAACATTAAAAGACTTAAGGATCTTTGGACTATTGGTTCTATCCTGGGCTTATTGGAGTTTTGGATCTCTTGGACTTAGGATTATAAGTCTTGATACTTTGAGACCTTGAGACCTTTGGATCTTGTATTGCCCTGATTTTATTTTATCTGTGTATTGGGAAATTTTCTGTGTGCCGGTGTTGTTATTTTGATCTTAAGAGATTCATTTTATATATGGGCTAATAATGAAGATCTTACTTTGGCTTTGATTCTCTGGCTTGAGATTATTGATTCATCAGATGCTTGGTATTCATTTCAGTATTATGCTTGTTTTTGCTTTTGTCCAAAGAATGGGAATACTATATTAACTTTATTATGTCAAGTGTTGGCTTCTTGTTTGGTTAGACCTTTCCTACCTTAACTTTTACTTTGTGCTTTAGGATAGTCCCTTCATCTCTTGCCCATCTTTTTTAATTTCAAAAATCTTCTCCCTCCTTTTTAAAATTCTTCTTGTTTTTAAACTTTAATCACTTTCATAATAAACTTGGACTTAGGTCCATACGTTTTTTCAAAACTCTTTTCTTAATCAAATCATTAATCAATCTCAACCAAAATATGACCTTTTTCTTTAATACTTAAAAAAATACAAAAAACAAATTCAAACCATTTTGCCACTTTGTCTTTTCACTTTAAATTTTTTCCCAAAGATTAGATTCTTGTTGATTCTTGTAGTGATGCAAGCTTCTATACTTCTACAATATGTAGTAAAGTGGTTGAGATTTTCCAATTAGGTGTTGAGTTACTCCTTGTTGATTTTAATCCAAGCAATATCCTCCACCTCAAGATGATGGAAATGCTCCTTCCTCATAATTGTGGATGGTAAGTATGTTTTCCACCCGAATATGACAAGATGTCTCTTCTCTTAAAATTAACCAACACACAAACTTTGTTATTTTTAAGAACAACTACGTGGTTATGATTTTATCTTTTCACCTTGATGGCACGTAGGCACAAATTTCATTGTAGTTTGACCGAATCAAAATTGTAAAAACCATTTCTTTTCTCATGTCCACAATTTTTTTTTGCAAAATATTTCTCTTTAGCCAAATACACAGATTTTCAAAGAGGTTCCAGCGGGGTACCGTAGATGTTTAGGGTGTTAATACATTCCCTTTGAATAACCAACTCTCTTACCTCAATCTCTATTTTACTTTGGGTTTTATTCGCTCTTTTCCTATTTCCTTTGGAAAAAATAAAGTGCGGTGGCGACTTTCAATTTGTGAGTTAAGTCAATCAATGACTTAGTCTCAATTTTTCACCACTACAGGTTAGTTAATAATTTAGTACTATAATTAAGTAGTTAATTAACATCCTCTGTGATTCAATTATTTTGATTTGATTCATTTTTAACCCTTGTGGTGTTATGCAAGAAATGTACTTGCGATCATGATAATTTACCGTGTAAATATGCTTCCATGTTAACAAAAATTCTCTTTTTTACCATAAACTTAAAAAAAAAATACTTAATTATGATATAAAGTGAACGCCATGAGCACTAAGTAGTGAAGAAGAAATACTTGGGTGCGCTTTTTGTTATCTGAGTACTTTGAACCCTAGACGGATGACTAGATTGTTCATAGTGTTCATCTTCAGTCATGGATTTTAGTTTAACTTATATCAAAACAATTTTCATAATTAAAGGACGAAAAAGATCTTGTTGGATGGATACCTCTCATTTCCCTTATACTCAGATATTTGTTGTATTGGGGAACCATTTTATATGCGTCTCTAATATTGATCACATCCAATCAATTCTCTTTTTTCGCCTTAGGGCAATAAAAAACCTTTTCATAAAAGAACATATTATATCCGGTCTATCGTAAAACAAATGAGCGCTTAGCTGGTAGAATGCGGCTTTAACATCATTTAATAAAATCAACCAAAAAATACTTATTTTTTACCCACAAACTACGGGGCTCTGATTTTCTCATTGCATTATGAGAATACATAGGCACCGGATTTTGAAATCTTGGCGAGCACATTAATTAAAAACTTATTTTTTTCACTTAATTTAAATCCTTATAAAATAGAAAATAAATCAGTAATCGCAAGTAACTTTTAGTTAACACCCATATATGCAAAACAATCAAAGCGGTTCCCGTTGAGTATAACAGATGTGAAGGATACTTAATACCTTCCCCTTGCATAATCGACTCTCTGAATTTGGTTGTGACGTCCATTTCCTTTTACTTTTGGGGTTTTATTGATATTTTCCTTTTCTTTTGGGATAAATAAAATTCGGTGGCGACTCTGTCTGTATTTTGAGTGTTCCTTACGCTCAGGTATTTTTCGCAACGCGACAAGCGTTATCACTTAGAAAACTTAAGAAACCTTGCATGAGTATATTTATTGTTTCACAAAAGTGGCACTAGCAGTAGGGAAATTGATGACGGACTAAAATATTGGATGTTTAAGAAGAGGATGAGGCCGGATTGCATGTCCCGTGAAAAGTTGGGGCTCGAGGAAGCCTGTAATTTAGTGATTTGTTGAATAAGCCATAACAGTATATCAATTATGAGGAGGAACTTCTTGATAAAGAGGAAGATAGAGAGGTAAAGGAGCAAGGAACTTTGAATATGGTCGGGCACTTGAAGAAGACAATGATTGTCGTAGTGAATACGAGGATCGCATACCTCGATTCAGGTTCTCTGTCTACCTTCCTCTAAACACTTCATGGGGAAAATCTAGAAAGAGTATGCAAACATCGAGTTTAAGAAATTCGATATCATGAACCCTTACCTAGTAAGAGAATCTTCCAAGACGGATAAGTCTAAATATTATCGTTTCCATAGAAATAACAATCATGAAGCCAATGAGTGCATCTATCTGAAGGATGCAATAGATGAGATAATTAAAAATGGGTGACTTGCAAAATATACTTGGGAAGTTTACCGAAAAGGTTTCTAAGACAACAAGAGAAAGTGTAAGGGCGAAAAGAATCTCCAAAGAAGAAACGGTTTCCTCATCTGGAGAAATCACCCCCTAAAAAATCTATTGAGGTTGTATGTGGGATTCTGAATAAGATATTTCCTTTAGTCATAACGGACACCATTGTCAATTTTAATGTGTCTAGGATCCTCATTAACGACATAAAGCTCCTTTGACATCTTCTACGTGGAGCTTTTTGAAAAGTCAGGGCTGAAAAAGGATAAGTTGTGTCCCTATAAGAGATCTAACTTGTAGGATTTCAATGGCACCATCATCTACCCCTAAGGATATACTAAGCTAATGGTTACCTTGGGAGAAGGGGGATATGTAACACCTGAGACCAACGAGGGCGGAGAGTGGTTGTCGATGCACGACACATGATGATGAGACACTGCAAAGGCTAAAGAGGGTGAGGAGTGATCGGCAAATTCACATCAGAATGAGAGAGATCCTGAGGCTATGCAGGTATGAGACTGCATGGTTGAAGGAAGGCTTATAAGGATTGATTGGTATTAGCTATACCAATAAGATGCATCTTATTTTCGGTAGCCTAACAGATAAGAACTCCACAGTTAAGAAGGATTAACTTGAAGTAGTATTTGGGATGGGTGACTTTCTGGAAAGTTTCCCGGAAAGTGTGCGAGAAAGGAAAATGCATGCTGAAAAGTCTCGTGTTGGTTTGTAGGGTCAATCGGTAATCCTAAAAGCGGTTTGGGGTGTTACAAATAGTATCAGAGTAGACCTCTCCCAGTACGATGTGATTTGGGGACAAACGAAGTAGAAGTTGGTAGGCATGTAACACCCGAGGCTAATAAGGGCGGGGAGTGGTTGTCGGTGCACGAGACATGACAATGAGACACTCTAGAGGGCGAAGATGATAAGGAGTGGTTGTCGAATTCATATCGAAATGAGAGGAATCCTGAGACCGTGAAGGTATGGGACTACATGGTTGAAGGAATGCTTATAAGGATTGATTGATACTACTTATACCAACAAGATGCATCTTCTTTTCGGTAGCTTAACAGATATGAACTTCAGGGTTAAGGAGGATTAACTTGGAGTAGTATTTGGGATGTGTGACCTTCTAGAAAGTTTTCCAGAAAGTGTGTGAGTGAGGATAACACATGCTGAAAAGTCTTTTGTTGGTTTATAGGGTCATTCGGTAATCCTAAAACCAGCATAGGGTATTACAGGAGACACCAGGACGATTAACTTACAATTTCTAGTAGTTCCTTGTTGAAGTGTCTATAGTTGTAGTTTGGGTAAGCATTTCGTAGCAACCGTAGACGTAACAACCTCTCTCGTCCATATCAAGCTGAAGTATCACAACGTTCATGAAGAAATAGTGGCAATATGCACTGACCTATCTAGGGCATAAAGAATATATAAGACTCTACAATGTGATCAAAAGGAGCACAGAGGAAAGCTGATAGAGACCGACGTGGCCACCCTCTTCATGTTGTTAAGAGATATTGTGGTTAAGCCCTTACTAGGTAAAATGAATAATTCTAACATGACAAGTGAGAGAGGGGGGAGGGGAGACTCCACATAAAAGCTCAAGTCAACTATCGCATTCCCTACCAATGCCATAGTGGCCAATAAGCAACGACTATACCTCTTGGTAAATTTCTTCTTATTACATGTAAAATGCACTTGTCGTTACGATGTAATGCTTCTTTCCTTTTAAATTAATAAATTTCACTAAACTATTTTCATTGATATCATAAAGGATAACCACGAGGTTGGGGTGCTACCGACTCCACAAACACACGATTAAAGCAATCAAATCCCCACATCAAGTGACTCAAGGGTATTGTCACAAATGTCTTCAATGTACGACTAAAGCAATCAAAACTCCACAGTGCAAGCACACATATAAAGACATTGGGACATAAAGTGACAATTAAGGGTTCACCCCTTCTTGGTAGTTAGTCACTCAAAAAAGAGGGGTAAGTCCCCATCATATCGATCTCGAACTAGGTTTCCACCTGGGAGAAGGGAAGGGGAGTCTCCCTCTTTTTCAATAAAACTTCGAGCACGACCTTGAAGAACAAATATCTCTCGGAGAAATAAACTCGGAAATTAAAGAAATGTTGTAACAAGTAAAAACAACTATAAGTAGCATTTTTTATAAATAAACTAACATTACATTTCTATTGAATATATTCTAATGTAGCATAACTTTAACTTATAATGAGTTGTATACATCACAAATAAACGAGAGAGAAAAAAAACAAGGATATGAAAATTTTAACAAATGCGAGAGATGTTTGTGTTTAGCTTGAATGAAGATGAGTAGAAGCTAATGATATCCTAGATTGATGGAGAGATGTGTGTTTGCTGCTTGAGAGAAAGATTGGAACATTGTGAGAGATGCTATCTTCTGCAAAACTGAGTTGGTTTTAGTTTATTTCAAATGGAAGAGAAGGAAGAAGGAAAGACAGGGCGCAGGTACTTAAATAAAATCGTTTGGAATTGAAAATTTGCGCATGTCATAATAACTGTTTTGATATGTCAAATATTTTGTGAAATCTAAACTAACCAAAACTGCAATGTCATGCCTTGTTATGTTATTTGATTCATTAACAATGGTTCATCAAACTGGAATGCAATGCAATGCGCCAAAAACTAATGACATCAAAATGAAAAGAAAAAAAAAGATATGTATATTAGAATCCTTTAAAGTGAGCTGAACAACTATGGTGAAATCTAGACAGATTGCTTCAATTAAAATTATATAAACAGACACAGGAAAATCATTTAGCAGTTTATCGGTCTTCTATGACTCTGCTTCGCATTTTTTCTCCGTAAACTCCATCTCTCTTTAATGTCATTTGTGTTAGCAACCAGGTCAAAACTTTTATCAGTTTTTTCTTGAGTCTCTTCCTTGGACTTTTCAGCCTCATATCCTTCTCTGATTCTGGCAGTTTCTGCTTGCAAATCAGTTATAAGCATTTCAGTTGTCTTGGCAGTGATTCCTCTCAAATACCATGATATGGGAGGTGGAGGAACAATGGCAGGTTGAAGTATTTGTTCTAGACGAACTTTAGACCCAACTCTTCCTTTGCCTCTTGTACACATCTTATAGTCTTCTTTTGTTAAGGGTTTAAAGGGATAGCAGGTTGCTTCATCGACAAATAACGGCTCGACTCTCCAGTGGCCCTCAAATTTTTTCATGAATCCTGTCTTGGTTTGCTTGAACTTCATCTGATACAAAAATTAGGAAGTCGTATGTTAGATATACATTCGTTTTTGTTGGATGAAGTACTTGACACATATACGGACATCAGACACGGTCTCAACAGTGACACGTAGCGACCCATAACGATTTGTGAAAATGAAAGCGATTGTATGCAACCACATGTGTCAATGTCGTATTGGTGTCAAGATACCTAATATGGCTCGAGTCTGATGTGTTGTATCGATGCTCAGCCACCTTAAAGATATGTGTAGTCTAAGAGAGGTGACGTTATATGTGCCGCAAATAATTATGCGCAAGTGCAACAAATATGGAATTCATTTATATTATACGAAAAAGGGATAGATCCTTACAGAGTAGTCATTTCTGTTTTGATCAACCAAAACATTTATTGAAATAGTTCCAGACCACCAAAGAAATTTCCAAATAGCAGCTTGTTCAAGATCAACCACTTGTCTATGACCCTCATCAACCAAAACTTTTCTCGATATAACTTCCTGAACAAGAAAAACATTTCCATGTTCAGTTGCAGAGCTTTGTAACTAATGAATTGTACAAACTAGAAGTAAAAAATAAATAATCTAGATTCAAGAAGAATCATTTGAAACAGAATGTTTTTGTTTTGATGTTTTTTTGGAAGGTAGTTACAATTTTAACCAAACACATTGAGAAGATTCATAGATGAATGAAGTTACCTACTTTGATATTTTTGAAAACTCTTCTATTGTCAGGATCTGTTACTATATTATATACTGCATCAGGTGGAAAACCAACATCAACTTCTACATTGAGGTTACAAAGAGAGCCTTTGGGAACAGTCACCTGCCAAAAACAATCATTTACAGAAACATAAACATTAAACAGACATAGATATAAATGTATCACTGATTCTTTAAATTGCAAGCGTGTGTCTGAGTGTTCAAGACGACAGTAGCACTTGTGATTACATACAAACACTTTTTTTCTCAAATTACTATTGATATCTATATGTTCGTGTTGGTGTTGTATCAGTGCTCTGAGTGTTCAAGACCACACTTGCACTTGTGATTACATACAAAAACTTTTTTTTCTCAAATTATTATTCATATCTATATGTCCGTGTAGGTGTTGTATCTGGTGTTCTTGTCTGTGTCAGTGCTTCTTAGATAGGAACATGTTAAAGAACAATATCTTAGGCAAACTACTAGTCTATCTACATTCAAAAGCAGCCAAAATCCATTAATAATTTGTTTTATTAAGAAATCAACATTTTCCGAGATAAAAAAAACAAATCCGATATAAATAAAACAGCTCCTCACCATTATTTCTGATGGCTTATCAACCCAAGAAGGATTTTCTTTCCATGCTTGCAGTTGCTCATTCAGTTCAGCTTCAGAAACACTAAAAGTTCCACTTCCATGTCTCTGAACAGATCTCCCCCAATTCATTCCCTCATGTTTTGCTAATCTACTCAGCTGATTCTGTAGTTAACAAAAAATCATTTAAGCGCAAGTAGCTGTTCGTTCGTACTAAATTTTAAGAAAGAGGACTGGTGATTGACCTTTACAACATTTTGAAACTTGTGAGGGAGCTGCACAAAAAAATTAGATATTGCAGGATTCAATCTTTTTTGAAACCCCTCTTTTTCATTCTTCCTGATGTCTAAGCCAAACTTCGTACCCTCTGACTCGCCCATCATAAGAACCTGAATTTAAAAACAAATAAATTAAGCAGCTAATTCATATTACAAATTCATAAGTGCTATATCTTTAGACCATCTTCAGATACGTTTTAAGGTTCTATTTTGGCCAAAATTTCACAACTTGATGGAGGTCCTTATATTCCCGGTTTTGAAAATAGGTCTGCCTACGCGGTTGAGGCTGCATCATCCAAAACGCGTTATGTCACAATTTCAAACCTTGGTTATTATTTTCTCGGTTTAAAAATAGGCCCGCAGTTGCAGATGAGACTACATCAGACACACTTATGATTTTGCACAATATGAAGGATCAAAACGTGATTGTGTTGCAACTCAAAACCCTAGTTTTGTATATTCTCGGTTTAAAAATAAGTCTACAATTGAGATTGAGACTGCATCAACCACATTTAGCTGCAATTTTCGACAATATCAAGGATCCAAAACGCTATTGCAAAGCAATTAAAACCCTAGTTATATGAATGATCTAAATATATTACAGCATTAAAATCAATAACAAACTAATTCAGGAGTTCAAATTACAGTGTTTCCATTTTCAGCAAAAACATAATAATTGTTCCAGTCATAAAATGTATAAAATTTCCATAAGAACATAACCTAGCACCAGGTTTAAGCACAAAACTCAATATAATAATAAAATCAAACCCAATTTTAGAACAAAGAAAAACCAAACAAAACAAAACAAAACAATAGAAAATCAAAATGGCTAATGAAATATAATCTGTCATAAGAGATTGAAGTGAAAGAACTTACAAGGTAAAAACTATGATGAAGATAGAACTTGAATTCAAAGTTGGAACTTTTAAGTGTACAATTTTGAGAATTGAAAAGTATGGTTGAAAAATGGGCGATGAAGATAAGTAAGAGGAAACCACGTGCTATACATGTTCAATTTGTCTGCGACCCACCATTTATACACCAATCAAGGCTTTTCATACTTTAATAATTTATGTCTGGTGAAAATTTGTTTTCGATTTTGTTTGGTCACCTTAATAAATAAATGAAAATATTAGTTAGGTATATGGGCTATTACTTCTTCTCTTACTCAAGGTTTCTATTTACAAGTCACGTTTAAAGTTTTTTTAAATAATAATCCAATTACTAAATTTTATCATTGGTAATTTTTTTCTTTTTCTTTTTTATAATATTCTTAATTATTATTTTTTATTTATATTTTTCTTTATAATAAATAACTATAAGTATTATTGACAAGTTTAAAATTAATGCTACATCAAATTTTAAAAATAATAAATAATTGAAAACATTTTTTTATATAAATACGATATATCGGTCATGTTATGAGAAATAGAAACGGTTTGAGAAATGAATTCTCCTGATACGACGGGGAGAACTTCAGACGCATTGAAGTGGAGTTGAACTTGCAAGATTAACACTTCAATGTCCATGTCAGTTAAGTGATATAGAAGTTGTTTCAAATTGAGAATAAGATTATAGTTGTAAATGGCTCATGGTGAAGCTTATATATGGGAAACTGTCAAAATCACCTATGTAGTGTTATAATTGTGAGAGTCTCAAACGAGGGCAACTCCCAGGTCCCCGCCTAACATATCGTCGCTCAAGTGACATCTTCACAAATCCTAAGGGCTCGTCGTCAGGACAGAGGACGTGGATAATATTGTTTCATTCATATTAGTTATATGAGAATGTAATTAAGGATCATACCACGATTCCCAGAAAGGCAGGTAGTCAACAATCTCCCCTAGTCAAGGGGGACCAGTTATTACCTCTAAAGGTTTCCTAAACCCTATATCCAAATAACCCCTATATATACTTCTCCCACTAACAGAAGATGACAAATTATAACTTACGTACACATACCTAAGCAATATATATATATATATATATATATATATATATATATATATATATATATATATATATATATATATATATATATATATATATATATATATATATATATATATATATATATATATATATATATATATATAGCCTCTAATCTCACGTGAGCAGGTCTTCTAAACCATCATAAACATTATACATGGTCTCTCGCTGCTGCGAGTAAGCCCTAACTGAAGGTAGAGAAAAAAACAAGAAAGGGGGGTTTGAATTGGGTTTTAAGAAAATGTTTCCTTTTAGAAAATTATTTGATTGAACCATGAAAGAATATAGAATGCAATAAATATAAAGAGACACATTCAATTATCCAGGTTCACCATTAATTAGGCTACTCTTGTCCACCCTCCTCGTGTGATTTTTCCTTCAACAAGAATTTAACAACTATAACCAAACTGATTACAATCACACAGGCTACCCGTCGGTGACTAACAAACACAATGATCAGCAACCATTGATCCCTTAAGAAATTTGACCTACCCGGTCTTCTTAACA
The DNA here is from genome assembly GCA_948472305.1 of Vicia faba. Lineage (NCBI taxonomy): Eukaryota > Viridiplantae > Streptophyta > Magnoliopsida > Fabales > Fabaceae > Vicia > Vicia faba. The sequence continues at coordinate 519,235,940 of OX451739.1, read as the reverse complement.
GGATTTCACAATGACTCGCAGTCATTGTCATCTCAAGTCTTTTGATCTTCACTCGATCACTTGTGAAACAACACATGATACATTCAGTGATCTCTACGAGATATATCGATCATTGACCCTATCAGAAATCTGATCAAACCTAATCTTTCTATGAGGGATTCTTCACAATGACCCTCGGCCAGTGATCTCCTAAGATTTATAACCCACCCGGTACACTTAGAGATGTTAGCGATCATTGACTCCATAAGAATTCTGACCAACTGATCTCCTTAGAATAGGATTTCCTCTACGAAGGTCGCAGCCACTCGTCTTCTCAAGCTTTTTGATCTTCACTAAATCACTTGAGGAACCACCAATTCTAAACAGAATTGTTTTTTTTTTTTGGAGATTACATGAGTGCTTCTTATCAAGCAGATTACTCCTATCTTAAGTACATATTGTTTGACACAATTATGAGCAACAACTCTTGTGTACAAATAACTTACATGAAGATTCTTCAGAAATTAACACAAACTGAGCAATAACTCTTATGTTTTACAATCTTTCTACATAGATGAATATAATCTAAATTAAATGCAGCATCTTGTAGTATTCTTGTCTTCATCTTCTTTGTTAAGCAAGATATGAGCAACAACTCCTTGCTTCTTCATAATTCTTCTAAGATATATATGATTGATAGTTGAATACTATCTTGTAGAATTATTCATCTTCATCTTCTTTCTTCATTAAGCAAGATATGAGCAGCAACTCTTTACTTCTTCATTTCATCTCTACAACGTTGTAAATATTTGCTAGTAAGAACAATAATGTTGTTTGGACTTAGACATTGTCTTCTTTTCCAATATCTTCGTCAATTTGAATTTGAAGCTTTAGTCTTCTTTATATAGCCTCTAGATGAAACGAGTTGTTTTAAGGATTAAGAAGTGTTTTCTCCTTCCAACGTTTGAATCCCAATGGATATATTCAAGAGAGGTTTTAAATAGTACGAAACATCACTTTCCTATACATGTTGCTTGCAGTAATGGTGTACGTCAGTGGGATAACAACTACTATGAATAGTACTGTTATTGTACTCTTTTCTTTTTTACTAAGTTTCTTGATCTTTATCTTCTGCTGATGTACTTAGAATTCTGAAGTATTAAGCTTGGAAGAGATCAATCACTCTGTCTTTGTTCTTCTGATGACTGACTAATGAGTATTTCAGAAACTACTTTGTTGTTGTAGCGCAGGAACACTAGAGTGTTAGAACCAAATTTTGTCTTCAGAATTATGGGAAATAGCCTATCTGAAACACAAAGATTTTCTTCTGATCTAGAACTACTCTTGAAGGCATATTTCTTTTCTGATCTAAGAGATGAATGTTATGGTGAGAAGATGTTTCTCTTCAGTTACTTTCAATAGTGGATTCTTGTTTTCGTAATTATCGACAACAACCTATCTGAATAAAACAAGTCTTGATAGTCCGTGAAAGCTTTTCTGATGAAGATATCAAAATCTTTTTGGATGATAGACATTGAAATCTGATATTACGAAAACAACCTAAGTGATTCTCAAGTCTTTGGATTCTTGATCTTTGATTCTTTTCTTCTTGGTGGATTATTTATGATCTGAGGAGTGATAATGATCCAGAAGATTCTTCTTTGTTGTAGAGTCACAGTCTTTCAGATATGTGAATATTGTCTCCAGATATACAAGCAACACCTTATCTAATGAACAACTTCTTTGAGTGAAATCTCTTCTGACCTACTACATCTTGATCTTGTCTTGATACTTTGATTATCAGTTTTTCTTAGCTGCTTATCTAATGTCTGATTTCTGTAGCAACAAATTATATAAGTACATCTATTTTTCACATTGAGTTCCTTCTATCTGATGTTTACCTTGTATTAATTCCTTGATAATCATCTTTTCTAAGCTGCATATCTGATGTCTGATTTCCGAAGAAACAACTTATATTAGTACATCTGATTTGTCGTTGAATATCTTCATTATGATCTCTTGGTCTTTGTATTGATTCCCTTTCTGATGAACATTCAACATTCCTTAGAACTGTTGACGTTTCTGTAGAAGTGGTCACAATATTTCTTCTGTTGAGTGCAGTGGTCTTTCTGATGACATTTATCTTTCTGATGACATTTATCTCCTTGAATAGCGATGCGATGCTTTGAGATAAATTGAGCTCATCAACGCTTAATCGAGGAACATTTGGGCGAATTTCACATAGAACTTCAAGAAGTTCTTCATTTTCGAAAAATGTTTTTGAGGTCATATTGTTTGGGTGAGATATGATTATGATGGAGAATAGAGAGAAATAGATGAGTAAGATTTAAGGCAAACAGGAAGACTTAAATACGAAATAGGAAACATATATAGATAGAAAAAAATTGATGTTGAGATTTGAAACAACACAACAATGAATGATAATCAATTATATATATATATATATATATATATATATATATATATATATATATATATATATATATATATATATATATATATATATATATATATATATATATATATATATATATATATATATATATATATATATATAAGTTCCAAGAAGATGATAGGACACATAAACAGTTATAAGTTACAGCTGTTTTCAAAATCTATTTTCAAAAAGATACTTTTCCAAAAAAAATTCCTATGTGTAATCATTTTGGAATCTTAAGTGGTCTTTACCAAAATTTATTTAGATTAAAAAATAGGAGTTCTTTTTATTTTAGGCAAGATGAATACTTTGCTCAAGATACAAAAGCTTATTTTTCAGAAGAAGATACTAGAGTGAAAGAGATGTTACTTACAGAGATCTGATGATACTTTTCGAAGGAGCGTGTTGGTCCCTTTCCATAATTATTTGGATGAGCAGATGACTTGATTTCCCTTCAGATGATCAAACTTACTTTCTTTAGAAGTCCTCCTGAGTATCTTTTCTGATGAGTGAACACATCTTCTGGTTATGGTTTTTCTGCTCTTCTTATTTTTCCACAACCCTCTGATGATTTCTTCTTCAAATTTTTCTCAGCTCATGGTTGATAGAATATCTTCAGATGTATCTTGTTAATTATAATTCTGAACTGTTTACCAAAATCATAATTCCTTTTCTGATGAAACTGGATGTTTGAAAGGATCTCTCTTTATTTCATTTCAATATTTAGCATTCATAGTTTTTCTCTTGCTGGATCTCTCTACACGGTTAAGTGTTTAAATCAAAAATCAATAACAGAACCGGGCTCTGATACCAATTGAAGGTAGAGAAAAACACAAGAAAAGGGGGGGGGGGGGTTGAATTGGGTTTTACGAAAATATTCCCCTTTAGAAAATTATTTGATTGAAATATGAAAGAATATAGAATGCAATAAATATAAAGAGACATATTCAGTTATCCAGGTTCACCATTAATTAAGCTACTCATGTCCACCCTCAGGTTATTTTGCATTCAAAAAGGACTTAATCCACTATAACCAAAATGATTACAATCGCACGGGCTATCCGGCGGTGACTGACAAACACAGTGATCAGCAACCATTGACCCCTTAAGAAATCTAAGCTACCTAGTCCTCTTAACAGGATTTCACAATGACTTGCAACCATTTTGATCTCAATTCTTCTGATCTTCACTTTATCACTTGAGGAACAACACACTGATATGTTCATTGATCTCTACGGGATATAACAGTCATTGACCCTATTAGAAATCTGATCAAATGTGATATTTCTATGAGAGATTTCTCACAATGACCCTCAACCAGTGATCTCCTAAGACTTATAACCCACCTGATACACTTAGAGATGTTAGTGATCATTGACCCCATAAGGATTCTGACCAATTGGTCTTCTAAGAATAGGATTTCATCTACGAAGGTCACAGCCACTCGACTTCTCAAGCTTTCTGATCTTCACTCGATCACTTGAGGAACCACTAATTCTAAACATAATTGTTTTTCTGGAGATTACATGAGTTCTTCTTATCAAGCAGATTACTCCTATCTTAAGTACATATTTTTGACATAATTCTGAGCAACAACTCTTGTGTACAAACAACTTACATGAAGATTCTTAAGAAATAACACAATCTGAGCAACAACTCTTGTGTTTTACAATCTTTCTACATAGATGAATATAATCTAAATTAAATGCATCATCTTATAGTCTTCTTGTCTTCATCTTCTTAATTGAGCAAGATATGAGCAACAACTCCTTGCTTCTTCATAATTCTTCCAAGATGTATATGATTGATAGTTGAATAACATCTTGAAGAATTCTTCATCTTCATCTTCTTTCTTCATTAATCAAGATATGAGCAGCAACTCCTTGCTTATTCATTTCATCTCTACAACATTGCAAATATTTGCTATTAATAATAACAACGTTGGTTGGACTTAGACATTGTCTTCTTTGCCAATATCTTCGTAAATTTGAATTTGAAGCTTTGGTCTTCTTTATATAGCCTCTAGATGAAAAGAGTCATTGTAAGGATATAGAAGCCTTTTCCCCTTCCAATGATTGAATCCCAACGAATATATTCAAGAGAGGTTTGGAACAATACAAAACGTCACTTTCCTATACCCGCTGCTTGCAGTAGTGGTGTACGTTAGTGGGATAACACCTACTATGAATAGTACTGTTATTGTACTCTTTTCTTCTTGACTAAGTTTCTTGATCTTTATCATCTGATGATGTACTTCTGATTTTTAAGTATTAAGCTTGGAAGAGATCAATCACTTTATCTTCTTTCTTCTTATGAGTGACTGATGAGTAGTTTAGAAATTACTTTGTTATTGTAGCACAGGAACACCATAGTGTCAGAACCAAATCTTGTCTTCAGAATTATGGGCAATAGCCTATCTGAAACACAAAGCTTTTCTTCTGATCTAGAACTACTCTTAGAGGCATATTTCTTTTCTGATATGAGAGATGAATATTGTGTTGAGATGATGTTTCTCTTCAGTTACTTTCAATAGTGGATTCTTGTTTTTAGAATGATCAACAACAACATATCCGAATAAAACAAGTCTTGATAGTTCGTAAAAAAAATTTTGATGAAGATATCAAAAGCTTTTTTATGATAGACATTGAAATCAGATATTATGACAACAACCTATCTGATTCTCAAGTCTTTGAATTCTTGAGCTTTGATTATTTTCTTCTTGCTGGATTGTTTCTGATCTGAGGAGTGATAATGATCCAGAAGATTCTTATTTATTGTAGAGTCATGGTCTTTCAGATATTTGAACATTATCTCCAGATAAACAAGCAAAAACTTATCTGATGAACAAATTTTTTTAGTGAAAGCTCTTCTGATCTACTACATCTTGATCGTGTCTTGATACTTTGATTATTAGCTTTTCTTAACTGCTTATCTGATGTCCGATTTCTGAAGCAACAGATTATATCAGTACATCTCATTTTTCACGTTGAGTTCCTTCTATATGATGTTGACCTTGTATTAATTCCTTGATAATCAGCTTTTCTAAGCTACATATCTAATGTATGATTTCAGAAGCAACAACTTATATCAGTACATCTGATTTGTTATTGAATATCTTCATTCTAATCTCTTGATCTTTGTACTGATTCCCTTTTTGATGAACATTCAACATTTCTTAGGACTGCTGATGTTTTTGTAGAAGTGGTGACAATATTTCTTCTGTTGAGTGCAGTGATCTTTCTGATGACATTTATCTTTGAATGAATATTACTTATGTTGAGTATATTGGCTTGAGAATACACCATCCTTTGATATTGTCTTATGATGGACTTTGAGATATTAATTAGATGTGAGCCTACAATACCTTTCTTTATTTCTTCTGATGGAATACTTCTGATGTTGAATGAAAGTACGTATTCCATGAATTATCTGAGTCTTCAAAATCTTAACTTTGTCTTCAGAACTATGAGCAATAACTCTTCTGATGAGAAAATCTTGACTTCTAATCTTTGAGTAGAATCTTTCTTCACATATATTCAGAGTCTTGACTTCATCTTTAGAATCCAAGCAGCAGCTCTTCTAATGACTGAATCTTGACTTCTAATCTTTTGTGTTGTAAGCTTGTTTCTTGTATACTCTTTGAAATTCTGGTATCAGATATGTGATGTCGAAGGAGATGTCACGACACAAATATCTAAGGAAAATGCAACAATATAAAATCAGTAAAAGCACAAGGGATTGTTAACCCAATTCGATGTACAACAACACCTACTCTGGGGGCTACCAAGTCAGGGATAAGTCCACTAAATAGTATCAATTCATAGACTCTCAGTAAATAACCAGTTTACGATCTAATAACTTAATCACTACCCGTGATATACTTCTACCTAAGACACACCTAGGTATGAGGACCTCCTCAAATCCCTTCAATCACTAACAGTGAAAAACAACAAAATTATTAAGTTTGAAAAACTTCAATCATTCAATACTTAAAAGCTTATGAATGATCCACAATTTACAACTCACCTAAAAAATTACAACTCAAGTATTGAAACAATATTAGAGTGTATTACATTTAAAAGATTCAAACTTTAAACACCAAGAATATATTTTTCTTCAATTGTTGTTATTGTACGAATAAGGTTGCAAGTCCTTATAAAGGCGCAACAACTTCTTTATGGGCTTGGGTTGAAAAAAATATTGAAATATGTTGAATCCCTTGAATATCTCCATAAAAGTAAGCCAAAATATAATCCATAAAGATAAGATAGATCAAAAAATATCCCTCCATATTTTTTGCAAGTTATAAAGCACAAAACCTGAATAAGGCGCGCTTAAAAACGGGAAACAGAAAATTTGAAAAACACTTTCAGATCAGAAGGTGGATGTTAATACATATGCTTTGACATCATTCAAAATCAGTTGAGATGATTTACTTCAAATGTCAAGACATTAAGCAAAACATTACCAAAGCAGTGTTTTACCAAAATTGCTGCCAACAAACACTTACAAACTGCCCCCTTTGGCAAGTTTTGGCTAAAACATTATTTGAGCACATTATCAAAGCAGCAGCAAAAGAAACTCAGTTAGCAATTAGCAGTTAGCAGTGGAAGATGTCAGAACATCTTCTAAGACATGGAGCTCCCCCTCAAATTCACACTTACCAGTCAGTAGACAGTCAGCCAGTCAGTCAGTTTCTCTCCCCCTTTTTATACATGATATGCCAAATAAACATGCATTCAAGAGAGTAGTAGAAAAATAAGTACAGACCAGAATATCCAAGTGTCAATCACATACAAGTGCCAAAAAGAACATAGGGATCAAAACACAAAAGAAAAAAAAATAAGGCACCAGTACAGAGTCTAACTGTCTTCAGGACCAGTAGACTTGGCAGCTTCAGAACTTCCTTCATTATCAGAATCTCCTCCTTCAGTACCCACTATATCATCAACATTGTTATCCTTCTGCAGCTCCTTGATCAACTTTTCAAATTTCAGCTTTCTTGTTGAGCTAACTCTAATTACCTCATCAGGTTCTTTTCAGGCTTCCATTAACTCAGTAATCATATCATCCTTGCTTGAGGTCTTGTTTTCAGATGTCAAGACAAGGTCTGAAAACAACTTGAAGTGAATGGACAAGACATACTCCCTTTTGGAAACTACATCATTGCCACACAGAATTCTAGGATGTTGATTTAGAATAATTCCACAAATAAGAGATGGAAAGGCAATAAGAATCTTGATAGCACAGGTTCCTGCATGCTTTACAGTCTGTTCAAAAATGAAAGCACCATAATCAAACAACTTCTTATTTCCAACAGCATAGATGAATTTTCCTAAACCAACTATGATTGGTAGGGACCTAGTTAGCAGCTACAATTATATGCAGGATAGCATATTTCACACTTAACTTACTAACAGGGAGCTTATTCTTCATGGGCCAATCACTCACTTGGTTTGCAGTGATGGCTTTGCACACCTGATTATTAGTCACTTCCAACTCACAATAACCATCTTTAGACCTTCCTAGATATCTATTGATGATAGCAGGGGGAAATTCAACACATCTACCTCTAACAAACACCTTCCTATATTCCTTTCTTCTGTTATCAACATAATCTATAGGAATATTAACAATAAATTCCTTAGCAAGAGTCTCATAACATTTTGCAAACCTGGTGACAGTCTTCATTAAACCAACAAAGGAAATCAGCTTCATAATCTTTTTACACTCCAGTGTACCTGCTCCCAACTCTCTTTCAAGAGCAATCCTTCTTTGGAAGACATATTTCCATTTTTTAGCATTGCCAACAGAATGGAAGGAAATGTTGTCAAGAGGAGCATCAGGCACCCTGACAGAAAGCTTCTTGCTTGCAGACTTCTTCATAGGAGAGATGTCTTGGAGATCATCCTCAACATCACAACCAGAGTTAAAATTTTCTACCATTGCAGCTTTCTCCTTACCTTTAGACCTCTTCACAGGTGAGATGTTCTAGACATCATCTGAGGAGCTATTAGGTCTAACTTTTCTTTTGTTGGAGGGAGGGACCACTTTACTCCAAGGCTTTGGGAGACCATACATAGTCTTCTTCTTGATACTCTTGGTAGGGGATGTGACATCCACATCCTTCAATTTTCTAGACTTGAGCCTTTTAGAAATTCCAGGCACCACATTGGAAATAAGGTCATTGTCAGGCAACTCATCAACATTCACCATATTATCAGCATTTGGATTCTTTGCAGTTTTGAAGCCAGCAACATCTTCCTTAGCAGAAGAGTCCTTCTCAGCAAATGATGTCTCAACATCTTGTTCAACATCAGCTTCCACTTCTTCTAGAACAAATGTAGCAAACTTGCCAAGTTTACTTTCAGTAACATCTTTCTTAAAGATAGATGATTCGACAGCATTTTGAGGATCAGTACCTTTGTCAGCCTGAGCAGGCATTTGGGAAATAGGTATAGAAATACCAGGCACAACAAAACCCTCATTTAACACCCGATCTACCAGCCTTCTAATACTCCTATAAACATTAACAATGTCTTCTTCTGACCTATCATCAGTAGTATTAGGAGCATTACCTTTAGAAGTGTCAAACTCGTCATTGGATTTCTTTGCATGGGACGATATGGGTTTCTTGAACTTCTTCTCAAGAGGTGGAACAGTTGTCAGAGGAGCAATGACCAGGACTTTATCAAGGGAGAGATCCTCAGGATGGTTGACAGACTTTGACCTAGAAGCCTTGGCTTCATCAAAAGAGCACTTTGATGGAGACGAAGCATGATGTTGCGACATCTTTGAATATTTCTAAACATTGAGATGAAAAATAACAAGGGTTCTTTTTCTGTAAAGGAGAACAAAGAAGTTGTGAAAATAGAAATAACTAACGTCGTAGCGTGTGGGAGAGTATTTGAGATAATCTTGAAATAATTTCTTAAGATACTTAATTTGTTGGAAACATAATAAATGATATAATATCACTTTAATGATATTTTCACACGCCCTTAATTTCTACAAACCCTCATATATGCAGATCCCTAGTTTTCCTCTTAAGTTCTCAAACTGGTTTGCATCCAAAGCCTTAGTGAAAATGTAAGCTGGATGTAATTTAGTAGCTACATGTTCTAAGGCAACAATCTTTTCTTCAACAAGCTCTCTTATGAAGTGATGACGGATATCAATGTGTTTGGTCATGCTGTGTTGAATAGGATTTTTTGATATATTTATGGCACTCAGATTGTCACAAAATAATGTCATGACATCCTGTTTAACATTATATTCTGTCAACAATTGTTTCATCCAAACCAACTAAGAACAACTGCTTCCTGCAGCAATATACTCAGCCTTAGTAGTGGACAGAGACACATAATTTTGCTTCTTATTGAACCAAGATATGAGATTATTTCCCAGAAAGAAACATCCTTCTGATGTACTTTTTCTATCATCAATACTTCCTGCCCAATCAACATTACAATAACCACTTAAAGCAGAACTAGATCCATGAAAATATAGCATACCATAGTCACTTGTCCCATTCACATATTTAAGAATTATCTTCATATGGTTGGCATGGATAACTTTAGGATCAGCTTGATATCTAACACACACCCCTAGAGCAAAGGCAATGTTAGGTCTGCTAGCTGTGAGATATAGAAGACTGTCTATCATACTTTTGTAAAGACTTTGATCCATACTTACTCCTTTTTCATCTTTAGACAACTTCAGATGTGTGGGAGCAGGTTTTCTCTTATGACTGGCATTTTCCATCCAAAATTTATTTACTATATTCTTAGCATATTTGCTCTAAGATAAGAATATGGAATCTTTCATTTTTTTAAACTTGCAGACCAATAAAGTAGGTTAACTCACCAACAAGGCTCATCTCAAATTCTGACTGCATTTGCTTGACAAAATGTTGAACCATCTCATTTGACATCCCACCAAACACAATATCATCAACATAAATTTGTGCAATCATGATCTTCCATTCTTCTTCCTTGACAAAAAGAGTTTTGTCTATGTCGCTTTTCCTATATCCATTCTCACCAAGAAATTTTGTCAATCTCTCATACCAAGATTTTGGAGCCTGCTTTAATCCATGCATAGCTTTCTTCAGTTTGTACACATGGTTAGGAAATCTTGGATCAACAAATCCCTTAGGTTGTTCCATATAAACTTCCTCATTCAGATAGCCATTTAAGAAGGCTCTCTTTACATCCATTTGAAACAACTTAAATCTCAGAATGCAAGCAACTCCTAAGAGTAGTCCAATTGATTCAAGTCTGGCCACATGGGCTTCATCAAAATCAACTCCTTTAATTTGAGTGTATCCTTGTACAACTAATCTTGCCTTATTTCTAGTGACCATCCCTTTTTAATTGGATTTATTCTTGTACACCCATTTAGTGCCAATCATATTTGTCCCTTTAGGTCTTGGAACCAGATCCCAAACTTCATTTCTTCTAAATTGTTCTAGCTCTTCTTGCATATCATTAATCCATAACTCATCAGTTAAGGCTTCTTTGATATTCTTAGGCTCGATTTTTGAAACAAAGCAAGAGTTTGACATCCCTTCTCTTGATCTAGTAGTAACTCCTTTATTTAGATCTCCTATAATAAGTTCCTTAGGATGATCTATCTGAGTTCTGATTGAAGGCCCTTTATTGAGTTCACTGGGCTCATGATCTTCTTGAGTTGGATTAGGATCAGTACTTCTATCATTAGATTATGTTGGAATGTCTGACAAAGATGTTCCAACATCTTCTAAGATATCTTCTTCATCATTCTATCATCTATCATCAATAATAACATTTATAGATTCTATCATAACCATAGTTCTGGAGTTAAAGACTTTGTAAGCTCTGCTATTTGTAGAGTAACCCATGAATATTCCCACGTCACTCTTGGGATCCATCTTTCTTCTCTGTTCACGATCAACTAAGATGTAACATTCACTTCCAAAAACATGAAAGTATTTGACAATAGGTTTTCTTCCCTTTCATATTTCATACAAGGTGGCTGATTTGCCTTTTCTTAGAGTGACCCTGTTATAGATATAGCACGCAGTATTCATAGCTTCAGCTCAAAAGTGGTAGGGTAACTTCTTAGCATGAATCATAGCTCTGGCAGATTTCTGAAGAGTTCTATTTGTGTGTTCGTATCAAACCATAAAAGACAATTTATTCTTTTTTTTAGTATGTATATGTTTAAGTGTTTAAGTGTGTTTACACCTTATCAGTTGTGTTAGTACCAATTCATTTTGTTTGTTATTGATGTTTTGTTTTAACCATGTAAATAACAGTTTATACTATATACTTTTTATGTTTAACTATGTGCGCTTGAGTGTGTTAAGACCAAAAATGACTATTTCTGCTTGACACTATGTAGTTGTCTGTGTTAAGTCTAGTTTAGATTCTATATGGTTATGTGCATGAAATGTGCTTGATTGTGCTAAGATCAAGTATAGAATTATATGTTTGAATGTGTGTGCTTCAATGTGTTAGATTGATTGTTGTAAGACCATGTCATATTATTTATGTTTGTGTGCATAATGTGTGCTTTACTATGTTAATACCACTTCATATTGTGCATGTTTAACTTTGTTTGATAATTGTGTGTGTTTATTATGAAGTTGTATAGGGTTTAACAAGTGAGTTTGAAAAGATGTTTGATGGAATTGAGCATAGACTATGTATTAGACACTTTCAATGAGATATGAATTATGTCATATGGGTATCATCCAAGATCCCTAGCCTTTATCTTGTGTGTTTTAATTTTTGTGCTTGGAAACTTTCTTCTATATTTATAATGTATGGGATAGGGTGTGTGCTTGGTTAGTAATGGAATAATTTTTTTCTTTCATGGGTTTTATTCGATATTTTCCCTTTCTTTTTGGAATAAATAAAGATCGGTGGCGACTTTGCTGTATTTCGAGCGTGAGATACACTCGAGTATTTTTCTGCATCGTGATAATAGGCGCTACCCCGACGCTCTCTCTAATATTTTCATTTCTAATTTTATCTTGTCGATTCTTACCACACATCCACCACAACATCCTCATCTTTGCTACACTTACTTTATTCTCATGTTGATTCTTAATCGCCCAACATTTTTGAAGGAAAATCGTGATTCAAAATGCAACGGAAATTAAATTTTTCCTTTAGTGATCCTTACAAATGGGCATGGTCAGTGATAAAAACTATTAACTCTTGTGGAAATTTAGACCTTTAATAATGTGATCATGAGCATTGATGAAGAACAATGCCTCTACTCAATCCACACGAACATATCGCTTTTGGTCACAATTATAACTACTTACAAATGAAAACTTTGGGTGAGAGTGAGAGAAAATACGACTAGGGTTTCTAGACCAAATTTGCATCAAGTGAAAATTCTTCAGCATAATGGTTCTATTTATAGAACAACTTGTGTGGGATGCAAGCTAAAAGCCCAATTAAGGTTGCAAGCTAAAAGCACAATTAAGCCTACGGGCATCATACCTTATGATGTACTGTATATCACTTAAGTGCACGATACCTTACCATATTCCGTATTCCACTTAAGTGTATCGTACCTTAGGTGTTCTGTAATTCTCTTAAGTGCGTCGTACCTTACAATATTCCCTATTTACTCTATCTCTCATTAACTTGTCCTTATGTGTGTGACCCTATAGGTTTTCGCGATATCGACAATTATATTAAATCACACATTTAACATAATAAACAGTGAGAGGTATCTAAGAACACATAACTGCTACCTAAGTCACGAAAATGTCATGTGATCTGAAAAAATATTTCTGTGATAATACATGTGCATATAATTACCTTTTTTCCATTATGTCTATATTGAACACCAGGAATAGACCGTGTCACCTTTGTCCAGTTCAATATTGGTCCCTTAGACATTTATCCTGTTACGCAGGATGGGAAAATTCCATCTAGGTCACTCATGTCCCTCATCATGCTTTGTGAAGTACCCATCAACTGTCTTTATGGACATCTAGCTACAGATAACGTTTGATTAACAATAAAGTACTTGACTCTACATCTAGGGCCCATAGTGGTTTCAGGTCAAAGGGTGGTATACACCATTATCACAATGAGAATAACTTATGATACTTTGCATAAAATTCTATGTAGTATTCTCATAGAAGGTCAATCTAGTATAAATATTACTCCTAATATTCATACATGTGATACGGTGGCAGAACCGACTGTTAATACTGGTTTTGCATTTTGCATTTTTTGTTCGCAAAATATCGCAGTAAGCAAGAGTCGCCACTGACTTTTATTTCATCCAATCATGGAAAAGGAAAAAGAACAGAAAAAACTTTTTTTTGAGATATTCTGAGTACGGGGGGTAGATTATAGAAAGGGAAGGTGTTAGCACCATTTCTATCTATGGTTTTCCATGGGCTCTTAGGTACTTGCTCATTTTTCAAATTGATTGTGTGTGCTTGTTTTTGAAAATGTTTTACTTCGTGATAACCCTTGTATCAGTCCTCAAGGGTGTGACGAAGTTTGTTTTGAAAAATTGGTTTTGAAAGGTGTTTGTGTGAAAAGTTTTGTTGAGCAAGTACTTAAGATTATACCTACCTGAAAAAATATTGTTCATTCTCGTTTCCTTTAGACAACGCTATCCTACTAATTAAGGAATAGGTAGCCCCGTCGTTGGAGTTTGTAAGGGACGTTCAAAAGGGACAAGTACAGTCACCAAAGCAACAGTTAGAAAACTTTAGTAGTAACTCTAGAGTCTTAAGATCTTTCTGAGGAAACATTTCTGAGGCAACATTTGAATGGGACATTTTGATCTTTTAGACTCGAGGGCAACCACTAAAATCTCCTATGCTTAATGACTGTTTACCGAAGGCAACCGAAGTGAGGCAAACCCTAGGAGTGAACATGTGCATGTGAATTTTTAAGTTATTTAGTCTTTGCATATTAGGTGATCTATCGTTTTAATTTCAAGTAATCTTCCCATACAATCCTATTAACCATACATCTAACAATTAAATATTTGCGGAAATTTAAAGTGCGAAAAATAAACCTAGCTATTACAAGGCTTTGGCAGTTACATAATCATCTTGACTGAAAATAAAAATGCGGAAGCTTAAAACCCTAATTACTATTACAACCTCGAAACAGTTACAATAATAATAATAAAAAGAATTAAAATACGGCGGCAAATTAAATGCGAGAAAAAATTGAAAACCCTAAAAATCTAATTGAAAAAATATTTAAGTTATTTTTGAGAAAAGACTTCATTAGGTTATGTACAACTAAAACCCAAATTCTAATTATTTTTAATTATAAAAAGAAATTAACCTAATTTAAACTAAATTAAATAATTCAAGAAAATAAGATATTTTATAAAAAAGATTTTATGTGTTTTTTGTGGTTTTTATTTGAGAAAAAAACAATTTAATTAAAAATTTAAAACCTAATTTCTAATTAGTTTTATTTACAAAAAAGAATTAAACTAACCTAGTTTCTAATTAAATTAATTAAAGAAATAAGTATTTCATGAGAAAATGTTTTTTTTTTGTTTTTGTGATTTTTGATTAAATAATAAAAAAAATGATTTTTTGATGTTAATTAAAATAATTAAGGAAATAATAAAAGAATAAAAAATAAAAAGAATAGAAAAAGAGAAGAAATGGGAATGTGTTATGCTGAATAGGGGGGGTGTATTGTTGAATTTCCCTGGCCCAATAATGTTGAGCCCAGTCAACGTGCCTGATCCCATAGAGTGTTGACTTGAGGGTGCATCATGGTCTCTCATTGTTATGCATTGGATCTGGGTGAGTGATGCATCAATTGGTTGAATGTTGATGGCATATGATAGGCGTTTGGATGATAGACACACAAGATCTATAAATGGAAAATAAGAAAACAATTTTGATGGGACCTGGGATCTAACCCAGGTCCTTGTGTTCACCAACAACGCGCCTCACCACTAGGCCAACTAGCTTGTTTGTTATTATATTGAAAACAAAATATAATATGGAAAAATAAATGGTTAGTGGACAAAACGCGCGAAATTTCAAATGACCCAATGGTTGATTTCCACGCCATCGTCTTCTCCAAGAATCCGTCGTTTTAGGCAAAGACCTATACCCACGGACAAACTTCCATGGATAGAAACCTGTACAACTCAAAAACTCACAAAACACAATATAAATGGAATTGAAGACCAGGGTTCAACTGGTTATGATGTCACGGTCATCATGGTACCTTGTTTGTGATCTAATTTTACATGTAGTCAAAAACCCCAAAACGCATGTGGAAACCCTAACAATGGCAAGTACAGATATAGGCTTCAAAAATGCAATTAAACTATTCAGTCAGCTTGCAAACATGATAAAGATCACAAATATGTCAATCAAATATGCTAATAATGCCAGAATTAATGTAATCGATTTCAAGAAATAAAGCAAACTGTGTGAGTGATAGCGCGCGTTTCTGGGTGCGAGAGGACTTGCAAATGATCCAGTTAGCTTCAGAGATGCTCCAGGATGCGATTGGCAATGTTGGAATGGCTTGAATTGGCCTGTAGTTTGAAATCCGATTCACACTTTTCTTTGAAATTTTGGAGTTTTGTTCTTGCTTTTTCACGACTGCCACCCTTGTCTTATGCCTTGTACACGTTCCATATATATGTTAGGATGAATTAGGGTTATAAAATTGGCTTGAATCTTTTGGAATTAAGAAGATTTGATATGATTTTCATGCCATAGGTAATCTTTCTAAATTGAGCCAAATCATTCCTTTCTTATACCAATCAACCCTGATTCGTTTTGGTCTTGATCTTTCAACATAATTTGATTGCAATCCTGTCAAAAAATCATATCAAAACATATCTTTGCCATTATTTTCCATTTATTTGATTTAATTCAAATTTTAATTAATAAAAAATCATAATAAAATGGAAAATGAATAAAATAACATGTGGATGGATATTTGGGTCGTGGATCATGCTACAAGTGAGGTGCAAGCATAAAAAGTTAGGTCCATTTGGCAAAAAATGTAATTTTGAGCCCATTTGACTTTTGGCAATTTTGCAAAAAAGGTCAACTTTGACAAGGCATATCTCTTCCAATTTTAACCCTAGAGAGGTGTTCTTGGAATTTTTAGAAATCTTAGGATGTCCCCTAAGCAACCATTTTGGTCTTATCTCAATTGAGTCTTCCATGTTCATGTAAGAATCTTTGACCCAAAAGGTATTTTTATTGACTTTTCAAAAGGACCCATATTGTAGAAATTCATATCTTTTTATGAGTGCATATTTTTAACTTGTGGGATAAATATGAGTTGTAGGGAATTACATCCTATTCAAAATGAGCCTTGTATGGAAAATTTCTGACAAAGTATGTGGAAGTTATGCTTGGTCAAAGTTTGGTTGACTTTTCGTGAGAAACCTTAATTTAGCAACTTTTGGGTTTTGATGAATTTGGAGCATTCCTTGAGGAATCATGATCAAACCTTGATCAAATGATGAAAGTAACTTCAAAATGTTGATGTTGACCAAAAATATTGAAGTTTGACTGTATGTGGGCCACAGTTGACTTTTGACCTAA
Source organism: Vicia faba (assembly GCA_948472305.1). Taxonomy (NCBI): domain Eukaryota; kingdom Viridiplantae; phylum Streptophyta; class Magnoliopsida; order Fabales; family Fabaceae; genus Vicia; species Vicia faba. The sequence continues at coordinate 519,218,931 of OX451739.1, read as the reverse complement.
TATAGTCGATTCTCAAGGATCTGAGCAGTTGACTGAGCAAACTTCTTGTGCAAGGCTTGAAAATTGACATGGAGGGTCTTGAGAACATATTAGGACCATGGAGAGCATATGAGGTCTTAGGAGTTCACCTATCCTGAAGAAAATGGAAACCCTAATTTGAGACACACTGCCTTAAGAGAGAGTTTGTCTAGTCAACTCTTGGGCAAACTTGAGCAAATTGAGGATCTCTAGAAGTATGTATTGAGTAAAAATGAGAGGGAAAAATTTGGGGTACAACAGCTTCCCCTGTTCAATCTTCTTAAACCTGAGAATGTAGATTGGCTCGTCTGCCTTTCGTGATCTGAAGGTGGAATATGATTGAACACTAGAGTGCCCAGAAATTTGCACTCGCATGAAGTGACACTTGATTTGTGATATCAGGAATAGGCTTATAGATGCCATTTGGAAGTTGCTGGAGAATTGTTGGAGATGGGCTTAAAGATGCCACCCAAGATGTGACAGAGTACCGTCAGAGATTGGCTTAAAGATGCCATTTAGAGGATGTTGATTTCCTGAGATATTCCTTCGATGAGAGTTCATATTACTGCCGTTAAGGAGGAATCTGCTGAGGACTGTTGGTATCTGTCTTGGGGGAAATAGAATTTTAGGAGCTTCAGTTGTCCGTTATTCTACTGGGGGAATAACTCCTGCTTTAGGAAGCGGAAGTGAACTGCATATCTGGTCAAGGTACAAGATGCACTGCGACTTACTGGGGAAATGCGAAACCAATCGTGTTTGATCAGGTTCAGGTCTTACAGTGTTGTGAACTGTTGTATCGAGATAAGAGAGAAGGAACCTAGATAGTAGGGCTATGAGAAGGAACCTGGATAGTAGGGTTACTTCGATATGAAATCCTGGATAGTAGGGTTGTGAGAAGGAACCTGGATAGTAGGGTTACTTCGATATGAAATCCTAGATAGTAGGGCTGTGAGAAGGAATCTGGATAGTAGGGTTACTTCGATATGAAAGTCTGGATAGTAGGGCTGTGAGAAGGAACCTGGATAGTAGGGTTACTTCGATATGAAAGCCTGGATAGTAGGGCTGTGAGAAGGAACCTGGATAGTAGGGTTACTTAGATATGAAAGCCTGGATAGTAGGGTTGTGAGAAGGAACCTGGATAGTAGGGTTACTTCGATATGAAATCCTGGATAATAGCGTTGTGAGAAGGAACCTGGATAGTAGGGTTACTTCGATATGAAAGCCTAGATAGTAGGGCTGTGAGAAGGAACCTGGATAGTAGGGTTACTTCGATATGAAAGCCTGGATAGTAGGGCTGTGAGAAGGAACCTGGATAGTAGGGTTACTTCGATATGAAAGCCTGGATAGTAGGGTTGTGATAAGGAACCTAGATAGTAGGGTTACTTCGATATGAAAGCTTGGATAGTAGGGTTGTGAGAAGGAACTTGGGTCATAGGGTTACTTCGATATGAAAGCCTGGATAGTAGGGTTGTGAGAAGGAACCTGGATAGTAGGGTTACTTCGATATGAAAGCCTGGATAGTAGGGTCGTGAGAAGGAACCTGGATAGCAGGGTTACTTCGATATGAAAGCCTGGATAGTAGGGTTGTGAGAAGGAACCTGGATAGTAGGGTTACTTCGATATAAAAGCCTGGATAGTAGGGATGTGAGAAGGAACCTGGATAGTAGGGTTACTTCGATATGAAAGCCTGGATAGTAGGGCTGTGAGAAGGAACCTGGATAGTAGGGTTACTTCGATATGAAAGCTGGATAGTAGGGTTGTGAGAAGGAACCTGGGTCATAGGGTTACTTCGATATGAAAGCCTGGATAGTAGGACTGTGAGAAGGAACCTAGATAGTAGGGTTACTTCGATATGAAAGCATGGATAGTAGCGCTGTGAGAAGGAACCTAAATAGTAAGGTTACTTCGATATGAAAGCCTGGATAGTAGGGCTGTGAGAAGGAACCAGGATAATAAGGTTACTTCGATATGAAAGCCTGGATAGTAGGGCTGTGAGAAGGAACCTAGATAGTAGGGTTACTTCGATATGAAAGCCTGGATAGTAGGGCTGTGAGAAGGAGCCTGGATAGTAGGGCTGTGAGAAGGAACCTGGATAGTAGGGTTACTTCGATTTGAAAGCCTGGATAGTAGGGCTGTGAGAAGAAACCTGGATAGTAGGGTTACTTCGATATGAAAGCCTAGATAGTAGGGTTGTGAGAAGGAACCTGGATAGTAGGGTTACTTCGATATGAAATCCTGGATAGTAGGGCTGTGAGAAGGAACCTGGATAGTAGGGTTACTTTGATATGAAAGCCTGGATAGTAGGGTTGTGAGAAGGAACCTGGATAGTAGGGTTAGTTCGATATGAAAGCCTGGATAGTAGGTCTGTGAGAAGGAACCTGGGTCGTAGGGTTACTTTGATATTGAAAGCCTAGATAGTAGGACTGGTGGGAAGAAATCTGGATAGTAGGGTTACTTCAAAGCGATAGTGTAGATTAGTTGACCCGTTTGGTTTCGGGAAATGAGTATCCATTAGTCGTCTGTAGATGTGATCTGTATAACTGCTGGATTAGTTGAAGCTAATCATCTTTTCCTGCAAAAGATATCAGGGTTAATTATATGCAATGCATGAAATGCAAGGTGAGATGATGTTCTCAAAATAAATGAGATTATGCTGTATATGATATGTATGTGTATGTCATGATGTATGTTCATGAAATGCTATCAGGGTATGCTCGCGTCTTGGGAAAATAAATCCCTGACAGTTGCTGGAGATTTGTAAATATTCTGTCGGGAGGAGATGCTGCTTGAGAATAAACTCTACGGGGAATGAACTTAGAAAATGTATTCTTGTAGCTGAAGTGATGAACTCTTTCGGGGATCGAGCCTCTATATTTAGAGAAATAACCTCTGCTCGGGGGATGAAATTTACTGACTCGCCCGCGATTATGAACCTCAACTGGGGTGGTTAAATCCTATTTCGGGAAAGTTGACATCAATGCCTTTGAATACTTTTACTCCGTGGGGAGCGTATGTATCAATAATTATGTTCCCAAGCTGGCTCTATCCCGATACCTGATGGGCAGAGTAACTGTAGGGTTTGGCACTTCTTGTTTTTGCCCCTGTTTCTAGAATTACGAGTAATTGTCTTTTGTTTCTTATGTAAGTATTTATGAACAGTAATCGTTTTCAAATTCATATATAAAAATAAATCATTGGACGTTCTTGCAAAACAAAACAGAAAAAGAAAAAACAGATTTAAGTTTCTTGTGAAAATGACTTGTATTGATTTTTGAATTTGGCCTGTAATAGGCGTTTTTGTACAAAGAGGTTGACGCTTTAGTAAGAGAATGCTGCCAAAAGATAGAAATTATACAATTTGTGTAAAAGAAAGAAAAATAGCTATGTGAAACAACCTCATTGGGTTCCAACTCTGCTATTGCCTTTATATCTTCAAGCGTCTCATCACTTTGCTACTTGGCCGAAGGTTGATCAGATTGGTTGGTGCCGTCCGAGCTTGATAGTCGATGCCAAAGTCAGGTCGCAAGATGATCCAATGAGACATAGTGATACGCTTCAATCCCTAACTTTTGCCTGGATCGCCCTTTCGGGTTTTCAGTCCACCAGGATACCCCTTTTTACCCAAGCCACCCTTTCGGGTTTTCGACTTGCCGGGTGTACAAATTTTTCATTTTCATCCCTTACTTTTGCCTGAATCCTTTTGATTCGCCGGAAAGCCCTTATTTTTGCATATGCCAGTCAATCTAGCGGGTCTTTGATTAGGCGTAGTATCTTTTCACTATGTCTGCATTGACAGGGTGAGGAAGGTCGTCACCATCCATGGTGGTTAGAATCACAGCTCCTCCCGAGAAAATGTTCTTAACCACAAATGGCCCTTCGTACGTGGGGGTCCATTTGCCCCTGGGATCACCTTGTGGCAGTATGATGTGTTTGATTACTAGATCCCCGACTTGATATTCTTGACGCCTGACTTTCTTGTTAAAAGCCTTGATCATTCACTTTTGATACGTCTGACCATGGCAGATAGCAGTAAGTCTCTTTTCATAGATTAGATTTAACTGATCAAGTCGGGTTTAGATCCAGTCATGCTCGTTTAAACCTGCATCCTTCATAATCCTGAGAGAAGGTATCTGGACTTCGATGAGTAGGACTGCCTCCATGCCATACACAAGAGAGTAGGGTGTTGCCTCTGTCGACGTCTGTGCTGAGGTACGGTACCCATGAAGAGCAAATGGTAACATCTCATGCCAGTCTTTATATGTCACCATCATCTTCTGCACAATCTTCTTGAAGTTCTTGTTAGCTGCTTCAACAGCGCCATTCATCTTTGGCCGGTAGGGGGAAGAATTATGATGCTGTATCTTGAACTGTTTACAGAGCTCGGTGATCATTGTGTTGTTGAGATTCGTACGATTGTTAGTAATAATTCTCTCTGGCACACCATATCGACAGATTAGATTGTGTCGCATAAACCGCGTCACGACGTTCTTGGTTACTGTAGCAAAAGAGGCTGCCTCAACCCACTTCGTGAAGTAATCAATGGCTACTAGGATGAAGCGATATCCATTGGAAGCGGTGGGCCTGATTTCTCCGATCATGTCAATGCCCCACATTGCAAAGGGCCATGGAGCTGTCAAGACGTTTAAGGGTACCAGGGGCACATGCACCTTATCAGCGTAGATTTGGCACTTATGATAAGTTCGAGAGTGCTGATAACAATTGGCTTCCATAGTGGACCAGTAGTATCCTGCCCATAGGATCTTCTTAGCCATGGTATGTCCACTAGAATGGGTTCTGAAGGTGCCTTCATGTAGATCTGTCATGATCCTCTCTGCTTCACTCTTGTCTACACTCCGTAATAGTGTGGAGTCATGGTTGCGTTTATAGAGGATTCCATTACTGAGGAAGAACTTTGCAGCGAACCTTCTCAGAAACTTCCTATCGTTGACAGATTCCCCTTCGGGATACTCTTGAGCCTCGAGATACCTTTTGACTTCGTGAAACCAGGGTTTGTCTGCCACTTCTTTGGTATCGATTTCACAGTAGTGTGCTGGTTCATCCAACCTATCAATGGTAATTTGGGGAGCTTCATTGTCCCACCTAACCTTGAAAATTGAAGACATGGTAGCTAGCGTGTCTTCTAACTGGTTCTCCTCTCGTGGGAAATGTTCGAAGGTTACTTCCTCAAAGTGTGGGAGCAATGTCAGTACGCACTCTTTGAACGACATGAGATTCAGGTGTTTCGTATCCCACTCGCCTTTGATCTGACTTATCACCAAAGAGGAATCCCAGAATACATTCAAGAACTTGATCCTTAGGTCAATAGTAGCTCGAAGGCCCATGATGCCCACTTCATACTCCGCCATGTTGTTGGTGCAATTGAAACATAATCGGGCAGTGAATGGAGTATGACAGCCCTCGGGAGATACGATTACAGCGCCAATTCCGTTACCTAGTGCATTTGAGGCTCCATAAAAATACATAGACAATCGGGATCCCTTCTCAGGTCCTTCATCCGGTCCAGGTTCTTCGTAGTCAGTCACCAACATAATATTCTCATCCGGGAACTCGAAATTCATGGACTGGTAGTCGTCCACGGCCTGATGAGCCAAATGATCAGCCAATACACTCCCCTTTATTGCTTTTTGGGTTGTATATTGTATGTCGTACTCAGTTAGGATCATTTGCCACCTTGCTATCCTTCCGAAGAGAGCGGGCTTCTCGAAAATGTACTTGATCGGATCCATCTTTGATATCAACAAGGTAGTGTGAGTCAGCATATACTGTCTCAGTTGGCGAGCAGCCCATGCCAAAGCGCAACAAGTTTTCTCGAGCAATGAGTATCGTGTCTCACAGTAGGTAAACTTTTTGCTAAGGTAGCATATTGCGTGCTCTTTTCAACCAGACTCGTCATGCTGCCCCAGCACACACCCCATTGGATTGTCTAGCACTGTCAAGTACAATATCAAAGGTCTTCCTTCAACTGGAGGCATCAGAATTGATGGTTCTTGAAGGTATTCCTTGATTCTTTCAAAGCAGTCTGGCATTCATCATTTCACTTTACCACTTAATCTTTCTTCAGAAGCTTGAAGATTGGCTCACAAGTAGCAGTCAGATGTGAAATGAACCTGGAGATATAATTCAGGCGTCCCAAGAAACCTCTAACTTCCTTCTCTGTACAGGGAGCTGGCATTTCTTGTATAGATTTTACCTTTGCAGGATCTACTTGGATGCCTTTGTCGTTGACAATGAAACCCAGAAGTTTACCAGACCTTACCCCGAAGGTGCACTTGTTCGGATTCAACCTCAGCTTATACATCTTTAACCTGTCGAACAACTTTTATAGATGATCAAGGTGCTCTTCCTCAGTTTAGGACCTGGCTATCATGTTATCAACATAGACTTCAATCTCATGGTGAATCATATCATGGAACAAAGCAACCATGGCGCATTGATAAGTTGCCCCAGCATTCTTCAACCCAAAAGGCATCACCTTGTAGAAGAAGATGCCCCACTGTGTAATGAAGGTTGTTTTCTCCATGTCTTCAGGAGCCATCTTGATATGGTTGTAGCCAGAGAAACCGTCCATGAAGGAGAAGATTTTATGTTGCGCGGTGTTGTCGACCATAACGTCAATGTGAGGAAGTGGGAAGTCATCCTTGGGGCTTGCCCTGTTCAGATCTCTGTAATCCACACACATCCGTACCTTACCGTCCTTCTTAGGTACCGGGACGACATTAGCAACCCACTGTGGATACTAAGTGACAGCTAAGAATCCTGCGTCGAACTGTTTCATGACCTCCGCCTTGATCTTCTCCAACATTTCAGGGCGCATACGACAAACCTTCTGTTTAATCGGCAAAAAATATTCTTTAGTCGGCAGGTGATGTACCACAATATCAGTGTCCAGACCGAGCATGTCTTCATAGGACCAAGCGAAGATCTCAACATTGTCGTGCAACATCTGTATAAACCTTTGTTTGATGCTAAGCTCCAGATTTGCACCTATGTTAACTTCTTTTCTGTCTTCCTTAGTACCCAAGTTTATTGTCTCAACCGGCTCTTCATGAGGCTGTGTGGCCCTTTCTTCCTGCTGTAATAGTCTAGCAATTTCTCCAGGTACCTCACAATCATCCTCACCTTCGTCCTCGGCTTGGTTGATCGGATTTTTAAAGTCATAACTGGTAATAGCAGAGCTGTTATCAATGGGATCCTGAGTGGATATGGATCAACATTATGATATGTGAGTGTGTGTAAGAGAATAACTGTTTTGATAATAGTGAAAAACAGAAAAGAAAAACAGAGAGCGCAAAATTTGTATGCAAGAAAACATCCAATGCTTTATTAATGATATATGAAATGACAAATAATAGCCCTCACAAGCAAAGCCTAATGTGCCTCGGGCAAGGCACCAGGCCGTAGAGTTTTAAATTATTTATTACAAATCTCAAAACAAGTAAGACAATTACTGTGAAATAAAAGAAACTGGTATAAAGTCCCTAGCCATCTAGTTACTCGATCCACCGTTGGTAGTTGGGTAGATCCAATTATCGATGTCTGAGTCCTCCTCGCTGTCTTCAATGGCATTAATCCCCCAATTACTGATGTGTAGGGGAGGTCTTCCAGCCCGAGCGCGTCACACAGCCCTTTGAGCCCCTGTAGTAAAGCCCAAACCAAATTTGTCAGTTTTATGAGTGAAATTAGGGAGCTGGCCCCAATTGGCACACCCACCTTCTTCAACCATGGCCCTGGCGTCCTTGAGAGAAGCCATCTTCAGAGGAGGTTTGTTGCTGGTAGTAGTTTCAGTCGATGCTAGGATATGAGGGACCTCTTCGAAGTTCTGACAAGGATTTTCTATGAATTCCCCGTCCATCTCTATGTAGCGGAAGAAATTGAGGTGGCTAACCATATACTCCTCTTCACCCCGCACTGTGACAATATTCCCTTTTACCGGATACTTCAGCATTTGGTGGAGTGTGGAAGTAACTGCCCCAGCCTCGTGGATCCAAGGACGACCCAACAAACAAGAATACGATGGCCTGATATCCATCATATAGAAAGTGGACCCAAAAGTCTGAGAACCTACTTTGACAGGGATGTCCACCTTTCCGTGCACCATTCTCTTCGATCCGTCAGAAGCCCTTACCACAATGTTACTAGGCTTTAACGTTAAAACCTCACAATCCAACCAGTCCAATGCCTTCTTCGGCAGAACATTCAGCGAAGACCCAATATCTACCAGCACATGAGCCATAGTGGTGCCCCTGCATTCAATCGAGACATGCAGAGCATCATTATGCTTCCTTCCCTTTGGTGTCAAATCTGCATCTGAAAAGCCCAGCCCATTATCTGCATTCAGGCTGGCCACACAATCTTTGAATTGGTCAGCTGAAGTTTCCTGCGGCACATGCACAGTCTTGAGGAATGCAATCAAATCCTTCGCATGAGCTTCAGAACACAACAGAAAAGACAACATGGATATCTTTGATGGGGTCTTCCCCAGCTGCTCGACCATATTGTAGTCGCTCTTCTTAATTATCTTCAGTATTTCCTCTATCTCTTACTTAGAGGCTTCCACAACAATTTTTCTAGGCGCCTCCGTCCGAGCAGGCTCACCTATAATTTCTTTGCCGCGGGTATCAGATGATTTGCCGATAGGGGTAATAACTGGAGTAAGAATAGGAACAATAGTTGATGTACTAGCAACAACAACAGATGGAATGACAATAGGTTTGTTGACAATCTTAGGGGAAATCTCGGGGGAGAAGACCCTTCCACTTCGAGTAACTTTGTTGGTTCCGACAATGTTACCAATATCAGGATCAACCTCTTCATCTTTCAAATCTTGTTTCATGCCATGATAGTACACATCGGCACCATAATGCCAGGGGACAACTTTGTCCGAGACATACGGGACAAGACCATGAATAATGATTATCAGCAGAGCAATTCTTGGAGCAGATGTAATCCTAATAGGTCTTCTCGAGGAGACCTTGGAAGGATTGGCGGAAATGGTTATAATGTCAATGTCTTCAGATGGAACAATGGGAACCAAAGTTTTCTCAAACAAAATTTCTTTGCTATCTATCAGGCATTGAACACCTAATTTCAGCAAACAGCAACCAGAAGGTAGAAACGAACACATGTGGCAACCTTCACCACAACCCGGAAATAAACTGGCCAACAACAAATTCTTCTTCACAATCATGAGAGGAGTAGAAACTTCATCAACAGAGGTAACGAACAAATCAGTATCAACAACATTAATTCCACGACCATGTTTAGGCACGGGAGCAGTTATGACATTTGGCTTCTCCAGAGCATTAAACTCTATTTCCTTGGCTTCGATCAAGTCTTGTACTTTGTTCCTCAGAACCCAGCAGTCATTTGTATCGTAGCCAAGACTCTCAGAATGATAGGCACACCGAGCATTCGGATTATATCGGGGAGATGTAGTATTTGGATTCTTGGGAGCCTATTTCAAGGTTGGCAAGTTGGATCTCAACAGATGAGGTAGCACTTCAGCCAATGTCATGTTGATTCGGGTAAACTGCCGTTGTGGTCTTTCCACTCTTTGTTGATTGTTGCATTGTGGAGCAACTGTAGGCCTATGTATCATTACGACACTTATTGTCTGACGATGTTCAGCCCTGTTTTGGACCCTCGGGCTATAAATGGCACTGGCTTCCTTCTTACCAGCAAAAGGCTTCTTTGCCGAACTCGAAGAGGCATCCTTCTATATCTTGCCACTCCAAATCCCAACTTCCACTCTTTCTCCAATTAGAATCAGCTCGGTGAAACCAGCTGACGAGCTGCCAATCAAATGATTGAAAAATAGACCAGATAGCGTCCCCATAAACATATCAACCAACTCCCTATCAGACAACGGGGGTTGAACTCTTCCAGCCAAGTCTCTCCATTTCTGCGCATAGTCCTTAAAGCCTTCACTTGCACCCATGGACATATTCTGGAGTTGAGTACGAGTAGGAGCAAGGTCAGCATTGTATTGATACTGCTTATAGAAAGCAGCAACCAGATCTTCCCAATTTCAGACATGGGCTCCCTCCAGCTGGTAGAACCTTTCAAGCCGAGTCCCTGACAGACTATCTTGAAAGAAATGAACACACAGATTTCTATCAGCGGCGTGGGGCTGGATCTTTCTAACATAAGAGCAGAGATGGAGTTTTGGGCAGGACACCCCATCATACTTAGCAAAAACTGGAGCTTTGAACTTCTGCGGGATGACCACTCCCGACACCAACCCCAATTCTTCAAAATCCAGCCCAAGTATCCTCTGAACTTCCATGACACTCAAACGATCTTCCAACTGCTTATATCTATCCTCAATAGGAGGATATTGCTCATCATTGTAGTCGGTATCATTGTCAGAAACTACATGACTGGGATCCTTCTCTTCTTCCCGATACTCCCCTTCCTTTGATGAAGAGGTCAGATCGACTTATCGCTTCAACCGCTCTCCAAACCTTCTGCCCATATTCAGAATACCAGCAGCCTTCTTATTTTTCTTTTTCTCTTTCAGGATATGGGCTTTCAGATCCTCCTGCCCTTTTGCCAGACTTATGAACATTTGTTGGAACTGGGAGTTCTGTGCCTGAAGGTCCTTGATGGTTTATTTGGAAGACATTTCATGCTGAAATAAACAGCGAAGAAAATGAGAAACCTGTAATGGTACTTGTACATGCAATGTTATGAATGGGATGCACATGCAATGATTTCAAAGACTTTGGGAAATTTAAATTTGCAAACCAAGATAAACAAAAAATTTATTAGTTGAATTCAAAGTTCAAATGCCTTTTAGGAGTTACAATTAAAAACAAATCTAAAACTAGAAAAGAAATCAAAATTCCCATGGATGCTTCCTCTTTGTGCCGAGATAGTCATTGAGTCCTCTTTCTCCATGGAGTTTCTTTGTGAGCTCTAAAACCTTCCTCTCCTGGTCATGGAACTGATCCCTGTAAGTATCCCTCTCCTTCATCAACTAAATCCAAGACCTCTGTAATTCCCCAAGATCAGTGGGCATATAAGGATAGAGAACCGTGTAAGGAATACCCCCTTCGGTAGTGAGTTCCACAACCATTGGTAAAACGGCCACCTAGGGCATCATAAGCTTCTGGGCGCAAGCTCGTACCCATTGGAGGTAAGGTTCCATAGGAATGGAAGCCTTTGGCCCCAAAGCCTTAGTTTCAGATTTGTTTACCATGCCCCAAGCTCGTATGAACCTCCGACGATACTCATGAGCGTCATCCTCATAGTTGAATACAATGCCCTCGATAAGTAACTCATGGGGACCATCTCTTCGAGCGTACCCAAACTGTCGTAGAGCTAAATAAGGATTGTAGGTTATACCCCCTCTGATGCCAAGTAGCGGGACATTAGGGTACTCCCTACTGTGGTCAATGATAGCAGTGTTTTCCATAGCTCGAGAACACCAAAGAATATCCATGTGAGCGAGTGAAATTATCCTTTGCGACCAATCCAAACCTTCTTCATTCTTCAGTACAGACTTAGGGAGGTGAGAAATAAACCACCTCGACAGCAATGTCATGCAACACATAAGGACCCCTCTTCTCTTCATGGTACGAGTATGGAGAGTGTGCAGAATATCTCCAAGCAAGGTAGGCACAGGGTTGCAAGAGAGGAAGATCTTGATAGCATTCAATCTATGAATGAGTTCGGATTAGGGAATAAGACTAACTCATATATTAGAAGAGCCAAGACCTCCTCAAAAGCCTTAAAATCCATTTCATCCCAAAACAGCTGGGCCTTGTCTATCAGAAACTTGGCTAGAAAATCCTTGACTCCGCTTCTTTTTTCCCAATTGGATACCACGTCGGCCCATTTCAGATGTAAAGCTAAGGCAATGACTTCTGGCTTAGGAACCTCTTCTAGACCTATGAAGGGCAACTATTCAAGAATGGGTATATCTAGCAGCTAAGAGAATTCTTCCAAGGTAGGCACCAACTGATAGTCTAGGAAGGTGAAGCAGTGGTACTTGGGATCAAAGAACTGAAAGAGTACACTCATCATCTTTTCATCAAAGTTTAAAGTAACCATGTTGAGAAGTTGACCATGTCTCTTAGTGAACGCAGAAGTTTCAGAAACCCTTGATGCTAGATCTTTGAGTTGGGAAGGTATCTTCACAAAGCTGATTCAGATAGTGTTTCTATGAATGGAAGCCATGATCTGCAAAACAGAACAAAGATAAATTCCCCTGGTCTTTGAAATGGTTAGTGCAATAAGAATGGATGCTATGTTATGATGCATGATGTCATGAGAAACCACAGGTATAGCAAACACATGTATAGCAAACATAGTCAAATCACACAAAGTCCTTAGGTTTAAGGCCTGCATGAGGTTAAAGGTTATACCCTCTTGAAGTTTAGTTGGTTTCAAACATGTCTTAAAAAGTAATCGGGTCCTAAGGGATCTCAATATCACTGAAAATCCTTTATCGGGCATTGTCTCAGCTCAAGCAATCTTTTCTTGCGGCCAAAATATCCTGAAAGTCTGATCTCAATGAGTGTAGCATCGAGTATCAACCAATCCTCAGCTCTACACCGAGGCCGGCTATCTCACTACTTTCTAATGGCCAAGTTTGTTCAACTAAGGTTCTAAGGTTCGTTAGTGCTTCACGACACCATGCGGTGGCCCTGTATTCTCCTCGTTTCCCCACAAAGGATACTTGTATCAACCAAAGTGTCACACCAACATATCCATCACTTAGACCATATCGGTCTACGCCGTACAGTCTCCACGATCTATTGCTGTTTACCTAATAAGTTCCCCCAGATACGGGTGTAAGATCTATAGTAACCCAAGTAAGACCCTTTAAGAATAAAGCAAACAAACAAGAAAGAAATTTGAAATGACCTAGATCCTAAGGAAAACCCCACTTTATACATAATTCCCCAGCAGAGTAGTCAGTTCTGTGATACGGTGGCAGAACCGACTATTAATACTGGTTTTGCATTTTGCATTTTTTGTTTGCAAAATGTCGCGGTAAGCAAGAGTCGCCACTGACTTTTATTTCATCCAATCATGAAAAAGGAAAAAGAACAGAAAAAACCTTTTTTCGAGATATTCTGAGTACGGGGGGTAGATTATAGAAAGGGAAGGTGTTAGAACCCTTTCTATCCATGGTTTTCCATGGGCACTTAGGTACTTGCTCATTTTTAAAATTGCTTGTGTGTGCTTGTTTTTGAAAATGTTTTACTTCGTGATAACCCTTGTATCAATCCTCAAGGGTAGTGACGAAGTTTGTTTTGAAAAATTGGTTTTGAAAGGTGTTTGTGTGAAAAGTTTTGTTGAGCAAGTACTTAAGATTCTACCTACTCGAAAAAAGATTGTTCGTTCTCGTTTCCTTTAGACAGCGCTATCCTACTATTTAAGGAGTAGGTAGCCTCGCCGTTGGAGTTTGTAAGGGACGTTCGAAAGGGAAGTTCGAAAGGGATAAGTACAGTCACCAAAGCAACAGTTAGAAAACTTTAGTAATAACCCTAGAGTCTTAATATCTTTCCGAGGCAACATTTCTGAGGCAACATTTCCGAGGCAACATTTGAATGAGACATTTTGATCTTTTAGACTGAAGGGCAACCACTAAAATCTCCTATGCTTAATGACTGTTTACCGAAGGAAACCGAAGTGGGCAAACCCTAGGAGTGAACATGTGCATATGAATTTTTCAGTTATTTAGTCTTTGCACATTAGGTGATCTACCGTTTTAATTTCAAGTAATCTTCCCATACGATCCTATTAACCATGCATCTAACAGTTAAATATTTACAGGAATTTAAAGTGCGAAAAATAAATCTAGCTATTACAAGGCTTTGGCAGTTACATAATCATCTTGACTGGAAATAAAAATGCGGAAGCTTAAAACCCTAATTACTATTACAACCTCGAAACAGTTACAATAATAATAAAAATAATTAAAATACGCGCGGAAAATTAAATGCGAGAAAAAATTGAAAACCCAAAAAATCTAATTAAAAAAATATTTAAGTTATTTTTGAGAAAAGACTTAATTAGGTTATGTACAACTAAAACCCTAATTCTAATTATTTTTAATTATAAAAAGAAATTAACCTAATTTAAACTAAATTAAATAATTCAAGAAAATAAAATATTTTATAAAAAAGATTTTATGTGTTTTTTGTGGTTTTTATTTGAGAAAAAAACAATTTATTTACAAGTTTAAAACCTAATTTCTAATTAGTTTTATTTACAAAAAAGAATTAAATTAACCTAGTTTCTAATTAAATTAATTAAAGAAATAATATTTCATGAGAAAAATGATTTTTTTTTTGTTTTTGTGATTTTTGATTAAATAATAAAAAAAATGATTTTTTGATGTTAATTAAAATAATTAAGGAAATAATAAAAGAATAAAAAATAAAAAGAATAGAAAAATAGAAGAAATGGGCCTGTGTTATGCTGAATAGGGGGGTGTATTGTGAATTTCCCTGGCCTAATAATGCTGAGCCCAGTCAACGTGCCTGATCCCATGGAGTGTTGACTTGAGGGTGCATCATGGTCTCTCATTGCTATGCGTTGCATCTGGCTGAGTGATGCATCAAGTGGTTGAATGGTGATGGCATATGATGGGCGTTTAGATGATAGACACACATGATCTGTAAATGGAAAATAAGAAAACAATTTTGCTGGTACCTGGGATCGAACACAAGTCCTTGTGTTCACCAACAACGCGCCTCACCACTGGGCTAACTGGCTTGTTTGTTATTATAATGAAAACAAAATATAATATGGAAAAATAAATGGTTAGTGGACAAAACACACGAAATTTCAAATGACCCAATGGTTGATTGCCACACCATCGTCTTCTCCAAGAATTCGTCGTTTTAGGCAAAAACCTATACGCACGGACAAACTTCCATGGCTAGAAACCTGTACAACTCAAAAACTCATAAAACGCAATATAAATGGAATTGAAGACCAGGGTTCAACTGGTTATAATGTCACAGTCATCATGGTACCTTGTTTGTGATCTAATTTTACCTGTAGCCAAAAAACCCAAAACGCATGTGGAAACCCTAACAATGGCAAGTACATATATAGGCTTCAAAAAGGTAATTAAACTATTCAGTCAGCTTGCAAACATGATAAAAATCACAAATATGTCAATCAAATGTGTTAATAATGCCATAATTGATGCAATCGATTTCAAGAAATAAAGCAAACTGTGTGAGTGATAGCGCGCGTTTCTGGGCGCGAGAGGACTTGCAAATGATCCAGTTAGCTTCAGAGATGCTCCAGGATGCGATTGACAATGTTGGAATGGCTTGAATTGGCCTGTAGTTTGAAATCCGATTCACACTTTTCTTTGAAATTTTGAGTTTTGTTCTTGCTTTTTCACGACTGCCACCCTTGTCTTATTCCTTGTACACGTTCCATATATATGTTAGGATGAATTAGGGTTATAAAATTGGCTTGAATCTTTTGGAATTAAGAAGATTTGATATGATTTTCATGCCATAGGTAATCTTTCTAAATTGAGCCAAATCATTCCTTTCTTGTACGAATCAACCCTGATTCGTTTTGGTCTTGATCTATCAACATAATTTGATTGCAATCCTGTCAAAAAATCATATCAAAACATATCTTTGCCATTATTTGCCATTTATTTGATTTAATTCAAATTTTAATTAATAAAAAATCATAATAAAATAGAAAATGAAGAAAATAACATGTGGATGGATATTTGGGTCGTGGATCACGCTACAAGTGAGGTGCAAGCATAAAAAGTTTGGCCCATTTGACAAAAAATGTAATTTTGAGCCCATTTGACTTTTGGCAATTTTGCAAAAAGGGTCAACTTTGAAAAGGCATATCTCTTCCAATTTTAACCCTAGAGAGGTGTTCTTGGACTTTTTAGAAATCTTAGGATGTCCCCTAAGCAACTATTTTAGTCTCATCTCAATTGAGTCTTCCATGTTCATGTAAGAAGCTTTGACCCAAAAGGTGTTTTTGTTGACTTTTCAAAAGGACCCATAATGTAGAAATTTATATCTTTTTATGAGTGCATATTTTGAACTTGTGGGATGAGGATTAGTTGTAGGGAATTTCATCCTCTTCAAAATTATCCTTGGATGGAAAATTTCTGACAAAGTATGTGGAAGTTATGCTTGGTCAAAGTTTGGTTGACTTTTCCTGAGAAACCTTAATTTAGCAACTTTTGGGTTTTGATGAATTTGGAGCATTCCTTGAGGAATCATGATCAACCCTTGATAAAATGATGAAAGTCACTTAAAATGTTGATGTTGTCCAAAAATATTGAAGTTTGACTGTATGTGGGCCATAATTGACTTTTGACCTAATACAATCGATTCTCAAGCATCTGAGCAGTTGACTCAGCAAACTTCTTGTGCAAGGCTTGAAACTTGACATGGAGGGTCTTGAGAACATATTAGGACCATGGAGAGCATATGAGGTCTTAGGAGTTCACCTATCCTGATGAAAATGGAAACCCTAATTTGAGACATATTGCCTTAGGAGAGAGTTTGTCTGGTCAACTCTTGGGCAAACTTGAGCAAATTGAGGATCTCTAGAAGTATGTATTGAGTAAAAATGAGAGGGAAAATTTTGGTGTACAAAAATACCTATGTCAAGACTTGATAACTCATTATACATGATCCATGAGATGTGATCATTAGTCTATCTACATAATAATCTCAATACTTTAATGTTATCCCACTTTGTAATAAAGCTCGACTACAAATACTTTAAGAATAATGAACTTATGTTTAATGGGATCTCATGATTAAGTCACATTTAACATTTCATTAAACAGACGAACTATTCTAGGGGCTTTATTATTTTGGAAAAGCAAACCTAATAAAGAAATGTCTTTTATTATTAATAAATAATTCGATACAAGTACCAAAAGTATTGGCCTAGGGGGCTTACACCAACAATTTTGTCTTGTACAAAATCGTAGGTCTCACCGCAGTTCGATAAAACTTTCCCTTCAACTTGAACGATACCTTTGCATCACATAAAAAACCTGATGCCTTTTTTCATTTCAACCACCCAGTTTGAATTTGATGGTTTACATCCCCTTCTATTTCTCCACCATTTTTTATTACGAACCTAAGATATTTAAGTTGTTTGAATTGAGGGATAATATGGTCTTCAAATTTCACCTATAGGTTAGAAACGCTGCTTCTTTTTTTGACCTTACATTTCATATACTCCGTCTTACTTTTTCTTAGGAAAAAAACATGTGTTTTTAAAACTAGTCTCTAAGTTTCCAACCTCTCATTTAAATCCTCCTTCAAGTCTCCGAGAAGGAATATATCATCTAAAAAATGCATACATCTCGGTGCAAGCTCTTGGATGTGTTTCGTATGTACATCCAAATTTTTTGTAAAAAGGTAGGGCTTAGGATTGAACCTTGATGAAAACTAATTGTAATAGGAAAATAATTTGTCTCTCCACTGTGTGTTAGAACACTAGTCGATACCCCTTCGTAGATATCTTGGATAGCTCGAATATATGAAATCTTAACCCCTTTCTTCTCTAGGGTTTTCCATAAAATCTCTCCAGGTGCTCTATCATACGCCTTATCCAAGTCAATAAAAATTAAGTACAGGTCTTCTTAGTCCATCCGATACTGCTCTATCGCACATTGTAATAGATAAATCGCTTCCATGGTCAACCTTTTAAGCATAAAACCAAATTGATTCTCGTAGACTTGAGTATCTTTTCTCAATCTATGCTCAATCACTCTTTCCCGTAACTTCATGGTATGATCATAAGTTTAATCCCCCTATAATTTGCACAATTTTTTATATCCCCCTTGTTCTTATAAATTGGAAATAAAATGCTTCTTCTCCATTCATCAGACATGCATTTTAACCTCATAATTTTATTATAGATTTTGGTGAGCCACTCAATACCTATATCTTCAAGAATTTTCCACACTCCAAGAAATCTACATGAAAAAAAGGAAGGGTTTGTCATCCAATGCAAGGAAGTGAAAAATTTGATAAATTAATGATATCAAATGTGTACAAAGTGAATGAAAGTGAAAAATACGTTTATTACAAATATGAAAATGTTATTTACACAACCATATGTTTTTATGTAGAGAATTTAATCATATTTGGATCAAACCTTAATTCCCTTAGTTTGATTCTCGAAACAAAGATCACTAGATCCGAGAAGGAAATTTCTTTGGATAAATCACAATATATGGAGAAGATCTTAAATAAATATAACTACTTTGACTGCAAACATGCTTGCACACCATACGATTCAAGTGTAAAATTGTTTAAGAACAACAGTGATAAGGTTAGACAATGAGTAAGCAAGCATCATTGGCAGACTTATATATGCCACTGATTGTACAAGATCCAACATTGCATATGTCGTAGGCTTGTTATGCATGTTTATAAATAGACGGAGCAATGAGCATTGGCAAGCCATTGAGAGATTCATGTGACACGTTAAGAGGACCACAAATCTTGGTTTACATTATCAAAAATTTCATACTTTACTTGAAGGATACAATGATACAGATTGGAACTCCTTATCAGATGATAGAGGATTCATATCTTGGAAATAAAAGAAATAGACTATATTAGCTCACTCCACGATATAGCCTAAAATGATAGCATTAGTGACTGCTAATGGATAAGCAAGTTGGTTAGGATGCTTTCTAGTTGAGATCCCTTTATGGGAAAAATCTATGCATGTTGTGTTGATTCACTCAGATAGTACCAGACTATTGCGAAAATTGAGAACTATTATTATAATAGTAAGATACGTCAAATAAGAAGCACAACACTGTTAGAGACTATATCTCTAAAGGAGCTGTAAGAGTGAATCATGTATACTGATCAAAATTTAAAATATCTTTTGATGAAATGATTAGCTAAAGAGAAAGTCCATAATAAATCCAAGAAGAAGAGTATAATTCCTATAGATAAATTAGTTTCTTATGATGGTAACCTGAATTAATAGACTGGAGATCCTAAAAAATAGGTTCAATGGGTAATAATAAGTTGTGAGTAATATGAGATGATCATGATAATATAAGTAAGAGAAGCCTGAATCCTAAAGGCAAAAGAACATGGGATGATAAAATATATTAATAAGATATATACTCTATATGAGGGATTACATATCTATATAAGTGCTCTTGATAGACTCACCTATTTAAATGTGAAATTTAGATCAGTTTCTATGGAATTTTAAGGCAAAATTTCTAGAGCCTTCATTAAACATGGATAAATGTGCAGTGCCATAAAATCACAAACTTACTATAATACACCTTAAGAAAATGTTGTGTGTGAGTTTGATGCCAGGTGTAGAGTTCAAGACAATTATGTCACTCTTGTTGAATCAAATTCTACTTGCTAGACAAAAGTTTAAGTTGTAGACCTTTGTTTATGCACAATCTTATAGAAACATTTGACATTACTTCTAAAATCACTTTTAAAAAAAAAATCAAGTGGAGGATTGTTGGAAATGAAAGGACTGGTATGGAATTGGAATGGACTATTGGTTTTAAGTTGGCAATAAATAAGCACAAGTATGAGCAAGTGTGTATAGAGGTGAATTTAAAAATGTTCATTAAAATTCTGCATTGGAGGGATACCACACTTTACTAGTGCTTATATATGTAAGGTTTGACTCGTGGGACATGCCACGAGGGATACATAATTTTGGGAAAGGATAAAGACGCACCACCATGAACCATCATACGCTCCTGCCTGCCACCGATGTCATCCTTCGCTCCATTCTCCCCCATATTTTCTTCTATATAGGTCAGAAATTTGCATATAAATAGAGACATTCCCATCTCAATCTTTTCACTCTAGATTTCCGCATTCTAAAACATTTCTCCTCTCTCATCTTCGCTTCCTCTATAAATTTTCTTTTCTTTTTTATTTTCGACAAAAAAAACATTTATAAATATATATGATTTTTAGAATTTGACTACACATGTGAGATATAATATTTATTAAATTTTTTTATTATTATATTTTATTTATTAATTTTAAAAAATTGATAGAAGTGAAATAAAAGTTTGTTTTCTTCCATCACTTCAGTTTACTCCTCTATTGTTAATAAATAATTAATAAGCATATTCTACTAAACAATACTAATTTTGTTATTAAAGTTAATATAATAAATTATTTTTAAGAATTGTGCATTAGTGAGACAGAAAAAGTTGATTTCATGACATGTAATTTGTAAAGGGGGATATCTGTGTCTTGACAGATTAATACCTCCACTAAAATTTAAGCTTGAGAAAATCTCAAACATATATTCGGCCACTTTTTTAATGCGCTTATACTTCTCTTTGCATAGAACCTTCTCCAGTATTGTATGGTAATCAAGCCAAGGTGATTGCCGACATTGAGAGAATTGAAAGGGCATACATATCTTTGCTTTTGTGCTTCTCTTTTCATAGAAGCTTCTCCTATACGTGGTGTTTCATGAAATGAACTTAGATGAAAGATAATTTCATACTAAGTCAATTTTTACTATAAGTCATTTTGACTTTTTCCGCGTATTATTTTTTGTCTGAATAAAAAATTCAAAAAAATGGATTATTGAGTCTGTAGGAGAAAACAAACCTTCATCAAGACATGATTTGAGATATATCAAAAGACATGATTTTGAGGTATCTCAAAATTTTACAAGTAGTATTGTAATGAACAATGAAAGATTTGAATTAAAACTGGCTCAGTTGTTGAGTGTTGTATCTGATGTTAAATTTGGTGGTGTTTGTTAAATATGATTGTATTTCAACTCGAAAAGTTAACTCTAAGGGTGAGGTTGTTTTCACATATTTATATGCCCAACAGTTCGGAAATCTAAACAATGTGGGACTTCAAGCAAACACAAATATCAACTTCCACACCCGTCCTCATGCCTAGCGTGGGCATGGGCTAAATGCCCACATTGCAGTCCTTAACCCGACTCTACCATGTTAAATATGCTTGTTGAAGTTGGTATTTGTGTTGTTTGTGTTTGTTTGAAGTCTCACATTGTTTAGGTTCCTGGGCTGTTGGGTGTATAAATATGTGAGGGCACTACTATAAAGTGCGCAAACAACAACGCCATGTTTACAACGTATTCATATACACCGTAGTGATAGGTTAAAATTTTCGCGCTCAGTGAGTTGCTGGATTTATAAATAGTAATTTAATGACGGTTGATTTTAAACAGCGTAGTAAAAAATGATGTGTAGCACGCTTCAATTCTCAACAACTACTTTTTTCCATTTTTTAGAGTACATTAAGCGTGTGTCACCTATCTCCATTATTTAAAAAAATAAATTGTAAATGATTTAACAACAGTGAATACACCAACCATTGTTAGAGGACTTAAGTTTCCACTACGGTTGCTTTGTCCAACCGCGGTCAAAGGATTTACTGATAAATTAAAACAAAACTTATTTAGTATTTCTTCCATAAGACACTCTAGGTGAACAAGCGAGTCAGAGACGACAGAGGTGGCGTAATCTTTACCCTCTTCGTATCCATTTATTTGGAGCTCAAATCTCCACCCTCTTTGTTTATTTGTTTCTTCAGATTCCCAGTACGGTACTCTTCAACATCTTCATTCATTTTTTCTTGGTTTATGTTGTATATGCTCAAATCTTCACCCTCTTCGTTCATTTGATTCTTCAGCTTCGAAGTATGGTACTTTTCAACATCTTCATTTCTTATGTGCATAAGATTCTTTAGCTTCGAAGTACGGTACTCTTCAACATCTTCGTTCCTTTTTTCTTTGTATATATACTCAAGTCAGTATGAGAGTACATTTTTCATATGTTTTAGGTTTAGATTTGCTTTAGGTTTAGATTTTGGTGTGTCATTCACATTATTATATGTGTATAAATTTCAGAAGTTGTTATGGATTATAGTTAGATGAAAGTTGATAGATTAGGTCCGGTTTATGAGAAAGGAATTCTTGAATTCCTTGAATACGCTAATAAACATCTTCCCGACAATGATGGTATCTTTTACTGTCCTTGTGTTGTTTGCATGAATATCAATAAGGGTACAAAGGAAGAAATATTCCAACACCTTTGTTGTGGTGGTATATGTCAAAATTATATAATATGGACGTGACATGGTGAGGTTAATAAAGAGGAAAGTCGGGCACCACAAAGTCAAAGAGTGGATGCCGATGAATATATGGAGGATCAACTAGAGGATATATTCTGTGATATTGGGGAATCTTCTTTTAAGAATGCTCATATTTATGATACCTTATGTAGTGACAAAGACACCCCTTTGTATAAGGGATGCACAAATTTTATACGATTGTTGGTGGTGTTAAAGTTGTTTAATCTGAAGGCAAAAAATGGATGGTCGGTGTAATACGGTGGGAGAACTAACTTTTTTGGTTTTATCCAAAATATGCGGGATAACTAGAGTCGCCACCAACTTTTATTTTATCCAATAAGGAAAGGGTGAAACGAACAGGAAAGACCTTGATAGATTTTGAGTTCGGGGGGTAAGTTATGAAAAGGGAAGGTGTTAGCACCCTTTCCATCCGTAGTTATCTACGGGCTCTTAATCGCTTAGCTCACTTTTGAAAACTTGCTTTGTATGTGTGATTTGAAAATATTTTTGAAAATTCAAATTACGACTAGCTTTGTAATAATTCTTGTATCGGTTCTCAAGAATGTACACAAAGTGTTTGAAAATATTTTGTTTGATAATTTGATGTGATAAATGTTTTTTAGAAAAGTTTGTGAACAAGCGATTAAAAGTTTCTTACCCACTCAAGGTCTTTCTTATTCTTTTCCTTCTCCTTTAGAGATAGTGCTATCTGTACCATTAGTTAGTTGGTATCCCTATCTATTGGATGTGAAGGGACAGGCGAAGGGTCATTGTGTGGTCATTAAAGGCAACATCGAATGGTCATCGAGGGACTATGTTCTTTTGTATCAAGGGTCTTTTGCTAAAGTATCCCTACTTTCGAGGGACATGACCGTTATTCTGAAAGGCAACGAAGAGAGGTTACCCTAGAGGTGCAAGTGTGCAAAGTGTGCTTGATTCAGCTATGTATATCTTGAAAATTAGGGTTTTTCTATCAGTTGATTTTAGTTTTACCATACAAACCCTAGTTACTAGAAATTACATAAAAATATAAGAGCAGAATGTAGAGTGCAGAATGTAAACCTAAAACTATTACAAGACTTTGGGGTAGTTACATAAATATGAAAGATGCAGGGAAATAAACCCTAAAACTATTACATTCCGGAAGCAGATACATAATAAGAAAACGCGAGAAAAATAAACCTAAGCTATTTACATTCGCGAAAGCGTCCTATACAATTGATCTAGGAAATTTAAATGGAAATAAGAAAAAGGAAAAAAGCATAAAATAGAAAAGAACATGATTTTTTTTTTGTGATTTTTTATGAAGAAAATAATTTATGATAATTAATAAAACCCTAAAAATTCTAATTAATTTTAAAATTAAAAAAAGGTTAATTAATTAATTAATTAAAAAAGAGAATTAAAAAAAACCTAAACCTAATTAATTAGGTTTTTTTAAAATAATGTTTGTTAATGGTTAATTAAAAAGGAATTGAGGTTAGGGGGAGAAAAATCAAGGAATAAGGGTTAAAACCAAAAAAAAAGGGAAAATTTGTCTAGAGTGGTTGTTAAACCCACAACCTTCAGCCTTCAGCCTTACTTGCTTACCACCAGACCAAGCGCTGGTTGGTGATATGAGAATAGGCGCTACTCAAAATATAATAAACCTGCAAAAATTAGAAAATATGAAAAAATAACAAAAGACAGGGATTAAACCCACACCCTTATAGATCAATACCTTAACGTGCGCGCTCCTACCACTGGGGTGGTTGTTACATCCGATAATATTAAGAAAACAAATAAATATAAAATAAAACAAATAGTTGGATCGGAGAGGCACCAGAGCCCTAGCTCCGGTCGTCTTCTCTGGCGATTTGATTTTTGGACCTGCAAAATAAACGTGTGTTAGTGATCTAAAGGGATCATACCCCCACAATTCCACCCTTCTGAGTTCAATGGTGGCCTTGGTTTTTACTAATTCTTACTGCATGATGAGATATGAATAGGATAATGTAAATCAGTGTAACAATGGCAATGCATGATTCTAGCCTCATGGGACTCATGCAATGGGTTAAACCTATATATTTGCACCTCAGAAGCTCGTTAGCAATGTTAGTTTCGATAAAAGCATAATAAAAAGTAAAATATGAAATTCAAGAAAAACATGCAAATCGGTGATGCATGGATGCATGTTTCAGGCGCTTTTGACCATCAAGAACGATCATGTCTTACCCTACAACACCTCAGGGATTAATTTGGATAGCTGTTTGGCTTTGAAAAAGGCTGGAATAATGATTTCAAGTTTGCCCTAGTTTGGACAAATTTTGATATTTTTGAGGGAGTTCTCTTGCAAGGGTTTTGTGGTTCTTTCTTGTCTGAATATGGAGGATATATATAAGGGAAAGATTAGGTCAAGGAAAAAATAGGCTTGGACCTTGTAGAACAAACTTTGATTTTGTTTTGAAAATAGAATAGAATAGAACAAAAGCATGGAGATTTGTCACAAAAATAAATTCCATACGGTTTCTACATGATCTTGGGCCTCCAACATGTTTGAATAAAAAGCCTCTTAAGTATTTCACCTCCCTTTAATATTTATTTAATTTAATTTTGAATTTAATTGAATAAAATCAAAATAAACAAAATAAAAAATTAAAAGGGTGTATGAATAGATTTATAGGTTCATTATGAGGTCTAGAACACGTTTGGACCTTGAAAGATAAGCCCATTAGCCCAAAAATTTAAGTTTGATCAATTTGGATTTCATGCATTTTCTCAAAATTGTCCAACTTGCACCAATCATAACTCTCTCAATTTTTATCATATGAAGGTAATCTTAGACTTTTTGGAAAGCTCAAGATGTCTCCTACAATCTCTATGCTGGTCATTTTTTCATTTGAAGACTATATTGATGTAAATTTCTTTGACAAAAAGTGTCTTTTTGTTGACTTTTGAAATGGCCTATAATATTTTGGCCCATATCTCTCAAATGAAGCATTTTTGGACTTGAGCTTAGACAGACAAAGTTGTAGAGAATTGAATTTCCTTCAAAATGAACTTTTGTTGAGAAAAATATGATGAAGCATGTGAAAGTTATGCTTGGTCAAAGTTCAATTGACTTCTCCTCAAGAAAATCCTAATTTAGTAACTTTTGTCTTTTGGTGAATTGAGAGTTTTCTTGATGAGTCATGATCAACTCTTGATCAAATGATGAATGTGACTTCAAAATCTTAATGTTGACCAAAAATCTTGAAGTTTAATTGTATGTTGACCATAATTGACTTTTTGTCCAATACAGTTGATTTTCAGTCATCTGAGCAATTGACTGAGCAAACTTGTGATGTAAGGCTTGAAATTTGGCATGGGCATTCTTAGAGACATATGAGAAACCATGGAATCCACTTGAGGAATTATAAGCTCAATTTTCCTTGAGAAAAGTGAAACCCTAGTTGTAGGTCAACTACTTAGGAGGAGGGTTTGTCTGGTCCAACCTTGAGTAACCTTGAGCAATTGAAAACCCTAGGAGCATGAGGATATATCTTGAAGGTAATGGGAGGGAAAATTTTGGGGTATAACAGTCGGATAAAAGTTTAACGGAATTACTTGAATTGTTAAATCAAATGTTACTAGAAATAACAAATTGTCGGATTGTTGCTATGAGGCCAAGAAGATATTGTGTCAAATGGGTCTGGAGTATATCAAAATACATGCTTGCCCTAATGATTGAATATTATACAAGAAAGAGTATGAAGACTTATATCAATGTTTGAAATGTGGTGTGTTGCGTTACAAGCTGAAGGCCAACAATAGTGATGATAATGACTATGACAATGTTAGTAGGAAGCATCCTCCTGCTAAAGTGTTATGGTACTTGCCAATAATTTCAATATTTAAGAGACTTTTTGCTAATATGAATGACGCAAATAATCTTAGATGACATGCAGATGAAAGCACTCGTGATGAAAACATTCTCTATGTAGTTGATTCGTTGCAATGGAAGAAAATTGATTCGTTGTTTCCAGATTTTGGAGTTGAGCCAAGAATCCTTAGGCTTTGGCTTGACACCAATAGAATGAACTGAGAACTAATCATTCTTTGTGGCCTGTTCTTCTCACTATTTATAACCTATCTCCTTGGTTGTGCATGAAGCACAAGTATATATTGTTAAGTATGATGATTTCTGGACCACGACAACCTGGTAACGACATAGATGTTTATCTAAGTCCATTAATTGATGATTTACGACTCTTGTAGAATGAAGGCGTTGAAGTTGATGATGCTATTCTGGGGAAAAGTTTAAGATGTGCACAATGTTATTTTTCACAATCAACGACTTTCCTGCTTACAGTAACTTGGTTGTCAAAGGACATAAAATGTGTCCTATTTGTGAAAATAATACTTGTTATCACCAACTTGAGTTTGGAAAAAAGACCATTTACCTTGGGCATCAAAAATTTATAAAACCCGGTCACCCTTATCGTAGATTGAGGAAGGGTTTTAATAGAGAGCAAGAGTTTGATGAGGCTCTTGAACCTTTAATCGGGGATGAAGTTTATCAATGGCAGGAACACATTAATGTTGTCTTCAGGAAGAGAGAAAAATAAAAAGGGGAAGTTGCAAAAAATATATGGAAAAAGAGGTCCATATTATTTGATCTTCCATATTGGTTAAGTCTTGGTATTAGACATTGTCTTGATGTGATGCACGTGGAGAAAAATATGTGTCATAGTTTGATTGGCAAACTTCTAAATATTCCAGGAAAGACTAAAGATAGTAAGGCTTCCAATCTTGATATGGAGGTGATGGGTATACAAAAATAGTTGGCTCCAATAAAGAAAGTGTTCTGGACTAGGCCCGCCTTGGCCCAAAGTGCAGATAAAGGCCCAAATCCAAATAGCTCCTCGAGGAATGCTCACAAACGGACCACCACCGAACATGCCCGACCACAGACTGCAGCTACTATGCCCGCCATTGTCCGCGACAAGCAGTGTCCCCGACCAAGGGAACTCCAGCTCGAGTCCAGCTCGAGCACCCTCCCCGTAGGGAAGATTCTGTCCACCCTAACCGTTATAGAATCCTCTAAGCTTTGGAAAGGCGGCATCTTCGTCCCTCCTTATTCTTCGCAGAGCACCACCAGGAAGGGGACCACGTGCGGGGCCCCACTACACACGTAAAACCTGACAGTTCCTTTATTGGGCCAGTTCTGGTCAGCCCAATGAGGGGACCTTGGCCCAACGCTGGGGGCTATAAATACCCTCTATTCCAAGAGGGTCAGGTATTCATCTATTACACACCTATACACTTTTTTCCTGCCCATTCCGTCTCTCATTTTAGCATCAGAGTGTCTTGCAGGTACCTCCCCCTCCTCACTCAAATCAGTTCGAGCCAGTCGTGACGGTCCAAGTCTGATCCAGTAAGATCAGTGGCGCCGTCTGTGGGAAATTAACTTCCCCGTCTTGCAAACTCTCGAAGACCAAAGCTAAAAATCACCTCATACCATCATGGCTGACCAAATTCGGGATGACCAGAACATCCACGTCGTCGACGCCAAAAACAACCTCGCGGATAAGAACGGAGTCCTCAATAATACCGGCAACCCCGGCCATAGCACACTCCCTGGGGGCGCCATCCTCGGGCCCTCAGGCCACCGCAACGGAGCCACTGCCTCATCTTCTTCAGTCCCTCCTCCACTCGAAGAAGACAATACGGCTCCCCCGAACTATCTAGCTGCCCAATTTCAAGAAGTCCCTGTTCCCGCTGGGGCAGATGCCACGACCATAGCACTGTTCGCGGCAATCAATCAAACCAACTACCTCATCTTTGCCCAGGGGGAAAGATTGAGGGCGCTAGAGGATGACAGAAGACCCCCGAGGAGACACAGGAGGCCTCAGACCCCACCTCCTCGGGTAACAGAGGTACGTCTCCCGTCTCCCCCGCAGAGACAATACAGAGACACCTCCCGAAGCCCGTCGCCCTGACAATCGGGGAGACGACCCCCCTTGGAGAGGCAACCCATCATTAAAGTCGGAGGGCACAACCATGACCCTTTACGGCAAGAGAGAAGACACCCTGGAGACAGACACGGGAGGGCGGACCAACGAGCACCCCGCTCGAGGGACATCCAGCACGACCAGGACCGTCGTGCCCGATAATACCTCAGGTCCCCGTCCCTTTCCCCAGAGCGAAGTGACGAGGACAACCCCCGCGGTCCCTTATCACAAGCCATCATGGAGGCTCCAATCCCCCCGGGCATGGAGAAGCCCCCTCACCTGAAGGAATACGATGGAGTTGCCGACCCAGTCGACCATATAGACGGGTTCGAAGCTATTGTGCACTACCATAACATTGGGGGACCCATCAAATGTCGATTGTTCCCCACGACCCTCAGGAAAGCAGCAATGGATTGGTATAAGGGTCTCGCCCCAGGGTCAATCACCTCGTGGAGAAACTTGAAAAAACAATTCATAAGCTCGTTCACCGCGTCGCAACGACATCCAAAGACCGAAGCGGCACTCGAGGCTATCATCCAGAGACAGGAAGAAACCTTGAGAGAATTCATCAACTGCTTCAATCGTAAAGCCATCCAGGTCCCCCTGCACGGACTACATGAAAAGATACTTGCTGGAGAGGGGACTCCTCCCCGGCACGGAGTTCAGAAAAGCAGTGGGCATCGAACCACCCCGAACGTTCGATGCTCTCCTCGAGAAGGCCAAGGCCTATATGCATTACGAGGAAAGGGAAGCGGCCAACAGAGCCCGTGACCCCAGAACTCGCGGATCCAGCAGCAACCCACGCCAAGAAGCCGCTCCTCCTCGACGAGTCGGGGAGAAAAGAAAGGAGGACAGACCCCGAGAAGCCCGAGAACAGAGAGGACCCTCGGGGCATTTCACAGAATACACTCCGCTCATGGCTTCCCGCGAGCGCATCTTGGCGGAGTGTGCCAACATGAATTTCAAAGATGGCAGCGTCAAGCGCCCTCGACCAGCTCCTGCCATGCCCGGGGTGGACAAGAGCAAATACTGTCAGTACCATAGGAGCCATGGTCATATGACGGAGGACTGCGTCCACCTTAAGGACGCCATCGAGACCCTCATAAAAGGGGGAAGACTCGGCCAATATCGGCGAAGCGACGCTCCTTGTTGCGACGCCCGGGAGACAAGAGAGTCGGAGAAGGACGCCCGACCATCAGACGAGTCGGTCCCCATCCAGACCGCCTTCTCCGTCACAAGACCTGAGGACTTCTACGTCCCTGAGCACTTGCAAGAGTCGTTGTCAACACACAGCAGCTGGGAGCACTTTCCCTCCTCCATGGTCATCAATGGTGGAGGATTCAACGACCTGACTATAAACTCGGCCAAGAGGAAGCTGGATGAACTGGTCGACTTTGCACCTCCTCAAACGGTGACTTTTGAAAGGGTGAAAGGAAGGTCGGAGCCTATCACCTTTTACCTCAAAGAGCTCCCCGGAGGAGCCCCCAACACAGTCATTCCTCTGATAATAAGAGCGAGAATGGATAATTTTGACGTACAATGCATTCTCGTCGACGAAGGAAGTTCCGTCGATGTAATGTACAGTCAACTATTCCGGACCCTGCAGCTCGACGACTCACACCTCTCACCTTATGTGGGGTCGGACCTACAGGGCTTCAACGACTCGACCTCTAAACCTTGGGGATACGTCGAGCTCATGGTTACCTTTGGCGAGGACACGGCGATAAGGCATGTCAAGGTGAGCTTCCTCGTTATCGACTGCCCGTCCCTCTACAACTGCATCCTGGGAAGACCAACACTGGCGGAACTGACCGCGGTACCCTCCACCATCCACTTGAAGATGAAGTTTTACACCAAGAGGGCACGGGTCGCCACCATCCAAGGGGACCTAGTTGCTGCTCGAAGGTGTTTCAATGCGGCATCCAAGGGACGTGATACGGTCGACACTGGGACAAGTCCTGCCAAGAGACCAGCAACAACACGACCAGAGCCCGAGAAGACAGAGCCCGTCAAGGTAGAAGAACAGAGGGCTCCCCTAAAGGTCGACTCCATAGCCTTGGACACCCGTTTCGACCAGGATAAACCTCCCAGCGGCGAGCAAGTCCCCCTCCGACCAATCCCGGACGGGGACTTCGAGCTCGTCCCCCTCGGCGAGGACCCAAGCAAAGGAGTGAAGATCGGCACCGACCTCCCCGACTTGGTAAGGAAGCAGATCAAAGCTTGCTTGCGCGAGAATGCTAACTTGTTCGCGTGGAGCACCACAGAGATTACCGGACTCGACCCCGAGGTCGCCTGTCACCGTCTCGCCATAGATCCAGCCGCTAAGGCAGTAGTACAACGTAGACGTAGGCAGTCTCTGGAGAAAACGGAGGCTGCTGAAAAAGCTGTAAAAGACCTCTTAGAGGTAAATTTTATTTCTGAAGCCCGGTATTCAACCTGGTTGTTAAACGTTGTATTAGTCAAAAAGAATAATGGAAAATGGCGAATGTGTGTTGATTATACCGACCTCAATCGGGCATGCCCGAAGGATGCTTTTCCATTACCGAACATAGACATGCTGGTCGACAACTCGGCCGGTTACAAAATACTATCATTCATGGATGCCTATTCAGGCTATAACCAAATCCCAATGGCCATGAGCGACAAGCATTTCACTTCCTTCATGACCAGCTCGGGCAACTATTACTACAATGTAATACCCTTTGGTCTAAAAAACGCAGGGGCAACATACCAACGTATGATGAACAGAGTGTTCCACGAACAAATCGGGGACATGCTCGAGGTTTACATGGAAGAAATGATCGTAAAATCCCGAGCAGACACCGACCATGCAGCCCACCTCAAAGCAGTCTTTGCCCAAGCAAGACAATGTAACATGAGGTTCAACCCCGAGAAGTGCACGTTCGGGGTCAAGGCAAGAAAATTCCTCGGTTTTTACCTGACAGAACGAGGGATTGAAGCCAATCCCAACAAGTGTCGAGCTTTCTCCGACCTCCTGACACCCACGTCAAAAAAATCAATACAAGTCATGAACAACATGCTCACCTCGCTGTCCCGCTTCATCACAAGATCCGCTCAGCACGCCCTCCCCTTCTTCAGACTCCTTCGCAAAGAGGAAGCCTTCGAATGGACCGAGGAATGTGAACGGGCGCTGCGCCACCTAAAACAAAGCCTATCCCAACCGCCCATTCTGTCTCGACCAGGTGACGGGGAACCTTTGTTCTTATACCTGGCCGTCTCGAACGAAGCCATTAGCGCGGACCTTATCCGCGAAACCACTGACAGGCAGAAACCCATTTATTTCACGAGCAAAGCCCTACAAGGGCCCGAGAGCAGATACCAACAGATCGAAAAAGTATCTCTAGCCCTTATCAACACGGCGAGGAGACTCAGACACTACTTCCTGGCTCACACAGTCATAGTGCGAACCGACCAACCGGTAAAACAACTCTTAGGTCGACCTGACATGGCGGGCTGAATGTTGAAGTGGTCCTTGGAACTCTCCGAGTTCGACATTCAATATGAGAGCAGGAAAGCTCTAAAGGCACAAGCCCTGGCCGACTTTGTCGCATAAATGACCGCTCACAACCCGCCCGCAAGGAAAGAGCACAAGTGGACCATCTTCGTCGACGGAGCTTCCAGCTCATCCGGAAGCGGCACGGGGATCCTCCTAGAAAATGAGGAGGGCGTAGTGATCGAGAACTCGTTAACCCTCTCCTTCCCAACTTCGAATAACCAAGCAGAGTACGAGGCCCTGCTCGCAGGATTGAGGCTAGCCGAGGACCTAGGAGCACGCGAAGTACAAATTTTCACGGACTCTCAACTCGTTGCTTCCCAATTCCAAGGGAGTTACCAGGCTAAAAACGACAGCCTCATTGAATACCTGAACTTAGTCAGAGAACGCATGAGAAAGTTCGACCGAGTAGAAATATCACACGTTCCGCGCGAGCAAAACACAAGGGCCGACATACATTCGAAGCTCGCGAGCACAAGAAAGAAGGGCAAGAACAAATCCGTCATACAAGAATCCCTGTCGCGCCCGAGCATCGAAAGGACCTCGACCCCAGTCGAGGTACACGCCATCAGAGACGCTTCATGCTGGATGACCCCGGTGTACAATTTTCTAACAAAGGGCGAGCTCCCTTTGGATCAGACGAAAGCGACCACAACGAAATGACGAGCGTGCTCCTACGTAGTGCTCGAGCATAAGCTGTACCGCAGGGGATTTTCCATTCCCCTCCTGAAGTGCATCAACGAATCCACAGTCCCCGAGGTATTACGAGAAATACACAAAGGGATTAACGCCCAGCACATGGATGGTAAGTCCCTGGCAAGGAAAGCTCTACGAGCGGGGTACTATTGGCCGATGATGCAGCAGGACGCCAAAGATCACGTTAAGAAGTGCGACAAGTGCCAGAAGCACGCCGACATGCATCTCGCCCCCCTCACGAGCTGAGCATATTGTCATCCCCGTGGCCATTTGCATGGTGGGGGATGGATATCCTTGGACCATTTGTACAAGGGACTTACCAAAACAAGTTCTTCATTGTGGCCGTGGATTACTTCACGAAATGGATAGAGGCCGAGGCCCTCGCGAAGATCACCTCTCACAACATCCTCCGTTTCTACAAACGAAACATCCTCGCCAGATTTGGAATCCCAAAGGCGTTGGTCACAGACAACGGCACCCAATTCACCGACCACGGGTTCCGAAACTTCGTCACCAAACTAGGAACCAAACAACATTTTACCTCGGTCGAGCACCCCCAAACCAACGGGCAAGCCGAGGCCGCCAACAGGGTCATCCTGCAGGGACTCAAACACTGACTCGGCGAAGAAAAAAGAGGGTGGGTCAAGGAGCTGCACAGCGTCTTATGGGCCTATCGCACCACACCCCACTCAACGATGGGAGAAACCCCTTTCCGACTAACATACAACATCGAGGCCATCATCCCCGTAGAGATTAAGGAACCCTCCAGGCGGACAGAAATGCCTCTTGACGAGGAAATGAACAACGAAGCACTTAGAGACGAACTCGACCTGGTCGAGGAAATTCGATCAGGGGCAGCCCTGCGCGAGGCTGCTCTAAAACAACGAATAACCCTGCGTCATGACGGCAAGGTCATCAGACGCGAGTTCCAGATCGGCAGCCTGGTATTGCGAAGAAACCAGAAAGACTCCCGCGAAGGTAAATTGGCCGCAAACTGGGAAGGACCCTATCGCGTCCATGGCACCACAGGCACCGGGGCATATTACCTCAAGCAGCTAAATGGAGAACCGTTACCACGACCCTGGAACGCTGCTAAGCTAAAGCAGTACTATATCTAAAGCCCTTAAATACTAAGGACTTTCGCCGTTGAACATCCACCTTTAGCCAACAAAGAGAAATGTCTCGACCACGTAGACAGGCCAAGATACGGGCCCGATCTACACCTAAACGACATAACTTCGTTCGGCCAACGAGGTCGAATGGCAATGCCCGATAGGGACACCTCAATCGAGCTCCAATGTTGTAGTACCCACATGGTAGAACATCTAGCTCGTGATGGGCAGTTCACGTCGCGGGCGTACGACCTCAATCTGGGTCATACGCTTGACATGCGGGCTTCACTCTGCACAACCAACGCATTTCGAAGTACGTCGAACCATCAAAGGGGTCGAAAGGATATCTCCGCTCGAGGACATAACTTAGACAAAATATTCATCACAAAAGTAACAATCG
The DNA here is from genome assembly GCA_948472305.1 of Vicia faba. Taxonomy (NCBI): domain Eukaryota; kingdom Viridiplantae; phylum Streptophyta; class Magnoliopsida; order Fabales; family Fabaceae; genus Vicia; species Vicia faba. Next base: position 519,185,095 of record OX451739.1, on the reverse strand, counting down.
AACACAAGCTTAGATACGAGCAAGTTAAAGCGAAATAAACATCCATCAAAAAGTTTATACACAAGACAAGTTAATAGTGAACCGACCAAAAAGGCCGACGATGTTCGGGGTTACAAGCCGTGGCACAACGGCCAAAAGAAATAAGCACGGGCACATAGGCCCCAAAAATCAGCACGGGCACGCAAGCCCAAAACAAATAAAAACCAATACGCGGGCACGCAGGCCCGAACAAAAACTTCACGCTAAACGTCCCCAGGACTACCGGCATCTACCCCAAGAGACTTAGGAGGAGGCACGACCCGACCGTCAATAATTTGAGACATGAACCCGACTCCCTCGGTATCCATGCCCGGATTCAGGATGGTGAGCTGGCTGACCGCGACCTCGAACCCATCGGCTAGGGAACCGACACAGTCTGACTCGAGAAGGTGAATACACGCAACCAAATCTGAACGGGTTCGCAAAGAGGCTATCTCCTCCGACTCGTCATCAGCAGGAAGCATAATAGCTTTTAGCTCCTTAACTTCCTTGGACAAACGATCATTGTCACTCTCCAACCGCTCCTTGTCCAGTTGGAGGCAATCCCTCTCCTCAGAAACCTTCGCAGACTTTTCCTTCTCTCTCGACAGCAGGTCGACTTTCTCGCGAAACATTTCCTCGGAATGCTCGAGGGCCGCCTTTAACTTACGAGACTTAGCAGCAAAAGCAGCTTTTTCTGATTCCAATCCCTAACACATTCCGAGGAGTCCGACCCTTCCTCGGAAAGAACCACGTCCATCTCATCCATCTTCACCATCCCGACCATACTGGCGGAGAGGTGTTTCCTCCTGCTTTCTTTGTCAAGCCGTCTAATAGTCTCGGCCTCGTTACTGCTCACCGTTAGAGGAAATCCCTCAAAGAAATCCTTCTCTGCAAAACAGGGTGGTAAGCCGAAGGCCCGCGCAGCTACGGACTCGTCGCCACTCTCCGACCTGTCTTGAGCCCGACTTCTCTTCCTGGTTACCAGCTCAATGGGTTGCTCGACATCGGGAGAGCCCGAAGACCCACTAGAGACATCACCGCCCGAACTGGCCTGCGGACCCATCCTCGTGGCTTGCGATGCCCTCACTAACCTCTTATTTACCTTCTTGTCCTGGGATAGCTTCAATAACCTCTCTCGTCGCTCATCCATGTCGCCTGCAAAAAGGAGCGAAACCCGGGTTAGCTGCAAGCGAGCAAAAACAACAAAAATAGAATAAAGCAATAAGAGTAGAAGCAAGAAACCTAGCAGATCTACGGCCTGCCCGTAAGATTGGCACTCGATGAGCGCCTTCGTGTTGATGGGACGAGCCTCGAATGTCGGGTACCCGTCCTCGTCAAGAATATCATCCCCCTCCCTCGTGACCCACCGGACAGGGAAGAAGCTGTCAACGTACTTGCAAAGGACAGCATAAGCCTCCTCGTCCTCGGTGCTCATGCTCCCCGCGGGTGTATGATAGTACCCGGTGCCATGGTCGTAATGGCCCGAGCACAATGTATCGGGAACTTGGAAATGCGCCCGACTGCCGGACGACCCCCAGCATCCACGAGGGGCTCCCCGTCCGCGTCGACCACCGTGGTTTCTGATTCGAACAAGGAGTCCAAGGCAGTCTGGGTGACTGGCTGCAGAACATACCATTTATCCTTAAAGTCCCTTACCGAATCCATATACATCCTGAACAGCCTCTTCGACTATTTCAGGGATACCCAGCTGTGCCTGCCTCCTCGAGACTGACGATGCAGGTGAAAGACCCTGAAGAAAAGGGGTATCGTCGCCCTGATTCTCAGGAAACGGCACGTCAGCTCGAACGCCCGAAGGAAGGCGATCGAGTTAAGGTGAAGCTGCGAAGGGGCCAGGTTCAGGTGGATGAACACCCCGACTTAAAAGTCGCTAAAGGGTAGTTTAAGACCGAGATCCCTGAACACGATCTCGTACATAGGGAACCCGTACTCAGTAAACTCCAAGAAGATATGCACATCGATTGACGGCCTTATTACCACAAAATTCTTTTGGAAACCTGGCTGACTACCGCCATGCTCGACGATAGTATAAGCACGCCGACTACGCCGACAGTACGCCGAGGCAATCCCCCGGGGCTCATCGCCCACCCAGTCCAACATGGGGTCATCAATGGTGTTGACTAAAGTAACGTTCTCTTCGGTACTTGTGTCCTCGACTTCATGCGAGTGCAAATTTCTGGGCACTCTAGTGTTCAATCATCTTCCACCTTTGGATCACGAAAGGCACGAAAGCCAATCTATATCCTCAGGTTTAAGAAAATTGAACAGGGGCAGCTGTTGCACCCCAAAATTTTCCCTCTCATATCTCTCAAAACATTTCAAGAAAAAATCTCCAAGTGGTTCAAGATTGCTCAAGAGTTGGACAGTCAAATCATCTTCTAAGGCAGTCAACCCCAAATTAGGGTTTTGTGTTGCATCAAGATCCTTGAGTACAAATGACCTCAAGTTCTCCCTAATGTCCTAATATGTTCTCAAGGTCATCCATGTCAATTTTCAAGCCTTACAGAGGAAGTTTGCTCAGTCAATTGCTCAAAGGGTCCAAAAATCGACTATGCTAGGGCAAAAGACAACTGTGACCCAAATACAGTCAAACCTCAAGATTTTTTGGCAACATTCTCATTTTGAAAGATATTTCATCATTTTATCAAGGGTTTATCATGATTCATCAAGGATTGCTCAAAATTCATCAAGACTCAAAAGTTGCTAAATTAGGGTTTTGCAGGAAAAGTCAACTCAACTTTGACCAAGCATAACTTTCTCATACTTTATGAGAAATGACCCATCCAAAGCTCATTTTGAAGAGGATCCAGTTTCCTACAATCCATATTCATACCCTAAGATCAAGAAATGCACTCACAAGAAGTTACAAATTTGGACATTATAGGTCATTTTTGAAAGTCAACAAAAACACCTTTTTTGCCAAAGCTTATAAATTTAGCATGGAATATCAAAATGAGATGAGACCAAAAGGGTTGGTTAGAGGACATCTCAAGATTTCTAAAAAGTCGAGGAACACCTCCAAAAGTTCAAAATTGAAGAAGTTATGCATTGCTGAAGTTGGGCATTTTTGTAAAATTGCCAAAAGTCAACTATCCCCAAAACTTCAAATTTTGTCAAATAGGCCCATTCTTTTCCACTTGATTTGGGCTTTCCACATTCCACACGTGTCCTAGCTTCAGCCTTGTGTCCATTTATCAATTTTATTATTTTATTTGATTTTTTATTGAATTAATTCATTTTTAATCAATTTAAATCAAATAAAATCCCAAAACTTGATTACATGAGATCTTTTTCTATTTTCAGGACCTAATCATCATCAATGTCATGATCAAACTCGTATCAAGCATTCCATGTGCAAAAAGATTGGATTTTTGGCAAGTTAGGCAACTTATCAATGGTGGATCAAATCCAATCTCAAGGCATTGATGTGGAAAGATTCAAGACCAACTTGTTGACCTAATACATTGCAGCATACATATACAATCCAAGGCACACAAATTTGGGACCTAGAGGCTGCAAGAATACCAAGAACAAAAATTGAAAAAGGGTGGAAAAAGTGTGAAACCAAAATCACACTTAGAGGCATTTTCAGAAGCAAAACTCAACACCAATCACTTGCTGGATGATCACTGAAGCAGAACCAACCCAAAACCAATCTCCATACATGCTCATAAGCTCTGTAAGTATCTCAAAAAACCACCCCTCTCTTGAATTTGCAAATCATATTTCTTGCATCTTTCTAACAAATCTTTGACATATTTGTGATGCTTATGAGATTTCTGGACTTTTGGCATTATTTGATTGCATTGATATGGACTCTAACCCCATAACCGTATGGCTAGGGTTTTGCATTAGATTTTAGGGTTTTCTTTTTCAGGGGAAATCAAGGTTCAAGAAGGGTATAGGTTTACTCAGGATGCCCAGATGAACACGACCATGGTCTTGGGGGTCGTTTTCATGGCCTAGATTTAATTTTTGGAATGTCCTGCGAATTTAGCTGCGGATCTAAATCCGCAGGTAAATGTTACAGGGCTGGAGGTTAGGGAAGACAAACGTGTCTCCCCCTGGTTGGACGATTCAAACTTGGAGCATTTTTTTTTATTTTCTGGCATAATGACGCGTTTTTATATATTATATTTAGTTTGTGTTATATTAACAATTGAGACATAGTGGTGTAGTGGTAGTGGCGTGTGTTCAAAATCCAACAGGACCTGGGTTCGAATCCCAGGTCCCCCCATTTGCATTTGTTATTTTTCTTCAGGTATTCCAGCGCGCTTCAGGAGTTGTAGCATACCATGCTCCCTCACCCAATCACTTGCCAGATGGCCCCAGGCCAGATCTGGTGGTCCAGATGGAACATCCACCATACTCCCTAGTCAAATGCACACGCTGGATTTCAAAAGGTCAACCAGGCCAGTGGATTATTGGGCCACAAAACTGCTAATCAGACCCCCTAAGCAGGCCCAAACCTCCTAACCCTTTCTCTTTTCTTTTATTATTTATTTCTTTTAATTATTTATTGTTATTATTTTTACTATTAACTAACCAATCAAAACTTTTTCTTAATAAAATTAAAAAACCAAAAAATATTTTCTTATTTAAATTAAATTTCAGCATTTTATTTTTGTTAACAATATTAATTTAATTAATTTAATTTTAATTAGGAATAACTTTTAATATATTTTGCAATAATTAAAATTAACTTAGACAATTAGGTTTTATTAACATTGATCAAATTTATTTTTATTTCTCTAAATACCAAAACCCCAAAAATATTTTATTAATTAATTAATTTATTAATTTGATGATTAACTCAATTTAATTTCATTTGAATTCAGAAACAAACCAAAAATCCTTTCTTTAATAATCAAAGGGTCAAAACCCTAGAACGCGCCCGATTTAGTTTCCCGCACGCGATCCATTTTATTCAATATTGTATCTGTTTCTGGAATGTAATAGCTTAATAGGACTTTACTATTTTATCGCTTTATTTATTTTCCGCATTTTAATTTCAAGGGTTGCTTTTGGCGATGTAAATACCCGACGCGTTGTAATAGTTAGTTTAATTTCCGCAATTTAATTTTCGCAACTTATAAACTGTTAGATGTTTGGTAATAGGGAATGCATGACAAGATCGAATGTTTAACTTAAAATCAACATAGATAACCACAAACATGTACAAAGATAAAATAAACTGAAAACAACACACTCGCACATGCTCACTCTTAGGGTACACCCCACTTGGTTGCCTTCGTAACGCGGTCATTAAGTATAGGAAGTTTTAGAGGTCGCCCTCTTGTCCAAAGATCATAGTTGCCTCGAAACGGTTGCCTCGGATAAAATGATCTAAGACATTAGGGTTACCGCTAAGGCGTCCTAACATTGCTCTAGTGACCGCACGTCCCTTAATCGAATTGACCCTTAAAACTCCAACAACGACGCTACCTACTTATTCATAGTGGGATAGCATTGTCTAAAGGAAGATAGCACAGAGCGATTCCATTTTCGAGTAGGTAGATGGTTCTTAAGTACTTGCTCTTTCCAAAACAAAAACAAAACTTTTCACACTTACACCTTTCAAACAAAAACTTCTTCAAACCCACAAACACAAAGAAAAACAATTTTTGAAAACATATGAGCAAGTACCTAAGAGCCCGTGGATAACGACTGATAGAAAGGGTGCTAACACCTTCCCTTTCTATAATCTACCCCCTAACCCGAGAAACATCTCGAAAAAGGAATTTTTCTGTGCTTTTTTCCTTTCCTTGTTGGATAAAATAAAAGACGGTGGCGACTCTTGCTTACCGCGACATTTTGCAAATACAAAACGCAAACCAACATTCCAAAAACAGTCAGTTCTTTCCCACTGTATCACAGGCGTTTTAGCAAAGACCCTCGATAAAATATCGTAATCTCTCGATAACCTTTAATGTTGCCTTCGGTAAACGATATAGTCCCTAAAAGACATTGCTAAAAAGTCCCATAGGTTGCCTTCTATGACTATACAAACGTCCCACACCCGTCCCTTCACATCCAACGATGGGGCTTCTTACCAAATCAATGGTAAGATAGCAACATCTAAAGGAGGAGGAAAAGAACATTTAAGACCTTTTTGAGTAGGTAGGATGCTCCTAGTTGCTCGCTTGCTCACAACAAAAATATTTTATACACCAACACTTTCATTTTGAAACATTTTCAAAAGACAAACACTTTGTACACGTTCTTATAGAAACGAGAACCATTACAAAGACACCTTTTCAAAATCACTTTCAAAAACACATTCCACAAAAACTTCTTTGAACTATTTTCCAAACAACACTTTGTACGCGTTCTTATAGAAACGAGAACCATTACAAAGACATTTTCAAAATACATTCAAAACCCACACCACAAGCTCATTTTCAAAGAAAAGAAAGTGATCTAGCAAGAAACTAAGAACCCATAGATAACTACAGATGAAAAGGGTGCTAACACCTTCCCTTTTCATAACCTACCCCCCGAAATCAAGAAAATAATATCGAAAGGTCTTTCCTATTTTTTTCAACCTTTTCTTATTGGATAAAATAAAAGTCGGTGGCGACTCTTGCTATCCGCAACAATTGCGATAAAACACAAAACACCCAAGTCAGTTCTCCCACCGTATTACAGAACTGGAGACTCTGTTGAGGACTTACTTAAAAGTGGGGTTACCTTAGGGCTAGATCACCTTTACTCGCTTCTCATTGTTTGACTTTCTTGCTTTACATTATGGTTTCTTGTTTGGGCTTGTTTTGATCCTCTACCCGGATCTGGGGGCACCTTTTAGGTAAGTAGCAATATATTATGGAAACTATGCGGGGTATACCGACATGGTCTAAGAAATAGCTACGTTAGTGTGACACATTTGTTGGTACTGGTAGCCCTTGAGTAGTCAAGAATAATATGGGGCCGCTGTGTGGTGTCATGAAGCACTAACTAACCTTAGAACCTTAATTGAACAACTTGGCCATTAGGAAGTAGTGAGGTATCCAACTTTGGTGTAGTTCGAAGTTGGTTGATACTCGATGCTACACTCATTAAGATCAGACTTTTGGGATATTTTGGTCGCCATTAAAGAGGCTTGCACTAAAATAATGCCCGATGAAGAAAGATAAGTGAAATTGAGATCCCCTTGAACCTAGTTACTATTACTAGGACATGTTGAGCCAACTAAACTTTAAGAGGGTACTTACCTACAAACTCCATGCAAGCCTAAACCTAAGGACTTGTCTGCTTTGTGTGTATATGATTATTTGTACATAGACAACTTTCTTACTTTGCATACTTGTACATAACATCATGACATCATACCATAGTATTTTTAATAGTAATTTCAAGGATCTCAAGGGCCTATAATGCAGGGTCACGTTGAATCAGAAGCCTATCAAGGGGTAAGAGGATTTATTTTCCTCTAACCAAACACCATCAAAAATCAAAGTACAACAACTTGAGTCAAGGGCTACGACCCACTTGACATGGTGAGCTTAATTCTCGTGGAAGGACATCCATTGATACGAAGTTCTCCAATCAAAGTTGCAAGTGACTTCTAACATCTTCTTGTGTTTACCCTGCGAGATCCTTGAAAACATTGCATCCACATATCATGCATCATATCATGACATGCTTTCCCACACAGGTCTCTCATCTGCTTACTGTTTATTTCAGTAGAGATGGATCTAGAACATACTATCAAGGACATTCAAACTCAAAATGCTCAACTTCAGGAAATGTTCTTGAACCTATCTATGATACAGTGGTAGAACCGACTGTTAATACTGGTTTGTGTTTTGTTCGCAAATGTTGCGGTAAGCAAGAGTCGCCACCGAATTTCATTTAATCCAACAAAGGAAAAGGAAAAAGAATAGAAAAAACCTTTTTCGAGATGTTTCTGAGTACGGGGGGTAGATTATAGAAAGGGAAGGTGTTAGCACCCTTTCTATCCGTAGTTATCTACGGGCTCTTAGGTACTTGCTCATTTTTCAAATTGCTTGTGTGTGTTTGTCTTGAAAATGTTTTACTTCGTGATAACCCTTGTATCATTCCTCAAGGATGTGACAAAGTTTGTTTTGAAAATTTGTTTGAAAAGGTGTAAGTGTGAAAAGTTTTGATTTGAGCAAGTACCAAATATCATCTACCTACTCGAAAAAAGATCGTTTACATTCTTGTTTCCTTTAGACAGCGCTATCCCACTATTGAGAAATAGGTAGCACCGTCGTTGGAGTTTGTAAGGGTCAATTCGAAAGGTACGTACGACCACTAAAGCAATATTAGGACACCTTAGTAGTAACCCGAGAGTCTTAAGATCATTTCGAGGCAACATTTCTGAGGCAACATTTGAATGGGACATTTGATCGTTTTTAGACAAGAGGGTAACCACTAAGACACCCTATGCTTAATGATTCTTTACCGAAGGCAACCGAAGTGATAGTATACCCTAAGAGTGAATATGTGCGAGTGATTTGTTTTCAGTTTATTATCTTTGCACATTAGGGTTTTCTAACCATTTTAATTTTTCATGCATTCTTGCCATACAATCCTATTAGCATACATCTAAACAGTTAAGTATTTGCGGGAATTAAAATGCGAGAAAATAAACCTAGCTATTACAAGGCTTCGGGGAGGGGGATTAATTACATAGCTAAAAAACGGGGATTTAAACAGCAAATAAAAACCCTAAGTTAACTATTACAAACCATAAACAATTACAAAATATTGGCAAAATAATCAACAAGCGCGTGGCGAATTAAATGCGAGACGATTAGGGTTTTGACCCTTTGACTAATCCTACTTGCGATTGATTAAAGAAAAAATGTTTTTTTTGTCGTTTTTGTTATTTGAGAAAATAAGGAAATAATTGAATTAAAAGAAAATCCTAAGTTCTAATTAATGTTAATTTTTGAAAATATATTAATTAATTCTAAACAACCTATTTTTGTATTTTTGTCTGAAAAAGAAAATAATTGAATCAAGAACTTAAACCTAATTTTTCTAATTAGTTTTAATTATAAAAACAAGTTAAAATTTCCCTAAATTAAATTAAACTAAATTAAATTAAATTTGATAAAAAACCTAATTCTATTTTTTTTGTGAATTCTTGATTTTGTGATTTTGTAAAAAAAGAGTGATTAATTTTGTTAATTAAAATAATTAAGGAAAATATTAAAAGAATTAAAAAATAAGAAGAAACAAAAGAGAAGAAATGGGCCTGATAGTGTTGCTGAAGAGGGGGGTGTAACTCTGGATTTTCTGGCCCAACATACTCCAAGGCCTGGTCAACCTCTGAATCTGGCGCAATATTGACTTTGTAGAACACCATGGATCATCATTGCTGGCACGTTGGATTTGGCTAGCTAGGCATCCAGTGGCTAGAAGTTGAGGGTGTATAGAAGGCGTTTGATGATGTAGCGCATTGGATCTGCCTGAAATAATCAAGAAAATAATAAAATGCACACGCCTGGGATCGAACCCAGGACGTGTGCATCAAAGTCATTCCCTCCAACCATCTGTGCTAGCGTGTTAACTTGTAAGTATAACAACAACAAAGCATAATATAAGAAAAGAAAAAAGAAACTGAATCCAAGGCGCGAAATTCAAACGTCCCAATGGCTGGCTGACACGCAAGCATCTTCTTCCTTTCTCCGTCGTCTTAGAAAACAAGACTTTTACCTACAGACGTTTACTATAGGTACAAACCTGTTCATCTCAAAAATCGCACACGAGCAAGATAAATAAAAAGTGATGGTACCAATCAACTCGTCTCATCCTCACGAGCATCATGGTACCTGATTCAAGTCCTAGTTTTTCCTGTATTGAAAACCCCTAAACAAGAACATAAAACCCTAACAATGGCAGGTGCGTATATAAGCTTAAAAAATGCAATTAAACCATCCTATTAGCTTGCAAACATGATAAAAATCACAACTATGACAATTAAAAGTGCTAAAGATGCGTAAATTGCAATAATAAAATTTGAAAAAGCTTACAAACCGCGTGAGGTATAGAGCACGTTTCTGGGCGTGTTGAAGCTTGCAAAGGATGCTGTTAGCTTCCTGAGATGTCTAGCAAGCGATTGGAATGGCTAGGAGGGCTTGAGATAGCCTGTGGAATGAAAACCAACTCCCACTTTTCTTTGAATTTTTCAGTTTTGTTTTGTCCTTTACACGACCTTTAACCCTTGTTTTTTGATCTGAAATTCTTCATTATATAACCTAGAGTGAATTAGGTTAACAAACTTGGATCCAATCTTGAGAATTCATGAATGGAATATTTGATTTTTAAGCCATATGATATATTTCCATAACCATGCCAATCATGCTTTTTTGTACCAATTGTTCTTGACTCGATTTGCTCTTGTTTACTCAGCATATATTGATTGCCAAACTGTAAAAGAAAACAAATTAAATCATATCTTTGTTAATTTTCATCATTTATTTGATTTAATTCACTTTTTAATTAATAAAAAATCAAAATAAATTGAAAAATGAAGCACATAATGGGTGAGTGAACATTTGAGTCGTGTACCACATTGTAATTGAGGTGCAAGCATAAAAAGTTGGGCCCATTTAGCAAAAAATGCAAATTTGAGCACATTTGACTTTTGGCAATTTTGTAAAAATGGTCAACTTGGCCAATGCATAACTCTCTCAATTTTGACCCTAGAGAGGTTTTCTTGGACTTTTTAGAAAGCTTAGGATGTCCTATAAGTAACCCTTTTAGTATCATCTAAATTGAGTCTTCCATGTTCATGTATGAAGCTTTGACCCAAAAGGTGTTTTTGTTGACTTTTCAAAAGGACCTATAATGTCAAAATTCATATCTTTTTGTGAGTGCATATTCTGAACTTGGGAGCTGAATATGAATTGTATTGAATTTTATCCTCTTCAAAATGAGCTTTGGATGGGTCATTTATGATAAATTATGAGAAAGTTATGCTTGTTCAAAGTTGGGTTGACTTTTCCTACAAAACCTTAATTTAACAACTTTTGGGTTTTGATGAATTGTGAGCAATCATTGAGGAATCATGATCAACCCTTGATAAAATGATGGATAATACTTCAAAATGAGGATGTTGACCAAAAATCTTGATGTTTGACTGTATGTGGGCCATAGTTGACTTTTGACCTAGTACAACTGATTTTTCAGGCACTTGAGCAATTGACTGAGCAAACTTCTTCTGTAAGGCTTGAAACTTGACGTGGATGATCTTGAGAACATATTAGGACAATGGTGAGCATTTGGGGCTTTTGTGGTTCAAACATCTTGATGAAGATGAAAACCCTAATTTGAGGTATATTGCCTTAGGAGAGAGCTTGTCTGGTCAACTCTCGAACTTCCTTGAGTAATTTGGGGACCTCACTTTCCATGTATTGAGAAATATGAGAGAGCAAATTTTAGGGTACAACAGCTGCCCCTGTTCAATCTTCTTAAACCCGAGGATGTATATTGGCTCGTCTGCCTTTTGTGATCTGAAGGTGGAAGATGATTGAACACTAGAGTGCCCAAAAATTTGCACTCGCATGAAGTGGCACTTGATTTGTGATATCGGGAATGGGCTTATAGATGCCATTTGGAAGTTGAGGATTGAAGATTGTAGGGGATGGGCTTAAAGATTCCATCCGAAGAGGTGTCGATCGCATAAGAGATTCCTTTGCGAGAATCCGCAAACTTGTTGTTGAGGAGGACTTCGCTGGGGAATGCTGGTCTCTGTCTTGGGAGAAATAGAGTTCTAGGAGCTTCAGTTGTCCGTTACTCTACTGGGGAATTAACTCCGGAGGTGAACTTCATATTTGGTCGGGGTATATGATGCATCGCGACTTACTGGAGAGATGCGAAACCAATCGTGTTTGATCGGGTCCCGGTCTTACAGTGTTGTGGACTTCTGTCTGGGGATAAGAGTGGAAGAAACCGGATAATAAGGTTATGAGAAGGAACCTGGATAGTAGGGTTACTTTGACATGAAAGCCAGGATAGTAGGGTTGTGAGAAGGAACCTGGATAGTAGGGTTACTTCGATATGAAAGCCTGGATAGTAGGGCTGTGAGAAGGAACCTGGATGGTAGGGTTACTTCGGCATGAAAGCCTGGATAGTAGGGGTGTGAGAAGGAACCTGGATAGTAGGGTTACTTCGATATGAAAGCCTGGATAGTAGAGCTGTGAGAAGGAACCTGGATGGTAGGGTTACTTCGACATGAAAGCCTGGATAGTAGGGCTTGATAAGGAACCTGGATAGTAGGGTTACTTCAAGATGAAAGCCTGGATAGTAGGGCTTGAGAAGGAACCTGGATAGTAGGGTTACTTCGAGATGAAAGCCTGGATAATAGGGATTGAGAAGGAACCTGGATAGTAGGGTTACTTCGAGATGAAAGCCTGGATAGTAGGGCTTGAGAAGGAACCTGGATAGTAGGGTTACTTCGAGATGAAAGCTTGGATAGTAGGGCTTGAGAAGGAACCTGGATAGTAGGGCTACTTCGACATGAAAGCCTGGATAGTGGGGCTGTGAGAAGGAACCTGGATCATAGGGTTACTTTGAAATGAGTTTAGGTAAAACTGCAGAGGGAACCTGGGTGAGGTTACCTTGTGATGAGTCGGTGTGGGACTGCTGGAAGAAACCTGGGTAAGGTTGTTTCGTGATGAGTCTGTGTAGGACTTCAGGAGGAACCTAGGTAAGGTTGCATCTGTCGCAATGATGATTACTCTGTTTAGCTTCGAGTGTTGATCATGGACCTACTGGAAATTGTTGGTAATAATTGTCTTTCCCGAAAGAAATATAGGGTTAGTTATGTGCGATGCATGAGATACATTGTGATGAGGTTCTCAAAATAACTGAGATTACGTTATATGTAATGTATGCATATGTCATGATGTATGAACATGAAACGCTGACGTAATAATCTGAGTCCGGGAAAATAAATCCCTGACTATTTCTTGGAGAGTATGAGAAATGGTATTCTTGACTGCTGTAAAGACCATAGTTCCCCTACTTATGTTGGGGATGATGAACAAAGATGACTAGCTGGGGATTCACATCCATTCGGCTGGTGAATATTCTGCCGGAAGAGACCCTGTCCGAGGATAACTCTGTGGGAAATAACTTTGTGGGAGAGGAGATACTCTGTTGATAGATCTGCCGATTTGGAGAAATAAACTCAGCTGGGAATGAATTTCCGTTGCTGGTGATAATGAATTCTGTTGAAGATTGAGTTTCTGCTTGTAGGATAAATAAACTCTGCTTTGGGGAAAATTTACTGACTTACTCACGATTGTGAACCTCAGTTGGGGTGAGTTATGTCCTGCTTGGGAAAGCTAACATCACTGTCTTTGGATACTTTTTACTTTGTGGGGAGTGTATGTACCACTACTCATGTTCTCAAGCTGGCTCTATCCCGGTACCTGATGGGTAGAGTAACTGTTTGGTTCGGGAACTTCTTATTTTCCCTGTTTTTGGCATTACGAGTAATCGTCTTTTGTTTCTTGTGTAAATATTTATGAGCAGTCATTATTTTAAAATTCATATATAAAAAATGAATCATTGGACGTTCTTGCAAAACAAAACAGAAAAAGAAAAACAAATTGAAATTTCTTGTGAAAATGACTTGTATTGATTTTGAAGTTGGCTTGTAATATGCGTTTTGTACAAAGAGGCTGACGTCCTAGTAAGAGAACACCGCCGAAAGACAGAAATTATACAATTTGTGTAAAAGAAAGAAAAACAGCTATGTGAAACAATCCCATTGGGTTCCAACTCTTCTATTGCCTTTATATCTTCAAGCGTCTCATCACTTTGCTGCTTGGTCGAAGGTGGATCAGATTGATTGGCACCGTTTGAGCTTGATAGTCGATACCGAAGTATGGTTGCGAGATGATCCAATGAGACATAGTATTACACTTTGATCCCTAATTTTTCCTGTACCGCCCTTTCGGGTTTTCAGTCCACCGGGATACCCTTTTTTGCCCAAGTCGCCTTTTTAGGTTTTCGACTTGCCGGGTGTACAGTTTTTTCGTTTTCATCTCTTACTTTTGCCCGAACCCTTTTGGTTCGCTGGGAAGCCCTTATTTTTGCCTAGGCCAGTCAACCTAGCGGGTCTTTAATTATGCGTAGTATATTTTCACTATGTCTGTATTGACGGGGTGAGGAAGGTCGTCACCATCCATGGTGGTTAGAATCATAGCTCCTCCCGAGAAAATGTTCTTAACCACAAATGGCCCTTCGTATGTGGGGGTCCATTTTCCCCTGGGATCACCTTGCGGTAGTATGATGCGTTTGATCACTAGATCCCCGACCTGATATTCTTGACGTCTGACTTTCTTGTTAAAAGCCTTGATCATTCGCTTTTGATACATGTGACCATGACAAATAGTAGTAAGTCTCTTTTCATCGATTAGATTCAGCTGATCAAGTCGGGTTTGGATCCAGTCGTCTTCGTTCAAACCTGCATCCTTCATAATCCTGAGAGAGGGTTTCTGGACTTCGATGGGTAGGACTTCCTCCATGCCATACACCAAAGAGTAGGGTGTTGCCCCTGTCGACGTCCGTGCTGAGGTACGGTACCCATGAAGAGCGAATGGTAACATCTCGTGCCAGTCTTTGTATGTCACCGTCATCTTTTGTATAATCTTTTTGATGTTCTTCTTAGCCGCTTCAACAACCCCATTCATCTTCGGCCGGTAGGGAGAAGAGTTATGATGCTGAATCTTGAACTGTTTGTAGAGCTCGGTAATCATTGTGTTATTGAGATTTGTACCATTTTCAGTAATAATCCTCTCCGGTACACCATATCGATAGATCATATTGTGTAGGATAAACCGTGCTACGACACTCTTGGTTACTGTAGCAAAGGAAGCTGCCTCAACCCACTTAGTGAAGTAATCAATGGCTACCAGAATGAAACGATGCCCGTTAGACGCGGTAGGTCTGATCTCGTCGATCATGTCGATGCCCCACATTGTAAAGGGCCAAGGAGCTGTCAAAACATTCAGGGGAACTGTTGGTACATGCACCTTATCAGCATAGACTTGGCACTTATGATAGGTTCGAGAGTGCTGGTAACAATCAGCTTCCATAGTGGACCAGTAATATCCTGCCCGTAGGATTTTCTTCACCATGGTGTGTCCACTAGAAAGGGTTCCGAAGGTGCCTTCATGTAACTCTGCCATGATCCTTTCTGCCTCGCTCTTGTCTACACACTGCAGTAATGTTGAATCATGGTTACGCTTATAGAGAATTCCATTACTGATGAAGAGCTTCACAACGAACCTTCTCAGAAACTTCTTATCATTAACAGATGCCCCCTCGGGGTATTCTTGAGCCTCAAGATACCTCTTTACCTCGTGAAACCAGGGTTTGTCTGCTACTTCTTCAGTGTCGATCTCACAGTAGTGTGTGGGTTCATCCAACCTCTCAATGGTAATCTAGGGAGCTTCATTGTCCCACCTAACTTTGAACATAGAAGACATGGTAGCTAGCGCGTTCTCCAACTGATTCTCCTCTCTTGGGAAATGTTCAAAGGTTACCTCCTCAAAGTGTGGGAGCAATGTTAGTACATACTCTTTGTAAGGAATGAGATTCGGGTGCTTCATATCCCACTCGCCTTTGATCTGACTTATCACCAGAGCGAAATCTCCAAATACACTCAAGAACTTAATCCTCAGGTCAATAGCAGCTCAAAGACCCATGATACATGCTTCATAATCCGCCATATTGTTGGTGTAGTTAAAACATAATCGGGCGGTGAACAGAGTATGACAGCCCTCAGGAGATATAATTACAACGCCAATGACATTACCCAATGCGTTCGAGGCTCCATCAAAATACATAGACCATCGGGATCCCTCCTCAGGTCCTTCATCCGGTCCAGGTTCTTCGCAGTCGGTTACCAACATGATATTCTCATCCGGGAACTCGAAATTCATGGACTGGTAGTCATCCACAGCCTGATGCGCCAAATGATCCGCCAATACACTCCCCTTGATTGCTTTTTGGGTTGTGTATTGAATGTCGTACTCGGTTAAGATCATCTTCCATCTTGCTATCCTTCCGGAGAGAGCGGGCTTCTCGAAAATATACTTGATCGGATCCATCTTTGATATCAACACGGTAGTGTGAGTCAGCATATACTGTCTCAGTCGGCGAGCAGCCCATGCCAAAGCGCAGCAAGTTTTCTCGAGCAATGAGTATCGGGTCTCATAGTCGGTAAACTTTTTGGTAAGGTAATAAATGGCATGCTCTTTTCGACCAAACTCGTCATGCTTCCCCAACACACACCCCATTGAATTGTCTAGCACTGTCAAGTATAATATCAAAGGTCTTCCTTCAACTGGAGGCATCAAAATTGGTGGTTCTTGAAGGTATTCCTTGATTCTTTCGAAAGCGGTCTGGCATTCATCATTCTACTTTACCACTTGATCTCTCTTCAGCATCTTAAGGATTGGCCCACAAGTAGCAGTCAAATGCGAAATGAACCTGGCGATGTAATTTAGATGTCCCAAGAAAACTCTAACTTCCTTCTCTGTGCAGGGAGCCGGCATCTCCTGTATGGCTTTTACCTTTGCAGGGTCCACCTGAATACCCTTGTCACTGACGACGAAACCCAGAAGCTTACCAGATCTTACCCCGAAGGTACACTTGTTTGGATTCAACCTTAGCTTGTACGTCTTCAACCTGTCAAACAGTTTCTGGAGATGATCAAGGTGCTCTTCCTCAGTCTGGGCCCTGGCTATCATGTCATCAACATAAACCTCGATCTCGTGGTGAATCATATCGTGGAACAAAGCGACCATGGCGTGCTGATAAGTTTCCCCAACATTCTTCAACCCAAAAGGAATCACTTTGTACCAGAATGTGCCCCACTGTGTAATGAAGGTTGTCTTATCCATGTCCTCAGGAGCCATCTTGATCTGGTTGTAGCCAGAAAAACCATCCATGAAGGAGAAGATCTTGTGCTGTGTGGTGTGGTCGACTAGAACATCAATGTAAGGAAGGGGGGAAGTCATCCTTGGGGCTTGCCCTGTTCATATCTCTATAGTCTACACACATCCGTACCTTACCGTCCTACTTAGGTACTGGAGCGACGTTGGCAACCCACTGCGGATAAGAAGTGAAAGCTAAGAATCCTGCGTCGAACTACTTTATAACCTCTGCCTTGATTTTCTCTGACATTTTAGGGCGCATACGGCGGACCTTCTGCTTTACCGGAGGGCAGTCTTCTTTAGTCGGAAGATGATGTACCACAATATCAGTGTCCAAACCAGGCATGTCTTCATAGGACCAGGAGAAGATCTCAACATAGTCGTGTAGCATCTGTACCAACCTCTGTTTGACACTAAGCTCCAGATTTGCACTTATTTTAACCTCTTTCCTGTCTTCCTCTGTACCCAAATTCACTGACTCAACTGGCTCTTCATGAGGCTGTATGGCCCTTTCTTCCTGCTGTAATAGTCTAGCAAGTTCTTCAGGCACCTCACAATCATCCTCACCTTCGTCCTCGGCTTGGTTGATCGGATTTTTGAAGTCTTAACTGGAAGTAACAGAGTTGTTATCAATGGAATCTAGAGTGGATATGGATTTGCAGTATGATACGTGAGTGCGTGTAAGCGAATAGCTGTTTTGATAAAGTGAGAGACAGAAAAGAAAAAAAGGAGCGAAAAATTTGTATGCAAGAAACGTCCAATGCTTTATTAATGATATATGAAATGACAAATAATAACCCTCATAAGCAAAGCCAAGGTGCCTCGGGCAAGGCACCGGGCCATAAAGTTTCACATTATTTATTACAAATCTTAAAACAAATGAGGCAATTACTACGGAATAAAAGAAACAGGTATGAAGTCCCTGGCCGTCCAGTTATTCTGTCCACCGTTGGTTGTTGGGTAGATCTAGTTGTCGATGTCTGAATCCTCTTCACTGTCTTCAATTGCATTAATTCCCTGATTACTGATGTGTAGAGGAGGTCTTCCAGCCCGAGCACGCCTAACAGCCCCTTGAGCCCCTGTAGTAAAGCCCAAACCAAATTGGTCATTTTTGTGAGTGAAATCAGGGAGCTGACCCTAATTGGTACACCCGCCTTCTTTAACCACAACCCTGGCGTCCTTGAGAGAAGCCATCTTCAATGGAGGTTTGTTGGTAGTAACTTCAATTGATGCCAAGACCTGAGGGACCTCTTCGAAATTCTGACAAGGAGTTTCTATGAATTCCCCGTCCATCTCTACGTAGCGGAAGGAATTGAGGTGACTCACCATATATTCTTCTTCACCTCGCACTGTGACAATCTTTCCCTTCACCGGGTACTTCAACATTTGATGGAGTGTGGAAGTCACTGCCCCAGCCTCATGGATCCAAGGACGACCCAACAAACAAGAATATGATGACCTGATAACCATCATATAGAATATGGACACAAAAGTCTGAGAACCCACTCTGACAGGGATGTCCACCTCCCCGTGCACCATTCTCTTCGATCCGTCAAAAGCCCTTACCACAATATTACTAGGCTTTAGAGTCAAACCCTCACAATCCAAACGGTCCAACGCTTTCTTCGGCAGAACATTCAGTGAAGACCCAATATCTACCAGCACATGCGCCATAGTGGTGTCTCTGCACTCAATCGAGACATGCAGAGCATCATTATGCTTCCTTCCTTTCGGTGTCAGATCCGCATCTGAGAAACCCAACCCATTATCAGCAGTCAGGCTAGCCACACAATCTTTGAACTAATCTACTGAAGTTTCCTGCGGCACATACGCAGTCTTGAGAAATGCAATCAAAGCCTTCACATAGGCTTCAGAACACAACAACAGAGACAACATGGATATCTTCGATGGGGGTCTGCCCCAGCTGCTCGACCACATTGTAGTCGCTCTTCTTAATGATTTTTAGTATTTCCTCTATTTCTTGTTTAAAGGCTTCCACAACGATTTTCTTAGGTGCCTCTGCCCGGGCAGGCTCACCTATAATTTCCTTGCCCCGAGTCCCAGATGGATCAGCAGCAGGGGTAATAACTGGAGTAGGCACAAGAGAAATGTCAGAAGTGCTGGTTGGAGTAGCAGTTGGAATAACAGTAGGCTTGATGATCTGCGGAGAAATCTCAGGAGAGAAAACCCTTCCACTTCGGGTAACCTTACTAGTCCCGACAATATTATTGACATCAGTATTAGCTTCTTCATTCTTCAGATCTTGCTTAATATCATGATAGTACACATCAGCACCGTAATGCCATGGGACAACCTTGTCTGAGGTGTACGGGATGGGACCAGGAACAATGATTATCTGCGGAGCAATTATTTGAACAAGTGTAATCCTAACAGGTCTTCTCGAGGACCTTGGAAGGATTGGCGAAAATGGTTATAATGGCAACGTCTTCATTTAGAACAACATGAATCATAGTATTCTCGAACAAAATTTCTTTATTATCCATCAGGCGCTGAACACCTCACTTCAACAAACGGAAACCAGAAGGTATAATCGAACACATGTGGAAACCTGCACCACAACCCGGAAATAAACCGGCCAATAGCAAATTCTTCTTAACAGTCATAAAAGGAGTGTAAATTTCTTCAACAGAGGTCACAAACAAATCAGTGTCGACAACATTAACTCCAGGACCATGTTTGGGCATTGGAGCAGTTATAACATTCGACTTTTCTGGAGAATCGAACTCTATCTCCTTGGCTTCAAGCAAGTATTGTACTTTGTTTCTCAGAGCCCATCAATCATTTGTATCGTGGCCAAGACTCTCAGAATGGTAGGTGCACCGCGCGTTGGGATTGTATCTAGGAGAAGTAGTATTTGGATTCTTGGGAGCCTCTCTTAAGGTGGCCAAGTTTGATTTCAGCAGATGAGGCAGGACTTCAGCCAGAGTCATATTGATGCAGGTAAACTGCCGTTGTGGTCTTTCCACCCTTTGTTGATTGTTGCATTGTGGAGCAACTGTGGGTCTTGGTATCACCATAGCATTTACCGTTGGACGGTGTTCAGATCTGTTTTGGCCCCTTGGGCTATAGATCGCACTGGCTTCCTTCTTACCAACGAAAGGATTCTTTGTTGAACTCGAGGAGGCATCCTTTTGTATTTTACCACTCCGAATTCCGGCTTTTACCCTTTCTCCAATTAAAATCAGCTCGGTGAAATCAGATGACGAGCTGCCGATTAAGTGATTGAAAAATAGACCAAATAGCATCCGTAGAAACATATCAACCAACTCCCTATCAGACAAAGGGGGTTGGACTCTCCCAGCCAAGTCTCTCCATTTTTGAGCATAATATTTAAAACCTTCACCTGCGCCCATGGACATACTCTGGAGTTGTGTACGACTGGGAGCAAGATCGACATTATACTGATACTGCTTGTAGAAAGAAGCATCAAGATCTTCCCAGTTTCGAACACTGGCTCCCTCCAACTGGTAAAACCATTCAAGTTGAGTCCCTGACAGACTATCTTAAAAGAAGTGCACCCACAAATTTCTATCAGCGGTGTGGGGTTGGATTTTCCTGACATACGAGTGGAGATGGAGTTTTGGGTAGGACACTTCGTCGTACTTGGCAAAAACCGGAGCTTTGAACTTCTGAGGGATGACCACTCCTGATACCAGACCCAATTCTTCAAAATCCAGCCCATGTATCCTTTGAACTTCCATGGCACTCAGACGGTCTTCTAACTGTTTGTATCTATCCTCAGCAGGAGGATATTGCTCATCATCATAATCAGTATCATTGTCAGAGATTGCAGGGCTAGGGTCTTTTTCCCCTTCTTGGTTCTCCCCTTCCTTGGATGAAGAGGTCAGATCAGTTTGATGCTTCAACCTTTCTCCAAACCTTCTGCCCATATTCAGAATACCAACAACCTTCTTCTTCTTCTTCTTCTTCTTCTTCTTTTTCTCTTTCAGAATGAGGGCTTTCAGATCCTCCTGCCCCTTAACCAGACTTATGAACATCTGTTGGAACTGAGCGTTCTATGCCTGAAGATCTTTGATGGCTTGATCGAAAGACATTTCTGCTGAAATAAACAATGAAGAGGATGAGAAACCTGTAGTGGTACCTGTAATGATGTGTATGATAATGGGATGCGCATGTAATGATTTCAAAGACTTCGGGAAATTTAAATTTGCAAACCAAAATAAACAAAAACTTTATTAGCTTAACTTTGAAGGTTCAACATGCCTTTAAGGCGTTACAAAATAAGTAAGTAAAAACAAATCTAAAACTAGAAAAGAAAAATCAAAAGTCCCATGGACGCTTTCTCTTTGTGCTGATATAATCATTGAGCACTCTTTCTTCCTGGAGCTGCATGGTGAGCTTTAAAACCTTCCTCTCTTGATCATGGAATTGTTCCCTATAAGTATCCCGCTCATTCTTCAGCTGAATCCAAGACCTCTGTAACTCCCCAAGATCAATGGGCATGTAAGGATAGAGAACCGTGTAAGGAATGCCTTCTTCAGTAGTGGGCTCCTATGATCGGTGGATCTGGAACTGACTGTTTAACACTGGTTTCGCGAAATGTCGCGGAAGCAAGAGTCGCCACCGTCTTTTATTTTCTCCAATATGGAAAGGACAAAAGCACAGAAAAATTCCTTATTGAGATTAGTTCTCGGTTCGGGAGGTAGATTTATAGAAAGGGAAGCTGTTAGCACCCTTTCTATCCATGGTTATCCATGGGCTCTTAGATACTTGCTCATTTGTGTTTTCAAAATGTTTGTTTGCTTTTCAAGGTGAGTGGGTTTGAAAAAGTTTCTTTGAAAGTTTCAGATCGACTCTTGTATCAGTCCTCAAGAGTGTTTGAAAAGTTGTTTTTGAAAGCCTTTTGCAAAGTGTCGGTGTGAAAAGGAGTTTTTTTGATTTGTTTTGAATTAGAGCAAGTATCTACGAGTCATCTACCTACCCTAAGGAATTCGTCTGTGTAAATGTCCTTAAGATAGTGCCATCCCACCATTGAGAGGTAGGTAGCACCACCGTTGGAGGTGTTCGGGTCAATTCGAGTTTGTAGGGACAGTGTGGTCACCGGGCAATAGTAAGATACCTTAGAAGCTACCTTATGCCATTGATCTTTTTATTCCGAGGCGACCATTCCGAGGCAACTTATTCGAGGCAACTAGATCAATGGAACATAAGGACTCACTAAGACGTCCTATAGTCGACGACCACATTTCGAGGGACAAGGCAACAATGTGGTCACCAGAGCAATAAGAAGACACCTTAGAAGCTACCCTCATGCCATGTTCATGGACATGAGGACTTACTAAAACGTCCTCTACTCGACGACCACGTTTTGAGGGGCAAGGCAACAGTGAGGCGTACCCTAGGAGTGGTGTGTGATTCGTGTGTCATATTCAGTTATATTTGTCTTGATCATGCATTGGGTGTTCTACGCTTTGATTTTATTTTTGGCATTCATTCTTTCATGGGATTACTAACAGTTAAAAGGTGCGGAATTTAAAGTGCGGAAAGATAAAGGTCCTACGCTATTACAAGGCGCGGGTCTACATCGCCAAATTAAACCAAGACCCGATTTGAATAAATAAAATACGGAAAATAAATATCCTAATTATCTATTACAAAGCTTTGGGGCAATTACATGAAATTTAAAAAGGAAATAAAAAGCAAACACGCGAAATGGAATTATGATCGAAGGTGCGAGGGCGTTGGACCCTTTAAAGATTAGATTGGAATTTAAAGTAATTAATGATTAAAGAAAGAAAAGGTTATTTTTTATGGTTTTTGGTATTTATGAAAAATAAATAAAATTGATTAAAATTGGAAATTAAATAAAACCCTAATTCTAAATCGTTTTTAATTATTAAATAAAATATTTAAGTTTAACCTAATTTAACCCTAATTAATTAATCACAAGTTTATTTTACAAAAATAATTAATTATTAATAATAATAAGAATAAGAAAATTTATTTAATGAGAAAAGGATAAAAATGATAAAAAACCTAATTTTTATGTATTTTAGTTATTTAGAAGAAAAACATTAAAGTTGAAAACCTAAATTTAAACTAATTGATTATTGAAAATTTATTTACAAAATATTAATGCATTAAATAATAAACATATTTTATTTTGATTTTTTTTTTATTTTGAGTTAAGAACAAAGAAAACAGTAATACCACAACCATCCAACACACCTCGAAGCAACACAATGGCATATAGAAAGCAGAATAAAAACACAGAAAGAAATGGAAATCAGATCTACCAGACGAGGGTAGCAGAGCGAAATCGTCAGCTGCAGCGTAGGATGCGTCCATTCGGTGCGGATCTGATGAGGTTGTCAGAGTTTTGACAGGCTTCGCTTCTTTCTTCTACTGTTTCTTTTTATTTCTCGCCAAACAATCGCGTGGAGCTTTTATAAATCGACGGTATCTCACGTGTTGGGTGGAGCGACGACGATCTGGATGGAAGGAGTTTTGTCGGCGACTCGTGGTGGCTCGCGGGCGGAGATCTGAACCGGACAAGAGCTTCACGGTGATGCGCAATTTTGCCGTCGATGTTATGGTGTCGGTTGTTACCGGCTTACTTAGTAACCTGCAAAATCAAGTTAAATACAAGCACACAAAAAATTATTGCGTTTTTATTTCTTCTCTTCCCTGCAAAAATTGAATTAGTACATGGTGACAATCATGAAGCAGATGAGGACTGATTTTCTGAAAATTCCAGATGTTGTGAATTCACGAATTTTTGTATGGTTTTTAGTGAATTAATTTGAAGGTTGCTGCTTTTTTTCAGGTATATCTTATTCTGTAAAAACAAGTTTGCAGATTATGGTTTTGGAAAATGGTTGTATACACAAAGTGGGTATGTAGAAGTTTGTGTATGTGACCAAAAGGAGATCTCATTTTCGTGAACAAGAGGAAACTGGTTGATTAAAAACAGGAGCTTTTTTGTGTGGTGCATGTACTAGAAACCGGTGTGTATACCAAGTGACAAGACATTATGTATGAGGAATGAATTAGGTCAAAAACAAAGCCCAAAATCCATTTGAATCAATGTTTCCATATTTGATTTTTCAAGCATCTTTTTTCAATCAATTTTTTTCCATCAAAACATTGCCAATCATGGGAGATTCTTTCCCTTTTGGATGTGCACGAAATCTTGAGTGAATAAAGAGTGCAAATGCTGCATAAAAAGATTTAGCAAACATATTTTAGTATTTTTCTTATATTTAATTTTAATTAAATGAATTAATAGAATTAAAAACTCAATTAATTAATTAAAAATAAGAAAATAACTCCCCTTTGGGTCAATGGGTCGTGCATAGCTTTTGGGTGATGATTCTTGGAAGAAATTGAGGCCCATTAGCAATTTTGAGGCATTTGAAGCAAAGTTGGCTTTTCAAAATTCCCAAAATTTCCCAACTCCCACAAGGCATATCTTGCTAAATTTTTAAGATTTGATCATGTTCTTGGACATTTTGGAAAGTTCTTGAAGTCCTCTAACCAATGCCTTTGGTCCCATGTCATTTTGATTTACCAATCTCAAGTTATGGTCTTTGACTTAAAGTGCCTTTTTGTTGACTTTTGAAAATGACCTATAATGTTGAGATTGATAACTTTTTGTGAGAGCATTTCTTGGACTTGAAGTGTGAATAGGAGTTGTAGGAAATGTAATTCTCTTCAAAATGAGCTTGGGATGGAATTTTTCTGATAAACCATGTGGAAGTTATGCCCTGGTCAATTTGCAGTTGACTTTTCCAACTGTCCAAAAATAGAAACTTTTGCATCTTGAGACTTTTTGAGCCATGCTTTGAGAATCATGATCAAGAATTGATCCAATGATGTTTGTGGCCTCAAAATAAGATGTTGACCAAAAATTTTGACTTTTGACTGTCAAATGACCATTTTGCCCCTGCAGTTGACTGTTGAGCAATTAGGGTTTTTGACTGTGCAATTTTGTGCTGTAAGTCTTGAAACTTGGCCTAAGGATGCTTGACAATGTTTATGGGCATGTGGGACTTGTTTGGACCCTTGAAAACTTCAATTTCTTTGCTAGAACCAAAACCCTAATTTTGACTGTTAGGAGGCCATTGGACTGTGCAACCCTTGGGGAGATTTTGAAGCATGCTCTTTGCAAATCTTGAAGAATATGGGAGGGCAAATTTTGGGGTACAACAGTTGCCCCTGTTCAATCTTCTTACATCTGAGGATGTAGATTGGCTGGCGTGCCTTTCGTAATCCGAGGGTGGAAGATGATTGAACACTAGAGTGCCCAGAAATTTGCGCTCACATGTTAGCAGTGTGATGGTGGGAATGGGCTTACAGATGCCATTTGGAGATTGATGGATAGGAAGATGGGCTTACAGATGCCATGTTGAGAGGTGATGGATAGGTGGATGGGCTTATAGATGCCATCTGGGTGTCGATCGCGTAAGAGATTCCTTAGCGAGAACTTGCGTACCTGAAAAAGAAAATGATTACCTGGCCTGTTACAGGAGTTGGTCTTCAAACTCTTTATATAGACGCTCCCTGGTTGGTTACAGGAATCGAGTCCTTAAACCTCTTCAGACGTGCCCTGGCGAGATACAGGAATCGAGTCTGGAGCTTCAAAAGGTGATGAATGAATCAGGGATGGTTACTACCTCAACGTGATGGTGAGAGAACCTTGGGCGACTTCAACCTCAACAGTAACGATGAGAGAATCATAGGAGACTTCAACCTCAACAGTAACGATGAGAGAATCATAGGCGACTTCAACCTCAACAGTAACAATGAGAGAATCATAGGCGACTTCAACCTCAACAGTAACGATGAGAGAATCATAGGCGACTTCAACCTCAACAGTAACGATGAGAGAATCATAGGCGACTTCAACCTCAACAGTAACGATGAGAGAATCATAGGCTACTTCAACCTCAACAGTAACGATGAGAGAATCATAGGCGACTTCAACCTCAACAGTAACGATGAGAGAATCATAGGCTACTTCAACCTCAACAGTAACGATGAGAGAATCATAGGCGACTTCAACCTCAACAGTAACGATGAGAGAATCATATGCGACTTCAACCTCAACAGTAACGATTAGAGAATCATAGGCGACTTCAACCTCAACAGTAACGATGAGAGAATCTTGGATGTCTTCTACTGAGTCTTCATCAGGAAAATCTTTAGGAATCGATTTAACTAGACTAGAGAAGGCCTTTGACTGGATCGGCATCAGAAAAATCTTTAGGAGTCGATTTAACTGAAACATGCAAGGTCTTGGAATCTTCAACTGGATAAGAATCAGGGAGATCTTAGGGTCGATCTGACTGAACCAGAGAAGGCCTTTGACTGGATAAGAATCAGAAAAATCTTTAGGAGTCGATTTAACTGAACCAGATTAAAGTCTTGGAATATAGCTGAGAACTTGACTGGATCTTTCCTGAAAGGTAAAGGTCAGTCATATGCAATGCATGATATGGATCAAGCAATGATGTTCTTAATCATAAATGAGATTGTATGTTCATGATGCGTATATGCATGCTATAATGTATGGAAGTGCGATGTTTATGAACGTATGTTTTTGTCTAGGAAAGTAAATCCTTGACGGGTTCCAGGAAGTCACATCCTGGGCTGATGTTGGAGAAGTGCTTTGTTGTTTCCGCTGGGAATGATGGTTGCAAGAATACCGGTAGGAGAAGATAACTCCGTTGGGGAATAAACTTGGCGAATGGATTACTCTGCGGGGAGAAAATAGCGATCTTGCCGGGGAACAAATACTCTGTGGGAAGAGAGGTACTTTGCTGGGATGTTGATGGTAACTTCGCTGAGTATACCG
The DNA here is from genome assembly GCA_948472305.1 of Vicia faba. Lineage (NCBI taxonomy): Eukaryota > Viridiplantae > Streptophyta > Magnoliopsida > Fabales > Fabaceae > Vicia > Vicia faba. Next base: position 519,158,296 of record OX451739.1, on the reverse strand, counting down.
TTGTTGTTGGAAGTGTTAATAGACTTCGCTGGGGATAGGAAGACTTCGTCGGGGACGATCTTTCCGTGGCTTTTGGCTGAGGATAACCCAGTTATATCCTGGTAGGGAAATAACCTTTGAATAAAGCCGGGGGACGCGTTCGTGCTCTGCGGGGGAGAAGCTTCCAGAATCTACTGGGGATAAGCTTCCTGCTGGAGAGATGGACTGAACTTTCCTGGGGAGATCTTGATTGGACTCTCCTGGGGAAACTTCTGGATTGGACTCTCCTGGGGAAATTCTTGAGATGTAATTTTTGTAAGTTGAAAGAGGGTACCTATGTAGGGTTGCCTGATGATGAGCTCGTGTAAAACCGCATCTTGGAAAGAAGGAAACCTGTGTGGGGTTACTGATGACGAGTTCGTGTAAAAATTTCATCTTTGGAAAGAAGGAAACCTGTGTGGGGTTTACTCATAATGAATCCGTATAAGACTTCTGGAGGAACCGGGGTAAGGTTACTTCGGGATAAGTTCGTGTAAAACTTCTTGATGAACCGGGGTAAGGTTATCATGAGATAAGTCCGTGTAAGACTTCTGGAGGAACCGGGGTAAGGTTACTGCAGGGTAAGTTCGTGTAAAACTTCTGGGAGGAACCGGTGTAGGGTTACCATGAGATAAGTCCGTGTAAGACTTCTTCTGAAAGAAAAGGAACCGGTGTAGGGTTGCCTGTTGATGAGCCCGTGTAAGACTTTGTCTGAAAGTTGAGAAGGAACCGGTGTAGGGTTGCCTGATGATGATCAAGTGGATGATTGTCCTGTTTGGTTTCAGATATTAACCCACGATCAGCCGTCCGCTGATTTTTCTTGGTTTGTTACCAATGTTGATCTGGAATTTGTAAAGGTAGATGGTAATCATCTTTATATTGATCTTTCCTTAGTACTTTGGTTGACAGGGTAACTGGATCGCCTGGACGACTCATTACTGCCCCTGTTTCTGAGGTGAGGGGAGAAGATACCTTGTGGAGGTGCTGGATGACTGCCGATTGACAAATCTTCCTTTTGGTAGGCAAGTGACGAGATACCGGGACATAGTCGTACGCTTTAATCCCTAACTTTTGCCTGGACCGCCCTTTCGGGTTTTCAGTCCATCGGGATACCCATTTTTGCCCAAGCCGCCTTTTCAGGTTTTCGGCTTGCCGGGTGTACAAATTTTTTTCATTTCATCCCTTATTTTTGCCCGAACCCTTTTGGTTCACCGGGAAGCCCTTATTTTTGCCTAGGTGTGTCAACCTAGCGGGTCTTTGATTTTGCGTAGTATTTTTTCGACTATGTCCGCGCTCTCAGGATGTAGGGGGGTGCCCCTGTTGATAGTGTCGTGTTGCCCTGCTACCAGAAGATGTCTGATTAGGCAAGATTCGTTGCTGGAGTGCCCCAAGTGACTTAGGTGGAGATTTGCCCCAGGCTGTTTGGCCTTTGAGAGATTCTCTGAATCTTGATTGGACTACCCCAGATGATGGACACTGGTCATGCCATGCCCCTTGATTGGAAGTGCTTTTATTCACTAGGTATTCATCGTGCGAATTTCCCTGCTGTTCAAACAAATAGTCATATGCAAACAAAGTTATGTCGAAAATGCAAAGCGTATGTCTGTCTTGAAATTTTGAAAATGAATTTTTTAGTAAAACAAGCAAGTTTTGTAAACTGTGATTTCAACTCGTTATTTTATTGCGAGCCTTAAGGAGCCAGGATACCTTTCGTAACAGTATGCTTTCGAACTAACCCATGCTTCAGCTAGGACTTTTAAGGGTTATAACGTGGCCTGGTTCATGGTTTAAGAAACAAAGGATAAAGGCTCAAATTATTTGTACCCACCCACTCTTCGTGATGTTCTTCAAACCTAAGCTCAGTTGATCGTGCGTTAGACCTTGATTGAGTCTTTGTCCTGACGTTCCAATGATGGTCCAGATATTGATGATTTATTCTGAATAGGCAGTCATTTTTTGTTTTAGTTGAGGGTTTGTATGACCTCTTTCTTTTTGATTTCGCTATCCCTAAATTTTGCCTGAACTGTTTCTTTTGTGATTACAGTCAGCGGGATGCCCCAGTTTTGTAAGTCTCCTTCATGGGTTTTGACTTATTGGGTTTTTATTTTTGAGATATAATGACTGCCTGTTTTTATGGTTATTTGGAACCATCACTGTCTTTTTTTTTTTGTAAGGACCTCTTTGGTGCCATTCGTTATGCACTTGGATCAACTGAGAGAACTACCCTGCCCCAGGTTATGATAAAGGGTTTTATTTTTTCGAAAAGAAAAACTCCTACTTCTTTGGCTCAGAGGGGTTGACGAGGGATTATCATCCTTATAACTCCAGTGTTTAGGGATTGAAACAGCGCTTGTACCTCATCAGCGGGGTCTGTTCAAAAGCATACTGTAGATTGCGGTATTGTTTTCGTCATCCTCCCTCAAGAGGCTTAGAATTATTAAACGAGCATTGAACATCACAAAAATATGAAAACAGTTTTAAGCATAATAAATGTGAATATATTGCTTCAAAACAGACATATGCGATGCATTAATGAAATAACAACATTTAACAATGAACAAATGTTTGAACAATCAAAAGGGAATTACAACTTGAAAAATTCTAATGAACAAAAATTTTCTAGTTTGAGATAGTCATCTCAAATGGAGAATCCTCAACGGAAGATTTTCATCTCGCCATCCGGCATGAACTCTATCACCCCTTCGTCAATCAAGTCCTGGATTTTGTTCTTCAGGGTCCAACAGTCGTCTGTAGAATGCCCCGGGCTGTCTGAATGATAAGCGCAACGGGTGTCAGGGTTATACCTCGAAGGTGTCCTGTTGGGATTCTTAGGAGGGTCCTTTAGAGTGATCAGATTGACCTCCAACAAGCGCTTCAGTATGAAGGATGATGGTATATCAGTTTCAGAGAAATGTCTTCCAGGCGTATTTCGTTTATGCTGACTACCCCGTTGAGGCTGGGCTCGTGACCCTGAAGCAAGCTGAGGAGATTTTCCTTTGTCTTCTTTCCCCGCATGTGGTTGAATGATGGCTGGAACTTCAACCTTGGCTGTTTGCCCCACTGGATTATTTTGAAACAACTTGGTGACGAGAACCCGGAGCTCTTCTTGTTTTTGAGCTAAGTCCTGAATGAGAGTCATTTGGCCCATCAACTACCCCATCATTTGAATCTTCATGGTTGCCAACTCAATTTGTAACCCTTCCAGCTAATCGTTCCTGATACCCCCTGCATTCCCTAGGGTCAAGTTCCTAGTGAGGAGAGCCTTTATTTCTTCTTGCCCCCTGGATAGGTTCAAGAACATTTCTCGCAGCTGGGCGTTTTGAGCCTGGAGGTCTTGGTTGTCCGGTTGGAAAGCCATTGCTGAAATAAACAGCGAAGATGGTGAGTGACCTGTCAAGAGGGTACCTGTAATGCAATGATAGGTATGTATGCATGCAATGTTTTCAAGGACCTCGCGGGGTAAACAAGAAAAAATGTTAGAATCTGAATCCGGTGGCTTGATTGAAGGAACTTCCTGTTGTTGAGAGTCCCTCTTCAAGGGTCAAAGGCTCACCATATCGAGTGGGTCATAGCCCCTGACAACCTTGTCTAGGGGAAAATAAATCCCCTTTGCCCCTTGCTAGACATTCTGGTTCATCATGACCTGCATCACAGACCCTTGAGATCCTTGAAATGGATTAGTCCTTATGTAGGATGTATGCAATGGTATGATGTTATGCTATGCATGGAGTGATATATGTAAACCCTGTTATGAGTCCAGATTAAGGACTGTAAACAAAACCTGCAAGAAACTCAAGTAAATCCTGTTATGAGTCCCAATTAAGGACTATAAACAAAACCTACAAGAAACTCAAGTGTCAGATAACAAGCATGCAGGTAGTCAAGCTGGAAGGCGCACAAGTCACACAAGAGAGCCCTTAGAGTTTAGGCCAGCATGAGGTTTAGGTACTACCCTCTTTCAGTTTGTTGGTTCATACCTGTCCTATCAGAAGTAACCGGGTTCTAAGGGTCCCAATATCACTGGATTGCTTTCATTGTTCATCGTTTCGATTTAGCCACTGAACTGGTGACCGAAATATTCCAAGAAAGCAACCCTCAACTGAGTGTAGTATCGAGTATCAACAAACCTCGGACTGCACCAAAGTCAGTTATCTCACTACCCTAAAGAGGCGAAGATGGTTCAATTAAGGTTCCTAAGGTCAGTTGATGCTTCACGACACCACGCGGAGGCCCCATACTCTCCTTGACTGAACTCAAGGGTTACCGGTACACACCAAAGTGCCACATCAACGTAGCAGACTGCTTCAACCATGTCGGTATACCCCGCATAGTTCCCTCACAGCCTTGTTGCTACTTTATAAGAAGGTACCCCCAGATCCGGGTTAGGATCTATAGAACTCCCAAGACAGTACCCACAATAATAAAGCAAACAAGCACAACAATTGAAAACACAAGTGATCTTAGTCCTAAGGTACACCTCACTTTAAATTTTTCCCCAGCAGAGTCGCCAGTTCTGTGATCGGTGGATCTGGAACTGACTGTTTAACGCTGGTTTCGCGAAATGTCGCGGAAGCAAGAGTCGCCACCGTCTTTTATTTTCTCCAATATGGAAAGGACAAAAGCACAGAAAAATTCCTTATTGAGATTAGTTCTCGGTTCGGGAGGTAGATTTATAGAAAGGGAAGGTGTTAACACCCTTTCTATCCATGGTTATCCATGGGCTCTTAGATACTTGCTCATTTGTGTTTTCAAAATGTTTGTTTGCTTTTCAAGGTGAGTGGGTTTGAAAAAGTTTCTTTGAAAGTTTCAGATCGACTCTTGTATAAGTCCTCAAGAGTGTTTGAAAAGTTGTTTTTGAAAGCCTTTTGCAAAGTGTCGGTGTGAAAAGGAGTTTTTTTGATTTGTTTTGAATTAGAGCAAGTATCTACGAGTCATCTACCTACCCTAAGGAATTCGTCTGTGTAAATGTCCTTAAGATAGTGCCATCCCACCATTGAGAGGTAGGTAGCACCACCGTTGGAGGTGTTCGGGTCAATTCGAGTTTGTAGGGACAGTGTGGTCACCGAGCAATAGTAAGATACCTTAGAAGCTACCCTTATGCCATTGATCTTTTTATTCCGAGGCGACCGTTCCGAGGCAACTTATTCGAGGCAACTAGATCAATGAAACATAAGGACTCACTAAGACGTCCTATAGTCGACAACCACGTTTCGAGGGACAAGGCAACAGTGTGGTCACCAGAGCAATAGGAAGACACCTTAGAAGCTACCCTCATGCCATGTTCATGGACATGAGGACTTACTAAAACGTCCTCTACTCGACGACCACGTTTCGAGGGGCAAGGCAACAGTGAGGCGTACCCTAGGAGTGGTGTGTGATTCGTGTGTCATATTCAGTTATATTTGTCTTGATCATGCATTGGGTGTTCTACGCTTTGATTTTATTTTTGGCATTCATTCTTTCATGGGATTACTAACAGTTAAAAGGTGCGGAATTTAAAGTGCGGAAAGATAAAGGTCCTACGCTATTACAAGGCGCGGGTCTACATCACCAAATTAAACCAAGACCCGATTTGAATAAATAAAATACGGAAAATAAATATCCTAATTATCTATTACAAAGCTTTGGGGCAATTACATGAAATTTAAAAAGGAAATAAAAAGCAAACACGCGAAATGGAATTATGATCGAAGGTGCGAGGGCGTTGGACCCTTTAAAGATTAGATTGGAATTTAAAGTAATTAATGATTAAAGAAAGAAAAGGTTATTTTTTATGGTTTTTGGTATTTATGAAAAATAAATAAAATTGATTAAAATTGGAAATTAAATAAAACCCTAATTCTAAATCGTTTTTAATTATTAAAGAAAATATTTAAGTTTAACCTAATTTAACCCTAATTAATTAATCACAAGTTTATTTTACAAAAATAATTAATTATTAATAATAATAAGAATAAGAAAATTTATTTAATGAGAAAAGGATAAAAATGATAAAAAACCTAATTTTTATGTATTTTAGTTATTTAGAAGAAAAACATTAAAGTTGAAAACCTAAATTTAAACTAATTGATTATTGAAAATTTATTTACAAAATATTAATGCATTAAATAATAAACATATTTTATTTTGATTTTTTTTTATTTTGAGTTAAGAACAAAGAAAACAGTAATACCACAACCATCCAACACACCTCGAAGCAACACAATGGCATATAGAAAGCAGAATAAAAACACAGAAAGAAATGGAAATCGGATCTACCAGACGAGGGTAGCGGAGCGAAATCGTCAGCCGCGGCGTAGGATGCGTCCATTCGGTGCGGATCTGATGAGGTTGTCAGAGTTTTGACAGGCTTCGCTTCTTTCTTCTACTGTTTCTTTTTCTTTCTCGCCAAACAATCGCGTGGAGCTTTTATAAATCGACGGTATCTCACGTGTTGGGTGGAGCGACGACGATCTGGATGGAAGGAGTTTTGTCGGCGACTCGTGGTGGCTCGCGGGCAGAGATCTGAACCGGACAAGAGCTTCACGGTGATGCGCAGTTTTGCCGTCGATGTTATGGTGTCGGTTGTTACCGGCTTACTTAGTAACCTGCAAAATCAAGTTAAATACAAGCACACAAAAAATTATTGCGTTTTTATTTCTTCTCTTCCCTGCAAAAATTGAATTAGTACATGGTGACAATCATGAAGCAGATGAGGACTGATTTTCTGAAAATTCCAGATGTTGTGAATTCACGAATTTTTGTATGGTTTTTAGTGAATTAATTTGAAGGTTGCTGCTTTTTTTCAGGAATATCTTATTATGTAAAAACAAGTTTGCAGATTATGGTTTTGGAAAATGGTTGTATACACAAAGTGGGTATGTAGAAGTTTGTGTATGTGACCAAAAGGAGATCTCATTTTCGTGAACAAGAGGAAACTGGTTGATTAAAAACAGGAGCTTTTTTGTGTGGTGCATGTACTAGAAACCGGTGTGTATACCAAGTGACAAGACATTATGTATGAGGAATGAATTAGGTAAAAAACAAAGCCCAAAATCCATTTGAATCAATGTTTCCTATTTGATTTTTCAAGCATCTTTTTTCAATCAATTTTTTTTCATAAAAACATTGCCAATCATGGGAGATTCTTTCCCTTTTGGATGTGCACGAAATCTTGAGTGAATAAAGAGTGCAAATGCTGCATAAAAAGATTTAGCAAACATATTTTAGTATTTTTCTTATATTTAATTTTAATTAAATGAATTAATAGAATTAAAAACTCAATTAATTAATTAAAAACAAGAAAATAACTCCCCTTTGGGTCAATGGGTCGTGCATAGCTTTTGGGTGATGATTCTTGGAAGAAATTGAGGCCCATTAGCAATTTTGAGGCATTTGAAGCAAAGTTGGCTTTTCAAAATTCCCAAAATTTACCCAACTTCCACAAGGCATATCTTGCTCAATTTTTAAGCTTTGATCATGTTCTTGGACATTTTGGAAAGGTCTTGAAGTCCTCTAACCAATGCCTTTGGTCCCATGTCATTTTGATTTACCAATCGCAAGTTATGATCTTTGACTTAAAGTGCCTTTTTATTGACTTTTGAAAATGACCTATAATGTTGAGATTGATAACTTTTTGTGAGAGCATTTCTTGGACTTGAAGTGTGAAGAGGAGTTGTAGGAAATGTCATTCTCTTCAAAATGAGCTTTGGATGGAATTTTTCTGATAAACCATGTGGAAGTTATGCCCTGGTCAATTTGCAGTTGACTTTTCCAACTGTCCAAAAATAGAAACTTTTGCATCTTGAGACTTTTTGAGCCATGCTTTGAGAATCATGATCAAGAATTGATCCAATGATGTTTGTGGCCTCAAAATAAGATGTTGACCAAAATTTTTGACTTTTGAATGTCAAATGACCATTTTGCCCCTGCAGTTGACTGTTGAGCAATTAGGGTTTTTGACTGTGCAATTTTGTGCTGTAAGTCTTGAAACTTGGCCTAAGGATGCTTGACAATGTTTATGGGCATGTGGGACTTGTTTGGACCCTTGAAAACTTCAATTTCTTTGCTAGAACCAAAACCCTAATTTTGACTGTTAGGAGGCCATTGGAATGTGCAACCCTTGGGGAGATTTTGAAGCATGCTCTTTGCAAATCTTGAAGAATATGGGAGGGCAAATTTTGGGGTACAACAGCTCCACAATCACTGGAAATACAGCCACATAAGGCATCATAAGCTTCTGGGAACGAGCTCGTACCCATTGGAGGTAAGGCTGCATAGGAATGAAAGTCTTTGGTCCAAACTTTTTGGGGTCAGATCTGTTTACCATGCCCCAAGCTCGTATGAACCTCCGGCGATACTCCTTAACATCATCCTCATAGTTGAATACGATGCTCTCAATAAGTAACTCATGGGGACCATCCCTTCGAGCATGACCAAATTGTCACAAAGCTAGACAAGGATTGTAAGTTACACCCCCTCGGATGCCAAGTAATGGGACATTAGGGTACTCCCTACAGCGGTCAATAATAGAAATGTCTTCCATAGCTCGAGAACACCAAAGAATATCCGTATGAGCGAGTGACATTATTCTGTGAGACCAGCTCAAACCTTCTTCGTTCTTTAGTACAAACTTAGGGAGGTGAGAAATAAACCACCTCGACAGCAACGACATGCAACACATAAGAGTCCCTCTTCTCTTCATAGTACGAGTATGGAGAGCATGCAAGATATCTCCAAGCAAGGTAGGCAGAGGGTTGCGAGAAAGGAAAATCTTGATAGCATTCACATCTACGAAGGAGTCCAGATTAGGGAAGAGAACTAAACCGTAGATAAGAAGAGCCAAGACCTCCTCAAAAGCCTGAAAATACAAATCATCCCAAAATAGGTGAGCCTTGTCTATTAGAAATTTGGCTAGAAAACCCTCGACTCTGCTTCGAGTTTCCGAATTGGATACCACGTCGGCCCATTTCAGATGTAAAGCTAAGGCAATGACTTCTGGCTTAGGAACTTCTTCTATACCTGTGAAGGGTACCTATTCAAGAATGGGTAGGCCCAATAGCTGAGAGAATTCTTCCAAGGTGGGTACCAACTGATAATTTGGAAAGGTGAAGCAGTGATGCTTGGGATTGAAGAACTGAAAAATTACACTCATCATCTGTTCATCAAGGTTTGAAGTAACCAGGCTGAGAAGTTGACCGTGTCTCTTAATGAAAGTAGAAGTTTCAGAAACTCTTGATACTAGATCTTTAAGTTGGGAAGGTATCTGCATAAAGCTGATTCAGATAGTATTTCTACGCACGAAAGCCATGATCTGCAAAACAGAACAAAGATAAATTCCCTTGGTCTTTGAAATGGTTAGTGTAATGAAGCATGAATGCCATGTTATGATGCATGATGTCATGATAAACCACAGGTATAGCAAACACATGTATTGCAAACATAGTCAAATCACACAAAGCCCTTAGGTTTAAGGCTTGCATGAGGTCAAAGGTAACACCCTCTTGAAGTTAAGTTGGTTCAACCTGTACTAGAAAAGTAATCGGGTTCTAGAGAATCTCAATATCACTGACCATCCTTTATCGGTCATGGTTTCATCTCACGCAATCTTTTCTTGCGGCTGAAATATTCCGAAAGTCTGGTCTCAATGAGTGTAGCATCGAGTATCAAAAAGTTCTCAGCTCTACACCGAGGCCGGCTATCTCGCTACTTTCTAATGGCCAAGTTGTGCGATTAAAGGTTCTAAGGTCAGTTGATGCTTCACGACACCACACTGCGGACCTGTTTTCTCCTCGTTTCACCAAAAGGGATACCGGTACCAACCAAAGTGCCACACCAACATACTGACTTACACTGGTCCCAGACCCAGTCGAAAGGCACAACATGCTGACTTCTAGGCCCATACGAAAGGCAATCCGTCACTACTTTCAAACCCCAGTCGAAGGAGGCAGAAAGGCAGATTACATCTTGCATTGGTCCCAGACCTAGTCGAAAGGAACAACATGTTGGCCTCCAGGCCCCAATCGAAAGGCACAACATGCTGACTCTCAGGCCTCAGTCGAAAGCCACGCCTTCACCCCTTTCAGGCCAAATCGAAGAGAACCAGAAAGTGTAGAATCGAAGGGTTTTCTGCCTCAATCGAAATACCCTCATTTTTTTTGCTTTTATTTTATTTTTGCCTTTATATTTTCATGCAATTCAATATGGTTGTAATAGTGTAGGATTTTATCTTTCTGCATTTTATTACTTTTGTATGATTGTTAGTAAAATAGGGCATGTATGGTAAGATAAAAACAACAAGTAAATAACCAAAATTTCAAAAGACAAAATGCATGCAATCAAACACACTACTCACACACATGCACCCCTAGGGTAATTCCACTTGTTGCCTAGGAAAATAGTCATGTCCCTCTGTTGTACCCCAAAATTTGCCCTCTCTTTCTTCAGGAAATCATCTTGGAATCTCAGAGTCCCTCTGAAACAAATCCAAATCCTGAATTATCATTTCTTCCCAAGCAAACCATTTACAAGAACAAAATGATCACACAAGCTCTAAAGGCAACGCTTTTATCTTGAGAAAAATTAAATTCTAAGCATTTGGAATTTTTCTCTAAAAAGGGGTGTTTAAGAAGAAAATAGCGCTTCAGAACTTCTGGACCAAACTCCAGATGGAAACGGTCAGAAGTTGCAAGCTTGGCTCAACACAGTCAGAAGTTGGCTCTTCAACAGCTACATCAACTCAGTCAGAAGTTGCAAACGTGATTCAACACGTAAGCCTCAAACAGAACATGACTCTTTCAACAGTTACGCAAGTTCATCCAGAGTTTGCTAAAGGAATGCAAAGGAAGCAAGGAAATCTGAAGGCTCCTTCAGAACATGCTGAAATCAGAAGATAAAAGGGTCAGAAGAGTGGGTGTTACACTGATACAGAATCTCTAAATCCAGGATTTCCAGAAGCAAATCCAAGGAACGTGTCAGAAAGTCAGGAAAATCCCCAGAAATTGCTAAGACAACAAGAGGCCAAGACCAGAGCATGGTTTACGTTGTTTTGGTAAAGCAGAACTGTTGGTTCAAGTTTTTCTCCTATTATCAGAATATTGGTGTTGATAAGTCTCATCACTATTAATGCTCATTAATGCTCCCAACCACTCCTGAACATTCATCCAAGGGGTCTCTTCACGTGTGGCTTGGTAAACGCATTTGTGCAGGTCTAGGAATGGGTCTATGCGCCACCGTCCACCTAAGAGGTCACTTCTCCCCAATCCATGCCTGCTGTTCCAGCCTAGGCTGAAAGGCTATCTGTTATCACAACTTCCCAGGAACTTCTTTCAAAGAACAATTCAACCTCTGTTGGCGCCTTTAATGTTCAAGCAGCCACAAGAGTTTTTCCTATAAATAGAGCACCATTGTCCACTGAAAAAGGGCGCCCAACAACCAGAAAAATTGCTAGAAGAGAAACAGAAATTTTTAGCAAGACAATACTGTGAAACTCTGCCAAAATCTCCAGTGTTTCATAACTTTCAACTTCTCACCTTCAAACTTCATCAATACCCAACTTTCTTTGTGACTAAAGAACACTCTTTCAACCTCTGACCATACATACACATACACCTTCATCTACCCCTTTCAAAAAAAGAACCTGTCCAGAACACCATCAGAGCCAAAAGCTAGCTCTCCTTCACAAACTTTTCCAACAGCCAGGTAAGCACCTGCTGGCCTTCATCACGCTGCTAAGCATCATCAGCTTTGCATGCTCAAATAAACATAATGTAAACATCATGCTGCTGTTTGTGTTCTGAGGATTTTCATACCTCAGAACATTTAGATAGGAAGTGAATCAGCATAGAACCTGCCTGTGACCTTGTTGGTTCGTCCCCTGAAAAACTTTGACATTTGCTGAAGCTATCCCAAACATGTTTTCTGTTTTGTGGAAAAATAACAAAATTACAGATGTTCTGACTAGCACAGGGAGAAGCCAAGTGCTGACTTTGACGTTAGCACATCTGAAGCATGTTTTACTGCCAATAATATCAGAACTTCTGAGAATTATTGTATCTCCAGCAGGATCATAACTTCTGACCTCCCCACTAACAAACTTTTGTCTTGCAGCACAGGAGGGGTCAGAACTTCTGATCTTCCCACTAGCAGGTTTCTGTTTTGTAGGTGCCAGAGTCAGAAGTTCTGACTCAAACAGTTTAACCAAAAGGTTGATCATCTGGCAGCGGGCCTGAGTCAGAACTTCTGATGACCTCTCAGCAGCGCGCTGGCTCCCTCTCTCTTTCTCTCTATCTTGTTTTTGTTATTTTCTTTTCTTGTCTATTTTTCTCGTTGAACCACCCCATGTACAAATATGTATCCCCACCCCCTTAATTGTTGTAATAGCGTAGGATTTTATATTCCTGCTTTTTATTGCTTTCAAATATAAATGCTAGTAATTAGGATGTGTATGGCAAGATAAAATCAATGAAATAGAAAATCCTAATTCAAAGATAAACTCTTGTATGCAATAAAACACACTTGCACACAAACACCCCTAGGGTTACATCCACTTGTTGCCTTCAAAAATGGGCCATGTTACGCATGCAAAGTATCTTGGTAAAACAAACAAAATCAAAAGATCATAGTCCCTCGATGATGCTATCCAAAGTTGCCTTACAAAAATGATCTTAGTCCCTCAAAAGAAATGCTAAGATACTTTGCAAAATTGCTATCATGGTCTATACGATGACCCGCGCCCGTCCCGTTTACATCCTAACACAAGGTTGTTCACCAAATACAATGGTGAAACAACACTGTTAAAAGGGTTAAAAACATAAGAAATACCTTTGAGTAAAATAGGGTAGACAACTCTTAGTTACTTGATCAAAAATCTTGCAAAACATCCTTGCTATCTTTCAAAGCACACTCCACAACACAATTTCAAAACAACTTTCGAAAATATTGAAAACCTTTCAAAAAGACAAACACCTTTGTATACATTCAAACAAAGAATCATTACAAAGGTTGCCACAACGATGGCCTCTTTTCAAAACATCTTTCAAAATCACGCACAAAGCACCATTTCAAACAATTGAAAATGCAAGGCAAGTGATCTAAGCAAGTAACTAAGAGCCCATGGATAACCATGGATAGAAAGGGTGCTAATACCTTCCCTTTCTATAATCTACTCCCCGAACCCATGAAAACATATCAAAGGTTTTTCCTGTGCTTTTTAACCTTTCCTTAGGATAAAATAAAAAGTCGGTGGCGACTCTTGCTAAACTGAAACATTTGCAAAAACAAATGCAAAATCCCAAGTCAGTTCTCCCACCGTATCACAGAACTGGCGACTCTGCTGGGGAAAATAAAAGTGGAGTAACCTTAGGGCTTAGATCACCCTTTTGCATGACTAATTGTTTGCTTTGATTGCTTTACATTTTTGGTTCTCTTGTTTGGGCTTGAAATCCTACACCCGGATTTGGGGAAACATTCATAGATAGCAATACGTTGTGGAAACTGTATGGGGTATACCGACACGGTTGAAGCAATAGCTATATTAGTGCGACATATTTATGAGTACCGGTAACCCTTGAGTTCAATCAAGGAGAGTACGGGGCCGCTGAGTGATGTCACTAAGCACTAATGACCTAGAACCTTACTTGACCATCTTGGCCTTTCATTAGGGGTAGTGAGATGACCTGCTTTGGTGCAGTCCGAAGTTGGTAGATACTCGATACTACACTCATTGAGGGTTATTTTCTTGGAATATTTTGGTCGCTAGTAAGTGGCTAAACAAAAATAATGAACATGGAAAACAATCCAATGATATTGAGCTCCTTAGAACCCGGTTACTATTTATAGGACAGGTTTTTAAGCCAACCTCACTCAAGAGGGTACTTACCTATGAAACCTCATGCAAGCCTGAAACTAGGGTTTTGTGTGACTTGCTTGTACATATGTTTGTGCATACATCATGGACATCATAAAGCATCATATGCATCCACTAACCATTTCAAGGATTTGGATCTTCATCTTTGTTCTTGTTTTTTAGGTCATGGAAATTCTTCGCAGGAAAACTATCCAAGTCAACCTTGTGAGAATCCCTCCTCAACTCAAGGAGCTCACATCCAGAATTCCAGAAAGCTCTCTCTTCAGTTAAAGACACGGTAGACTGCTCAGCCTAGTCAACACCAACATTGAAGAAGACATGGTGAAAGTGTTGTTCCAGTTCTTTGACCCCCTTCACCACTGTTTCACATTCCCCGACTACCAATTGGTGCCCACTTTGGAGGAATTTTCTCAACTCCTGAGAATTCTTATTCTTAATCAACTACCCTACAACAGTACGGAAAAAGAACCAAAGCCCGAAGATGTTGCTCAAGCACTACACTTGCAACCATCTGACATCAAGGGGCATTGGGAAACTAGAAGTGGTGTCAAAGGCTTCTTGGAAAAATTCTTGTTTGAGAAGGCACAAGAGTGTTGGAATTCATTGGATCTACAAGCCTTTGAAGAAATTGTGGCACTTCTCATTTATGGGTTGGTCTTGTTCCCAAATCCTGACCAACTTATAGATATCAATGCTGTCAAGATCTTCTTATCCAGGAATCCCATACCTACATTGCTTGGGGACATCCTCCACTCATTTTACACACGAACAATGAGAAAGAGGGGTGTTCTCATGTGTTGTACTCCTCTCCTTGAAAGGTGGTTTATTTCGCACCTTCCACAATTTGTTTTGAAGAATGACCAAGGCTTAAGGTGGTCACAACGGTTGATGACCCTCACACACTCTGATGTACATTGGTGTTCTCGGTCCAGAGAAAATGTCATCATCGTCGATCGTTGTGGAGAGTTTCCTAATGTTCCATTACTTGGCATTAGGGGAGGCATTACCTACAACCCTTGTCTAGCTTTGAGACAATTTGGATATGCACGGAGGGATGGCCCTCATGACATGCTGGTTCCTGACCTAGTTTTTGACTTCGACAACGATGCGCAAGGACTTCGCCAAAGATTCATCAGAGCTTGGAGGATGCCTAACAAGGTAGATAGCAAGACACTGGGGCACAACAACTCCATCCCTCTTGAGCCTTATCTCAAGTGGGTACGAACCCGAGCCTAGAGTCTAATGATGCCTTACCCTCATATTCTCCCTTTGATTAAAGAGCCTATTAAGGAAGGAGAGGTTCCCTACACCATCCTATATCCTGACATGCCAACATCATGGGAGGAGATGCAGAAGAGCTGGATCCAACTCAAGGAGGAACGAAATACTTTTGAAGCCAGCTTCTACGCCAGTGAGAAGAAGGTTTTAGAGCTTACCCGCTGACTCCATGAGGAAGAGACCCTCAACACCTACATCGCGCCAAAAAGGATGCGCAACGTCTTTTTACCTTGAGAAGTTTTTTGTAATATTTGGCCCATGGGGCATTTATGTACTGACAAAATATCTTCTTATTAATATGATGTGTGTTCTTTTTGTTTGCAACAATTTTGAATTTCTAAATCCTTGAATGCATTGCATAAATAAACATATCATTCATCATGTGCATAAGCAGGTCTCCACACCAGGTTTCCTTATCTTTCTGCTGTTTATTTCAATAAGATGGATCTCGAACAGACGGTCAAAGATTTGCAGTCTCAAAACTCACAGTTTCAACATCTCCTAATGACCTTGGCAAAGGGTCAGGAGGATCTAAAAGCCCTGCTTGGGAATAAAGAGCAAGTTAAAAAGAAGAAGAAAAGAGTGGGGGTAGCTACCCTGGGAAGAAGGTTTGAGAATGAAGCCAGAAGAGTTCTCGAATTTCCCTCCGCATCTGAAGAGGAAACCAGTAAAGGAAAAGGGGCTGCACTACCTTCTGAATCCAAAGCTGAAGAGGAAGAGGCTGAAGAAGATGAAGACTACTCAGAGCAACAGTACCCGCCAGCGGACGACAAGTACAAAAATCTGGAGGATAGGCTGGAAGCTATGGAGCTGCAAAGGGTTCCCGGGTTAGATTTCGAAGATTTGGGATTAATTGCTGGAATTGTGATCCCTCCGAAGTTTAAGGTGCCGATTTTTGCAAGGTATGACGGGCTGTCTTGCCCAAAAATGCACCTAAGGTCGTATGTCCGAAGAATTCAACCTCATACATCCGACAGAAATCTTTGGGTACACTTCTTTCAGGATAGCCTGTCTGGTACACAACTGGATTGGTTCTACAAGCTTGAGAGATCAGAGGTACATAGTTGGGAGGATCTGGCAGCTGCCTTTTATCGCCAATATCAATATAACTCTGACTTGGCGCCAACTCGTACTCAGCTACAGAGTATGGGAATGGCCTCAAATGAGGGATTCAAGGAATACGCCCAGAAATGGCGCGATTTGGCCGGGAGGGTGCAGCCACCTCTTTCTGATAGAGAACTCGTTGATATGTTCTTGGGGACCTTATCTGGCCCGTTCTTCAACCATTTGATCGGGAGCTCTTCCGCAGGGTTTACTGAATTAATTCTGACTGGCGAACGGGTGGAAGCCGGTATCAAGAATGGGAAGATTCAAAAGGATGCCTCTGCATCTACAACTGTTAAGAAATCATTTCCGGCGAAGAAGGAAACGGCTATTGTGTACTCTCAGAGAAGAGGGGGAAGAACTGAGCGCCGGCCGACTGTAGGGGCCGTGATGATCCAAAATTCATCAAATGATCAGCCTCGTGACAATCAGGCAAGACCAAATCAGCAACGGGTAGAGCGGCCACAATGGCAGTTCACCCGCATCAATATGACACCTGCGCAAGTTCTTCCACATTTTTTGAAGTTGAATCTGACTGGTTTAAAGGAGGCACCGAAAAACCCTAACACCACATCTCCATACTATCATGCCAATGCCAAATGTGCCTACCATTCTGATAGCGCCGGACATGACACCAACAATTGTTGGGCGCTAAAGAATAAAATTCAAGACTTGATAGATGCAAAAGAGGTTGAGTTCGATGCTCCAGAGAAGCCAAACGTAATATCCGCTCCAATGCCGAAGCATGGTCGAAATGTCCATGCTATTGAAGAAGATTTGTATGTTTCTAATGTTGATGACCCGATGACTCCACTGTTGACGATCAAGTTAAATCTATTGAAAGCTGGATTTTTCCCAGGATGCAAAGAAGACTGCTACTGTTGTTCCTCTCTACCAATCGACTATCCATTGCTGAAGATAGGCATCCAAGGCCTAATGGACAGTCAACAAATTCTTTTCGAAAAGATTCCTGCTATTCCAACCCCTATCTAAGATGTTTCAATAATCACCATTTCCACCAATCTTTCCAAGGCCGTCAAAAAGCCTGTTAAGATTACATCCTCTACAAAGATTGTTCCCTTGAAAATAACCATGCCAGGGCCTGTCCCCTATGTTTCTGACAAAACAATACCATGGAATTATGGTGGAGAGATCTACTACCATGGTGTTAAACAAGTTGAGATAACCGAGGAAAGCTCTGATGAAGAAGATGCCGGTATTGGAAACATTGCCGGTACAAGCAAGATCACCCGAAGTGGGAGAATATTTTCTCCAGAGATTGCCCCCCCAAAGGCAATCTTTGGACCCTCAGCTGCTGCCAAAGTTATTCCTGCACCGATAAAACTTTTCGCAAAGACTCCTTTGATTGAAGAAGCTGTTATTCCTGTTGTTGTCCCTCCTAGTTCTGCTGATAAGGGGAAAGGGATCCAAGATGAGCTCGTCAGGACAAGGGCTCAACCTTTGGTCATCCCCGAAACCTCTAAGAAAGAGATGGAGGAGATTCTGAAAATAATTAAAAAGAGTGATTATGACGTGGTAGAGCAACTGGGGCAAACCCCCTCGAAGATCTCCATGTTAGCACTACTACTTTATTCAGAGGCGCACGCCAAAGCATTGATAAAATTTCTGAAGACAGCCCATGTGCCCCAGGAAACCTCAGTCGATCAATTCCAAGATTGCATGGCCAGCCTTACCGCAGACAACGGCCTAGGTTTCTCTGATGCTGACCTGACTCCAAAAGGAAGAAAGCACAATGACGCCTTACATGTGTCAATTGAATGCCTAGGAACTACTCTGGCCCATGTTTTGGTCGACACTGGCTCTTCTCTGAATGTGCTGCCTAAGAAAGCTCTGGATCGATTAGATTGTGAAGGCTTGGAGCTGAAACCAAGTGATATCATTGTCAGGGCCTTTGACGGGTCTAAGAGAATGGTACATGGGGAGGTCGACATTCCCATTAAGGTAGGCACAAAAGTGTTCCCCTCAACTTTCTATGTGATGGACATCCGTCCGTCATACTCTTGCTTGCTAGGGAGGCCATGGATACATAATGCTGGCGCAGTCACCTCCTCCTTACATCAAATGCTGAAATACCCTGTCAAAGGAAAAATCATAACCGTGCACGGTGAAGAGGAATATATGATCAGCCACCTGAACTCCTTTCGGTATGTAGAGGTAGAGGGCGAATTCATTGAAACACCATTCCAGCACTTTGAGGAAGTCTCTCCTGAGGTGGTAGTAGCAAAAGTGGTGGCTAAAGTACCCAAACAGGTGGCCAGGATGGCATCCCTAAAAGACGCGAAGGCTGCAATGAAGGAAGGGAAGAGCTCAACATGGGGGCAGTTGCCAGATATTCCTCACAAAACAGACAAGTTTGGATTAGGATTCACTGCTGTAGGGCAGAAAGCTATGCGCCGCTCAAAAGTTGAAAGAACACCCATCAAGATTTCTCCCTACAGAATCAATGCTTTGGAAGGTGAAGACGAAGAGGCCAACATTGGAGATTGGATCTTCCCAACCATCGAAGGGGGACTACGCAACTGGGAGGCGAAAGACTTCGTCCCCATTACTTTTATTAATCAGTAATTATCTTTCGAACATTTCCTGTCGGTCTGTAATAATTACTTTTGAACAATTTGCACACTACTTTTTCACCTCGTGCCTTGCCCGGGGCATGTAGGTCCATTTGTAAGGGTTTTGATTCTCTTCATAATTCATATGCCATGTTTAATGATTCATTGGACGTTTTTCATTGATAAACTGCTGTGTTCATTTTCTTTCCTTTTGCATTTTTGTTCGTTTAAGGATGGCTATCCCTTACACACACCCACACTCACAAATGCAGGTACCCATCCACCCTAGATTCTATGGGTGACTATTCTGCTATGTCCTTCAATAACTCTGAAGATCTGGTCAATCAAGCTGAGTATGAAGATGACGAAGATTGTGAGGTACCGGAAGAGCTAGCCAGACATCTGCAACAAGAAGAGAGGGCCATCTTGCCTCACGAAGAGTTGTTGGAAACCGTCAACTTAGGAACGGAGGAAGACCGGAAAGAAGTACAAGTGGGTGCCAATCTGGAACCAAGTGTCAAGGAGCGCTTGATACAACTGTTGAATGAATACGTTGAAATCTTCGCCTGGTCTTATGAAGACATGCCGGGTTTAGACACAGATATAGTGGTTCACCGTCTCCCTACAAGAGAGGATTGTCCACCGATCAAGCAAAAAGTCCGCCGAATGAGGCCCGACATGTCTGAGAAGATTAAAACTGAAGTAATGAAGCAATTCAATGCTGGATTTCTGGCTGTTACATCCTATCCACAATGGGTTGCTAACATTGTGCCAGTACCTAAAAAAGATGGCAAGGTCAGGATGTGTGTGGACTACCGGGATTTGAATAGGGCTAGTCCTAAAGATGATTTTCCGCTACCGCACATCGACATTTTGATTGACAACACAGCTCAGCACAAGGTGTTTTCCTTCATGGATGGATTCTCGGGCTACAACCAGATCAAAATGGCCCCCGCGGACATGGAGAAAACAACCTTTGTTACACAATGGGGTACCTTCTTCTACAAGGTGATGCCGTTCGGACTGAAGAACGCAGGGGCAACTTATCAGCGCGCCATGGTAGCTTTATTTCATGATATGATACATCATGAGATCGAAGTTTACGTAGACGACATGATAGCTCGATCACAAACAGAGGAGGAACACCTTGAGCATTTGCGGAAGCTGTTTGCCAGATTGAAGGAATATAAACTCAGGCTGAATCCAAGTAAGTGCACCTTTGGAGTCAGGTCTGGTAAACTTCTAGGATTTATTGTCAGCAACAAGGGCATCGAGGTCGATCCAGCGAAAGTGAAAGCAATACAAGAAATGCCCGCTCCCCGTACTGAAAAGGAGGTTAGAGGATTCTTGGGGAGCTTGAACTATATTGCCAGATTCATCTCTCATCTGACTTCTACCTGTGAGCCAATTTTCAAACTATTAAAGAAAGATCAGGTAGTCGAATGGAACGACGATTGCCAAGCTGCTTTTGATAAGATCAAGGAGTATTTGCTAGAACCTCCTATTCTGATGCCACCCGTCGAAGGAAGACCATTGATCATGTATCTGACCGTCTTGGATAACTCAATGGGGTGTGTTTTGGGCCAGCATGACGAGTCTGGTCGAAAAGAGCATGCTATTTATTACCATAGCAAAAAGTTTACCTATTGTGAGACTCGTTACTCACTGCTCGAGAAAACTTGCTGCGCTTTGGTATGGGCTGCTCGCCGACTAAGGCAGTATATGCTGACTCATACCAATCTGTTGATTTCCAAAATGGACCCTATCAAGTATATCTTCGAAAAGCCTGCTTTGTCTGGAAGAATCGCTAGATGGCAAATGATCCTAACTGAGTATGACATCCAGTACACTACCCAAAAAGCTATAAAGGGGAGTGTACTAGCTGACCATCTAGCTCATCAAGCTATCGAAGATTATCAATCCATGAGATTCGACTTCCCAGACGAGGACATCATGAACTTGGACAACATTGAAGGTAACGGACCGTATGACGGACCTGGAAAAGGATCCCGATGGACCCTGTACTTTGATGGTGCTTCAAATGCACTTGGAAACGGTATCGGTGCGGTACTCATTTCCCCGGAAGGTTGTCACACGCCTTTCACGGCCCGACTTTGCTTCAGCTGCACCAACAACATGGCTGAATATGAAGCTTGTATCTTTGGTCTCAAGGCTGCTATAGACTTGGGGATCAAATCTTTGATCGTATTTGGGGACTCGGCTTTGGTTATCAGTCAAATCAAAGGAGAGTGGGATACCAAACATCCTAATCTTATCCCATACAAAGAACATGTCCTGACATTGTTGCCTCATTTCGAGCAAATCACCTTCGAGCATTTCCCGCGAGAAGAGAATCAGCTAGCAGATGCTCTGGCTACAATGTCTTCCATGTTTAAACTCAACTGGGATAACGAGGCTCCCCTAATCACCATCGAGCGAATGGATGAACCTGCGCATTGTCATGAGATTAATACCGAAGAAGTAGTGGGATAACCCTGGTTTCACGAAATCAAAAGGTATCTCCAGATTAAGGAATATCCCGAAGGAGCTTCCGTAAATGACAATAAATTCCTAAGGAAATTTGCTGCCAAGTTCTTCCTGAGCAACGACATCCTCTATAAACGCAGCCATGATTGTGTTTTACTCCGATGTGTGGACAAAGCTGAAGCAGAGTTAATCATGACCGAGATACACAGCGGTACATTTGGCACTCACTTGAGAGGGCATACAATGGCTAAGAAGATTCTAAGGGCAGGCTATTCCTGGTCTACCATGGAAGCAGATTGCCATCAGCATTCCCGTACTTGCCACAAATGTCAGGTCTACGCTGACAAGATTCATATTCCCCCTGTTCCCCTCAACGTTCTGACAGCTCCTTGGCCATTCGCAATGTGGGGCATTGACATGATTGGAGAGATCAAGCCTACAGCGTCCAATGGACATCGCTTCATCCTGGTTGCTATTGAGTATTTCACCAAATGGGTCGAAGCAGCTTCCTTCGCCTCTGTTACTAAAAATGTGGTTGCCCGCTTCATCAAGCAGAATCTCATATGCCGGTATGGTGCCCCCGACAGGATCATCACAGACAACGGCACAAATCTGAATAATACTATAATCACCGCTCTATGCGAACAGTTCAAGATTTATCATCACAATTCATCTCCCTATCGGCCGAAGATGAACGATGCTGTTGAAGCTGCAAACAAAAACATTAAGAAGATCATTCAGAAAATGACAGTCACCTACAAGGACTGGCATGAGATGTTACCGTTTGCTCTGCATGGATACCGTACCACGGCACGTACCTCAACAGGGGCAACCCCATTTTCTTTGGTATATGGCATGGAAGCTGTCCTGCCCATGGAGGTTCAGATTCCTTCTTTAAGGATCATGAAAGACGCTGATTTGAATGAAGAAGATTGGATTTAGACCCGACTTGATCAACTCAATTTGATCGACGAGAAGCGACTCGCTGCTGTTTTCCATGGTCAAACGTATCAAAAACGGATGATCAAGGCTTTCAACAAGAAAGTCAGACGTCAAGTGTATCAAGTCGGAGATCTCGTAATCAAGCGGATTATCTTACCGCAAAGTGATCCCAGGGGCAAATGGACTCCTACATACGAAGGACCATTTGTGATCAAGAGCATATTTTCTGGTGGTGCAATGATTCTGACCACCATGGACGGCGACAATTTGCCACACCCTGCGAACACAGACATAGTCAAAAGATACTACGCATAAATAACCCGACAAGTCGAAAACCCGAAAGGGCGGCTTGGGCAAAAAGTGGGTATCCCGGTGAACCGAAAACCCGAAAGGGCGGTTCAGGCAAAAATTAGGGATAAAACAAAAAAAATTGTACACCCGGCAAGTTGAAAACCCGAAAGGGCGATTCAGGCAAAAGTTAGGGAATTAAAGCGTACGACTATGTCTCGTCGGATCACTTTAAAGACAATCTCTTCATCAACCAGCTCCAAGCTTCTGATCAATCCAGTCGCCGGCAGACGAAGCATTGAATGGACAGATATTCAGAGTTGTGAAGGCTATAGCAGAATGGGGACCCCATGGAATTGTTTCACATAGCCATCCTTCTTTTGTATAAATTTTTCAATTTTTACGACGACATCCTCTTACTAGGATGACTGTCTCCTTTGTACAAATATACTCATAGAAAGTTAATACAAATACTTTTCCAAATACAAAAATTTGCTTTGTCTTCCTTTTCTTTTCTTTTGCACTTATGTTTTATTTGAGAAATGTCCAATGTTTTGTTAAATAGGCATATGCATTTGAACATAATCATTTTCCTTACAAACCAAGAAAAAGATGATTACTGATAGGTTGAAGGTACAGATAGATATCTTGATGCCCTTTCAGAAGGAATCCTCGGCAGAATTAAACTCCAAATTCCTCAATCCAGAACTTAATTCCCCAAACAGAGTTAAACTTTAGGATCCTCAGCAGAGCAGAAGTTTTCTCAAAACTGATTTCCCCAGCCAGAGAGTCTTCCAGGATTCAATTCCCCTCAGAGTTAAGTTTCAGTATCCCCAGTGGAGCCTTAAAAATATGAAAATCCAATCCCCAGCAGAGCTAAAAAATTCCAACTATCAATCCCCAGCGGAACCAAACTAGTGAACCTTCTCCCCACAGAGATACTTCCCACCAAACTGAAGATTCTCAGTCATACCTCTCCAGCATGAGTCTATCAGGTTCTGAACTCCCCAGTAGAGATCATCGGAAATTCTCATTCCCTACAAATCACCAAGGAATTCCAATCCCCAGCAGTGGTCCTAGGATCCCTCGACAATTGAAGATCTTGCATCCCCCAAGCAGAATGAAGATTCTCATTCTCAGTTCCTCACAGGATAATCAGATGTTCCCCAGTAAAAATCTCCTCAGGACAGGAATCCCCGGTAGAATGGCATACAACCCAAGCTCCTGATTCTCCAGCAGTAGTCAACAAGGATGTCTCATCCTCAGCAATCAAAATTCTTGCAATCCCCTGCAGCAGTCAAGGATTCACTTTCCCTGGCAGCCGTCAAGATCCTTTTATCTCCAGCCATCCGGGATTCATCTATCCCCAGCAAGACAGCTCCCCAGCTTACATGCGCATTCATTTACATTCATATCATAAACATTGATATAACATATATATTGCATCATACATATCATGCAACATAACTTTGTGTTTTAGCTAACATTTCATCCTTTTCATGATAAGATTAAAAGTCTATCATTAACAATTATTCAGATACAGTATGGATACACCCCAGACACGACGGTCATTCTATTACTCATTCAGAATTTGTTCAGATACAGTATGGATACACCCCAGACACGGCGGTCATTATATTACTCATTCAGAATTTCAAGTCAGATACAGTATGGATACACCCCAGACACGGCGGTCATTCTATTACTCATTCAGAATTTATTCAGATACAGTATGGATACACCCCAGACACGACGGTCATTCTATTACTCATTCAGAATTTCAAGTCAGATACAGTATGGATACACCCAAGACACGGCGGTCATTCTACTACTCATTCAGACTACAGTCTTCAGATACAGTACGGATACACCCCAGACACGGCGGTTATTCTACTACTCATTCAGACTACAACGATCAGATACAGACTAGATACACTCCAGACACGACAGCCATTCTATCTCTCATTCAGATTCACTTATCCACCTCAAGGTTCAATGCATTCCAAGCACGGATACCATTCTGACCCTTACCACAACAGTTTGATTTTCCCCAGTGCGTTCGCCATGGAAGTCATTCTGTCATTTATTTAGATCCCAGTTACAGTTTCAGACACACTTCAAACATGGAAGTCATTCTATTACTCATACGGATCCCAGTTACAGTTTCAGATACACTTCAAACATGGAAGTCATTCTATTACTCATACGGATCTCGATCCCAGTTACAGTTTCAGATACACTCCAGACACGGAAGTCATTCTTCTACTCATACAAATCTCAACTTCAGATACAGTCCAGATACGCTCCAAACACGGTTGCCATTCTGTCACTCATTCAGAATTTGTCCCCAGCATGCAGTGGCTCCACACAGACATTTCTCTGTTACCCGGATACAATACAAATACACTCCAGACACGGCAGTCATTCTGATATTCATTCTTCCTTCAAACGCAGTTACAGCTCGGATACGCCCCAGATACAGAGGCCATTTCTTTTGCTCATACAAACTCAGTCTCCAGATACAGTTCAAATGCATTCCAGACACGGATACCATTTTGATCCTCATTCTTTTGACCAGTCACATTGCAGTTCAACGAACATTCCAGATGGCATCTTTAAGCCCATCCCCGATAAGATTTTGTCACCTCTCCAGATGGCATCTTTAAGCCCATCCCCGATAAGATTTTGTCACATCTCCAAATGGCATCTCTAAGCCCATTCCCGCATCCATTACTTTGACAAGTGCAAATTTAAGGGCACTCTAGTGTCCAATCTCCTTTTACCTTCGAGCCACGAAAGGCAAATCTGCCAATCTAACTCTTCAGGTCCAAGCAGATTGAACAGGGGCAACTGTTGTACCCCAAAATTTGCCCTCTCTTTCTTCAAGAAATCATCTTGGAATCTCAGAGTCCCTCTGAAACAAATCCAAATCCTGAATTATCATTTCTTCCCAAGCAAACCATTTATAAGAACAAAATGATCACACAAGCTCTAAAGGCAACACTTTTATCTTGAGAAAAATTAAATTCTAAGCATTTGGAATTTTTCTCTAAAAATGGGTGTTTAAGAAGAAAATAGCGCTTCAGAACTTCTGGACCAAACTCCAGATGGAAACGGTCAGAAGTTGCAAGCTTGGATCAACACAGTCAGAAGTTGGCTCTTTAGCAGCTACATCAACTCAGTCAAGTTGCAAACGTGATTCAACACGTAAGCCTCAAACATAACATGACTCTTTCAGCAGTTACACAAGTTCAGCCAGAGTTTGCTAAAGGAATGCAAAGGAAGCAAGGAAATCTGAAGGCTCCTTCAGAACATGCTGAAATCAGAAGATAAAAGGGTCAGAAGAGTGGGTGTTACACTGATACAGAATCTCTAAATCCAGGATTTCCAGAAGCAAATCCAAGGAACGTGTCAGAAAGTCAGGAAAATCCCCAGAAATTGCTAAGACAACAAGAGGCCAAGACCAGAGCATGGTTTACGTTGTTTTGGTAAAGCAGAACTGCTGGTTCAAGTTTTTCTCCTATTATCAGAATATTGGTGTTGATAAGTCTCATCACTATTAATGCTCATTAATGCTCCCAACCACTCCTGATCATTTATCCAAGGGGTCTCTTCACGTGTGGCTTGGTAAACGCCTTTGTGAAGGTCTAGGCATGGGTCTATGCGCCACCGTCCACCTAAGAGGTCACTTCTCCCCAATCCATGCCTGCTGTTCCAGCCTAGGCTGAAAGGCTATCTGTTATCACAACTTCCAAGGAACTTCTTTCAAAGAACAATTCAACCTCTGTTGGCGCCTTTAATGTTCAAGAAGCCACAAGAGTTTTGCCTATAAATAGAGCACCATTGTCCACTGAAAAAGGGCGCCCAACAACCAGAAAAATTGCTAGAAGAGAAACAGAAATGTTTAGCAAGACAATACTGTGAAACTCTGCCAAAATCTCCAGTGTTTCATAACTTTGAACTTCTCACCTTCAAAGTTCATCAATACCCAGCTTTCTTTGTGACTAAAGAACACTCTTTCAACCTCTGACCATACATACACATACACCTTCATCTACCCCTTTCAAAAAAAGAACCTGTCCAGAACACCACCAGAGCCAAAAGCTAGCTCTCCTTCACAAACTTTTCCAACAGCCAGGTAAGCACCTGCTGGCCTTCATCACGCTGCTAAGCATCATCAGCTTTGCATGCTCAAATAAACATAATGTAAACATCATGCTGCTGTTTGTGTTCTGAGGATTTTCATACCTCAGAACGTTTAGATAGGAAGTGAATCGGCATAGAACCTGCCTGTGACCTTGTTGGTTCTGTCCCCTGAAACACTTTGACATTTGCTGAAGCTGTCCCAAACATGTTTTCTGTTTTATGGAAAAATAACAAAATTGCAGATGTTCTGACTAGCACAGGGAGAAGCCAAGTGCTGACTTTGACGTTAGCACATCTGAAGCCTGTTTTACTGCCAATAATATCAGAACTTCTGAGAATTATTGTATCTCCAGCAGGATCATAACTTCTGACCTCCCCACTAACAAACTTTTGTCTTGCAGCACAGGGGGGGTCAGAACTTCTGATCTTCCCACTAGCAGGTTTCTGTTTTGTAGGTGCCAGAGTCAGAAGTTCTGACTCAAACAGTTTAACCAAAAGGTTGATCATCTGGCAGCGGGCCTGAGTCAGAACTTCTGATGACCTCTCAGCAGCGCGCTGGCTCCCTCTCTCTTTCTCTCTATCTTGTTTTTGTTATTTTCTTTTCTTGTATATTTTTCTCGTTGAACCACCCCATGTACAAATATGTATCCCCACCCCCTTAATTGTTGTAATAGCGTAGGATTTTATATTCCTGCTTTTTATTGCTTTCAAATATAAATGCTAGTAATTAGGATGTGTATGGCAAGATAAAATCAATGAAATAGAAAATCCTAATTCAAAGATAAACTCTTGTATGCAATAAAACACACTTGCACATAAACACCCCTAGGGTTACATCCACTTGTTGCCTTCAAAAATGGGCCATGTTACGCATGCAAAGTATCTTGGTAAAACAAACAAAATCAAAAGATCATAGTCCCTCGATGACGCTATCCAAAGTTGCCTTACAAAAATGATCTTAGTCCCTCAAAAGAAATGCTAAGATACTTTGCAAAATTGCTATCATGGTCTATACGATGACCCGCGCCCGTCCCGTTTACATCCTAACACAAGGTTGTTCACCAAATACAATGGTGAAACAACACTGTTAAAAGGGTTAAAAACATAAGAAAGATCTTTGAGTAAAATAGGGTAGACAACTCTTAGCTACTTGATCAAAAATCTTGCAAAACATCCTTGCTATCTTTCAAAGCACACTCCACAACACAATTTCAAAACAACTTTCGAAAATATTGAAAACCTTTCAAAAAGACAAACACCTTTGTATACATTCAAACAAAGAATCATTACAAAGGTTGCCACAACGATGGTCTCTTTTCAAAACATCTTTCAAAATCACGCACAAAGCACCATTTCAAACAATTGAAAATGCAAGGCAAGTGATCTAAGCAAGTAACTAAGAGCCCATTGATAACCATGGATAGAAAGGGTGCTAATACCTTCCCTTTCTATAATCTACTCCCCGAACCCATGAAAACATCTCAAATGTTTTTCCTGTGCTTTTTAACCTTTCCTTAGGATAAAATAAAAAGTCGGTGGCGACTCTTGCTAAACCGAAACATTTGAGAAAACAAATGCAAAATCCCAAGTCAGTTCTCCCACCGTATCACACCCTCGAATATGGGCGTTTTAGCAAAGACCCTCGATAAAATATCGTAGTTCCTCGATAACCTTCAATGTTGCCTTCGGTAAATGATCTAGTCCCTAAACGACATTGCTAAAAAGTCCCATAGGTTGCCTTCTATGACTATACAAACGTCCCACGCTCGTCCCTTCACATCCAACGATGGGGCTTCTTACCAAATCAATGGTAAGATAACAAATCTAAATGAGGAGGAAAAGAACATTTAAGACCTTTTTGAGTAGGTAGGATGCTCCTAGTTGCTCACTTGCTCACAACAAAAATATTTTATACACCAACACTTTCATTTTGAAACATTTTCAAAAGACAAACACTTTGTACACGTTCTTATAGAAACGAGAACCATTACAAAGACACCTTTTCAAAATCACTTTCGAAAACACATTCCACACAAATTTCTTTGAACTATTTTTCAAACAACACTTTGTACGCGTTCTTATAGAAACGAGAACCATTACAAAGACATTTTCAAAATATATTCAAAACCCACACCACAAGCACATTATCAAACAAAAGCAAGTGATCTAACAAGAAACTAAGAGCCCGTAGATAACCGGATAAAAAGGGTGCTAACACCTTCCCTTTTCATAACCTACCCCCCGAAATCAAGAAAATAATCTCGAAAGGTCTTTCCTATTCTTTTCAACCTTTCCTTATTGGATAAAAGAAAAGTCGGTGGCGACTCTTGCTATCCGCAACAATTGCGATAAAATGCAAAAACCCAAGTCAGTTCTCCCACCGTATTACAGAACAGGAGACTCTGCTGGGGACTTACTTTAAAGTGGGGTTACCTTAGGGCTAGATCACCTTTACTCGCTTTTCATTGTTTGACTTTCTTGCTTTACATTATGGTTCCTTGTTTGGGCTTATTTTGATCCTCTACCCAGATCTGAGGGCACCTTTTAGGTAAGTAGCAATAGATTGTGGAAACTGTGCGAGGTATACCGACATGGTCTAAGAAATAGCTACATTAGTGTGACACATTTGTTGGTACCGGTAGCCCTTGAGTAGTCAAGGAGAATACGGGGTTGCTGTGTGGTGTCATGAAGCACTAACTGACCTTAGAACATTAATTGAACAACTTGGCCATTAGGAAGTAGTGAGGTATCCAGCTTTGGTGTAGTTAGAAGTTGGTTGATACTCGATGCTACGCTCATTAAGATCAGAGTTTTGGGATATTTTGGTCGCCATTAAAGAGGCTTGCGCTGAAACAATACCCGATGAAGAAAGATAAGTGATATTGAGATCCCCTTGAACCCAGTTACTATTACTAGGACATGTTGAGCCAACTAAACTTCAAGAGGGTACTTACCTACAAACTCCATGCAAGCCTAAACCTAAGGACTTGTCTGCTTTGTGTGTATATGATTATTTGTACATAGACAACTTGCTTACTTTGCATACTTGTACATAACATCATGACATCATACCATAGTATTTTTAATAGTAATTTCAAGGATCTCAAGGGCCTATAATGCAGGGTCACGTTGAATCAGACGTCTATCAAGGGGCAAGAGGATTTATTTTCCTCTAACCAAACACCGTCAAAAATCAAAGTACAACAACTTGAGTCAAGGGCTACGACCCACTTGACATGGTGAGCTTAATTCTAGTGGAAGGACATCCATTGATACGAAGTTCTCCAATCAAAGTTGTAAGTAACTTCTAACATCTTCTTGTGTTTACCCCGCGAGATCCTTGAAAACATTGCATCCACATATCATGCATCATATCATGACAGGCTTTCCCACACAGGTCTCTCATCTGCTTACTGTTTATTTCAGTAGAGATGGCTCTAGAACATACTATCAAGGACATTCAGACTGAAAATTCTCAACTTCAGGAAATGTTCTTGAACCTATCTGTGATACGGTGGCAGAACCGACTGTTAATACTGGTTTGTGTTTTGTTCGCAAATGTTGCAGTAAGCAAGAGTCGCCACCGACTTTTATTTCATCCAACAAAGGAAAAGGAAAACGAATAGAAAAAACCTTTTTCGAGATGTTTCTGAGTACAAGGGGTAGATTATAGAAAGGGAAGGTGTTAACACCCTTTCTATCCGTAGTTATCTACGGGCTCTTAGGTACTTGCTCATTTTTCAATTTTCTTGTGTGTGTTTGTCTTGAAAATGTTTTACTTCGTGATAACCCTTGTATCAGTCCTCAAGGATGTGACGAAGTTTGTTTTGAAATTTTTTTTGAAAAGGTGTAAGTGTGAAAAGTTTTGATTTGAGCAAGTACCTACTAGCATCTACCTACTCGAAAAAAGATCGTTTCCATTCTTGCTTCCTTTAGACAGCGCTATCCCACTATTGAGAAATAGGTAGCACCATCGTTGGAGTTTGTAAGGGTCAATTCGAAAGGGACGTACAGTCACTAAACAATATTAGGACACCTTAGTAGTAACCCTAGAGTCTTAAGATCATTTCGAGGCAACATTTCTGAGGCAACATTTGAATGGGACATTTGATCTTTTTTAGACAGGAGGGTAAACACTAAGACACCCTATGCTTAATGATCGTTTACCGAAGGCAACCGAAGTGGGAGTATACCCTAAGAGTGAATATGTGCGAGTGATTTGTTTTTCAGTTTATTATCTTTGCACATTAGGGTTTTCTAACCATTTTAATTTTTCATGCATTCTTGCCATACAATCCTATTAGCATACATCTAAATAGTTAAGTATTTGCGGGAATTAAAATGCGAGAAAATAAGCCTAGCTATTACAAGGTTTCGAGGAGGGGGATTAATTACATAGCCAAAAAACGGGGATTTAAACAGCAAATAAAAACCCTAAGTTAACTATTATAAACCATGAACAGTTACAAAATATTGGCAAAATAATCAACAAGCGCGTGGCGAATTAAATGCGAGACGATTAGGGCTTTGACCCTTTGACTAATCCTACTTGTGATTGATTAAAGAAAAAATGTTTTTTTTTGTCATTTTTGTTATTTGAGAAAATAAGGAAATAATTGAATTAAAAGAAAATCCTAAGTTCTAATTAATGTTAATTTTTGAAAATAAATTAGTTAATTCTAAACAACCTATTTTTGTATTTTTGTTTGAAAAAGAAAATAATTGAATCAAGAAATTAAACCTAATTTTTCTAATTGGTTTTAATTATAAAAACAAGTTAAAATTTCCCTAAATTAAATTAAACTAAATTAAATTAAATTTGATAAAAAACTTAATTCTAATTTTTTTGTGAATTCTAGATTTTGTGATTTTGTAAAAAAAGAGTGATTAATTTTGTTAATTAAAATAATTAAGGAAAATATTAAAAGAATTAAAAAATAAGAAGAAACAAAAGAGAAGAAATGGGCCTGATAGTGTTGCTGAAGAGGGGGGTGTAACTCTGGATTTTCTGGCCCAACATACTCCAAGGCCTGGTCAACCTCTGAATCTGGCGCAATATTGACTTTGTAGAACACCATGGATATTCATTGCTGGCACGTTGGATTTGGCTAGCTAGGAATCCAGTGGCCAGAAGTTGAGGGTGTATAGAAGGCATTTGATGATGTAGCGCATTGGATCTGCCTGAAATAATCAAGAAAATAATAAAATGCACATGCCTGGGATCGAACCCAGGACGTGTGCATCAAAGGCATTCCCTCCAACCATCTGTGCTAGCGTGTTAACTTGTAAGTATAACAACAACAAAGCATAATATAAGAAAAGAAAAAAGAAACTGAATCCAAGGCGCGAAATTCAAACGTCCCAATGGATGGCTGACACGCAAGCATCTTCTTCCTTTCTCCGTCGTCTTAGAAAACAAGACTTTTACCTACAGACGTTTACTGTAGGTACAAACCTGTTCATCTCAAAAATCGCACACGAGCAAGATAAATAAAAAGTGATGGTACCAATCAACTCGTCTCATCCTCACGAGTATCATGGTACCTGATTCAAGTCCTAATTTTTCCTGTATTGAAAACCCCTAAACAAGAACATAAAACCCTAACAATGGCAGGTGCGTATATAAGCTTCAAAAATGAAATTAAACCATCCTATTAGCTTGCAAACATGATAATAATCACAACTATGACAATTAAAAGTGCTAAAGATGCGTAAATTGCAATAATCAAATTTGAAAAAAAGCTTACAAACCGCGTGAGGTGTAGAGCGTGTTTCTGGGCATGTTGAAGCTTGCAAAGGATGCTGTTAGCTTCCTGAGATGTCTAGCAAGCGATTGGAATGGCTAGGAGGGCTTGAGATAGCCTATGGAATGAAAACCAACTCCCACTTTTCTTTGAATTTTTCAGTTTTGTTATGTCCTTTACACGACCTCTAACCCTTGTTTTTTGATCTGGAATTCTTCATTATATAACCTAGAGTGAATTAGGTTAACAAACTTGGATCCAATCTTGAGAATTCATGAATGGAATATTTGATTTTTAAGCCATATGATATCTTTCCATAACCATGCCAATCAGGATTTTTTGTACCAATTGTGATTGACTCGATTTGCTCTTGTTTACTCAGGATATCTTGATTGCCAAACTGTAATAAAAAAACAAATCAAATCATATCTTTGTTAATTTTCATCATTTTTTTGATTTAATTCACTTTTTAATTAATAAAAAATCAAAATAAATTGAAAAATGAAGCACATAATGGGTGAGTGAACATTTGAGTCGTGGACCACATTATAATTGAGGTGCAAGCATAAAAAGTTGGTCCCATTTAGCAAAAAATGCAAATTTAAGCACATTTGACTTTTGGCAATTTTGTAAAAATGGTCAACTTGGCCAATGCATAAATCTCTCAATTTTGACCCTAGAGAGGTGTTCTTGGAATTTTTAGAAATCTTAGGATGTCCTATAAGTAACCCTTTTTGTCTCATCTCAATTGAGTCTTCCATGTTCATGTATGAAGCTTTGACCCAAAAGGTGTTTTTGTTGACTTTTCAAAAGGACCTATAATGTAAAAATTCATATCTTTTTGTGAGTGCATATTCTGAACTTGGGATTTGAATATGAATTGTAGTGAATTTTATCCTATTAAAAATGAGCTTTGGATGGGTCATTTCTTATAAAGTATGAGAAAGTTATGTTTGGTCAAAGTTGGGTTGACTTTTCCTTCAAAACCCTAATTTAGCAACTTTTGGGTTTTGATGAATTGTGAGCAATACTTGAGGAATCATGATCAACCCTTGATCAAATGATGGATAATACTTTAAAATGAGGATGTTGACCAAAAATCTTGATATTTGACTGTATGTGGGCCATATTTGACTTTTGACCTAGTACAACTAATTTTTCAGGCACTTGAGCAATTGACTGAGCAAACTTCTTTTGCAAGGCTTGAAACTTGACATGGATGATCTTGAGAACATATTAGGGCAATGGTGAGAATTTGGGGCTTTTGTGGTTCACACATATTGATGAAGATGTAAACCCTAATTTGAGGTATACTGCCTTAGGAGAGAGCTTGTCTGGTCAACTCTTGAACTTGAGCAATTTGGGGACCTCACTTGCCATGTATTGAGAAATATGAGAGGGCAAATTTTGGGGTACAACAATATTCGAGGGACAAGAAAAAGTGAAAGCACTTCTCACTAGGGGCATGACCATGGGGAATGCCGAGGACAACAAGGATGACCAGCTGGAACGACTACTAACTGAAATGGAAACAATGAAAGTCCAGATGATGGGACAATTGGTGGGCCAGATGGTTCTTATCCAAAACTTGGCTCAAGGACAAGAAGAGCTGAGAGTCCTTGTCAACAAGTTTCATCAAGACAGATGCAACCAAACGGGGAAAACAACTAGAATTGGGGATCGAGTCATTAATCGGCCTCCGATGAGACAAGAAGACGGTTTGATGGAGAGCAGACCTTTCCAAATTGCTGCTACATCACGAGCCCAACAACAATCTTGACAACAACAATAGGGTAATCGACGTAAACAGGTCTCATCCGATAGGCAGTTTACCAAACTCGACATACCAATATCGCAAGTCTTGTGACACATGCTGAAGATGAATTTGGTCACATTAAGGGATCCTCCTCCGAATCCTAATACTGCATCTCCCCGTTACAATCATGGAGAAAGGTATGCATATCACTCCAACAGTCTGGGGCACAATACCGATAACTGTTGGACGTTGAAAAACAAGATCCAAGATCTGATCGACGAAGGAGCGTTGGAGTTCACACAAGACAGTCAGCTAGAACTCTTTTGTCACCCCTCAAGCGCATCCACGTGAAGCGACGGTCTGGGCGAGGAAATTTTATGCATATTCGAATATTCAGTTGTAACTTCTTTGTTTGCTTAAACATTTATCTTTATGTCAGACTCTGGTTACTATCATTAATGCATTTCATATGTTTGTCTTGAATTAATCCATTCATTTTAATTATACTTAAAACTATGCTTTTTACTCCCTTTATAATATTCAACTCTTGTTTCAAAAAGTTGCAAACCTATAGAGGGAGGATGGAAAAAACAATGCCATAATCTCATACAATATGCTTTTGGACAGACATTGCTGACGATATACAGGCATTCTTGCAATTCCTAAACATTGGAGTTATAAGGAGGATAATCCCTAGTCAACCCCTTCGAGCCAAAGAAGTAGAGGTTTTATTTTTTACACAAATTGAAACCTTTAATCAAAACCTGGGGAAAGGTAGTCTCTCAGTTAACTCAAACACACGTTCAGTCACTTTGTACACAACGAATGACATCAAAAACATTCCTCTGGAATTAAAAGACGGTGACGGTTCCCTACCAAATAGGCAGTCATTATCTCTCAAGAGAAAAGCCCACTAAGTCAAAACCTACGAAGGAGACTTAAGAAAAACTGGGGCATCCCGCTGACCAAAATCTCAAAACGAGAACAGTCAGGCAAAAATTTGGGATAACAAATCAAAATAGGACGCTACAGAGCCTCAACAAACACGAAAAACATTACAAAAATGACTACCTTCTGACAAAACTTGTCTGAACCATCACCA
Organism: Vicia faba; assembly: GCA_948472305.1. NCBI lineage: Eukaryota > Viridiplantae > Streptophyta > Magnoliopsida > Fabales > Fabaceae > Vicia > Vicia faba. The sequence continues at coordinate 519,123,012 of OX451739.1, read as the reverse complement.
AAAAGTCATTGGAGTTTAAATGCACAATTAACTGAGTTTAGGACCGAAGAACATCACGAAGAACGGGAGGGTACGAATAAACTTTGAGCCTTATCCTTTGTTTCTTAAACCATGAACCAAGCCAGGCTATAACCCTTAAAAAGTCCTAATTGAAGCATGGGTTAGTTCGAAAGCATACTGTTACAAAAGGTATCCTGACTCCTGTAAGGCTTACTCCAAATCCTGAGTTGAATTTTCTTGCAAAATTCTTTTATCTGCTAAAACGTATTTTAAAAATTTCAAGACAAGCATAAACTCTGCATTATTTGAATATCGTTGTTTGCATATGGCTATTTGTTTGACAACAGATAAATTCACACAATGAATATCCAGCGAACAAAAAGCTCTCTCGGTGAACAAAATCACTTCAAATGGGATGATACTTCCAATGACATATCTCATATTAAGAAAGGGGACGTGACACGATCATGGTTTAACACATCTGGGAAATCATGTCAATATTCCAAGAAATATCTCAAGAAGTGCTGAATAACTAGGGGCAGATTTGCATCCGAGTCACTTGGGGCATTGAATATGAACTCCAACAAAGGGTTGTATACAGTCAAGCAAATGTTTCCTGGAAGTGCCACAAACACTAATTACTAGGGGCAATGACAAATCCCCCACAAAGTCCTTTTTTATAGGGTGACCCCCAGCCAGAGTTTCAAATCTATGAAAACTTCTCCCCAACTGGATTTGATCTCAAGAACCCTCGAGGAGTTTTGCCAAAAGAAAATGCCTCTCCAGCAGACTGGCGACATGGTTTATTTCCCCAACAAACGGCTAGATTCCCCATCTTGAATTTTCCTCTCCAACTACTACAAATCAAGTGACCACAACTCCTCTTACCCAGTAGACTTTTCTACAATCCCCTGTAGGTTGTTGCAAAGCCCGAGAGACAAACAGATAACAATTAACTTCTTTATCCCCAACAAGTTGTTAACTTCCTTTTCTCTTCCATCAAGAGATAACTCCCCAGTAGAGTAACAAATAGCTAAAACTCCTGGACTCCTTTCCCCAAGAAGGAATCAACACTCTCCACAGAGTTTTCCTCTCAAGCAAAATCAACACTCCCCAACGGAGTTCTCCCCAAAACAACAAAACAGGATTCCCCCAGTAGAAACATTCTAAGAAAAGTTTGAAGATGGGCATACTCTTCATTCCCAACAGCAGTACGAGAATCAACTTCCCAAAGCTCCCTAACACTTGTCAAGGATTTATTTTCCTAGACAAAACTACATTTCAACAAATGCTTCTCATTCATGCGTCATATTACATACATGATAAATGCATACATCATGATCTCATTTATTTTGAGAATATCATCAAGCCATGCAAACATCTACATGCAACTAACCCTCTTCCTTGCAGGGAAACGTCAATCAACAAAAATCCTTTTTGACAAATACCACAACCATTTTCAAAAGGTCAGAGATTAATACCTGAAACCAAATAGGATAACTATCTACACGACCAGTTGAAGCAATCTTACACGGATTCTTTCTCATAATTTCCAGATACAGTTTTACACGGACTCATCATGATGTAACCCTACCCAGGTTCCTTCTCATATATTTACAGATGCAGCTTCACACGGGCTCATCAAGAGGCAATCTTACACGGGTTCCTTCTAATTTCCAGATGCAGCTTCATGCAAGCTCATCATGAAGCAATCTTACACGGGTTCCTTCTAATTTCCAGATGCAGCTTCATACGAGCTCATCATGAAGCAATCTTACACGAGTTCCTTCTCACAATTTCTAGATGTAGCGTTGCACGGGCTCATCCTGAAGCAATCTTACATGGGTTCCTTCTCATATCTCCAGACGCAGCTTCATGCGGGCTCATCCTGAAGCAACCCTACCTAGGTTCCTTCTCTATATTTCCAGATGAAGTTTTACACGAACTCATCATGAAGCAACCCTACCCAGATGCAGTTTTACCCAGACTCATCATGAAGCAACCCTACCCAAGTTCCTTCTCATTTCCAGATACAGTTTTTCACAGACTCATCATGATGTAACCCTACCCAGGTTCCTTCTCATATATTTCCAGATGAAGTTTTACACAGACTCATCATGAAGCAACCCTACCCAGATGAAGTTTTACACAGACTCATCATTAAGCAACCCTAACCAGATTCCTTCTCATTTCCAGATGAAGTTTAACATGGACTCATCATAAATCAATCCTACCCAGGTTCCTTCTCATTTCTAGATAAAGTTTAATACTGACTCATCATGAAGCAATCCTACCCAGGTTTCTTCTCATTTCCAGATACAATTTTTACACGGACTCATCCTGAAGCAGCCCTACCCAGGCCTCCCTCTCATATGTCTCCTATAGCAGCCCTACACAGGCCCATCATAAATTAGAGAATATTCAAAACCTCTACTGGTTCAGTTTAAATCTCTCACTGGTTTATCATGATTCTTTCCCATAGACATTTTCTCTGGTTCAGATAAATCACCCCAAGATTTATTCTGATTCTTTCCAGACCTCTACTGATTCAGTTTAAATCTCTCAATGGTTTATCCTGATTCTTTCCCGTAGACATTTTCTCTGGTTCAGATAGATTGTTCCAAGATTTATTCTGATTCGTTCCAGTTAAAGAATATTCAAGACCTCTACTGGTTTAATTTAAATCTCTCAATGGTTTATCCTAATTCTTTCTGGTAGACATTTTGTCTGGTCAAATAAATCACTCCAAAGATTTATTCTGATTCTTTTCCAATTGAAGTTAAATTTAGACTTAGTCTAATTTTTGTCAACAATCACCTTTGGATGGCATCTATAAGTCCATCTCCGACAAATCTCCATCATCCCTCCAAATGGCATCTGTAAGCCCATTCCCTACACAATCGACCACCACATCATCAAGTACAAATTTCTAGGCACTCTAGTGTTCAATCATTTTTTGGATTTTTTATTATTGAGAAAAAGATTTGAAATGATTAAGTCTAAGTTCTAATTGATTTTAAATTACTTGAAATAAATCAAAATATAATTAATTAACTTGCATAAATTAAATTTAATTATATATAAAAAAAACTAAATCTATTTTTTATTTATTTAATGATTAAATAAAAATTATTTTGAAAAAAGTAAATATAAAAAGAAGTAAATAAAGAAATCTGGCGTTAGTTTTGGCTAAAGGTCTCTGAATTTTGCGTTTCGAAGCCAAGCTTCCGATCGGTGTTGAGAATGGAATCTCATGAACCAGGCCTCAAAACTTACATGCTTCACCTCTAACCTGCTCTATGTACGACTACAAACATGTATGCAAACGTCAAATAGATTAATAAATGCAGATTAACAAGATTAGATTTAAATAAATTATACTGAACGATGAAACTTGTATGGACGACTCGGGCGCGCTCCAAGCCGAGGTGAGAAATGGAAATGACTCCTAGGGACCTCAGGAGTACAAAGATGGCACGAGATTTGATGGAGGAAAGCTGAAGATCAGGTTTTGAATTTTCACAACTTTTGGACGATTTTGAGAATTTTGAGAGAGCTTTGTGAAGAGCTTTTGAAGAGATTTTTGAAGATTAATTTCGTGCGCCTTTGCATATGGTTTGCTTATGCTTATATATAGGTATGAATAAGGAAACATACATGGCAAGAAATCAATTAATCAAACCATGATAAAATAAAAATCAAACATATTGAAAACTTTCCATTTTTTGAGTTTGTTCTTGCCATTTTTGAAGATCCTTGTCTCTCTTTGAATGTTCAATGAACCTAGACCATTTGGATGTATCTTGCACATGGGCCTTTAATATATCAAATCAAACCCAAATGTCATGGCCCATTATTCTTTGTATTTTTATTTAATTTATTTGATTTAATTCATATTTAAATGAATAAAATTTCAAATAAATATAAATAAAAATCAAAATAGTGAATGGTTAGGTTTATAGGTCCTTGGGTATGTCACAAACATATTTGAACCATAAAAGTTAGGTCCATTAACCTAAAAATGCAATTTTGCTTAAAGTTGACTTCATGCATTTTTCACAAATTTGCCCAACTTGTGCAAACCATAACTTTCTCAATTTTAATCTTTTGAAGATGATCTTTGACTTTTTGGAAATTCCAATATGTCCTCTACAATATCTATGTTGATCATTTTTATTTTGAAGATATTATGTTGATGTAAGTTGTCTTGACAAAAAGTGCCTTTTACTGACTTTCTAAAAATGACTTATAATGTATAAGATTGTATCTTCTTAAATGGTGCATTTATTGGACTTTAGGGCTGAAGAGAAGTTGCCGGGAATTGGATTCTCTTCAAAATGAGCTTTGTTTGGGAAAAAATGGATGAAGTATGAGAAAGTTATGCATGGTCAAAGTTTGATTGACTTTTCCTATAGAAACCCTAATTAGAAATTCTTGACTTTTTGATGAATTAGGAACATTTATTGAGGGATCATGATAAACCCTTGATCAAATGATGGATATCACTTCAAAATGTTGATGTTGACCAAAAATCTTAAAGTTTGACTGTATATAGACCATAGTTGACTTTTAACCTAGTATAGTTGATTTTCAAGCATTTGAGCAATTGACTGAACAAACTTGTTGTGCAAGGTATGAAATTTGTCATGGATAATCTTGAAGACATATTAGGACCATGAAAGACATTTGAGACCTCTGGAGCTCACACATCTTGGTGAAAAATGAAACCCTAGTTGGAAGGCCAATACTTAGGAGGAGAATTTGTCTGATCAATTATTGGTCAACCTTGAGCAATTGAGGACCTCTAGGAGTATGTCTTGTGTGAAAATGGGAGGGAAAATTTTGGGGTACAATAGCTGCCCCTATTCAATCTTCTTAAACCTGAGGATTTATACTGGTTTGTCTGCCTTTCGTGATCTGAAGGTGGAAGAATATTGAACACTAGAGTGCCCAAAAATTTGCACTCACATGAAGTAATACTGATGGTTGATGATGTAGGCAATGGGCTTATAGATTCCATTTGGAGAAGATGACTGAAAGTCGTCGTAGATGGGCTTAAAGATGCCATCCAGAGAATATGACAGAGATTCATCGTAGATGGGCTTAAAGATGCCATCCAGAGTAGATGTTGACTTCATAAGAGGTCTCTTTGTTGGGATTCCTGTTCCTATTGTTTGAGGAGGAGTCTACTGGGGGATTTAGATTTCTGTTGTTCTCCTGCTTGAGGAAAACTCTGGGGAATAGAGTCTAGGAACTTCAGTTATCCAAGGCTCTGCTGAAGAGTTATCCCTGTACTGGAGAGATGAAAGTTTGCTATTTTCTGGTTGAAATCCAGGCTTCAGAGTAACTTTCTAGAGATAATGGAATTAACCGTTACCTGAAAATGTATTAGAAAAAGCCTGTGTAGGGCTGTTCCAGGATGAGTCTGTGTTAGTATGCATTTGGAGATATATGAAAAGGAACCTGGGTAGAGCTGTTTTAGGAGATATATGAGAGGGAGCCTGGGTAGGGCAACTTCAGAATGAGTCTGGGTAAAACTGCATCTGGAAATTGTGAGAAGGAACCTGTGTAGGGTTGCCTCAGGATGAGTCTGTGTAAAACTGCATCTGGAAATTGTGAGAAGGAACCTGGGTAGGGTTGCCTCAGGATGAGTCAGTGTAAAACTGCATCTGGAAATTGTAAGAAGGAACCTGGGTAGGGTTGCCTCAGGATGAGTCTGTGTAAAACTGCATCTTTAAATTATGAGAAGGAACCTGGGTAGGGTTTCTTCAGGATGAGTCCGTGTAAAACTGCATATGGAAATTCAAGAGAAGGAACCTGGGTAGGGTTGCCTCAGGATGAGTTCGTGTAAAACTGCATCTGGAAATTCAAGAGAAGGAACCTGGGTAGGGTTGCCTCAGGATGAGTCCGTGTAAAACTGCATCTGGAGATTGTGAGAAGGAACCTGGATAGGGTTGCTTCAGGATAAGTTCGTGTAAAACTGCATCTGGAAATTCAAGAGAAGGAACTTGGGTAGGGTTGCCTCAGGATGACTTCGTGTAAAACTGCATCTGGAAATTCAAGAGAAGGAACCTGGGTAGGGTTGCCTCAGGATGAGTCCGTGTAAAACTGCATCTGGAAATTCAAGAGAAGGAACCTGGGTAGGGTTGCCTCAGGATGAGTCCGTGTAAAACTACATCTGGAGGTTGTAAGAAGGAACCTGGGTAGGGCTGCTTCAGGATGAGTCAGTGTAAAACTGCATCTGGAAATTTAAGAGAAGGAACCTGGGTAGGGTTGCCTCAATATGAGTCAGTGTAAAACTGCATCTGGAAATTCAAGAGAAGGAACCTGGGTAGGGGTGCCTCAGGATGAGTTTGTGTAAAACTGCATCTGGAAATTCAAGAGAAGGAACATGGGTAGGGTTGCTTCAAGGTGAGTCCGTGTAAAACTTCATAAGGAGGGAGAAGGAACCCGTGTAAGATTTCTTCATGATGAGCCCGTGTAAAGTTGTATTTGGTCGCACAGATAATTACTCTGTTTTGTTTCAGGAGCTAATCCTGGGCCTGTTGAAAATTATTGATGATAAATATCTATTGATTGATCTTTCCTGAAAAGGTAAAGCGTTAGCTCTATGCAATGTCATGATGTATGAAATGCATTGTGTAATGGTGTTCTCAAAATAAATGAGATTTGGATGTATGCATTTGTACTGCAGATGCTATCAAGTTTATAGAATGATGTATGAATGCAATATGTGAATGTATAAGTTATTCTATTGCAGCGTTGTTGAATTAGAGAAAATAAATCCCTGATTGCAGCTGTAGGTCTTCAGATTTTGTTAAAGCTGAGCTGCTGGGAGATGATCTTCCGTTATTAGAGAAATAAACTCTGTTGGGGAAGGAAAGCTCTGTGAACTGCCTGAGGAATTTGTGAAATCCTATTGGGGAATCCTAAGAAATTTGACGACTTTACTGGGGAAAACCTGATGTCGGAGCAGTAGTTGGAAATTCCTGTTATGTCGGGGATACAAGAACACATGACATCACTAGGTTGTAAGCTAAGGATATGGCGGCGAATTTTTTAGTAAGACGCCTCTGCCTCTGTACCTGCTGGAGAAAGTATCTGCGGAGACTTTGTGGATGCTTTGAGTGTCATCCCAACTCCTGGGGTGCTTGGTAAATGCTTATCAGAATGATAAGTCTTCTACTGATAAACAAATGACAAGATGACGGGACATAGTCGTACATTTTTAATCCCTAACTTTTGCCTGGACCACCTTTTCGGGTTTTCAGTCCATTGGGATACCCTTTTTTGCTCAAACCGCCTTTTCAGGTTTTTGACTTGCCGGGTGTATAATTTTTTGTATGTATCCCTAATTTTTCCTAAACTCTTTTGGTTCATCGGGATGCCCTTAATTTTTCCTAGGCTTTTCAACCTAGCAGGTCTTTTTCATGCGTAGTATTTTCTGGCTATGTCCATGCTCATAGTATGTGAAGAGTTATCACCGTCTATGACAACAAGTGTTATAGAAATGCCAGAAAATGTTTATGTGATTGCATGTGCCCTTTCATACGTGAGAGCCTGTGAGAGGCTGCTTCAGGATGAATCTGGTGCACCTGATGTTTGATCAAGTTTCTGATAGTCATGAATTTCCTAGGTATCTTTTCTAAGAACTGTCATGGAAGGATTCAAAGACATGATACTGACACCATCTGATACTACTGGCATAGACAAGCAATTTGGTGGTACCAAAAATTCAAATTTCACAGTGATTTTCTGCAGGAATCCCCAATCAATGTAACAGCCCCTGGGTGATTCAGATGGAGATCTGCCCCTGGCTATTCAGCATTTTTGGAGAGATTCTTTGCATATTGGCTTGACTTCCCCATATTAATTAGACACCATGCCATGCCCCTTGATCGTGAAAGGCTTGTTATTGGGAATTTTTTTTCCGTCTGAGGTGATTCTGTCTGTTGAGGGGGTCTTCGTTCCTTGAATATTCGTTGTGTGAATTTCTCTGTTGTTTGAACAATTATCCGTATGCAAACAATGTCATTTAAAGAATGCAAAGCTTATGTTTGTCTTGATTTTTTTTTTGAAAATGTGTTTTTTGTAGTAAAACAAAATTTGCAAGAATGTGATATCAACTCATGATTTATAGCAAACCTTACAGGAGTCAGGATACCTTTTGTAACAACATGCTTTCGAACTAATCCACGCTTCAGCTAGGACTTTTAAGGGTTGTAACTTGGCCTGGTTCACGGTTTAAGAAACAAAGGATAAAGGCTCAACATTTATTTGTACCCATCACGTTCTTCGTGATGTTCTTCAGTCCCGTGCTCAGTTAATTGTGCGTTTAAATCCCGATTGAGTCTGGAATCTTTGCCCTGATATTCTAGTGATGGTTCAAAAATTGAACATTTGTTTGAGAAGGCAGTAATTTTTGTAACCTTTTTTTGTTGAGGATTTGTAGCGACCTCCTCTTTTGTTTTTATTATCCTTAATTTTTGCCTGAACTGTTTCTTTTGTGATTACAGTCAGCGGGATGCCCCCATTTTTTTTTAAGTATCCTTCATAGGTTTTGACTTAGCAGGATTTTCTTTTGAGAGACAATAATTGCCTGCCTTGAAGATTATGTGGACCCATCACCATCTTTTAGATAACATCTTCTACACTATTTGTCGTGCATGAAGGGGAAAGTTTGTGATTGAATGCACATCTGAATTAATTGAGAAAACTACCCTGCCCCAGGTTATGATTAAGGGTATTAATTTGTGTGAAAAGAAAAACTCCTACTTCTTAGGCTCTAAGGGGTTAACTAGGGATTATCTTCCTTATAACTCCACTATTTAGGATTTGAAACAACGCTTGTAGATCGTCAGTGGGGTCTGTTCAAAAGCATACTGTAGAGACTGTGGTATCGTTTTCGTCATCCTCCCTCTAAAGGCTTAGAGCTATTAATCAAGAGTTGAATATCACAAAAATAAAGTAAGAAAGCAGTTTAAGCATAATGAAAACAAATTAATTCAAGACAAACATGTGCAATGCATTAATGAAATAACAAAGTTTGATATGTGTGATACGGTGGGAGAACTGACTTGAGGTTTTGCGTTTGTATTCGCACTTGTTCGGTTTAGCAAGAGTCGCCACCGACTTTTTATTTTATCATAAAAGAAAGGTTAAAAAGCACAGGAAAAACCTTTTGAGATGTTTCGTGGGTTCGGGGGGTAGATTATGAAAAGGGAAGGTATTAGCACCCTTTTCATCCATGGTTATCCATGCGCTCTTAGTTACTTGGTTTAGATCACTTGCCTTGATTTTCAATTTCTTGAAATGGTGGTGTGTGTGTGTGTTTTGAAAATGTTTTGAAAAAGATGCCTTGTCTAGGAAACCGTTGTAACAATTCTTTACTCGAATGTTTTACAAAGGTGTGTGTCTTTTCGAAAAGATATTTCAAATGTTTTTGAAAGTTGTTTTGAAAGTGTGTTGTGGAGTGGGTTTTGAAAGTAGGCAAGTATGTTTTGCAAGTTTGATCAAGTAACTAAGAGTTGTCTACCCCTAAATTTACTCAAAGGTTTTTCTTATGTTTTAACCCTTTTAACATTATTGTTCCACCATTGTATTTGGTGGACAATCTTGTGTTAGGATGTTAACGGGACAGGCGTGGGTCATCGTATGGACCATGAATGCAATGGTGCCAAGTGTCTTTCGCAATTTTGCTTGAAGGGACTATGATCATTTTGTTTAGGCAACTTCGAAAGCGTCATCGAGGGACTATGATCATTTGAATTGTTTTGTTTTGCCAAAGAAACTCAACATGCAAGCATGGCCCATTTTGGAAGGCAACGAGTGGGATTACCCTAGGGGTGCAAGTGTGAATGGTGTATTGATTGTCATGCATTTATCTTGTATTAGGTTATCTAGCGGTTGATTTTATTTACATACAGACCCTAAGTCTATCATGGCATAACTCGAAAGCTTTGAAATGCGGAAATTTAAAGTCCTAAACTATTACAAATAAGTATCCGGGGATGGGGGTACAAGTATTTACAAATGGGGATGAGACTTATTAAGAGAGTAGTGTCCAAATATATTTACAACCAAATCGAATCGCATTCTCAAATGTAATATGTATCAATGCATAAGAATAAAAGACAAGCAAATGTATTGTATGAAAAGTATTTGTGTAAGTGTATGTGATTTATTTACAAGTGATGCAAGATAATGTTAACCTAATACAATATTAAGTATTTATTTATTTTGGATATTTGTTGATTATGTATAAACAAAAGTTTTAATAAAAGAAAAGAAAATGCTTTAAGAAATTCTATTTTTTATGTATTAATGTTAATGTATTTTAGTTAGTATTTTTATGTACAAAATTTAAATTAAACAAAAAATTCTAAACTTAATAGAACTAAGTTTTTATGCCTTTTTAATTGTTCTAAAATAAAATATAAAATATTCTAGAAAATTTTGTATACATATAAAAAAAAGGTTAAAGTGTTTTTTATTTACAAAAAAAAAACAAATTATGTTATAAAGAAAAGAAGAGAGTATTAGTATAAAAAAGTAGAAAATAAAATAAATAAAAATGGGGAGGAGTTAAATGGGCTTGGTGTGAATTTATGATCCAAACAAAACAAGTAAGACTAGGACAGGGGGGTGTAAGGCGCCAAATTCTGATGGGCTTAGGCGTGTTAATGGGGAACCGGCCCAATGTGTTTTCACAAGTTTTAGGGTTTCAGTGATTTTGTGTCATTTTGGAATTAGGTTTATAACATTACAGAGGCGCCGTTTCCACCTTTGCTCTTCATCCTCTTCACTTCTCAAGCCATAGCCACTGAACGCTCGCCTCCTTGCCTCAAGCTGCTAGGCGCCACTTCCATTTCTTCCTCCTCAAGATCATTCAGGCCACGATGAAAAAAGGGTAGCCTCATTTCCTTCTCAACGCATTTTTTACGTTGTTCAGGTTTTCATTCTTGCATGTTTTTATTTTCGTGTTCTGATTTTTTGATTATCAACATTTTCTGTATGAGGTGTGAGAAGAAAAGAAAAGGAGTTATACCTTTGGGATTTTGGAGAAGGAGGAGTGGATGGCGGCGCCTCCGGTGGCCAAGGCAAGGGAGTACGATGACGAAGCTTGCTTTGGAAATCTGGTATTCGTATTTGCTTTTAGGTTTTATGATGATTGCTTGAAAACCTTTGTATAACTCTCTTTTCCTCTTCTGTCTGCTTGAATGCTTGCTTCTTTCAATGATGATTATATTCGAATCTGAGATGCCTGATATGCTTGATATGCTTGCCTCTGATTTCTTCTTTTCCTCTTCTTCTGTTGGCCTCTGAGATTATTTGATGATGATTTTGAGTATTGCTTTGTTGGTTATTGGCCCTATGATGAGGTTACTCTGAGGGTTTTTGGCTTGAATGCTTTGAGGTTGGATATTTGGCTTGGACAGGTTTGTGTTACAGGCCTTTGTGTTATGTTACAGTTTGGTACAGGCTTTTATTTACTGGTTTTTAGGCAGGTTTGTATGGCTTGGTATGTGTTGGTTGAAACAGGTCTGGTTACAGGCTTGCTGTATGATCTGGTTTAGGACAGGTTAGGCTGAGTCTTGAAAGGCTTGGGCTTGTTGTTGGACTGGTAACTTTTGATGAACAAACTCTTTAGGCTTTACAGGGCTTGAGGGTTCTGTTTGTGAGTTTGACAGTTTGTTTGTGGTATAGGCTGTAGCAGGTTTTGTGTATTTGAAAACAGGTTAGGCTTGAAGCCTTTTGAATTGAAACAAGTTTTGGCTATGACAGGCTAAAGGCTTCAGTTCGTGTTTGTTCCTGGTATATTGTTTACAGGTCGAGTCTTGAGAGGCTTGAACAGGTTTGAAACAGGTTAGGCTTGTTTTTGTTGAAGGCAGTTCTGAGGTGTTTGAATGTTTGACACAGTTTGTGTTGCTTCTTGGTATTTTTCTGCCCCCTTTTTTACTGTCTTCTGATAACTATTGTTATATCTTTTTTTCTAAACCTCCAGCCTATAAGCCTCTTCTCTCTCTCTTCTCTCTCCATAGATAAAAAGCATAAAATATTGCTTAAATCTGTACTATTCTCTGAAAAAGGGATGGCCTTGAAAATGATGATATTTGAAATAAGCTTGCATTGTCCCTTTCCTCTGTGTACTTTCAGATTTCCTGCATATTTTTTTGTGTACTTTGTTGACAGCTTTTTGGATAGCCTTTTGATAGCTTTTGGACAGTTTGGTTTTGACATTGGACTTGGTTAGTTTGAAACTGTAACTTTGGCTTAGTTTCTATGACAGTGTGACTTGGGCAACTTGTTTTGTTTATTCACTTGGTTGTTCAATTCAGTTTGCCTTTTGGACTTGGGTTTGGATTTTTGGAATTATGCAGCCTTGTTTGACATTTTGAATTTGTGCAATTCATATTTTTTGCAAGCATATTTTTATCCCTCTTTGTGAACCAAGAGTAATCTTGTGATTTGCAGAGAGGGTGAACAACTGATTCCGGCCAGTCACTTTTAATGATGAATTTTAAAATATATGTCTGCCTTTTTATTTAATTCATCTGCATTTGACTTTTTCCCTTTCTTTGTTTTTGCAGATAAAATCAATTGAGCAAAGGAGCATCAGATAGAGGATGAAGATTTAGGATAATTAGGATAACTTTATTTCAATTTTAATCATTTGTAATAATATTAATGTAAATAACTGTAAATAAATTTACAGTTTTCAAATAATATATGTAACAAACAATTCAAAATGAATAAACATCCTTCTTTGTCAGTTAATTCTTCTTTCAAATTACTGTCCATTTAATTATTTAAGTTTCTGAATTTAAAATAACTGGAAATAAATCCCAACTATTCTAACTTAGAATAAATAATTAATAAACACTGTCGTCTTGCAATCAATAAGCCCATCGTCCCAGCAATGCACAGTTAATCGAACAAACGTCCACATGCTTATCTCTTTACTGATTAAATCAAACACTGCAAACGCTCAATTCAAATACCTCAGCTTTTATCCCATCTCAAATCAAACGCCTTAGCCTTTATCCCAGATGTTTAGACAGAAATTTTGAACAAATGTCAAAACAGTGTAACAACCAATTAAAACACTGTAGATTCAAACTCTTCTGAAACTGCGCGCGCAAAACCCTAATTCTTGACTTAACACCAAAGAAACTCCTGTCTGATCAAACTTTGAGCCAAACTCAACCAAACCCTAATAATTTGCTTGAACTGTTCCAGAGCCATGAAAACCCTAATTTGGATAGACTGATAAGAAAACAGTCTGTTTGACTGATTCTTGAGCCAATCTGAAAAATCAGGAAAAGCCCGAAGCTGTGATTTCTTGTGGAAAAAGAGGAGGGAAAATTTTGGGGTACAACAGTTGCCCCTGTTCAATCTTCTTGAACCTGAAGAGTTAGATTGACACGTTGCCTTTCGCGACTCGAGGGTAAAAGGAGATTGGACACTAGAGTGCCTAAAAAATTTGCACTCGGTGAAGTGATGGTAGAGGGAATGGGCTTAAAGATGCCATTTGGTGATGGGCTTAGAGATGCCATCTAGGGATGTGACAGAATCTTGTCGGGGATGGGCTTAGAGATGCCATCTGGAAATTGTTGGTAGGAGGATGGGCTTAGAGATGCCATCTGGAAATGTTTGTTGAACTGTAAGTCATTGGCGAGTGGACGAGCATCAGAAAGGTATCCATGTTTTGGAACATCCCTGAACTGGGGGTCTTAATAAGCAATAGATTGACATCCACGTTTGGAGGATCCATAAACTGTTTTCATAGGTCTTGAAGTTGAATAAGCAATAGAGCAACATCCGTTGTCGGGAAGCGTCCGTAAACTGTTTTCAGAAGTTGCATCTGAACAAGCGATAGGTTAACATCCGTTACTGGAGAACCCGTAAACTGTTTTCAGAAGTCTTGAAGTTGAATAAGCAATAGCAGCATCCGTTGTTGGGAAGCGTCCGTAAACTGTTTTCAAAAGTTGAGAAGTGGAGAAGGAACCGGTGTAGGGTTTCTTGATGATGAGTCCGTGTAAAACTGCATCTGGATGAATCTGTAATAAGTATCAGAATGTCGCCATGTCTGGGCCACATCTGAACTATCTCTGAGAGAATCTGGAATAAGTATCAGAATGTCGCCATGTCTGGGTCACATCTGAACTATTTCTAGAAGGAATCTCGGAAGATGATGATCTTTGTCTGTCCACTGATCTTTCCTGAAAAGGTAAATAGTTAGTTGTATGCAATGTCATGATGCATGATGCAATGTATGTTATATCAATGTTTATGATATGAATGTGATGAATGTGCATGTAAGATGAATCCTGGATGGCTGGAGATAAAAGAATCTTGACTGCTGTCGGGGAAAGTAAATCCTTGACTGCTGCAGGGGATTGAAAATCCTTTGATTGTTGAAAAAGAGAAGTCCTGGGACCACTGTTGGGGAATCAGGAGCTTGGGTTGTATGCCAATCTGCTGGGGATTCCTGTCTTTAGGGGATCTTCACTGGAGAATATTCGAATATTCTGTGAGGAACTGAGAATGAGAGTCTCCATTCTGCTTGGGGATTGATAGTTGGAAGTTTTAGCTCCGCTGGGGATTGCAAGAATCTTTTGACTGCTGCAGGTATTGATCTGGGATCTTGAAAAAGGTTGGTCGAGGCGATAGTTGTCCTGGCTGGTTTCAGGTATTGATCTCTGACCTGAGAAAGAAAGATAGTTTTCCTGGCTTGTTACAGGTATTGATCTTCAATCTCTTCATGTAGATGGTTTCCTGGCTTGTTACAGGTGTTGATCCACAATCAATCATCCACATATATTTTCCTGGCTTACTACAGGTATTAATCTGGAACTTAAGAAAGGTTGGTCAAGGAGATACTGTCCTGGCTGGTTTCAGGTGTTGATCTCTGACCTGAGAAAGAAAGATAGTTTTCCTGGCTTGTTACAGGTATTGATCTTCAATCTCTTCATGTAGATAATTTCCTGGCTTGTTACAGGTGTTGATCAGTCGTCCACAAATATTTTCCTGGCTTGTTACAGGTATTAATCTGGAACTTGGGTTATACGCCACTTTGAGAATGAGAATCTTCATTCTGTTGGGGGTCAGAAATTGGGAGTATACCAATCTTCTGAGATGATGAGAATCTTCATGCTGTTAACGGTCAGAAACTGGGAGTATACCAATCTTCTGAGGTTTTAAGGACGAGAGTCTTCACTCTTGAGGGTTAACTGTTATCTGGTCGTAATCCAGGCTTCACAGAAATTTGTATTGCTATTTGGTCGTAGTCCAGGCTTCACAAAAGTTTGTATTGCTATCTGGTCATAGTCCAGGTTTCACAATAGCTTGCTAAGCTGTTATCCGGTCGAATTCGGGTTTCACGGATTGTGTAAAAGATATACCACTATCTGGTCGATTCTAGGCTTTGTAGTATTCTTGACTGCTGTCTGGTCGTAATCCAGGCTTCACAGAGACTTATATTGCTATCTGGTCGAAAATCTAGGCTTCACAATAACTTGTTGAGCTACTATCCGGTCGAATCCGGGTTTCACGGCTTGTGTAAAAGATATACCACTATCTGGTCGAAAATCCAGGCTTCACAATAACTTGTTGGGAATTAAACTATTATCCGGTCGAATCCGGGTTTCATAGCTTTCTCTGAGGGGATATCCCTATCTGGTCGCAATCCAGGCTTGGCGGTTGTCTGACACTGTTATCTGGTCGTAGTCCGGTCTTCACAATATGCTGTAGAGATCAAGATACTATCCGGTCAAATCCGGGCTTCATAACTTGAATTCAGGAGATCCCACTATCTGGTCGTAATCCAGGCTTTGCGGTAGTCTGACACTGTTATCCGGTCGTAGTTCGGTCTTCACAATATGCTGTAGAGATCAAGATACTATCCGGTCAAATCCGGGCTTCATAACTTGAATTTTGTGAGAATTTGATCTTTGACGACCATAACTTCAAACAGGTGATGAAGGAATTGTTGAACACTTTGGTTTTGACATTCGAATGCCCCGAGTGATGGTGACGGAGACTTGCCCCAGGTTAATCTGTAATTGAGAGATTTGTTGAAATCTTGACTGGACTGCCCCAGGTTAATTGAACTTTGAAAGATTTGCTGAGATCTTGACTGGACTGCCCCAGATGTGCTGGATAGTGACATGTCATGCCTCCTTGTTGATAGGAGATTTGTCAATGGAAGTGTCATCCTTTTTGAAGTGATTTTACTCACTGAGAGAGTTTTCGTTCCTCCGAACATTCGCTGTAGGAATTTCTTCGCTGTCAAACAAATAAACATGTGCAAGCAACGATATTCAAATAATGCAAAGTTTATGCTTGTCTCGAAGTTTTGAAAAATGCGTTTTTTAGCAGAAAACTTTTTTGTAAGACAATTTCAACACAAGATTTAGGGCAAAGCCTTACAGGAGTTAGGATACCTTTTGAAACAGTATGCTTTAGAACTAACCCTTGCTTCAATTAGGACTTTTGAAGGGTTGTAACGTGGCTTGGTTCATGGTTTAAGAAACAAAGGATAAAGGCTCAAAGTATATTTGTACCCACCCGCTCTTCGTGATATCCTCCAATCCTAGACTCAGTTAAATTGCGCGTCAAACTCCATTCGAATTTGGAACGACTTTTTGGGTGATGGTTCACCAATTGAATTTTGGAAGACAGTCATCATCTCCTTTTTCTTTTGCAACATTTTTTCATGTTGTTGAGGATTTGTAATGACCTCGTTCTTTTGATTTGTTATACCTGACTTTTGCCTGACTGTTCCTGTTTTTGGGATTACAGTCAGTGGGATGCCCCGGCTTTCTTAAGCCTCCTTTGTAGGTTTTGGCTCAGTGGGATTTTTCTTTTTTGAGAGATAATGACTGCCTATGTGATAGGGAACCATCACTGTCTTTTGATTCCAGAGGAATGCTTTTCTTTGACGTCGTTCGTTGTATTACGAACTGAGAGTTTGCAACTTTAATGCGCACCCTTTTTTTTGAATTAATTGAGAGACTGCCCTGCCCCAGGTTTATATCAAAGGTTTTGATTTGTTTAGAACAGAAAACTCCTACTTCTTTGGCTCGAAGGGGTTGACTAGGGATTATCTTCCTTATAACTCCAGTGTTTGGGAATTGAAAGAAATGCCTGTACATCATCAACAAGGTCTGTTCAAAAGCATATTGTATGAGATTATGGTATTGTTTCGTCATCCTCCCTCTAAAGGCTTGCAACTTTTTATCAAGAGTTAAATATCATAAAGAAAACATAAGAGTAGTGAAAACGAATGGATGAATTCAAGACAAACATATGCAATGCATTAATGAAACAAAGTTTGACATTAACAGTTAATTGTTTGAATAACAAAAGAAATTACAACTTTGAAAATTCAAATGAAGCAAAAGTCTCTTAGTTCGAGCTTTGTCATTTCAGGTGGAGCACCCTTAACAGAAGATTTTCATCTCTCCATCTGGCATGAACCTCAGCACTCCAATGTCAATCAGATCTTGAATCTTGTTCTTCAAGGCCCAACAGTCGTCAGTGTCATGTCCCGGGCTATAGGAGTGGTATACACAAAATGCGTCGGGATGATAGTTAGGAGCGGAAGTATTGGGCTTCCGAATAGGATCCCTCAAAGAAGTCAGATTAACCTCCAACAAGTGCTCCAGTATTAGAGATGACGGTATGTCAGTCTCAGTGAACTGTCTTCCTGACGTATTTTGCTTACGCCGATTACCCCGTTGACGCTGGCGAGGTTGTTGATGGGCTTGTGACCCTGAAGCAAGTAGAGGAGCCTTCCCCTTGTCTTCTTGTCTGGAGGGGGGTTGAGTGGTGACTTGCTCTTCAACCTCATATGTTTTCCCCACTTGGTTTTCCCGAAGCAGTTGGTTGACGAGAACTCTGAGTTCCTCTTGTCTTTGAGACAAGTCCTGGATGAGAGCCATCTGGCCCACCAGTTGCCCCATCATTTGGATCCTCATTGTAGTCAGCTCAGACTGCAGTGCTTCCAACTGATCACTCCTGGCATTGTTTGAATTCTTCTGGACCAAGCCCTTTGTGAGGAGAGCTTTCACTTCTTCTTGCCCCAGGGACAGGTTCAAGAACATTTCCTGAAGCTGAGCATTTTGGTCCTGGATGTCCTTGACAGTCCTCTCTAGAGCCATCTCTACTGAAATAAACAGTAGGAGAGTAAGGAAACCTGAAAAGGAAAAAAATTGTCATGATGCGATGCATGATGTGTGGATGCATGTTTTCAAGGATCTCTTGGGGTAAACACAAGAGAATGTTAGAGGTTGAACTTCGATCTTTGATTGGAGAACTTTGCACCTGTGGATGTCTTTCCACGAGAATCAAGCTCACCATGTCAAGTGGGTCATAGCCCCTGATTCAAGTTGTTGCACTTGATCTTTGATTGGAGAACTTTGCACCGGTGGATGTCTTTCCACTAGAATCAAGCTCACCATGTCAAGTGGGTCATAGCCTCTGATTCAAGTTGTTGCACTTGATCTTTGATGGCAATTGTATAGAGGAGAAACCTCTGGCCCCTTGGTAGACGTCTGGTTCAACGTGACCCTGCATCAAAAGACCATCGAGATCCTTGAAATGGTTATTGAAAATGCTATGGTATGATGTCATGATGTTATGTACATGTATGCAAAAGCAAGTAAGTGTATATACAGGTAATCATATTCACACAAAGCAAACAAGTCCTTAGGTTTAGGCTTGCATGGGGTTGTAGGTAAGTACCCTCTTGAAGTTAGTTGGCTCATCCTGTCCTAAAATAGAAACCGGGTTCTAAGGAGCTCAATATCATTGGATTGTTTTCTGTGTTCATTGTTTTGGTTTAGCCACTTAACTGGCGACCAAAATATTCCAAGAAAACAACCCTCAATGAGTGCAGTATCGAGTATCTACCAACTTCGGACTGCACCAAAGTCGGTCATCTCACTACCCCTAAAAAGGCTAAGATGGTCAAGTAAGGTTCTAAGAGTTCGTTAGTGCTTCATGACATCACTCAGCGGCCCCGTACTCTCCTTGATTGAACTCAAGGGTTACCGGTACTCACAAATATGTCACACTAACATAGCTTACTACTTCAACCATGTCGGTATACCCCGCACAGTTCCCTCACAGTTTTATTGCTATTTACCTAAAAAGGTGCCCCCAAATCCGGGTGTAGGATTTACAACGAACCCAAACAAGGACCCAAAAAGTAAAGCAATCAAGGCAATCAAAGTAAGAATGTAAAGGTGATCTAAAACCCTAAGGTAACCCTACTTTTAAATGAATCTCCAGCAGAGTCGCCAGTTCTGTGATACGGTGGGAGAACTGACTTGAGGTTTTACGTTTGTATTCGCACTTGTTCGGTTTAGCAAGAGTCGCCACCGAATTTTTATTTTATCCTAAAGGAAAGGTTAAAAAGCACAGGAAAAACATTTTGAGATGTTTCGTGGGTTCGGGGGGTAGATTATGAAAAGGGAAGGTATTAGCACCCTTTTCATCCATGGTTATCCATGGGCTCTTAGTTACTTGGTTTAGATCACTTGCCTTGATTTTCAATTGCTTGAAATGGTGGTGTGTATGTGTGTTTTGAAAATGTTTTGAAAAAGATGCCTTGTCTAGGCAACCGTTGTAACAATTCTTTACTCGAATGTTTTACAAAGGTGTGTGTCTTTTCGAAAAGATATTTCAAATGTTTTTGAAAGTTGTTTTGAAAGTGTTTTTGAAAGTGTGTTGTGGAGTGGGTTTTGAAAGTAGGCAAGTATGTTTTGCAAGTTTGATCAAGTAACTAAGAGTTGTCTACCCCTAAATTTACTCAAAGGTTTTTCTTATGTTTTAATCCTTTTAACAGTATTGTTCCACCATTGTATTTGGTGGACAATCTTGTGTTAGGATGTTAACAGGACAGGCGTGGGTCATCGTATGGACCATGAATGCAATGGTGCCAAGTGTCTTTGGCAATTTTGCTTGAAGGGACTATGATCATTTTGTTTAGGCAACTTCGAAAGCGTCATCGAGGGACTATGATCATTTGAATTGTTTTGTTTTGCCAAAGAAACTCAACATGCAAGCATGGCCCATTTTGGAAGGCAACGAGTGGGATTACCCTAGGGGTGCAAGTGTGAATGGTGTATTGATTGTCATGCATTTATCTTGTATTAGGTTATCTAGCGGTTGATTTTATTTACATACAGACCCTAAGTCTATCATGGCATAACTCGAAAGCTTTGAAATGCGGAAATTTAAAGTCCTAAACTATTACAAATAAGTATCCGGGGATGGGGGTACAAGTATTTACAAATGGGGATGAGACTTATTAGGAGAGTAGTGTCCAAATATATTTACAACCAAATCGAATCGCATTCTCAAATGTAATATGTATCAATGCATAAGAATAAAAGACAAGCAAATGTATTGTATGAAAAGTATTTGTGTAAGTGTATGTGATTTATTTACAAGTGATGCAAGATAATGTTAACCTAATACAATATTAAGTATTTATTTATTTTGGATATTTGTTGATTATGTACAAACAAAAGTTTTAATAAAAGAAAAGAAAATGCTTTAAGAAATTCTATTTTTTATGTATTAATGTTAATGTATTTTAGTTAGTATTTTTATGTACAAAATTTAAATTAAACAAAAAATGCTAAACTTAATAGAACTAAGTTTTTATGCCTTTTTAATTGTTCTAAAATAAAATATAAAATATTCTAGAAAATTTTGTATACATATAAAAAAAAGGTTAAAGTGTTTTTTATTTACAAAAAAAAAACAAATTATGTTATAAAGAAAAGAAGAGAGTATTAGTATAAAAAAGTAGAAAATAAAATAAATAAAAATGGGGAGGAGTTAAATGGGCTTGGTGTGAATTTATGATCCAAACAAAACAAGTAAGACTAGGACATGGGGGTGTAAGGCGCCAAATTCTGATGGGCTTAGGCGTGTTAATGGGGAACCGGCCCAATGTGTTTTCACAAGTTTTAGGGTTTCAGTGATTTTGTGTCATTTTGGAATTAGGTTTATAACATTACAGAGGCGCTGTTTCCACCTTTGCTCTTCATCCTCTTCACTTCTCAAGCCATAGCCACTGAACGCTCGCCTCCTTACCTCAAGCTGCTAGGCGCCACTTCCATTTCTTCCTCCTCAAGATCATTCAGGCCACGATGAAAAAAGGGTAGCCTCGTTTCCTTCTCAATGCATTTTTTAGGTTGTTCAAGTTTTCATTCTTGCATGTTTTTATTTTCGTGTTCTGATTTTTTGATTATCAACATTTTCTGTATGATGTGTGAGAAGAAAAGAAAAGGAGTTATACCTTTTGGATTTTGGAGAAGGAGGAGTGGATGGCGGTGCCTCCGGTGGCCAAGGTAAGGGAGTACGATGACGAAGCTTGCTATGGAAATCTGGTATTCGTATTTGCTTTTAGGTTTTATGATGATTGCCTGAAAACCTTTGTATAACTCTCTTTTCCTCTTCTGTCTTCTTGAATGCTTGCTCCTTTCAATGATGATTATATTCGAATCTGAGATGCCTAATATGCTTGATATGCTTGCCTCTGATTGCTTCTTTTCCTCTTCTTCTGTTGGCCTCTGAGATTATTTGATGATGATTTTGAGTATTGCTTTGTTGGTTATTGTCCCTATGAT
This sequence comes from Vicia faba, assembly GCA_948472305.1. Lineage (NCBI taxonomy): Eukaryota > Viridiplantae > Streptophyta > Magnoliopsida > Fabales > Fabaceae > Vicia > Vicia faba. The sequence goes on along the minus strand of OX451739.1, from coordinate 519,101,365 downwards.
GAGGTTACTCTGAGGGTTTTTGGCTTGAATGCTTTGAGGTTGGATATTTGGCTTGGACAGGTTTGTGTTACAGGCCTTTGTGTTATGTTACAGTTTGGTACAGGCTTTTATTTACTGGTTTTTAGGCAGGTTTGTATGGCTTGGTATGTGTTGGTTGAAACAGGTCTGGTTACAGGCTTGCTGTATGATCTGGTTTAGGACAGGTTAGGCTGAGTCTTGAAAGGCTTGGGGCTTGTTGTTGGACTGGTAACTTTTGATGAACAAACTCTTTAGGCTTTACAGGGCTTGAGGGTTCTGTTTGTGAGTTTGACAGTTTGTTTGTGGTATAGGCTGTAGAAGGTTTTGTGTATTTGAAAACAGGTTAGGCTTGAAGCCTTTTGAATTGAAACAAGTTTTGGCTATGACAGGCTAAAGGCTTCAGTTTGTGTTTGTTCCTGGTATATTGTTTACAGGTTGAGTCTTGAGAGGCTTGAACAGGTTTGAAACAGGTTAGGCTTGTTTTTGTTGAAGGCAGTTCTGAGGTGTTTGAATGTTTGACACAGTTTGTGTTGCTTCTTGGTATTTTTCTGCCCCTTTTTTACTGTCTTCTGATAACTATTGTTATATCTTTTTTTCTAAACCTCCAGCATGTAAGCCTCTTCTCTCTCTCTTCTCTCTCCATAGATAAAAAGCATAAAATATTGCTTAAATCTGTACTATTCTCTGAAAAAGGGCTGGCCTTGAAAATGATGATATTTGAAATAAGCTTGCATTGTCCCTTTCCTCTGTGTACTTTCAGATTTCCTGCATATTTTTGTGTACTTTGTTGACAGCTTTTTGGATAGCCTTTTGATAGCTTTTGAACAGTTTGGTTTTGACATTGGACTTGGTTAGTTTGAAACTGTAACTTTGGCTTAGTTTCTTTGACAGTGTGACTTGGGCAACTTGTTTTGTTTATTCACTTGGTTGTTCAATTCAGTTTGCCTTTTGGACTTGGGTTTGGATTTTTGGAATTATGCAGCCTTGTTTGACATTTTGAATTTGTGCAATTCATATTTTTTGCAAGCATATTTCTATCCCTCTTTGTGAACCAAGAGTAATCTTGTGATTTGCAGAGAGGGTGAACAACTGATTCCGGCCAGTCACTTTTAATGATGAATTTTAAAATATCCGTCTGCCTTTTTATTTTATTCATCTGCATTTGACTTTTTCCCTTTCTTTGTTTTTGCAGATAAAATCAATTGAGCAAAGGAGCATCAGATAGAGGATGAAGATTTAGGATAATTAGGATAGCTTTATTTCAATTTTAATCATTTGTAATAATATTAATGTAAATAACTGTAAATAAATTTACAGTATTCAAATAATATATGTAACAAACAATTCAAAATGAATAAACATCCTTCTTTGTCAGTTAATTCTTCTTTCAAATTACTGTCCATTTAATTATTTAAGTTTCTGAATTTAAAATAACTGGAAATAAATCCCAACTATTCTAACTTAGAATAAATAATTAATAAACACTGTCGTCTTGCAATCAATAAGCCCGACGTCCCAGCAATGCACAGTTAATCGAACAAACGTCCACATGCTTATCTCTTTACTGATTAAATCAAACACTGCAAACGCTCAATTCAAATACCTCAGCTTTTATTCCATCTCAAATCAAACGCCTTAGCCTTTATCCCAGATGTTTAGACAAAAATTTTGAACAAATGTCAAAACAGTGTAACAACCAATTAAAACACTGTGGATTCAAACTCTTCTGAAACTGCACGCGCAAAACCCTAATCCTTGACTTAACACCAAAGAAACTCCTGTCTGATCAAACTTTGAGCCAAACTCAACCAAACCCTAATAATTTGCTTGAACTGTTCCAGAGCCATGAAAACCCTAATTTGGATAGACTGATAAGAAAACAGTCTGTTTGACTGATTCTTGAGCCAATCTGAAAAATCAGGAAAAGCCCGAAGCTGTGATTTCTTGTGGAAAAAGAGGAGGGCATATTTTGGGGTACAACAATATGACAATAATTGTTTGAACAAACAAAGAAAATGCAACTTGAGAATTCAAATGAACAAAAATTCTCTCAATCCTGGCCATGATTTGGCATGGGATCAGTGATCACATTGGGAGTCTCAGGAGGGTCGAACTCAATCTCCTTGGCGTTAATCATATTTTGAATCTTGTATTTCAGTGCCCAACAATCGTTAGTGTCGTGCCCAGCACTACCAGAATGATAGGCACACCTTGCATCAGGATTATAGTTAAGAGAAGAAGTCTTACGGTTTGGATGAGGTCCTATCAACGTAATCAAATTGATCCTCAACATATGTTGTAATGATTGAGACAGCGACATGTTGATCTTGGTAAAATCTCTCTTAGGCTCGTCTTGCCTTCGCTAATTACCCTGTTGTTGTGGTCGTTACATGCGTGCCGAATTAGAGACCAGCACTGCCCCTACAGATTGGTGGTAGTCTGCCTTATTATGACCCTTCTGGCCATACACAACATTGGCTTCCCTCTTACCAGTAAATGGCTTCTTCTCAGCATTAGAAGATGCAGCCATCAGAACTTTCCACTCTTGATACAACTTTCGATCCTTTCTCCAGTCAGGACCATCTCTTTGAACCCGAATAAGGAACTCCCAATCAGTAGATTAAAGAACAGGCCTGTCAGAGTGCCCATGAACATGTCTACCATTTCCCAATCATTCAGAGGAGGTTGTACCCTGCCAGCTAGATCCCTCCATTTCTGGGAATATTCCTTGAAGCCTTCGCTAGAACCCATAGACATGCTTTGAAGTTGTGTACGAGTTGGAGCAAGGTCAGCATTGTATTGGTACTACTTGTAGAAAGCAGCAACCAAGTCTTCCCAGGTATGAATGTGTATTCTTTCTAGCTGATAGAACCACTCCAGTTGCGTGCCAACTAAACTTTCTTGGAAGAAATGGACCCATAACTTCCGGTCAGTAGTGTGAGGCTAGATCTTCCTGACATATGACCTTAAGTGCAACTTAGGGCAGGAGACACCGTCATACTTAGAAAATGTTGGAACCTTGAACTTTGGTGGGATGAACATTCCAGGAACCAGCTCTAATTCTTCAAAGTCCAAGCCAGGTATCTGCAGAATCTCTATAGCATTGAGACGATCCTCCAGTTGTTTGTATTTATCATCAACGTGAGGATATTTCTCCTCAAAGTTATCAGTTTCATCTTCATCAGTCCATGGGTTGTTATCATCTTCATGATTATCCCCCTCATTTAATGGAGTTGTGAGATCTAGAGCTCGCTTAACCGGTCCTCTGAGTCTTCTTCCCATATTCAAGATGCCATCCGGTTTCTTCGCCTTCTTCTTCTTCTCTTTGATGCCGAGAGCTTTCAGTTCTTCCTGCCCCCGGGCCAAAGCCATGAACATTTCTTGGAACTGAGCGTTTTGAGCTTGAAGGTCTTTTATTGTTTATTCAAGGGCCATTTCTTTTGCTGAAATAAATAATGAAATGATGAGAAACCTGTATTGGAAGACCTGTTATGAAATGGTATGCATGCAATGTTTTTAAGGATCTCGCGGGGTAAACAAGAAAACATCAGAAGTTGAAATTTACAGCTTTTATTGAAGAACTTTGTATCATTGAATTCCCTTCTACGAGAGTCAAGCTCACCATATCAAGTGGGTCATAGCCCCTGACTCAAGTTGTCGTGTTTTGGTCTTTTGACGATATTGGCTAGAGGAAAATAAATCCCCTTGCCCCTTGCTATACGTCTGATTTATCATAACCTGCATCACAAATCCTTGAGATCCTTGAAATGGTTAAGGAAATGCTGTGACATGATGTTATGATGTGTATGCTATGCGTTAAGAAAAAGTGTAAGGTGATGAAGACAAGTGAGTCTAAGAAGTCCAGGTTACTGGATAATGACTGTAAACAAATCCTGCAAGGAGATCATGTTGTTAGATAAAAACCCTGCAAGTAGCTCAAGTTGAAAGCAAACAAATCACACAAGTAGCCTTAGGTTTAGGCTTGCACGGGGTTTGTAGGTAAGTACCCTCTTGAAATTTAGTTGGATTAACCTGTCCTAGTAATAGTAATCGGGTTCTAAGGGATCTCAATATCACTGATCTTTCCCATAAGTTTCGTTCCGATCGACAACTGACTTGCCACCAAACAAAACTCGGGAGTCAAATCTCAATGAGTGTAGTATCGAGTATCAACCGACTTAGGACTACACCAAAGACGACTATCTCACTACTTTCTAATGGCCAAGTTGGTCAATTAAATTTTCTAAGGTCAGTTGATGCTTTATGACACCACGCAACGACCCCGTATTCTCCTTGATTACTCAAGGGCTACCGGTACCAACCAAAGTGTCACATCAACGTAGTTATCGCTTCAACTGTGTCGGTATACCCTGCACAATTTCCACGATCTATTGCTACTTACCTAAAAGGTGCCTAGATCTGGGTGTAGGATCTATAGTAACAACCCACACAATCTCAAAAGGTAAAGCAAACAAAGCATACAAAAGCAGTTTAAATAATGAACTAACTCTAAGGTAACCCCACTTTTTATAATTCCCCGGCAGAGTTGCCAGTTCTGTGATACGGTGGCAGAACTGACTGTTTATACTAGTTTTGCATTTGTTTTCACAAATGTTGTGGTAAGCAAGAGTCGCCACCTACTTTTATTTTATCCAACAAAGGAAAGGGTGAAAAGAACAAAAAAATACATTTTAAGAGTTTTCTGAGTAAGGGGGGTAGATTATGGAAAGGGAAAGTGTTAGCACCCTTTCCATCCGTAGTTTTCTACGGGCTCTTAGATGCTTAGCTCAGTTTTGAAATACCTTGTGCTTTTGTGTATTTTGGAAAAGTATTTTGAAATGCCTTAGTGCGGCAGTTTGCTTTATGATAACTCTTGTATCAATCCTCAAGAGTGTTGATAAAGCATTTTTTTGAAAATGTTTTTTGAAAGTGTTTTGTGTTTGTGAAAAAAATTTGTTTTGAGCATAGCATCTAGGAACTAGCTACTTATACTCGAAAGATTTATTCTTTTCCTCCTATCCTTTAGACAGTGTTATCCTACTATTAGTGAGTAGGTAGCCCTATCGTTGGATGTTAAGGGACAATCGAAGGGACGTATAGTCATAAAGGCAACATATGGTGACGCTTTAGCAATTTTGTCTATGGACTAGATCATTTACCGAAAGGCAACATTGTAGGGTCATCGAGGGACTATGATCTTTGATTTACGGGTCTTTGCTAAAGCGTCCCTGTTTTGAGGGACATGAGTGTTTTTTCTGAAAGGCAACCAAAGTGGGCGTACCCTAGAGGTATATGTGTGCAATATGTGCTTGTTTCAGTTATTTGTCTTTGAATTTAAGTTTGCTAGCACTTTGTTTTCAGTCTTTCCATACAAGCCTAATTACTAACAGTTAATATCTTGCAGAAATTTAAAGTGCAGGAATTGTAAATCCTACCCTATTACAATGCTTCGGGGAGGGGGTATTTACATGTCCAAATGGGGAAACAAAAAGTAAAAAGTCATAAATTTAACTATTACAACATTTTGCAGTTACATAAATATAAAATGAACGAAATTTAAAATGGGCGTGCGAATATGGAAAGCGAGGTAAGCCCTAAAATACTTCTACATACTTAGCACTTTTTTTGTCATTTTTATTAAGAAAAATACCTAAATTAAAAAAATTAATTTTAACTAAATAAAGAAAAGAGTGATAAATAAGATGCAATTAAAACTAATAAAAAGGAAACTAATTCTAACATTTTTTGGATTTTTATTATTGAGAAAAAGATTTGAAATGATTAAGTCTAAGTTCTAATTGATTTTAAATTACTTGAAATAAATAAAAATTTAATTAATTAACTTGCACAAATTAAATTTAATTATATATAAAAAAAACTTAAATCTATTTTATTTTATTTTATGATAAAATAAAAATGATTTTGAAAAAAGTAAATATAAAAAGAAGTAAATAAAGAAATCCGACGTTAGTTTTGGCTAAAGGTCTCTGAATTTTGCGTTTCAAAGTCAAGCTTCCGATCGGTGTTGAGAATGGCATCTCATAAACCAGGCCTCAAAACTTACATGCTTCACGTCCAACCTGCTCTATGTACGTCTACAAGCATGTATGCAAACATCAAATAGATTAATAAATGCAGATTAATAAGATTAGATTTAAATAAACTATACCGAACAATGCAACTTGTATGGACGACTCGGGCGCGCTCAAAGCCAAGGTGAGGAATGGAAATGACTCCTAGGGACCTCAGGAGTGCAAAGATGGCACGAGATTGGATGGAGGAAAGCTGAAGACCAGGTTTTGAATTTTCACAACTTTTGAACGATTTTGAGAATTTTGAGAGAGCTTTGTGAAGAGCTTTTGAAGAGATTTTTGAAGAGTAATTTCGTGCCCCTTTTCATATTGTTTGCTTATGCTTATATAGAGGTATGTATGAGGTAACATACATGGCAAGGAATCAATTAATCAAACCATGATAAAACAAAAATAAAACATATTGAAAACTTTCCATTTTTTGAGTTTGTTCTTGCCATTTTTGAAGATCCTTGTCTCTCTTTGAATGTTCAATGAACTTAGAACATTTGGATGTATCTTGCACGAAAATATGGGCCTTTTAATAGATCAAATCAAACCCAAATGTCATGGCCCATTATTCTTTGTATTTTTATTTAATTTATTTGATTTAATTCATATTTAAATGAATAAAAATTCAAATAAATAGAAATAAAAATAAAAATAGTGCATGGTTAGGTTTAGAGGTCCTTGGGTATGTCATAAACATGTTTGAACCCTAAAAGTTAGGTCCATTAACCTAAAAATGCAATTTTGCTCAAAGTTGACTTTATACATTTTTCACAAATTTTCCCAACTTGTGCAAACCATAACTTGCTCAATTTTCTTCTTTTGAAGATGGTCTTGGACGTTTTAGAAATATCAATATGTCCTCTACAATCTATATGTTTATCATTTTTGCTTTTTGAAGACATTATCTTGATGTAAGTTGTCTTGACAAAAAGTGCATTTTGCTGACTTTCTGAAAATGACCTGTAATGTATAAGCTTGTATCTTTTTAAATGGTGAATTTGGACTTAAGTGATGAAGATAAGTTGTATGGAATTGTATTTTCTTCAAAATGATATTTGGTTGGGAAAAAATGGATGAAGTATGAGAAAGTTATGCATGGTCAAAGTTTGGTTGACTTTTCCTATAGAAACCCTAATTGGCAATTCTTGACTTTTTGATGATTTAAGAGCATTTCTTGAGGGATCATGATAAAACCTTGATCAAATGATGGATTTCACTTCAAAATGTTGATGTTGACCAAAAATCTTGAAGTTTGACTGTATATATACCATAGTTGACTTTTGACCTAGTACAGTTGATTTTCAAGCATTTGAGCAATTGACTGAGCAAACTTGTAGTGCAAGGTATGAAATTTGTCATGGATAATCTTGAATACATATTAGGACCATGGAATACATTTGATACCTTTGGAGCTCACACATCTTGGTGAAAAATGAAACCCTAGTCTGAAGGCCAATGCTTAGGAGGAGAATTTGTCTGATCAATTTTGGGGTACAACACTAACCAATCTAACTCTTCAGGTTTAAGAAGATTGAATAGGGGTATCTGTTGTACCCCAAAATTTTCCCTCTCATTTTCTCAAGATTTCTATCGCGGGTGTGTTTACAAGAATTGTTTAAAGAAATAAAGAAAATGTAAAATTTTGAAGATGTTAATATGCCTTTAGATTGGGTAAAAAAAGAAACAAGTTGGCTTTGATTTAGCAAAGTTTGTTTAGGCAATGTAATCTCCTTTCAGTTACAAGCTTCGATTTAGGCTAGTGGCTTCCTTCGAAGTGACCCTCTTCGATCCACAAGCTGGGAAGCCTCCTTCGATTCAGAAGCTGGGCATCCTCCTTCGATCCACAAGCTGGGCAGCCTCCTTCGATCCACAAGCTGGGCAGCCTCATTAGATTCACAAGTTGGACAACCTCCTTTGATCCACAAGATGGGAAACCTCCTTCGATCCACAAGCTGGGCAGCCTCCTTTGATTCACAAGCTGGGCAACCTCCCTCGATTCACAATTTGGGTAAATAAACCCTTCAAAGCCACGCACTTAGATTACACCTCTAAAACTCTTCAACAATATGGATTATAGTTGGTGGATTCGAAGGACCTATAATGGGTCCATTCGAAGAGCACACATTGTTGGAAATGAATGTTGTTGTATGATGATGAGTCTGGTCGAAGTGATCCAAATGAAAGGGTGGAGTATTCAAGGTGTTTGTTGACCAAAGTCCTATATACTTCCAAACCCAAGCCAACTGTGCTACTATGCAACAGTCCTGCACCAACCTGCCATAACACTCCAAATACTGCTGAGCCTGCATTGTCTCAGTCCCATACTTACACAAAAAAGGGTACATAAGAGCTGCATCGAAGAAAACAAGGGGACAATATACCCAAACAGTTCAAATGTTATTTGATTTCCCTCCAAAACCACATCAAAGCTCCTCTATAAATAAACTTTTCTTCACAACATCAAGGGGGCTGGAGACGCTGAGAGGAGAGAAAAAGGAGCTGGGAAACCAAACAGAAACCTTTGTAATTTTTGCTCACTCAAAAATCAACTCTACTTTCACCTACAAACACAAAATCAAAATCCATTATCTCATCTTTCCAACTCTTATAAATCAACTATCCAGAACACCCCACACGTAGGAGTTTTGTTAAAACTCAAGGAAAACCTTCTATGACAACTCTTTGAACCAAAAGCAAACCCTCTATGACAACTCTTCGAATTCCAGAACCGTCTAGGAAGCAGTTCAAGTTTGACACCCACACACCAGCTTTGAGGTAAGTCTTTTTGACTTTAACTCTTCCATTGCAAGCATCTTATTTGATTCATCTTCGAGGCCAACATGTAATAACCATGGCCTTCGTTGTTAATTTTTTTTATGTTTTCCTTTAAAGAAATAATTTATACAAACCCTAAAAATGTTGGGATAAAAATATGCATGCTTCGATACACCTGCTTCGATGCACACACGTGCTTCGATACAGACATGTTCATCACACACATACCTACTTCAATGCACACACATACTTCGACACAGACATGTTCATCACAAACACACACACACACACTTGCTTCGAACACACTGACTTGCAGACCAGACAAAAGGCACAACATGCTTACTTCCAGGCCCAGACGAAAGGCAATCTCTCACTGCTTTCAAACCCCAGTTGAAGGAGGCAGAAAGGCAGATTACATATTGCACTGGTCCCAGGCCCAGTCGAAAGGAAGAACATGCTGGCCTCCAGGCCCCAATCGAAAGGCACAATATGCTGACCCCCAGGCCTTAGTCGAAAGCCATACCTTCACCTCTTTCAGGCCAAATCGAAGAGAGCCAAAAAGTGTATAATCGAAGGGTTTTCTTCCTCAATCGAAAGACCCTCGTTTTTCTTGCTTTTATTTTATTTTTGCCTTTATATTTTCATGCAATTCAATATGGTTGTAATAATGTAGGATTTTATCTTTCTACATTTTATTACTTTTGTATGATTGCTAGTAAAATAGGGCATGTATGGCAAGATAAAAACAACAAGTAAATAACCAAAATTTCAAAAGACAAAATGCATGCAATCAAACACACTACTCACACACATGCACCCCTAGGGTGATTCCACTTCTTGCCTCGGAAAAATAGTCATGTCCCTCGAATATGGGCGTTTTAACAAAGACCCTCGATAAAAGATCGTAGTCCCTCGATGAGCCTCAATGTTGCCTTTGATAAATGATATAGTCCCTAAACGACATTGCTAAAATGTCCCATAGGTTTCCTTCTATGACTATACAAATGTCCCACGCCCTTCCCTTCACATCCAACGATGGGGCTTCTTACCAAATCAATGGTAAGATAGAAACATCTAAAGGAGGAGGAAAAGAACATTTAAGACCTTTTTGAGTAGTTAGGATGCTCCTAGTTGCTCGCTTGCGCACAACAAAAACATTTTATACACCAACACTTTCATTTTGAAACATTTTCAAAATACAAACACTTTGTACGTGTTCTTATAGAAACGAGAACCATTACAAAGACACCTTTTCAAAATCACTTTCAAAAACACATTCCACAAACACTTCTTTGAACTATTTTCCAAACAACACTTTGTACGCGTTCTTATAGAAACAAGAACCATTACAAAGACATTTTCAAAATACATTCAAAACCCACACCACAAGCACATTTTCAAACAAAAGCAAGTGATCTAGCAAGCAACTAAGAGCCCGTAGATAACTACGAATGAAAAGTGTGCTAACACCTTCCCTTTTCATAACCTACCCCCCGAGCTCAAGAAAATAATCTCGAAAGGTATTTCCTGTTCTTTTCAGCCTTTCCTTATTGGATAAAATAAAAGTCGGTGGCGACTTTTGCTATCCACAACAATTGTGATAAACCGCAAAACACCCAAGTCAGTTCTCCCACCGTATTACAGTTATGGTTGAAGATGAATTGATGTATTTCTCTAGTTCAAAAGATAAGAATCTTGTATTGGCAACTACCGCGTTTTATGGTGTCATTGATGAGATTTGGGAGATTGATATTATATTATTTTTAAAGTGGCTTTATTTAAATGCAAGTGGATTCCCAATATAGTAATGGTGTGCACATTTATAACTTAGGATTCACCCGGGTCGACCTTGGAAAGGAATCTTTTATGACCGAACCATTCATCATGGCTTCTCAAGCAAAACAAGTTTTTTATGTTACCGACCCATCCGACATATCAAGGAAATGGTCAATCATTCTCCAAGGAAAACACGTTCCTCTTAGTGATGAAAGTATTGATATTTCATCCATACCTTCTTACACAACACAAGTTCCTACCTCATATGATGAAGTTGATGGAGATGTTGTCCAAGCTATTCGAATCGATCATGAAGAATGCATTTAGGAAAATTAACAGGTACATAATTTATTCTTTATTCACAATGTATTCATGTATGTTATATTTTCCAAGTATTTTTACTAACAAGTATAATTATTTGAAATTATAGGTCTTTAGAGTCAAGACACCAAGAGACAAGACACTAAAACACCAAGTTACAATTATGTGATTTTATGTAATGTGTAAATTGTAGATTGTTTGTTCTGATAAATTTTAGGATGTTTGTTATGGTACAATTGAATATGATACAATTATGTAATATTATGGATATGATACAATTAATATTATTCAGATAACTTTATCACAAATGTGAGTTTTATTTTCTACTGTGATATGGTGAATAATAATACAGGTTAGAAATGGGATTAATTATAAAAGTAGGATAATATCTGTTAATTATGCAGAAAATTTAACAACGGTTATAGTTATAACCGTTATAATATCTCGCGCGCTGTCTAGAAAAAATAAATATCAAAATGACGCATCTGGGAATCAAACCCATGACCATTAAATTTATCACAATGGTCTTTTGGAAAAGCATTGTGATAAGGAACGTGCTTTCCAATTTATTACAACGGCTACTGGGCCGTGATTGTAAGTATCATATATTCAACGACACTTTACATAAAAACGCCTGGGCCCATGTTGTTATATATTTTTTCCCAACCGTTGTTAATTGGGTTTTCCATAGTAGTGGGGCAACCTCACCCTTAGGGCTAGCTTTTTGGGTTGAGATCCAAGCATATTTAACATGATATCGGAGCTGGGTTAAGGACTGCAATATGGGCGTTTGACCCATGCCTAAGCTAGGCGTGAGGGAGGGTGTTGAAGTTGGTATTTGTGTTATTTGTGTTTGTTTGAAGTGCCACATTGCTTAGGTTCCCGGGCTGTTGGGTGTATAAATATGTGAGGGCAACCTCACCCTTAGAGCTAGCTTTTCGGGTTGAGATCCAAGCATATTTAATAGTGTTGAGGTAGATAAGTCTGCAAATTAACCTTCTATATGACAATATGTCTTTATAAGGATCACCATTATCATTGCACAATTTGATGGAAGGATTAAATGAGTGTTTCCATCATGGCTTCAAATTAGTTTGGATTCAAGCAATCTTGAGTCAGCTAGAAGATCAATATAATATTTCTTTTGGTAAAGTGAAATGTAAAGTTTAGAATGATCCATTTCTAATCTTAGAAAATATTTTAGAATGCTAAGATCTTTTTTTTAATGCTTGATGGAGAACTTCTTTGATAGTTTGAAACTCAAAAAGATAATTTCTCACTAGGATCACATATTCAACGTAAACAAGGAGAATTGTGAATTGTGAGTTCTTGCCTTTTAAAAATAATGAATGATCATATGAAGCTTGTTTGAAGCCATGATGGATAAGAAGAGATGTTAACTTCCCATACCATTGTCTGCTAGCCTGTTTAAGGCCATCTAAGTACTCAATCAACTTGCATACTTAGTTTGGCTTATAGGATGTAACACTGGGAGGAATTATCATATAAACATCCTCATGTAACTCACCATGTAAAAATGCACTATTGGCACCGAGTTGATGCAAATGCCACTTGTAAATGGGTGCAAGAGATAATACAAGTATGACTATTGTTATCTTTATAACATGTGAGTAAGTATCAGAATAATCATGTCCCTCTATCTGGTTATAACCTTTGGCAACTAATTTGTTCTTGAATCTTTCAATGCTCCCATCTGAATTGAGCTTAATATTATATATTTTTATGCAACCTATTGGTTTTATGTAGGGTGGAAGATCAACAATTTGTCAACTACCAATTTTATCAATAGCAACTAGCTCAACTTTTATAGCTTGATTCCAACAATCGAACTTGCTTACCTCATTGTATGGCCATGGTTCACTTTGTATGCTTATAGAGAGACTAAAGTGACAATGAGTAGGAGACAATGGATAATATGACAAATAATTAGATAAAGTATATGAAGTACATGAGGAGGATTCATTTGGTAGATTATTAAAGGAAACACATACATAGTCTTTAAGATGTGATGATAGATGTGTCACCCTCGATGATACCTGATTTAAAATGGACTCTATGACAAATGAATGTGACTCATCAGGAATGAAATCTATGATAGGAGTGGTGTGGATATAATCTAAGTTTTGTGGTTCATGATTTAGCTATTTAGTGTCTAGAGAATTAAAAGGAACATGACCCGATTTGTTGTGCAAGTCACTAAGATATTACTAATTATTTATGAAAGAGCTTGTTTGAACATGATATTGAAGTATATGTTCATGGAAAATAACATTTATGGGAATGAAAGTTTTTGGTGATTTAAGATCTAACAAGACAAAACCTTTAGAACCAATAGTATAACCTACGAAAAGGACTTTCTTGCTCTACAAGCAAGTTTGGTTATGGGATTTTGTAAGGTGGGTGCATATCAAAGGGAACCAAAAATCTTGATTTGGTTTAGTTCAAGTGAAGAACTGTGTAAAATTTGATAAGGTGATTTGTCATTGAGAAAAAGTGTTCGATATGGTTTTAGGATTGGCAGTAATTTTTCTAAAACATGGTTCTTATCTGACATTGAGTATGATATCACAACATCTTGATCATCTGTCATGACAGGTTCTGCTGTCATGTGTTTCAGACAGATATTGAGCCAGATGTCTTGACATCACGGCCTACTGTACAACAGGTGCTGTTGTTATTTTTCCTTAAATATTTGATTGAAAAATATGATATTCTGGATGATTTTAGTTCTCATACAGGAGAAACTAATCAAGGATATTTTAGGAACTGTGCATATTTGATTTGGTTTCATAAAAATAATCTTTGAGAATTTTTAGGATACTTTGAAGATTTGTTCTTATTTTTGTGTGAAGATCTTGCAGGTGATTTAAAAAGAGAAGATTAGATTTGATTGAAAAGTCCAAGCCCATTTTGCAAGAGTCTATAAATAAGGACTTGTTAAATCTAAAATAGCAAGCATTTGTTAGAACAAGATTTGGATTCTACAACTAATCTCTGAATTTTGATGATAACAATACATATATTTTATATGTAAACAATTTTGTTTCTAATAGTTTCTTGAGTGTGAAGATTAGAAGTTCTAATTGATTCAGGATTGTTGTTTGAAGAATCATCAGAAAAATACTGTGCATGCATCAGAAAGACTATGACATCCATTTCTGAAGAAACATCAGTAGTTCTAAAGAATGGTGAATGCTCTCTAGAAAAGGATCTCAACATGTACTTCTCAATAAGTTGCTTCTTCAGAAGTCACAATTATTCTAGAAGAAAGAATTTTTGTTAGAGCTGCTTCTCCAAGATCAAAAAACAAGATTGCACCAGAAACAAGCTTTTGCATTCAAAAATCAGAAGTCAAGATTTGTCCGTCAGAGGAGCTGTTGATTCTATCTCTGAAGATAAAGTCAAGGTTATGAACTCATCAAACAAATCTTCTACTTCTGAATCAGAAGTTAAGAATTTTTCATTAGAAAAGTTATTGCTTCTAATTTTGAAGACAAAGTCAAGATTCTGAAGACTTGGATATTTTTTGGAGCATGCGCACATTACTTCACATCAGAAGTATTCCATCGGAAGACAAGATCAAAAGACGATATCTTCTCAAGCCAATATACTTCATCAGAAGTATTCCATCAAAAGACAGATCAAGGAAAGTTAGATCTTGTGAACTCATTACTATTCTACATCGTATAGTCCATCAAAAGACAAGATCAAAATATGATATCTTCTCAAGCCAATCTACTTCATCAGAAGACAATATCTACAGAAACATGCGCTAGAAGAGTTAGTACAAAGGTACAATTACACATTCCACTCAAATGGATGTATTGTGTACTATTTGTCTCCCACAATCATTTCTTACCATTGGAATCTGGCAAGATAAAAGTGACATGTGTACTACTACAACAATTTACTTTCTCAACGCCTATATAAAGGATACACTATTTCATTTGAAAATGGAAGACTAGAGAACAAGAACAGTAACGTTACCCAAATTAAAGCAAGAAAAAGAAAAGGATCAAAACACAAGAGTTGTTGCTCATTATTTTGTTGATATTACTATTTTCAAGAACACAAGAGTTGTTGCTTAATATTGTATTGATATTATTATTTGTTAGAACACAAGAGTTGTTGGTAATTGTTGTGTTGTTATTGTAAATTGTTTGAACACAAGAGTTGTTACTCATATTTGTGTTAAACAATTTGTACTTAAACATTTGTGTAATCCGCTTGTAAGAAGCAATCTTGTAAATACACTATTCAACTGTAAGTTGATTAAGTCTTTTTCTGATGCATAGAAAAAATCTCCTTCAAGGGACTGGGTAGGTCAAAAGCCTTAAGGAGTCAATGATTGTTATATCTCTTAGGGGACCAGGTAGGTCATAATTCTTAAGGGATCACTAACAGATTATCATTGCTTTGAGAAATATTCTTCAAGGGACCGGGTAGGTCAGAAGCCTTAAGGAGTCAGTGATCGTTATATCTATTAGGGGACCGGGTAGGTCAGAATTCTTAAGGGATCACTAACAGATTATCATTACTTTATTGTTAATCACCAGCGGGTAGCTCGTGTATCTGTAATCTTTCAAGATTAGTGGATTAAGTCCTTTTCTAAGGCGAAATCACATTTGCAGGTGGACAAGAGTAGCCTTTTCTAAGGTAAACTTGTATGAACCAAACATGTCATTATTTCTCTCAATAACATTGATTTTATTTTGATTGTTTGTGTAAAGCACTTCTAAATGATTTTTTTTTGGAAACCCAATTCAAACCCCCTTTCTTGTGTTTTTCTCAACCTTTAATTGGTATCAGAGATCCGACTCTGTTAGTGATTTTCTAATTAAACACTTAACTGTGTAGAGAGATTCAGTGTGAGAAAAACCTTCTACATGGTTATTGATAACACAAACGATAGAGAAAGATACAGTGTTAAACCTCCTATTTTTGATGGAGAGAAATTTGACTTTTGGAGAGATAAAATATAAATTTTCTTTCTAGGCTATGATATTAATATCTAGAAAATGGTTACAAATGGTTATAAAGAAATTGTCAGTTCAATTGTATTCCTATTCCCGTGAACAAAATGAATGAAGATCATAAGCGCAACTTCAATAATTAGCACAAAGTCATAACTATCCTTCTCAACACAATATTATAAAATGAATATGAAAAGATTACAAACAGAGAAACGACAAAGGATATTATTGATTCACTCGGAATGAAACACTAAGGCAATGCAAAAGTCAAAGAAACTAAGGCCCTGGCCTTAATTCAGAAATATGAAGCCTTCAGAATGGAAGATGAAGAAATGATTGGAAATATGTTCTCAAGGTTTCAAACCTTGGTAGAAGGACTTATGGTTCTGGAAAAAGGATACTCCACTGTTGATCATGTCAAGAAAACCGTCAGAAGTCTTCCTAAAAGATGGAGACCTATGGTTACTACTTTAAAGCTTTCTATGAATCTGAACAATATAACTCTTGAAGAGTTAGTCAGCTTGCTTAGAAATCATGAGATAGAGCTAGAAGAAGACGAGCCTTAGAAAAGAGGAAAATCTCTTGCTCTAAGGTCTAGAACAGAAAGACCAAGTCGGAAAAGAACAAGGCGTCCAAACATGAAGAAGTAGAAGATTCTGATGATGAAGGTTATGATGACGCAGACGAATTGTAACTTTTATCTAGAAGAGTTAAGAAACTCTGAAAGAAAAGGAAAAACAATGGTCGAAGATTCAGAAATAGAGGAGATCATCCAAAAGCATCTGATAAAGGAAGAACTAGTAATAAAATAGCATGCTTTGAGTACAATGATCCTGGACACTATTGAAATGAATGTCCAAATCTCAAGAAAAAGAGAACCAGAAAATAAAAAGTTTAGAAAAGCACTTTCAAAGGAAAGAAGAAAGGTCTCATGGCAACATGGGATGATTCTGACTCTGAAGGATCAGAATCAGAAGAAGAACGTACAAACATAACACTCATGGGTATCAGTTCAGAAGAAGACACATCAGAAATAGAGTTCGACTATGAAGAGGTATTTTCTTAATTATATCAAGCTGAATTAGAATTATGTTTATCAGAAACTCTGAACAAGCATTAGAAGCTTCAACGAAAATTCAAGAATCTTCTGAAGGTTCATGAATATGAAATTGAAAGTATGATAAGCTAGAGGAAGAAGGTCTTGAACAAAAAGATGATCATTTGATTTAAAAAAATGAAAATTTGTTTCTAAATAAAAATGTTCAAAACTTGAAGAAGTTTATTTCTAAAGCTTCTCCACCTTCTGAAATCATCTTGTACAAACATGATAAAGCTTTTCAGAAGTTCCTAAATGATCATATAAGCATAAGCATGGTGGCTTCTATGATCTATGGTGTCAGTCATAATGATAAAAAAGGAATTGGTTATGTTTCTGATGAAACAAATCAGAACTCTTCTAAAGGAGACCAACCTATGTCACCATTTTCTTATCTATATCCTCTTGCACAAACACAAAAATGTATCAATACACAGAAACCCAAAGTGGTCAGAAACTATGGGAAAACTAAAGTTAAAGGAATTAAAAGATTATGGGTACCAAAAGATAAGATTGTGTATTATGCATATATTCTAGACACAAAAGCTGAACCAACACATGAACTCTGGATACATGTGTTACATGATGGGAAGAATGATTACTTTCCAAAACATGGAATCTGAGTTTGGTAATAATGTGCGAGTTTTAGAAGAAGTCAGAAGAAAGACATAAGTCATTCTTATCTGAAGGCTGAAAGAGAAAGCAAAATTGTCAGAACAATAACTGGATTTTGAAGAATTAAGAAAAACTAAAACAATCCCCAAAATGATGATTCTGAGCAACGTGCCTAGACTTAAAAGGAATCACGTGTTAGAAATGAAGAATGTCTTCAAAAATAAATAAATAAATAAATAAATAAAAGGGAAAAACTATCAGAAACAACGAACATCAGGTTAGAATCTACTTTTTTTCCTGATATGATTATTGATCTTGCCGGTTGATCAGAATCCGAAGAGCAGCCAGAGGATGATCTACAATCGGGCTGTAAGCTGAGGAGAAAAGAGGGTTGTACCTGCAAGGCTCTCCGACGATCAAGTAAGAGTGGGAAAGGGAGATACAAGCAAAAATATTAGGCAATGAGTAGTGAATATTGGATATCTGGCCCTCACAAGTGTGAGGGTTTATATAATGCCCCTGGCGCGTGGCCATTGGTTCCTGATTTCCCGCCTAGATTCGCAGGTCCGTGAAATTAGGTAAGTGTCCAGACTTGGTCAAATCGGGCAGATGTGCTCGTAACTAGCCGTTGGTCCCGGGGAGGGGGTTAGTTACGGGCATCTCTCTGGTCGTTTCCTGGTGGTCTGCATGACGTTGATGTCGAGAAGACAGAGAGGATGCTCGTCGATCATCCTGGGCCAGTGGTGAAGCTGAAGGGTAAATGGTTGTCGTTGCTCAAAAAGAGAGGGTCTTGCAGGCGATCTGGCTATTGGTCGTGCGGGCGGTACCCAAGGAGATCTCTTGGATCGGGCCCAGTCAAATTGTCGGTCTAGTCCAGAATAGTAGCCCCCCAAGTCGTTGCTTCTAGGCACATGAGTGACCACTTTGACATCTGCTCGAGGAATGGGGTGTGTCTTACGGGCGTGTCATTTCTCGTTACGCCTAGCTTGCGGGGAGGCGAGGCATTTGGACGTTAGAACTTTTGAATTTGGAGAGGCAACATGTTTTGAGAAGCGTGTCAGCAAAGCGGTGCAATGATGACCTAGGGATAGGGTGTCATGATGACGACCCTATGGTTCCCCATGCGCGTTTTTTGCACACACGGGCTATCTTAACTATAAATACTAGAGGAACATGGCGTTTAGTATTTTTCGCCTTCTCTTTCATCTGCTCATAATATCTCGACAGTCGACCACCGGTGTTTTCTTAGTTTCTCTGCTCGCGGTCATTTAGTTCTATCTCTTCTTCTTCTACTGGTAAGTTTCCGATCTTCCATTGTTGTTTTCCTTCGGATTTTTGCTTTCTACTTTCTAGGGATGCATGTGGTTAGGATTTAGGGTTCCGTTAGGGGGGAGGTCATTGGAGACTCTCACTAGTGGACGATGTTCCCATGGTGTAGGACCATTAGAGTCGCAGCGGGGATTTCATGCTGCTTTGTAGGCGGCTCATTAGGGTTTAGGGCTTTTTCTGCAATCCACGCCCGTTAGAGTGCCTCAGTGAGGGTTCGGGGATTTTTTCTGCAATTCGTGCCCGTTAATGTACCTCAGTGAGGGTTCTGGTCGGGGATATGATCCTTGTTTCCCAGCGCCCTTTCGCTTGTTTAGCGGTGGAAAGGTGGTTCTGGAATTGATGTCGAGCTCATCTTTTTCCTCTACTTTTCAGGTGCCATGGCTGATGATGCTCAAGTCGTTATTTTGAGCGAGTCTACAGAGTCTTCTGGGAGTTCTTCGAGTGAGACCAGTAGCTCGTCGAGCATCATGGAAGTCTCCAGGGAAATGTAGAACCAGACGGGACAACTGATGGGGGAGTCCGACATGGGGGTGACCTCTGCGTTTCAGGGCAGCTTGTTTCCTCCTCGAGATTGGGTCGCGAAAGACCCCTGGGAGTGGCGGTCGTATTTCTACGAGCACAGGGAGGATGTTTTTACTGACGTTTAAACTCACAAGGTGGGGGCCCCGGAAGAGTGGTCGTTGTATATTCCTGGGAAGGAGAGCAGGATCTGATCGAGGTATGATAGGAGGTGGATCCCTATGTATGATATTGTCTTCCGAGAGATGGGTCTTTGCCTTCCCTTCTCCGACTTCGAGGTGGCCGTTTTCTGGCACCTGCATGAGGCTCCTTCTCAGTTGCATCCAAACGGTATCGCGTTCGTGCGAGCGTTCTAGATAGTTTGTGACCATCTGAAGATATGGGCCACGATCCCATTGTTTTTCTACTGTTTTCACATCTAGAGGAGTAAGACTGACGGAAAGTGGGGATGGGTCTCCCTCAAACAAGGAAACGAGAAGTTATTTAAGGCCTATCTGGAGTCAGTTCTCCATTTTAAGGATAAATATATCTTAGTGCATCCCTCCTCGACGAAGGCGATGTTGAGCATTTATAGGAGCGTGTTGTCGCTCAACGAGGATGGGACTCCTCGTCTAAACGAGCTGGGGGAGCCTACTCCGATGCTGATTTGCAAGTTACCATTTTAATGAACCAGCAAGCACTTCGAGCGAGAATTGGGCTCCTACATTTGGAGAGAGGGGGAGCTCGGGGATGAAGATCTGGAGAGTTTTACCATTCTAACTTTGTTTGTAGCTCAAATCCCTCCGGTCCAGCGAGTTTTTCGGGGGGGTAGGACAGTGCTGGATAGGAACATAAAGCCTGTGTATGAGCCGGGTTTCATAAACGTCAGGGAGCTCCTCAGAAGCGAGGATCCCGTTATATATTTGGGTATATATATGTTCTTAATATCAGTATGTGATTGTCGCTCGTTTTGACTCTTCGTTTTACTGACTATTCTATTTTTTTTGTATTCTTTGCAGAAAGCATGAATCCTACCCAAGAGCTTTTGGCCAAGACACTTACTGCTCGAGCAAGGAGGGCTATGAAGGATTCACGGGCTGGCGTGGGGCCAGCTGCTGCCTCGGGGTCGGGCGGCTCGTCATCAGCTCAGGCCACTGTCACTCTGTCTCCTGATGCCGTTTATTCAAAGGAGAAGAGACCACGAGCTGATGGGAGTGTTGACCTTACCAGGGAAACAAATAAAGGGACGTATGACATGCCTCCTTGCTGGCTGGAAAGATATTTTTTCGAGGGCACAACTCTCCGTCTCCCTGAGGCCGAATCTCTCCTCCTCGAGGGAACGATCCATCCGGAGAAGAGGGCGACACTGGCTCAAGATGTGGGTGGTTTGATGAGGATCTAAGAGATGGTCGTTGCGTACACCAAGGGAAGTTCATCCCAGGAGGCGGAAATGAAGAATCTTCGGGCCAAGCTGGCAACGACCGAGAAGGCCCGGGTCGAGAAGGATAAAGCCCTAAAGCTGTCCAATGCAGAATCAGGGAAGCTCTCTAAGGAGCTCAGGGTCCTTTTGCTTGAGAGAAAGGGCCTTGGGGGAAAGGTAGCGGCCTTAACTGCCGAGATTGCACCCGTTGAGGATAAGCCGGAGGACACCAAAGATTTGAAGACTCAGGCCGAGTTAGTTGCCCGTTTCTAGCTGGTCGTGGATAATGCTCAGGCCGCTTCTGAGGGGAGCTTTGAGAACACAGTAAATCAGATGCGGGTGTTGAATCCTGACGTCGAGCTTAACACTTCGGGCATGGGGGTCAATTACTACGTGGCTGATGGCCAGATTCTGGTTCCCAATTATCTGAGGGACATCATTGCCCAACCGGCCGGGGGTCCTGTCCAACTGACACCTATTATCGATGGGGGAGCGGATGGATGATTATATGTTTATTTCGGCCTGCGTGCCAATTTTGTTATATTTGTTTTCTCAGGAAGTTGCCCGTTTATGTAATATTCGTACAATATCGGCCCAAGTGGTCATTTTATTATTTATATTCCGGCCATTGGTCATTTTGCTTTGAATATTTAACTTGTGTTATTTGCATGTCTGTTGACAAATTAGCCTGTTTGGGACATTAAATATTTTGCTAAGATTTTGTTTCGGGGATATGCTCATTTTGTATGTTCGTCGGTGCAGGGAAACCGATCTAATGACCATGATGACTATCGGACGAGGGTCGTAACCCAGGTCTCGTTTCGAGGGACTCGGGTTCGGCGGTGTGAACTTTCCATCGCGAGTCGGGCATTCTACCGTCGTGGCACAAAGACTATGGAGCTTGGTTGAGTTATCCACGTCGGGCTGAGGGTGCACTCGTCAACAGAGTGGAGCCTCGCCCCTTACGAATACTTTGGGTGCTACGCTCATGCCTAGGCATGCACGCATGGTTGGGCTTGGGTAAGTTTGTCTTGTTGACTAGACTCGTCGACTGCTCAATGTTTTTAGCTGTAATATTGTTTTAGCTTTTCTGCATTCCATGATCGAACGAGTTGTTCCCCTTGTAAGTTTTCCAAGTAATACACTCCAGTCCCCGTTTTTGCGTAGACGCGATAAGGAACTTCCCAGTTCTATGCGAGCTTGCTCTCGCAAAATTCTTTGTGATTTCTCTTCAAGACAAGGCTGCCGACCTCGAACTCTCATCGTATGACCTTGGTGTCGTAGCGCATGGCTATTTTTTGTTTGAGCGAGGCCTCTCGTAGGGCCGCTCCTGTTCTGATTTCTTCCACTAGATCCAGTTCTTCTCGGAGGGCGACATCATTCATCTCCTCGTAGGGTGGTGCCTCGGTTCACCTAGAAGGTTCCTCGATTTCCACGGGGATGAAGGCCTTCGTCCCGTATGCTAGTCGGAATAGAGTCTCCCCAGTAGACGAGTGCACGGTCGTTCGGTATGCCCAGAGCACACTGTGTAACTCTTCGACCCATTATTTATTGGTTTCGTCTAACCTTCACTTGAGGCCTCTGAGTATTACTCTGTTTGCAGACTCGACTTGACCGTTTGTCTAGGGGTGCTCGACAGAGGTGAAGTATTGGGTTCTTCCGAGCTTGGCGTTGAATTCTTGAAAGGTGCGGTCCTTGAATTGGGTTCCATTGTCAGTGACTATTGCTTGTAGGACGTCGAAACGAGCGAGGATGTTTCTTTTGTAGAAGTGAAGGACGTTTTCTGCGGTGATCTTGGCCAAAGCTTCTGCTTCTATCAACTTGGTGAAGTAGTCAACCACTAATATTAGGTATTTGTTCTGATTGTCCCGACCACGAACGAGCCGAGGAGGTCTAGCCCCCACCAGGTGAAGGGCCAGGGAGAAGAGAGGGATTTAAGCTCTTTAGGAGGAGCTAAATGCATGTCTCCGTGTTGTTGGAATTTATCGTATCTCTTTATGTACTCCTTTGTATCATGTTGCATGATGGGCCAGTAGTATCCCGCCCGCAAGGCTTTCCTCGCGAGGAATATACCGCCCAGATGCTGATTACTAATGCCTTCGTGGATTTCGAGAAGTACGCGTTCTGCCCCGCTTCGATTGACACACTTGAGGAGTGTAATGGAAAATCCTGTTCTGTAAAGTTTGCCTTTGACCAAGATGTATGAGCAAGCTCTCCTCCTGACAACGGCCGCTTCTTTTGGGTCGTCGGGGAGTTTTCCCTTAGTGAGGTAGTCGTGTACGGGGGTCATCCAGCAATCACTATCCCCGATGGCGAACACTTCTAGGGTGGAAGATGACTTCTGGGTGCTTGGTCGAGGTAGTATCTCCTATATCACAGATTTATTTCCTCCCTTTCTCTTTGTGCTCGCCAATTTGGATAATATGTCTATGCGGGCATTGTGTTCGCGGGGAATGTGTTGTACGTTCACAGATTTGAACTTCCTTTTTGCCTCCTGGACCAGGGCCCAATATTCGGCGATTTGGTTGTTTTTGACCTGATATTCACCTCGGAATTGAGAGGCAACCAACTGATAGTCGGTGAAGATTTTTACTTCCTCGGCTCCCAGATCTCCACCTAGTAGTAAGCCCGCGAGGAATGCCTCGTATTCGACCTGATTGTTGGAGGTTGGAAAAGAAAGGGCGAGGGAGACTTCGACCAGGGTCCCTTCTTCATTTTCTAGTATGATGCCCGCGCCGCTTCCGGTCGAACTGGAGGCACCGTCGACGAAAATCATCCAACGACGCGATACGTCGGGGCTCGCGGGCAAGGTCATTTCTGCCACGAAGTCGTCCAAGGAATGAGACTTAATGGGCTTTCCTGCTCTCATATTGAATATCGAATTCAGAGAGTTCCAAGGACCATTTCAACATTCTACAGGCCATATCTGGTCTTTCGAGTAGTTGTTTTATTGGTTAGTCTGTCTGGACCATTATGGTGTGGGCCAGGAAGTAGTGTCTTAGTCTCCTCGCAGCGGTAACAAGGGCCAAAACTACTTTTTCAATTTGTTGATATCTTGCTTTTAGGCCTTGCAGGGCCTTGCTCGTGAAGTAAATTGGCTTATGCCCTTCAGGGGTTTCCCTTATCAGCGTCACGCTTATTGCCTCGGAGGAGATGACCAGATAAAGGTAGAGGACTTCTTCTTCCTCGGGCCGAGATAGGACGGGCGGCTGCGAGAGCGCTCTTTTTAAATGAACGAGGGCTTGCTCGCATTCGGGCGTCCACTCGAAGGTGGCTTCCTTGCGCAGTAGCTTGAACAAGGGAAGCGCGTGCTGGGCGGACTTTGCCACGAATCGAGAAAGTGAGGTGAGCATTTCGTTTAAGATCTGGATGGATTTCTTCAAGGTGAGCGTCAGAAATTCGGAAAATGCCCGATATTTATCAGGGTTTTCATCGATGCCTCGTTCTATTAGATAGAATCTGAGAAATTTTCCTGCCCGCACGCCGAAGGTGCATTTTTCTGGGTTGAAACGCATCCGGTATTTTCGAGCTTTCTCGAATACTTTTTCAAGTGGGTGGCATGGTCGAGCTCTTCAATGGACTTTACGATCATGTCATTCATATAGACTTCGAGCATGTCGCATATCTCATTGTGAAAGACATTGTTCATCAAGCACTGGTAAGTAGCGCCCCTATTTTTCAGTCCGAAGGGCATTACGTTGTAGTAATAGTTGCCCAACTCAGTCATGAAAGCGATATATTTTTTGTCTGTTTTTGCCATGGGGATCTGGTTATAGCCAGAGTACGCATCCATGAACGATAGTAGTTTAAAACTGGCCGAGTTCGACCAGTTTGTCAATATTGGGGAGGGGATAAGCATCTTTCGGGCAAGCCAGATTGAGATCAGTATAGTCAATGCACGTGCGCCATTTTCCATTAGATTTTTTAACGAGGACTACATTAGAGAGCCAGGTTATGTACTAGGCTTCAGAAATAAAATGTGCCTCTAGGAGGTCTTTTACAGCTAATTCAACAGCCTTTGCTTTCTCAGTCGATTGCTTCCTTCTGTGGTGCACGACCGCCTTGATGGCAGGATCAATCGTCAGATGATGGTATATGACCTCAGGGTATAAACCAGGCATCTCACCTGTACTCCATGTGAACAGATCGGAATTGTCCCTTAGGCAAGCTTTCAGTTGTCTTTTCGCCAGATCGGGGAGGTCTGCTCCGATTCTCACCCCCTTGGTGGGGTCTTCTCCGAGAGGAACTAGCTCAAAGTCACCGTCCAGGATGGGCCGTGCATGACTTGAGAGTTCATTATGGTTAGCGAAGGAGGTTGATTCTTTGTCTTCGATCATCGGCTCCTTCCCTTTCCTCCTTTGCTCGACCCGGTCTTCCATGGAGAAGCGACGGTCGAGGTCAATGGTGTCAACATTCAGCAGCGGCCTGGCTTCCTCGGAGCTGGAGGGAAGTGTGGCTCCAGTGGTCATCCGAGGTTGGGAGCTTTATGGAGCTGAGGCCCTTGGCAGAAGCTTCGAAGCACCTACTGGCTGCTTGGATGTCCCCGTGAAGGGTGGCGACCAAGCCTTCGCGATATATTATTTCATCTTGAGATAAACGGTAGAGGGGACCGCGATGAACTCGGCGAGAGTGGGCCTCCCGAATATTCATTGGTAGAGAGACAGGAAATTTACCACTAAGAATTGGGTCTTGATGGCTCTGGCCGTTATCCCCCTCCAAAATGTGATGATCAACTCTATATATCCCCATGGCTTCGTGCTGGACCCGTTGAAACCCTGAAGATCAGAACCCATGTAAGGGGTTAGGTGGCTCTCGTTCAGCTGCAAGGTCTTGAATAGTTGGGTGTACATGATGTCCACCGAACTTCCTTGGTCGACCAAAATGTGAAGCACGTCAAAGTTGGCCATCCGAGCTCTTACGAGTAGTGGGATGCTCGAATTCGGGGCCCCTCCTGGAAACTCTTACTTGTAGAAGGCGAGGGGTTGAGATCCTCCTCGGAATTTGTCAAGCATGGCGTCCATTTCTGAGTTGGCCTCGATGAGTTGGTATAACCTCCTCTTCACCAATCCAACTGCGTGCCTATTGAACCCTCCATCGGAGATGACCATGGTTGCGGGGAAGGATTCCCACGGACTGTGGGAGGAGAAGTACAGGGGGACGTTCTCCATGTTCAGAAAGTAGAAGTGTTTCGGCCGTGAGATACTCAAGGCGACCAGAATATGGTCGAGGTCGGGGGATTTCTTCCCTTCCTCGACATTCTTGGTTTCTGGTGCTTCGTCGCGGGCACTCTCCTTCTTTTTGTACTGTTTGAGGTGCCCGTCTCTGATCGGTATTTCGATTGCATCCTTGAGATGAATGCAATCTTTTGTGTTGTGACCGTGACTCTTCTGGAACTATCAGTACCCTCTCTTGTCGGTTCTTGGCTTACACGGTGTTTGTTAGGGGAAGCGGATCCCAACTTGCTTGAATTCAGAATTAGTGCATTCGAAAAGAAAACGTTCCCTTGAGGTTGTCAAAGGGGTGTAGTCGTGGAAATGATCGTCCGACCCCTTGTAGTATTTGGGATCACGGGGCTTGTTCTCCCATTTCTTCTCCCCCAACAGAATGTCGAGGGTTCACCATTCTTTGAGGATTTGGCACTATCTTTGTACCTAGATTCTCGGGCACTGTTGGCCGCTTCCTTCTCCTCGTACTGTATGTACACTTGGGCCTTTAGGAGAAGGGAATCGAGCGTGGCTGGTGTTTCTATTCCCACAACCTTGGCAAAGTTGCTGCGAGGACAGAGCCTGCGCTCGAGGAGGTACTTCTTCATATTGTCCATTGTCGGGACCTGGACCGCTTCTTTCTTAAAGCATTAAATATATGCTCGCAGTGACTCGTCCCTGCCTTGTATGATTGCTTCGAGCGAAGCTTCTGATTTAGGGTGTCGACGGGAGGCGGTGAAATGCCTAAAAAATATCCTCCTGAGTTATTTCCATGAGGTGATGGATTCGTCGGGGAGGCTCTTGTACCATGCCATCGCCCCCTTCCTGAGAGTGGTTGGGAAGAGCCTGCATTTGATGGCTCCCCTGACCCCTCTGTAGTCGAGGAGAGCATCTATGTTCTCGATGTGCTCGTCAAGTCCGTTGTTCTGTCGTAGGTCCCTAAAGTGGGCGGCTTCTCTAGGTCGAGAGGAAGTGGGGCTTCAATAATCTCTCTCGATAGTTGGCCACGGGGCTCGTTGTCCCTACTATCGACGGGAGATGGAGAAGGAGAGTGATAGTTTCTCCCTCGTCGGTTGTCACGGTCCCATCGGGGCGAGGGGCTCCTTCGTTTCTGCTTTGGCTCGGGAGAAGGAAGTAGAGCTCGGTTGGTTTTCCTGTTGTCCTTCCTTTTCTTGAATGAAGGGGAGTCTTAATCTCTGGGAGGAGGTGTGTGATTTTGTTTCTTGAAGAAAGAAACGCCACGCCTCTCCTTTCGTCGTCGGGCTCTCTGAGGAGGAGATCTTGATCGCCTGTTCTCCCAGGCCCCTATCCTTTGGTTCTGTTGTAGGATGAGGGTGTTGGTTTGATTGATAGCAGCGAGCAGTGCTGCCATGGACGGGTCGGTGTTGAGGGGGATAGGAACTGGTTACATGACTACTAGCAGTTCCTCAGCAATATTCTTGGGATGTTCCTTGTCCAAGAATTGGTCACCGCTGCGTCGGGAATCCGTGAGGGTGTTCCTCACTTCCGTCGGTTTTGCGAGCAGGGGAAAGAATGGTCTTTCAGGACATGTGAAGATCATCATGGTTGGCCATGATTAGAGAGATGAATATTGAAAGAGTTGATCTAATCTTAAGTTCTGAGGGAAGAAAGACGGGGAGATAAGTTTCCCACAGACGGTGCCACTGATCTTGCCGGTTGATCAGAATCTGAAGAGCGGTCGGAGGATGATCTGCACTCGGGCTGTAAGCTAAGAAGAAAAAGGGGTTGTACCTATAAGGCACTCCGACGATCAAGTAAGAGTGAGAACAGGGAGGTACAAGTAAAAATATCAGGCAGTGAGTAGTGAATATTGGATACCTGGCCCTCACAGGTGTAAGGGTTTATATAATTCCCCTGGTGCGAGGCCATTGGTTCCTAATTTACCGCCTAGATTCGCAGGTCCGTTAAATCAGGTAACTACCAGGATTTGGTCAAACTAGGAAGATGTGCTCGTAACTAGCCGTTGGTCTCGGGGAGGGGGTTAGTTACAGACATCTCTCTGGTCGGTTCCTGGTGGTCTACATGACGTTGATGTTGGGCAGACAGAGGATGCTCGTTGATCATCCTGGGCCAGTGGTGAAGCTGAAGGGTAAATGGATGTCGTTGCTCGATAAGAGAGGGTCGTGCGAGCGATCTGGGTTATGGTCGTGCTGGCCGTACCCAAGGAGATCTCTTGGATCGGGCCCAGTCAAACAGTCGGGCCAGTCCAGAACAATTATTTTATTTGTTTTATCTAGATACTTCTACGAGTTAGAAGATGTCTTAATCAGAAACATCTCAAGTCAGAAACCCTTTGGCGTTCTTGACTCTAAGAACATAAACATGTGTCTCTTCAAATGTGTGGCTATGATTCAACATGACATATGTCAGAATACACCATTTAGATGACATCTTGAGCGATGTGACGTCTTGAGACTAGATTTTGAAATCATCATTACTCCACCATTTTTTAAAGTTCCAATGGTTCTTAATCATTTAAAATTTTCTATAAATACTCACGCTTCTCACACACTCACACACTACGCTACCTCACTTCTACACCTTTCGTTATTTAACCCTAAACCTCTTCACATACGACTTTATCGACACACTCCTCATCAACTATGGCTTCTCAACAATAAGAAAATCATTCACAACAAATGGGTACAAAGTCTCTTAAACCAGGATCTTCATCTGATCAACAAACTCAAGAACTCCATATCCTTCATCTCCCTGATGGTGTTTATCTCTCTACTTGTCCTGATGAACTGGATGTTCTCTATGAACCTCTTGTAGATTTTGAAAACCTAAAGTTAAATGGGTTAGATATTACTAAAGAACTAAACGGTCAAGGATGGGAAATCTACTTCAAACGACTCCATGGTCCCATCTACACTAAACTCGTAAGAGAATTCTGGATACATGTTGAAGCTATAGAAATGTATATTGTATCCCATGTTCTGGGTTCAAAGGTTGTCATTACGGAAAGATCCATAGCAACCTACACGAAATGGAAAAAGAAAGAGGAAAAAGGATTTATCGAATGAATTCAAAATCCCTTTTTGTGCTCGATGTAGTAACTCCTGAAATTTCTACAGAAGGTAAGCAAGTAACTTATGAAGGAAAGTCATCCTTTAAATACACAGATCTTCACAAAAATCTCAAAGTGTGGTTTAAGATTATTCTGAGTTCTATTCATCACATAAAAGCAACTGGCTCAGCCGATTATGTAAACATCGATCAGAAATGCATACTGTATTATCTGATGAAAGGAATCAAGGTGCATCTTTCATTTATTCTCTTTAACTATCTGAGAGACTCTATCATAACAACTAGAGAAATCAAATATGGGAAGTACAAGAAGAGTTACATTCATATGGAGAGACTGATTTCAGATATTCTGATTGAAAATGGCCTCAAAGAACATCTCACTAATCAGAATCATATGGAAGGTATTGAGGTAGATACATGAAAACCCTTCAATGGTAATAATCTCCAAACCTTGAATATTGTTGAAAAGTCATGGGAAGTTATTAAACCAAGCACTCATAAGAATCTAAAGAATATCAAGACTCTTATGATACCAGCTGTCAGATATCCTTTATTTACAGAGTTTAACTCACCAACAGCCCAAAAAGCTTATATCAATGGGATTGAAAAAGAGTGTAATGATAACTCTCAAATTAAAATAAATGATAAGAAATCATCTACTCTCAAGAGGACATCTGATTCAACCCAGAAGAAGAAGAAGAAGAATCATAAAACTCTAGAGAAAGGAGATTCTGCTCACATCAATAT
Organism: Vicia faba; assembly: GCA_948472305.1. Taxonomy (NCBI): domain Eukaryota; kingdom Viridiplantae; phylum Streptophyta; class Magnoliopsida; order Fabales; family Fabaceae; genus Vicia; species Vicia faba. The sequence goes on along the minus strand of OX451739.1, from coordinate 519,071,438 downwards.
CTCTGCGTCTCATGCTAGTAAGACTTTGGAAGTTGTTGTATCTGGTACTGAACTTGTTTATGTTACTTCATTTATGCCTATGCCACATCCACAAACATCTACCATAATTACTACCTCATCCACTCCATTTCCATCCTTGCCTATTTCGGCTTCCACTGAAAAATTCAAATTGATCACTCCACCAGCACAAAGAACAAAAATCAATATAAAAATCACCACTACCACCTCCTTTCCATATTTCTCTTTTACCATCTCACCATCAAAAATCACAAACACCACATAAATTCCACAACACATAATTACATCCTTACCAATTTCTGATGCTTAAATATCAGAAATTTTTCTTACTTCTGATCCAGTCGCCTCTAAAACCCCTTTCACCTCAAACATTCCACCATCACCAACTCCCTCTGATCCAAATAACAACAATATTCCTGATGAAACCCATGGCTCAGATAACTCTGGCGATATAATTTATGATGAAACTGGCTTTGAAAAGGAAAACAATTCCCAATCCTCTGATCTTCCTCCTCTGAATCTAAACTTGGAAGAAGTAATTGCTATCTTCAAGGAATATTCAATACAGAGAGTCAATGATATCATAGAGGAATTTAATTCATGCACTGATTCTTCTCACTTGATCTCCATGTGGGATCAGTTTAAAGAATGGATGACTAGTGAGTTTCTCACAATCAAAAATCTTGTTGGATAGTTACAAGAATTTTTTTTCAAAGAAGAAAAAGAGAGATATATGGCTTTAGAATCTAAGAGAAAGGAAGAAGGGGAAGTTGCTAAGAAAAGAGCTGAAGAAGAAGAAGCTAAGAAAAAGGCAGGAGAAGAGGTTCCTCAGAAAAAGGATGAAGAAGAAATGTCTAAGAAACGGGCTGAAGAAGAAGCTGACAGAAAAGATGCCATTGAGAAGTGTTGTACCCCAAAATTTTCCCTCCCTTTTTCTCAAGACATTTCTTACAAAAGTGCTCAAATGCTCAAGGATTCTCAAGAGTTGATCAAACAAGTTCACCTCCTAAGCATTGGGTCCACAAGGAAAATTGGACTTCTAATGCCTCAAGTTACTTTCATGGTTCATCATAGGTCTCCAAGAATGCTCATACCAAGTTTCAAGTCTTGCATCACAAATTTTCTCAGTCAATTGCTCAGATGACTAAAAATCACATGTATTGGGCAAAAAGTCAAATATGGTCAACATATAGTCAAACTTCAAGATTTTTTATCAACATCAACATTTTGAATTAATATTCATCACCTGATCAAGGGTTGATCATAATTCCTCAAGAAAATCCCTCATATCACTAAAGGGGTAAAGTTGTCAAAATTAGGGTTTTAATTGAGAATGACTGATCATTGACTTTTGACCTAGTACATGACCTGATGAATTGAAGCATGATCTAAAGGGATCACATATAATATCTTTACCTAATTACATGGTTCAAAAAATTTCTAAAGATCAAATGACTGATAGTGGAAATTTGAATCAACTAATAAAAAGTCAACAAGCACACAAAAAGTCAAACTATGACTTTTTGGTCAACATTGAACTTCAAAGATCAAGAATCATCGAGACATTCAAAATTATCAATCTTGATCAACAAGAATCAACAAAGTCAAGAAAAGTCAACAAAAAGTCAAAATTTCCAACACTTACAAAAATTCTAAGTGTTTTGTCCTTAATAAATTCACTACTTCATGACCATTTTTCACTAAGATGCAAGATGATTCAAGGAAAGCTTTCAACATGAAAGTTGTAGAGATTGATGAATTCTACAACTTTGTCCTTGAGGGATGATCTTCAAAAAGTGCTTAATTTGAGAGATATAAGTCCATGAAGTTGTGACATTTTTATTCTACACTTAGAAAAACTTTCAGCAAGTTTGGTTAGATTTTTATCCCAACTTCTTGGAAAATTTTCACCAAGTTCCAATTTGATTCAACCAAAGTGGTAAACATGAAAGTTATATACAATGTTTCAAGCTTTCCAAAATGTCCAATAACACAATTTTATCATGTTTGAGCAAGGAGATTCGAAGAGATGAAGTTAGGTATCCATTCTTGAAACACAAGTCATTTTGTGATGAACATGAGATCAAATCTCCAAGCCATGCTGCATAAATCTTGCTTTACAGGCTTCTAACTTCCAAATAACTCCATAATTAAATGTTTACACAAAAGTTTGAGCTATGGTCCATTTGATTCAAGCATTGTCCAATTCATTTTTCCATTTTGGGAAGAAAGACACCATTTACATTCATGTAAAGCAAGCTTTTTTGCAAAAGTCCACTCCTTGAGCCTCTAACTTGTTTCTTCTACACACACTCAACCTACAAAGTCATAAGAAATATGTTTAAAGTTGATAACCACTCTAGAAGGCATGGTGTTATGCATTGAGACTTGGTGTTTTCAAAAAAATCACAAGTTACAACAAAAACCATAACATGTGATCTTGTAAGCCAAGCCCTCTCATCATCTAAAACATTTTCTCTATAAATAGATATGTCATTTTCAAGACAAGACACGAATATACAAGCCCTCTAATCCCCTCAATCTCACTCAAGTCAGAATTGGCCAAAAACCTCAATTTTTGAGCTTTTGAAAACTTAACTTTGAAACTCATCACCCTTACAACTTTTGTCCAAACCAACCATCCGAACACTTTGTATATATCATATAGAAGCTATCCATACCCCTGTTTCCCCAATGAAACATCATTTTCATCATCCACCATTTTAAAAATCCACCATTGCAACTTGACTTGAGTAGACTAACCCAAACACTTTCAAGGCAAAGTAAGAGTTACAATATACTCACCAAGGTCCAAGGAAGCTAAAGCAAGTATCACATTACTTATAGAAGTTGTGTAGAGGATATTGAAATTTTGCATCAAGAGGTAAGTTTTTCCAACTTAGAAATCTTGATACAAGCATCATTTGCACTTACTTTTAAAAGATAAAATGTAGATATCATGTCTATGAAGCCAACCATGTCCTTAGTTTTCATTTTAATTGACCACGTGATGAGAATTTTGAAACTAAATTTTTTGAGGTGTTAGGGTTTCAGTTTGGTACCAAGTGAAATTCGTCCTAACCTTCGATTTATAGCTTTCAAAAATTACATGGTTGGGTTCCTTGTTAAAAATCAAGCAAGTTTGGTTTTTACAACTTTTAATTTGGTTGAGAAATGAGCATTTTACAAAATCAAAAATGGAGAAATTATTTTATCATTGTTACTGTTAGCACGCACAGGGAGGAAGAAGGTGCTTGCTCGCATTTTCAAATTTTCAGGACTTTGTTTATTTTATATTTAGTGCAGGTGGTATAATGACCAGATGAAACAGCCACCCCAGTGGTAAAGGAAGCGCATGCCTATTATAGAGACCCGGGTTCAATATCCAGTGGTACCCTTTTGGTTATTTTCCACCTTTTCTATTTCAGTTTCTTACTTATTTTTCACAATTTTCAATCAATTCTTTTTGCACTCAAACTTAACTTTTTTAAAGTGATTTTTTGCATACTATTAGTTTATCACCTCTATTTTATGAATATTAAAAAATATCACACAAATATGTTTTATTTCACCATTTTTTAGTTAAATCAAAGATATTACTTTTTAGGGTTTTTAAGAGGATTTTTGTTGATCTTTTAATCAAATATTCAACTTTTGCTCACAAAGTTTGTTTTTTATAATGATAGGCTTTGATTCTCATAGAATATCTAGACAGTTGAATAAACATTTCATAATAATTTGAATTTTTCTTTAAAAAAAACTTTTCTCATACAAAATTCACATTAAAATATGAAACATGTACAAAAAATCAAAAGGTACACTCCACACCTTTCAAAAATAATTATGATGCATATTGTCATACGGTGAGAGAACTGACTCGGGTGTTTTGTGTTTTATCGCAAATATTGCAGATAGCAAGAGTCGCCACCAACTTTTCTTTTATCCAATAAAGGAAAGGGTGAAAAGAACAGGAAAGACCTTTGAGATATTTTCTTGAGTTTGGGGGGTAGGTTATGAAAAGGGAAGGTGTTAGCACCCTTTTCATCTGTGGTTATCTACGGGTTCTTAGTTGCTTGCTAGATCACTTTTGAAATTGCTTTGTTTGAAATGTGTTTATGGTGGGTTTTGAAAGTATTTTGAAAACGCCTTTGTTTCGGAAAACTTTGTAATGATTCTAGTCTCTATAAGAATGTATACAAAGCATTGGTTTTGAAAATAGCTCAAAGAGATGTTTGTTTTTCGAGATGTTTTTAAAGTGTGATTGTGAAAATGGTTTTTTAGTTTGGTGAGTGTGATACGGTAGGAGAACTGACTTGTGTGTTTTAAGTTTTATCACAAATGTTGTGGTTAGCAAGAGTCGCCACCGGCTTTTCTTTTATCCAAAAGGAAATGATGAAAAGAACAGGAAAGACCTTTGAGATTATTTCTTGAGTTCGGGGGTAGATTATGAAAAGGGAAGGTATTAACACCCTTTTCATCCATAGTTATGTATGGGCTCTTAGTTGCTTGCTAGATCACTTGCTTTTGTTTGAAAATATGCTTTGTGTGGTTTTTGAAAGTATTTTGAAAAGGCGCCATCATTTAGGAAAACTTTGTAATAGTTCTCGTTCGTAAGAACGTATATAAAGTGTTGATCTTTTGAAAATGTTTCCAGTTTGGAAAATGTTTTGAAAGTGTTGGTGTTTGTTTTGAAAATAGAAAGGATGTTTGATTTGAAAATGAGCAAGCAACTAGGAACAATCTACCTACTCAAACGTCTTTGTTCATTCCTTCCTTTCCTTTGATATTTCTATCTTACCATTGATTTGGTAAGAAGCCCTATCTTTGGATGTAAAGGGATGGGCGTGGGTCATTGTATAGCCATGTTAGCAATATTGTGAGATATCTTAGCATTTTTCTTTTGAGGGACTAAGATCAATTTTGAAAGGCAACATTGATAGCGTCATCGAGGGACTGTGATCTTGTATTTTTTATTTGTTTTTGCTAAGATATCCCATATGCATAACATGGTCATTTTTGTAAGGCAACAAAGTGGAATTACCCTAAGGGTGCAAGTGTGTTGATTTACATGCATTATTTTGTCTTGAATTAGGGTTTGCTAACTTGTTGATTTTAGTCTTTCCATACAAACCCTAATTACTAGCATTTGTATAAAGTGATAAATTGCGGAAAGTAAAAATACTAAGCTATTACATCATTAGGGGAGGGGGTGTACAAATTTACAAATGTGGATTTTGCAAGAAAATTAAACCTAATTATCTATTACAACCATATTGAATAAATGTACAATAACTGAATAAATAATGTACAAATGCAAATGGAAAAAGAAATATTTTTTTTTGGATTTTTATGAAAGGATTTTGTCTTGACATAATTAAAAAAATGATTAAATAAAATTAACTTAAACTAATTAAGAAAAGAAATTAACTTAAAAAGAATTTTTAGGGTTTTTTATGAAAAATGTTTTAAATTAATAAAAGTAAAATGAGAACATTAATTAATTAAGAGAAACCTAAATTCTAAGTTAATTTTAATTAAGGAAATATAAAACAATAATTAAACCTAAATCTTAATATTCAATATTTAAGAAAAAAGAAATTAATTTTTTTTTAAATTTTTTTTTGTTCTTTTGTCTTTATAAAAAAATAAAATATATAAGTGTGTAAATAATAATAAAAATATTTTTTGGATTTTTAATTAATAAAAATAAAAATAATATTAATAATAATAATAATAAAAATAATAAAATAAAATTGAAATAAAATAAAATAGGAAAAGAAAATAAAAGTAAATGAAATAATAAAAAGAAAATGGACCAGGAGTATGAAAGCAAGCAAGGGGTTAGAATCTAGCAAAAAGGAAAAAAATACCAATTGGAGAGGCCCACCGCCTGGCTGCAAAAAAAAGAGACTGAAAAATATTTTAAAAAAATCACAAAACGGACGTTGGGGCTCGAACCCAGGTCCTAAAGGTGAAAAACATGCACTTTAACCACTGGGGTGGTGATACATCCGTTGATATAAACAAAACAATAAATATATAATCTAAGTTATGTTCTGAATGAACTTCATCTTCAACCTCCATCCAGAGAACCTGTAACTCATTCATTTCTCATCCATTCACAAAACTTCCAACATCAAACTTGTTAGAAATTTCCTCACGATTCTGAATATGTAAATAACTTAAGCTAATTCTCAAAGATGAGCATGAATTTCTAACAGTACCAAATTCTGACCTAAATATTTTCAGAGGTTCAAACTCAAAATTCTCCCTTCTCAAACAACATAAATGAAATCTATGGCCATGTATAGTTTCAGGGCAATGATGTCTACATTTTATCTTCATAAATGCAAGCCTAACAATGCCTAGATGAGAAGATAGAAGTTCAAGAAAAATACCTCAAAACTGGAAATCGTTATATGAGTTTGAGCTTGATTCAAGGTGCTGCAATGATCAAGTTAGCTTCCTTGAGTCTCTAGGAAGCTAATGTAATGCTTAGCTTGAGTTGAGAGTGGCTGAAATGGCCTGGAGAAGTCCAACTACAATGCTCTATTTTTGGTTATGGAGGTTATGGTAAATGGTGTTACAGTTCTGGAAATAGGATGGGGATAAGTTATATTTGATATGAGGAAGCTTTTGAAACTAAAAGGCCAAGAAATGCACGAGGGAAATGGAAGTTTAATATGTAAAGTCAGAACTTGCACAACAATGGTGTTTTGAAGCAATTTATGGCTAGAGGGAGTTTGGGAGTGTTTCAAGGTGTTCAAGCTCGTCTGTTAGGTTTCATTATAGTGTCTCAATGTATAGGAAAAGGTTTTGAGAGCTTTTGCTGATCAAAAGTACAAGTTCACATGTTATGGCTTTTTGCTTGATTTTGAAGAAAGCTTGAGAAGTGTGGTTCCAATGCATAAGTACAAAGCTATCTAGAGTGGTTAGGCACTTTAAACATGCTTATCTAATTGTGTAGAGGATGCTTGTGCATAAAGAACAAATGCAAAGCTCAAGACAAGTTGACTTTGTGATTAAAGCCTCTTTACTAGAATGGCAATGTTACTTTGTGCCATTAATGGAAATGCAACTTGGATAATGGCTCAAATGCTTGGAAAATGACCCTATTAGTTATGAAAAACATTAATTATGGAGTGACAAACAAGTTTGAGGCCTGAAAAGCAAAGATTACGCAGCCTAACATGGATTTGGTTCATGTGTTCTTCACAAAATGGCTTGTAATTCAAGTTTGAAAACCCTAACTTCTTGCCTTCGATTATCCTTGCTAAAACATGATCTCAATGAGTTCTTGGACATTTTTTAAAGATTTTAACATCCTATACAACCTCTATGTTGGAAATTTTTTAAATTTTTCTTGGAACTATGCTAAAAATTGCCATGAAGTTAGGTCAAAATCATGCCTAAACTAGGGCAAAATTTCACTAAGTTTCCAAGTTTCATGAACATGTATTCACAAAATCATAACTTGAAATCCATGCATTTATATTAGAAGTTGTGATCTACAATGTTTTAGATCTCATTGAGATCTATAACTTTCATGTTGTAAGTTTCCTTTGAATCATCTTGCTTAATGGTGGAAATTTGGCTGAAAGTTATGAAAAAATATGAAATTTTCAACACTTAGAAAAATTTCTAAGTTTAGAAATTTTGACTTTTCAAAATGAAATCTTGACTTTTTGATTTCTTGATGAACAAGTTTTATATTTTTACATGTTTTGATGAATTGTGATCTTTGACACTTGATTTTGACCAAAAAGTCAAAGTTTGACTTTTCAGTGTACCATTGACTTTTCATCAGTTGACTGAAATTAATTTGTTAAGCAATTGATCTTGAGAAATATTTTGAGCCATGTCATTAGTTCAAAATGAAGCATTTAAATCCTTGAGATCATGTCTCAAACCCATTGTGATACGGTGGTAGAACTGACTTGAGGTTTTGCGTTTGTGTTCGCACTTGTTCGGTTTAGCAAGAGTCGCCACCGACTTTTTATTTTATCCTACGGAAAGGTTAAAAAGCACAGGAAAAACCTTTGAGATGTTTTCTTGGGTTCGGGGAGTAGATTATAGAAAGGGAAGGTATTAGCACCCTTTCTATCCATGGTTATCCATGGGCTCTTAGTTACTTGCTTAGATCACTTGCCTTTGCTTTTCAATTGTTTGAAATGGTGCTTTGTGTGTATGGTTTTGAAAATGTTTTGAAAAAAGATGCCTTGTCTAGGCAACCCTTGTAACAATTCTTTACTAGAATGTTTTACAAAAGGTGTTTGTCTTTTTGAAAAGATGTTTCAAGGTTTTGAAAGTTTGTTTGGAAATTGTGTTGTGGAGTGTGTTTTGAAAGTAGGCAAGTGTATTTTGCAAGTTTGATCAAGTAACTAAGAGTTATCTACCCCTAAATTTACTCAAAGATCTTTCCTATGTTTTAACCCTTTTAACAGTATTGTTCCACCATTGTATTTGGTGGACAATCTTGTGTTAGGATGTTAACGGGACGGGTGCGGGTCATCGTTTAGACCATGAATGCAATAGTGCCAAGTGTCTTTGGCAATTTTTCCTTTAAGGGACTATGATCATTTTGTTTAGGCAACTTCGAAAGCGTCATCGAGGGACTATGATCATTTGATTTGTTTTTGTTTTGCCAAAGAACCCAACATGCAAACATGGCCCATTTTTGAAGGCAACAAGCGGGATTACCCTAGGGGTGCAAGTGTGAATTGTGTATTGATTGTCATGCATTTGTCTTGTATTAGGTTATCTAGCGGTTGATTTTGAATCTTCGCATACAAACCCTAATTACTATACAGTATATAGAAAGCGATAAATTGCGGGAATTTAAAGTCTAAGCTATTACAAATAAGTATCCGGGGATGGGGGTACAAATATTTACAAATGGGGATGAGTCTTATCAGGATAGTAGTGTCCGAATAATATTTACAACCAAATCGAATCGCATTCTCAATGTAAAATATAGCAATGTATAAGAATCAAAGAGAAATAAAAGTAATTTGTGAGAGTGTATGTGATTATTTACTCATGATGCAAATATGTACCTAATGTATTATTAAGTATTTTATTTATTTTTGGGTTTTTGTTGATTATGTATAAACAAATGTTTTAGTGAAAAGAAAATAAAAATGTTTTAAGTTTAGAGAGAACTAACATTTATACATTTTAGTTAATGTTATATAAACAAAAGGGTTTTAAAGAAAGAAAAAAAAAATATTTAATTCAAAACAAACTAATTATTTATGTATCTTTCTTTTGATGTTTTTTTTATGTACAAGAAGCTCTTAAAAAATATTTTTAACTTAATAAAAGAAATCTATTATTTACATTAGGTTGTAAAATATAATAAACATTAGGAAAAGTTTTTGTACAAAAAAAAGGTCAATATATTATTCTATTTAATAAAATGAGTTATGTTATATAAAAAGGAAAAGAAAAGAAGTAAAGTGATAAGTAAAAAAAAGTATGGGTTTATAAGTATTAAGAAAATAAAAAGAAGAAAGAAAAGAAAGATTGAATGGGCCTAAGGGGAAAGCTGGGCCCAAACAGATTTCCAAAGGGAATCAGAGGGGGGGTGTGACGCCTGGAATCATTTGGGCTTAGGCATGATTCAGTAGGGCAGGCCCAGATACGTTTGACATCATTTTTCTTAGGGTTTTCGTTTTGTTGTTTCAGAACAAGGGTTCATAGTTTTGAGCGGCGCCGTTTCTAACATCGTCTTCTTCGTTCTCCTTGAGCCATGGTTTCTGAACAAAATTCCTCTTCTCCTATGGCCACCAGGCGCCACCATCCATCTCCTCCTCGCGTTTGTTCAAGCAGTGACAACAAGAAAGGTAAAGATTTATGTTCTTTCAATTTTTTAGGGTTTCAAGTTTTTTGCGTGTTATTGATTTATTTTTCTTTGCAAGTTCTGATCTTCTATGTTTGTTCATGTTTGTGTGAGATATTTAAAGAAAAGGGAAGAGGAAATTATACCTTTGTAGAGGAGACGAGGAGTGGACTTGGAGGTGTCTTAGGCTGCCGGAGGCGAGGGAGTATGATGTTGTGCTAGCTTTGTGGCTTTCCCTGGTATTTATATCTTGCTTTTTGTTAGGTTTAATGATGAATATCTGAAAACCCTAGCTTATCTGTTTCTGAAACTTCTTTTCCTCTTCTGCTTGCTTCCGATTGCTTATACTTCTGGCTTTTTTTACTCGATGATGAACTCAGTTCTGAGAGTTTGGGATTCGTTTGCTTTGTTCTAAGTTTGATGATGTTATTGTTTTTGACTGAGTTTGTTCCTGGGCTTTCTTTAAGTTTTGATTGCTAACCCTATGATAGAACTTATTCTGAGGGCTTTTGTTCTGCTTCTGTGTAGCCTATGATGAATCTTGGTTCTGAGGCATTGTTGGCTATTGATCTTCTTCCTCTCTTTTTTGATTTTGATTCTGAGTTGGACCTGGTTCTGAGAATGTTTATACTATTGTTGGCCCTATGATGAGGTTGCTCTGAGGGTTTTGGGATTAAATGCTTTGTTCTGAGTTGCTTTTTGGCTTGGTTGGGACAGACTTTGAGGCTTGTACCTGGTTTTCTTCAGCAGGTTGAAACAGTTTTTGAAACAGGCTTTTTGATTTGAGGGCTTTTGGAGTTTATGGTTATGTGTTTGAAACAGGTTAGCAGGCTTCAGGCTTGGTTACAGGCTTGAAGTTTTAGGCTTGTGTTTGAGATTTATGCAGGTTTCTTTTAGGCTTGATGTTTACAGGCTTTGTTGTGATATGCTGGCTTGTGATTTTGTTTGGAGTTTATGTGTTTGGTAGCTGTAACAGGTTTGGATGGCTTGAGGTTACAGGCTTCTGGTTTGAGACAGGTTACAGGCTTGGCATGAGGTTGCAAGCTTGCTTCTGTAATAGTTTTGCTTCAGTTTTTTTACCAGTTTGTGTTTTGAGGCTTATTGTGGTTACAGGCAGGAGGCAAGCTTTGGTTATATTTTTTCTTTGTGGTTCTACCTTTTTTCTTGTTCTGATAACTCTTTGTTTTATATCTTTTAAGCCTAAGCCTGCAAAACTGTAAGCCTTCCCCTTCTCTCTCTCTCTTTTCTCTCTCCACAGATAAAAAGCATTTTTATATTGCTTAAAACTGTACTTTTCTGAAAAAGTGCTTGGCTGGGAAATGATGACAATTGAAATAAATTGCTTGCATTGTTGGTTCTGCTCCGCATATCTTCTTTCTTCATATTTTCTGCATTTTGTGTACTTGTTGATATCTTTTTGACAGCCTTTTGATAGCTTGGTTGACATCTCTTAGTAACTTAGTTTGCCATGTGCAGTTTGCAATTTGTTGACAGCTTTGCTTGTTTGTTCCATTTGAACTTTGCAACTTGTTTTGGCATATTCAGTTCGCTACCTGTGACTTAGTTTGGAATTTTGAACTATGCAGCTTTGTATTTGGCATATTCAGTAGCTTTGTGCATTTTATATATTTGCAAGCATATTTCCCTTTCCCTCTTTGTGAACCAAGAGTCCTCTTGTGATTTGCAGAGAGGGTGAACAAACTGATTCCGGCCAATCACTTTTAATGATGAGCTTTTTTATGATTAACTGTTTGCCTTTGATTTCATCTGTGTTGACTTCTTTTCTTTTTTGTCTTTGCAGATAAAAGTCAGTTGAGCAATGGGGAGCATCAGTAGAAGATGAAGACTTAGGAAAATTAGGATACAATTTTATTTTATTTTAACCATTTGTAATAAATATTATTATAAATACTTGTAAATAAAATTACTTGTATTTAAATAACACTTGTACCATTAATTAAAAATAAATAAAGGTCTTTTTGTCAGATATCTCCTTTATTTCAACTGTCTATTTAATTATTTAAGCTTTCTTGAATTAAAATAACTGGAAGTAGATCCAATTATTCTAACTTAGAAAAAATAAATAATTAATAAACACTGTAGTCTTGCAATCAATAATAAACTCGGCGTCCCAATTAAACATAAGCAATGCACAATTAATCAAACAAACGTCCATATGCTTATCCCTTTACTGATTAAACCAAACACTGCAAATTTTCAACCAGAAGCCTCAGCTTCTAAACCAGAGGTTTGAGAAATAAACTGAAATCTTGAGCAGGCGTCAAAGTAGTGTAACAGCCAATTAATACACTGTGGATTCAAATTCTTCTGAAAATGCACGTGCGAACCCTAATTCTTGATTTATTGTCAAAGAAACGTCCGCCTGATCAAACCCTGAGCCAAACTCAACCAAATCACTGAAAACCCTAATAATCTGCTTGAACTGATTCAAAATCAATGGAAACCCTAATTTTGTCTGACTGATGAGAAAAGTCTGTTTGATCGATTCTTAAGCCAATCTGAAAAAATCAGGAAAAGCCCGAAGCTGTGATTTCTTGTGGAAAAGAGAGGGCAAATTTTGGGGTACAACAGTTGCCCCTGTTCAATCTTCTTGAACCTGAAGAGTTAGATTGGCAAGTTTGCCGTTCGCGACTCGAAGGTAAAAGAAGATTGGACACTAGAGTACCCAAAAAAATTTGCACTCGTCAAAGCATAGTTTGAGGGAATCGGCTTAAAGATGCCATTTGGTGATGGGCTTAAAGATGCCATCTGGAGATGTGCCAGAGGGATGGGCTTAGAGATGCCATCTGGAAATTGCTGGTAGGAGGATGGGCTTAGAGATGCCATCTGGAAATTGCTGGTAGGAGGATGGGCTTAGAGATGCCATCTGGAAATTGCTGGTTGAACTGTATGTCATTGGTGAGTGGGTGAGTATCAGAAAGGTATCCATGCTTTGAAACATCTCTGAACTGGGGGTCTGAATAAGCAATAGATTGACATCCGTATCTGGAAGCATCCGTAAACTGTTTTCAAAAGTTGCATCTGAACAAGCGATAGATTAACATCCGTATTTGGAGAATCCGTAAACTATTTTCAGAAGTCTTGAAGTTGAATAAGCAATAGAGCAGCATCCATGTTGGGAAGCGTCCGTAAACTGTTTTCAAAGGTTGAGTCTGAACAAGCGATAGATTAACATCCATGTTTGGAGAATCCGTAAACTGTTTTCAGAAGTTGAAGAATCTGAACAAGCGATAGGTTGACATCCGTGTCTGGAGAACCCGTAAACTGTTTTCAGAAGTCTTGAAATTGAATAAGCAATAGAGCAGCATCCATGTTGGGAAGCGTCCGTAAACTGTTTTCAAAGGTTGAGTCTGAACAAGCGATAGATTAACATCCATGTTTGGAGAATCCGTAAACTGTTTTCAGAAGTTGAAGAATCTGAACAAGCGATAGGTTGACATCCGTGTCTGGAGAACCCGTAAACTGTTTTTAGAAGTCTTGAAATTGAATAAGCAATAGAGCAGCATCCATGTTGGGAAGCGTCCGTAAACTGTTTTCAAAAGTTGAGTCTGAACAAGCGATAGATTAACATCCGTGTTTGGAGAATCCGTAAACTGTTTTCAGAAGTTGAAGAATCTGAACAAGCGATAGGTTGACATCCGTGTCTGGAGAACCCGTAAACTGTTTTCAGAAGTTGAAGAATCTGAACAAGCGATAGGTTAGCATCCGTTTCTGGAGAACCTGTAAACTGTTTTCAGAAGTCTTGAAATGGAGAAGGAACCGGTGTAGGGTTTCTTGATGATGAGTCCGTGTGAATTTGCATCTGAAATTGAGAAGGAACCGGTGTAGGGTTGTCTGATGATGAGTCCGTGTAGAACTGCATCTTGGATAATTGTTAATGATAGCCTTTTATTCTTATCCTGAAAAGGACAAAATGTTAGCTAAACACAAAGTTATGTTGCATGAAATGTATGATGCAATATATGTTATATCAATGTTTATGATATGAATGTAATGAATGCGCATGTAAGCTGATGAGTTGTCTTGCTGGGGATAGATGAATCCTGGATAGCTGGAGATAATAGAATCTTGACTGATGTCGGGGAAAGCGAATCTTTGACTGCTGCAGGGGATTGAAAATCATTTGATTGTTGAAGATGAGACATCCTTTGGACCGCTGTTGGGAAATCGGGAGCTTGGGTTGTATTCCAATCTCCCGGGGATTCCTGTCTTGAGGAGATCTTCACTGGAGAATATTTGAATACTCTGTAAGGAACTGAGAATGAGAGTCTTCATTCTGCTTGGGGATTGATAGTTGGAAGTTTTAGCTCCGCTGGGGATTGCAAGAATCTTTTGATTGCTGCAGGTATTGATCTGGGATCTTGAAAAGGTTGGTCGGTGAGATAGTTGTCCTGGCTGGTTTCAGGTATTAATCTCTGACCTGAGAAAGAAAGATAGTTTTCCTGGCTTGTTACAGGTATTAATCTTCAATCTCTTCCTGTAGATAGTTTTCCTGGTTTGTTACAGGTGTTGATCTACAATCAGTCGTCCACAGATATTTTCCTGGCTTGTTACAGGTATTAATCTGGAACTTGGGTTATACGCCACTTTGAGAATGAGAATCTTCATTCTGTTGAGGGTCAGAAATTGGGAGTATACCAATCTTCCGGGGTTTTAAGGATGAGAGTCTTCATTCTGTTAACGGTCAGAAATTGGGAGTATACCAATCTTCTGAGGTTTTAAGGATGAGAATCTTCATTCTGTTAACCGTTAACTGCTATCTGGTCGATCTCCAGGCTTTCACAGAAACTTGTTGGGGATTGAACTATTATCCGGTCAAATCCGGGCTTCATAGCTTGCTCTTAGGAGATACCACTATCTGGTCGTAATCCAGGCTTCGCGGTGGTCTGATATTGTGAATGAGCTACAGAATGGCTACCGTGTCTGGAGCGTATCTGAAACTGTATCTTGGGGTTGAGATCTGTATGAGTAGCAGAATGACTTCCATGTCTGGAGTGTATCTGAAACTGTAATTGGATCTGAATGAGTGACATAATGGCTACCGTGTCTGGAGCGTATCTGAAACTGTATCTTGGAGTTGAGGTCTGTATGAGTAGCAGAATGACTTCCTTGTTTGGAGTGTATCTGAAACTGTAACTAGGATCTGAATGAGTGACAGAATGGCTACCGTGTCTGGAGCGTATCTGAAACTGTATCTTGGAGTTGAGATCTGTATGAGTAGCAGAATGACTTCCTTGTTTGGAGTGTATCTGAAACTGTAACTAGGATCCGAATGAGTGACAGAATGGCTACCGTGTCTGGAGCGTATCTGAAACTGTATCTTGGAGTTGAGATCTGTATGAGTAGTAGAATGACTTCCTTGTTTGGAGTGTATCTGAAACTGTAACTAGGATCTGAATGAGTGACATAATAGCTACCGTGTCTGGAGCGTATCTGAAACTGTATCTTCCACCAGGTGATGAAGGAATTGTTGAACACTTTTGACATTCGAATGCCCCAAGTGATGATGAAGGAGACTTGCCCCAAGTTCACTGAACTTTTGAGAGGTTTGTTAAAATCTTGACTGGACTTCCCCAGGTTAATTGAACTTTGAAAGATTTGTTGAAATCTTGACTGGACTTCCCCAGGTTAATTGAACTTTGAAATATTTGTTGAAATCTTGACTGGACTGCCCCAGGTTAACGGGATAGTGACATGTCATGCCCCCTTGTTGATAGGAGATTTGTCAATGGAAGTGTCATCCTTCTTGAAGTGATTTTACTCACTGAGAGAGTTTTCGTTCCTCCGAACATTCGTTGTAGGAATTTCTTTGCTGTCAAACAAATAACCATGTGCAAACAACGATATTCAAATAATGCAAAGTTTATGCCTGTCTCGAAGTTTTGAAAAATGCGTTTTTTAGCAGAAAACTTTTTATAAGACAAATTCAACACAAGATTTAGGGCAAAGCCTTACAGGAGTCAGGATACCTTTTGTAACAGTATGCTTTCGAACTAACCCATGCTTCAATTAGGACTTTTGAAGGGTTGTAACGTGGCTTGGTTCACGGTTTAAGAAACAAAGGATAAAGGCTCAAAGTGCATTTGTACCCACCCGCTCTTCGTGATGTTCTTCAATCCTAAACTCAGTTAATTGTGCGTTGAACTCTATTCGAGTTTGGAACGAATTTTTTTTTGGTGATGGTTCACACAAGTTGAATTTGGAGGGCAGTCATCCTCTCCCTTTTTTTTGCAACACTTTTCATGTTGTTGAGGATTTGTAATGACCTCGTTCTTTTGATTTGTTATCCCTAACTTTTTCCTGACTGTTCTTGTTTTCGAGATCACAGTCAGCGGGATGCCCCAACTTTCTTAAGCCTCTTTTATAGGTTTTGGCTTAGTGGGCTTTTCTCTTTTGAGAGGTTGACTGCCTATGATATAAGGAACCATCACTGTCTTTTGGTTCCAAAGGAATGTTTTTGATGTCATTCGTTGTATTACGAACTGAGAGTTTGCGACTTCAATGCGCATTTTTTTTTGAATTAACTGAGAGACTACCCTGCCCCAGGTTTAAATCAAAGGTTTTAAATTGTTCAGAACAGAAAACTCCTACTTCTTTGGCTCGAAGGGGTTGACTAGGGATTATCTTCCTTATAACTCCAGTGTTTGGGAATTGAAAGAAATGCATGTACATCATCAGCAAGGTCTGTTCAACATCATATTGTATGAGATTATGGTATTGTTTCGTCATCCTCCCTCTAAAGGCTTGCAGCTTTTTATCAAGAGTTAAATATCATAAAGAAAGCATAAGAGTAGTTAAAACGAATGGATGAATTCAAGACAAACATATGCAATGCATTAATGAAACCAAGTTTGACATTAATAGATAATTGTTTGAATAACAAAGAGATTACAACTTGAAAATCCAAATGAAACAAAAGTCTCTCAGTTTGAGCTTTGTCACTTCAGGTGGAGAAACCCTTAACGGAAGATTTTCATCTCGCCATCGGGCATGAATCTCAGCACTCCAATGTCAATCAGATCTTGAATATTGTTCTTCAAGGCCCAACAGTCGTCGGTGTCATGTCTCGGGCTATAGGAGTGGTATACACAAAATGCGTCGGGATGATAGCTAGGAGCGGAGGTATTGGGCTTCCTAATAGGATCCCTCAAAGCAGTCAGGTTGACCTCCAACAAGCATTCCAGTATTAGAGACGACGGTATGTCAGTCTTAGTGAACTGTCTTCCCGACGTATTTTACTTACGTCGATTACCCCGTTGATGCTGACGAGGTTGTTGGTGGGCTTGTGACCCTGAAACAAGTAGAGGAGCTTTTCCCTTATCTTCTTGTCTGGAAGGGGGTTGAATGATGACTTGCTCTTCAACCTCAGATGTTTGCCCCACTTGGTTGTCCCGAAGCAGTTGGTTGACGAGAACTCTGAGTTCCTCTTGTCTTTGAGACAAGTCCTGGATGAGAGCCATCTGGCCCACCAGTTGTCCCATCATTTGGATCCTCATTGTAGTCAGCTCAGACTGAAGCTCTCCCAACTGATTACTCCTGGCATTGCTTAAATTCCCCTGGACCAAGCCCCTTGTGAGGAGAGCTTTCACTTCTTCTTGCCCCTGGGACAGGTTCAAGAACATTTCCTGAAGTTGAGCATTTTGGTCCTGGATATCCTTGACAGTCCTCTCTAGAGCCACCTCTTACTGAAATAAACAGTAGGAGAATAAGGAAACCTGAAAAGGAAAAACTGTCATGATGCAATGCATGATATGCAGATGCATGTTTTCAAGGATCTCTTGGGGTAAACACAAGAGAATGTTAGAGGTTGAACTTTGATCAACATCTTTGATTGGAGAGCTTTGTAACGGTGGATGTCTTTCCCCGAGAATCAAGCTCACCATGTCAAGTGGGTCATAGCCCCTGATTCAAGTTGTTGTAATTGATCTTTGATGGCATTTGATTAGAGGAGAAAACTCTTGCCCTCTGGTAGACGTCTGGTTCAACGTGCCCCTGCATCAAGAGACCCTCGAGATCCTTGAAATGGTTAGTGAAAGAATGCTATGGTATGATGTCATGATGTTATGTACATGTATGCAAAAGCAAGTAATTGTATATACAGGCAATCATATTCACACAAAGCAAACAAGTCCTTAGGTTTAGGCTTGCATGGGGTTTGTAGGTAAGTACCCTCTTGAAGTTAGTTGGCTCATCCTGTCCTAAAATAGAAATCGGGTTCTAAGGAGCTCAATATCATTGGATTGTTTTATGTGTTTATTGTTTTGGTTTAGCCACTTAACTGGCGACCAAAATATTCCAAGAAAATAACCCTCAATGAGTGTAGTATCGAGTATCCACCAACTTCAGACTGCACCAAAGTCGGTCATCTCACTACCTCTAAAAAGGCTAAGATGGTCAATTAAGGTTCTAAGAGTTCGTTAGTGCTTCATGACATCGCTCAGCGGCCCCGTACTCTCCTTGATTGAACTCAAGGGTTACCGGTACTCACAAATATGTCACACTAACATAGCTTACTGCTTCAACCATGTCGGTATACCCCGCACAGTTCCCTCACAGTTTTATCGCTATTTACCTAAAAAGGTTCCCCCAAATCCGGGTGTAGGATTTATAGCAAACCCAAACAAGGAACCCAAAAATTAAAGCAATCAAAGCAAGTATGTAAAGGTGATCTAAACCCTAAGGTAACCCCACTTTTAATTTTTCCCCAGCAGAGTCGCCAGTTCTGGTGATACGGTGGGAGAACTGACTTGAGGTTTTGCGTTTGTGTTCGCACTTGTTTGGTTTAGCAAGAGTCGCCACCGAATTTTTATTTTATCCTACGGAAAGGTTAAAAAGCACATCAAAAACCTTTGAGATGTTTTCTTGGGTTCGGGGAGTAGATTATAGAAAGGGAAGGTATTAGCACCCTTTCTATCCATGGTTATCCATGGGCTCTTAGTTACTTGCTTAGATCACTTGCCTTTGCTTTTCAATTGTTTGAAATGGTGATTTGTGTGTGTGGTTTTGAAAATGTTTTGAAAAAAGATGCCTTGTCTAGGCAACCCTTGTAACAATTCTTTACTCGAATGTTTTACAAAAGGTGTTTGTCTTTTTGAAAAGATGTTTCAAGGTTTTGAAAGTTTGTTTGGAAATTGTGTTGTGGAGTGTGTTTTGAAAGTAGGCAAGTGTGTTTTGCAAGTTTGATCAAGTAACTAAGAGTTGTCTACCCCTAAATTTACTCATAGATCTTTCCTATGTTTTAACCCTTTTAACAGTATTGTTCCACCATTGTATTTGGTGGACAATCTTGTGTTAGGATGTTAACGGGACGGGCGCGGGTCATCGTTTAGACCATGAATGCAATAGTGCCAAGTGTCTTTGGCAATTTTTCCTTTAAGGGCTATGATCATTTTGTTTAGGCAACTTCGAAAGCGTCATCGAGGGACTATGATCATTTGATTTGTTTTTGTTTTGCCAAAGAACCCAACATGCAAACATGGCCCATTTTTGAAGGCAACAAGCGGGATTACCCTAGGGGTGCAAGTGTGAATTGTGTATTGATTGTCATGCATTTGTCTTGTATTAGGTTATCTAGCAGCTGATTTTGAATCTTCGCATACAAACCCTAATTACTATACAGTATATAGAAAGCGATAAATTGCGGGAATTTAAAGTCTAAGCTATTACAAATAAGTATCCGGGGATGGGGGTACAAATATTTACAAATGGGGATGAGTCTTATCAGGATAGTAGTGTCCGAATAATATTTACAACCAAATCGAATCGCATTCTCAATGTAAAATATAGTAATGTATAAGAATCAAAGAGAAATATAAGTAATTTGTGAGAGTGTATGTGATTATTTACTCATGATGCAAATATGTACCTAATGTATTATTAAGTATTTTATTTATTTTTGGGTTTTTGTTGATTATGTATAAACAAATGTTTTAGTGAAAAGAAAAGAAAAATGTTTTAAGTTTAGAGAGAACTAACATTTATACATTTTAGTTAATGTTATATAAACAAAAGGGTTTTAAAGAAAGAAAAAAAATAAAATATTTAATTCAAAACAAACTAATTATTTATGTATCTTTCTTTTGATGTTTTTTTTATGTACAAGAAGCTCTTAAAAATATTTTTAACTTAATAAAAGAAATCTATTATTTACATTAGGTTGTAAAATATAATAAACATTAGGAAAAGTTTTTGTACAAAAAAAAATGTCAATATATTATTCTATTTAATAAAATGAGTTATGTTATATAAAAAGGAAAAGAAAAGAAGTAAAGTGATAAGTAAAAAAAAAGTATGGGTTTATAAGTATTAAGAAAATAAAAAGAAGAAAGAAAAGAAAGATTGAATGGGCCTAAGGGGAAAGTTGGGCCCAAACAGATTTGCAAAGGGAATCAGAGGGGGGGGGGTGTGACGCCTGGAATCATTTGGGCTTAGGCATGATTCAGTAGGGCAGGCCCAGATACGTTTGACATCATTTTTCTTAGGGTTTTCGTTTTGTTGTTTCAGAACAAGGGTTCATAGTTTTGAGCGGCGCCGTTTCTAACATCGTCTTCTTCGTTCTCCTTGAGCCATGGTTTCTGAACAAAATTCCTCTTCGCATATGGCCACCAGGCGCCACCGTCCATCTCCTCCTCGCGTTTGTTCAAGCAGTGACAAAAAGAAAGGTAAAGATTTCTGTTCTTTCAATTTTTTAGGGTTTCAAGTTTTTTGCGTGTTATTGATTTCTTTTTCTTGGCAAGTTCTGATCTTCTATGTTTGTTCATGTTTGTGTGAGATATTTAAAGAAAAGGGAAGAGGAAATTATACCTTTGTAGAGGAGACTAGGAGTGGACTTGGAGGTGTCTTAGGCGGCCGGAGGCGAGGGAGTATGATGCTGTGCTAGCTTTGTGGCTTTCCCTGGTATTTATATCTTGCTTTTTGTTAGGTTTAATGATGAATATCTGAAAACCCTAGCTTATCTGTTTCTGAAACTTCTTTTCCTCTTCTGCTTCCTTCTGATTGCTTATACTTCTGTCTTTTTTTACTCGATGATGAACTCAGTTCTGAGAGTTTGGGATTCGTTTGCTTTGTTCTGAGTTTGATGATGTTATTGTTTTTGACTCTGAGTTTGTTCCTGGGCTTGCTTTAAGTTTTGATTGCTAACCCTATGATAGAACTTATTCTGAGGGCTTTTGTTCTGCTTCTGTGTAGCCTATGATGAACCTTGGTTCTGAGGCATTGTTGGCTATTGATCTTCTTCCTCTCTTTTTTGATTTTGATTCTAAGTTGGACCTGGTTCTGAGAATGTTTATACTATTGTTGGCCCTATGATTAGGTTGCTCTGAGGGTTTTGGGATTGAATGCTTTGTTCTGAGTTGCTTTTTGGCTTGGTTGGGACAAGCTTTGAGGCTTGTACCTGGTTTTCTTCAGCAGGTTGAAACAGTTTTTGAAACAGGCTTTTTGATTTGGGGGCTTTTGGAGTTTATGGTTCTGTGTTTGAAACAGGTTAGCAGGCTTCAGGCTTGGTTACAGGCTTGAAGTTTTAGGCTTGTGTTTGAGATTTATGCAGGTTTCTTTTAGGCTTGATGTTTACAGGCTTTGTTGTGATATGCTGGCTTGTGATTTTGTTTGGAGTTTATGTGTTTGGTAGCTGTAACAGGTTTGGATGGCTTGAGGTTACAGGCTTCTGGTTTGAGACAGGTTACAGGCTTGGCTTGAGGTTGCAAGCTTGCTTTTGTAATAGTTTTGCTTCAGTTTGTTTACCAATTTGTGTTTTGAGGCTTATTGTGGTTACAGGCA
This sequence comes from Vicia faba, assembly GCA_948472305.1. Taxonomy (NCBI): domain Eukaryota; kingdom Viridiplantae; phylum Streptophyta; class Magnoliopsida; order Fabales; family Fabaceae; genus Vicia; species Vicia faba. Next base: position 519,049,783 of record OX451739.1, on the reverse strand, counting down.
GGAGGCAAGCTTTGGTTATATTTTTTCTATGTGGTTCTGCCTTTTTTCTTGTTCTGATAAATCTTTGTTTTATATCTTTTAAGCCTAAGCCTGCAAAACTGTAAGCCTTCCCCTTCTCTCTCTCTTTTCTCTCTCCACAGATAAAAAGCATTTTTATATTGCTTAAAACTGTACTTTTCTGAAAAAGTGCTTGGGTGGGTAATGATAACAATTGAAATAAATTGCTTGCATTGTTGGTTCTGCTCTGCATATCTTCTTTCTTCAGATTTTCTGCATTTTGTGTACTTGTTGATATCTTTTTGACAGCCTTTTGATAGCTTGGTTGACATCTCTTGGTAACTTAGTTTGCCATGTGCAGTTTGCAATTTGTTGACAGCTTTGCTTGTTTGTTCCATTTGAACTTTGCAACTTGTTTTGGCATATTCAGTTCGCTACCTGTGACTTAGTTTGGAATTTTGAACTATGCAGCTTTGTATTTGGCATATTCAGTAGCTTTGTGCATTTTATATATTTGCAAGCATATTTCCCTTTCCCTCTTTGTGAACCAAGAGTCCTCTTGTGATTTGCAGAGAGGGTGAACAAACTGATTCCGGCCAATCACTTTTAATGATGAGCTTTTTTATGATTAACTGTCTGCCTTTGATTTCATCTGTGTTGACTTCTTTTCTTTTTTGTCTTTGCAGATAAAAGTCAGTTGAGCAATGGGGAGCATCAGTAGAAGATGAAGACTTAGGAAAATTAGGATACAGTTTTATTTTATTTTAACCATTTGTAATAAATATTATTATAAATACTTGTAAATAAAATTACTTGTATTTAAATAACACTTGCACCATTAATTAAAAATAAATAAAGGTCTTTTTGTCAGATATCTCCTTTATTTCAACTGTCTATTTAATTATTTAAGCTTTCTTGAATTAAAATAACTGGAAGTAGATCCAATTATTCTAACTTAGAAAAAATAAATAATTAATAAACACTGTAGTCTTGCAATCAATAATAAACCCGGCGTCCCAATTAAACATAATCAATGCACAGTTAATCAAACAAACGTCCATATACTTATCCCTTTACTGATTAAACCAAACACTACAAATTTTCAACCAGAAGCCTCAGCTTCTAAACCAGAGGTTTGAGAAACAAACTGAAATCTTGAGCAGGCGTCAAAGCAGTGTAACAGCCAATTAATACACTGTGGATTCAAATTCTTCTGAAAATGCACGTGCGAACCCTAATTCTTGATTTATTGTCAAAGAAACGTCCGCCTGATCAAACCCTGAGCCAAACTCAACCAAATCACTGAAAACCCTAATAATCTGCTTGAACTGATTCAAAATTAATGGAAACCCTAATTTTGTCTGATTGATGAGAAAAGTCTGTTTGACTGATTCTTAAGGCAATCTGAAAAAATCAGGAAAAGCCCGAAGCTGTAATTTCTTGTGGAAAAGAGAGGGCAAATTTTGGGGTACAACACCCATCAATCATTTGCTAGGTCAAAAATAAGAAATTGCCCTTTCTCAGTCAAAACCCTAATTTTAACCATTTTACTCTTTTGATGATCTGATCAAATTTCTTGAGGAATTGTGATACAAACTTTATCAAATGAAATATATGAGTTCAAAATGTTGATATGGATAAAAAATTATGAAGTTTGACTGTAAATTGACCACATTTGACTTTTTCCCCAATATAGTTGATTTTAGGTCAACTGATCAATTGACTGAGCAAAAATATGATCCAAGACTTGAAACTTGTAATGAGAAATATTGAAGGTCCAAAATGATCCATGAAAGTCATATAAGGCATTAAAAGTCCATTTGTCTTTGTGCAATCTCAGACCCTAATTTTTAGTCATTAGTGCTTGAGGAGGTGTCTTGAGCTGATCAACCTTTGTGCAGTCTTGAACCAAAGGAGATCTTGTGAGACATTACTTGATAAATGAGAGAGCAAATTTTAGGCTACAACAGCTGTCCTTGTTCAATCTTCTTAAACCTGAAGAGTTAGATTGGCGGATCCGCCATTCGTGACTTGAAGGTGAAAGATGATTGAACACTAGAGTGCCCAGAAATTTGCACTCGAAGACGTATTGTGAATGGGCTTATAGATGCCATTTGGAGGAATGCTGGTGAACACTGGAAGAAGTATCATCACAAATCTATGGTTGATTTATACTGAAACTCAATGTTTTACCTATGGAAAAAAGGTTAGTTAAATGTATGCATGATGTTCACAAGATGAATGAGATTATGCAAAATGAATTTTGTATGTATATGCTATGATGTATGAATGTGAGATGCATGTTTTTGTCCGAGAAAATAAATCCCTGACTACTGCTGAGGAATTCCTGGGAAGTTGAATCCCGTATTGCTGTTGGGGATGAAGAATATACTTATCTTCAAACTTTGTTGAAAGGATGCTTCTGCTGGGGAATATCTCTTGCATGTCAGTTGTTATGTGGTCGGGTCTAGGCTTCACAACTTGCTGAGTATAAGGAAGTCAATTGCTATCTGGTCAGACCCAGGCTTCACAGTAACTTACTGGGGAAGAATAAACTAACTGTTATCTGGTCGGTTCCAGTCTTTGTAGAAAATTTCTTGAAATTGAATTGTCATCTGGTCGGCTCCAGGCTTCAGAAAAAATTGATGGGGATAAGGAAGTTAACTGTTGCCTGGTTGGACCCCAGGATTTGCACTAACTTACTAGAATAGATGAAGTTGAACTACTATCTGGTCGGATCCAGGCTTCATAGTAACTTGAAATGGTAACTAATATCTGGTCGGGTCCAAGCTTCATAGTTTTGGAAAAGTTATACTATTATCTGGTCGGGTCCAGGATTCATAGTGTCTTGCTGACATTGTAGCTAGTTGTTATCTGGTCGGATCCCAGGCTTCACATTAACTTGCTTGAAAAGACGAAGTTGATCTGATATCTGGTCAGGTCCAGGCTTTACAGTAACTTAATGACATTGAACCTCTATCTGGTTGGATTCCAGGCTTTACAGATTTCTGAGGTGGATGAGGTTAATTGTTATCTAGTCGGGTCCAGGTTTCACAATAAACTACTTGGGGACTTGGTTGTTATCTGGTCAGATTCTAGGTTTCACAATGAACTTCTGAGGGGAATTATTATCTGGTAGGATCCAGGCTTCATAATAACTTGTTGGGGTAGAGGCAAACTCTACTAGGGAAAATAAATTAAACCCTTGTCTGGTTGAGTCCAGGTTCTTCTATATTTTAAAGAGTTAAACTATTATATGGTCGGGTCCAGGTTTCATAGTTAGCTTGAATGTTGTACTAATATCTGGTCGGGCCCAGGCTTCATAGTATCTTGTGGAGATAGTAAATGTTTTGTTGATGACTTTACTGGAGATTAGGGGTTGTGGCCCTATGATTTGCAATAGTCTGAAAGGAAAACTCAAGCTGGGGAGTATGTACTCAGTCGGGGAAGACAGATTCAGCTTAGGGAGATATACTCAGTTGGGGATAACAGGCTCAATTGGGGAAGATAGACTATGTTGGGGGAATATAGACTCGGCTGGGGAGGATAGACTAAGCTGGGGAATTTTATGGTTCCTTGATTGTTGTATGTTGGGGAAATAAACCCTGTTCGGGAAATAAACCTTATTGATGAATACTCGATGAACTGCTGACGAAGTGAGTTCTTTGAGTAAGATATCCACAAGGCTTCTACTTGTAGGATCAACTTAGCTGGGGGAGAGCTACCAAGATATTTAGACTTTGGTTGGGGATTATCCTATGCAAAGACATTTTGTGGGTAACTTTGTTGAGGATTGGTTTATTGAGGCCGTCTTGTGGGGATAATGCAAATGAAATAACTCTGGGGATATTCCATATACATTAAAGATATGCTTGATACTGTTTAGCAGGACACATGTGCCAAATAGTTTTAATTATGTTCATATGCATATGTTCGTTCAATTTTAGTCATTGGACAAATTTGTATTCACAACAAAATAGAAAGTTTTCACTTCAAAGCATATTTGTATTGATATTTTTGCCCAGGAATAAAAGTTTTTTGTACAAAGAGATGAAGATCCTAGTAAGAGGAAATCGTCGAAAGGAAAAAAATGAAAATAAAACAAATAGCCATGTGAAATGATCTCATTGCATTCCAACTCTACTATTTCCAAAATGTCTTTGAATGCTCCTCGCCGTTGACAGAAGTTGATTGGATTGATCTTGGACCGTTTGAACTCGGACCTTGGTGATAAATTTATCTGTGGTGATTCCACTGGACATAGTCATACGCTTTCAATCCTTAACTTTTGCCTGGACCTCCCTTTCGGGTTTTCATCCCACCAGGATACCCATTTTTGCCCAAGTCACCCTTTCGGGTGTGATATGGTGGCAGAACCGACTGTTAATATTGGTTTGTGTTTTTTGTTCACAAATGTGCGGTAAGCAAGAGTCACCACCGACTTTTATTTCATCCAACAAAGGAAAAGGAAAAGGAACAGAAAAAACCTTTTTCGAGATGTTTCTGAGTACGGGGGTAGATTATAGAAAGGGAAGGTGCTAGCACCCTTTCTTTCCGTGGTTTTCCACGGGCTCTTAGGTACTTGCTCATTTTGAAATTGCTTGTGTGTGTTTTGAAAAGTTTTTGTTTAACTTCGTGGTAACCCTTGTATCTGTCCTCAAGAGTGTGATGAAGTTGTTTTTGAAAACTGTTTTGAAAGTGTTTGTGTAAAAGACCTTTTATTGTTTTGAGCAAGTACTTAAGATTTATACCTACTCGAAAAAAGATTGTTCGTTCTCGTTTCCTTTAGACAGCGCTATCCTACTATTAAGGAGTAGGTAGCCCCATCGTTGGAGTTTTAAGGGACATTCGAAGGGACAAGTACGATCGCAAAAGCAACGGTTAGGAAACCTTAGTAGTGACCCTAAAGTCTTAAAGATCTTTCCGAGGAAACATCCGAATGGGTCATTTTTTATCTTTTGGGACTGGAGGACGACCACTAAAATTCCCTATGCTACATGACCATTTACCGAAGGCAACCGGAGTGGGATAAACCCTAGGAGTGAACATGTGCATGTGTTATTTTTTAGTTTATTTATCTTTGCACAATTAGGGTTATCTACCGTTTTAATTTCATTTGTCTTTTCCATGCAAGCCTTTTATCCATACATCTAGACAATTCATAGTTGCGGAAATTAAAAGCGGAAAAGTAAATCTACGCTATTACAAGGCTTTGGGGAGGGGTTTACATAACCAAAAAACCGGGGATTAAACAGTAAATAATATGTGGTAGACCCTAATTAAAAACTATTACAAACCCGAAGCAAATACAATAATTGGAATTATAAATAAGTAAATGCGCCCGAGACAAATTAAATATGGGAATAAATTAGAAGCCTAAAAAATCTAATTAATTAAGAAAATATTTTTGTATATTTTTTTGATTGAGAAAATTAAATATTTGCGAGTTAAACCTAATTTTTTAATTAGCTTTTATTTAATAAAATAATCAATGTTGAAATAATTAAAATAATTAATTTTCAAAAATTAATTTTAATTATAAAAAATCTTAATTCTATTTTTGTGATTTTCTGATTTTTTTTAAAAATGATTTTTGTTTTTTGTAAAAATAATTAACAAATAATTAAAAATAAAAGAAATTAAGAAAATAAATAATTGGGCCTGTTACTGTTAGCAATCTGGGGGGGGGGGGGGAGGGTGAAACTGGAATTGTACTAGGCCCGAGATGCTAGCCCATTACTCATCATGAGGTCCAGTGCAGTTGGTCTTCAGGAGGTCCACCATGTGACTGCTTGCTTGGGGCGTCAGATCTGGGATGAAGATGATCCAATAGTGTGGATCTTGGGCGTATGGTGTACACATGGGGGTGTCATACACTGGAACCTGTAAGAAATGTTGGGAAAATGCAAAATTGCTGGTTTCTGGGATCGAACCCAGGTCTTTGGTTTTGCAAGCCTACTCCTTTGCCATCTGCGTTGTTAACTCATTCATGTATATAATAGAACGATTATAATATAAAGAAAGAACAAACCAAATGTCAAACATTCAAAACACGCCCAATCAGCTTTGACATGGACCAATGATATGATAACACACAAGCCCATGGCATTCAAACCAGTCAATGGTGTCGGAGCTCAGCTCCGATCACCTTCTCGGGAAGCTTCAAAATGCCAAACCTGCCAAATACAATGGATCAAAGTGAAAATGGTACCCTACCCCCCTATTTTAAGGGTTGTGATCACGATGATGGCCTCCGTTTGACCCAAAGATGCCTGCAAATACAGATACAAAAAACAAAAACCTTCGTGCCCTAGCAATGGCATCTCGTGGTTTCTGCGTGCATGCTTGTAACTAATGATTCAAAACATCTTAGAACAACATTATGAACATATGCTAATGTAAATATTCAATTTATATCATCTGAATCATAATTTTGAGTTTGATAATCTTACCAAAAAGGAGGGATCGCGTGAGGGAATTTCTGGGCGTGCTGGGCTTGCTTAACGGTGGGGAATGCCTCCGGGAGTCTCCAGGAGGAAGATTGAATGCTTGGTTTTTCTTGAAAAGAGCTGAGATTCTTTATACGAATGGCACTTTTCTTTGGATTTTTGAGAAAGTTTTTTAAGGTTTGTGAAGGCAGCTATGCGTGTTTCTTAGGGTTAGGATTGTTGTGTTTATATATATAATCACTTTAGGTCAACAAAAATGCCAAGAGATCAAAGATATCAATGCCTTTCAGTTTTGCTTCAAATCTTTCAAATTTTGAATATCGTTCCTCTCATGACTTGGCACGGTTTTTCTTGATTCTATACAACATATTTGGATTGTCCTTTAATGCAAAATCAAATCAAAACAACTTTTTATTATTTTGTATCATTTACTTGATTTTATTTGATTTTATTAGTGATAAAATCAAAATAAATTAAATAAACCCAATAATTCATAACAAGGTGTATGGGTCGTGGACCATGTTAGGAACAAGATGCAAGCATAAAAAGTTGGGCCTATTTGAAGAAAACTGCATTTTAGGCATGGTTGACTTTGTGCAAATTTCCAAAAATGGCCAACTTTTACAATGCACATCTCTCTCAATTTTGACCCTAAAAGGGTGTTCTTGGACTTTTTAGAAAGCTTAGGATGTCCTCTAAATAACCCATTTGTTTCAGCTCAATTGGATCTTCCATGTTCATGTAAGAAGCCTTGACCCAAAAGGTGTTTTTGTTGACTTTTTGAAAGGACCTATAATGTCTGAATTCATATCTTTTCATGAGTGCATTTTTTGAACTTGAGGTATGAATATGAGTTGTAGGGAATTTCACCCTCTTCAAAATGAGACTTGGATGGGAAATTTCTAATAAAGTATGAGAAAGTTATGCCTGATCAAGGTTTGGTTGACTTTTCCTATAGAAACCCTAATTTAACAACTTTTGAGTTTTGATGAATTTGGGGCATTTCTTGAGGAATCATGATCAACCCTTGATAAAATGATGAATATCACTTCAAAATGTTGATGTTGACCAAAAATCTTGATGTTTGACTGTATGTGACCCACAATTGACTTTTGACCTAGTATAGTTAATTTTCAGGCATTTGAGCAGTTGACTGAGCAAACTTCTTGTGCAAGGCATGAAACTTGACATGGATGATATTGAGAACATATTAGGACCATGGAAAAGATTTGGGATCCTTGGAACTCAAACATCTTGATGAGGAGTGAAACCCTAATTTGAGGCTCATTGTCTTAGGAGAGAACTTGTATGATCAACCCTTGGGCATCCTTGAGCAGATTGAGGGCTTCAATGAGTATATGTTGGATAAAATGAGAGGGAAAATTTTGGGGTACAACATCGGGTTTTCAACTTTCCGGGTGTACAATCTTTTGCATATATCCCTAATTTTTGCCCAAACCTTTTGGTTTGCCGGGATGCCTTTATTTTGCCTAGGTGTGTAAACCTAGCGGGTCTCTTATGCGTAGTATTTTTTAACTATGTCCGCGTTTATAGGATGTGGGAAGTCTTCACCATCCATGGTAGTCTGCATCATGGCACCGCCAGAGAACACTCTCTTGACAACAAATGGCCCTTCATAGGTGGGAGTCCATTTGCCTCTGGGGTCGCCTTGCGGCAGAATGATGCGTTTTATCACCAAGTCACCAACTTGATATACTGGAGGCTTAATCTTTTTGTTGAAATCCTTGATCATACGTTTTTGGTACATCTGACCACGAAAAATAGTAGCCAGTCGCTTTTCGTTGATCAAGTTCAGCTGATCCAATCTCTTCTGAATCCACTCGTCTTCGCCTAAGCCTGCTTCATTCATAATCCTTAATGAGGGAATCTGAACTTCCACTAGCAAACCAGCTTCCATGTCATAGACTAAGGAAAAGGGAGTTGACCCAGTTGATGTTCTAGATGAAGTACGGTAACCGTAAAGAGCAAACAGTAACATCTCATGCCAATCCTTGTAGGTCACTACCATTTTCTGCACAATATTCTTAATGTTTTTGTTGGCCGCTTTGACTGCGTCATTCATTTTAGGTCTATATGGAGACGAATTATGATGCTTGATCTTAAACTGAGTGCAAAGCTTAATAATCATAGCATTGTTGAGGTTAGTCCCATTTTCGATAATGATCCTTTCGGGGATACCATAGTGGCAGATGAGGTTGTGTTTGATGAATCTGGCTACCACATTCTTTGTGACTGAGGCAAAAGAGGCGGCTTCGACCCATTTGGTGAAATAATCAATAGCGACCAGAATGAAGAGATGTCCATTAGAAGCGGTGGGCTTGATTTCTCCAATCATGTTAATGCCCCACATTTCAAATGGCCACAGAGCGATCATGACGTTCATAGGGATAGGAGGCACATGGACCTTGTCAACGTAGATTTGGAATTTGTCACAAGTTCTTGAATGTTGATGGCAATCAGTCTCCATTATTGACCAATAATAGCCAGCTCAAGATTTTCTTGGCCATCGTATGTCCACTTGAGTGAGTACCAAAGAGACCATCGTGCATGTCTTCCATAATTTCATCTGCCTCCTTCTTGTCCACACATCGGAGTAGAGTAGAGTCATGGTTGCGCTTGTATAATAGTCTGTTACTTAGGAAGAATTTGGCTGAAAATATTCACAAGAACTTTCTGTCATTGATGGATACTCCCTCAGAATACTCTTGTGCTTCGAGGTATCTCATCACCTCATGGTACCATGGCTTTTTTGCGTTAGTGTCAAGCTCACAGCAGTGTGCAGGTTCGTCGAGTCTTTCAATGGTAATCATAGGGGCTTCGTTATCCCATCTGACCTAGAACATTGAAGACATGGTTGCCAAGGCGTCAGCCAACTGATTTTCCTCCCTAGAGAAGTGTTCAAAGGTGATCTCTTTGAAGTATGGAATCAGGGATAACACAAGTTCCTTGTAAGGGATGAGATTAGGGGGCTTAGTGTCCCAATCTCCTTTTACTTGGCTAATCACTATAGCGGAATACCCAAACACATTCAAATGCTTGACCCTCAAGTCAATGGCAGCTTTCAGACCCAAAATACATGCTTCGTACTCGGCCATATTGTTTGTGCAATCAAAGCATAGTCTGGAAGTGAAAGGAGTGTGGAAACCTTCAAGGGAGATGATCACAACACCAATACAGTTACCTAAGGCATTAGAAGCCCCATCAAAGACCATAATCCATCAAGATCCTTGTTCAGGTCCATCATACAGTCCAGGTTTCGTGCAGTCGGTCACCAGCATGATATTCTCATCCGAGAAGTCAAAGTTCATATACTGATAATCATCAACAGCTTGGTGGGCCAAATGATCTGCTAGTATGCTTCCTTTGATGGCCTTTTGTGTCGTCTATTGAATGTCGTACTCAGTCAAAATCATTTGCCACCTAGCTATTCTTCTGGAGAAAGCAGGTTTCTCGAAGATGTACTTGATTGGGTCCATCTTAGAAATCAACAAAGTGGTATGAGTCAACATATACTGTCTTAGCCGGTGAGCCGTCCATGTCAGAGCACAACAAGTTTTCTCAAGCAGTGAATATATGGTTTCACATTTGGTAAACTTTTTTCTCAGGTAATAAATAGCATGCTCTTTTCGACCAGACTCGTCATGTTGGCCCAAAACACACCCCATAGAGTTCTCTAGTACTGTCAAGTACATGATCAAGGGTCTTCCTTCAACTGGAGGCATGAGAATAGGAGGCTCTTGTAGATATTCTTTGATTTTGTTGAAGGCAGCTTGACATTCGTCATTCCATCTGACTACCTGATATTTCTTCAAGAGTTTGAAGACTGGCTCACAAGTAGCAGTCAAGTGTGATATGAAGCGGGCGATGTAATTGAGACGACTCAAGAATCCTTTAACTTCCTTTTCAGAGTGGGAGACTGGAATTTCTTGGATGGACTTTACCTTGGTAGGATCGACTTCAATTCCTTTATTGCTGACCATAAAACCTAGAAGCTTTCCAGATCGTACTCCAAATGTGCACTTGTTAGGGTTCAACCTCAACTTGTACTTTTTCAACCTCTCAAATAGTTTGTACAGGTGATCGAGATGTTCCTCTTCAGTTTGTGATATGGAAATCATATCATCCACATATACCTTTATTTCATGATAGATCATATCATGAAACAAATCTACCATAGCTCTTTGATATGTTTCCCCTGCATTCTTCAGTCCGAAAGACATGACCTTATAGAAAAAGGTGCCCCATTGCGTGACGAAAGTTGTCTTCTCCATGTCTTCATGAGCCATCCTTATCTGATTATAGCCAGAGAAGCCATCCATGAAAGAGAAGACTTTATACTTAGCAGTATTATCGACCAAGACGTCAATGTATGGTAGAGGGAAGTCATCCTTGGGGATTGCCCTATTCAGATCCCTATAGTCTATGCACATGCGAAATTTTCTGTCCTTCTTTGGTACTGGCACGACATTTGTAACCCATTGGGGATAGGATGTCACAGCTAGGAACCCTGCATCAAATTGTTTCATCACTTCAGCTTTTATCTTCTCAGACATATCAGGCCTCATGCAACGAACCTTTTGTTTGACGGAAGGATAATATTCTTTTGTCGGCAGACGATGAACTACGATGTCAGTATCCAACCCTGGCATATCTTCATAAGACCAAGCAAATACTTCCACATAATCATGCAACATCTGAACCAACCTTCTCGTGACACTGTCTTCTAAGTTAGCTCTGATTTTAACTTCCTTCTTGTTTGTCTCAGTACCCAGATTGATGACTTCAACTGGCTCTTCGTGCGGCTGAATAGCTTTTTCCTCTTGTAATAGAAGTCTGGATAGTTCTCCCAATATTTCACAATCTTCCTCGCCTTCATCTTTGGCTTGGTTGGTTGGAAATTCGAAGTCATAGTCAGCAATAATAGAGTAATTGGCAATAGGATCCATAGTGGATGAGGACCTGCAAGAGTGTGCGTGTGTGCATGTAAGATACATGGCTATTTTGAAAAATGTATTTGAAGGAAATGAAAGACAATGAGCATAAAGATTTGAATGCAAAAGAGTCCAATAATTTATATTGAATGATCATATGATTAGATGAACATAAATAAAACCCTTGACAAATGGACCAAAGTGCCCCGGGCTAGGCACATGGTTTAAAAGTCATTGTTAAATATTACAAACAAAATGTTCTTGAAAAGAAAAGCAATAACAAGTATATTACTCCTCAATGAAGGACATGGGCACGAAGTCCTTTTCATGCCAATTCTTCAGCTCCGTTGTAGTAGGATACACCCAATCTTCAAATGCAGCTTCATCATCCGAATCACCCACGGCATTAACTTCATGAACACCCTTGTCATGTTTTGGCATAGGCGCGGTGATTACATTCGTAGTTGGAGGAGGATCAAATTCAACAGTCTTGTTATCAATCAAATCCTGAATTTTATTCTTCAGGGTCCAACATTGGTCAGTCTCATGCCCGAGGCTACTTGAGTGGTAAGCACATTTAGCATTCGGATTATACTTTGGTGAAGAGGTATCAGGGTTGGTAGGAGGATTGTGCAATATCACTAAATTAGCCTTTAGCAAATGTTGAAGGGCTTGAGATAGTGACATGCCTAATCTCGTGAATTATCTTCTCGGAGTTTTAAACTGTTGGTGATTTGCAGATGGTCTTGGAGTATGAGTTGGATTAGAGATTCAGATAGCATTAACAGATGGATGATCATTCTTCTTGGTACGGGCCCTTACCCCGTACACATCATTGATTTCCTTCTTTGCAGCAAAAGGTTTCTTGACAGGATTAAAAGTGGAGGCAGATGCCACAAAGATCTTCCCACTTTTGATGCCGCTTTCAACTCTTTCACCGATTAAGATTAACTCGGTGAATCTAGAAGAGGAACAACCTACCAACAAGTTAAAGAATGGACCGGATAAAGTGCCCATAAACATGTCGATATGCTCTCTATGAGTCAAAGATGGTTGAACCCTAATGGCGAGGTCTCTCCACTTTTGTGCATATTCTTTAAATCCTTCATTCTTTCCCATAGTCATATCTTGCAACTGAACTTTTGTTGGTGCCAAGTCGGTGTTATACTGGTACTGATGGTAGAAGGCGGTATCTAAATCCTCCCAAGTATTGATGCGGGAACCATCCAACTTGTAGAACCACTCTAGTTGCGTTCCGGTTAAGCTCTCTTGAAAATAGTGACCCCAGAGTTTCTTATCAGCAGTGTACGACTGTATCTTGCACACATGGGATTCCAGGTGAAGTTTTGGACAAGAAAATCATCGTACTTTGCAAAGACTAGTATTTTTAATTTGTTGGGAATAACAACCGCAGAGATCAAACCCAAATCATCAAAATCTAAATCGGGGACAACTTGGATTTCAACAGCCTCCAATCTGTCTTCTAGTTGTTTGTACTTGATATCAGCGGGTGGATACTGCTCGTTGAAATAATCATCATTAGACGCTTGATCATTAACACAGTCAACCTGGGTACTCTTAACTTCACAAATCTGATTCTCGTCTTCTTCAGATGAGTCTTCCATCACCGGGATCTGACGAACCGACTCTTTGAACCTTTTGCCCATGTTGACCAGGGCTCTCTTCTTGGGCTTCTTCTTAACTGCCAGCAATTCCATCATATCTTGATGCCCCTTGGCTAGGGCAAGTAGAGTTTCTTGGAATTGAGAGTTTTGTGCTTGAAGATCCTTCACAGTTTTCGCTAGATCCATCTTGCTGAAATAAACAGCAGAAAGATAAGGAAACCTGTTATGCGAAAACCTGTCATGTTATGATGCATGGAAGATGTATATGCAAATGATTTCAAGGATTTTTGGAATTTAAATTTGCATATACAAAAGAATGAAAACACGTCAATTTTCATTAATTAGTTCAAAAGATTACATCATGCCTCTTGGGCTTACAAAATAACTCTCTAAGATAAAAAGACTGAACGCATCCTCTTCGGCGCAAGGTGGGAGTTCAAATTTTTCTCTTCTTGTAGTTGCTTTGTAAGCTCCAATACCCTCTTCTCGCTAGCATAGAATTTAGCTTCGAAAGTATCTCATTATTCCTTTAGATGAATCCAACCTTTTTGCAAGTCTTCGAGAGAAGTAGGCATGTCGGGATGGAGGACAGTGTAGGGAACATCTCCTTCAACCACAGGTTCCATGATGACTGGTAAGATAGAGGGATAAGGAATCACAAGTTTCTGAGCACGAGCTCGTACCCACTTAAGGTAAGGCTCAAGGGGAATGGAATTCTTGTGTCCCAGCATCTTGCTTTCCACTTTGCTCACCATCCTCCAAGCTCGTATAAACCTCGGACGGTAGCTTTGATCGTTTCTTTCATAGTCGAATACCACTCCTTGAATGATCATCTCATGTGGACCATCCCTTTGGGCGTAACCAAACCGTCGTAAGGCTAAGAAGGGGTTGTAAGTGATACCTCCTCTAATGCCAATTAAAGGTACATTAGGGAATTCACCACAACAATCGATGATAGTAACATTCTCCAAGGATCGGGAACACCAATGAACATCTGAATATCTGAGCGTCATCAACCTATGGGACCATCTTGAACCTTACTCGTTCTTCAACACAAATCAGAGAAGATGCAAAATAAACCATCTTGCCAAGAGAGGAGTGCAACACATGAGGATCCCTCTCTTCCTCATAGTGCGAGAGTGAAAAGAATGTAGGATATCCCCTAACAAAGTAGGCTCTGGATTGCGAGTCATGAAGATTTTGACAGCATTTACATCTATGAGTTGGTAAGGATTTGGAAACAAAACCATCCCATAGATGAGAAGGGACACAATTTCTTCAAAAGCTTGTAAGCCCAAGGAGTTCCAACAATATTGAGATTTCTCAAACAAGAACTTGGCTAAGAAACCTTTGACACCACTCCTTATTTCCCAATTAGTTGTGATATCAGATTGTTGCAAGTATAGTGCTTGGGAAATCTCTTCAGGTTTTGGATCTCTTTCTGTACCGTTGAAAGGTAGTTGATTGAGAATAAGAATCCTCAAGAGTTGTGAAAATTCTTCTAGAGTAGGCACAAGTTGATAATTGAGAAAAGTGAAGCAATGGTTTAGAGGATCAAAGAATTGGAAGAGCACTTTCATCATATCTTCATCGGTGTTGGAGGTAACCAAGCTTAGGAGGCGACCATGTCTTTCGGTGAATGGAGAATTATCAGGAACCCTTGATGCTAACTCTTTGAGTTGAGGAGGAATTATTATGAGATTGACTTGAATAGTATTTCTGCGGATAAATGATATGTCCTACAAAACTGAACAAAGATAAATCCCAAAAAATCCATGAAATGGTTAGTGAGAATAAGTATGATGTTATGATGTTTAAGATGTCATGTACAAGTAAGTATAAACAAACAAGACAAACAAGTCCTTAGGTTTAGGCTTGCATGGAGTCTCATAGGTAAGTACCATCTTGAAGTTTAGTTGGCTCAAACCTGTCCTAGAAATAGTAACCAGGTTCTAAGGAATCTCAATATTACTAATTTGTATTCTCGGGCATTGTTTCAGCGCAAGCCTCTTTCACGGCGACTGAAATATCCCGAAAATCAAACCTCAATGAGTGTAGTATCGAGTATCAACCAAATTCGGACTGCACCAAAGCTGGTTATCTCACTACGTCCTAATGGCCAAATTGGTCAAGTAAAGGTTCTAAAGTCAGTTAGTGCTTTATGACATCACTAAGCGGCCCCGTATTCTCCTTGACTACTCAAGGGCTACCGGTACCCACAAATATGTCACACTAACATAGCTATTTCTTAGACCATGTCGGTATACCCCGCACAGTTTCCACAATGTATTGCTACTTACCTATAAGGTATCCCAAATCCGGGCAGATGATAAGAACAAGCCAAAACAAGGAACCAAAAATGTAAAGAAATCAATTCAAACAAATGAAAGCAACTAAAGGTGATCTAGCCCTAAGGTAACCTCACTTTTAAGCATATCCCCATCAGAGTCGCTAGTTCTGTGATACGGTGGGAGAACTGACTTGGGTGTTTTACGTTTTATCGCAAATGTTGTGGTTAGCAAGAGTCGTCATCGATTTTTCTTTTATCCAAAAGGAAAGGCTGAAAAGAACAGGAAATACCTTTGAGATTATTTCTTGAGTTCGGGGGGTAGATTATGAAAAGGGAAGGTATTAGCACCCTTTTCATCCATAGTTATCTATGGGCTCTTATTTGCTTGCTAGATCACTTGCTTTTGTTTGAAAATATGCTTTGTATGATTTTTGAAAGTATTTTGAAAAGGCGCCATCGTTTAGGCAAACTTTGTAATAGTTCTCGTTCGTAAGAATGTATACAAAGTCTTTTTAAAATGTTTCCAGTTTGGAAAATGTTTTGAAAGTGTTGGTGTTTATTTTGAAAATAGAAAGGATGTTTGATTTGAAAATGAGCAAGAAACTAGGAACAATCTACCTACTCAAAAGTCTTTTTTCATTCCTTCCTTTCCTTTGATATTGCTATCTTACCATTGATTTGGTAAGAAGCCCTATCTTTGGATGTAAAGGGACGGGTGTGGGTCATCGTATAGCCATGATAGCAATGTTGTGAGATATCTTAGCATTTTTCTTTTGAGGGACTAAGATCAATTTTGAAAGGCAACATTGATAACGTCATCGAGGGACTATTATCTTGTATTTTTTATTTGTTTTTGCTAAGACATCCCACATGCATAACATGCTCATTTTTGTAAGGCAACAAAGTGGAATTACCCTAAGGGTGCAAGTGTGTTGATTTACATGCATTGTTTTGTCTTGAATTAGGGTTTGCTAACTTGTTGATTTTAGTCTTTCCATACAAATCCTAATTACTAGCATTTATATAAAGCGATAAATTGTAGAAAGTAAAAATACTAAGCTATTACATCATTAGGGGAGGGGGTGTACAAATTTACAAATGGGGATTTTGCAAGAAAATTAAACCTAATTATCTATTACAACCATATTAAATAAATGTACAATAACTGAATAAATAACGTACAAATGCAAATGGAAAAAGAAATGATTTTGTTTGGATTTTTATGAAAGGATTTTGTCTTGACCTAATTAAAAAAATGATTATTTAAAATTAAATAAAATTAACGCAAACTAATTAAGAAAAGAAATTAACTTAAAAAGGATTTTTAGGGTTTTTTATGAAAAGGTTTTAAATTAATAAAAGTAAAATGAGAACATTAATTAATTAAGAGAAACCTAAATTCTAAGTTAATTTTAATTAAGAAAAAATAAAATAATAATTAAATCTAAATCTAAATATTAAATATTTAAGAAAAGAAATTAATTTGTTTTAAGAAAATGTTTTTGTTCTTTTGTCTTTTTAAAGAAAATAAAATATATAAGTGTGAAAATAATAATAAAAATATTTTTTGTATTTTTATTAATAAAAATAAAAATAATATTAATAATAATAATAATAAAAATAATAAAATAAAATTGAAATAAAATACAATAGGAAAAGAAAATAAAAGTAAATGAAATAATATAAAAAAAAGGCCAAGAGTATGAAAGCAAGCAGGGGGTTAGAATCTAGCAAAAAGGACAAAAGCCCAATGGGGGAGGCCTAACGCCTGGCTGCACAAAAAAAAAGAGACTGAAAATGTAAAAAAAAAAATCACAAAACGGATGTTGGGGCTCGAACCCATGTCTTAAAGGTGAAAGGCGCGCGCTTTAACCACTGGGGTGGTGATACATCTGTTGATATAAACAAAACAATAAATATGTAATCTAAGTTATGTTCTGAATCAACTTCATCTTCAACCTCCATCTAGAGAACCTATTTCTTATTCATTTCTCATCCATTCACAAAACTTCCAACATCAAATTCTCAAAGATGAGCATGAATTTCTAACAGTACCAAATTCTGACCTAAATATTTTCAGAGGTTCAAACTCAAAATTTTCCCTACTCAAGCAACATAAGTGAAATCTATGGACATGTATAGTTTCAGGGCAATGATGTCTAAATTTTATCTTCACAAATGCAAGCCTAACAATACCTAAATGAGAAGATAGAAGTTCAAGAAAAATACCTCAAAACTGGAAATCGTGAAATGAGTTTGAGCTTGATTCAAGGTGCTGCAATGATCAGATTAGCTTCCTTGAGTCTCTAGGAAGCTAATGCAATGCTTAGCTTGAGTTGAGATTGGCTGAAATGGCCTGGAGAAGTCCAATTGCAATGCTCTGTTTTTGTTATGGAGGTTAAGGTAAATAGTGTTACAGTTCTAGAAATAGGATGGGGATAAGTTATATTTGATATGAGGAAGCTTTTTAAACTAAAAGGCCAAGAAATGCACGAGGGAAATAAAAGTTTGATATGTAAAGTCAGAACTTGCACAACAATGGTGTTTTGAAGCAATTTCTGGCTAGAGGGAGTTTGAGAGTGTTTCAAGGTGTTCAAGCTCGTGTGATAGGTTGCATAATAGTGTCTCAATGTATAGGAAAAGGTTTTGATAGCTTTTTCTGATCAAAAGTACAAGTTCACATGTTATGACTTTTTACTTGATTTTGAAGAAAGCTTGAGAAGTGTGGTTGTAATTCATAAGTACAAAGCTATCTAGAGTGGTTAGGCACTTTAAACATGCTTATCTAATTGTGTAGAGGATTCTTGTGCATAAAGAAAAAATTCAAATCTCAAGACAAGTTGACTTTGTGATTAAAGCCTCTTTACTAGAATGGCAATGTTACTTTGTGCCATTAATGGAAATGCAACTTGGATAATGGCTCAAATGCTTGGACAATGACCCTATCAGTTGTGAAAAACATTAATTATGGAGTGAAAAACAAGTTTGAGGCCTGAAAAGCAAATATTATGCAGCCTAGCATGGATTTGGTTCATGTGTTCTTCACAAAATGGCTTGTAATTCAAGTTTGAAAACCCTAACTTATTGCCTTCGGTTCTCCTTGCTCAAACATGATCTCAATGAGTTCTTGGACATTTTGGAAAGATTGTAACATCCTATACAACCTCTAAGTTGGAAATTTTTGAAAATTCATCTTGGAACTATGTGAAAAATTTCCATGAAGTTAGGTCAAAATCCTGCCTAAACTAGGGCAAAATTTCACTAAGTTTCCAAGTTTCATGAACATGTATTCACGAAATCATAACTTGAAATCCATGTATTTCTAGGAGAAGTTGTGTTCTACAATGTTTTATATCTCATTGAGATCTACAACTTTCATGTTGTAAGTTTCCTTTTTGATTTCTTGATGAACAAGTTTCATATTTTTACATGTTTTTATGAATTGTGATCTTTGACACTTGATTTTGACCAAAAAGTCAAAGTTTGACTTTTTAGTGTACAATTGACTTTTCATCAGTTGACTGAAATTCATCTGTCAACCAATTGATCTTGAGAAATGTTTTGAGCCATGTCATTAGGTCAAAATGAAGAATTTGAATCCTTGAGATCATGTCTCAAACCCATCAATAATTTTCTAGGTCAAAAATCAGAAATTGCCCTTTCTCAGTCAAAACCCTAATTTTGACCATTTTGCCCTTTTGATGATCTGATCAAATTTCTTGAGGAATTATGATCCAAACTTGATAAAATGACATATATGAGTTCAAAATGTTGATATGGATAAAAAATTATGAAGTTTGATTGTAAATTGACCATAATTGACTTTTTCCCCAATACCGTTGATTTTAGGTCAACTGATCAATTGACTGAGCAAAATGTGATCCAAGACTTGAAACTTGTCATGAGAAATCTTGAAGGTCCAAAATGATCCATGAAATTCATATAAGGCATTAAAATACCATTTGTCCTTGTGCAATCTCAAACCCTAATTTTCAGTCATCAATGCTTGCGGAGGTGTCTTAAGCTGATCAACCCTTGTGCAGTCTTGAACCAAAGGAGATCTTGTGAGAGATTACCTGATAAATGAGAGGTCAAATTTTGAGGTACAACATTGAGCAAGCAACTACAAGCGTCCTACCTACTCAAAAGGTCTTTGTTCTTTTCCTCATCATTTAGATGTTTCTATCTTACAATGGATTGGTAAGAAGCCCCGTCATTGGATGTGAAGGGACGGGTTTGGGTCAAATGTATATTCATATAAGGAAACTTATGATATGTTTTAGCAATTTCGTAAGGGACTAGATCGTTTACCGAAGGCAACATCGAGGAACATCGAGGGACAACGATATTTTTTATCGAGGGTCTTTGCTAAAACGCCCATATTTGAGGGACATGACTATTTTCCGAGGCAACAAGAGAGGTTACCCTAGAGGTGTACGTGTGTGAAGTCTGTTTGATTGCATGCATTTTTGTCTTTGAGATTAGGTTTTTCTAGCGGTTGATTTTATCTTTCCATATACAACCTAATTACTAACTATTTAATATTAAAGCGGTAAATTACGTAAATTAAAATCCTAAGCTATTACATTATTAGGGGAGTGGGGGTACAATTTACAAATGGGGACGAAGTAGAAACTTAAATATTACAACCATATCTAATAATAATGAAGACAATGTAAAAACAGTGTAAAATAAAGGAAAAATTGCATTTTGAACTATTATGTGTCGACACATGCTGATATGCATCGACACATAACTTTCCTTGCCACTGTAAAACCAAACAAACTCAGTATGAGTCGATGCATAATGGGATGTGTCGACTCATGCACCTTTCATCCTTCTGTTTTATGTCTAGATAACAGTATGAGTCGATGCATAAGGCTATGTGTCGACTCATACCCTGTTTCTTCAATAGAATGAGTCGAACCAAGTGGGTATGTGTCGACTCATTTTGCAGTTTTTTGCCTTAAACATTGTTTTATTGTCTGTGCAGGTCAGCTTACAACATATGATTGATAAACATAAACAACAAGAAAACGGTTAACTCAAAGGGTAAATGATTACTACATTTATCTTCAAAAATAAATCATTCATGATGTATAAAAAGATGCAAAGTCAAGAAGACTTACCTTGAGACTGCACATGGTGTATTAAGTCTGAATACTTTTCAAGATGTTGTGATGGCTCCAATGAATCTCCAGGAAGTTGTTCCAAACTGTTGAATCACACTATCTTAGTCATATGTAGTAGTGTTTTTATGTTTGGAGGGTGAAGATAATGGCACTACAGAAACTGTTCTTGTGTTTGAACAATCTCTATGTGATAAGGTGTTTGGTTTATGGGAGAGTTTGTAAGATGGAATAATGGATTGAAGTTCTTTTTTTAATGAAAGTAGAACTGATTTTTTGAATGAGCAAAGGTTACAAACGATGTATTTTTTCTGTTCAAAAACTCTCTCTCTCTCAAAAACCCCTCCTGTGTGTTGTGAAACGGTCTATTTATATATGAGTTTTGCTGGGATTTTAGGAGGGAAACAAATAACAATTTGAACTGTTTGGGTATGCTGTATTCAAAGATTTTTTGATGCAACTCTTATGTGCTAATTTGGTGCAAATATGGGGCTGGGATAATGCAGGCTCGAACTGGGTTGGTAGTAGCATAGGAGGGCTGCTTTTGCAGCAGTTTTGGAGTGTTGTGCCAGCTTGGTGTAGGGCTATTTTATAGCAGTATAACAGACTGTCTTTTGACATGGTTTTGGGTTGTTATATGGGTAGAACTTTTAGTGACGAACCCGTATCAACTAGAACATGAGCCAGGGTAGTGCCTATGCGCTCAATAGAGAAATGCATGGAATCATTATGCTTTCTTCCTTTAGACGTCAAATCAGTATTGGAGAAACCAAGTCCATTGTCAGCAGCCAGACTAGTAATGCAGTTCTTGAATTTGTGGGCAGAAGTCTCTTGTGGCACATGAGCCGACTTTAGGAACTTCACCAAATCCTTAGCATGGGCTTCGGAGCACAACAACAAGGCCAACATTTAAATTTTCGAGGGTGTTTTCCCCAATTGTTCCACAACATTATAGTCACACTTCCGTATGATTTTCAAAATTTCCTCCATTTCTCGTTTAGAGGCTTCAGGAATGGCTTCTTTGGGTGGCTCCATCCGGACAGGATCAACCAATACTTCTTTTCCCTAAGTCTCAGCTGACTCGGTAGCAGGAATAACAACAGGAGCAACAAGTGTTTTAGTAGGAATAACCAAAGGAGTGGCAAAAGTCTTTGGAGAGATTTCAGGAGAGAAAATCCTTATGCTTCTGGTAATTTTACTGGTCCCAACAATGTTGTCGATGTTAGGATCAGTATCTTAATTCTTAATGGCCAGGAGGTCCTGCTTGACACCATGATAATAAACGTCAGCTCCATAATTCTAAGGAACAACTTTGTCGGAGGAATATGGTATGGGCTCCAAAAAGGTGATAATTAAAGGAGCAACCTTAGGAGTTGATGTAATCATAACAGGTCTTTTAGAGGGGACCTTGGGAGGATTGTCGGAAATGGTAATAATTGACACATCTTCACATCTTGCATCTTCACATAGACCTTTCATAGAGGGAGTCTTCTCAAGCAAAATTTCCTTGTTGTTGATCAGGCGTTGGACACCTATCTTCAAAAACAAACAACCATTGGGCAGAGACACACACATGTGGAAACCTTCACCACAACCCAGAAATAACCCGGCTTGTAAGAGATTCTTCTTAACAGTTCGCAGAGGGGTGGTCAAATCATCCACAGAAGAAACAAATAGAACATCATCAACAACATTAATACCCTGGCCATGCTTGGGCATTGGTGCAGTTATCACATTGGGGATTTCAGGAGGGTAAAATTCAATCTCCTTTGCCTCAATAAGACCTTGAACTTTATTCTTCAGAGCCCAACAATCATCTGTATCATGCCCTGGACTGTTGGGGTGGTAGGTACACCGAGCATTTGGATTATAACAGGGAGATATAGTGTTTGGATTATGAGGAGGCTCCCTCAGAGTGACCAAGCTAGCCTTCATTAGATGTTGCAATACTTGAGATAAGGGCATGTTGATTCTGGTGAATTGTCTTCTAGGTGCATCCTTCATATGCTGATTGTTTTGTCATTGAGTTGATACATGGTTGGAGATCATTACAGCTCTTACCGTTGGACGGAGTTCAACTTTACCCTGATTTCTCTGGCCATAGGCAGCACTAACTTCCTTCTTCCCACTGAAAGGCTTCTTTGAAGCACTTGAAGATACAACCCCTTGAATTTTTCCACTTCTGATGCCAGCTTCTACTCTCTCACCTATCAATATCAGCTCGGTGAACCCAGCTGAAGAGCTTCCGATCAGATGGTTGAAAAATGGGCCTGACAAAGTACCCAAGAACATATCTACCAGCTCTCTATCAGAAAGAGGAGGCTAGACCCTTCCTGCAAGTTCTCTCCACTTCTGGGCATAATCTTTGAAGCCCTCACTGGAACCCATAGACATGTTTTGAAGTTGTGTACGAGTTGGAGCAAGGTCAGCATTGTATTGGTATTGCCTGTAGAAAGTAGCAGCCAGATCCTCCTAGTTGCGGATGTTGGTTCCTTCCAACTGATAGAACCATTCCAATTGAGTCCCCGATAAACTTTCCTGGAAGAAATGCACCCACAAATTCCTATCAGCGGTGTGAGGTTGCATCCAATTTCAAGCCTTGAATTACAAATTTTCCAAGAAAGTCATTCACAAGGGCAAAATGGTCATTTGCACACTAAAAAGTCAAACTTTGACTTTTAGATCAAAATCAAGTTTCAAGAGTCATATTTCATCAAGACATGTTGAAATATGAAGTTTGTTTCATCAAGAGATTAAAAAGTCAAAACTACTTTGGAAAAGTCAAAATTCTAAATACTTAGAATTTTTCTAAGTATTTAAGAAATATGACAAGCTCAGAACTTCTGATCAGATTATCACCATAATGCAAGCTGATTCTGGAAGAACTTCTGGCACAAAAGTTATAGATTTCAATAAGATCTAAAACATTGCAGAACAAAACTTCTCTTGGAAATGCTGGAATTTCAAGTTATAAATGTTCATAGACACGTCCATGAAACTAAAACACTCAGTAAATTCTGGACACTTTCAAGACAGAGTTGGGTCAGAACTTCTGGGCCAGTTTTCATAAAGGTCCAGTCAGAGTTTGCAAGGGTAATTCAAAGAAGGTTACAAAGCGTACTACAAGTTTCCTGGAAAGCCTGAGAGTTCCTTTAAAACATGCTGGAGCAAGGAGATACAAAGATCAGAAGTTGGATGTTTATTCTAAATTATGCTGAAGCTGAACCTCTGACCCAAAATTAAGCAATGATGCAAAATCTCACATTGCAGGATTTCTGGTTTGATAAATCTCATCATCATTTAATGCTCACAACCACTTTTGAGTCTTTATCCAAAGGATTTCCCCACGTGTGGCATAGAAGTACCATTACTGTCTTGGAAAAGAAAACTCTTGTACAAGAAGTGTGCTGGGCCCATGTGTTGCTTTTTTCTTTTGAAGTTACCTTTCCTTAATTCCTACTTACATTTCCAGCTTAGGCGCTGCTAAGGCTACGAACCACCATACTTTCTTCAAGAACAAAGCAGCTCCCTAGCATGTGATGGTTGTACTCTCCAAGCTATAATATTTTTGCCTATAAATTGAAAGCCATTGGCAATGGTAAAAGGGGTAGAAAAAATTGAGAAAGAAAAAGCCTTGAACCCCTACTAAAATTCCAAGAGTCCAAAGTTGCAAACACAAAATACAAAACCTGTTAACTTTTGATTTCTGGCATTCAAACTCCATCTGTTCTCAAGTGTTTCTTGACTAAAACCATCCATACAATTTCTGATTCACATATTAGAAGTTATCCTAACTTCTGTGTTCATACTGCAATACACTCTCCATCCACCTCCATCTCAAAGAAGTCAGAACATTACCCCTTGGCTGTTCCAGGAGTTGAAAACTTCCAGCCTGCTGAGCACGTGAAGAAGCTGCTCAGAACATCACCAGAGTTCAGGACCAAAATCCAGTTCAGAGTCTTTTCCAGCTGCAAGGTAAGCTTTTGCTAACTCTCATCATATTACTTAGGCATTATCAGATTTGCATGTTCAAAAAAATACAATGTAGATATCATGTTTCTGAGGTTGTATGTATTATGAGGTTTCATGTGTTTGTATGCCTAAGTAGAGAGTAAATTAGTTCATAACTTCTTAAGGAAATTAGAATTATCAAATTCATGCTTGCCTCTGATTTATAGTTCTGATACCTTTTGTTTCTGACACACTGGGAAACCAGCCATAACTGTATATGCGCATATTCTGTTCTGTTGAGAAATGACTAAGTTGCAGATGTTTTTACTAGCATGGAGAGGGAGACTAAGTTCTGCCAGTGGTATCAGAACTTCTGAAATCTTCTTTGTTCCCAGCGGACTCAGAATTTCTGACTTTACCTATTTCTACTGATATGATCTCTGTTTTGCAGCACGCCAGAGTCAGAACTTCTGATCTCCTTTAGTCAACAATGCGCTGATTCTATTTTCTTTTTCCTCACTATTTTTTCTATCATTTCTTATTTCATTAATTAAAAACACCAAAAACATTTTTTTTTCATTTTTTACATGCTTTATTTTATTTCTTAAAACAAAAAGATCAAAAATATTTTCTTAAACAAAACTTATCTCTTTTCTAAAACAAAACAAGTTCATTTCACATTTTCTTGTACATTCTTATTCATTCAATATTGTTGTAATAGTAACTTAGAATTTAATTTTATTTGCAATCCCCATTTGTAAATATGTACCCCCATCCCCCTAATGCTTGTAATAACGTAGAATATCTATTTTCTGCACTTTTTATTGCTTTCATATAATGTTAGTAATTAGGGTGTGTATGGCAAGACATGAAATTGGCAAGTAGATAACCCTAATCAAGACTAAAAAATGCATGCAATCAAACACATTTGCACATTTGCACCCTTAGGGTAATCCCACCTTGTTGCATTTCAGAAATATAGTCATGTCCCTCGAACATGGGCGTTTTAGCAAAGACCCTCGATAAAAGATCGTAGTCCCTCGATGACCCTCAATGTTACCTTTGGTAAACGATCTAGTCCCTAAACGACATTGTTAAAACGTCCCATAGGTTGCCTTCTATAACTATACAAATGTCCCATACTCGTCCCTTCACATCCAACGATGGGGTTTCTCACCAAATCAATGGTAAGATAGCAACACCTAAAGGAGGAGGAAAAGAACATCTAAGACCTTTTGAGTAGGTAGGTTCGCTCCTAGTTGCTTGCTTGCTCACAACAAAAACATTTTATACACTAACACTCTCACTTTGAAACATTTTCAAAAGATAATACTTTGTATGCGTTCTTATATAGACGAGAATCATTGCAAAGACATCTTTTCAAAATCACTTTCAAAAACACATCCCACAAACACTTTATGAAACATTTTCGAAACAAACACTTTGTATGCAAGAATCATTACAAAGTTACATTTTCAAAATACTTTCAAAACCCACACCACAAACAATTTCAAACAAAAGCAAGTGATCTAGCAAGTAACTAAGAGCCCATGGAAAACCATGGATAAAAAGGGTGTTAATACCTTCCCTTTTTATAATCTACCCCCCGAACCCAAGAAACAATCTCAAAGGTCTTTCCTGTGGTTTTTCACCTTTCCTTTTGGATAAAAGAAAAGTCAGTGGCGACTCTTACTAACCGCAACATTTGCAATCAAATGCAAAACACCCAAGTCAGTTCTCCCACCGTATCACAGAACTGGCGACTCTGCTGGGGACAATTCTAAAAGTGGGGTTACCTTAGGGATAAATCACATTTATTTGCTTACATTGTTTGACTTGTATGCTGTACATTATGGTTCTTTGTTTGGGTTTGAAATCTCTACCCGGATTTAGGATACATTATAGGTAAGTAGCAATACATTGTGGAAACTGTGCGGGGTATACCGACATGGTCTAAGCAATAGCTACGTTAGTGCGACATATTTGTAGGTACCGGTAGCCTTTGAGTTAATAAAAGAGAATATGGGGCCGCTGAGTGATGTCATGAAGCACTAATGAACTTCTAGAACCTTTACTTGACCAACTTGGCCTTTAGGATGTATTGAGATGACCGGCTTTGGTGCAGTCCGAAGTTGGTAGATACTCGATACTACACTCATTGAGGTTTGGTTTCTTGGGATATTTTGGTCGCCATTAAAGAGGCTTGAGCTGAAACAATGACCAAGGAAACAAACCAGTGATATTGAGCTCCTTAGAACCCGGTTACTATTAATAGGACAGGTTTGAGCCAACTAAACTTCAAGAGGGTACTTACCTATAAAACTCCATGCAAGCATAAACCTAAGGATTTGTTTGCTTTGCTTGTATATGCATACTTGTACATAACATCATGAATATCATGAACATCATATACATTCACTAACCATTTCAAGGATTTTTGAATTCATCTTTGTTCTTGTTTTGTAGGTTATGGATTCACTTCGCAGGAAAACTATTCAAGTCAACCTTGTGAGAATCCCTCCATAACTTAAGGAGCTAGTTTCAAGGATTCCTGAAAATTCTCCATTCACCGAGAGACATGGTCGCCTACTCAAATTGGTCACCTCCAACACATATGAGGATATGATGAAGGTGCTCTTTCAGTTCTTTGATCCTCTACACCATAGCTTCACATTTCCCGACTATCAACTTGTGCCTACTTTGGAAGAATTCTCCCGACTCTTGAGGATTCCCATTCTCAATCAACTACCTTTCAACGGTACAGAAAGAGACCCAAAGCCAGAAGAGGTTACTCAAGCTCTACACTTGCACTCATCTGATGCCACAACTCATTGGGAAACAAGGAGCGGTGTCAATGGTTTCCTAGCAAAGTTACTGTTCGAGAAAGCCCAAAGCTGTTGGAATTCCTTGGACTTGCAAGCCTTTGAGGAAATTGTGGCTCTCCTCATCTATGGGATGGTTTTTTTTCCAAATCCTGGCCAACTCGTAGATGTGAACTCCGTCAAAATCTTCATATCCTGTAACCCGGTGCCTATGTTGTTAGGAGATGTTCTACACTCTTTTCACACTCGCACAATGAGGAAAAGAGGTGTCCTTATGTGTTGTACTCCTCTCTTGGCAAGATGGTTTATTTCTCATCTTCCCCAATCTGTATTAAAGAATGAGTAAGGTTCAAGGTGGTCACAAAGGTTAATGATGCTCAAACATTCAGACATTCATTGGTGCTCCCGATCCATAGAGAATGTTACTATTGTCGACCGTTGTGGAGAATTCCCTAAGTTCCATTTACTTGGCATTAGGGGAGGTATCACCTATAACCCTTGTTTGGCCTTAAGAGAGTTTGGTTATGCCCGAAGGGATGGCCCACATGAGATGCTGATTCAAGGTTTGGTATTTGACTACGACAACGACGATCAAGGTCTTTACCAGAGATTTATCCGAGCTTGGAGGATGTTGAACAAGGTAGATAGAAAGACTTTGGGGCACAAGAATTCCATCCCTGTTGAGCCTTACCTCAAAGGGGTATGAACTCGCGCTCAGAATCTTATGATGTCTTACCCCTCTGTTCTCCCGGTAATCATTGAGCCTGTCATGGAGGGAGATGTTCCATACACTATCCTACATCCTGACATGCCCACGTCTCTTGAAGACCTACAAAGGGATTGGATACAACTCAAAGTAGAGCGAGATACTTTCGAAGCCCAATTCTATGCAAGCGAGAAGAAGGTTTTGGAGCTCACTAGGCTACTTCATGAGGATCAGAATCTGAATGCCTACATTGCACCGAAGAGGATGCGTACTACTTTTCTATCTTAGAGTTTTTGTATTATTTTGCCCAAGGGGCATTGATGTACTCAAACTTTATCTTATTAATATAACGTGTGTTTCCTTTTTGTCTAAACAAATTTTGAATCTTTGAAATCCTTGAAAACATTACATATGCATATACCATTCATCATAACATAAGCAAGTCTTTTGCAACAAGTATCCTCATCTCTCTACTGTTTATTTCAGCAAGATGGATCTCGAGCAAACAGTGAAAGACCTCCAAGCTCAGAATACACAGTTTCAACAGTTGTTCTTAACCCTAGCCAAGGGACAAGAAGAATTGAAGACTTTGTTGGATGAAAAGAGGAAAAATAAAACCAAGAAGGTAACTAGGGTCTTAAACATGGGAAGAAGATTTCATGGGAAGACAAGAAGGACTTTGGACTTTGCAACAACATCCGGTGAAAGAGACAACCAAGATGGTAAAGGCAAGGAAACAGTTGTCCTGACAGAATCAGAGGAGGAAGCAGAAGAAGAGGACTACTCTAAAGAACAATACCCTCCAGCGGATGACATATATAAACATCTTGAAGAGCGATTGAGCACGATGGAAATCAAAAAAGTGCCTGGCTTGGATTTTGAGGAATTGGGTTTAGTGTTGGGGATTGTGATTCCTCCGAAATTCAAAGCACCCGTATTCGCCAAATATGATGGAGTTTCATGCCCTAAAATGCATCTTCGGTCATATGTGAGGAAAATCCAACCCCATATCGTTGATAAAGACTTATGGGTACACTTCTTCCAAGACAGCCTACCTGGGACTCAACTTGACTGGTTCTACCAACTAGAAAGAGTCAAAGTCCATAATTGGGAGGATCTTGCTGCAGCTTTCTACAAACAATATCAGTACAATGTTGATCTAGCGCCTACCCGTACTCAACCCAAGAGTATGGCCACGGTTTCCAATGAAGGTTTCAAGGACTATGCACAAAAATGGAGAGATTTGGCTGGAAGAGTTCAACCCCCTCTATCTGAGAGAGAATTGGTAGACATGTTCTTGGGCACCTTGTCTGGTCCCTTCTTCAATCATTTAATTGGAAGTTCATCTGCAGGCTTTACTGAATTAATATTGGCCGGAGAGAGGATAGAAGCTGGTATAAAGAATGGAAAGATTCAGAAAGACACATCTTGTTCTACAGCTGTAAGGAAGCCCTTTATCAGAAAGAAAGAGGTGGATGCCGTATACCCGCAGAGAAACCAAGATAGGTCCGAACACCGACCAATGGTGGGGGCTGTTATGATCCCAAAACCTACGTCTGATCAGCAAAGAAATAATCAACCAAGGGTAGAAAGGCCAGTCAGCCAGTTCACCAGAATCAACATGACCCCGTCTCAAGTATTACCACATCTACTAAGATCCAACTTGGTGACCTTGAAAGAAGCTCCGAAAAACCCCAATACAACATCTCCTCATTATCATCCCAATTCCCGTTGCGCATATCACTCTGAAAGTCCTGGTCACGATACTAATAACTATTGGGCTCTAAAGAACAAAATACAAGACCTTATTGAAGCAAAAGAAATTGAGTTCGATGCGCCTGAAAAGCCGAATGTCATTTCTGCCCCTATGCCCAAACATGGCCACAATACCAATTCCATTGAAGAAGGATTGTTTGTTACTTCATTTGATGAACTCATGACCCCACTTTTGACTATTAAAATGAATTTGTTGAATGCCGGTGTGTTCCCGGGTTGTAGTGAAGTTTGCCATCTCTGTTTGTCCTCCCCAACCGGTTGCCCTTTGTTGAAAATAGGCATTCAGTGCCTAATAGATAACAAGGAAATTTTGTTTGAAAAGACTTATGTTCCACCTGTTACTTTTGAAGATGTTTCTATCATTACCATTTCTTCCAATTCTTCCAGGGTCTCCACCAAAAGACCCGTTAGAATTACATCAGTTCCAAAAGCAGCTCTTTTAATAATCACAATTCCTGGACCAGTACCGTACTCATCAGACAAAACCATACCATGGAATTATGAAGGGGATGTCTATTACCATGGTATCAAGCAAGACTGGCCATCCGCCGAAGATTCAAGCTCCGAGAAGGTCAACTCCGACATCAGTAACATCGCAGGAAATAGTACTTAGGCATTATCAGATTTGCATGTTCAAAAAAATACAATGTAGGCATCATGTTTCTAAGGTTGTACGTGTTCTGAGGTTTCACGTATTTGTATGCCTAAGTAGGGAGTAAATTAGTTCAGAACTTCTTAAGGAAATTAGAATTAGAAAATGCATGCTTGCCTCTGATTTATAGTTCTGATACCTTTTGTTTCTGACACACTGGGAAACCAACCATAACTGTATATGCGAATCTTCTGTTCTGTTGAGAAATAACTAAGTTGCAGATGTTCTGACTAGCATGGAGAGGGAGACTAAGTTCTTCCAGTGGTATTAGAACTTCTGAAATCTTCTTTGTTCCCAGCGGACCCAGAATTTCTGACTTTACCTATTTCTACTAATATAATCTTTGTTTTGCAGCACGCCAGAGTCAGAACTTCTGATCTCCTTTAGTCAGCAATACATTGATTCTATTTTCTTTTTCCTCACTATTTTTGCTATCATTTCTTATTTCATTAATCAAAAACACCAAAAACATTTTTTTAATTTTTTACATGCTTTATTTTATTTCTTAAAACAAAAAGATCAAAAATATTTTTCTTAAACAAAACTTATCTCTTTTCTGAAACAAAACAAGTTCATTTTACATTTTATTGTACATTCTTATTCATTCAATATGGTTGTAATAGTAACTTAGGATTTAATTTTATTTGCAATCCCCATTTGTAAATATGTACCCCCATCCCCCTAATGCTTGTAATAACGTAGAATATCTATTTTCTGCACTTTTTATCGCTTTCATATATTGTTAGTAATTATGGTGTGTATGGCAAGACATGAAATTGGAAAGTAGATAACCCTAATAAAGACTAAAAAATGCATGCAATCAAACACATTTGCACACTAGCACCCTTAGGGTAATCCCACCTTGTTGCATGTCGGAAATATAGTCATGTCCCTCGAACACGGGCGTTTTAGCAAAGACCCTTGATAAAAGATCGTAGTCCCTCGATGACCCTCAATGTTGCCTTCGGTAAACGATCTAGTCCCTAAACGACATTGCTAAAACGTCCCATAGGTTGCCTTCTATGACTATACAAACGTCCCACACTTGTCCCTTCACATCTAACGATGTAGCTTCTCACCAAATAAATGGTAAGATAGCAACACCTAAAGGAGGAGGAAAAGAACATCTAAGACCTTTTGAGTAGGTAGGTTCGCTCCTAGTTGCTTGCTTGCTCACAACAAAAACATTCTATACACCAACACTCTCACTTTGAAACATTTTCAAAAGATAATACTTTGTATGCGTTCTTATAGAGACGAGAATCATTGCAAAGACATCTTTTCAAAATCACTTTCAAAATCACTTTCAAAAAAACATCCCACAAACACTTTATGAAACATTTTCTAAACAAACATTTGTATGCAAGAATCATTACAAAGTTACATTTTCAAAATGCTTTCAAAACCCACACCACAAACAGTTTCAAACAAAAGCAAGTGATCTAGCAAGTAACTAAGAGCCCATGGAAAACCATGGATAAAAAGGGTGCTAATACCTTCCCTTTTTATAATCTACCCCCCGAACCCAAGAAACAATATCAAAGGTCCTTCCTGTGCTTTTTCACCTTTCCTTTTGGATAAAAGAAAAGTCGATGGTGACTCTTGCTAACCGCAACATTTGCAATCAAACGCAAAACACCCAAGTCAGTTCTCCCACCATATCACAACAGCCTTCAGGTCCTCTTGTCCCTTAGCCAGAGCCAGGAACATCTGCTGGAATTGAGAATTTTATGCTTGAAGATACTTAATATTATGTTCGAGGGCCATTTCATTTTGCTGAAATAAACAACGAAAAGATAAGAAACCGATCCTAAAACCCGTTTATGTGATGATATGCATGATATTCTTATGCAATGTTTTCAAGGAATTTTAAGATTTAAATTTGCTTAGACAAAGAGAGAACAAACATTAATTGCATTAATAAGTTTAAAAGTTTACAACAATGCCTCTTAAGTTTACAGTGGAAGAAACAAAGATAATACAAAATAAACTCCTAAAACAAAAGGACTCAAGCTTCCCATGGACGCATCCTTTTCGGTGCAATGTAGGCATTCAAATTCTGCCCCTCATGAAGTTTTCTGGTGAGCTTCAAAACCTTCTTCTCGCTTGCGTAGAACTTGGTTTCAAAGGTGTCTCGTTCCCCTTTGAGTTGAATCCAAGATCTTTGCAACTCCTCGAGGGTAGTCAACATGTCAGGATGGAAAATAGTGTAAGGAACATCTCCCTCGATAATAGGCTCCATGATGATAGGTAGGATGGCTTCATAAGGCTTTGAGCGTGAGCTCACACCCACTTGAGATAAGGCTCAAAAGGAATGGAGTTCTTATGCCCTAATGTCTTGCTATCAACCTTGTTAACCCTGCCCCAAGCTCATATGAATCTCTGACAATAACCTTGGACATCGTTCTCGTAGTCGAATGCAATTCCTTGGACAAGTGCATCATGAGGGCCATCCCTCCTAGCATATCCAAACTGTCGCAAATCCAAACAATGGTTATAGGTGATTCCTCCCCTAATTCCTAGGAGAGGGACATTAGGGAATTACCCACAATGATCAATGATGGTAACGTCCTCCAAATATCGAGGACACCAATGAAAATCTGAATGTGTGAGTGATATCAACCTATTAGACCATCTTAATCCTTGCTCGTTCTTCACAACAGATTGGGGTAGGTGTGAAATAAACCACCTAGCCAATAGAGGAGTGCAACACATAAGAAGTCCTCTTCTCTTCATGGTGCGAGTGTCAAGAGAGTGTAAAATGTCTCCAAGTAAAGTAGGCACCGGGTTACGAGACGGAAAAACTTTGACCGTATTTACGTCTATGAGTTGGTCTGGATTAGGAAATAGTACCATCCCATAAATGAGAAGGGCCAACACTTCTTCAAAGGCCTGTAAATCGAAAGTATCCCAAAAATATTGAGCCTTCTCAAACAAAAACTTGGCTAGAAACCCTTTGACACCACTTCTTGTTTCCCAATTCGCCATAACGTCAGGCCGTTGTAAATGTAGAACTCGAGCAATATCCTCAGGTTTTGGGTCTCTTTCAATACTGTTGAAGGGTAGTTGATCAAGAATAGTAATTCCCAAGAGTTGAGATGATTCTTCCATAGTAGGCACAAGTTGGTAATCAGGAAAGGTAAAGCAATGGTGTTTAGGGTCAAAGAATTGGAATAACACTTTCACCATATCCTCTTCAAAGCTTGTTGTAACCAAGTTGACGAGACGAACATATTTCTTGGTGAATGGAGAATCATTGGGGATTCTTGATGCATATTCCTTAAGTTGAGGAGGAATTTTGACGAGGTTGATTTGGACAGTATTCGTGTGAGTGGGAGTTATGTCCTACAAAATAATACAAAGATGAATCTCTAGGTCCTTGAAATAGTTAGTGCAAAATACCATGGTATGATGTCATGATGTTATGTACAAACAAACATATACACACAAAGGAAACAAGTCCTTAGGTTTAGGCTTTCATGAGGTTCATAGGTAAGTACCCTCTTGAAGTTTAGTTGGTTCAACCTGTCCTAGAAAATAATCGGGTTCTAGGGAATCTCAATATCACTGATCTTTCTTCATTGGGCATTGTTTCAACGCAAGCCTCTTTATTAGAGACCAAAATATCCCAAAAGTCCAATATCAATGAGCGTACTATCGAGTATCAACCAACTTTGGACTGCACCAAAGCTGGCTATCTCACTACTTCCTAATGGCCAAGTTGTTTAAATAAAGGTTCTAAGGCCAGATAATGCTTTACGACACCACACAACGGCCCCGTATTATCCTTGACTAGACTCAAGGGCTACCGGTACCAAAAATGTGTCACACTAATGTATCCATCGCTTTAACCATGTATGTATACCCCGCACAGTCTCCACGATCTATTGCTACTTACCTAATAATGTTCTCCGATCTGGGTAGAGGATCAATATGAACCCAAACAAGGACCCATAAATGTAAAGCAAGCAAATCAAACAACGAAAGCAATTAAATTTGATCTAGATCTAAGGTAACCCAACTTTTAAGTAATTCCCAGCAGAGTCACCAGTTCTGTCATTCGGTGGGAGAACTGACTTGGGTGTTTTGCGTTTTATCGTAAATGTTGCGGATAGTAAGAGTCGCCACCAGCATTTCTTTTATCGAATAAAGGAAAGGGTGAAAAGAACAGGAAATACCTTTGAGATATTTTCTTGAGTTCGGGGGGTAGGTTATGAAAAGTGAAGGTGTTGGCACCATTTTAATTTGTAGTTATCTATGGGCTCTTAGTTGCTTGCTAGATCACTTTTGAAATTGCGTTGTTTGAAATGTGTTTATGGTGAGTTTTTAAAGTATTTTGAAAACGCCTTTTTTTTGGAAAACTTTATAGTGATTCTCATCTCTATAAGAATGTATACAAAGTGTTGGTTTTGAAAATAGTTCAAAGAGATGTTTGTTTTTGAAGATGTTTTGAAAGTGTGATTGTGAAAATGGTTTTTTAGTTTGGTGAGCAAGCAACTACGAGCGTCCTACCTACTCAAAAGGTCTTTGTTCTTTTCCTCCTCCTTTAGATGTTTCTATCTTACCATGGATTGGTAAGAAGCCCTATCATTGGATGTGAAGGGACGGGCGTGGGTCAAACGTATAGTCATAGAAGGCAACTTATGAGACGTTTTAGCAATTTTCATAAGGGACTAGATCGTTTACCGAAGGCAACATCGAGGGACACCGAGGGACTATGATATTTTTATCGAAGGTCTTTGCTAAAATGCCCATATTCGAGGGACATGACTATTTTCTGAGGCAACAAGCGAGGTTACCCTAGAGGTGTACATGTGCGAAGTGTGTTTGATTGCATGCATTTTTGTCTTTGAGATTAGGGTTTTCTAGAGGTTGATTTTATCTTGCTATACACACCCTAATTACTAATAATTTAATATTAAAGCGGTAAATTGTGGAAATTAAAATCCTAAGCTATTACATAATTAGGGGAGTGTGGGTACAATTTACAAATGGGGATGAAGTAGAAACTTAAATATTACAACCATATCGATTAATAATGAAGACAATGTAAAAACATTGTAAAATAAAGGAAATTTTGCATTTTAAACTATTATGTGTCGACACATGCTGCTATGCATCGACACATAACTTTCCTTGCCACTGTAAAACCAAACCAACTCAGTATGAGTCGATTCATAATGGGATGTGTCGACCCATGCACCTGTTTGTGTCGACACATACGCGTTTTGTGTCGACTCATGCACCTTTCATCCTTCTGTTTTGGGGCCTAGATAACAGTATGAGTCGATGCATAATGCTATGTGTCGACTCATACCCTGTTTTTTCACGAGAATGAATCGACCCAAGTGGGTATGTGTTCACTCATTTTGCAGTTTTTTTCCTTAAACATTGTTTTATTGTTTGTGCAGGTCAGTTTACAGTATATGATTGATAAACATAAACAGCAAGCAAACGATTAGCTCAAAGGGGAAATGATTACTACATTTATCTTCAAAAATAAATCATTAATGATGTATGAAAAGATACAAAGTCGAGAAGACTTACCTTGAGACTGCACTTGGTGTTTTAAGTCTGAATACTTTTCAAGATGGTGTGATTGCTCCAATGAATCTCTAGGAAGCTGTTCCAAACTGTTGAATCACATTATCTTAGCCAAGTTATACAGTAATGTTTTTATGTTTGGAGGGTGAAGATAATGGCACTACAGAAACTGTTCTTGTGTTTGAATAATCTCTATGTGATAAGGTGTTTGGTTTATGGGAGAGTTTGTAAGATGAAATAATGGATTGAAGTTCTATTTTGAATGAAAGTAGAACTGGTTTTTGAATGATAAAAGGTTACAAAGGCTGATGTTTTTTTCTATTTAAAAACTCTCTATTCTCTCTCTCTCAAAAACCCCTCCTGTGTGTTGTGAAAACAGTCTATTTATAGATGAGTTTTGCTGGGATTTTGGGAGGGAAACACATAACAATTTGAACTGTTTGGGTATGCTATCTTCATAGCTTTTTTGATGCAGCTCTTATGTGCTAATTTGTTGCAAATATGGGGCTGAGATAATGCAGGCTTAGACTGGGTTGGTAGTAGCATAGCAAGGCTGCTTTTGCAGCAGTTTTGGAGTGTTGTGGCAGCTTGGTGCAGAGCTGTTTTATAGCAGAATAGCAGTCTGTCTTTTGACATGGTTTTGGGCTGTTATATGGGCAATACAGCAGGCTTGGATAACATTGTTTGTAGCATGATACAAAATCTGATTTGTGGACCAATTCATGCATATTGTAACAAAGACAAAGCATGTTTGTGGGCAGCATAGTGGCAAGGTTTGAGTCAAAGGGAAAGAGTTCCAACAAGACCAAACTTAGGATTTGTAATCTTGCAAAAATGCCACTTTATAATAACTTGAATTATTTGTAACATCTTGAATTATTTATAACATCTTGAATTATTTTAAATTGTAGTGAAAAGATGTCATGAAGCAATGAAATTAACAAGTATGGAAAATACTTAGAAAAATTTCCAAGTCTTGCAAAGTTGGATTTTTTACTCTCTTGATTTTTTATGATCAAATTTCATATTTTGGATGTCTTGATGAAATGTGATTTTTTGGGACTCAATTTTGGTCAAAAAGTCAAAGTTTGACTTTTTAGTGTACAATTGACTTTTCCACCAGTTGACCGAATTTCGTCTATCAATCCACTGATCTCAGGAGATGAATTGAAATATAAGATTAGGTCAAAATGACGATGTGATAAGGTGGGAGAGAACTGACTGTTTTTGGAATGCTGGTTCACGTTTTGCGTTTGTTTTCGCAAAATGTCGCGGTAAGTAAGAGTCGCCACCGACTTTTATTTTATCCAACAAGGAAAGGAAAAAAGCACAGAAAAATTTCTTTTTGAGATATTTCTCGGGTTCGGGGGGTAGATTATAGAAAGGGTAGGTGTTAGCACCTTTTTTATCCGTGGTTATCCACGGGCTCTTAGGTACTTGCTCAAAGTGTTTTCAAAATTTGCTTTTCTTTGTGTTTGTGGGTTTGAAAGAGTTTTTTGTTTGAAAGGAGTGTAAGTGCGAAAAGTTTTGTTTTGTTTTAAAAAGGAGAAAGTACTTAAGAACCATCTACCTACTCGAAAAAGGAATTAATCTGTACAAATGTCCTTTAGACAATGCTATCCCACTATTGATGAGTAGGTAGCATCGTCGTTGGAGTTTTAAGGGTCAATTCGATTAAGGGACATGTGGTCACTAAAGCAATGTTAGGACGCCTTAGCGGTAACCCTAATGTCTTAGATCATTTTTCCGAGGTAACCGTTTCGAGGCAACTATGATCTTTGGACAAGAGGGCGACCTCTAAAACTTCCTATACTTTATGACCGTGTTACAAAGGCAACCAAGTGAGGTGTACCCTAAGAGTGCGCATGTGCGAGTGTGTTATTTTCAATTAATTTGTCTTTGTACATGTCATGGGTGAGCTATGTTGATTTTAAGTTCATACATTCGATCTTGTCATGCATTCCATATTATCAAACATCTAGCAGTTTATAGATTGCGGAATTTAAATTGCGGAAATTAAATCTAAATTATTACAAGGCGTCGGGTATTTACATCGCCAAAAACAAACCCTTGAAATTAAAATGCGGAAAGTAAAATAAAGCGATAAATAATTAAAGTCCTAATTTAACTATTACATTTCTGGAAACAATTACAATAATATTTAAATATGGATCGCGTGCGAGAGAATTGAATCGGGCGCATTTTTTAGGGTTTTGACCCTTTTTTCAAAGAAAGCATTTTTTTGTTTATTTTTGAATTAAGAAGAAATTAAATCTAAGTTAATTATTAAAAATAATTAATTAAAATATTTTTGGGTTTTTGGATATTTAAAGAAATAAAATAAATTGGATTAATGTTAATAAAACCTAATTATCTAAATTGATTTTAAATATTGCAAAAATATTACAAGTTAAACCTAATTAAAACTAAATTAATTAATTTAATGCTTATTTACAAAAATAAAGTCATGAATTTAATTTTAATAAATAAAATATTTTTTTGTGTTTTTGATTTTATGAGGAAAATAATTTAATTGGTCAATTAAACAATAAAAATAATTAGTAAAACAAATAAATAAAATAAGATAAAAAGGTAATAAAGAAATACTCAAGGGGGGAGTTGGGCCCAGATTGGAGGTATGATCAACATTTTTGAGGCCCAAACGCAAATAAGCCTGGCTGACTTTTGCAATCCCACGTGTGCCTATTGACTTAGGAATATGGTGAGCTTTCAACCTTGACCTTCAGATTTGGCCTGGAGGCCATCTGGCGCCTGGAGATTTGAGGTCCATAGTAGACTGCAATGCATGAGGTACACTGGAACGCCTGAAGGAAAATAATAACAAATATATGGGGGACCTGGGATTCGAACCCAGGTCCCATTGGATTTCACATGCTTTCCTGGCCACTGCGCCACTATGTTTCTATTGTAAGTGGAATAAGCGTTAATTATAACATGGAAAACAAATTATTATGCCAGAATTATAAAAAAAAGCGCGAAAGTTTTGAATGGGCCAGTTGGAGAAGGACATGTCTTCGTCTTCCCCACTGAGACCTGGTTCTTTTACCTGTGGATTTTTATCCGCAGCTAAATCCAAAGCTTGCTTCTAAAATTAATTCCAGGCTGTAAAAATGCAATCCAAGACCATGGTTTGCTTCGTCTCTCCATCCTGAACATGGATATGTCCATTATTTGCCTTGATTTCACCTGTAGCAAAAATGCCCAAAAACGAATTCCACAAACCCTACAATCGGCTAGGGGGTTACAAGCTATAAAAATGCAATCAAATTATGCCAAAAGCTTCCAAATGCAACGAAAAGCATGAATATGCAAAGATCTTGGCAAAAAGGTGCAAGAATAATATGATGCGTTTTCAACTGAAAGGTGAGTTTCAGAGAGACTTACAACGCGTTTTGGGGAGGGAGAGAACTTGCTTTTGATTCCTTTAGACTCAATGGATGTCCAGCAAGAGGTCTACGTTGAGATTAGACCTTTAATCTGCCTCTAGAATGGATTTCAGTTTCAAGCTTTTTGAGTTTTTTTCAAGTTTGGTATTGGTGAGTATGCAGCCTCTAGCCCTTGAACTCGTATGCTTTATGTTGTATATGTACAATGGAATGAATTAGGTCAAATATTGGGCTTTGAATCCTTATGCATTGATGATTGAAGATGTGATATGATCCTCCATTAAAAAGCTTCCAATTTCATTCCAAATCCAATATTTTGTGCATGATATAGCTTGATACGAGTTTGATTGTGTACATGATGATATTTAAGACCTGTATCAATCAAAAAGATACCAAGTGATTAAGATTTGGATTTTATTTGGATTTAAATTGATTTAAAATGAATTAATTCAATAAAAATCAAATAAAATAGAAAAATTAATAAATGGACCCAAGACTAAAGATAGAGCACGTGTGTAGTGTGACAAGATCAAATCAAGTGGAAAAAAGTGGGCCCATTTGATAAAAATTTGAAGTTTTGGGGATAGTTGACTTTTGACAATTTTGGAAAAATGCCCAACTTAAACAATGCATAACTTCTTCAATTTTGAACTTTTGGATGTGTTCTTTGAATTTTTAGAAACCTTGAGATGTCCTCTAACCAACCCTTTTGGTCTCATCGCATTTTGATATTCCATACTCAAGTTATAAGCTTTGGAAAAAAAGGTGTTTTAGTTGACTTTCAAAAATGACCTATAATGTCCAAATTTGTAAGTTCTTGTGAGTGCATTTCTTGATCTTGGGGTGTGAGGATGGATTGTTAGAAATTGCATCCTATTCAAAATGAGCTTTGGATGGGTCATTTCTCATAAAGTATGAGAAAGTTATGCTTGGTCAAAGTTGAGTTGACTTTTCCTACAAAACCCTAATTTAGCAACTTTTGAATCTTGATGAATTTTGAGAAATCCTTGATGAATCATGATCAACCCTTGATCAAATGATGAATTATCCTTCAAAATGAGAATGTTGACAAAAAAATCTTGAGGTTTGACTGTTTATAGGTCACAGTTGACTTTTGCCCTAGCACAGTCGATTTTTGGACTTCTTGAGCAATTGACTGACCAAACTTTCTCTGAAAGGCTTGAAACTTGACATGGATGGACTTGAGAATATATTAGGACATTTTGGAGAACTTGAGGTCATTTGGATGCAAGGACCTTGATGCAACACAAAACCCTAATTTTGAATTAACTGCCTTAGGAGATGATTTGACTGTCCAACTCTTGAGCAATCTTGAACCATTTGGAGATTGTTCTTGACATGTATTGAGAAATATGGGAGGGCAAATTTTGGGGTACAACAGCTTCCCATATTCAATTTTCTTAAACCTGAGGATATAGATTGGCTTTCGGGCCTTTCGTGATCCGAAGGTGGAAGATGATTGAACACTAGAGTGCCTAGAAATTTGCACTCGCAGGAAGTGGTATCAGCATTATGATGTCAGGAATGGGCTTACAGATTCCATTTGGAGATTGTTGGTAGGTGGTCTGAACTTCAACTGGAATACGAATCAGGGAGATCTTGTTGGCGATCTGACTGAACCAGAGAAGGTCTTGTCTCTTTTGACTGGATTGGTATCAGAAAAATCTTTAGGAATCGATTTAACTGGTTTTGTCTCTTTTGACTGGATTGGTATCAGAAAAATCTTTAGGAATTGATTTAACTGGTTTTGTCTCTTTTGACTGGATTGGCCTCAGAAAAATCTTTAGGAATCGATTTAACTGGTCTTGTCTCTTTTGATTGGATTGGCCTCAAAAAAATCTTTAGGAATCGATTTAACTGGTTTTGTCTCCTTTGACTGCGTTCGCATCAGAAAAATCTTTAGGAATCGATTTAACTGGTTTTGTCTCCTTTGACTGCGTTCGCATCAGAAAAATCTTTAGGAATCGATTTAACTGGTTTTGTCTCCTTTGACTGCGTTCGCATCAGAAAAATCTTTAGGAATCGATTTAACTGGTTTTGTCTCCTTTGACTGCGTTCGCATCAGAAAAATCTTTAGGAATCGATTTAACTGGTTTTGTCTCCTTTGACTGGGTTGGCCTCAGAAAAATCTTTAGCAACAATTTAACTGGTTTTGTCTCCTTTGACATAGCTGAGAACTTTTAACTGCATTTTTCCTGAAAGGTAAAGGTCAGTCATATGCAATGCATGATGTGGATCAAGCAATGATGTTCTCAACATAAATGAGATTGTATGGTATGATGCGTATATGCATGTATCATGATGTATGGAAATGTAATGTTTTAGATGGGGAAATTAAATCTCGGATAGCTGCTGGAGAATAGAATTGGATTCTTCGTTTCCGTTGGGGATGATGAACGAAGATGATAAACTTGCAGGAGAGGATAACTTCGTTGGGGAATAAACTGATGAGGAGATTACTCCGAGGGGAATTACTCTGTTGGGAAGAGATGTTCTACTGAAGATTCCACTGATAAACTCCGCTGGGGATGGATTACCGTTGCTGGTGATATGGGATTTTGTTAAGGGTTGAATACCCGTTTGTGAAAGGAAAGAACTTCGCTGGGGGATGATCTTTCAGTTGCAACTTGTTGGGGACAAACCTGTTAGACTCTTGTGAGGAGACTCTTCTGAATTTGGCTGGGGAGATTTATTTTGTACTCCGCTGGGGGTAAACTTCCAAAGTCTACTGAGGATGATGCTTCAACTCCGTTGGGGAAGCTTTTTTTTCCAGACCGTGCTGGGGAAATATTGACTCCACTGGGGAACATCTTGTATTCTGCCGAGGAACCTTCTTATACTCCGTTGAGGAATATTAAGACTGTCGGGGATACTCTTATACTTGCTGGGGAATATCCTTACACTCTGCTGGGGAATATAAAGACCCTTTTAGTGCTGATGGTAGACTAACTCTGCTTGGGGAGAGTATTGCTGATTCGTTCATAGTTGCAAGTCTCAGCTTGGGGAGAGCTACCACTACTATCTTACTCTGTGGGGAGTGAAAGTATCTTAGCCACATTCTTCCACTGAATCTACCTTTGTACCTGATGGACAGAGCAACTGTACAGTTTGGACAATTCTTATTGCCCATGTTTCTGATATTACCAGTAATTCATCTTTTGTTTCGCATGTAAATGAGAAGCAATTAATGTCAAACGCATATATCAAAAATGAACATTGGACGTTCTTTGCAAAACAAAACAGATAAAAGAAAAACAGTTTGAAACTTGTCTGAAAATGAATTTGTATTGATTTTGAAGTTTAGCCTACAAATAGGAGTTTTTTGTACAAGAGGCTAACGTCCTAGTAAGAGAACGCCGCCGAACAATAGAATTTACACAATTTGTGAAAAACTAAACAAAACAGCTATGTGAATAATCCCACTGGGTTCCAACTCTGTTATTGCCTTTATGTCCTCGAGCATCTCATCACTTTGCTACTGGTTGAAGATGAATCAGATTGATTAGTGTCGTCTGAACTTGATAGTCGATACCGAAGTCTGGATGCAAGGTGATCCAATGAGACATAGTATTATGCTTTCATCCCTAACTTTTTCCTGGACCGCCCTTTCGGGTTTTTAGTCCACCGGGATACCCATTTTTGCCCAAGCCGCCTTTTCAGGTTTTTGACTTGCCGGGTGTACAAATTTTTTTATTTTCATCCCTTATTTTTGCCCGACCCCTTTTGGTTCGCCGGGAAGCCCTTATTTTTGCCTAGGTCAGTCAACCTAGCGAGTCTTTGATTATGCGTAGTATCTTTTCACTATGTCTGCATTGACGGGGTGAGGAAGGTCGTCACCATCCATGGTGGTTAGAATCATAGCTCCTCCTGAGAAAATGTTCTTAACCACAAATGGTCCTTCGTAAGTAGGGGTCCATTTCCCCTGGGATCACCTTGAGGTAAGATAATGCGCTTGATCACCAGATCCCCAACTTGATACTCTTGTCGTCTGACTTTCTTGTTAAATGCATTAATCATCCGTTTTTGGTACGTCTGACCATGACAAATAGCAGTAAGTCTCTTTTCGTTGATTAGGTTCAGCTGATCAAGCCGGGTCTGAATCCAGTCATCTTCACTCAAACCTGCATCCTTCATGATCCGAAGAGAGGGTATCTTAACTTCAATGGGCAAGACTGCCTCCATGCCATATACCAAGGAATAGGGTGTTTCCCCTGTTGATGTCCATGCTGAGGTACGGTACCCATGAAGAGCAAATGGTAACATCTCGTGCCATTCTTTGTATGTCACTGTCATCTTCTGCACAATCTTCTTAATGTTCTTATTAGCCGCTTCGACAGCCCCATTCATCTTCGGCCGGTAAGGAGAAGAGTTGTGATGTTGTATCTTGAATTGCTCGCAGAGCTCAGTGATCATCTTGTTGTTGAGATTGGTACCATTATCCGTAATGATCCTCTCTGGTACACCGTATCGACAAATCAGATTGTGCCGAATGAACCGTGCCACGACGTTCTTGGTTACGATAGCAAAGGAAGTTGCTTCAACCCATTTTGTAAAGTAATCAATTGCTACCAGAATGAAACGATGCCCGTTGGATGCCGTAGGTCTGATCTCGCCGATCATATCAATGCCCTACATTGCAAAAGGCCAAGGAGCCGTCAAGACGTTCAGAGGAACTAGAGGTATGTGCACCTTATCAGCATAAACCTGGAACTTATGACATGTCCGAGAATGCTGATAATAGTCGGCCTCCATTGTGGACCAGTAATATCCTGCCCGAAGGATTTTCTTTGCCATGGTGTACCCACTGGAATGGGTCCCGAAAGTACCTTCATGAAACTCCACCATGATCCTTTTTGCTTCATTCTTATCCACACAATGCAGTAAGGTCGAATCATGGTTACGCTTGTACAGAATGTCATTGCTAATGAAGAACTTTGCCGCGAACCTTCTCAGAAACTTCTTATCATTAACAGATGCACCCTCGGGGTATTCCTGAGCTTCAAGATACCTCTTCACCTCATGATACCAAGGCTTTTAGGTTACCTCTTCAGTCTCAAGATCACAGCAATGTGCAGGTTCGTCTAATCTTTCAATGGTAATCCGGGGAGCCTCATTGTCCCAATTGACTTTGAACATAGAAGACATCGTAGCTAGCGCGTCCGCCAACTGATTCTCCTCTCTAGGGAAGTGTTCAAAGGTTATCTCTTCGAAATGGGGAAGCAACGTCAACACATACTCCTTATAGGGAATAAGATTTGGGTGTTTCGTATCCCACTTGCCTTTGATCTGACTGATCACGAGAGCGGAATCTTCGAAGACACTCAAGAACTTAATCCTTAGGTCAATTTCTACTCGAAGACCCATAATGCATGCTTCATACTCCGCCATATTGTTGGTGCAGTTAAAACATAGTCGGGCGGTGAACGGAGTATGAGATCCTTTAGGAGATATGATCACGGTGCCAATGTCGTTACCCAAAGCGTTTGAAGCTCCATCAAAGTACATAGACCATCGGGATCCTTCCTCAGGCCCTTCATCCGGTCCAGGTGTCTCACAATCAGTTACCAACATGATATTCTCGTCTGGGAATTCAAAGTTCATAGACTGGTAATCATCCACTGCCTGATGTGCTAAATGGTCTGCCAACACACTTCCCTTGATTTCCTTTTGGGTCGTA
This sequence comes from Vicia faba, assembly GCA_948472305.1. Taxonomy (NCBI): domain Eukaryota; kingdom Viridiplantae; phylum Streptophyta; class Magnoliopsida; order Fabales; family Fabaceae; genus Vicia; species Vicia faba. The sequence goes on along the minus strand of OX451739.1, from coordinate 519,004,785 downwards.
TATTGGATGTCATACTTAGTCAAGATCATCTTCCATCTTGCTATTCTTCCGAACAAGGCAGGCTTCTCGAAGATATACTTCATTGGATCCATCTTTGATATCAACAGAGTAGTGTAAGTCAGCATATATTGTCTCAGCCGGCGAGCAGCCCATGCCAAAGCGCAGCAAGTTTTCTCAAGCAGTGAGTATCGGGTCTCACAGTCGGTAAACTTTTTGCTAAGGTAATAAATAGCATGCTCTTTTCGGCCAGACTCGTCATGTTGACCCAGCACACACCCCATTGAGTTGTCGAGTACTGTCAAGTATAAGATCAAAGGTCTCCCTTCAACTGGAGGCATCAAAATAGGTGGCTCTTGGAGATACTCTTTGATCCTTTCGAAAGCGTCCTGACATTCATCATTCCAACGTACCACTTGATCTTTCTTCAGTAGCTTGAAGATTGGCTCACAAGTAGCAGTTAGGTGCGAGATGAATCAGGCAATATAGTTTAGACGTCCCAGAAAGCCTCTGACTTCTTTCTCTGTTTTGGGAGCTGGAATCTCCTGTATGGCCTTCACTTTGGCAGGATCCACTTGAATACCTTTATCGCTCACGATGAAACCCAACATCTTACCAGATCTCACCCCGAAGGTGCAGTTGTTTGGGTTCAATCTCAGCTTGTACAACTTCAACCTGTTAAACAGCTTCTGCAGATGGTCAAGGTGTTCCTCCTCAGTCTGGGACCTTGCAATCATATCATCGACGTATACTTCAATCTCATGATGGATCATGTCATGAAACAAAGCAACCATGGCACGTTGATATGTTGCCCCAGCATTCTTCAGTCCAAAAGGCATAACCTTGTAGCAAAAGGTACCCCACTGAGTAACAAAGGTTGTCTTCTCCATGTCTTCGGGAGCCATTTTTATCTGATTATAACCGGAGAAACCATCCATAAAGGAAAAGACTTTGTGCTGAGCGGTGTTGTCAACCAGAACGTCAATGTGAGGCAGAGGGAAGTCATCCTTGGGGCTAGCCCTGTTCAGATCCCTATAGTCGACACACATTCGGACCTTACCATCCTTCTTCGGCACAGGAACCACATTGGCAACCCACTGCGGGTAAGAAGTAACTGCTAGAAAACCAGCGTTAAACTGTTTCATAACTTCAGCCTTGATCTTCTCAGACATCTCTGGGCGCATTCGGCGAACCTTCTATTTTACTGGAGGACAGTCTTCCTTGGTAGGCAGGCGATGAACCACAATGTCGGTATCTAACCCAGGCATATCTTCATAAGACCAGGCGAAGATCTCAACATAGTCATGCAGCATCTAAATCAACCGTTGCTTCACACTAAGCTCCAAATTTGTACCAATCTTGACTTCCTTCTTGTCTGTCTCAGTACCCAGATTCACTGTTTCAACCGGCTCTTCGTGTCGCTGTATAGCCCTCTCTTCCTGAAGTAACAGTCTTGCAAGTTCACCAGGCACTTCGCAATCATCTTCACCTTCATCTTCAGCTAAGTTGATCGGATTTTCGAAGTCATAACTGGCAGTAGCAGAGTCGTTATCAGTGGTATCCAGAGTGGATGTGGACCTGTATATGTGAGTGTGTGTAAAATAGTTGTTTTTCAATATATAATAAAGAAAAACAAGGAGCGCAAAATTTGAAATGCAAGAACGTCCAATGCTTTTATTAATGATATATGAAAATGACACACACAAAGCCCTCACAAATGAAGCCACGGTGCCCCGGGTAAGACACCGGGCCATAAAGTTTAAAACATTGTCTATTACATATTCAAAACAAAAGTTTTCATTACTGGGTAACAAAAGTAATAGGGATGAAGTCCTTTGTTGTCCAGTTGCATTGTCCACCGTCGGTCATAGGATAGATCCAGCTGCCGAATTCAGACTCTTCCATATCGTCTTCAATGGCATTCACTCCCGAGTTGCTGATGAACACGGGAGGTCTTCCGATTCGTGCGTTCCGAACAACCCTTTGAGCTTCTGTAGTGAAACCCAAGCCAAACTTATTAGTCTCCTGTGTAAAATCAGGGAGTCAGCCCCAATTTGCACACCCACCTTTCTCAACAACAGCCCGAGCATCCTTGAGGGAAGCCATCTTCATAGGAGAATCTTCAACAACAGTCTCAGCTGACGCCAATGTCTGGGGATCCTCTTCAAAATGTTGAAATGGGGTCTCAATGAATTCCCCATCCATCTCTACATATCGGAAAGAGTTGAGGTGGCTAACCATGTACTCTTCCTCTCCTTGCACTGTCACAATCTTCCCTTTGACCGGGTACTTCAGCTTCTGGTGGAGCGTTGAGGTTACGGCCCCAGCTTTGTGGATCCATGGACGACCCATCAAACAAGAATAGGATGGCCGAATATCCATCACATAGAACGTAGACTTGAAGACCTGAGAACCAACCTTGATCGGGATATCAACCTCTCCATGTACCATTCTTTTAGACCCATCAAAGGCCCTGACGACAATGTTACTTGGTTTTATCTCCAACCCTTCACAATCCAATCGGTCTAGAGCTTTCTTGGGTAAGACGTTTAATGAGGAACTAGTATCCACCAATACATGTGCAAGAGTAGTGCCCCTGTATTCAATGGAGACATGCAGGGCATCGTTGTGATTCTTTCCCTTAGTAGTCAAGTCGGCGTCCGAGAAACCTAACCCATTATCAGCGGTCAAATTGGCCACACAATCTGTAAACTGATCGGCTGATGTCTCTTGTGGTACGTGAGCAGTCTTCAAAAAGGTAATCAGAGCCTTGGCATGGGCCTCTGAGCATAATAACAGTGACAAGATAGAAATCTTGGATGGGGTTTGCCCCAGCTGCTCAACTACATTGTAATCACTCTTTTTGATAATCTTCAGAATCTCTTCCATCTCTTGCTTAGAAGCTTCAACATAATCGTCTTCAGTGCCTCCGTCTGGGCAGGCACATCAGTGGTGATCCCTTTGCCCTGAGTGTCAGATGACTCGACGACAGGGGTAATAATGGGAACTTGAATAGGAATGGTAGCAGGTACACTGGAAGGTGTGATAACAACAGGTTTTCGGACAGTTGGTAGAGAAATATCAGGTGAGAAAAGTCTTCCGTTGCGGGTGACTTTAGCAGGTCCAACAATATTATTGATGTCAATATCGGCATCCAACTCTTGCTTAACTCCATGAAAATAAACATCAACCTCATAGTGCCAAGGGACAGCTTTATCAGAGGTGTAGGGGATGGGCCCCGGAACAGTCATGATCACAGGTGCGATTCTCGGAACAAATGTAATTCTAACAGGCTTCCTCGAGGGAGCCTTGGAAGAATTGTCGAAAATGGTAATGATGGCAACTTCTTCAGAAGGAACTAAGGGAACAACAGTCTTCTCAAATAGAATTTATTTACTATCCATCAGGCGTTGGACACCTTACTTCAAGAGATGGTAACCGGTAGGTAGAACAGAACACATACGGCAACCTTCGCCACAGCCCGGAAATAAACCGGCTAGCAAAAGGTTCTTTTTTACAGTCATCAAAGGGGTAGCTATATCATTCACAGAAACCACAAACAAGTCTTCTTCTAGAGCATTCACTCCATGCTTGGGCATGGGAGCAGTCACAACATTAGGCCTCTCGGGCGCCTCAAACTCAATCTCCTTCGCATCAATTAAGTCTTGTATCTTATTCTTCAAAGTCCAACAATCATCTGTATTATGCCCCGGGCTATCAGAGTGATAAGCACAACGGGCATTAGGGTTATACCTCGGTGATGTTGTATTTGAATTCTTTGGGGCTTCCTTTAGAATCAACAGATTAGTCTCCAGCAACTGTGGCAGAATCTGAGATAAGGTCATGTTGATACGGGTGAATTGCCTTCGAGGTCTCTCATCCTTCTGTGGATTGTTGTGCTGAGGAGCACCAGCAAGTTTTGAAATAACAACCGCGTTAACAGCTTGGCGGTGTTCAGGTCTATTCTGTCTTCTCGAATTGTAGACAGCACTGGACTCTTTCTTAAAGGGCTTCTTCTCGGTGCTTGATGAGGCACCCTTCTGTATCTTACCGGCCTTAATATCAGCCTCAATCCTCTCACTGGTCAAAATAAGCTCTGTAAACCCAGATGAAGAGCTTCCAATTAGGTAGTTGAAAAATGGACCAGACAAGGTCCCCAGAAACATGTCAACTAGCTCCCGATTTGCCAAGGGTGGTTGTACTCTTCCGGCGAGGTCCCTCCACTTCTGAGCATAATATTTGAATTCTTCACCCGTTCCCATTGACATACCCTGGAGTTGGGTACGCGTGGGAGCGAGGACGGAGTTGTACTGGTACTTCCTGTAGAAAGCAGTAGCCAAATCTTCCCAACTGCGGATACTGGCTCCGTCTAACTGATAGAACCACTAAAGCTGAGTCCCTGAGAGACTGTCTTGAAAGAAATGGATCCATAGGTTTTTATCAGCGGTATACGGCTGAATCTTCCTCACATATGACCAGAGGTGCAGCTTCGGACAAGAAACTCCGTCATACTTAGCAAAGGCTGGTGCCTTGAACTTGTGGGGAATTACCACCCCAGATGATAGACCTAGATCACCAAAGTCCAGACCAGGCACTTTCTGAACTTCCATAGCACTCAACCGGTCTTCCAGTTGCTTGTATCTATCCTCGGTAGGAGGATACTGTTCTTCATCATAGTATGTCTCGTTGTCGGAGACCATAGGGCTAGGAGCCCTCCTTTCTTCTTGACTATCTTTCCCTCCATATGAGGTAGTTAGATCAACTTCATTCTGTAGCCTATTTCCAAACCTGTGCCCTATGTTGGACAGGATTGTCCTCTTCTTCTTCTTCTTCCTCTCCTTCAGAATCAAGGTCTTCAGGTCTTGCTGACCCTTAGCTAGATTCATGAACAACTCTTGGAATTGGGCATTCTGGGCCTGGAGGGCCTTGATGGCTTGCTCAATTGAAGGTTCAGCAGACATGATGAGTGCTAAAATGAACAGCGAAGAAGATAAGAGACCTGTAATGAGTACCTGTTTATGAAGTGCATGAGATGAAATGCGTATGATTTATGATTTCAAAGACAATCGGGAGATTCAAATTTGTAAACAAGAAAGGAAACACACTTTATTAGATAAACTTCAAAATTCAACTTGTTCAACTGATGCCCTCAGGGCGTTACAAGAATGGAAATACTGAAAAGTAAATGAAAACTGGAAAAGAAACAATCAAAGGTCAATCAATGCTCCCATGGTCTCTTCTTATCAGTGCGTACATAGTCATTAAGAATCCGCTCGTTCTCCAACTGCCTAGTCAACCTCTGGATCTTCTGCTCTTGCTCATTGAACTTCTCTCGGTAAGAATCCCGTTCTTCCCTCAGTTGCATCCAAGACCTTTTCAATGCCCCAATGTCAGTGGGCATATGAGGATGGAGGATGGTTGGAAGAACCCCTTATTCATTAGCAATTTCAAGAGTGACAGGTCGGACGACTTCATACGGCATACCCAGCTTTTGGGCACGGATACGGACCCATCTGAGATATGGCTCCATTGGCAGAGAAGTCTTTGGACCCAGCTCATGTGGATCAGATCTGTGAACTCTATCCCAGGCCTTTATGAATCTGCGACGTTGCTCGTCGCTATCCCCTTGAAAATCAAAGATGATGCTAGGCATTAGCATCTCATGTGGTCCTTCTCTTTTGGCTCTCCCAAACTGACGTAAGGCCAAGCACGGATTGTAATAAATTCCTCCATGGGTTCCTAACAATGGAACATTGGGATACTCCCCACATCGATCAATGATAGTTTCCTCATCCATACCCTTGAGGCTCCAGATAATGTCATTATGAGAAAGAGACATAACCCTATAAGCCCAACCCATGCCTTCTTGGTTCTTCAGCACTGATTTGGGAAGGTGCAAAATAAATCACCTCGCCAATAAAGGAGCATAGCACATCAAGGTTCCCCGCTTTCGGGCAGTACGAGCATAAAGTTGATGAAGGATGTCACCCAAGAGAGTGGGTACAGGATTCCGAGAGATGAAGATCTTTATCGCATTCACATCAACAAAGGAGTCAGAGTTCGGAAACAATACCAAGCCGTATATCAGTAGAGCCAGAATATCCTTGAATGCCTTGAAGTCTAGGCTATCCCAGAAATAATTAGCTTTACCAACCAAGAATTTGGTCAGAAAGCCCTTTGCTCCACCTCTAGTCTCCCAATTAGCCATTACCTCCTCTTTGGTCAAATGAAGGGCTGCAGCAATCTCTTCGGGCCTAAGAACCTTCTCCCAACCAGTAAACGGGGTCTGCTCTAGAATGGAGATACCGAGCATATCAGAGAATTCTTCTAAGGTGGGAACCATCTGGTAGTCCTGGAAAGTAAAACAATGGTACAATGGATCATAGAACTGGACTAGGACACTCATCATCTGCTCGTCCAATTTGGAGGTGACCAAACTGAGAAGATAACCATGTCTCCTGAGGAAAGAAGTAGTATCAAGCATCTTTGCAATCAGATCTTTAAGCAAGGTAGGAACTTGAACAAAATTGATCTGAATGGTATTCCTACGCATGGGCATCATGATGACCTACAAAACAGAACAAAGATGAATCCCTCCTGTCTTTGAAATAGGTTAGTCTTATGCAAGATGTATGCAATGTTATGATGTCATGATGTCATGATAAAAGGCACACCACAAGTATCCACAAACAGCAAACATGGTAAAGGCACACAAGTCACACAGAGAGTCCTTAGATTTCAGGATGGCAAAGAGCTTAGGTACTACCCTCTTTCAGTTCAGTTGGTTTAAACCTGTCCTAAAAATAGTAACCGGGTTCTAGAGGATCTCAATATCACTGACTACCCTCAATTGGTCATAATTCTAGTTTAGCAACCTTTTCTTGCAGCCGGAATCATCGCGAGAGTTTAGTCTCAATGAGTGTAGCATACTGCTATTGTTCTATGGCCAAGTTGGTCAATTTAAAGGTTCTAAGGTCAGTTGGTGCTTAATGACCCCTTAGATGACCCATATTCTCCTCGTTCCAACACAAGGGATATCGGTACAATCTAAAGTGTCACACCAACGTAGCTACTGCTTCAACCGTATCGGTCTACGCCGTACAGTTCCCTCACAGTTTATTGCTACTTACCTAAAGGGTATCCCCCAAATCCGGGTTAGAATCTATAGTAACTCCGATACAAGCCCACAAATATAAATCATACAAAGCATACAATTGAAAACACAATGATCTAATCCTAAGGTACACCACACTTATAAGAAATCCCCAACAGAGTCGCCAGTTCTGTGATACGGTGGGAGAGAACTGACTGTTTTTGGAATGCTGGTTCGTGTTTTGCGTTTGTTTTTGCAAAATGTCGCGGTAAGCAAGAGTCGCCACCGACTTTAATTTTATCCAACAAGGAAAGTAAAAAAGCACATAAAAATTCCTTTTTGAGATATTTCTCGGGTTCTGGGGGTAGATTATAGAAAGGGAAGGTGTTAGCACCCTTTCTATCCGTGGTTATCCACGGGCTCTTAGGTACTTGCTCAAAGTGTTTTCAAAATTTGCTTTTCTTTGTGTTTGTGGGTTTGAAAGAGTTTTTTGTTTGAAAGGAGTGTAAGTGCGAAAAGTTTTTTTTTTGTTTTAAAAAGGAGCAAGTACTTAAGAACCATCTACCTACTCGAAAAAGGAATTAATCTATAGAAATGTCCTTTAGACAACGCTATCCCATTATTGATGAGTAGGTAGCATCGTCGTTGGAGTTTTAAGGGTCAATTCGATTAAGGGACATGTGGTCACTAAAGCAATGTTAGGACGCCTTAGCGGTAACCCTAATGTCTTAGATCATTTTTCCGAGGCAACCGTTTCGAGGCAACTATGATCTTTGGACAAGAGGGCGACCTCTAAAACTTCCTATACTTAATGACCGCGTTACGAAGGCAACCAAGTGAGGTGTACCCTAAGAGTGCGCATGTGCGAGTGTGTTATTTTCAGTTAATTTGTCTTTGTACATGTCATGGGTGAGCTATGTTGATTTTAAGTTCATACATTCGATCTTGTCATGCATTCCCTATTATCAAACATCTAGCAGTTTATAGATTGCAGAATTTAAATTGCGGAAATTAAATCTAAATTATTACAAGGCGTCGGGTATTTACATCGCCAAAAACAAACCCTTGAAATTAAAATGCGGAAAGTAAAATAAAGCGATAAATAATTAAAGTCCTAATTTAACTATTACATTCTGGGAAACAATGACAATAATATGAAAATATGGATCGCGTGGAGAGAATTCAATCAGGCGCATTTTTTAGGGTTTTGACCCTTTTTTCAAAGAAAGCATTTTTTGGTTTATTTTTGAATTAAGAAGAAATTAAATCTAAGTTAATTATTAAAATAATTAATTAAAATATTTTTGGGTTTTTGGATATTTAAAGAAATAAAATAAATTGGATTAATGTTAATAAAACCTAATTATCTAAATTGATTTTAAATATTGGAAAAATATTACAAGTTAAACCTAATTAAAACTAAATTAATTAATTTAATGTTTATTTACAATAATAAAGTTATGAATTTAATTTTAATAAATAAAATATTTTTTTGTGTTTTTGATTTTATGAGGAAAATAATTTAATTGGTCAATTAAACAATAAAAATAATTAGTAAAACAAATAAATAAAATAAGATAAAAAGGTAATAAAGAAATACTCAATGGGGGGTGTTGGGCCCAGATTGGAGGTATGATCAACATTTTTTAGGCCCAAACGCAAATAAGCATGGCTGACTTTTGCAATCCCACGTGTGCCTGTTGACTTAGGAATATGGTGAGCTTTCATCCTTGACCTTCAGATTTGGCCTGGAGGCCATCTGGCGCCTGGAGATTTGAGGTCCATAGTAGACTGCAATGCATGAGGTACACTGGAACGCCTGAAGGAAAATAATAACAAATATATGGGGGACCTGGGTTTCGAACCCATGTCCCATTGGATTTCACATGCTAACCTGGCCACTGCGCCACTATGTTTCTATTGTAAGTGGAATAAGCGTTAATTATAATATGGAAAACAAATTATTATGCCAGAATTATAAAAAAAAAAGCGCGAAAGTTTTGAATGGGCCAGTTTGAGAAGGACACGTCTTCGTCTTCCCCACTGAGACCTGGTTCTTTTACCTGCGGATTTTTATCCGCAGCTAAATCCAAAGCTTGCTTCTAAAATTAATTCTAGGCTGTAAAAATGCAATCCAAGACCATGGTTCGCTTCGTCTCTCCCTCCTGAACATGGATATGTCCATTATTTGCCTTGATTTCACCTGTAGCAAAAATGCCCAAAAACGAATTCCACAAATCCTAGAATCGGCTAGGGGGTTACAAGCTATAAAAATGCAATCAAATTATTCCAAAAGCTTCCAAATGCAACGAAAAGCATGAATATGCAAAGATCTTGGCAAAAAGGTGCAAGAATAATAGGATTCATTTTCAACTGAAAGGTGAGTTTCAGAGAGACTTACAACGCGTTTTGGGTAGGGAGAGAGCTTGCTTTTGATTCCTTTAGACTCAATGGATGTCCAGCTAGAGGTCTACGTTGAGATTTGACCTTGAATCTGCCTCTAGAATGGATTTCAGTTTCAAGCTTTTTGAGTTTTTTTCAAGTTTGGTATTGGTGAGTATGCAGCCTTTAGCCCTTGAACTCGTATGCTTTGTGTTGTATATGTACAATGGAATGAATTAGGTCAAATATTGGGCTTTGAATCCTTATGCATTGATGATTGAAAATGTGATATGATCCTCCATTAAAAAGCTTCCAATTTCATTCCAAATCCAATATTTTGTGCATGATATAGCTTGATACGAGTTTGATTGTGTACATGATGATATTTAAGACCTGTATCAATCAAAAAGATACCAAGTGATTAAGATTTGGATTTTATTTGGATTTAAATTGATTTAAAATGAATTAATTCAATAACAATCAAATAAAATAGAAAAATTAATAAATGGACCCAATACTAAAGATAGAGCACGTGTGTAGTGTGAAAAGATCAAATCAAGTGGAAAAAAAGTGGGCTCATTTGACAAAATTTGAAGTTTTGGGGATAGTTGACTTTTGGCAATTTTGGAAAAATGCCCAACTTCAACAATGCATAACTTCTTCAATTTTGAACTTTTGGAGGTTTTCTGAGACTTTTTAGAAACCGTGAGATGTACTATAACCAACCCTTTTGGTCTCATCTCATTTTGATATTCCATGCTCAAGTTATAAGCTTTGGCAAACAAGGTGTTTTTGTTGACTTTTAAAAATGACCTATAATGTCCAAATTTGTAACTTCTTGTGAGTGCATTTCTTGATCTTGGGGTGTGAAGATGGATTGTATGAAATTGCTTCCTATTCAAAATGAGCTTTGGATGAGTCATTTATCATAAAGTATGAGAAAGTTATTCTTGGTCAAAGTTGAGTTGACTTTTCCTGCAAAACCCTAATTTAGCAACTTTTGAATCTTGATGAATTTTGAGCAATCCTTGATGAATCATGATCAACCCTTGATCAAATGATGAATTATCCTTCAAAATTAGAATTTTGACATAAAATCTTGAGGTTTGACTATTTATAGGTCACAGTTGACTTTTGCCCTAGCACAGTCGATTTTTGGACTTCTTGAGCAATTGACTGACCAAACTTTCTCTACAAGGCTTGAAATTTGACATGGATGGACTTGAGAATATATTAGGACATTTGTGAGCACTTGAGGTCATTTGGATGCAAGGACCTTGATGCAACACATAACCCTAATTTTGAATTAACTGCCTTAGGAGATGATTTGACTGTCCAACTCTTGAGCAATCTTGAACCATTTGGAGATTGTTCTTGACATGTCTTGAGAAATATGGGAGGGCAAATTTTGGGGTACAACAGACGCGCTCGTATCCTTGAGATCATGCTTCCAACCAATAAGTCGAGTATTAGTTCAAAAATCAAAGTTCGGTCATAAAACCCTAATTTTGCCTATTTTACCCTTTTGATAATTTGAATGACTTTTTTGAGAAATCGTGATCCAAGACTTGAAACTTGATAGAAGTAATCCTGAGGATCCATAATGATCCATGAAAGTCATTTGAAACATTAGAAATCCGACTGCCTTTGTACAGACTCAAACCCTAATTTGAGGCATCAGTGTTGAGGAGATTGTTTGACCTAGTCGATACTTGCGCAAACTTGAGGCATTGAAGATATTTGTTGGAAATATATTAATAAATGAGAGGGAAAATTTTGGGGTACAACACATATATTTGTTTCAAACACCAAAAATATTATAACCTTTTTAGGGTTTTAAACATTTTTCCCTTTTCACCTTGATATTTTTTATAATATTTGTAATTGCTTATAGTTTGTAATAGATAATCAGGGTTTATTGCTTTCCTCCCCCATTCACAAATTTGTACCACCCATTCCTAAAGCATTGTAATAGCGTAGAATATTTAAAATTCCGCAATTTACTTCTTTCCTTATTATTGTTAGTTTAATAGGACTTTATGGCAAGATTTAAAATCAAACATTAGACAACCATAAGTTCAAGATAAAATAATTGAATTAAACACACTTTGCATACTTACACCTCTAGGATAATCTCACTTGTTGCCTCGGATAAAAACAATCATGTCCCTCGAACGTGAGATGCTTTAGCAAAGACCCTCGGTTAAAAGATCATACTCCATCGATGACCCTTCGATGTTGCCTTCGGTAAACGATCTTAGTCCCTTACGACAATTGCTAAAGCGTCTTACAAGTTGCTTTCTATGACTGTACGATGACCCACGCCTGTCCCTCACATCCAATGATAGGGCTTCTTACTAACTAATGGTATGATAGCGATATCTAAAGGAGGACGAAAAGAAAAAAGACTTTCTTTTGAGTAGGTATATCGCATGTAATCGCTTTCTTACAAACTAAAACAATTTCCACACTCCACACTTTCAAAGCAAATACTTTCAAAACGCTTTATAAACACTCTTGAGGACTGATATAAGGGTTATTATAAAGCAAATTTCCTTACATTGGCATTTTCAAAACATCTTTCCACAAAACAACACTTTCTTTCAACAAATATTTTGTATACATTCTCAACGATACGAGAATCATTACAAAATTTCCGCACTTATGCATTTTCAAAATATTTGCAAACATACACGAACACAAAGCATTTTCAAAGTGAGCTAGCGATTAAGAGCCCGAAGATAACTACAGATGAAAAGGGTGATAACACCTTCCATTTTCATAACCTACCCTCCAAACTCAAGAAAATTCTCAAAGGTCTTTCCTGTTATTTTCACCCTTTCCTTTATTGGATAAAAGAAAAGTCGGTGGAGACTCTTGCTATCCGCAACATTTGCGATAAAACACAAAACCTCAAGTAAGTTCTTCCACCGTATTACAGAACTGGTGACTCTGTTAGGGACGAAGAATTAAAGTAGGGTTACCTTAAGAGCTAGATCACCTTTATTATTTTACTTGTTTGCCTTGTTTGCTTTATATTTTGGGTTATGCTTGGGTTTATTTCTTATATAGATCCTATTTCTGGATCTGGGGAATTTTAGGTAAGTAACAATAAATCGTAAAAATTGTATGGCGTAGACCGATATGGTTGAAATGATGGCTATGTTAGTGTGACACATTTGTTGGTATCGGTGTCCCTTGAGTTAAGTCAAGGAGAATACGGGGCCGCTGTGTGGTGTCATAAAGCACTAACTGACCGTAGAACCTTAGTTGAACAACTTAGCCATTAGAAAGTAGTGAGATAGATGAATTTGGTGCAGACTGAAGTTGGTTAATACTCGATACTACACTCATTGAGATTTGACTTTTGGGATATTTTGGTCGCAATTTAGATGCTTGTGGTGAAACAATGCCTACGAGAAACGTCAGTGATATTGAGATTCCTAGAACCCGGATACTTCTGCTAAGATAGGTTGAGCCAACTAAAACTTCAAGAGGGTACTTACCTATAAACTCCATGCAAGCTTAAACCTAAGGCCTTACATGCTTTGTTTGTGTATGATTATTTGTTTGAACATGACATCATAGCATCATGACATCATGACACATCATTTTCACTAACCATTTCAAGGACCTAGGGATTTATCTTTGTTCTATTTTCTAGGTTATGGCTTCCGTTTGCGTAAACACTATCTGAATCAGTTTTGTGAGGATACCTTCTCAACTTAAGGAGTTAGTCTCAATGGTTCCAGAAGGTTCTCCATTCATCAAGAGGCATGGTCGACTACTCAGTTTGGTTACCTCGTGTTTTGAAGAAGACATGATGAGCGTTCTATTCCAGTTCTTTGACCCTGTGCATCACTACTTCACTTTTTCCTGATTATCAGCTGGTGCCCATAATGGAGGAGTTTTCTCAAATACTGGGAGTGTCTGTTATCAATCGAATACCCTTCATCGATTTAAAGAAAGAACCACAACCTAAAGAAATTGTGTTAGCCTTAAATTTGAAGTGGTCCGACGTTGTAGCTAAATGGGAAACAAGGAGTAGAGTCAAGGGTTTCCTTGCTAAATTTTTGTTAGAGAAGGCTCGACTATTGTTGGATGCTATGAGTTTTCAAGCTTTAGAAGAAATATTGGCTTTTCTAATCTATGGGTTGGTGTTATTCCCTAATCCATACCAACTCATAGATGTGAATGCCATCAAAATATTTCTTTCTCATAACCTTCTGCCTACTTTTCTTGGAGATATTTTTCATTCTCTTTACACTTGTACTATGAGGAAGAGAGAGGCTCTTATGTGTTGCATACCATTGTTATCTAGGTGGTTTATTTCACACCTTCCCCAATCAGTATTGAAGCTTGAACAAGGTTTGAGGTGGTCTCAAAGGATGATGTCACTTTCTCATTCGAATATCTATTAGTGTTCCCGATCTCATAAGGATATTACTATCATTGACCATTGTAGGGAATTCCCTAATGTCCCACTCCTTGGCATTAGGGGAGGTATTACTTACAACCCTTCTCTGGCTTTACAACAATTTGGTTATGCTCAAAGAGATTGTCCTCGTGACGCGCTTATCTAGGGTATTGTGTTCGACTATGAGAATGATTTTCAAGGTTATCGTCAAAGTTTCATATGAGCTTGGGGAATGGTAAGCAAGATCGATAGCAAGACTTTGGGACATAAGAAATCCATCCCTATGGAGCCTTATCTCAAATGGGTATGAGCTCGCACTCAAAACCTCATGATGCCATGTCCAGCTATCCTACCAGTGATTATGGAGCCCATTTCTGAAGGGGATACTCCTTATACCATTCTCTATCCAAACATGCCTAATGGCCTCGAAGAATTGGAGAAGTCCTGGATTCAACTCAAGGGAGAATGAGACACCTTTAAACTCAATTATATGCAAGAAAAGAGAAAGTGTTGGAGCTCACAAAGAGATTTCATGAGGAGTAAAACCTTAATGCATACATTGACACGAAGAGGAAGCATTTGTGGGAGACTTCAGTATTGGGTTTTAGGAGTTTCATTTTGTTGTCTCTTTGAGACCCTTTTTATTTTTTCACTGTAAGCCCAAGGGGCAATTGTAATTTTGAACTTATTAATGCAATCTTTGTTTTTGTTTCCTTTTTGCTAGAAAATTTAAATCTCCTAAGGTCCTTGAAAACATTGCATCCACCTATCATGCACCATTTCATAACCAGGTTCTCTAATATAGGTTTCCTCATCTATTTACTGTTTATTTCAGTATAAGATGGCTCTCGAGTAAACCATTAAATATCTGCAAACTCAACACGCACAGTTTCAAGAGACTCTCCTGAACCCAACCAAAGGGAAACAAGAGATGATGGTGCTCCTTACAACGAAAAAGAAGACTAAGAAGTGGGTTGTTATCCTTAACATGGGAGGAGATTCAAAGGACCTTCTCGACTGGCTCAAGCAGATGATGTTTCCTCCTAAGAAAACGACAATCAAGAAGAGGATGTTAGAAGAACCAGGGCTAGGGGTGGAAATAACCAGATTTCTGAGGATGAAGACTACTCCGACAAGAAATACCCTCATGCGGATGACAAAGACAAACAAATAGAATACCGACTCAAAGCAGTGGAAATTCAAAAAGTGCCTGAATTGGACTTTTGGGAGTTAGGTTTGATCCCAGGGGTAGTCATCCCCCATAAGTTCAAGGTCCTTGTCTTCGATAAATATGATGGGGTATCTTGTCCCAAACTCCATTTGAGGTCGTATGTCCGAAAGATTTAACCCTATACTACTAACCAGAAACTGTGGGTCCACTTATTTCAAGAAAGTTTAACTGATACTTAACTCGAATGGTTTTACCAGTTGAAAGGAACCAATATTCTCACATGGGAGGACTTGGTTGTTGCCTCCTCGAAACAATACCATTACAATTCTGACCTTGCACCAACTCGCGTGCAATTACAGAGTATGACTATGGGCTCGAACGAAGGCTTTAAGGAGTATGCCCAGAAGTGGAGAGATTTGGCTGATAGGATGCAACCTCCTCTGACTGACCGAGAATTGGTGGACATGTTCATGGGCACTCCGACGGGTCCATTCTTTAGTTTTCTGATTGAGAGTTCTTCATCAGGGTTTACTGAGCTGATTTTGACTGGCAAACGAGTTGAAAGTGGTATCAAGAGCGGGAAGATTCAGATGGATGCATCCTCTAGTACTGTGAAGAAACCATTCATTAGAAAGAAAGAAACCAATGTTGTATATGTCCAGAGGATCCATAGTAAGAATGATCGTCATCAGTCTGTAAGGGCAGTGTTAATCTCTAATCCAACACTTGTTCAACCACAACAACCGAGAAATCAACGTAGGTCAGATGCTCCAAGGAGACAGTTCACTAGGATTAATATGCCATTGGCTCAAGAATTACAACATATTTTGAAATCACAATTGATAAAACTACGGGATCCTCCTTAAAATCCCAACACATCCTCTCTAAAGTATAACCTTAATTTAAGGTGTCCATACCATTCCAATAGTCCTAGACATGAGACCAACGACTATTGGGCCCTAAAGAGCAAAATCCAAGACATGATTGATGCAAAGGAAATTGAATTTGATCCTCCCGAGACCCCCAATGTGATTATTGCACCCATGCCCAGTCATGGTAAAGGTGTTAATGCTATTGACGATGTTTCCTATGTCTCCACCATAAGTGACTTAACCACTCCCTTGATGACCGTTAAGAAGAACTTGTTACGATCCGGTTTATTTCCGGGTTATTCTGAAAATTGTTACCATTGTGCTTCCTAAACTAATGGTTGTATGTGGCTGAGGAAGGGTATTCAACGCTTGATTGATAGCCATGAAATTTTGTTTGAGAAAACTCTGTCCATGAAGAGTTTGCATGAGAGTATATCTCAAGAGCTGAGACTTGAAGATGTTTCTATAATCACAATTTCCAATACTCCTGTATGGATCACCTCTAGTGGTCCTATAAGGATTCTTGCCGAGCCGAGGGTGGCTCCCCTAATCATCACTGCACCGGGGCCAGTCCCCTATTCCTCTAACAAGGTTATTCCCTAGAACTATGGGGCAGAAGTTTATTATCATGGTGTTAGGCAAGAGTCACGGATTATCGAAGATGAAGATTCTGAAGTTACCGATCTCAAAAATATTGTCGGAACTAGTAAAGTTACCCAAACGGGAAGGGTCTTCTCCCCAGAGATCTCTCCTCCAAAAACTATCACAACACATGTTCATATTCCTGCTTCTGGGTCAACTGCTGAAGCTCGGGGCAAAGAAAAAATGACTGAGTCTGCCCAGACGGAGGCACCCTCAAAATATGTTACAATTGAAGTCTCCTCTAAACAAGATATGGAAGAAATACTAAAGATCATTCGTAAAAGTGACTACAAAATAGTTTAACAACTGGGGCAGACACCCTCCAAGATATCCATGTTGTCCTTGTTATTATGCTCTGAAGCCCAAGCTCAGGCTTTGTTGAAATTTATGAAGAATGATCATGTACCACAAGAGACCTTTGTTGATCAGTTTGAGAATTGTGTTGCAAGCCTAACAACTGATAATGATTTAGGCTTTTCTGATGCCGACTTAACTCCAGTAGGAAAAAATCATAATAAGTCCTTGCGCATCTCTATTGAGTGTAAGGTCACTACTTTGGCGCATGTGTTAGTCGATACAGGTTCTTCCCTGAATGTATTACCAAAAGGTGCTCTGGATAGATTGAACTGTGAATGGCTGGTGCTAAAACCCAGTGATATTGTGGTAAGAGCCTTTGATGGGTCAAAAAGAATGGTGCACAGAGAAGTTGATCTCCCGATCAAGGTGGGATCTCAGGTTTTCAACTCCACTTTTTATGTAATGGATATTCGCCCATCCTACTTCTGTTTGCTCGGATGCCCCTGGATTCATAGGGCAGGCGTTGTTACGTCTACCTTACATCAAAAATTATAGTATCCGGTGAAAGGGAAGATCGTAACAGTCTATCGAGAAGAAGAATATATGGTCATCCATTTGAATTCTTTCAAATATGTTGAAATGGATGGTGAATTCATTGAAACTCCCTTCTAGACATTTTAAGTAATCCCTCCGATGATTGTTGTTGCTAAAGTTACTCTTGCCACTCCCAAGATTACCAAGAATACACCAAGAATGGCTTCTCTGAAGGATGCTAGGGTTGTGATAGAAGAAAGTGGTTGTACTGTTTGGGGTCAGCTTTCTGATATCCTCTACAAATCTGACAAGTTCGGTTTGGGCTTTACTGCAGAAGGTCAAAAAGCTATTTGTCGCGCTCGAGCAGGAAGACCTCTATTTTGTATCAACAACAATGGAGTCAACATAATAGAAGGCACTGATAGTGATGGTGACCTGGACAACTGAATATTCCCTACCATTGGAGGTGGACTCGATAACTAGAAGGCTAAAGACTTTGTATCAATCTCCTTCAGCTAGGAGTAATAACTATTTCTGTTTTATTTCTTTAAGAAGTTTGTTTATGTAATTTCTTTTAAAACAATGACTTTAAACCTTGTGTCTTACCCGGGGCACAATGGTCCATTTGTTAAGGGTTGTCATTTCATATGTCATACTTTCATTTAATGAAAAACATTCGACATTTTGCACTCAAATTTTGTGCTCTATGTCTTTCTTTTACTTTACTACACTTTCAAATAGATATGTGTTCTTACACACACCCATGCACTACATTGTAGATCCCCATCCACTCCGGATTTCATTGATAACGATTCTGCTATTGTCGCTTATGACTTTGAAAATCCAATCTACCAAGTCGAAGACGAAGGTGAGGAAGATTGTGAAATACCTGGAGAGCTTTCCAGACTCTTAATACAAGAAGAAAAGGCTATCCAACCACATGAAGAGCCGATCGAGGTGGTAAACTTGGGTCTGAGACAAATAGGAAGGAAGTCAGGATTGGTGACAACCTGGAGGATAGTGTCAAAAGCAGATTGATTCATATGTTGCACGAATATGTTGAGCTCTTTGCTTGGTCATACGAAGACATGTCAGGGCTCAATACAGATATTGTGGTTCACCCTCTGCCGATGAAAGAGGTTTGTGCTCCAATTAAACAAAAGGTTCGTCGCATGCACCCTGAAATGTCAGAGAAAATAAAAGGTTGAGGTTATGAAACAATTCAATGCAGGTTTCTTAGTAGTGACATCATATCCTCAATGGGTTGCCAATGTTGTTCTGGTACCAAAGAAAGATGGCAAGGTACGTATGTGTGTAGATTACAGGGATCTAAACAGGGAAAGCCCCAAAGATGATTTCCCACTTCCATATATTGATGTCTTGGTCGATAACACCGCTCAACACAAGGTATTCTTCTTCATGGATGGTTTTTTGGGTTATAATCAAATCAAGATGACGCCTGAAGACATGGATAAAACTACTTTCTTCATACAGTGGGGCACATTCTGTTACAAGGTCCTGCCTTTTGGGTTGAAGAACACAGGGGAAACTTATCAACATGCCATGATAGCTTTGTTTCTTGACATGATTCATCATGAGATAGAAGTCTACATCAACGACATGATAGCAAGATCACATACTAAGGAAGAACATCTTGATTATCTCCACAAATCATTTGAAAGGCTGAAGAAGTACAAGCTAAGGCTGAATCCATACAAATGTACCTTTGGGGAGAGGTCTGGAAAACTCTTAGGTTTCGTCGTCAGTGGTAAAGGTATTGAAGTCGATCCCGAAAAGGTTAAAGTTGTTCAAGAAATGTCGGTTCCCCGCACCGAGAAGGAAGTCAGAGGTTTCTTAGGACGACTGAACTACATTACCCGGTTCATTTCTCATTTGACTGCTACCTGTGAGCCAATCTTCAAGCTGCTGAAGAAGGATCAAGTACTAAAATGGAATGACGACTATCAAATATCCTTTGATAAAATCAAGGAGTACTTACAAGAACCTCCTATTCTGATGACACCAATTGAAGGAAGACCTCTAATCATGTACCTAACAGTGTTAGAGAACTCAATGGGGTGTGTGTTGGGGCAGCATGATGAGTCTGATCGAAAAGAGCATGCAATATACTACCTTAGCAAAAAGTTTACCGACTATGAAACAAGATATTCGCTGCTTGAGAAAACTTACTACACTTTGGCATGGGCTTCTCTCCGACTAAGACAGTATATGTTGACTCATACTACTCTATTGATCTCTAAAATGGATCCCATCAAATACATATTCGAGAAGCCAACTCTCTCCGGAAGAATAGCCCGATGGCAAATGATCTTAACGAAATACGACATTCAGTACACCACTCAAAAAACAATCAAAGGAAGTGTACTAGTAGATTATTTGGCACATCAAGCTGTAGACGACTACCAATCTATGAACTTTGAATTCTCGAACGAAAACATCATGCTGATTAAAAATTGTGAAGAACCTGGATTGTATGAAGGACCTGAGCTAGGATCCCGATGGACTATGGTTTTTTATGGAGCTTCTAATGCACTGGGGAACGAAATTGGTGTTATAATCATCTCTCCTCAAGGTTTCCATACACCCTTCACAACCAGACTTTGCTTTGACTGCGCCAACAACATGCCTGAGTACGAAGCATGCATCCTAGGTATTAAGGTTGCTATTGACCTAAGAATCAAATTCCTGAGCGTATATGGGGATTCAACCTTGGTAGTCAGTCAAGTCAAAGGAGATTGGGATACGAAGCACCCAAATATCATTCCATACCGAGAGCATGTGTTGACCTTAATCCCATACTTCGAAGATATCACTTTTGAGCATATCCCAAGAAAAGAGAATCAGTTGGCGGACGCATTAGCAACCATGTCATCTATTTTCAAGCTTAGATGGGACAACGAGGCTCCTAGAATTACCATTGAAAGATTCGAAGAACCAGCACATTGCTACGAAATTGATACTGATGAAGTAGAAGAGAAGCCTTGGTTTCATGAAGTGAAAAGGTACCTTGAAGCTCAAGAATACCATGAAGGGGCATCAATCAACAACAAGAAATTCCTACGGAGGTTCTCAGCTAAGTTCTTCTTGAGCAATGGAATTCTATACAAGCGCAACCATGATTCAACTCTGCTTCGTTATATGGACAAGAAGGAAGTAGAGAAAATTATGGAGGATATGCATGAAGGCATCTTTGGTACTCACTCGAGCGGACATACTATGGCTAAGAAAATCTTGAGAGTAGGTTACTATTGGTCGACCATGGAAGTCGACTGTCATCACCACTCGAGAACTTGTCATAAGTGCCAGATCTATGCTAATAAAGTTCATGTGCCTCCAATACCTTTGAACGTCATGACTACTTCTTGGCTATTCGCAATGTGGGGAATTGATATGATCGGAGAAATCAAGCCTACTGCTTCTAACGAACATCGTTTCATTCTCGTCGCCATTGACTAGTTCACAAAATGGGTTGAAACAACTTCATTTTCCTCCGTTACCAAGAATGTGGTTGCCCGATTCATCAAACATAACCTCATCTGCCGGTACGGTATCCCTGAGAGTATCATCACTGGAAATGGTACCAACCTCAATAACACTATAATCACTATACTCTACACACAATTCAAGATCAAGCACCATAACTCTTCCCCATAAAAACCAAAGATGAATGGAGCAGTGGAAGCGGCTAACAAAAATATTAAGAAGGCCATACAGAAGATGGTGGTGACTTACAAATATTGGCACAAGAGTTACCATTTTCTCTTCATGGCTATCACACTTCAGCGCGAACATCAACTGGGGAAACCCTATTCTCTTTGGTCTATGGCATGGAAGATGTCCTACCTGTCGAAGTTCAAATTCCTTATCCGAGGATTATGAAAGATGCATAATTAGACGAAGATGAGTGGATTCAAACTAGGTTAGATCAGTTGAATTTGATTGATGAAAAGCGGCTTGCGGTTGTCTGTCAAGGTCAGATGTATCATAAACGTATGATCAAGGCATTCAACAAGAAGATCAAGCATTGGGTATATCAGGTTGGTGACTTGGTAATAAAATGCACCATTCTACCGCAAGGAGATCCCAGAGGCAAATGGACTCCCACCTACGAAGGGCCATTTGTTGTCAAGAAATTATTTTTGAGCGGTGCTATGATACTAACCACCATGGACGGTGAAGATTTCCCACATCCTATGAATGTGGACATAGTTAAAAGATACTACGCATAAATATGACCTGCTAGGCTGACTGGCCTAGGTAAAAATAAGGTCATCCTGACGAATCAAAAGGGTCCGAGAAAAAATTAGGGATATATATAAAAGATTATACACCCGGCAAATCGAAAACCTAAAAATGAGGCTTGGGCAAGAAAGGGTATCCTGGTGGACTGAAAACCCGAAAGGGCAGTCCAGGAAAAAGTTAGGGATTAAAGCGTACGACTATGTCCCATTGGATCACTTATTGCAAGCTTTATTACCAAAGTCAAAAGTTCAAATGGTACAGATCAATTCAATCAACTTCTTCCGATAGCAAGGGATGAGATGTTCGAAGACATAGGGGAAATAGCAGAGTTGGAATCCAATGAGATCATTTCTACATAGCTATATGTTTTGTTTTCACTTTGTATTCTTTTCATTTCACGACAATTTCCTCTTACTAGGATATGTCTCTTTGTACAAAAAATGACTCCTTATAGGCAAATTATCAATACAAACACACCTTACAATTCAAACTTTTTGTTTTTTTTTTTCTGTTTTGCTTGCAAAAATGTCCAATGACTAAAATTGAATGAACATATGCATATGAACATGATTAACTGTTAACAAATATATGCATAAGAACAGGAATAAGCATTTACTCAAGATTCTAGGAGTTGGGATTACGTTCAAGCTATCTATAAATTCCCACAGAGCCAATTCTATGAGATTATTCCCACAAAGTAATCTTCACAAATTCATCCCCAATAAGGATACATTCCCCGCAATTTCCCCAACCTACGGAATTCCAAAACAACTAAAAAAACCCTGCAAATTTCTTCTCTCTAGAAAAATTCAATTTTCCCAAGAGAGTTTGTTTCCTCATCAGAATATTTCTCTATCAATAGATTTTATTTCACCAACAGATTACAGTCTCCTTAGCTTGAGTCTACTCCTCAGATTGCTACGAATCACCGGAAAAATTCGTCTCCTCAGTGAAGTCGCCATTATCCCCAGAGAGTCACTATGAAACTTGGAACCGGACCGGATACCAGTTAACTTTATCTTCCCCAGACGAGTCAAAAGGTTATCCATCTCTTTTATCCCCAGTCAGGGTATCTAAGAATTATCCTCCCCAGATGAGTCAGAAAGTTATCCATCTCTTTTATCCCCAGTCAAGGTATATAAGAATTAAATTCCCCAGTAGAGCAATGAACAATCAATGTTCCTAAAACTCTTCTCCCCAAAGCAGAAGCCAACATTCCCCGATGTATTTTCCTCAAACAACAATCAGGAATCCCTCGTGGAAGTATTCTAGACCAAATAAAAGATATACATACTTTTCATCTCCAACAACAGTCAGGGATTTATTTTCCCAGATAAATATATTGCACGGGTTTATAAATACATTTCAACAACATATCACATTCATACATAATAACATATGTATACAAAAATCATATAGCACAGTGTTGTACCCCAAAATTTGCTCTCTCATTTATCAAAACTTTTCTCACAAGATCTCTTTGACTCAAGACTGGATTAGGGTTTGGTCAGCTCAAGACATCTCATCATGCACCGATGACCCAAAATTAGGGTTTGAGATTGCATAAGGATTTTTGTACTAACAATGCTTCATGTGACTTTCAAACATCATTATGGACCCCTAAGATCACTCATGACAAGTTTCAAGCCTTGAACCACATTTTTGATCAGTCAATTGGACAGTTGACCTAAAAATCAACTATATTGGGGAAAAAGTCAACCATGACCAATTTACAGTCAAACTTCATAATTTTTGATCCACATCAACATTATATACTCATATGTATCATTTGATCAAGTTTGGATTACAATTCCTCAAGAAATTTGATCAAATCATCAAAAGGGGCAAAATGGTCAAAATTAGGGTTTTGACTGAGGAAGGGCAATTTCTGATTTTTGACCTAGAAAATGACCAATTGAGTTAAAGCATGATTCCAAGGATTCAATTTCATCATCTTGATCTAATTACATGGTTCAAAACATTTCAATTTCATTGATAGACAGATGAAATTTGCAATCAACTGATCAAAAGTCAACTGTACACTAAAAAGTCAAACTTTGACTTTTTGGTCAAAATCAAATGCCAAGGGTCACAATTCATCAAAACATGTCAAAATGTGAAACTTTTTCATCAAGAAATCAAGGATTGAAGATTAGGGTTTAAAATTGAAAATTTTCTTAACTTAGAAATTTTTCTAAGTATAGAAAATTTCTTATTTTTTCTCAACTTTAGGCCATTTTTTCACCATGATACAAGATGATTCAAAGGAAGTTCCCAACATGAAAGTTGTAGGCCTCCATGAAATCTACAAATTTTCTTCACACACTTTTCCCTAAAGATGCTTGGATCTCAAGATATAATTTTATGGATACATGCTCATGAACTAGATAACTTAGTGAAATTTTGCCCTAATTTAGGCAGGTTTTGGACACAACTTCATGACAATTTTTCACCTATTTCCAAGAGGAGTCTTGAAATTAATTTCAAATATGAGTTATATATCACATTGCAAGCTTTCCAAAATGTCCAAGAACTCCTCAAGATCATTTTTGAGTAGGGAGAATCGAAGAGATGAAGTTGGCAATTTCTCACTTTTGATTCAAGCCATTTCATGAAGAACAAAGTTCCAATCAGTACCTATGCTGCCTAATCCATGCTTTACAGGTCCCAAAATTGTTTCTTACTCCATAATTTAATTCTTACTCAGTTGACAAAGCTTTAATCCAAGCCCTAGAATCTTTATCCAAGTTGCAATTCCATAAATGGCATAAAGTGGCCATTGCCATTTTGAAAAAGGTTCACTTTTGCAATTTTCCAATTCTTGAGCATTGGACCTGTCTCCATTGCACATACAAGTCTTACATGCCTAAAGCAAATTGTACAAATAATATACCAACCCTAATAAAGCCAGTACAAGCATGTAAAGCCTTGTCCCTTCACTTTGCTTCAAAAGCAAGAAAGTGTGCAAAAAGGCTAGGATTGAAAAACCTGTGGAAGAGATGACTTAAAACCTTCTCGATACTAATATACAAATAGATTACAATTATAAACACGATTGCTAGAGGCCTGAAACACTCCAAAACTCCCTTTCACAAAAAAAAAACTGTCAAGACTTGCAGTTTTTGCATAAGCATAGCAATCCCTCATTTGGCTCGTGTGTTTCAAGTCTTAACCATCAAAACACTTTACCTACTTGATATATAACTGATCCAGACCCTCATCCCTGTAATATAAATCCTTCTCCATCATCTTCCATTTCTGTTTTCAAAGCTTGCAGGTTGACTTGGATAGAGAGTTCCAGGCACTTCCAAAGCAAGGCAAGGATTGGAACACACTCAGGGAGGTTCAATCAAGCTCAAGCAATCAGCAGGCCTTCATAAAACTCACTCCAACTCCATCCACGATTTCAACTGAAAGAGGTAAAAATCTCAACTTCTATCTCTTCATACAGGCATCCATTGGCCACGATTTGTGAATAAACAATGTAGACCTCATTGCTACGAAACTGTACATGTATATATCTCGCATTTATTTGGCCTAAGTTAAGAGAATTTTGAAGTTCAAATTCCTGTAAAAATTAGGTTTAGATTTAGGGATTTTAAAATTCATCTTGATCTTTGATTGTTAGCTTACATGATTTATATGGTTAGAATCGTGAGACAAAATGCTACAACATTCATGTTATGAGTTTTCATTTTCATGGAGAAATGAGAAAGTTACAGAGCATCTGGCTGGCTAGAGGAAGAAGATGAAATACAGGGCCATGGAAGCGTTTCATGTTATGTTATTTTTGTTTCACATTAATCAACGGATATATAGCCACCCCAGTGGCAAGGTAGCACGCTGGTGAGACTCATGTCCAGGGTTCGAATCTTGGCACTACCTTTTGTTTTTTACACTTTTTCATTTTTCCATTTTTGCTGTTTTTTTGCAGGATTGGGCTTGTTTCTTTGGGCCTGAGCGTTTTTACTAACATATTACTCCCAGTTTCCTTACAGCACCCCCTGGCCCAACTATTTCCATACATTTTATTTATTTATTTTTGTTTTCATTTTTGTTTATTAAATATTTTCTTTAATATATAAAAATCTTAAAAAATATAAATATGATAATATTGCATTTATTTTATTTTATTTTATTTTTCACATAAAAAATATATTTTATCTTCAATATATACTAACTATTTTTCTTAAATAAATTTATAAAAATAAATTTAGATATATTCTTATCTTTTCTCTTATACTTTTATATATATTTGTAAATATTTATTTTAACATATAAAAACCAAATATTTTCATACAATATTATTTATTATTTTTTATACAAAGAATACACAAAAAAATAATAGATAAAAGCTTTATTTTCTTTTAAACTAGAAATTAGGGCTAACCCTTTTTTAAGAACTAATTTCTTTTCCTTATATTTTTAGGATTAGGTTAAAATCTCTTTTCACATGAAAAAAATAAAATAAAATCTTTTCTTGCATGTACATAATATTGCATAATTAAATATTTTATTTGTTTATTCCAATATTCGTACAAATTCGATTTGGTTGTAATAGCCTATTTAGATTTACATTCTTGCAAATCCCCATTCAAATTTGTATTTCCCCCTCCCATAAATTGTTGTAATAGCTTAGTAATCTTTACATTACGCAATTTACCGCTTTACATGCCATGATTAGTAATTAGGGTTTGTATGGCAAGATAAAAATAAATCAAATAGAAAACCCTAAATCCAAGACAAAATCAAAGCATGAAAATAACACATTTGCACACAAGCACCCTTAGGGTTTCTCCACTTGGTTGCCTTATATAAAAATAGCCATATTACGCATGCGAAGTATCTTGGCAAAACAAACAAAAATAAGATCATAGTCCCTCGATGACGTTATTCAAGGTTGCCTTACAAAATGATCTTGGTCCCTCAAAATGCTAAGATACTTTGCAACATTGCTAATCATGGTAATACGATGACCCACGTCCATCCCGTTTACATCCAAAGATATGGTTGCTTACCAAATCAATGGTAAGACAACAATATCAAAGGAATAGAAAGTGCATAAGAAAGACATTTTGAGTAGGTAGATTACTTCTAGTTACTGGCTCTATTTTCAAACAACTATCCTTGCTATTTTCCAAAACAAACACACATATTTCAAAAACATCTTACAAACATTGAAAACTTTTCAAAAGACAAAAATCTTTGTATACATTCTTACGAACGAGAATCATTGCAAAGATTGCCTAAACGAATGGCCTCTTTTACAAAATACTTTCAAAACCACACCAAACACATTTTCAAACAACAAAAGCAAGTGATCTAGAAAGTAGATAAGAGCCCATGGAAAACCATGGATGAAAAGGGTGCTAATACCTTCCCTTTTCATAACCTACCCCCCGAACTCAAGAAAACATCTCAAAGGTCTTTCCTGTGCTTTTTCACCTTTCCTTTTGGATAAAAGAAAAGTCGGTGGAGACTCTTACTAACCGCAACATTTGCGATAAAATGCAAAACCCTCAAGTCAGTTCTCCCACCGTATCACAGAAATGGTGACTCTGCTGGGGATTTTTATAAAAGTGGGGTTACCTTAGGGCTAGATCACACTTATTTGCTTACATTGTTTGACTTGTTTGATTTACATTTTGGTTCTTTGTTTGGGTTTGAATCCTCCACCCGGATTTGGGAAACATTATAGGTAAATAGAAATACGTTGTGGAAGCTGTGCGGGGTATACCGATATGGTCTAAGCAATAACTATGTTAGTGTGACATATTTGTGGGTACCAGTAGCCTTTGAGTCAATCAAAGAGAATACGGGGCCGCTGAGTGATGTCATGAAGCACTAATGAACTTTTAGAACCCTTTACTTGACCAACTTGGCCTTTAGGGTGTAGTGAGATGACCGGCTTTGGTGCAGTCCGAAGTTGGTAGATACTCCATACTACACTCATTGAGGGTTAGTTTCTTGGGATATTTCAGTCGCCATTAAAGAGGCTTTAGCTGAAACAATGACCAAGGAAACAATTCGGTGATATTGAGCTCCTTAGAACCCGGTTACTATTACTAGGACAGGTTTAAGCCAACTAAACTTCAAGAGGGTACTTACCTATAAAACCCCATGCAAGCCTAAACTAAGAACTTGTTTATTTTTCTTGTATATACATACTTGTGCATAACATCATAGACATCATGAACATCATATGCATTCACTAACCATTTCAAGGATTTTGGAGATTCATCTTTGTTCTTGTTTTGTAGGATATGGATTCACTCCGCAGGAAAACTATCCAAGTCAACCTTGTAAGAATTCCTCCACAACTCAAGGAGCTAGCTTCAAGGATCCCTGAGAATTCTCCATTCACCGAGAGGCATGGTCGTCTACTCAACTTGGTCACCTCCAATACAGAGGAGGATATGATAAATATGCTCTTCCAGTTCTTTGATCCTTTGCACCATTGCTTCACATTTCCCGACTATCAGCTTGTGCCTACTTTAGAAGACTTCTCTCAACTCTTGAGGATTCCCATCCTCAATCAACTACCTTTCAATGGTACGGAAAGAGAACCAAAGCCATAAGAGATTGCTCAAGCTTTGCACTTGCACTCATCTGATGTCACGACCCATTGGGAAACTAGAAGTGGTGTCAAAGGCTTCTTAGCAAAGTTTCTGTTTGAGAAAGCACAAAGTTGTTGGAATTCCTTAGACCTGCAAGCTTTTGAGGAAATTGTGGCTCTCCTCATCTATGGGATGGTCTTGTTCCCCAATCTTGACCAACTCATAGATGTGAGTGTGTGATCGGTGGGAATGAGAACTGACTGTTTTGGAATGTTGGTTCGCGTTTACATTTGTTTTCGCAAAATGTCGCAGTAAGCAAGAGTTGCCACCGTCTTTTATTTTATCCAACAAGGAAAGGACAAAAGCACATAAAAAATTCCTTTTTGAGATATTTCCCGGGTTCGGGAGGTAGATTATAGAAAGGGAAGGTGTTAGCACCCTTTCTATTAGTAGTTATCCACGGGATCTTAGGTACTTGCTCATTGTGTTTTCAAAAGTTTGCTTTTCTTTGTGTTTGTGGGTTTGAAAATAGTTTTTAGTTTGAAAGGAGTGTAAGCGCGAAAAGTTTTGTTTTGTTTTAAAAGGAGCAAGTACTTAAGAACCATCTACCTACTCAAAAAGGAATTAATTTGTACAAGTGTCCTTTAAGACAATGCTATCCCACTATTGAGGAGTAGGTAGCACCGTCGTTGGAGTTTAAGGGTCAATTCAATTAAGGGACGTGTGGTCACTAAAGCAATGTTAGGACGCATTAGTGGTAACTCTAATGTCTTAGATCATTTTTTTCGAGGCAACCGTTTCGAGGTAACTATGATCTTTAGACAAGAGGGCGACCTCTAAAACTTCCTATACTCAATGACCACGTTCGAAGGCAACCAAGTGAGGTGTACCCTAAGAGTGCGCATGTGCGAGTGTGTCAATTCGGTTAATTTTTATCTGTACATGTTATGGTGAGCTATGTTGATTTTAGTTTAAAGATTGATCTTGTCATGCATTGCCTAGTTATCAAACATCTAACAGTTAATATTGAGCGGAAATTAAATTGCGGGAAATTAATCTAAGCTATTACAAGGCGTCGGATATTTACATCGCCAAAGACAAACCCTTTAAAATTAAATTACGAAAAGTAAATAAAAGCGATAAATAAATAAATAAAATCCTAAGTTAAAAACTATTACATTCCCGAAGCAGTTACAATATTGGATAAAAATAACACGCGTGCGAGAAAATTAAATCGGAGTGTTCTTAGGGTTTTGATCCCTTTTTATTTAAAGAAAGCATATTTTTGTTATTTTTTTAAATTAAAAATTAAGTCTAAGTTAATAATTGAATTAATTAATTAAATGAAAATATTTTTGGGTTTTATTTATAATTAAGGAAATAAAATAAGAATGGTTAAAAATATTAAAAACCTAATATTCTAATTTGATTTTAATTTATTGCAAAATATTGAAATTATACCTAATTAGAAACTAGATTAATTAGATTATTTATTTACAAAATAAAATAGTGAAATTAATAAAGATATTATTTTTTGGGTTTTTCTGATTTTATGAAAATAAAGTATTGGGTTAATAATTAATTAAGAATAATAAAATAAAATAAATAAATAAATAAAATGTTAAAAGAAAAGAAATAACCAAAGGGGGGTTTGGGCCCGAATCTGGGTGTATGTTTGGCAATTTTCAGGCCCAAAAGCGTTCAGCCTGCTTGACTTTTGGAATCCAATGCGTGTCTTTGACCAGGGAGTATGATGAGCGTGCAATCTGGGCCCCTGGATCTGATCTGAAATCCATCTGGCAAGTGGATCTTTGAGGAGCATGGTAGACCACCTTTTGAGCCTTGCATAGGAATACCTGAAACAAAATTGTAACAAAGTTTTGGGGGACCTGGGATTCAAACCCAGGTCCCAAGGGTATCCCGCTCACGCTTCCACCAACTGAACCACGCTGCATCTTTGTTATTGGCATAGAAAACAAATATTATATTGACAAATCTATTAATTATGCTGAAAAATAAAAAAAAAACGCGAAACATGTTTGAACTAGCCAATGACGTAGGGACACGTTATCATCTTCTTCAAAGAAGACTGTAACTTTTCCTGTGGATTTTATTCCGCAACTAAATCCATGGCATCATCCTATCATGAGCTACAAGCCATATAAATGACAATGGAGACCATCACTGCACTCGTCTCTCTCCCCTGATCATCCATATACCCATCATTAGTCTCAATTTATCCTGCATCAAAAATGCCTAAAAAGCAATAACAAGAACCCTAGCTTTGGATACAGAGTTATAAGCCACGAAAAGAAAATTAAATATTACAGAATCAATGGAAATTGAATGGCCAGTATGAATATACAAGAAAATTGGCAAAAAGATGCAAGAATGATGAGTTACGTTTTCATGTGCAGAGGCATATTCAAGAACACTTACAGCGCTTTACAGGTGGTCTTAAGGTCCAGTTTTGGTTGCTATAGCTTCAGGAGGTTGCTGGCAAGAGAGCTACATGAAGCTTTTGCCTAGGAAATGCCTCCAAATAAGAATTCGATCTCTCACTTTTCACACTTTTTTTCAATTCTGAGTTGGCCGTTTTTGCAGTCCTTCGGGCGTGTTCTTGATTTGCTTGCCTTGTATGTGTATAAGGCAATGTATTTAGGTCAAAACTTGGGCCTTAATCCATGAGCATTGAAGAATTGAGATGTGATTTTGATCACCATTATCAAGTTTCCAAATATATGCCAAATCTGATTTTTTTTTATGCATGAAAAGGCTTGATATGAATTTGATTTGATGAATCATGAAAATTGAAAGCTACAATGATCAAAAAGATATCATTCCATTCATTTTTAGATTTTATTTGATTTAATATTGATTAAAAATGAATTAAATCAATAAAAATTAAATAAAATAGAAAAATAAATGATTGTTCATGAAATTAAGGATGGGACACGTGTGTGTCATGAAAATACCAAATCAAGTGGTAAAAAGTGGGCCCTTTAGTCAAAAATTGGAGTTTTGAGGATAGTTGACTTTTGGCAATTTTGGAAAAATGCCCAACTTCAACAATGCATAACTTCTTCAATTTTGAACTTTTGGAGGTGTTCTTGGACTTTTTAGAAACCTAGAGATGTCTTATAACCAACCCTTTTTGTCTCATACCATTTTGATATTCCATTCTTAAGTTATAAGCTTTGAAAAAAAGGTGTTTTTGTTGACTTTCAAAAATGACCTATAATGTCCAAATTTGTAACTTATTGTGAGTGCATTTCTTGATCTTTGGGTGTGAATATGGATTGTAGTAAATTGCATCCTCTTCAAAATGAGCTTTGTATGGGTCATTTCTCATAAAGTATGATAAAGTTATGCTTGGTCAAAGTTGAGTTGACTTTTCCTACAAAACCTTAATTTAGCAACTTTTGAATCTTGATGAATCTTGAGCAATCCTTGATGAATCATGATCAACCCTTGATCAAATGATGAATTATCCTTAAAAATGATAATGTTGACAAAAAATATTGAGGTTTGACTGTATTTGGGACACAGTTGACTTTTGCCCTAACACAGTCGATTTTTGGACTTCTTGAGCAATTGACTGACCAAACTTTCTCTGCAAGGCTTGAAATTTGACATGGATGAACTTGAGAACATATTAGGACATTGGGGAGAACTTGGGGTCATTTGGATGTGAGGACCTTGATGCAACATAAAACCCTAATTTTGAATTGACTGCCTTAGGAGGTGATTTGACTGTCCAACCCTTGAGCCAACTTGAGCAACTTGGAGATTATTCTTGACATGTCTTGAGAAATATGGGAGGGAAAATTTTGGGGTACAACAGTTTCCCCTGTTCAATCTTCTTAAAACTGAGGATATAGATTGGCGTTCGGGCCGTTCGTGATCCGAAGGTGGAAGATGATTGAACACTAGAGTGCCCAGAAATTTGCACTCGCATGAAGTAGTATTAGCATTGTGATGTCAGGAATGGGCTTACAGATTCCATTTAGATATTGATGATGGGAGATGGGCTTAAAGATGCCATTCGAAGATATTCCTTAGCGAGAGCTTGTATACCTGTTGTTGAGAGAGACTCCGTTAAGGAATGTTGTTCTTAGGAGAAGTAGAACTTTAGGAGCTTCGGTCGTCCGTTATTCTACTGGGGAATCATATCCGTTGAAGAGATGAGAATGAACTATTATCTAGTCGTAACCCAGGCTTCATAGTGATAAGACTGACTGCTATCTGGTCGTAATCCAGGCTTTTCAGTGACTTACTGGGGAGATGAGATTAAACTTGCTATCCGGTCGTAATCCAGGCTTTGCAATACCTCACTTCTTATCTGGTCGAAATCCAGGCTTCAGAACAAATCAAATGGTTATCCGGTCGCATCCTGTCTTCAACTTGAATTTAGGGCACACTAATATCCGGCCGACTCCGGGCTTCTTAGTAACTGTCCATGTAAACTGCTATTTGGTCGGAATCCAAGCTTCACAGTGCCTTGTACCGCTATCTGGTCGTAATCCAGGCTTCAGAACAAATCAAGTGGTTATCTGGTCGTATCCGGGTTTCCTTCTGACTGTTGGGTTTACTAGTATCCGGTCGAATCCGGGCTTCGCAGTAACTGGATGGGTAAACTGTTATCTGGTCGTAATCCAAGCTTCACAGTGTCCCTTAACGCTTATTTGGTCACAATCCAGGCTTCACGATGTATCATACCACTATCTGGTCGAAATCCAGGCTTCATAGTACTCTTGGTTTCTATCTGGTCGTAATCCAGTCTTCACAACATCTTCTATCATTATCTGGTCGTACTCCAGGCTTCATGATGTATCATACCACTATCTGGTCGAAATCCAGGCTTCGTAGTACTCTTGGTTGCTATCTGGTCGTAACCCAGTCTTCACAACATCTTCTATCATTATCTGGTCGTAATCCAAGCTTCATGATGTATCATACCACTATCTGGTCGAAATCCAGGCTTCTTAGTACTCTTGGTTGCTATCTGGTCGTAACCCAGTCTTCACAACATCTTCTATCATTATCTGGTCGTAATCCAGGCTTCATGATGTATCATACCACTATCTGGTCGAAATCCAGGCTTCGTAGTACTCTTGGTTGCTATCTGGTCATAACCCAGTCTTCACAATATCTTCTATCATTATCTGGTCGTAATCCAGGATTCATGGTCTTGTATCACTTTCTGGTCGTAATCCAGGCTTCACAATAACTTGCTGAGCTGTTATCCGGTCGTAATCCGGGCTTCACGGCTCACTGGGGAATAAACTACTATCCGGTCGTTCTCCGAGCTCCATAGCTTGCTTTTGAGAGATGTCACTATCTGGTCGTAATCCAGGATTTGTGGTAGTCTGATATTGTTATCCGGTCGTAATCCGGACTTCACAATATGCTGTAGAAATCAAGATACTATCTTGTCGTATCCGGG
The DNA here is from genome assembly GCA_948472305.1 of Vicia faba. Taxonomy (NCBI): domain Eukaryota; kingdom Viridiplantae; phylum Streptophyta; class Magnoliopsida; order Fabales; family Fabaceae; genus Vicia; species Vicia faba. Next base: position 518,971,114 of record OX451739.1, on the reverse strand, counting down.
CTTCATAACTTGAATTTTGATTGTATTTTTCCTGAAATGGAAGGGTTAGCTGTATGTAATGCATGATATGTATCAGGCAATGATGTTCTCAAAATAAATGAGATTGTATGGTATGATGCGTATATGCATGTATCATGATGTATGGACATGTAATGTCTTAGCTGGGGAAAATAAATCCCGAAGCTGCTGGAGAATAGAGTTGAATTCTTCGTTTCCGTTGGGGATGGTGAACGAAGGTGATTGTGAGGATAAATCTGCAGGAGAAAAGAACTCCGTTGGGGAATAAACTGATGAAGAGATTACTCCAAAGGGAATTACTCTGTGGGGAAGAGATGTTCTGCTGAAGATTTTAACGATAAACTCCGCTGGGGATTCCGTTGATAAGCTCTGTTGGGGAATTTTAATGATGAACTCCGTTGGGGATGGATTATCGTTGCAACTTGCTGAGGATAACCCAGTTAGACTCTTGTGAGGATAACCTTCTGAATTTGGCTGGGGAGATTTATTTGCGTTCTACAAGGGATAAGCTTCCAGAATCTACTGGGGAAGATGGTTCAACTCCATTGGGAAAGCTTTTTTTAGACTGCGCTGGGGAAATGACTCCGCTGTGGATATCTTGGATTCCTCCGGGGAACATTCTTATACTCTGTTGAGGAATATTAAGACTGTCGGGGGTGCTCTTATGCTTGCTGGGGAATATCTTTATACTCCGCTGGGGAAGATTAAGACCTTCTGGGGATACCAAACCTTTTTAGGGCTGATGGTAAACTAACTCTGCTTGGGGGAGAGTATTGCTGATTCGTTCAACTGTAAGTCTTAGCTGGGAGATCTACCATTACTATTTTACTCTGCGGGGAGTGACGGTATCTTGGTCATATTCTTCAGCTGAACCTACCTTGGTACCTTGGCGGACAAAGCAACTAGACAGTTCAGACAATTCTTATTTCCCCTGCTTCTGATATCACCCGTAATTCTTCCTTTGTTTCACATGTAAATATTTATGAGCAGCAATTAATGTCAAATGCATATATCAAAAATGGACCTTTGGACGTTCTTTGCAAAATAAAATAGGTAAAGGAAAAACAATTTGAAATTTGTCTGAAAATGAATTTGTATTGATTTTTGGAGTTTGGCCTGAAAATAGGCATTTTTGTACAAGAGGTTGACGTCCTAGTAAGAGAACGCCGCCGAACAAATAGAATTTATACAATTTATGAAAAGGAAACAAAACAGCTATGTGAATAATCCCACTGGGTTCCAACTCTGCTATTGCCTTTATATCTTCAAGCATCTCATCACTTTGCTGCTTAGTTGAAGATGAATCTAATTGATTAATGTCGTCCGAGCTTGATAGTCGATACCGAAGTCTGGATGCGAGGTAATCCAATGATACATAGTGTTACACTTTAATCCCTAACTTTTTCCTGGACCGCCCTTTCGGGTTTTCAGTCCACCGGGATACCCATTTTTGCCCAAGCCTCCTTTTCAAGTTTTCGACTTGTCGGATGTACATATTTTTTTTATTTTCATCCCTTATTTTTTCCCGAACCCTTTTGGTTCGCCGGGAAGCCCTTATTTTTGCCTAGGCCAGTTAACCTAGCGGGTCTTTGATTATGCGTAGTATTTTTTCACTATGTCTGCATTGACGGGGTGAGGAAGGTCGTCACCATCCATGGTGGTTAGAATCATAGCTCCTCCTGAGAAAATGTTCTTAACCACAAATGGCCCTTCGTAAGTAGGGGTCCATTTGCCCCTGGGATCACCTTGAGGTAGAATAATGCGTTTGATTACCAGGTCCCCAACTTGATACTCTTGTCGTCTGACTTTCTTGTTAAATGCCTTGATCATCCGTTTTTGGTACGTCTGACCATGAAAAATAGCAATAAGTCTCTTTTCGTCAATTAGGTTCAGTTGATCAAGCCGGGTCTGAATCCAGTCATCTTCGCTCAAACCTACATCCTTCATGATTCAAAGAGAGGGTATATGAACTTCAATGGGCAAGACTGCCTCCATACCATAAACCAAGGAATAGGGTGTCGCCCCGGTTGACGTCCGTGTTGAGGTGCGGTATCCATGAAAAGCAAATGGTAACATCTCGTGACAATCTTTGTATGTCACTGTCATCTTTTGCACAATCTTCTTAATGTTCTTATTAGCCGCTTCGACAGCCCCATTCATCTTCGGCCGGTAGGGAGAAGAGTTATGATGTTGTATTTTGAATTGCTCGCAGAGCTCAGTGATCATCTTATTGTTAAGATTGGTACCGTTGTCTGTAATGATCCTCTCTGGTACACCGTATCAATAGATCAGATTGTGCCGAATGAACCGTGCCACGACGTTCTTGGTTACGGTAACAAAGGAAGCTGCTTCAACCCACTTTGTAAAGTAATCAATCGCTACCAGGATGAAACGATGCCCGTTAGATGTCGTAGGTCTGATCTCGCCGATCATATGAATGCCCCACATTGCAAAAGGCCAAGGTGTTGTCAAAACATTCAGAGGAACTGGAGGTATGTGCACCTTATCAGCATAGACCTGGCACTTGTGACAGGTCCGAGAATGCTGATAACAGTCGGCTTCCATTGTGGACCAGTAATATCCTGCCCGGAGGATTTTCTTTGCCATGGTATGTCCACTGGAATGAGTTCCGAAAGTATCTTCATGCAGCTCTGCCATGATTCTTTCTGCTTCATTCTTATCCACACAACGCAGTAAGGTTGAATCATGGTTACGCTTGTAAAGGATGTCATTGCTGATGAAGAACTTCGCCACGAACCTCCTCAGAAACTTCTTGTCATTAACAGATGCACCCTCGGGGTATTCCTGAGCTTCAAGATACCTTTTCACTTCATGATACCAGGGCTTTTCTGTTACCTCTTCAGTCTCAAGATCACAGCAATGTACCGGTTCATCCAATCTTTCAACAATAATCCGGGGAGCCTCGTTGTCCCAATTGACTTTGAACATAGAAGACATCGTAGCCAGCGCGTCCGCCAACTAATTCTCCTCTCTAGGGAAGTGTTCAAAGGTTATCTCCTCAAAATGGGGAAGTAACGTCAATACATACTCCTTGTAAGGAATAAGATTTGGGTGTTTCATATCCCACTCGCCTTTGATCTGACTGATCACGAGAGCGGAATCTCCGAAGACACTTAGAAACTTAATCCTTAGGTCAATTGCAGCTCGAAGACCCATGATGCACGCTTCATACTCCGCCATGTTGTTGGTGCAGTTGAAACATAGTTAGGCGGTAAACGGAGTATGAGAGCCTTTAGGAGATATGATCACAGCGCCAATGCCATTACCCAAAGCGTTCGACGCTCCATCAAAGTACATAGACCATCGGGATCCTTCCTCAGGTCCTTCATCCGGTCCAGGTGTCTCACAATCAGTTACTAACATGATATTCTCGTCCGGGAATTCATAGTTCATAGACTGGTAATCATCCACTGCCTGGTGTGCCAAATGGTCTGCCAATACACTTCCCTTGATTGCTTTCTGAGTTGTGTACTGGATGTCATACTCAGTCAAGATCATCTGCCATCTTGCTATTCTTCCGGACAAGGCAGGATTTTCGAAGATATACTTGATTGGATCCGTCTTTGATATCAACAGGGTAGTGTGAGTCAGCATATACTGTCTCAGCCGGCGAGCAGCCCATGCCAAAGCGCAACAAGTTTTCTTGAGCAGTGAGTATCGGGTCTCACAGTCGGTAAACTTTTTTCTAAGGTAGTAAATTGCATGCTCTTTTCGGCCAGACTCGTCATGCTTCCCCATCACACACCCCATTGAGTTATCGAGCACTGTCAAGTATAAGATCAAAGGTCTCCCTTCAACTGGTGGCATCAGGATGGGTGGCTCTTGGAGATACTCTTTGATTCTTTCGAAAGCGGCTTGGCATTCATCATTCCAACGTATCACTTGATCTTTCTTCAGTAGCTTGAAGATTGGCTCACAAGTAGAAGTTAGGTGCGAGATGAATCGGGCAATATAATTCAGTTGTCCCAGAAAGTCTCTGACTTCTTTCTCTGTTCTGGGAGCTGGCATCCCTTGTATGGCTTTCACTTTGGCAGGGTCCACTTGAATACCTATGTCGCTCACGACGAAACCCAGTAGCTTACCAGATCTCAACCCGAAGGTGCACTTGTTCGGGTTCAACCTTAACTAGTACAACTTCAACCTGTCAAACAGCTTCTGTAGATGGTCAAGGTGCTCCTCCTCAGTCTGGGACCTTGCAATCATATCATCGATGTATGCTTCAATCTCGTGATGGATCATGTCATGAAACAAAGCAACCATGGCACACTGATATGTTGCCCCAGCATTCTTTAGTCCAAAAGGCATAACCTTGTAGCAAAAGGTGTCCCACTGAGTAATAAAAGTGGTCTTCCCCATGTCTTCAGGAGCCATTTTTATCTCATTATAACCGGAGAAACCATCCATGAAGGAGAAAACCTTGTGCTGAGCAGTATTGTCAACCAAAACGTCAATATGAGGTAGAGGGAAGTCATCCTTAGGGCTCGCCCTATTCAAATCCTTGTAGTCAACACACATTCGGACCTTACCATCTTTCTTCGGCACAGGCACCACATTGGCCACCCACTGAGGGTAAGAGGTAACTGCTAGAAAACCGGCGTCGAACTGTTTCATAACTTCAGCCTTGATTTTCTCAGACATCTCTGGGCGCATTCGGCGGACCTTCTGTTTTACTGGAAGACAGACTTCCTTGGTAGGGAGGTGATGAACCACAATGTCAGTATCCAAACCAGGCATATCTTCGTAAGACCAGGCAAAGATCTCAACGTAGTCATGCAGCATCTGAATCAACCGCTGTTTCACACTAAGCTCCATATTTGCGCCGATCTTGACTTCCTTTTTGTCTGCCTCAGTACCCAAATTCACTATTTCCACTGGCTCTTCATGTGGCTGAATGGCCCTCTCTTCCTGGAGTGGCAGTCTTGCAAGTTCACCAGGCACTTCTCAATCATCTTCACCTTCGTCTTCGGCTAAGTTGATCGGATTTTCAAAGTCATAACTGGCAGTAGCAGAGCCGTTACCAGTGAGATCCAGAGTGGATGTGGACCTGTATATGTGAGTGTGTGTAAATAGCTGTTTCGCAATATATAATAAAGAAAGACAAGGAGCGCAAGATTTGAAATGCAAGACCGTCCAATGTTTTTATTAATGATATATGAAAATGACACACAAAAGCCCTCACAAATGAAGCCACGGTGCCCTGGGTAAGACATCGGGCCTTAAAGTTTCAAAACATTGTCTGTTACAAATTCAAAACAAAGAGTTCATTACTGGGTAAAAAAAGTAATAGGGATGAAGTCCTTTGCGGTCTAGTTTCTTGGTCTACCGTTGGTCGTAGGATAGATCCAACTGTCGAATTCAGACTCTTCTACATCTTCTTCAATGGCATTCACTCCCGAGTTGCTGATGAACACGGGAGGTCTTCCGATCCTCGCACTTCGAACAGCCCTTTGAGCTTCTGCAGTGAAACCCAAACCAAACTTATTAGTCTTCTGTGTAAAATCAGGAAGTCGGCCCCAATTTGCACACTCACCCTTCTCAATAACAGCCCAGGCATCCCTTATGGAAGCCATCTTCATAGGAGAATCTTCAACCACAGTCTCAGCTGATGCCAGTGTCTGGGGAACCTCTTCAAAGTGTTGAAATGGGGTCTCAATGAACTCCCCATCCATCTCTACATATCTGAACGAGTTGAGGTGGCTGACCATGTACTCTTCCTCCCCTTGAACTGTCACAATCTTTCCTCTGACAGGGTATTTCAGCTTCTGGTGGAGCGTTGAGGTTACAGCCCCAACTTTATGGATCCATGGACGACCCAGCAAACAAGAGTAGGATGGCTGAATGTCCATCACATAGAACGTAGAATTGAAGACCTGAGAACCAACTTTAATTGGAATATCAACTTCACCGTGCACTATCCTTTTAGACCCATCAAAGGCCCTGACAACAATGTTACTTGGTTTTAGCTCTATCCCTTCGCAATCCAACCGGTCTAGAGATTTCTTGGGCAAGACGTTCAATGAGGAACCAGTATCCACCAACACATGTGCAAGAGTAGTGCCCCTGCATTCAATGGAGACATGCAGGGCATCGTTATGATTTTTCCCCTTGGCAGTCAAATCGGCGTCGGAGAAACCCAAACCATTATCAGCAGTTAAATTAGCCACACAATTGGTAAACTGATCAGCTGATGTCTCTTGCGGCACGTGGGCAGTGTTCAGGAAGTTAATCATAGCCTTGGCATGGGCCTCTGAGCACAGCAATAGTGACAACATAGAAATCTTGGATGGGGTTTGCCCCAGTTGCTCAACTACGTTGTAATCACTCTTCTTAATAATCTTCAGAATCTCTTCCATCTTCTATTTGGAAGCTTCAACAGTAATCGTCTTTGGTGCCTCCGTCTGGGCAGGCACATCAGTGATGATCCCTTTTCCCCGAGTGTTAGATGACTCAGCGACAGGGGTAGGACTAGGAACTTGATCAGGAATGGAAGTAGGTACACTTGCAGGAGTAATGACAACAGGTCTTCGGACAGTCGGTGGAGCAATATCAGGTGAGAAAAGTCTACCGCTGCGGGTGACTTTAGCAGGTCCAGTAATTTTGTTGATGTCAGTATCAGCATCCAACTCTTGCTTAACTCCAAGAACATAAACATCAGCCCCATAGTGTCAGGGGACAGCTTTGTTAGAGGTGTAGGGGATGGGCCCTGGAATAGTGATGACCACAGGTGCGATCTTCGGAACAAATGTAATTCTAACAGGCTTCCTCGAGGGAGCCTTGGAAGGATTGTCGAAAATGGTAATGATGGCAACTTCTTCAGTAGGAATGGAAGGAACAGCAGTCTTCTCAAACAGAATCTCCTTACTATCCATCAGGTTTTGGATACTTGACTTTAGGAATGGGCAACCGGTAGGTAAAACAGAACACGTATGGCAACCCTCGTCACAACCCGGAAATAAACCGGCTAGCAACAGGTTCTTCTTGACAGTCATTAGAGGGGTAACAATTTCATCCACAGAAACTACAAACAAGTCTTCCTCTACAGCATTTACTCCATGTTTGGGCATGGGAGCAGTCACAACATTAGGCCTCTCGTGCGCCTCGAACTCAATCTCCTTTGCATCAATTAAGTCTTGTATCTTGTTCTTTAATGCCCAACAATCATCTGTATTATGCCCCGGGCTATCGGAGTGATAAGTGCAGCGGGCGTTAGGGTTATACCTTGGTGATGTTGTATTTGCATTCTTGGGGGTTCCCTTATAGTCACCAGGTTAGTCTTCAGCAACTGTGGCAGAATCTGAGATAAGGTCATGCTGAGACGAGTGAATTGCCTCTTAGGTCTCTCGTCCTTTTGTTGGTTGTTGTACTGAGGAGCACCAGCAGGTTTTGAAATAACAACCGCATTGACAGCTTAGCGGTGTTCAGATCTATTTTGTCTTCTTGCACTGTAGACAGCACTGGACTCTTTCTTAAAAGGCTTCTTCTCGGTGCTCGATGAGGCACCCTTATGTATCTTCCCAACCTTAATACCAGCTTCAATCCTCTCACCGGTCAAAATAAGATCTGTAAACCCAGATGAAGAGCTTCCAATCAGATGGTTAAAGAATGGACCAGACAGGGTCCCCAGAAACATGTCAACAAGCTCACGATCAGCCAAAGGTGGTTGCTCCCTTCCGGCAAGGTCTCTCCCCTTCTGCGCATACTCTTTAAATCCTTCACTCATTCCTATTGACATACCCTGGAGTTGGGTACGCGTAGGAGCGAGGTCGGAGTTGTATTGATACTGCCTATAGAACGCAGTAGCCAAATCTTCCCAGTTGCGGATACTAGCTCTGTCCAACTGATAGAACCATTCAAGCTGAGTCCCTGAGAGACTGTCTTGAAAGAAATGGATCCATAAGTTCTTATCATCAGTGTAAGGCTGGATCTTCCTCACATATGACCGGAGGTGCAGCTTCGGACAGGAAACTCCACCATACTTGGCAAAGGCTGGTGCCTTGAATTTATGGGGAATCACCACCCCAGATGATAGACCTAGATCTCCTAAGTCCAGACCGGGCACCTTCTGAATTTCCATAGCACTCAAACGGTCTTCCAGTTGTTTGTACTTATCCTCAGCAGGAGGATGCTGTACTTCATCGTAGTCTGTCTCGTTGTCGGAGACCATAGGGCTAGGAGCCCTCCTTTCTTGTGGACTATCTTTCCCTCCAGATGAGGTGGTCAGATCAACTTCATTATGCATCCCGTTTCCAAACCTGCGTCCAGTATTGAACAGGATGGTCCTCTTCTTCTTCTTCTTCTCTTTCAGAATCAAAGTCTTCAGGTCCTGCTGACCCTTAGCTAGATTCATGAACAGCTCTTGAAACTGGGCATTCTGGGCCTGGAGGTCCTTGATAGCTTGCTCAGTTGAAGGTTCAGTAGACATGATGATTGCTGAAATAAACAGCGAAGAAGATAAGATACCTGTAAAAAGGGTACCTGTTTATGAAGTGCATGGGATGAAATGCGTATGATCTATGATTTCAAAGACAATCGGGATTCAAATTTGTAAACAAGAAAAGAAACACACTTTATTAGATTTAAACTTCAAAATTTTAATTGTTCAACAAACTGCCCTTAGGCGTTACAAGAATGGAAATACTGAAAAGTAAATAAAAATTGTACAAGAAATCATCAAAGGTCCATCAATGCTGCCATGGTCTCTTCTTCTCAGTGCGGACATAATCATTCAGGATCCGCTCGTTCTCCAGTTTCCTAGTCAGCTTATGGATCTTCTGCTCTTGTTCATTGAACTTCTCTCTGTAAGAATCCCGTTCATCCCTCAACTGCATCCAAGACCTCTTCAGTGCCCCAATGTCAGTGGGCGTATAAGGGTGGAGAATGGTTGGAAGAACCCCTTCTTCATTAGCAATTTCAAGAGTGACAGGTCGTACAGCTTCATATGGCATACTTAGCTTCTGGGCATGGATGTGGACCCATCTAAGATATGGCTCCATCGGCAGAGAAGTCTTCGGGCCCAGCTCATGTGGATCTGATTGATGAACTCTGTCCCAAGCCCTTATGAATCTACGACGTTGCTCGTCGTTATCTCCCTGAAAATCAAAGACGATATGAGGCATCAACATCTAATGAGTCCCTTCTTTTCTGGCTCTTCCAAACTGACAGAGAGCTAAGCATGGGTTGTAAGAAATCCCTCCATGGGTTCCGATCAATGGAACATTAGGATACTCTCCACAGCGATCAATGACAGTCACCTCATCCATACCTTTAAGAGTCCAGATAATGTCATTATTAGAAAGAGACATCACCCTATAAGCCCATCCCATTCCTTCTTTGTTCTTCAATACTGACTTAGGGAGGTGTGAAATAAACCACCTCGACAATAAAGGAGCACAGCACATCAAAGTTCCCCGCTTTCGGGCAGTACGAGCATAGAGCTGATGAAGGATGTCACCCAAGAGAGTGGGTACAGGATTCTGAGAGATGAAGATCTTTATGGCATTGATATCAACAAAAGTGTCAGGATTCAGAAACAATACCAAGCCATAAATCAAGAGAGCCAGAATATCCTTGAAGGCCTTGAAATCTAGGCTATCCCAAAAGTAGTGAGCTTTGCTCACCAAGAACTTAGTCAGAAAACCCTTAGCTCCACTTCTAGTCTCCCAGTTAGCCATTACCTCTTCTTTGGTCAAGTGAAGGGCTGCAGCAATCTCTTCGGGCCTAAGAGTCTTTTCCCAACCAGTGAACGGAGTCTGCTCCAAAACAGAGATGTCGAGCAGCTCAGAGAACTCTTCTAGGGTAGGAACCAGCTGATAGTCTTGAAAAGTGAAGCAATGGTACAACGGATCATAAAACTGGACCAGGACACTCATCATTTGTTCGTCCAATTTGGAGGTGACCAAACTGAGAAGAGAACCATGCCTCCTGATGAAGGAAGTAGTGTCTGGCATCCTGACAACCAACTCTTTAAGCAAGGTAGGGACTTGGACAAAGTTGATCCGGATAGTATTCTTACGCATGGGCATCATGATGACCTACAAAACAGAGCAAAGATGAAACCCTCTTGTCTTTGAAATAGGTTAGTCCTTATGCAAGATGCATGCAATGTTATGATGTCATGATGTCATGATAAAGGCACACCACAAGTATCCACAAAAAGCAAACATGGTAAAGGCACACAAGTCACACAAAAGAGCCCTTAGATTTCAGGCTGGCATGGAGCTTAGGTACTACCCTCTTTCAGTTCAGTTGGTTAAAACCTGTCCTAAAAATAGTAACCGGGTTCTAGAGGATCTCAATATCACTGACTACCCTCAATCGGTCATAATTCCAGTTTAGCAACCTTTTCTTGCGGCCGGAATCATCACGAGAGTTTAGTCTCAATGAGTGTAGCATACTGCTACTGTTCTATGGCTAAGTTGGTCAATTTAAGGTTCTAAGGTCAGTTGGTGCTTAATGACCCCTTAGAAGACCCATATTCTCCTCGTTCCAACACAAGGGATATCGGTACAGACTAAAGTGCCACACCAACGTAGCTACTGCTTCATCCGTATCGGTCTACACCGTACAGATCCCTCACTGTTTATTGCTACTTACCTAAAGGGTATCCCCAGATCCGGGTTAGGATCTATAGAACTCCGATACAAGCCCACAAAGATAAATCATACAAAGCATACAATTGAAAACACAATGATCTAATCCTAAGGTACACCTCACTTATTATCCATCCCCAGCAGAGTCGCCAGTTCTGTGATCGGTGGGAATGAGAACTGACTGTTTTGGAATGCTGGTTCGCGTTTGCATTTGTTTTCGCAAAATGTCGCGGTAAGCAAGAGTCGCCACCGTCTTTTATTTTATCCAACAAGGAAAGGACAAAAGCACAGAAAAATTCCTTTTTGAGATATTTCTCGGGTTCGGGAGGTAGATTATAGAAAGGGAAGGTGTTAGCACCCTTTCTATCCGTGGTTATCCACGGGCTCTTAGGTACTTGCTCATTGTGTTTTCAAAAGTTTGCTTTTCTTTGTGTTTGTGGGTTTAAAAAGAGTTTTTTGTTTGAAAGGAGTGTAAGCGCGAAAAGTTTTGTTTTGTTTTAAAAGGAGCAAGTACTTAAGAACCATCTACCTACTCAAAAAGGAATTAATCTGTACAAGTGTCCTTTAAGACAATGCTATCCCACTATTGAGGAGTAGGTAGCACCATTGTTGGAGTTTAAGGGTCAATTCTATTAAGGGACGTGTGGTCACTAAAGCAATGTTAGGACGCATTAGTGGTAACCCTAATGTCTTAAATCATTTTTTCCGAGGCAACCGTTTTGAGGCAACTATGATCTTTGGACAAGAGGGCAACCTCTAAAACTTCCTATACTCAATGACCACGTTCGAAGGCAACCAAGTGAGGTGTACCCTAAGAGTGTGCATGTGCGAGTGTGTCAATTCGGTTAATTTTTATCTGTACATGTTATGGCGAGCTATGTTGATTTTAGTTTAAAGATTGATCTTGTCATGCATTGCCTAGTTATCAAACATCTAACAGTTAATATTGAGCAGAAATTAAATTTCGGGAAATTAATCTAAGCTATTACAAGACGTCGGGTATTTACATCGCCAAAGACAAACCCTTTAAAATTAAATTGCGAAAAGTAAATAAAAGCGATAAATAAATAAATAAAATCCTAAGTTAAAAACTATTACATTCCCGAAACAGTTACAATATTGGATAAAAATAACACGCGTGCGAGAAAATTAAATCGGAGTGTTCTTAGGGTTTTGATCCCTTTTTATTTAAAAAAAGCATATTTTTGTTATTTTTTTGAATTAAAAATTAAGTCTAAGTTAATAATTGAATTAATTAATTAAATGACAATGTTTTTGGGTTTTATTTATAATTAAGGAAATAAAATAAGAATGGTTAAAAATATTAAAAACCTAATATTCTAATTTGATTTTAATTTATTGCAAAATATTGAAATTATACCTAATTAGAAACTAGATTAATTAGATTATTTATTTATAAAATAAAATAGTGAAATTAATAAAGATATTATTTTTTGGGTTTTTCTGATTTTATGGAAAAAAAAGTATTGGGTTAATAATTAATTAAGAATAATAAAATAAAATAAATAAATAAATAAAATGTTAAAAGAAAAGAAATAACCAAAGGGGGGTTTGGGCCTGAATCTGGGTGTATGTTTGGCAATTTTCAGGCCCAAAAGCGTTCAGCCTGCTTGACTTTTGGAATCCAATGCGTGTCTTTGAACAGGGAGTATGATGAACGTGCAATCTGGGCCCCTGGATCTGATCTGAAATCCATCTGGCAAGTGGATCTTTGAGGAGCATGGTAGACCACCTTTTGAGCCTTGCATAGGAATACCTGAAACAAAATTGTAACAAAGTTTTGGGGGACCTGGGATTCGAACCCAGGTCCCAAGGGTATCCCGCTCACGCTTCCACCAACTGAACCACGCTGCATCTTTGTTATTGGCATAGAAAACAAATATTATATTGAGAAATCTATTAATTATGCTGAAAAATAAATAAAAAACGTGAAACATGTTTGAACTAGCCAATGACGCAGGGACACGTTATCATCTTCTTCAAAGAAGACTGTAACTTTTCCTGCGGATTTTATTCCGCAACTAAATCCATGGCATCATCCTATCATGAGCTACAGGCCATATAAATGACAATGGAGACCATCACTGCACTCGTCTCTCTCCCCTGATCATCCTTATACCCATCATTAGTCTCATTTTATCCTGCACCAAAAATGCCTAAAAAGCAAGAACAAGAACCCTAGCTTTGGATACAGAGTTATAAGCCACGAAAAGAAAATTAAATATTACAGAATCAATGGAAATTGAATGGCCAGTATGAATATACAAGAAAATTGGCAAAAAGATGCAAGAATGATGAGTTACATTTTCATGTGCAGAGGCATATTCAAGAACACTTACAGCGCGTTACAGGTGGTCTTAAGGTCCGGTTTTGGTTGCTATAGCTTCAGGAGGTTGCTGGCAAGAGAGCTACGTGAAGCTTTTGCCTTGGAAACGCCTCCAAATAAGAATTCGATCTCTCACTTTTCACACTTTTTTTCAATTCTGAGTTGGCCGTTTTTGCAGTCCTTCGGGCGCGTTCTTGATTTTCTTGCCTTGTATGTGTATAAGGAAATGTATTTAGGTCAAAACTTGGGCCTTAATCCATGAGCATTGAAGAATTGAGATGTGATTTTGATCACCATTATCAAGTTTCCGAATATATGTCAAATCTGATTTTTTATGCATGAAAAGGCTTGATACGAATTTGATTTGATGAATCATGATAATCGAAAGCTACAATGATAAAAAAGATATCATTCCATTCATTTTTAGATTTTATTTGATTTAATATTGATTAAAAATGAATTAAATCAATAAAAATTAAATAAAATAGAAAAATAAATGATTGGTCATGAAATTAAGGATGGGACACGTGTGTGGCATGACAAGACCAAATCAAGTGGAAAAAAGTGGGCCCTTTTGTCAAAAATTGGAGTTTTGAGGATAGTTGACTTTTGGCAATTTTGGAAAAATGCCCAACTTCAACAATGCATAACTTCTTCAATTTTGAACGTTTGGAGGTGTTCTTGGACTTTTTAGAAACCTAGAGATGTCCTCTAGCCAACCCTTTTGGTCTCATCTCATTTTTATATTCCATTCTTAAGTTATAAGCTTTGACAAAAAAGGTGTTTTTATTGACTTTCAAAAATGACCTATAATGTCCAAATTTGTAACTTCTTGTGAGTGCATTTCTTGATATTGGGGTGTGAAGATGGATTGTAGTAAATTGCATCCTATTCAAAATGATCTTTGTATGGGTCATTTATAATAAAGTATGAGAAAGTTATGCTTGGTCAAAGTTGAGTTGACTTTTCCTGCAAAACCCTAATTTAACAACTTTTGAATCTTGATGAATCTTGAGCAATCCTTGATGAATCATGATCAACCCTTGATAAAATGATGAATTATCCTTCAAAATTAGAATGTTGACAAAAAATCTTGAGTTTTGACTGTATTTGGGACACAATTGACTTTTGCCCTAGCACAGTCGATTTTTGGACTTCTTGAGCAATTGACTGACCAAACTTTCTCTGCAAGGCTTGAAATTTGACATGGATGAACTTGAGAACATATTAGGACATTGGGGAGAACTTGGGGTCATTTGGATGTGAGGACCTTGATGCAACACAAAACCCTAATTTTGAATTGACTGCCTTAGGAGGTGATTTGAATGTCCAACCCTTGAGCCAACTTGAGCAACTTGGAGATTATTCTTGACATGTCTTGAGAAATATGGGAGGGAAAATTTTGGGGTACAACAGAGTGCTGTCAAAATCTTCATGTCATGCAATCCGGTGCCTACATTGCTAGGGGATATCCTACACTCTTTTCACACTCGTATAATGAGGAAAAGCGGTGTCCTTTTGTGTTGCACTCCCCTCCTGGCAAGATGGTTTATTTCTCACCTTCCCCAATCAGTCTTAAAGAATGAGCAAGGATTAAGGTGGTCACAAAGGTTAATGAAGCTCAAACATTTAGATATTCATTGGTGCTCTCGATCCAAAGAGAATGTTATCATTGTTGACCGTTGTAGGGAATTCCCTAATGTCCCTCTGCTTGACATTAGGGGAGGCATCACCTACAACCCATGTTTAGCTCTAAGACAGTTTGGTTATGCCCGAAGGGATGGTCCACACGAGATGTTGATTCAAGTCTTGGTATTCGACTACGACAACGACAATCAAGGTCTTCGCCAGAGATTCATCCGAGCATGGAGGATGCTAAACAAGGTGGATAGCAAGACTTTGGGACACAAGAATTCCATCCCTCTTAAGCCTTACCTCAAGTGGGTACGAACCCGCGCTCAAAGTCTTATGATGCCTTATACTTCCATTTTCCCGGTGATCATTGAGCCTGTTAAGGAAGGAGAAGTTCCATACACTATCCTACATCCTGACATGCCCACATATCTTGAAGACCTACAAAGGTATTGGATACAGCTCAAAGGAGAGCGAGATACTTTCGAAGCCCAATTCTACGCAAGCGAGAAGAAGGTTTTGGAACTCACTAGGATACTTCATGAGGAGCAGACTCTAAACGCCTACATAACACAAAAGAGGATGCACACTACTTTTTATCTTAGAGTTTTGTATTATTTAGCCCAAGGGGCATTGATGTACTCAAACTCTATTTTATTAATATAACGTGTGTTTCTTTTTGTCTAAAACAAACTTGAATCTTTTTAAAATCCTTGAAAGCATTGCATGTGTACATATCTTTCATCATAACATAAACAGGTCTTTTGCAACGAGTTTCCTCATCTCTCTATTGTTTATTTCAGTAAGATGGATCTCGAACAGACAATCAAAGATCTTTAAGTTCAAAACACACAGTTTCAATAGTTACTCATGACCCTGGCCAAGGGGCAAGAGGAGTTGAAGACTCTGTTGGCCAAAGAGAAGAAGAAGAAAGAGAAGAAACCAACCGGTGTTGTAATCATGGGGAGAAGGTTTCAAGGACAAACTAGAAGAACCTTGAATTTTGCAGCAACATCTGATGAAAGAGAAGGAAAAGGAAAGGAAACAGTGGTTTCGTCAGAATCCGAAGAGGAAGACTACTCCGAGGAACAGTATCCTCCAGCGGATGATAAGTACAGACATCTTGAAGAGTGTTTGAATGCTATAGAAATACAAAGGGTACCAGGTCTAGACTTTGAAGAATTGGGACTAGTGTCCGGAGTTGTGATCTCACCAAAGTTCAAAGTGTCGTTGTTTGCAAAATATGATGGGGTGTCATATCCTAAGATGCACCTCCGATCATATGTGAGAAAGATCCAGCCGCACTACATCGATAAAGACTTGTGGGTCCATTTTTTCCAAGATAGCCTATCTGGAACACAACTCGATTGGTTTTACCAATTGGAAAGAGCCGACATCCGCAACTGGGAAGACCTTGTCGCAACTTTCTATAAGCAATACCAGTATAATGCAGATTTGGCGCCTACCCGTACTCAACTTCAGAGTATGGCTATGGTTTTAAATGAGGGTTTCAAAGATTACGCGCAGAAATGGAGAGATCTAGTTGGGAGAGTACAACCCCCTCTGTCTGAAAGGGAGTTGGTAGATATGTTCTTAGGCACTCTATCGGGCCCTTTCTTCAAACATTTGATTGGGAGCTCATCTGCTGGATTTACTGAGTTAATACTAACCGGAGAGAGGGTGGAAGCTGGCATAAAAAGTGGAAAGATTCAGAAGGATTCATCTGCTTCTACAGCTGTGAGAAAGCCTTTCATTGGAAGAAATAGGTATTTGTTGTTTATCCATAAAGGAACCAAGGGAGAGCTGAACGCCGACCAATGGTAGGAGTTGTTATGATCCCAAAGCCTATATCTGATCAACCAAGAAGTAACCAACCAAGGGTGGAAAGGCCAGTCCGGCAATTCACCAGAATTAACATGACTCTAGCCCAGGTTTTACCACATCTTCTGAAATCTAATTTGGAAACTCTGAAGGAAGCTCCAAATAACCCCAACACTGCGTCCCCTAATTATCATCCAAATGCCAGATGCGCATATCATTTTGAAAGTTCGAGTCATGACACTAACAACTGTTGGGCCCTGAAAAACAAGATTCAAGACCTTATAGATGCAAAAGAGATTGAGTTTGATGCGCCCGAGAAACCAAATGTCATTTCTGCTCCTATGCATAGGCATGGTCACAACACCAATGCTATCGAAGAAGATTTGTTTGTTACCACAGTTGATGAACTCTTGACTCCGCTCCCAATCATTAAGATAAACTTATTGAAAGCTGGTGTATTCCCGGGTTGTAATGAAGACGGCCATCTTTGCTTATCCTCACCAATTGTTTGCCCTTTGTTGAATACATGCATTCAATGCTTGATAGACAACAAATAGATTCTGTTTGAAAGTACTCCTGTTTCACCTATTCCTGTTGAAGACGTTTCAATCATAACCATCTTCGCCAATCCTTCCAGGGTCCCCAAAAGACCCGTTAGGATTACATCGGTTCCAAAAACTACTCCTCTTATAATCACAATGCCTACTCCTCTTATAATCACAATGCTCGGGCTGGTCCCGTATGAATCAGACAAAACAGTGTCGTGGAATTACGGTGGAGACATCTATTACCATGGTATCAAACAAGATGGGTTGGCCGCCAAAGAGATAAGCTCTGAAGAAAAAGACTCTGACATTAGCAATATTGTCGAAACCAGTAAGATTACCCGTAGCGGTAGAATTTTCTCTCCAAAAATTGCCCCTCCAAAGGCAGTTTTTGGACCCATGGTTGTTCCAAAGGTTACCTCCGTACCAATAATCATATCTGCAAGTGCTCCTACTGACAAAGACGACACAACCCCTGCTGTTGTCCTTACCGACAATCCTACTGCTGAAACTCGAGGAAAAAGTATTCAAGAAGAACCTGTCTGGACGAAGGCTCAACCACTAACTATTCCCAAAACCTCCAAAAAGGAAATAGAGGAGATCCTAAGAATAATAAAGAAGAGTGACTATGACATAGTTGAACAGTTGGGGCAAACTCCCTCCAAGATCTTCATGCTGGCATTGTTGTTGTGTTCTGAGGCACATGCGAAAGCCCTGGTAAAGTTTCTAAAGACAACCCATGTGCCTCATGAGACATCTGCTGACCAATTTCAACATTGTGTGGCCAGTTTGACAGCTGATAACAGCCTGGGTTTCTCCGATGCTGATCTGACACCAAGGGGAAGATAGCACAATGAGGCATTGCATGTCTCTGTGGAATGTAGACGAACAACTCTGGCCCATGTCTTGGTGGACACCAGCTCATCTTTGAACATTTTACTGAAGAAAGCTCTCGACAGATTGGACTGCGAAGGACTGACGTTGAAACCCAGTAACATAATTGTAAGAGCGTTTGATGGCTCAAAGAGGATGGTCCACGGGGAGGTGGACATCCCCATAAAGGTTGGGACTCAAACTTTCAACTCAACCTTCTATGTAATGGATATCCGCCCCCTCTTACTCCTGTCTCCTAGGACGTCCATGGATCCATAATGCCGGTGCCGTCACCTCTACACTACACCAGATGCTGAAATATCTGGTTCATGGAAAGATTATCATTGTCCACGGAGAGGAAGAGTATATGATTAGCCACCTCAATTCCTTCCGGTATGTGGAATTGGATGGCGAGTTCATTGAAACTCCTTTTCAACATTTCGAAGAAGACTCTCAAGAGGTAGAAGTAACCAAGACGGTGTCCCAGATCCCTAAGATTACAAGACCTCCACTCCGGATGTCATATCTAAAGGACACCAAGGCAGTAGTAGAGGGGGGAGGATGCACCATCTGGTGGCAACTTCCGGATATTCCGTATAAATCTGATAAGTTTGGCTTAGGTTTCACTTCAAATGCTCAGAAGGCTGTGCGTCGTGCCCGTGCTGGAGGGCCACCCTTGAGGATTAGCAACCAAGAGGTCAATGCAGTGGAAGATGGTGAAGAAGATTGCATCTTGGAGGATTGGATATTTCCTACTGTCAACGGAGGACTTCGCAATTGGGAAGCCAGAGACTTTGTCCCAATAACTTTCATCCCTCAGTAATTTATCTTTTACATTTCTGTTGGACTTGTAATATTCACAAACAATTCGCACATTTAAAACCTTGTGTCTTTCCCGAGGCACAATGGTCCATTTGTAAGGGTTTTTATTTCATCTTCATATGACATTCAATGAATCATGGACGTTTTTCACATACAAACTTTTTGTGCTCGTTGTTTTTCTTTTACATTTTATTTTTTAAGGATGGTTATACCCTTACACACACCCACACTCACAAATGCAGGTACCCCTCCATTCCGGATCCCATGGGTAATGGTACTGCTATGGCCTTTTGTGACTCTGAGGATCTAATCTACCAAGCCGAAGACGAAGGTAGGGAAGATTGTGAAGTACCAGAGGAATTGGCTAGACTGCTACAACAGGAGGAAAGAGCTATTCAGCCTCATGAAGAACCGGTGGATATAATTAACTTGGGTACCGAGGAGGATAAAAAGGAAATCAAGGTGGGTGCCAATCTAGAGTCGAGTGTCAAGGAGCGTCTGATTCAGCTGTTGCATGATTATGTTGAGATCTTTGTCTGGTCATACAAAGACATGCCAGGACTTGATACAGACATCGTGGTACATCGTTTACCCACAAGAGAAGACTGTCCACCAGTAAAACAAAAAGTCCGCCGCATGAGACCTGACATGTCGGAGAAGATCAAAGCATAAGTCATGAAACAATTCAATGTTGGATTCTTGGCTGTCACTTCCTATCCTCAATGGGTTGCCAACATTGTTCCCGTGCCTAAAAAGGACGGCAAAGTACGAATGTGCATGGACTATAAATATTTGAATAGGGTTATCCCTAAAGATGATTTTCCACTTCCTCACATAGATATCCTAGTTGACAATACGGCCCAGCACAAAGTGTTTTTCTTCATGGACGGGTTCTCAGGTTACAACCAAATCAAAATGGCACATGAGGACATGGAGAAAACTACATTTGTCACACAGTGGGGCACATTCTGCTACAAGGTGATGCCATTCGGACTGAAGAATGTTGGGGAAACCTATCAACACGCCATGGTAGCTTTGTTTCATGATATGATACATCCTGAAATAGAGGTCTATGTAGATTACATGATAGCCCGATCACAAACTGAAGAAGAGCACCTTGATCACTTGCAAAAGTTGTTTGAGAGATTAAAGGAGTACAAGTTAAGGTTGAACCCAAACAAATTCACATTCGGAGTACGGTCCGGTAAACTTTTAGGTTTTGTTGTCAGTAACAAAGGCATCGAGGTTGATCCTGCCAAGGTTAAAGCGATACAAGAAATGCCTGCTCCTTGTACTGAGAAGGAAGTCAGAGGATTCTTGGGACGCCTGAACTATATTTCCAGATTCATTTCTCACCTAACAGCTACTTGTGAGCCAATCTTCAAACTATTGAAGAAAGATCAAGTAGTCAAATGGAATGATGAATGCCAGACTGCTTTCGACAAAATCAAAGAGTATTTACAAGAGCCTCCTGTTTTGATGCCACCATTCGAGGGAAGACCATTGATCTTGTATCTGACTGTTTTAGAAAACTCAATGGGGTGTGTATTAGGGAAGCATGACGAGTCTGGCCGAAAAGAGCACGCTATTTACTACCTGAGCAAAAAGTTTACCGACTGTGAAACCAGATATTCACTGCTCGAGAAAACTTGTTTCGCTCTGGCATGGGCTGCTCGCCGGCTAAGACAGTATATGATGACTCATACTACCTTGTTGATATCTAAGATGGAGCCGATAAAATACATCTTCGAGAAGCCTGCTCTGTCTGGGAGGATAGCTAGATGGAAAATGATCCTAACAGAATATGACATACAGTATACTACCCAGAAAGATATAAAGGTTAGTGTTCTAGCTGATCATCTTGCTCATCAAGCTGTAGAAGATTATCAGTCCATGAAGTTTGAATTCCCGGATGAAGATATCATGACAATAGATAACTGTGAAGAAATCAGACCATATGACGGACTTGAACAAGGATCCCGATGGACCCTGTTCTTTAATGGGGCCTCCAATGCACTCGATAATGGTATCGGCGTTGTACTCATATCTCCGGAAGGGTGTCATACTCCCTTTACTGTCAGACTTTGCTTCAACTGTACGAACAACATGGTGGAATACGAAGCGTGCATCTTTGGTCTCAAGGCTGCCATAGACTTGGGAATTAAATCTTTAGATGTGTTTGGAGATTCAGCTTTGGTCATCAGTCAGATCAAAGGAGAATGGGACACTAAACATCCAAATCTTATCCCTTACAAAGAACATGTTTTGACATTGCTACCACATTTTGAGGAGATTACCTTCGAGCATTTCCCGCGAGAAGAAAATCAGCTAGCAGACGCTCTAGCCACAATGTCATCTATGTTTAAACTTAATTGGGATAACAAGGCTCCCCAGATCACCATCGAATGAATGGATGAACCAGCACATTGTCACGATATTAATACTGAAGAGGTAGTGGACCAGCCTTGGTTTCACGAAGTCAAAAGGTATCTCGAGGCTCAAGAATATCCAGAAGGAGCTTCAATCAATGATAAGAAGTTCTTAAGGAGATTCTCTGCTAAATTCCTCCTTAGTAATGGCATCCTGTACAAATGCAATCATGACTCCATTCTACTTCGGTGTATGGATAACATGGAGGCGAAAAAGATCATGGCTGAATTACATGAAGGTACTTTTGGCACTCACTCCAGTGGGCATACGATGGCAAAGAAAATCCTACAGGCAGGCTATTACTGGTCTACCATGGAAGAAGATTGCTATCAACACTCTCGGACCTGTCATAAGTGTCAAATTTATGCTGACAATGTGCATGTACCTCTGGTTCCTCTGAATGTCTTGACGGATCCTTGGCCCTTCGCTATGTGGGGAATTGATATGATTGGAGAGATCAAGCCGACAACCTCCAATGGACACCGCTTCATCCTAGTGGCCATTGACTATTTTACCAAATGGGTTGAAGCAACTTCCTTCGCTTCGGTTACTAAGAGTGTTGTTGCCCGCTTCATCAAGCAAAATCTCATTTGCCGGTACGGTATCCCGGAAAGGATCATCACTAACAATGGTACAAATCTTAACAACACTATGATCACCGCTTTGTGGGAGCAATTCAAGATTCAGCATCACAATTCTTCCCCTTATCGTCCAAAGATGAATGGTGTTGTCGAAGCTGCAAATAAGAACATTAAAAAGATCATACAAAAGATGACATTCACGTACAAAGACTGGCATGAAATGCTACCATTCGCTCTCCACGGGTATCGTACCACGGCTCGCACATCAACTGGGGCAACAACTTATTCTTTGGTTTACGGCATGGAAGTTGTCTTGCCTATTGAGGTTCAGATCCGTTCCCTAAGGATTATGAAGGATACAGGTTTGAGTGAAGACGGTTGGATCCAGACTCGACTTGATCAACTGAACTTAATTGATGAAAAAAGACTTAATGTTGTTTTCCATGGTCAAATGTATCAAAAACGGATGATCAAGGCTTTCAACAAGAAAGTCAGGCGCCAAGTATATCAAGTTGGGGATTTAGTGATTAAACGTATCATCTTACCACAAAGTGATCCCAGGGGAAAATGGACTCCTACCTATGAAGGACCATTTGTAATCAAAAATATATTCTCCGGTGGGGAAATGATCTTGACTACCATGGACGGCAATGACCTGCCACACCCTGCGAACACAGACATAGTCAAAAGATACTACGCATAAGAGACCCGCTAGGTTCACACACCTAGGCAAAACAAGGGCATCCCGGAGAACCAAAAAGGTTCGGGCAAAAATTAGGGATAAAATAAAAAAATTTGTACACCCGGCAAGTTGAAAACCCGAAAGGGCGACTTGGGCAAAAAAGGGTTTCCCGGTGGACCGAAAACCTGAAAGGGCGGTCCAGGCAAAAGTTAGGGAATTAAAGCGTATGACTATGTCCCGTCGGATCACTTTGCAGATAACCTTTGACCTCCACTAACAAACTCGGAATTTCTGATCAATTCAATCATCTTCGGACGAAGCAACAAGTAGACAAGATATTCGGAGATACGAAGGCTATAGCAGAATGAGAATCCCATGGGATTATTAGACATAGCTATCTATCTTTGTATAAATTTTTCTTGTTTTTATGGCATCATTCTCTTACTAGAATGTTTGTCTCCCTTGTACAAAATACTTATTCAAAGTCAAAATACAAAGATAGCTCTTTGAAACTACATAAAACTATTTGTCTTTTTCTTTACACTTGGTTTTATTTGAAAAAACGTCCAATGATTCATTGATGAACATATGCATTTGAACATAATTACTGTTTACAAATAAACAAAATGCGAAAGATAATTACTGATAGAAAAATGTCTCTAGGCTATTCCATAAGTAATTTCCACAGCACGTCGTTTAGATCCCCAGCGGAACTAAAATTTCAAATTATTAATCCCCAGTAGAGATCATCAAATTTCTCATGATTCCTCAAGTAATACATAGTATTACCCTCACAACAGATTTTACTTCTCTTAACAAGAGTTTGTCAGTACTTCAACTTCAAGACTTGGAAATTCAACATACCCTCAAAAGCATTCAGGGATTTATTTTCCTTAATCAGACGGCAATATAGCAAATCAGCATACATGCGCATACATTACATCCCCATATCATAAACATTAATAAAGCAAATGCATTGCATCATACATTTCATACAATATAACTTTGTTTCAGCTAACATTTTACCCTTTTCAGGATAAGATTAAACAGCTATCATTAACAATATGCTTTCAGATACAGTTCAGATACGCTCCAGACACGGATACCATTCTGACACTCATTCAAATTCAGACTTCAGATACAGTACAGATACGCTCCAGGCACGAACACCATTTTGATACTCATTCAACTTTCAGATACAATATGGATACACTCCAGACATGGACGCCATTCTGATACTCATTCAACTTTCAGATACAGTACGGATACGCTCCAGACACGGATTCCATTCTGACACTCATTCAAATTCAGACTTCAGATACAGTACAGATATGCTCTAGACACGGATGCCATTCAGATACTCATTCAAAGTTCAAATCCAGATACAATTTAGATTCGCTTCAGACACAGACGCCACTCTGATATTCATTCTTTCGGCTTACAACTTACAACTCAACAAACATTCTTGGAAGGCATCTACAAGCCTATCTCCAAAAAGATTCTATCACTTCTCCAAATGGCATCTTTAAGCACATTCCCTTACCATCACATTGTCGAGTGCAAATTTATGGGCACTCTAGTGTCCAATCATCTTTCATCTTCGAGTCACGAATGGCAAAACTTGCCAATCTAACTCTTCAGGTCTAAGAAGATTGAACAGGGGCATCTGTTGTACCCAAAAAATTTCCCTCTCATTTATTAAAACTTTTCTCACAAGATCTCTTTGACTCAAGACTGGATTAGGGTTTGGTCAGCTCAAGACATCTCATCATGCACTAATGACCCAAAATTAGGGTTTGAGATTGCACTGGGATTTTTGGACTATCAATGCTTCATGTGACTTTCAAACATCATTATGGACCCCTAAGATCACTCATGACAAGTTTCAAGCCTTGAACCACATTTTTTATAGTCAATTGGACAGTTGACCTAAAAATCAGTTGTATCGGGGAAAAAGTCAACCATGGCCAATTTACAGTCAAACTTCATAATTTTTGATCCACATCAACATTCTAGACTCATATTTATCATTTGATCAAGTTTGGATTACAATTCCTCAAGAAATTTGATCAAATCATCAAAAGGGGGAAAATGGTCAAAATTAGGGTTTTGACTGAGGAAGGGCAACTTCTGATTTTTGACCTAGCAAATGACCAATTGAGTTAAAGCATGATACCAAGGATTCAATGACATCATCTTTATCTAATTACATGGTTCAAAAAATTTCAATTTCATTGATAGACAAATGAAATTTGCAGTCAACTGATCAAAAGTCAACTATACACTGAAAAGTTAAACTTTGACTTTTTGGTCAAAATCAAATGCCAAGGGTCACAATTCATCAAAACATGTCAAAATATGAAACTTGTTCATTAAGAAATCAAGGATTTAAGATTAGGGTTTAAAATTGAAAATTTTCTTTACTTAGAAATTTTTCTAAGTATTAGAAAATTTCTTATTTTTTCTCAACTTTAGGCCATTTTTTCACCATGATACAAGATGATTCAGAGGAAGTTCCCAACATGAAATTTATAGACCTCCATGAAATCTACAACTTTTCTTCACACACTTTTCCATAAAGATGCTTGTATCTCAAGATATAATTTTATGAATACATGCTCATGAACTAGATAACTTAGTGAAATTTTGCCCTAATTTAGGCAGGTTTTGGACCCAACTTCATGACAATTTTTCACCTAGTTCCAAGAGGAGTCTTGAAATTCATTTCAAAGATGAGTTATAGAGCACATTGCAAGCTTTCCAAAATGTCCAAGAACTCCTCAAGGTCATTTTTGAGTAGGAAGAATCGAAGAGATGAAGTTTGCAATTTCTCACTTTTGATTCAAGCTATTTCATGAAGAACAAAGTTCCAATCAGTACCTATGTTGCCTAATCCATGCTTTACAGATCCCAAACTATTTTCTTACTCCATAATTTAATTCTTACTTAGTTGACAAAGCTTTAATCCAAGCCCTAGAATCTTTACCAAAGTTGTAATTCCATAAATGGCATAAAGTGGCCATTGCCATTTTGAAAAAGGTTCACTTTTGCAATTTTCCAATTCTTGAGCATTGAAACAGTCTCCATTGCACATACAAGTCTTACAGGCCTAAAGCAAATTGTACAAAGCATATACCAACCCTAAGAAAGCCAGTACAAGCATGTAAAGCCTTGTCTCTTCACTTTGCTTCAAAAGCAAGAAAGTGTGCAAAAAGGCTAGGATTGAAAAACCTGTGGAAGAGCTGACTTAAAACCTTCTCCATACTATATACAAAGAGATTACAATTAGAAACACGATTGCTAGAGGCATGAAACACTCCAAAACTCCCTTTTACCAAAAAAATTGTCAAGACTTGCAGTTTTTGCATAAGCATAGCAATCCCTCATTTAGCTCGTGCGTTTCAAGTCTTAACCATCAAAACACTTTACCTACTTGATATCTAATTGATCCAGACCCTCATCCTTGTACTGTAACTCCTTCTCCATCATCTTCCATTTCTGTTTTCAAAGCTTGCAGGTTGACTTGGATAGAGAGTTCCAGGCACTTCAAAGCAAGGCAAGGATTGGAACACACTCAGGGAGGTTTAAGCAAGCTCAAGCAATCATCAGGCCTTCATAAAACTCACTCCAACTCCATCCACGATTTCAACTGAAAAAGGTAAAAATCTCAACTTCTATCTCTTCATACAGACATCCATTGGCCACGATTTGTGAATAAACAATGTAGACCTCATTGCTACGAAGTTGTACATGTATATATCTCGCATTTATTTGGCCTAAGTTGAGAGAATTTTGAAGTTCAAATTCCTGTAAAAATTAGGTTTAGATTTAGGGCTTTTAAAATTCATCTTGATCTTTGATTATTAGCTTACATGATTTATATGGTTAGAATCGTGATACAAAATGCTACAACATTCATGTTATGAGTTTTCATTTTCATGGAGAAATGAGAAAGTTACAGAGCATCTGGCTGGCTAGAGGAAGAAGACGAAGTACATGGCCATGGAAGCGTTTCATGTTATGTTATTTTTGTTTCACATTAATCAACGGATGTATAGCCACCCCAGTGGCAAGGTAGCGCGCTGGTGAGACCCATGTCCTGGGTTCGAACCTTGGCGCTACCTTTTGTTTTTTCCATTTTTCCATTTTTGTTGTTTTTTTGCAGGATTAAGCTTGTTTCTTTGGGCCTGAGTGTTTTTACTAACATATTACTCCCAGTTTCCTTACAGCACCCCCTGGCCCAACTATTTCCATACATTTTATTTATTTATTTTTGTTTTCATTTTTGTTTATTAAATATTTTCTTTAATATATAAAAATCCTAAAAAATATAAATATGATAATATTGCTTTTTTTTTTTTTTTCACATAAAAAATATATTTTATCTTCAATATATACTAACTATTTTTCTTAAATAAATTTGTAAAAATAAATTTAGATATATTCTTATCTTTTCTCTTATACTTTTATATATATTTGTAAATATTTATTTTAACATATAAAAACCAAATATTTTCATACAATATTATTTTTTATTTTTTATACAAAGAATACACAAAAAATAATACATCAAAGCTTTATTTTCTTTTAAACTAGAAATTAGGGCTAACCCTTTTTTAAGAACTAATTTCTTTTCCTTATATTTTTAGGATTAGGTTAAAATCTCTTTTCACATAAGAAAAATAAAAAAAAAATATTTTCTTGCATGTACATAATATTGCATATTTAAATATTGTATTTGTTTATTCCAATATTCGTACAAATTCGATTTGGTTGTAATAGCCTATTTAGATTTACGTTCTTGCAAATCCCCATTCAAATTTGTATTTCCCCCTCCCATAAATTGTTGTAATAGCTTAGT
This sequence comes from Vicia faba, assembly GCA_948472305.1. Classification (NCBI taxonomy): domain Eukaryota; kingdom Viridiplantae; phylum Streptophyta; class Magnoliopsida; order Fabales; family Fabaceae; genus Vicia; species Vicia faba. Next base: position 518,943,892 of record OX451739.1, on the reverse strand, counting down.
AATCTTTACATTACGTAATTTACCGCTTTACATGCCATGATTAGTAATTAGGGTTTGTATGGCAAGATAAAAACAAATCAAATAGAAAACCCTAAATCCAAGACAAAATCAAAGCATGAAAATAACACATTTGCACACAAGCACCCTTAGGGTTTCTCCACTTGGTTGCCTTATATAAAAATAGTCATATTACGCATGCGAAGTATCTTGGCAAAACAAACAAATATAAGATCATAGTCCCTCGATGACGCTATTCAAGGCTGCCTTACAAAATGATCTTGGTCCCTCAAAATGCTAAGATACTTTGCAACATTGCTAATCATGGTTATACGATGACCCACGCCCGTCCCGTTTACATCCAAAGATAGGGTTGCTTACCAAATCAATGGTAAGACAACAATGTCAAAGGAATAGAAAGTGCATAAGAAAGACATTTTAAGTAGGTAGATTACTTCTAGTTACTTGCTCTATTTTCAAACAACTATCCTTGCTATTTTCCAAAACAAACACACATATTTCAAAAACATCTTACAAACATTGAAAACATTTTCAAAAGACAAAAATCTTTGTATACATTCTTACGAACGAGAATCATTGTAAAGATTGCCTAAACGAATGGCCTCTTTTACAAAATACTTTCAAAACCACACCAAACACATTTTCAAACAACAAAAGCAAGTGATCTAGCAAGTAGTTAAGAGCCCGTGGAAATCCATAGATGAAAAGGGTGCTAATACCTTCCCTTTTCATAACCTACCCCCTCGAACTCAAGAAAACATCTCAAAGGTCTTTCCTGTGCTATTTTACCTTTCCTTTTGGATAAAAGAAAAGTCGGTGGCGACTCCTGCTAACCGCAACATTTGCGATAAAACGCAAAAACCTCAAGTCAGTTCTCCCACCGTATCACACACAGTCTCATTTATTTTGAGAACATCATTACGCAATGCATTTCATACATCATAACATTGCATGAAGATAATTATTTACCATTTCAGGAAGGATTAATCAATGGATGAATATCATCAACGATTCTCAAAACAGGTTCCAGGTTAATTCCCAAAACAAGAGGGGGAAACTATCTGGATGACCAGCCATAATTTATTTCCCGAGACAAGATGGGGTGACTCTCTAGATGATGATTACTTCCTTCGGACATCTTTTGGCTCAAATTAAATCGACCCAAGATTTATTCTGATACTTCTCCCAGTAGACCTTTTTTGGCTCATATTAAATCGACCAAAGATTTATTCTGATACTTCTCCCAGTAGACCTTTTTTGGCTCAGATTAAATCGACCAAAGATTTATTCTTATACTTCTCCCAGTTAAAGACGGACGCAGACATCTTCTGGCTCAGATTAAATCAACCAAAGATTTATTCTGATACTTCTTCCAATAGACATTTTTTGGCTCATATTAAATCGACCAAAGATTTATTCTGATACTTCTTCCAGTAAGAAATTTTCTGGCTCAAATTAAATCGACCAAAGATTTATTTTGATACTTCTTCCAGTAGATATTTTCTAGCTCAGATTAAATCGACCCAAGATTTATTCTGATATTTCTTCCAGTAAGACATTTTCTGGCTCAGATTAAATCGACTAAAGATTTATTCTGATACTTCTTCCAGTAAGACATTTTCTGGCTCAGATTAAATCAACCAAAGATTTATTCTGATACTTCTTCTAGTAAGATATTTCCTGGCTCAGATTAAATCGACCAAAGATTTATTCTGATACTTCTTCCAGTAGACATTTCATGGCTCAGATTAAATCGACCAAAGATTTATTCTGATACTTCTTCCAGTAGACCTTTTATGGCTCAGATTAAATAGACTAGAGATTTATTCTGATACTTCTCCCAATTAAAGTCGAGCGTAGACTTAGTCTAATTTCTCTATCAACAGTTACTTTGGACGGAATCTATAAGCCTATCTCCGACAACTCTTCATTACCTCTCTAAATGGCATCTTTAAGCCTATTCCCGGCATAATCAACTAACAACATTACTTCGTGCACAAGCGAGTGCAAATTTCTGAGCACTTATGTGTTCAATCATCTTCCACCTTCAAGTCACGAACGACAGACATGCCAATCTAACTCTTCAGGTTTAAGAAGATTGAAAAGGGGCAGCTGTTGTACCCAAAAAAATTCCCTCCCTTTTTCTCATTACATTTCTTAAAAAAGTGCTCAAATGCTCAAGGATTCTCAAGAGTTGATCAGACAAGCTCACCTCCTAAGCAATGGGTCCACAACTAGGGTTTTGGTTTTATCAAGGAAAATTGGACTTCTAATGCCTAAAATGACTTTCATGGTTCATTATAGGTCTCCAAGAATTCTCATACCAAGTTTCAAGTCCTGCATCACAAATTTGCTCAGTCAAATTCTCAGATGACTGAAAATCAGTTGTATTGGGCAAAAAGTCAATTGTGGTCAACATACAGTCAAACTTCAAGATTTTTGGTCAACATCAATATTTTGAAGTCATGTTCATCATTTGATAAAGGGTTGATCATAGTTCCTCAAGAAAAGCCCTCAGATCACCAAAGGGGCAAAATTGTCAAAATTAGGGTTTTGACTGAGAATGACTGATCATTGACTTTTGACCTAGTACATGACCTAATGAATTGAAGCATGATATCAAGGGATCAAATATAATATCTTTACCTAATTACATGGTTCAAAACATTTCTAAAGATCAAATAATTGATAGTTGAAATTTGAATCAACTGATAAAAAGTCAACTGGCACACAAAAAGTCAAACTTTGACTTTTTGGTCAATGTTGAACTTCAAAGATAAATAATCATCAAGACATTAAAAATTATCAAGCTTGATCAACAAGAATCAATAAATTCAAGAAAAGTCAATAAAAAGTCAAAATTTCCAACACTTAGAAAAATTCTAAGTGTTTTGTCCTTAATAAATTCACTACTTCATGACCATTTTTCACTAAGATGCAAGATGATTTAAGGAAAACTTTCAACATGAAAGTTGTAGGGATTAATGAATTCTACAACTTTTTCCTTGAGGTATGATCTTTAAAAAGTTCTTAATTTGAGAGATATAAGTCCATGAAGTTGTGACATTTTTATTCTACACTTGGAAAAAATTTCAGCAAGTTTGGTCAGATTTTTATCCCAACTTCTTGGCAAATTTTCACCAAGTTCCAATTTGATTTAGCCAAAATGGTCAACATGAAAGTTGTAGACAATGTTTCAAGCTTTACAAAATGTCCAAGAACATAATTTTATCATGCTTGAGCAAGGAGATTCAAAGAGATGACGTTAGGCATCCATTCTTGAAATACAAGTCATTTTGTGATGAACATGAGATCAAATCTCCAAGCCATGCTGCATAAATCTTGCTTTATAGGCTTCTAACTTCCAAATCACTCCATAATTAAATGTTTACACAAACTTTTGAGCTATGGTCCATTTGATTCAAGCATTGTCCAATTCATTTTTCCATTTTGGGAAGAAAGACATCATTTCCATTCTTGTAAAGCAAGCTTTTTCGCAAAAGTCCACTCTTTAAGCCTCTAACTTGTTTCTTCTACACAAACTCAACCTACAAAGTCAAAAGCAACATGTTTAAAGTTAATAATCACTCTAGAAGGCATGGTGCTATTCATTGAGACTTGGTGTTTTCAAAAAAATCACAAGTTACAACAAAAACCATAACATGTGATCTTGTAAACCAAGTCTTCTCATCCTCTAAAACCTTTTCTCTATAAATAGAGATGCCATTTGTAAGACAACACACGAATATACAAGCCCTCTAAAACCTATAGATTGAGCTTTTGAAAACTTAACTTCGAAACTCATCACCCTTACAACTTTTTTCCAAATGAACCATCTAACCACTTCATATATATCATATAGAAGCTATCCATACCCCTGTTTCCTCATTGTAACATAATTTTCATCATCCACCATTTTCAAAATCCACCATTGCTACTTGAATTGAGTAGACTAATCCATACACTTTCAAGGCAAAGTAAGAGTTATAATATACTCACCAAGGTCCAAGGAAGCTAAAGCAAGCATCACATTACTTCTGGAAGTCGTGTAGAGGATATTGAATTTTTGCATCAAGAGGTAAGTTTTTCCAATTTTGAAATCTTGATACAAGCATCATTTTCATTTACTTTTAAAAGATAAAATTTAGATATCATGTCTATGAAGCTAACCATGTCCTTAGTTTTCATTTTAATTGACCACGTGATGAGAATTTTGAAACTGAATTTTTTTGAGGTGTTAGGGTTTCAGTTTGGTACCAAGTGAAATCCGTCCTAACCTTTGATTTATAGCTTTTAAAAATTACATGGTTGGATTCCTTGTTAAAAATCAAGCAAGTTTGGTTTTTAAAACTTTTGATTTGGTTAAGAAATAAGCATTTTACAAAATCAAAAATGGAGAAATTATTTTGTCATTGTTACTGTTAGAACGCACAGGGAGGAAGAAGATGCTTGCTGTTATTTTCAAATTTTCAGGACTTGGTTTATTTTATATTTAGTGCAGGCGGTATGATGACCGGATGAAACAGCCACCCCAGTGGTAAAGGAAGCATGCGTGTATTGTAGGGACTTGGGTTTGAGCCCCAGTGGTACCCTTTTGGTTATTTTCCACCTTTTCTATTTCATTTTCTTACTTATTTTTCACCATTTTTCAATCAATTCCTTTTTCACTTAAACTTAACTTTTTTAAGCTGATTTTTTGCACACTATTAGTTTATCACCTCTATTTTATAAATATTAAAAAATATCATAAAAATATTTTTTATTTCACCACTTTTTAATTAAATCAAAGACATTACTTTTTAGGGTTTTTAAGAGGATTTTTGTTGATATTTTAATCAAATATTCAACTTTTGCTCACAAAGTTTGTTTTTTTACAATGATGGGTTTTGATTCTCATCGAATATCTAGACACTTGAATAAACATTTCATAATAATTTGAATTTTTATTTAAAAAAACTTTTCTCATACAAAATTCACATTAAAATATGAAACATGTATAAAAAATCAAAAGGTACACTCCATAACTTTCAAAAATAATTATGATGCATATATTTGTTTCAAACACCAAAAATATTAGAATCTTTTTAGGGTTTTAAACATTTTTCCCGTTACACCATCGTCGTGCACTTTATCTTTCGTCTTGATATTTTTTATAATATTTGTAATTGCTTATAGTTTGTAATAGATAATTAGGGTTTATTGATTTCCTCCCCCATTCACAAATTTGTACCCCCCATTCCCGAAGCATTGTAATAGCATAGAATATTTAAAATTCAGCAATTTACCGCTTTCCTTATTATTGTTAGTTTAATAGGATTGTATGGAAATATTTAAAATCAAACATTAGACAACCATAAATTCAAGATAAAATAATTGAATCAAACACACTTTGCACACTTACACCGCTAGGGTAATCTCCCTTGTTGCCTCGAATAAAAACAGTCATGTCCCTCGAACGTGAGATGCTTTAGCAAAGACCCTCGGTTAAAAGATCGTAGTCCCTCGATGACCCTTCGATGTTGCCTATGGTAAACGATCTTAGTCTCTTACGATAATTGCTAAAGCGTCTTACAAGTTGCTTTCTATGATTGTACGATGACACGTGTCTGTCCCTTACATCCAATGATAGGGCTTCCTACTAACTAATGGTATGATAGCGCTATCTAAAGGAGGACGAAAAGAACAAATACTTTCTTTTGAGTAGGTAGATCGCTCATAATCGCTTGCTCACAAACTAAAACAATTTCCACACTTCACACTTTCAAAACAACTACTTTCAAAATGCTTTATAAACACTCTTGAGGACTGATATAAGGGTTATTATAAAGAAAATTTCCTTACATTGGCATTTTCAAAACATCTTTCCACAAAACAGCACTTTCTTTAAACAAATATTTTCAAAAAAAAAACATTTTGTATACATTCTCAACGATACGAGAATCATTACAAAATTTCCGCACTTAGGAATTTTCAAAATATTTGCAAACATACACAAACACAAACCATTTTCAAAGTGAGCTAGCGATTAAGTTCCCGTAGATGACTACGGATGAAAAGGGTGCTAACACCTTCCATTTTCATAACCTACCTCTCGAACTCAAGAAAATTCTCAAAGGTCTTTCCTATTATTTTCACCCTTTCCTTTATTAGATAAAAGAAAAGTCAGTGGCGACTCTTGCTATCCGCAACATTTACGATAAAACACAAAACCTCAAGTCAGTTCTCCTACCGTATTATAAGAAGGAAGTAGTAGAAACTTCAAATGTTCCAAAAGTTTCCATTGTTCTACAAACTCTTGAAAAATTGAAAAAGGAACAAGCGCAAGTAAATGAAAAATTTGATAAACGGGAAGCTTTCAACTTAAGCGTTTCGAATATGCTCAAGCAAATTCTTTAGAAACTTCCATCTTCTTCTAATCCTTAGGCACTTATAGGAAACCTTGTTTTGTCGTTTCTATCTTATCTTATTTTTCTCGTGTACCCTTTATCTTCACAATCAATGAAATAATTCTTTTTTATTAAGACAAAAAGGGGGAGAAAATATAATGATGATTTTGATGCATACCTAATTCTATAAATATCATTGCTTACATTTCTAATATATATATATATATATATATATATATATATATATATATATATATATATATATATATATATATATATATATATATATATATATATATATATATATATATATATATATATATATATATATATATATATATATATATATATATATATATATATATATATATATATATATATATATATATATATATATATATATATATATATATATATATATATATATATATATATATATATATATATATATATATATACAAAAAAAAAAATTAGAGTTTCAGGTACATTCAGAAGAAAGATATATGAACAAAGAACTTCTAAAGTCTAAAAGGTTTAATTAAATTAAGATGTGATGAAGAACTGCCAATGATTGGAAGGATCTATTGATCAATCTATGATAAAGAAATTCTAGGGTATAAAATATTTTGAGAGATCAAGTGTTGATAACAAACTTCAATCATTTAGAAGGGTCTGATAGATCAAGCTATGATAATGAACCTCTTTGATGATTAGAAGGTTCTAATGAAGAAAGAAATTCTAATAATGCAACTCTGATAAATCACTTCCATTCACTTCAATCAAAATTCTGGAAAATGTTAATCAAGCTCAAAAAACCCCACTTTTTGATAAGGTCTTAAGTTTTAGATTCAGGGGAGATTGTTTAACTCAGGGGGAGTTTTCTAAACAATGCTCAGATATCCCTTTCTTCTAAAACCTGTAAGTCTTAAACTCAGGGGGGGGGGGGGGGACTCACACTAATCAAGGGAAGTTTTCTTCTTAAATATGATTCGATTATGATATTACTTTATAAAATTATTACATCAAAATACATGGTTTTGTCATCATAAAAAAGGGGGAGATTGTTAGAACAAGATTTGGATTTTACAATTAACCTCTGGACTTTGATGATAACAATACATATATTTTATATGTAAACAATTTTGTTTCTAATAGTTTCTTGAGTGTGCAGATTAGAAGTTCTACTAGATTTAGGATTATTGTCTGAAGAATCATCATAAATATACTAAGCACGCATCAGAAAGACTATGGCATCCGCTTTTGAAAAAACATCAGTAGTTCTGAAGAATGTTGAATGCTCGCCAAAAAAGGATCTCAATGTGTACTTCTCAATAAGATGCTTCTTTAGAAGTCACAAGTATTCGAGAAGAAAGAATTTCTATTAGAGCTGCTGCTCCAAGATGAGAAAACAAGTTTGCACCAGAAATAAGCTTTTACGTTTAAAGATCAGAAGTCAAGATTTGTTCGTCAGAGGAGCTTTGCTTCAAACTATGAAGACAAAGTCAAGGTTCTGAACTCTTCAAACAAAGCTTCTACTTTCGAATCAGAAGTCAAGATTTTTTCATCAGAAAAGTTGTTGCTTATAATTCTAAATACAAAGTCAAGATTCTGAAGACTCAGATATTTCAAGAAATATGTGCACATTACTTTACATCAGAAGTATTATATCAGAAGACAAGATCAAAAGATGATATCTTCTCAAGCCAATCTACTTCATCAGAAGTATTCCATCAAAAGACAGATCAAGGAAAGTAAGATCTTATGAACTCATTACTATTCTACATCATATAGTCCATCAAAAGACAAGATCAAAACATGATATCTTCTCAAGCCAATCTACACGCTAGAAGAGTTAGTACAAAGGTACAATTACACATTCCACTCAAATGTATGTATTGTGTATTATTTGTCTCCCACGATCATTTGTTACCGTTGGCAGATAGAAAGATGAAAGTGACATGTGTACTACTACAAAGATCTACTTCCTTAATGTCTATATAAAGGATCAATTGTTTCATTTAAAAATGGAAGACTAGAGAACAAGAACAGTAATGTTGCCCAAATCAAAGCAAGAAAAAGAAAAGTATCAAAACACAAGAGTTGTTGCTCATTATTGTGTTGATATTACTATTTGCTAGAACACAAGAGTTGTTGCTCAATATTGTGTTGATATTATTATTTGTTAGAACACAAAAGTTGTTGCTCATTATTGTTTTATCATTGTAAATTGTTTGAACACAAGAGTTGTTTCTCATATTTGTGATAAACAATTTGTACTTAAACATGTGTGTAATCCGCTTGTAAGAAGTAATGTTGTAAACACACTATTCAACTGTAAGTTGATTAAGTCCTTTTCTAAGACATATAGAAATCTTCTTCAAGGGACTGAGTAGGTCATAAGTCTTAAGGAGTCAGTGATTGTTATATCTCTTAGAGGACCGGGTAGGTTAGAATTCTTAAGGGATCACTAACAGCTTATCATTGCTTTGGGAAATCTTCTTCAAGGGACCGGGTAAGTCAGAAGCCTTAAGGAGTCAGTGATCCTTATATCTCTTAGGGACCGGGTAGGTCAGAATTCTTAAGGGATCACTAATAAGTTATCATTGCTTTGTTGTTAGTCACCAGCAAGTAGCTCGTGTATCTATAATCTTTCAAAATTAGTGGATTAAGTCATTTTCTAAGGCGAAATCACCTTGGCGGGTGGACAAGAGTAGCTTTTTCAAAGGTGAACTTGTATAAACTAAACATGTCATTATTTATCTCTATATCATTGATTCTATTTTGATGGTTTGTATAAAAACACTTCTAAATGAAAAAGTTTTTGAAAACCCAATTCAAACCCCCATTTCTTGTGTTTTTCTCAACCTTCAACATTCACAACAAGAAAATCGTGGATGCAATATAAGGATTTAGGATTTTGGGAGTCTTTTAGGGTCTCTATTTTCTTTGTATGTCACTCATGTATCTTTTGATATATTGAGGTTGACTAATTGTTCTTAATTTAAAGCTTTTAAGCAAAACTAAGTATTGTTCTTACTCATGAGCTTTTAAGCAAAGAGTTTAGTATTGTATTTGAAGTGTAATCTTCTATTTGGTTATTTGGTTATTTGGCTCTAGTCTCTGGTTTATGATTGTATTTTATCACTGAGGTGATTGTGGAAAGTGAGAGGGGGTTCTCATATCTAAGAGGTTCCTAGATAGAAATTGCATAGGTTAGTGATTAGGTGGTAAGTTGTAAACTGAGATTGTTTAGCCTTTGAACTAATACTATTATAGTGGATTTCTTTCTTAGTTTGGTAGTCCCCAGAGTAGGTGATGTTGCACCGAATTGGGTTAACAATTGACTGTGTTAATTTATCTTCAACAATTTTTTGTTGCATAATTCATCTTCTGAAAGTTGTTTATCAGGAACAAATGTTCTAACATTTATCTTGACATTGTGTGGTGTTGGGACATCAGTATTGACATCTGTATTATAAGTGTTAGGATTTCAAAAAGAGTGTTTATTGTATTAATGATGAATCATATGAGATTGCATAAGACCATAAATTATCAAGAAGTTTGAATTGGTATAATAAGGATCTCCCTACATTAAGAAGATGCTTGTTTTCTCCTAACTCTTCATTTTGCTAAGGTGACTCAACACATGACCTTTGACTCCACTCGTGACACCAAAATATCAAGTTAATGACGTCAAACAAGCACTTTCTAGGAAACAACTCAGTCTTTTTAAAATTTCATTTAAAAAAATATTTGGAATCAAGAAAACTAGATTTTATGATAGTCTGCATAGTCTTTGCTCATCAAACTTTTCCAAGGGCACATTATCTCTTAGTGAACTCACTGCACTAGCATAATTATTAAAGCACTCATCTCACTGAGTGAACTCTGGTATTCGCCGAGCGATAAATCTGTTATTTCAAAAAAATTAAAATTTAAAGTTCTTCAATCTTCACACCCACACACATTAATGTCCAAGTTTTTTTTACTATCTTCTCCAAACTACAGATGGCTCCTAAAAGATCCCCGATTGGAAGGTAAAAAAAACAAGCAGGGTCATCACTTGTACCATATGATCGACATAGTTCAAAAGCCACATGCATGAAGAGTTCTATGAATAATTGAAAAGAAAGCCATTAACCACTAAAAGAAAAGTTCATCTGACAGATCTAGGAGAATTTTCTAGCTTTGTATAAGAACTCAATAGTAGAAAGTGGAGTGAGTTTAGATTAGGTAATTAATTTTTTTAAGGAATTTAAAATTCTAAATAATTCAAATGATTTAATTGAAATATATTTATTTTAATTTTTTTATTTAGATAGAGTATTAAGATAATTTATTGTTAGATTTTGGAGTTACTTTTAAATTTTTTAACGTTCTGGGCCAAAATTTGAATTTTAAAAAATAGAGATCAATTTGTAAATTTTAAAATTTAAATGGACTAGTTTGAAAATTATTATGGATCAATTTATAATTTTTTTGAAAATTTTAAGGGTTAATTTAATATTTTTGGAAAATATGGGACTAATTTGCAAAAATTAAAATAATAATATTAACCAATTTGATATTCAAATTCTACGGAATGAGAGGAATTTGAAATATTTTGGTTTTAGATGTCATTTCAAGATCATTTAATTTCACTTCATAGATATCCATCATTTTAACAATTCTTCATATATTTTTTATCCAACAATGAATTTTGTAAAAATCATTTTAAATTCCCTCAAAATATTATATTTCCTATTTAAAATGTCTCATGCAAACACACTTTAAGATAACTTTCTGTAAACGCTAAACCTTTAGAGGATGCGCCTCTTTCAAGATTGTCTTGAGTGAGAGGTAGCTTAATTCCATATGATAGAGATGATATCCATAAGTACTTGGAAGATGCTTATGCGGTAGACCTCAGTGAGATATATCCATTTTTTAAGCAAGTTGCAAGGGGCAATAGGAATTATGATCAAATAGCGGCTGACATTTGCAATGCATAAGAGACTTATGAGTTAAGCAGAGATGAGAGGCCTATCTGATTTAAGAGAGTTAACTTCACCACCACAACTCAAATATGGATGACCTTCATCTTTCACAATGTCACACCCAAATCCATACCTCTTCAGCACCCCTCTATACAACGTACCTTATTTGGTATATCCAAACCAACCAAAAAGTAGACATATCTAAAATTATCTCAGATTCAAATGCCAAACCCCCACTAACTTTTTGAGATTAATCACAGGATTATGTAGATCATATTAAGTAGACTTTTTGGACGTCTACCACCTCCGCCTAAATTCAAGTTTGGATGATATCCTCTGTTATTGTATCGGAAGGACCCGTAGAGCACAAACTCATCTAGCTACTCATCCTACTTTATCCCCGCAACATCAACAATGATCTTCAAATTTTTATGCTATGGATCCTAATCTTCAAGCCAGTTTCACTCATAGTTGGGATATTGTAGATGCATGATATTGGTCTACTTGAGGAAAAACTTGTCATGACTACTATGATCCTACTAAGTATAGAAGACTCATTGGACATTTTCTTTACTTAATTGTTACCAGACCCAGTCTCAATTATGTAGTACAATAATTAAGTCAATTCATATATTCTCCTTTTATAGCTCACATGCAAGGAGCAACATGTGTTTTACAATACATCAAAATATCTCCTTCTTAAGAATTGTTGTTTCATCTTCTTCAAAGTTTCAGCTCAAGACACTTTGTGCTTCAAACAGGGTCGTTTGCTCTAAAACTTGCAAGTTTGTGATTGGCTACTGCATTTTCTTGGTGACTCCCTCATTTCATGAAAATCAAAGAAATAAAGCATCGTCTCAAGATCATCTTGAGAGGCTGGATAACGAGTCATTATCTCAGTTATTTGTAAATTTCTATAGTTTACCTACTTATTATCTTATCTTCACATTTCCTTTAATTAATTGATTGCCCTCTCCTACGATAACCGGTCTTCCAGACACATCGCTAAAAACGCCATCTTTAATGAAAGAACAAAGCACATAGACATAAATTATCATGTTGTTAGAGATAAGCTCAATGCCAACTTATCCCACCTTCTTCGTTTATTAATGCACCTCATGCTTCTCTAGCGCACCGCGCAAAAATAGGTTTATGCCCCCCAGGTTCCGAAGACATATCTCCGGACGCACCAAAACTCAACTCAATGCTAAACAAGACCCTGAATTAGTGAAAAGAATTTACCAGAGACACAACTACGTAAAACTTGCATAGATACATCTCTGCGCGCACCCAACTTCAGTACATTTCTTGCCTAGGACCAAAGTTCACACAAAATTAGTACGGAGATGTATCTAAGAAAATCCTACGTAGATGCATCTTCGGATGCTATTTGTTCAAATATGCGCCAGAGTCCTTCCCCTTCCTCACTTACTCATACTCTTTTAAAACCCATTTCTACAAACACTCCCCAACATCTATTATCTGAAACTCACTCATAACACATTCAATCTTCATCTAAGAGCATCAACCTTAATCAAATATCTGACTTTAAACAACATTTAGCAACAACAATAAACTTGAAGGCATAAATTGTAAGTTTTTTAAAGCTTATTGAGTTTATGTAAGAATGTGTAGAAGTTGATTTTTAGGTTATAAAATCGAAAGACTTTTAGTGTTTAATAGCTTAAAACTAATTAGGAATGATTTAGTTAGGTAGTGTTCTGGACCGGCCCAACAATTTGACTGGGGCCGATCCAAGAGATTTCCTTGGGTATGGTCCGCACGACCGTGACCCGAATCGCCCGTACGACCCTCTCTTGTCGAGCACGACAACCATTTTCCCTTCAGCGTCGCTTCTTCCCCAAGATGTTCGACGAGCGTCCTCTCTGTCTGCCCGACATCTATGCCGTGCAGACCACCAGGAACTGACAAGAGAGATTCCCGTAACTAACCCCCTCCCTGGGACCAACGGCTAGTTGTGAGCACATATGTCCGGTTTGACCAAGTCCTGGCAGTTACCTGATTTCACAGACCCGCATATCTAGGCGGGAAATCGGGAACCAATGGCCATGCACTAGGGGAATTATATAAGCCCTCACACCTGTGAGGGCCGGGTATCCAATACTCACTACTCATTACCTGGTATTTATGCTTGTACCTCCTTGTTCCCACTCTTACTTGATCGTTGGAATTCCTTACAGGTACAACACCCCTTTTTCCCCTCATCCTACAGCCCAACTACAGATCATCCTCCGGCCGCTCTCCAGGTTCTGATCAACCGACAAGATCAGTGGCGCCATATGTGGGAAGCTGCTCTCCCCATCTTTTTCTCTCGGAACTTAAGATCAAAGCAACTCTTTAAAGATTCATCTCTCTAATCATGGTCGACCATGATGATATTCACATGTCCGGAAAGACCATTCTTTCCCCTTCTCGCAAAATTGAGGGAGTTCATGAACACCCTCACCTCAAGGATAACTTGGGCTTTCGGGACAGACAAACCGTGTCTCCAGATTCTACGGATGCCCAAAGCGACGACGACCAATTCTTTGATAAGGAACATCCCAAGAATCTTGCTGAGGAACTGCTAGTAGTCATGCAACCATGTATTATCCCTCTCAACACCGACCCGACCATGGAAGCACTGCTCGCTGCTATCAATCAAACCAACACCCTCATCCTACAACAAATTCAAAGGATAGGGTCTTGGGAGAATAGACGATCAAGATCTCCTCCTCAGAGAGCCCGACAACGAAACTCCCCTAGTGCATCACCACCCAGGCGTGGCCCACCGCCCAGAAAGGAGAGGCGCGACGTTTCTTTCTTTAAGAAACTCAATTGCACACCTCTTCCCAGAGATCAAGACTCCCCTTTGTTCAAGAAGAGGAAGGACAACAGGAAAATCGAACGAGCTCAACTGCCTTCTCCTGAGCCAAAGCAGAAACGAAAGAGACCCTCCCCCCGATGGGACTGTGACGACCGACGAGGGAGAAACTATCACTCTCCTTCTCCATCTCCCGTAGATAGTGAGGATGACGAGCCCCGTTTCGCACTATCGAGAGAGATTACTAAATCTCTACTTCCAGTCGGCCTAGAGAAGCCGCCTGTTGTACCCCAAAATTTTCCCTCTCCTGTCTCAAGGATTCTTAGAATTACTTCAATCAAGTTGCAAGCCTCAGACCACATTTTCGAAGAAGAATCATTCAAATTATCAAAAGGGGGCAAAACAAGCAAATTTGAGTTTTCTGCTGGAAAAGTCAACCAGACACTAAAAAAAAGGTCAAACTTTGACTTTTTGATCAAATTTGAGTCCCGAAAAATCACATTATATCAAGACATCCCAAAAAAATGAAATGTGATCATCAAAAATCAAGAGAATCAAAAATCCAACGTTGCAAGACTTTGAAATTTTCTAAGTATTTTCTATACTTGGTTGATTTCATTTTGCTCCACGGCATTTTACTACAATTCCAATTAATTCAAAATGATGCAAGTAATTCAAATTATTACAAAGTGACATTTTTGTAAGATTACAAATTCTAAGATTATGTCTTGATTAAAAAAAAACCTTGTCACAATATTTTTGCCTTTGACATAGTGTGCATGATATATTCCACAAGACCAAATTTGTGACATGCTACAAACTATATTGTCTGAAGTTGAAGAAAATATGATATATCACATTGCCATAACACCCCATACTGCCTTGCAAGAAACCTTATGCTATGTTGCACCCCAAGGATGCGTGCTGTCCAATACAGTCCAAAACAGCTCTATGCAATCTGTTCAAGCCTGCACCACAACAACCCCAAAATTGCACCAAAATGGCAAAGGAAAATTGTGTGCAGAAAGTATCAAAGCAGTAGGCAAAAACAATTCAAAATGACTTATTTGTTTTTCCCCCTAAACCACATTCAAGGGGTCTACAAAAGAGGATTGTCTCATAAGACAAAGGGTGGGATTTTGAAGTAAAAATTTTTTTGAGAGGGAGAGAATAGAGAGTTTTATTGAGCAGAAAAACAATATTCTATGCAACCTTGATTCATTTTCAAAACCAAGTCTATTCTTGTTCAAAACAAAAAAACCAATCCATTACTCCACCATACAAACTCTCCTTTAAACCAAACAACTCATCACATACAAAGGTGGTCCAAAACATCACAAAAAAAACAGTCCCTATAGTGCTATCATCTTCACCTTCAAAACACCAAAAACATCACAGTACAGTCTAACTCAATTTCAACAGTTCGGAGCAGCTTTCTGGAGATTCATTGAGGTCCTCATAACATTTGGAAAAAGAATTCAGATTTAAAACAGCCAGTGCAACTCAGAGGTAAGTCTCCTTGACTTGATATCTCTCCATACATCATTAAAGGATTTGTTTATTTCAAAGACAAGATGTAGTACTTTAATACCTTTCCGAACTAGTCATTTTCATCTTGTTTAGGCTTATTCAGTCATTTGTGGTTCACACTTATCCATTATATGCCATAAACTAACCTGTACAATCAGTAAAACAATATTTAAGGCAGGAAAGTGCAGCATGTATCGACACATGCCATCATGTATCGACTCATCCTAGTGAAAAAACAGGGTTTGAGTCGACACATAACCCTCATGCATCGACCCATACTGAGTTCAGGTCACAAAGTAGAAGCTAGAAGGGCTTATGAGTCGATACATACGCGTTTCGCGTCGACACGAGAAGGGTGCATGAGTTGACACATCCCATTATGTGTCGACTCATACTGAGTCATTTTTGTTTTACATGAGCAAGGAAAAGCTATGTGTCGATGCATAGCAGCATGGGTCGACACATAGCAGTTCAAAATGCATTTCGTCCTATATTTTGCACCATTTTCACATTTTTTGCCATCATTGTTCGATATGGTTGTAATATTTTTGTTTCTACTTCATTTCCATTGTTAATTAGTACCCCCACCCCCCCTAAAAGATGTAATAGTTTAGATTTTGTTTTTACTTGCTTTTCATATCTTGTTAGTAAATACGGTGTATGACAAGATAAAAGCAATAAATAAATAACTTTCAAATATAAGACAAAATGCATGCCAACTAACACACTTGCACACTAACACCTCTAGGATAATCTCACTTTGTTGCCTTTCGGAAAATAGTCATGTCCCTCGGATATGGGACGTTTTAGTAAAGACCCTTCGATAAAAGATCGTAGTCCCTCGATGATCCTCGATGTTGCCTTCGGTAGACGATCTAGTCCCTAAACGACATTGCTGAAATGTCTCATAAGTTGCCTCCTATGACTATTCAAACGTCCCACGCTCGTCCCTTCACATCCAACGATGGGACTTCTTACCAAATCAATGGTAAGAAAGTCACATCTAAAGGAGAAGGAAAAGCATATTTAAGACCTTTCGAGTAGGTAGTTTCGCTCTTAGTTACTCGCTTGCTCGCTACAAAAACATTTTATACACCAACACTCTCATTTCAAAAAATATTTGCAAAAAGACGAAACATTTTTGTATACGTTCTTATAGAGACGAGAACCATTGTAAAACATCTTTTCAAAAACCACTTTCCACAAACACAACCCACAAACACTTCTTTGAACTATCTTTCAAAACAAAACTTTGTATGCGTTCTTATAAAGACGAGAACCATTACAAAGACATTTTCAAAAAACTTTCAAAGCCTACACCACAAAACACATTCAAATGAAAGCAAATTGATCTAGCAAGTAACTAAGAGCCCGTGGAAAACCATGGATAAAAAGGGTGCTAATACCTTCCCTTTTCATAATCTACCCCCCGAACTCAAAATAATCTCGAAAGGTCTTTCCTGTGCTTTTTTTACCTTTCCTTTTGGATAAAAGAAAAGTCAGTGGCGACTCTTGCTATCCGCACAAATGCAATCAAAACGTAAAACCTCCAAGTCAGTTCTCCCACCGTATCACAGAACTGGCGACTCTGCTGGGGATAAGATAAAAAAAAGTGGGGTTACCTTAGGGCTAGATCACCTTTACTCGCTTTCATTATTTGATTTGTGTGTTTTATATTTAGTTCTTCGTATTAGGCTTGATTTGATCCTCCACCCAGATCTGGGACACATTTTTAGGTAAATAGCAATAGATTGTGGAGACTGTACGGCGTAGACCGATATGGTTGAGACAATGGCTATGTTAGTGTGACGCATTTGTGGGTACTGGTATCCCTCGTGGTGAATCGAGGAGAATACGGGGCCGCTGAGTGGCGTCATGAAGCACTAATTGACCTTAGAACCCTAATTGAACAAACTTGTCCATTAGGACGTAGTGAGGTAGCCGGTTTCGGTGTAAAGTTGAAAATTGGTTGATACTTGATATTGCACTCATTAAGGCTAGACTTTTGGGATATCTCAGCCGCAAGAAAAGATTGTTGTGCTGAGACAATGCCTAAGAGAAAGGTCGGTGATATTGAGATCCTTTAGAACCCGACCATTATTTCTAGGACAGGTTGAGCCAACTAGACTTCAAGAGGGTACTTACCTACAAAACTCATGCAAGCCTAAAACATAGGGATCTGTTTGTTGTGTGCGTATATATTTGTTGTACATAAACATCCTAAACATCATCAACATCATATGCATGCTCACTAACCATTTCAAGGATTTAGAAATTTATCTTTGTTTTTGTTTTGTAGGACATGAATTCTCTCCGAAGAAACACCATCCGAATCAGCTTTGTAAAAGCACATCCTCAACTTCAAGAGCTAGCCTCAAGAGTACCCGGGGATTCTCCTTTTACCAAGAAATATGGTCGACTCCTTAGTTTGGCTACATCCAACTTCCAAGAAGAGATGATGTATGTACTATTCCAATTCTTTGATCCCGTACATCATTGTTTCACTTTCCCGGACTATCAGTTGGTACCTACACTGGAAGAGTTCTCTCTGATCTTAGGGGTGCCCGTGCTTAATTAGATACCGTTCACCGGTCTAGAAGGGATTCCAAAACCTGAAGTCATCGCTGAAGCTTTACATGTGAAGAGGGCCGACGTCATAGCCAATTGGGAGACAAGAAGTGGGGTTAAAGGTTTTCTAGCTAAGTTTCTATTGGAAAAAGCTCGTTCATTCTGGGATGACATGGATTTCCAAGCTTTCTAAGACGTGCTAGCTCTCCTCATTTATGGTTTGGTTCTATTTCCCAATTCGGACCAATTCATAGACGTTAATGCCATCAAAGTATTTCTCTCTCGCAATCCTATACCTACCTTACTAGGAGACATCTTGCATTGCCTTCATACCCACACCATGAAGAAAAGAGGTACCCTTTTGTGTTGTATCCCCCTACTCGCTAAGTGGTTCACTTCACACCTGCCTCAGTCAGCATTGAAGAACGAGCAAAGACTGACTTGGTCTCAAAGATTGATGTCTCTCACCTACTCTGATATCAGTTGGTGCTCAATATCCTTGGAAGATATCTCTATCATTGACCGTTATGGGGAGTTCCCTAACGTACCTCTGCTTGGCATTAAGGGAGGTATCACCTACAACCCATGCTTAGCTATTCGGAGGTTTGGGTATGCTCGAAGAGACGGCCCTCATGAGATGCTCATCCAAGGTCTGGTGTTCGACTACGACAAAGAAGACCAAGGTTACTGCCAGAGGTTTACACGTGCTTGGGGAATGGTGAACAAGGTGGACAGTAGGACTTTGGGACATAAAAACTCTATCCCTCTCGAGCCTTACCTTAAGTGGGTATGGGCTCGTGCCCAGAGTCTCTTGATGCCTTATCCTTCCATCCTTCCTGTCATCATTGAGCCTGTTATTGAAGGAGACGTCCCATATACCGTTCTTCATCCTGACATGCCTACCTCTCTCGAAGACCTGCAGAAAGCTTGGGTTCAGTTGAAGGAAGAACGAGACACCTTTGAGACCTAGTATTACGCCAGTGAGAAGAAGGTTCTAGAGCTCACCAAACTGCTTCATGAAGAGAAAAATCTGAATACCTACATTGCTCCAAAGAGGATGCGTTCGGTCTTTTTGTCTTAGGAGTTTTTGCTGTATTTTGTTTCTTTCTTTGTAAATCCCAAGGAGGCATGATGTATTCAAACTTGGTTTTATTTAATATGACGTGTGTTCTTTTTTTGGTTTGAACAAGTTTAAATCTCTAAATTTCCTTGAAATCATTTGCATATTGCATCTTCATTCATCATAACATCATACAGGTTTCTCATAATAGGTCGCCTTATCCTTCTACTGTTTATTTCAGTGAGATGGATGTTGAACAGACTGTGAAAGATCTTCAGGCGCAGAATACCCAGTTTCAACAAATGCTCATGGCTCTGACAAAAGGACGAGAGGAGTTGAAGACTCTGCTGGCCAAAGAGAAGAAGAAGAAAACGAAGAAACCAACCGGTGTTGTAATCATGGGAAGAAGGTTTAAAGGACAAACCAGACAAACTTTAGATTTTGCAACATCGTCAGGCGAAGGAGATAATCAAACCCAGGAAGTGAACAACGACTCAGCATCCGAAGGAAAGGAAGAGCCCGATTACTCTAAGGAACAATATCCTCCTGATGATGATAAATACAAACAGTTAGAGGATCGTTTGAATGCTATGGAGATTCAGAGGGTACCTGGTTTGGACTTTGAAGAATTAGGACTCATCTAGGGGGTTGTCATCCTACAGAAATTCAAGGTCCCAACTTTCGCCAAGTACGATGGTGTCTCTTTCCCAAAGCTACATCTAAGGTCATATGTCAGAAGGATTCAACCCCACACGGCTGACAAGAATCTGTGGGTACATTTCTTCCTGGAGAGTTTATCTGGGACTCAGTTGGATTGGTTCTACCAATTAGAAGGGACCAATGTTCGCAACTGGGAAGAGTTGGTCGCCGCTTTCTACAAACAATATCAATATAATTCTGATTTGGCTCCGACTAGGACACAGTTACAAAGCATGTCTATGGGAACGGGTGAAGGTTTCAAAACCTATGCTCAAAAATGGAGGGATCTCGCAGGCAGGGTCCATCCCCCTCTGTCCGACAGAGAATTAGTGGATATGTTCCTAGGCACCTTGTCATGACCATTTTTCAATCACCTGATTGGGAGTTCTTCAGCTGGGTTTACTGAATTAATTATGACTGGTGAGCGGGTTGAGGCCGATACAAAAAGCGACAAAATTCAAAGAGATGCATCCTCGAGTATGGTGAAGAAGCCCTTTGTTGGAAAGAAGGAGGTCAGTGCTTCATATGATTATAGAAGTCAAAACAAAACCGACTGTCGTCCGGCAGTAGGGGCTGTCATGATTTCTAACCCTGTGCCAAATCAGCAGCGAAATTATCAGCGCAAACCAGAAGCGCCCATGAGACGATTTACCCGGATTAACATGACCATGTCTCAAGTTTTGCCACACCTTCTCAAGACCAATCTGGCAACTTTAAAGGAAGCTCCCAAGAATCCCAATACTGCTTCTCCTCGCTACAACCCGAACGCCCAATGTGCCTATCATTCTGAAAGCCCGGGGCACGATACAAATGAATGTTGGGCCTTAAAGAATAAGGTGCAAGACCTTATCGATGCGAAAGAGATTGAATTTGATCCCCCAGAAACGCCTAATGTAATAACGGTGCCAATGCCCAGACATGGCCAAGGTATCAACGCCATTGACGATGATCATTTTGTTTCCTATGTGAATGACTTAATTACTCTTCTGTTGACCATTAAACAGAATCTACTGCAAGCCGGCCTGTTCCCAGGCTGCGATGAAGATTGTCACCTATGCAAATCTCTACCGAACGACTGTTTGTTACTAAAGATATGCATCCAGCGCCTGATGAATAACAAAGAAATCCTATTTGAAAAGCTACCTCTTATCAAAAGCTCTTATCAAGATGTTTCGATAATCACCATTTCCGACAATCCTCCCAGGGTCTCCACCAAAAGACCTGTCAGGATTACATCCGCTCCCAGATCTTCACCCTTAATCATCACTATGCCAAGACCAATACCATACTCCTCGGATAAAGATGTTTCCTGGAGTTATGAGGCTGGCGTTTATTACTATGGCGTCAAGCAAGATCAGTTGGCTGTCAAGAATGAAGTTGCGAGAGATATTGATACCGATATCGGTAACATCACTGGAACCAGCAAAATAACAAGAAGTGGAAGAGTCTTCTCACCTGAGATTTCTCCAAAGACCGTTGCTACTCTTGTGATCATTACTACTGCCACTCCTACCGACACTCCCAGTGATACTCCTACTGTTATCTCCGCTGCCGATACAAGGGGAAAAGAGGCTTTGGTTGAGCCTACCCAAGCAAGAGAACGTCCCGAGGTCATCCTTGAAGCTTCTAGAAAACAGATAGAAGAAATCCTGAAGATAATCAAGAAAAGTGACTACAACATTGTAGAACAACAGGGGCAGACCCCCTCGAAGATATCATTGTTGTCCTTACTTTTGTGTTCTGAAACTCACGCCAAAGCCTTGGTAAAAAATTTTAAGACCGCTCACGTGCCCCAAGAGACCTCCATCGACCAATTTGAAAACTGTGTGGCCAGTCTAACTACTGATAACGGATTGGGCTTTTCCGATGCTTATTTAACCTCTAAGGGAAGGAAGCACAACGATGCCTTACATATTTCCATTGAATGCATGGGCACCACACTTACCCATGTTCTGGTGGATACTGGCTCATCATTGAATGTCTTGCCCAAAAATGATCTCGACCGACTGGATTGTGAGGGGCTCATCTTAAAACCTAGCAACATCATAGTAAGGGCCTTTGATGGCTCCAAGAGGATGGTGCACGGAGAAGTTAACATCCCCATAAAAATTGGGACTCAGACTTTCGACTCAATTTTCTATGTGATGGACATCCGCCCTTCGTACTCTTGTCTGTTGGGTCGACCCTGGATCCATGGCGCTGGTGTCGTTACTTCTACCCTACACCAAATGCTAAAGTACCCGATAAGAGGAAAGATTGTCACAGTTCACGGAGAGGAAGAGTACATGGTTAGCCATCTAAACTCTTTCAGGTATGTTGAAATGGATGGTGAATTCATAGAGACTCCCTGTCAGAACTTTGAGGAGGTCCCAGCAACAGTCGCGGCAACCAAGTCTACTCCAAAAGTCCCGAAGATTACCAGACCTCCACTGAAGATGGCCTCGTTGAAAGATGCTCGAGCAGTAATTAAAGAGGGAGGATGTACTATCTGGGGTCAGCTTCCGGATATTCCCTACAAGTCCGACAAATTTGGGTTGGGGTTCACTTCAGAGGCCCAAAGAGTTGTTCGACGTTCTCGCGCTGGGGGACCACCTCTGCATATCAGCAATCAAGGAGTCAATGCAATAGAAGATAGTGAGGGCAGCTGTGACATGGACGATTGGATTTTTCCAACCATCGATGGAGGGCTCAACAATTGGGAGGCCAAAGATTTCATTCCTATTACTTTTATTCAAGAGTAATTATCTTTTAATATTTTCAGGCTTGTAATATTTAAACAATTCAGACTTTTTAAAACCTTGTGTCTTACCCAAGGTACAACGGTCCATTTGTGAGGGTTGTCACTTCACTCTCATATGTCATTAATGAATCATGGACGTTTTTGCATCAAATTTTGTTTTCTTTGTCTTTTCTTTCTTACATTTTAATTCTTCCAAAGGTATCTATGCTCTTACACACACTCACATATTAAAAATGCAGATCTACATCCACTCAGGATCCCATGGGTAACGGTTCTGATATGGCCAATTGTGACTTTGAAAATCCGATCTACCAAGCCGACGACGAAGGTGAGGAAGATTATGAGGTGCCAAGGGAGTTGGCCAGGTTGTTGCAACAGGAAGAAAGGACCATTCAGCCATACGAAGAGCCATTCGAAACAGTTAACTTGGTAACTGAGGAGGACAAGAAGGAGGTCAAGGTGGGTGCCAATTTGGAATCCAGTGTCATGGAGCGTCTGATTCAGTTATTACACGACTATGTTGAGATCTTTGCCTGGTCGTACGAAGACATGCCAGGACTTGATGCAGACATTGTGGTACATCGTCTGCCTACAAAAGAAGATTGTCCCCTAGTAAAGCAAAAGGTACGTCACATGAGGCCTGATATATCAGAAAAGATCAAAGCAGAAGTCATGAAGCAATTCAATACCGGATTTTTGGCTGTCACCTCTTATCCCCAATGGGTGGCCAATGTTGTTCCTGTGCCTAAGAAAGACGGTAAAGTGTGAATGTGTGTGGACTACAGAGATTTAAATCGGGCAAGCCCCAAAGATGATTTCCCACTCCCCCACATTGACATCCTAGTTGACAATACGGTGCAACACAAAGTGTTTTCCTTCATGGACGGTTTCTCAGGCTATAACCAAATCAAAATGGCGCCTGAGATATGGAGAAAACAACCTTTGTTACACAATGGGGCACTTTCTGTTATAAGGTCATGCCATTCAGACTGAAGAATGTTGGGGCAACTTATCAACACGCCATGGTAGCCTTATTTCATGACATGATACATCATGAGATAGAGGTCTACGTAGATGATATGATAGCCAGATCGCAAACGGAAGAAGAGCACCTTGATCACTTACAGAAACTGTTTGAGAGGCTGAAGAAATACAAGTTGAGATTGAATCTAAACAAGTGCATGTTCGGAGTCCGGTCTGGTAAGCTCTTAGGCTTTATTGTCAACAACAAAGGTATCGAGGTTGATCCTGCCAAGGTTAAAGCAATACAAGAAATGCCATCTCCTCGTACTGAAAAGGAAGTCAGAGGATTCTTGGGACGTCTGAATTACATAGCCAGGTTTATTTCTCACCTGACAGCTACTTGTGAGCCAATCTTCAAACTCTTGAAGAAAGATCAAGTAGTCAAATGGAATGACGAATGCCAAGTTGCTTTTGAAAAAATCAAATAATACCTGCAAGAGCCTCATGTGTTGTTGCCACCTGTCGAGGGAAGGCCATTGATCTTATATCTAATTGTTTTAGAAAACTCAATGGGGTGTGTGTTGGGGCAGCATGACGAGTCTGGCCGAAAAGAGCATGCTATTTATTACCTGAGCAAAAAGTTTATCGATTGTGAAACAAGATATTTACTGCTCGAGAAAACTTGCTGCGCTCTGGCATGGGCTGCTCGCCGGCTGAGACAGTATATGCTGACCCATACTACTCTGTTGATATCTAAAATAGATCTGATAAAGTACATCTTCGAGAAGCCCGCTCTTTTTGGGAGAATAGCGAGATGGTAGATGATCCTGACAGAATATGACATACAGTATACTACCCAGAAAGCTATAAAGGGTAGTGTATTGGCTGATCACCTCGCTCACCAAGCTGTGGAAGACTATCAGTCCATGAAGTTTGAGTTCCCGGACGAAGACATCATGACATTAGACAATTGTGAAGAAATCAGGCCATATGACGGGCCTGAACAAGGATCCTGATGGACCCTGTTCTTAGATGGGGCATCCAACGCACTTGGCAATGGTATCAGTGTCGTACTCATATCTCCAGAAGGATGTCATACTCCCTTCACTGCCAAACTTTGCTTCAACTGTACAAACAACATGGCAGAATACGAAGCATGCATCTTCAGTCTCAAAGCTGCTATAAACTTGGGGATCAAATACTTGGATGTATTTGGAGATTCAAATTTTGTCATTAGTCAGGTAAAAGGGGAATGGGACACCAAACACCCCAACCTTATCCCTTATAAAGCACATGTATTGACATTGTTGCCGCATTTTGAGAAGATTACCTTCGAGCATTTCCCGCGAGAAGAAAATCAGCTAGCAGACGCATTAGCTACAATGTCATATATGTTTAAACTTAATTGGGATAACGAGGCTCCTCAAATCACCATTGAGAGGATGGATGAACCATCCTACTGTCACGAGATCGGTACTAAAGAAGTAGTGGATCAACCCTGGTTCCATGAGCTTAAAAGGTATCTCGAGTCTCAAGAATATCCAGAAGGAGCTTCGGTGAATGACAAGAAGTTCCTAAGGAGATTCTCGGCTAAATTCTTCCTTAGTAACGGCATTTTGTACAAACGCAATCATGAATCTGTATTGCTTCGGTGCGTAGACAAGGTTGAGGCTGAAATAATCATGGTTAAATTACACGAAGGCACTTTTGGTACCCATTCTAGTGGACATACGATGGCAAAGAAAATCCTACGGGCAGGTTATTACTGGTCTACCATGGAAGCAGATTGTTATCAACACTCTCAGACTTGCCATAAGTGTCAGATTTATGCTGACAAGGTGCACGTACCTCCGGTTCCTCTGAATGTCTTGACGGCTCCTTGTCTCTTTGCTATGTGGGGAATTGATATGATTGGGGAAATCAAGCCAACGGCCTCCAATGGACACCGCTTCATCTTAGTGGCCATCGACTATTTTACAAAGTGGGTTGAGGCAGCTTCCTTCGCTTTCGTTACTAAGAATGTGGTCGCCCGGTTCATCAAACAGAATCTCATATGTTGGTACGGCATCCCAGAGAGAATCCTCATTGATAATGGTACGAATCTAAACAACACTATGATCACCGCCTTGTGCGAGCAATTCAAGATTCAACATCACAATTCTTCCCCTTACCGGCCAAAGATGAATGGTGTTGTTGAAGCTGCTAACAAAAATATTAAGAAGATCATACAGAAAATGACAGTCACATACAAAGACTGGCATGAGATGCTACTGTTCGCTTTCCACGGTTATCGTACCACAGCTCGCACATCAACTGGGGAAACACCTTATTCTCTCGTATACGACATGGAAGTTGTCTTGCCTATTGAGGTCCAGATCCCCTCTCTAAGAATCATGAAGGATGCTGGTTTGAATGAAGAAGATTGGATCCAAACTCATTTTGACCAACTAAACTTGATCGATGAGAAGAGGCTCACGGTTATCTGTCATGGTCAGATGTATCAAAAATGCATGATCAAAGCCTTTAATAAAAAGGTCAAACGTCAGGTATATCGGGTCGGTGACTTAGTGATCAAGCGTATCATTTTGCCACAGGGTGATCCCAGGGGCAAATGGACCCCTACATATGAAGGGCCGTTTGTAATCAAAAGCATATTCTCTAGTGGAGCAATGATCTTGACCACTATGGATGGTGATGACCTCCCGCACCCTGTAAATACGGACATAGTAAAAAGATATTATGCATGATAAAAGACTCGCTAGGTTAACTGGCCTAGGCAAAAATAAGGGCTTCTTGGCGAACCAAAAGGGTTCAGGCAAAAATAAGGGATGAAAATTAAAAAAAAATTGTACACCCGGCAATTCGAAAACCCGAAAGGGCGGCTTGGGCAAAATAGGGTATCCCGGTGGACTGAAAACCCGAGAGGGTGGTCCAGGAAAAAGTTAGGGATTAAAGCGTATGACTATGTCCCGTTGGATCATCTTGTAGACAATCTTCAGCATCGACCACTCAACTCAAACGAATCTAAATCAATCTAATCGACTTCGCCGAGATGACAAGTGGACAAGACATTCAGAGACATGAAGACTATAGCAGAATGGGAACCCCATGAGACTATTTCACATAGCTATCTTTACTTTGTATCAATTTTCATTTTTTACGACGACATTTTCCCGCAAGAATGCTCGTCTCATTATACAAAAATACTTATTCAAGTTAATACAAAGATGTCCCCTTTGGAAGTGTAAAACCATCTGTCTTCTTTTTTCTTTGTTTCTGTGTCTTGTTTACAAAAACGTCCAATGATTTATTCTTGAACATATGCATTTGAATGTGATTACTGTTACAAATAAAAAAAATAGAAAGACAATTACTAATGACTCTAAGAAATAGGATAATATCTATAATCCATTCCATAAAACCCCCGCAGGTACTTTCTCCAGCAGGAGCGGAAGCGAATACATCCTACTACGGAATTGCTAACATATCCCAATATGCAGCCTGTTGATATCAAGCGGTCTCATATTCCTGACAGAGCAAAAAAAAAAACTTCCAACTACCGCTCCAGAGGTTCTCCAGTAAGTTGCCCAGCTTCTCAGATTTCCCCAGCAGAATTTCACGAAGTCTACAAGCGATGTCCTGCTTTTCCCTTCTACAACAGAGTTTATATTCGGAAACTCACCCATCAGTGCTTCCAGAAGGATTTATTTTCCCCACTTCCAACAACGCTACGACACGAACAATCTTTAATTCTATACATTTGCATTCATACATCATAACACTGACAACTCAAGTACATACAGTGAAATCTCATTTATTTTGAGAGGCAAACATCACACCATGCATCGCATACATCATAGCATTGCATACAATTAACTCTTCACCTTTTGCAGGAAAGAGTCATTTAACAGGAAATCATCATCAACAAATTTCTAACAGACCAAGATTTTCAACAAGAAAAGACTGGTCGACCATCTACATAAAAAAATATTTTCTTCCAGATTTTTACTGGTTCAGATAAATCTCTCAACGGTTTATTCTAATTCGTCTCCAGATTTTTTCACTGGTTCAGATAAATCTCTCAATGGTTTATTCTGATTCATCTCCAGATTATTTCACTGTTTTAGATAAATCTCTCAACGGTTTATTTTGATTCATTTCCAGATTTCTTCACTGGTTCAGATAAATCTCTAAACGGTTTATTCTGATTCATCTCCAGATTCTCACTGGTTCGGATAAATCTCTCAACGGTTTATTCTGATTCGTCTCCAGATTATTTCACTGGTTCGGATAAATCTCTCAACGGTTTATTCTGATTCATTTCCAGATTCTCACTGGTTCAGATAAATCTCTCAATGGTTTATTCTGATTCATCTCCAGATTCTCACTGGTTCAGATAAATCTCTCAATGGTTTATTCTGATTCATCTCCAGATTCTCACTGGTTCGGACAAATCTCTCAATGGTTTATTCTGATTCATCTCCAGATTATTTCACTGTTTCAGATATGTCTCTCAACGGTTTATTCTTATTCATTTCCAGATTTCTTCACTGGTTCAGATGAATCTCTCAACGGTTTATTCTGATTCTTTTCCAGATTCTTACTGGTTCAGATAAATCTCTCAACGATTTATTCTGATTCATCTCCAGATTCTCACTGGTTCAGATAAATCTCTCAACGGTTTATTCTGATTCATCTCCAGATTCTCACTGGTTCAGATAAATCTCTCAACGGTTTATTCTGATTCGTCTCCAGATTATTTCACTGTTTCAGATAAGTCTCTCAACGGTTTATTCTGATTCATTTCCAGATTTCTTCACTGGTTCGGATAAATCTCTCAACGGTTTATTCTGATTCATCTCCAGATTCTCACTGGTTCAGATAAATCTCTCAACGGTTTATTCTGATTCATCTCCAGATTCTCACTGGTTCGGATAAATCTCTCAACGGTTTATTTTGATTCGTCTCCAGATTATTTCACTGGTTCAGATAAATCTCTCAACGGTTTATTCTGATTCATTTCCAGATTCTCACTGGTTTAGATAAATCTCTCAATGGTTTATTCTGATTCGTCTCCAGATTATTTCACTGGTTCAGATAAATCTCTCAACGGTTTATTCTGATTCATCTCTAGATTCTCACTGGTCCGGATAAATCTCTCAACGGTTTATCCTGATTCATTTCTAGATTCTCACTGGTTCAGATAAATCTCTCAATGGTTTATTCGGATTCATCTCCATATTCTCACTGGTTCAGATAAATCTCTCAACGGTTTATTCTGATTCATTTTCTATTTTTTTTAAAAAGAGAGAGAGGTCGAGTTCAAACTTTTCGTCAATAATCGTCTTTGGATGGCATCTATAAGCCCATCTCCGACAATTCTCCTTTGCTTCTCCAAATGGCATCTTTAAGCCCATTTCCTTATGCAATCAACCAGTGCATCATCAAGCGCAAATTTCTGGGCACTCTAGTGTTCAATCATCTTCTACTTGCGAACGACAAACACGGCAATCTCGCTTTTCAAGTTTAAGAAGATTGAACAGAGGCAGCTGTTGTACCCCAAAATTTTCCCTCTCCTGTCTCAAGGATTCTTAGAATTACTTCAGTCAAGTTGCAAGCCGCATACCACATTTTCTAAGAATCATTCAAATTATCAAAAGGGGGAAAAACGGGCAAAATTGAGTTTTCTGTTGGAAAAGTCAACCGGGCGCTAAAAAAAAAGATCAAACTTTAACTTTTTAATTAAATTTGAGTCCCAAAAAATCACATTATGTCAAGTCATCCCAAAAAAATGAAATGTGATCATCAAAAATCAACAGAATAAAAAATCCAACGTTGCAAGACTTTGAAATTTTCTAAGTATTTTCTATACTTGGTTGATTTCATTTTGCTCCACGATATTTTACTACAATTCCAATTAATTCAAAATGATGCAAGTAATTCAAATTATTACAAAGTGACATTTTTGTAAGATTACAAATTCTAAGATTATGTCTTGATTAAAAAAAAAACCATGTCACAATATTTTTGCCTTTGACATAGTGTGCATGATATATTCCACAAGACCAAATTTGTGACATGCTACAAACTATATTGTCCAAAGTTGAAGAAAATATGATATATCACATTGCCATAACACCCCATACTTCCTTGCAAGAAACCTTGTGCTATGTTGCACCCCAAGGATGCATGTTGTCCAATACATTCCAAAACAGCTCTATGCAGTCTGTTCAAGCCTGCACCACAACAACCCCAAAATTGCACCAAAATGGCAAAGGAAAATTGTGTGCAGAAAGTATCAAAGAAGTAGGCAAAAACAATTCAAAATGACTTATTTGTTTTCCCCCCTAAACCACAGTCAAGGGGTCTACAAAAGAGGACTTTCTCATAAGACAAAGGGTGGGATTTTGAAGTAAAATTTTTTTTGAGAGAGAGAGAATAGAGAGTTTTGTTGAGCAGAAAAACAATATTCTGTGTAACCTTGATTCATTTTCAAAACCAAGTCTATTCTTGTTCAAAACAAAAAAACCAATCCATTACTCCACCATACAAACTCTCCTTTAAACCAAATAACTCATCACATACAAAGGTGGTCCAAAACATCACAAAAAAAAACAGTCCTTGTAGTGCTATCATCTTCACCTTCAAAACACCAAAAACATCACAGTACAGTCTAACTCAATTTCAACAGTCCGGAGCAGATTTCTGGAGATTCATTGAGGCCCTCATAACATTTGGAAAAAGCATTCAGATTTAAAACAGCCAGTGCAGCTCAGAGGTAAGTCTCCTTGACTTGATATCTCTCCATACATCATTAAAGGATTTGTTTATTTTAAAGACAAGATGTAGTACTTTAATACCTTTCCGAACTAGTCATTTGCATCATGTTTAGGCTTATTCAATCATTTGTGGTTCACACTTATCCATTATATGCCATAAACTAACCTGTACAATCAGTAAAACAATATTTAAGGTAGGAAAGTGCAGCATGTATCGACACATACCATCATGTATCGACCCATCCTAGTGAAAAAACAGGGTTTGAGTCGACACATAACCCTCATGCGTCAACCCATACCGAGTTCAGGTCACAAAGCAGAAGCTAGAAGGGCTTATGAGTCGATACATACGTGTTTCGTGTCGACACCAGAAGGGTGCATGAGTCGACACATCCCATTATGTGTCAACTCATACTGAGTCATTTTTGTTTTACAGGAGCAAGGAAAAGCTATGTGTCAATGCATAGAAGCATGGGTCGACACATAGCAGTTCAAAATGCATTTTGTCCTATATTTTGCATTGTTTTCACATTTTTTGCCATCACTGTTCGATATGGTTGTAATATTTTAGTTTCTACTTCATTTCCATTGTTAATTAGTACCCCCACCCCCCTAAAAGATGTAATTGTTTAGATTTTGTTTTTACTTGCTTTTCATATCTTGTTAGTAAATAAGGTGTATGACAAGATAAAAACAATAAATAGATAACTTTCAAATATAAGACAAAATGCATGCAAACTAACACACTTGCACACTAACACCTCTAGGGTAATCTCACTTTGTTGCCTTTCGGAAAATAGTCATGTCCCTCGGATATGGGACGTTTTAGCAAAGACCCTTCGAATAAAAGATCGTAGTCCCTCGATGACCCTTGATGTTACCTTCGGTAGACGATCTAGTCCCTAAACGATATTGCTAAAATGTCTCATAAGTTGCCTCCTATGACTATTCAAACATCCCACACTCGTCCCTTCACATCCAACGATGGGACTTCTTACCAAATCAATGGTAAGAAAGTCACATCTAAAGGAGAAGGAAAAGCACATTTAAGACCTTTCGAGTAGGTAGTTTCGCTCTTAGTTACTCGCTTGCTCACTACAAAAACATTTTATACACCAACACTCTCATTTCAAATTTTTTTTGCAAAAAGACGAAACATTTTTGTATACGTTATTATAGAGACGAGAACCATTGCAAAACATCTTTTCAAAAACCACTTTCCATAAACACAACCCGCAAACACTTCTTTGAACTATCTTTCGAAACAAAACTTTGTACGCGTTCTTATAGAGACGAGAACCATTACAAAGACATTTTCAAAACACATTCAAAGCCTACACCACAAAACACATTCAAATGAAAGCAAATTGATCTAGCGAGTAACTAAGAGCCCATGGAAAACCATGGATGAAAAGGGTGCTAATACCTTCGCTTTTCATAATCTACCCCTCGAACTCAAAATAATCTCGAAAGGTCTTTCCTGTGCTTTTTTTACCTTTCCTTTTGGATAAAAGAAAAGTCGGTGGCGACTCTTGCTATCCGCACAAATGCGATCAAAACGAAAAACCTCCAAGTCAGTTCTCCCACCATATCACACCACCCACTTTAGGGACCTACAACGGAACAACAGACCCTGACGAGCAGATCAAGAACAACGATGCTCTCCTCGACTACAGAGGGGTTAAGGGAGTCGTCAAATGCAGAGTCTTCCCAACCACTCTCAGGAAGGGGAGATGGCATGGTGCAAGAGCCTCCCTGAAGAATCCATTACCTCATGGAAACAACTCGGGAGGATATTTTCAAGACATTTCACCGCCTCCCTTCGGCACCCTAAATCAGAAGCTTCACCCGAAGTGATCATACAAGGCAGGGACGAGTCTCTGCGAGCATATATTGAGCGTTTAAAAAAGAACCGGTCCAGGTCCCGACAACAGACAATATGAAGAAGTACCTCCTCGAGTGCGGACTCTGTCCCGACAGCGACTTTGCCAAGACTGTAGGCATAGAAACACCAGCCACACTCGATTCCCTTCTCCTAAAGGCTCAGGAATACATACAGTACGAGGAGAAGGAAGCGGCCAACAACACCCAGGAATCTAGGCACAAAGAGAGTTCCAAATCCTCAAAGAACAATGAACCCTCGACATCTTGTCGGGGGGAGAAGAAACGGGAGGACAAGCCCTGTGATCCCAAAGACTACAAGGGGTCGGTCGGTCGTTTCCACGAATACACCCCTCTGACAACCTCAAGGGAGCGTATTCTTTCTGAATACGCTAATTTTAAACTCAAGCAAGTCGGGGTGCGCTTCCCCCGACAAACACCATCCAAGCCAGGAACCGACAAGATCAAGTACTACATGTTCCACAAGAGTCACAATCACAACACAGAGGATTGCAATCATCTCAAGGATGCAATCAAAATACTGATCAGAGACGGGCACCTCAAGCAGTATAAAAAGAAGGAGGGTGTCTGTGACGAAGCACCAGAAACCAAGAGTGTCGAGGAAGGGAAGAAATCCCCCGACCTCGACACTATTCCGGTCTCCTTGAGCATATCACGACCGAAAGACTTCTGATTTTAGGACATGGAGAACGTCCCCCTGTACTTCTCCTCCCGCAGTCAGTGGGAATCCTTCCCCGCAAATATGGTCATCTCCGACTGAGGGTTCAATAGGCACACATTTGGATCGGTAAAGAGAAGGTTCGACCAACTCATCGAGGCCAACTCAGAAATGGATGCCACACTCAATAAATTTCGAGAAGGATCTCACCCCCTCTCATTCTACAGGGAAGAGTTTCCAGGAGGGCCCCCGAATTCGAGCATCCCACTAATCATGAGAGCTCAGATGACTAACTTTGACATGTGTCGCATTTTGGTCGACCAAGTCATTTCAATGGAAATCATGTACGCCCAACTGTTCAAAACTTTGCAACTGAACGAGAGCCACCTAACCCCCTACGTGGGTTCTGATCTTCAGGGTTTCAACGAGGCCAGCACAAATCCATGGGGATATGTAGAGATGATCGTCACATTTTGGAGGGGGATAACGAACAGAGCCATCAAGACTCAATTATTTGTGGTAGATTGCTCGTCTCTCTACCAATGCATCTTTGGGAGACCCACGCTCACCGAGCTCATTGTGGTCCTGTCGATCGTTCATCTCAAGATGAAATACTACACCGTCAAGGGCTTGGTCGCCACTCTTCACGGGGACATCCAAGCAGCCAGGAGGTGCTTCGAAGCTTCTGCCAAGGGCCTCAGCTCCATCAACGCCCAACCTTGGACGACCACTGGATCCACGCTTCCCTCCAGCTCCGAGGAAGCCAGGCCGCTACCGAGGGTTGACACCATTGACCTCGACAGTCGCTTCTCCATGGAAGACCCGGTCGAGCAAAGGAGGAGAGCTCGAAGACGAAGAATCAAACTCCTCCACTGATCACAATGAACTCTCAAGTCACACACAGCCCATCCCATACGACAACTTCGAACTAGCTCCTCTCAGAGAAGACCCCGTCGGGGGAGTGAAAATCGGAGCATACCTCCCCGACTTGGCAAAAAGGCAACAGAAAGCTTGCCTGAGGGACAATGATGATCTGTTCGCCTGGAGTGCGGCCGAGATGCCCGGTTTAGACACTGAAGTTGCATGCCATCACCTGACCATTGATCCTGCCATCAAAGCGGTCGCACATCGCAGAATGAAGCAGTCGACCGAGAAAGCAAAGGATGTTGAATTAGCTGTAAAAGACCTCCTAGAGGCACATTTTATTTCTGAAGCCCAGTACACAACCTGGCTCTCGAATGTATTCCTCGTTAAAAAATATAATGGAAAATGGCGCATGTGCATTGACTATACTGATCTTAATCGGGCTTGCCCGAAAGATGCTTATCCGCTTCCCAATATTGACAAACTGGTCGACAACTCGGTCAGTTTCAAACTGCTACCATTCATGGATGCATACTCTGGTTATAACCAGATCCCCGTGGCAAAAACGGACAAAAAATATACTGCTTCCATGACTGAGTCAGGCAACTATTACTACAACGTAATGCCCTTCAGCCTAAAGAACGCGGGCGCTACTTACCAGTGCATGATGAACAGTCTTTCATGACGAGATAGGGGACATGCTCGAAGTCTATATGGACAATATGATCTTCAAGTCCACAAAAGAGCTCGACCATGCCACCTACATGAAAAAAGTATTCGAGCAAGCTCAAAAATTCCAGATGCGATTCAACCCGGAAAAATGCACCTTCGGCGTGTGGGCAAGAAAATTCCTCGGATTCTATTTAATGGAACGAGGTATCGAGTTAAACCCCAAAAAATGTCTAGCTTTCTCTGAATTTCCGATGCCCACCTCAAAAAAATCTTTCCAGATCTTGAAGGACATGCTCACTTCACTTTCCTAATTCGTGGCAAAGTCCGCCCAGCACGCGCTTCCCTTGTTCAAGCTACTGCGCAAGGAAGCCACCTTCGAGTGGACACCCGAATGCAAAAAAAGACCTCGTTCATTTGAAAAGAGCACTCTCGCATCCGCCCGTCTTATCTCAGTCCGAGAAAGATGAAGTCCTCTACCTTTACCTAGTTTTCGCCTCCGAAGCAATAAGCGCGGCGCTGATAAGGGAAACCCCAGAAGGACAAAGGCCAATTTACTTCACAAGAAAGGCCTGGAAGAGAGATATCAACAAATCGAAAAAGTAGCTATGGCCCTTTCTACTACATCGAGGATACTAAAACACTACTTCCTGGCCCACACCATAATGGTCTAGAGGGTTCAACCGATTAAACAACTGCTCGAAAGACCAGACATGGTCGGCAGAATGTTGAAATGGTCCCTGGAACTCTCTGAATTCGATATCCAATATGAGATCAGGAAAGCACTTAAGGCCCAGGCCTTGGCTGACTTCGTGGCAGAAATGACCTCGCCTTCAAGCCCTGATGGATCGCGTTGTTGGACGATCTTCGTCAACGGCGCCTCCAGTTCGACCAGAAGCGGTGCGGGCATCATATAGAAAACGAAGAAGGGAATCTAGTCGAAGTCTCTCTTGCCCTTTATTTTCCAACCTCCAACAATTAGGCTGAATACGAGGCATTTCTCGTGGGCTTACGACTGGCCGAAGACCTGGGAGTCGAGGAAGTAAAAATCTTCACCGAATCTCAGTTGGTTGCCTCTCAAGTCCGAGGTGAATATCAGGTCAAAAATGACCAACTCTCTGAATATTGGGCCCTGATCTAGGAGGCAAAAAGGAAGTTAAAATCGTTGGACGTACAACATGTTCCCCGCGTGCATAATTCCCGCGCAGACGTCTTATCCAAATTGGCGAGAACAAAGAGAAAGGGAGGAAATAAATCTGTGATATGGGAGATACTACCTCGACTAAGCACCCAGAAGCCATCTTCCACCCTATAAGTATTCGCCATCGGGGACATCGGTTGTTGGATGACCCCCACACACGACTACCTCACTAAGGGAAAACTCCCCGACGACCTAAAAGAAGCGGTTGTTGTCAGGCGGAGGGCTTGCTCGTACATCTTGGTCGAAGGAAAACTCTACAGAAGAGGATTTTCCACTCCACTCCTCAAGTGTGTCGATCGAAGCAGAGCAGAACACATACTGCTCGAAATCCACGAAGGCATCGACAGTCAGCATTTGGGCGGAAGATCCCTCGCGAGGAAAGCCTTGCGGGTTGGATACTACTGGCCCACCATGCATCATGATGCAAAGAAGCACGTAAATAGATGAGATAAATGCCAACAGCGTGGAGACATGCATTTAGCTCCTCCTAGCGAGCTTAAATCCCTCTCCTCTCCCTGGCCCTTCACCTGGTGGGGACTAGACCTCCTCAGCCCATTCGTGGTCGTAACCAATCAGAACAAATACCTAATAGTAGTGGTCGACTACTTCACCAAGTGGATAGAAGCCGAGGCCTTGTCCAAGATCACCGCCCTGTTGGATGAAGATTTTGATAATATTATTAGAAGCCAAGTGAATTGGACGTTTCGATCGAAAGGAAACAAAATGTCATGTTTCGAAATAGCAGAAGCAATGTTTCGAATGAGCATATCAAAGCTTGGAGCTTCGAGTGGCAATTATGGGAACATATCTAAAGAAGTCTCGAAATGACAACAAGGTTGTGTCTAAGAAGTGCGTTCGAAGCGGAGAAGTACCAAAACATTTGAAATTCAAATGCAAGCGGGACATTCGAAGTTTGAAATTTATGTGCTGGAGCATTTGAAGACACGTGGAAACAAAAGAGAGGCATTGTTCTGCATGTTCTGAACGTGGCAGAATCTTGTAGCAAGACCGTTATGGTCGAAGTAGTATAAATAGAAGTCTTAGTATTAGGATTTCGTGTGTCATATCTATTGTACAAAAATACTCAGTAAACATTCAAATTACCACATGGCTAGGGAAACGAATGCAAGAGCAATGTACGTATGATAGCATCACATGTTTATGATTTAATGAAAACCCTTTACCATTTCCAGTACTTTCCTTTATCTTTCTGCCAAATACCATTTACAAGTTTTCTCATTTAAAGTCTTTTTATTCGAAATATTTTCATTGATGCCTTACGGTTAAATGCTTTCTTTCCATTTCAAACATTTTTCATTCCAGAAAACTGTCATACTTTTCATGCCTTTATCTTCAAGTTTTTATCCTTCGAACGCCTCTTTTTACTTAAAGTCATTTTACAGATTTCTTGCATTAAACGCTTTCTTCGTATTTCGAATCTTTTACATTCCAGAGCATCTTTTACATTAACTGTTTTTATAATTCGAAGCCATTTACTTGTCTTTTATGAAGTTTACATGTCTTTACAATTAACTTTTATTCATGCAATTTAGTTTCGCGCACATATATTTTGATTACATCTTTAGATCTTTAAGAGAGAAATCGAAATAAGTCAAACACCTACACAACATTTTAAGAGAAACCATGAATACTTGTTCGATCATGAGAGTTACCCTAATGACCAACACGTCCTAGGATCAATCTAGTCGATCCTACGAGTTACCAGAGAAATTGAATAACAGTCAGTAAGTTTATTCGATAGTTTGGAAGACTAGCGGTTGTTTACCAGAAATCACTGGAAACAAATTGGCACACCCGGTGGGACCCAATCGTTGGACATTAGAAATAAAGATTGTTGAGACATAACCATTATAAAAACGTTGGAACCTAAGAGATTTTCTGTTTTATGAACCTAAGAAGTGGTAAAATAACCAACAGCAATCAACCCTTATCCAAAAGAAAACGTTTGAACAAGATGTCTAATTCTAACAATCAACAAGGGGAACAAAATGCCCCACATACAACAGGCACTAATGTATTCGCTTCGATGGGAACATCTAATGTGATCCATTCAAATGCACAGTATGTTGCATCTTCAACCAGTAATACAGCCACTAATGGAGTAAGTGGCATATCAACTAATAGTTCGATCTTAGGAAATACTGGAACCATTGGTTATCCTGGGGGATTCGTTCCACCATCAGGAACACAAACCCATTTCGCCACTCCACTAACTAGACCACCCGGTTTCGATGGTAATAGAACCAGAAATTCCTCTTATGGAATGCCAACATCTTTTATGGCAGGTTTACACAATTCCACATCGAATTCATCACCACAATTAGGGTCTGGGTCTGGGGCGAATCAGTTTATGACAAATAACCAAGGGTCAGTGGGTTATAGTACAATGCCTATTTTAACCACAAAAAACCAGTTGGCTTTTAGGCAATTGATGGATGACAGTAACCATAATATGATAGGGGTATTAGCATAAACTATGCAGGAAATATTTGCCCCAATAGTACAAAATGTGATTGTGACAAACAGAGAAAACGCAGATAACATGAGTCAAATAGCAGATTTCTTTGCTCCCCCAGAAAGGCGTAGGCAGAATCAGGCGGGAGTTCGGGCAAACATGCCTGTTATGGAACAAATTGCTAACGACCCAAACTATAGACCACCTAGAGAAGAAGTTAACTTGGGGGCAAGGGCACAAAGGCTAGAAGCTCCAATGATCCCAGGCCCACAAAGAGAAATTATGGAACCAGGGGTAAGGGTCGAAAGGCTAGAAGTCCCAGAGTTTCGAGAAGAACAACCTAGGGAGGTTGTCATGGTAGGTCGAAATCAAGATGTTGATGCTGTCGTTCATAGAATTCGAAACGATAACATCTTGGCAGAAAACAATTTAACCACCATGATAGAAAGAGTCATGGCCCAGAATGGCCTCAACACAGGAATTAGAAGGCCAAATTATGCTTCTCCTATATTAGATTGCATAATGCATACTGATTTACCAAGGGGATATAAAGTCCCTAAATTTACAAAGTTCGCTGGGGATACCAATGAGTCAACAGTCGAACACATAGCCAGATATCTAACCGAAGCGGGAGATATAGCCAATAATGAAGATCTCAAGATCAAATACTTCCCAAGTTCCCTGACTAAAAACGCCTTCACGTGGTTTATCACTTTGCCTCCTGGGTCCATTGATACTTGGGCTTTTTTGGAGAGATTATTCCATGAACAGTTTTACATGGGACAGTCGAAAATAAGCTTGAAGGAATTAGCCAGTGTCAAGAGAAAGTTCACTGAACCCATAGATGATTATCTGAATAGATTTAGGCTTTTGAAATCCAGATGTTACACAGTAGTGCCTGAACATGAGTTAGTCGAAATGGCCGCTGGTGGCTTGGATTACTCTATTCGAAAGAAACTAGACACTCAATATTTGAGGGACATGGCTCAATTAGCCGACAGGGTTCGACAGGTCGAAAGACTAAAGGCCGAAAAGGCCATAGTCTTTAAGAATAACAAGAAAGAAAGGATCTCCTATGTTGAAACTGAGGAAGCAGAAGATTATCCTGAATTCGAATTCGAAGAGGTCGAAATCGACCTCGCTGAATTAAAACAGGCTCCACCTTACTCCTGCAAATTACTGGTTCCCACAAAAGGGAAAGAGATTGTTGAAAATGAGAAAAGTGACAAATTCCCAAAGAAGGTTTATACCTTCGATATCACTAAATGTGACGAGATTTTTGATTTACTCGTCAAAGATGGCCAACTCATTGTGCCATCAAATGTCAAAATACCTCCTTTAGATCAAAGAAAGAAGAGAGGATTTTGCAAATATCATAGTTTCCTAGGCCACAAAACCTCACAGTGTTTTCTTTTCAGGGACCTAATTCAGAATGCAATCAAAGATGGCAGACTGAAGTTTGCTGATAAAGCAAAGATGAAAGTGGACGAAGATCCTTTGGACGTGGCAGACACCAACTACTACGAGCCTGCATGCATTGGAGAGGTTAACATGGTGGAAGCTGACCAAAGTGAGGCCCCAATAGGAGAGAAAGGTACTGAAAACGAAAGCTGGGTGATAGTCGAAGTCGATAAGGAGGTCACTGAAGACGTCCAGAAGCTACCAGAGACTCCGATTGAAGCAGCACCTGTAGCTGTTGAAAAAGAAACCCAGGCTACTGAAGGCCAGGAAAATCAAAACCAAGAACTAACACAGGTCACTGAAGGCCTAAGGCTGGAATTGGAGAAAGTCCAAATCACGAAGCCAACTTCCCCTCAGAAGGAAATATGGGACACTCTAGGGGAACCCAGTGGAAAATTTGACTATTTGGTCAAATATTCTGCCCCAGAGAGTTCGAAGGTCCACATTGAAGATATAAAACCCACAGGATGGGGAAACGATGAAGCTGGAGGGGAGGATGTTGAGGTAAACATGGTGGACATGGAAAGACTTCACTCTGAGATGGAGGAGGTAGAAAAATACTTAGAAAAAGAGAAGTATAAAATGGAGGATAATCACGCTGGAGATGCTAGTCTCAAGGATTACCTTATGGCATGCCACAAAGGAGATACAGGCATGATATTGTGCCCTAGGTGCAGCATCCTCTGCAATCAGAGAATCGCTGCGAATTTCGAGAGGGTACAGAGGGCTCGAACTGGCAACAATTGGCGCCAGGATAACCAGCTGTTCAGGTGTTATCCCAAGGCTGGAGAAAGTTTGCTGGAATTTGTGTTTCGCTGCTACAAAGGGGAAACCAAGTGCTTGATATGCCCAAGGTGTTCTGCTGTGTATGACCAAAGCATGGCCAGAGCCTTCGAAACGATTCCCTTCGCCCCTTGCTGGAACCATCAAGAAACTGTGCAGATGGGCCCACGTTTTGATGGCAGACACAAGCAACGAAGGCCTGATAGCCCTTACCCCAAGGCTGCTCGAAGAGTGACTTTCAAACTCCCTGCTGAAGTGCCAACCGACAGATGGTTGCAAGTCAGAAATGACAAAGGCAAAGACAGATGGAGAAACACCGAACGAACTGCACGCCATGCTATGACGTACAGAAGGCAATTCAACATAGCAAAAAGGGAGGAGGTAAGATTAGAAAAATACAAAGGAAGGAACCCCATGTCGAGATCCCAGTGGCGCAGGCAACAGAGGATTCGAAAGGCTGAGAGAGAAGCTGTGGCAAATAAAGGGGTAACTTCGACAAAGAACCAAGGTGAATCTAGCACCAATAAACCCACACCAAAAAATCAAACTGAAGACAAACCTCCAGTTAATAGGAGGCTTTTCTCTGAAGTACAACTGGATGAACCCAAGGAATACACTCCAGGCCCAGAAGAAGACGAAGACATGATAACAGATAACTTCGAATCGGAGGGGGAGTCTTCTTTCAACCTAAACTGCAACGTGGTATCTGTGCTTCCCTGTGAATTTGGGCAGGAAACCGAAATTGATGAATATGAGGAAGAAGATACCACAGATTTGATGAAGCATAGGCCTGTGTGCTACTATGTGATGGACAATGGGGTTGTCGAGGAGCAAAATGCGTTCTTCGAACGTCCAGAACCTGCTATGAAGAACCATCTTAAGCCACTATTTATTCGGGCAAAAGTTGGTGCCCATGGTGTGAATAAGGTTCTAGTGGATGGGGGTGTTGCAGTCAATTTGATACCCCACTTCATGCTGAAAAGATTAGAGATCCGCGAAGGAGACATCAAGCCCCATAATATGGTTCTGTCCAATTATGAGGGGAAAGTGGGCAAAACACTGGGAGTGGTCCAGTTGGAATTGACAATAGGCTCAAGCTGTAGGCCCACCATGTTTATGGTGATCGAAGCCAAGGCCAACTATAACTTATTGCTGGGAAGGGAGTGGATCCATGGCGTAGGGGCGGTTCCTTCGTCAATGCATCAGCGACTAGTTCTATGGAGAGATGATGGAATCGTGGAAAACATCGAAGCAGACCAGAGTTACTTTATGTCAACAGTCAATTTAGTTGACAAGAGGGATTATGATAAACATCTGGCAAAGATTGCTCCGTGTGTTCCAAATGATGAGATTAACGAAACCAGAAACGCCCACTACTACATGACCCTTCGCCATGATGGCCTATACTGGGATAGAACAATAATCAGTGAAGACGAGGGAGTCGAAAGTACTATACAAAGACGGCCAGCATGCTGGGACTTCGACAACCTTATCCATGACTGAGTCCACCTTTTTCGAAAGGATTTCGGCCTATATGGCTGAGAATGAATCAAAAGCGGCCTTAGAGGCTGAAATAAACAAATTAACTGTAAAGATGAACGAAGTAAGTAGGGATGGCTCGAAATTCTCACCCTTCAAAGAATTTGAGATGGATCAAAGGTTGGATGCCATCTACGATAAAGAACCCTTAGGCTTCGAAAGGGACCCCATAGACTCAGGTGCCAAAATGTTGGCGCAGGATCCACTCGAAGAAGTCAACTTAGGGGATGAAAAAACGAAAAGAATAACCTACATAAGTGCAAAACTTAGCCCAGGCCTCAAGAAGGAAGTAATCGAAGTCCTCAAGAAAAACAAAGATTGCTTCGCATGGGATTATGACGAGATGCCTGGTTTAAAGAGGGAGTTAGTCGAACACAAACTGCCAATCAAAGATGGCAAGAAGCCCATCAAACAAACTCCCAGAAGATTCACACCAGTGGTTCTCACAAAGATTAAAGCTGAGATCGAAAGGTTGCTGCGTTGCAAATTCATCAGAACCACAAGGTACGTCGAATGGTTAGCAAATATAGTACTTGTTATTAAGAAAAATGGTTCTTTAAGAATTTGCATAGATTTTAGGGATTTAAACACTGCAACCCCTAAAGATGAGTACTCTATGCTTGTGGCAGAAATGCTAGTAGATTCTACTGCAGGGTTCGAATACTTGAGTATGTTAGATGGATATTCTGGGTATAATCAGATTTTCATTGCTGAAGAAGATGTTGCAAAGACAACATTTCGTTGCCCAGGAGCCTTAGGCACCTACGAATGGGTGGTGATGCCTTTTGGTTTAAAGAACGCTGGGGCAACTTATCAAAGGGCAATGAATTCGATTTTTCATGATTTCATTGAAACCTTCATGCAGGTGTATATTGATGATATAGTCATCAAATCCATATCTGCAGAAACACATTTGCATCATTTGAGCCAATCATTCGAACGAATGAGAAAGCATGGCTTAAAGATGAATCCCCTTAAATGTGCATTTTTTGTGCAGGCTGGAGATTTCCTTGGTTTTGTGGTTCACAAGAAAGGGATTGAAATCAACCAGAACAAAACCAAAGCCATAATGGAGACGAAAGCACCTACGTCAAAAAGGGAGTTGCAATCTCTGCTAGGGAAGATTAACTTCCTCAGAAGATTCATTTCGAACCTGAGTGGAAGAACCCAAGCTTTCTCTCCGTTGCTTCGCCTAAAGCAAGGCCAAGCCTTCGAATGGAACGAAGCCCATCAGGAGGCATTTGACAGGATAAAAAGATACCTCTCTCAGCCTCCTATCTTGTCTCCACCTTCATGGGGGAAGCCCATGAGATTGTACATATCTGCCTCTGAAGTTAGTATAGGTAGTATGTTAGCACAAGAAGATAGCAATGGTATCGAAAGAGCCATATACTATTTAAGTAGAGTACTAAATGATGCAGAGACCAGATATAGCAATTTAGAAAAGCTATGTCTCTGTTTGTATTTCTCTTGTATGAAACTCAAGTATTATATAAAGCCTGTTGATGTTTATGTTTCATCTCATTTCGATGTCATTAAACACATGCTTTCAAAACCAATAATGCATAGCAGAGTTGGTAAATGGGCTTTAGCCTTAACAGAATATTCTTTGACTTTCATGCCTTTAAAAGCTGTGAAAGGTCAAGTGATTTCTGACTTCATTGTGGACCATTCATTGGTTGAGCAGACTGTCATGAGTTACGTCGAAATACAACCATGGAAATTGTACTTTGATGGTTCAACCCACAGGAATGGAAGTGGTGTTGGAGTCCTTCTAATTTCTCCTGAAGGAATTCCAACAA
Organism: Vicia faba; assembly: GCA_948472305.1. Taxonomy (NCBI): domain Eukaryota; kingdom Viridiplantae; phylum Streptophyta; class Magnoliopsida; order Fabales; family Fabaceae; genus Vicia; species Vicia faba. The sequence goes on along the minus strand of OX451739.1, from coordinate 518,899,994 downwards.
AATTCAAGTATAAATTAGATGGTCCTCGTTGCTCGAACAACGAAGCTGAGTATGAAGCGCTCATTGTTGGACTTGAAGCTTTGTTGGAATTGGGGGCAACTAGAGTCGAAATTAAAGGAGACTCGGAATTAGTGGTCAAACAAATTACAAAGGAATATAAATGCATAAAAGAAAACTTGATGATATACTTCGTCATAGTCAACAGGCTACTAAGGAAATTTGAATACATGGATATTCAACACATACCAAGAATAGAGAACCAAGAAGCAAATGACTTAGCACAATTGGCTTCGGGTTATAAAGTTTCTGCCAAGAACTTTAAGGATTTAGTTGAATTAAGGGGTAGAGTTATGGCTACTAGATTCACACCATCAGATCTAGAAAGTATGAAATTGGGATATGCTGAGAAACAGGGATTCGAAATATTAGCCATAAACACTTTATCAGATGCAGATTGGCGAAGTCCACTGATGAGCTATTTAGCAAACCCAACTTTGAATGTGGATAGAAAGACAAAATACAGAGCATTGTCATATCTCCTCATGGGGAACGAATTGTTCAAAAAGACCCAAGAGGGCGTATTATTGAAATGCCTAGGAGAAAGTGAGGCATACTTAGCATTGCCAGAAGTCCACAATGGGGCATGTGGGGCACATCAAGCAGGCCATAAAATGAAATGGCTGTTATTTCGATACGTCTTGTATTGGCCTAGCATGCTCAAAGATTGCATAGACTTTGCTAAAGGATGTGAGGAATGTCAGAAACATGCAGGGATTCAACATGCCCCTGCAAGTGAGTTGCATTCGATCATCAAACCATGGCCATTTAGAGGATGGGCATTGGATTTGATAGGAGAAATAAATCCTGCTTCGTCCAAAGGACAGAAATATATCTTGGTAGGAATAGATTATTTTGCCAAGTGGATCGAAGCTATACCATTAATAGTTGTTGATCAAGAGGCTATTATTGAGTTTATACAGAAGTACATTATCTATAGGTTCGGATTGCCAGAGAGCATAACCACAGACCAAGGCTCTGTGTTTACTGGTAGAAAGATGCAAGAGTTTGCCCAAGAAATGGGGTTTAGATTGCTAACATCAACGCCACATTATGCTCAAGCAAATGGTCAAGTCGAAGCAGCCAATAAAGTGATAATAGGATTAATCAAGAAACATATTGGTAAAAAGCCAAGAAACGGGTACAAAACATTGGACCAAATATTATGGGCCTGTAGAACATCTCCTAAGGAAGCTACTAACACTACGCCTTTCCAACTCACATTTGGCCATGATGCAGTGCTGCCAGTAGAAATTCATCTACAATCAGTTCGAATTCAAAGACAAAACGAAATCCCAGCTGCATTATATTGGGAAATGATGATGAATGAATTAGTTGAGTTGGACGAAGTTAGATTACATGCTTTGGAAATTTTGATGAGACAAAAAGAAAGAGTGGCCAGGACATACAACAAAAGGGTGAAGAAAAAAGTATTCATTATTAATGACTTAGTCTGGAAAGTCATATTGCCCATGGACAAGAAAAATAAAGCATTAGGTAAATGGTCACCTCATTGGGAAGGACCTTTTCGAATATTAAAAGTATTCTCAAACAATGCATATGAAATCGAAGAACTGGTGGATGATAAGCGTATCCTAAAGGTTAATGGGAAATATTTAAAGAAATATAAGCCACGCCTGCAGGAGATTCGAATAGTAACAACGTAACCAAGATATTATAAAAATGCCAAAATGGCAAGATGAGATGCCAAAATGGCGTTGTTCGAATATTACATATAAAAAACCAAATTGTAATCAAATAAACACTGAAATTTAGAAATAAGAATTATTTTTCAATCTGTTGAAAGTGCTTCGAAAAGATTCAAGTCTCTACTGAGTGAAACGCCTGGCTCCTTCCAAGGTTGCCACTTCTCCCTTGAGTTGTTCTGCAGTTTCCATTTCTGCAAGCCCCTGGTTGAGAAGCTCTTCGAATTGGTTACCAGCAGTATTGGTTTCGAAGGCTATTTGTTGTTCTTTAGCCTCCTTAACCTTCTGTTGAAGTTCCAGAATCTGCCTTTCCCAAAGAAGGATGGACTCAGCTCGAGCCTCATAATCAGTTTTTGCTTGCTTTAGATGCATAGCTTGATCCTCAGCTTCTTGAGAGAGTTTCGAAGCTTGTTCATAAGCAGCATCCATTGCAATGCGTTTTTCTTGAACCTTCTTGGCAGCAGATTCATCTTGGAGAAGGTAACCAGTTACGTTGTCCAGCAAAGACTGAAGATCGAACAAGATAGTACTAACTGGCAAGGAGCAGGTAGCAAGATTGACCTTTGTAAGCAACTCCTTCATAGTGTAGCAAGCAGTGCTATCTTGTTTGAGCACTTCGAATATATCCACATTGAGAATTGTTTTCCTGATCTTATTAAGAAGTACAATTCTTTCATCTGTGGGAAGAGGATAGCTAGTCGAACTTGTGCCAGCCCTAGCAAGTGGAATGTCCCTTTGAGCCAGCTTCGCCTTTATGTACCCAATAAGGTCATTTCGTCTCAGGAGTGCAAGCTCCTCGTCATTCATTCGAGACAAAGAGGATTGAGGGAGTTCCACACGTAGGGGAGTCACGTCCATTTCAACCTCCATGGGTTTGTTGGTTGTGTCACCATCCCCTTCATTCGTTTCGTGCTTATGATCTTCTTCATCGTCATCCAAGTCCACCACTTCGATGTCTTCTTTTTCGCTGCTATTTGCATTGGACTATGTCCCATCAGTCGAACCATCATTGGCATCCTCCTCCTCAGACTCTTCTTCTGCAGATTCTTTGTCTCTTTGGCCAGAATCAACTTTCTCTCCTTCAGCTTGAGTGTCCTTTGGGTCCTCTTGAAGGGTTTCAAGAGGGGACTTTTGAAGAGAAGCTCTTTGCAAATCTTCTGCAGATGTTTGAAGTGGTGTTTCGTTTGTCTCTTTCAGAGGAGGAGAGGTACTTTGATCATCCTGCTGTTCAGAAGTTCCAGCCAGAACCACCATATTGGAGGAACCTTTGTTCTGTACAAGGTTACTGGAATCTCCTTGAGGAGAGGAGTTGAGTGGAGCAGCAGCTTTTGATGGTGAGGTCGAAGTAGTGGAAGCTGGATTTAAGATGTTCTGCAAGGAGCAAAAGAATGTTAAAAGCATGCACCAAGGTAATAAGAAATTATTATTTTCAAAGAGATTTAAAGTTCAATTTACCTGTGGACTCTCGGAGGAGAGGTTGCTAGCTATGCGTTCCAACATTATGTTGGAGGTCGAAGGTGGAATTTTGGATTTGGGTGAGGGAGCAGCATCCCTGGAATCGAGTCCAGAGACACTAGTTGGTACGGTACTTTTCAAAATATCCTTCTTCTGCTTCTTCTTCGAAGCAGTTGGTAAGTTTCCTCCAGCCTTGGGGTCTTCCCCAGTGGTGTTTGATTTTCGCTTCTTTGGAGTAGTAGGAGGAAGTTTGTTGGTCTGAAAAGATTTAAACAAAGAGTTAGATGCAAACCATAAAACATTAGTGAATTCGAAACATCAAGGCTAAATGATTACCTGTGGAGTTGGAACTCTGGTTGTTGTTGGTATTGTTGTTGTTGTTGTTGCAGCAATGGTTGTTGTTTCGGATGGAGTCACATTGTCAGTGGTTTCGATAGAGGCTTGAGAGGCACTCCCTTCTTTCGACTTTGAGGCAGCTGTCTTTATCCTGATGGCTGAAAATCGAAACAATTAAGGCAAAAGTTAAAGATATGGAAAATGAAAAACGTTTGGGATTTTCCCAAGCATTCGCACCTGTGCCTTGATCAGATTTAATCGACATGGCAGAAAGGTCGTAACGAAGGTGTCCTGGGAAATCGTGGAGCCAGTGTCGAGCCCATGTCACAGTCTCAGATGGCTTTGGTTTCTTTTGAAGATGTTTGAACATCTCTTTGCAAGTGAACCACCAAGGGTATGGGGGAAACCAAGCCAGAGCCAGTTCTGAGGTAGGTAATCTAGGGAATTTAGGTGGATGCATTTCGAATGCCAACCTATACCTATCCTCAGGTGACAACCCTGAAGGAAGTTTTAACTTAGAAACTTTTTGTTTGAATTTTTCCTTCAAGGTCTCAGCCGCTTGATGCACAGTGGATTCCAAGCGTGTGGGGTCATAAGTAGTTTCAAAATAATTTTGAAAAGCTTTAATCTCTTTGGCATGAGTAAACATACCTTTCTTGACTGGTACCTGCACATCGAAGGCATCAATTAGTTTCTGCTGAATTGTAAGAGTATCGGACATATAAGTTTGATAAAACTTGGTCCACCATTCCAGAAACCCCTTAGCTGTAAGATGGGTAGGTTCGAAGGTTATTAGCTCAAACTGGGCAGAGCCTTGGTATTGTTCTTGCTGTAATTTTGCTTCCCGTGCCTTGAAAGTTCGCCCAGAGGTAATGGCACTCTCAGTTTGAAATAAGGGTTCAGGAATTAGTTGGCATAAGCCAAACTGTCTCGAAACAAAATTTGGCTGGTAAGCGAAAAGGAAAATCTGATTCTTGGCAGGAGTTATTCTTGAAGAAATGAGTCTAGGTAGCAAAAAGGCTCTCCATACATCTTGAATCTCCTTGCTCTTGACAGCTTCTGAGAGAGCCATGGTGAACCAGGAAGGTCCATGAGCCCTCGAAGCAAAAGGCGCCATGGTCTCTTCGAACTTATGCCTCTTAGAGAATATCATGATGTACTTCGAGAATAGGACTTTGAAGTCATCTTTGTCGTCATTTGGAGTTAATCTTCGCAGCCTAGTGCCTTCGACTATTCTATCAGTTATCTCAGGGTCTTGTTCATCAATGGTGTTGGCAGTTGACAAGGAGGGTTCGAACATGGCATTTAGCCATAGCTGAAGTAACCAAAAAGGGCCAGCCAACAAGATATTCTTGGAGGTATGAGATTTTAGGCTTGAAACAGCTGACCTTAGGCTTTCATAAAGGTCAACTAAGAGCAGTTCACTTAAGCACACTCTTCGATTCTCGTGCAAATCCCTAGCTAGAGGAATAAACCTACTGGCTACCTGTAGGGATCTACTGCAGAAGACGTATCTTGACAGCCATATGGTAAGGAAAGCAATGTGTTCTACATCAGACACAGTCTCCTTCAGCATGGTAGTGACTGATAAACTTGGAAAAACTTGCTAGTTTGACTTCGAAGTCGATTATACTCGAATGTTCTTTGTTGTCAGGGATATATGTTTCTCCTACTGGCGATAGCCCAGTGATGGCCGCTATGTCAAAGAAGGTAGGGGTAATCATTCTACCAGGGAGATGGAAAGTATTATAAGTACTGTCCCAGAAATAGAGGGACGCGAATAACAAAGGGTGGATGTAAGTGAAACCAGGCTTCGACAGCTTAATTAAGTTGTAGATACCTAATTCTTCCCATTGCTGGGATTTCTTAGCTTCTACCTTATTGAACCAGTTTTGGTAAGCAGTGTCGGAGGTGGGGCAAGATCGAAACGGTTTAAAATTACTCTTTACATAGTCTAATACAAAAGGGTCCTTAGGAGGAACAGTTAGATTTTCCATGGTGTTTGAGCCAGAAGATTCTATTGCCTTAGGGGCGTCCATTTTGTTAAACAAGGGTTTGAAACTATAGCAAACTGGGAAAATTTTTCTGGTATCTTTTAAAATTTCAAAAACCGTAAGAGGGCCTATTAAAGCTAACCTCTTACCAGTAGCAATGGTAGGAATGAGTACCTGAGATGCATAAAGCATTTCTTTCTCCTTTGAGATCATCTGGGGAGCAAGAACAAATTGACCTTGGTGAGTGATAACTTTACTTTCCATGGTAGTTCCTGCGGTCTTTCCTTTCTTCTTGGAAACCTTTTTTAGTTGGGATGAGGTAGAAGAAGACATTTTTGAAGAATGTTGAAAGCTTAGGGTTTTTCGGTGAGAGAAGAAGGATAAAAGATAGAATGTGGAAAGAAAAGAAAAAGACTAAGTTGATGATGTTTTATAATGTGGAAGTTTAAGCATCCACTGAATAAGGTTGTGATATGTGGTACTCATGGGTTGGTGTGATGAAGAGGTGGCGTAAAGCTAACATTGGTAGTAAGCGTGATTAAAGATAATCATTGTTTTGTAACTGCACCATACTGTGAAGTGGTTCCAGGCGGTTAAGGAATCTAAAAAGTGTTATGATTGACGTGACTGGAGTCAAATGCATTAAATGTTACGATGATTCGAAGGTCGCATCAAAATCTTGTGTATATGTTTAAAATAAGTATTTCTCAAAGGAATCGAAATACATATTTTAAAGGGGCATTTTGTTGGCTGAAGATTTTGATAATATTATTAGAAGCCAAGTGAATTGGACGTTTCGATCGAAAGGAAACAAAACGTCATGTTTCGAAATAGCAGAAGCAGTGTTTCGAATGAGCATATCAAAGCTTGGAGCTTCGAGTGGAAATTATGGGAACATATCTAAAGAAGTCTCAAAATGACAACAAGGTTGTGTCTAAGAAGTGCGTTCGAAGCGGAGAAGTACCAAAACATTTGAAATTCAAATGCAAGCGGGACATTCGAAGTTTGAAATTTATGTGCTGGAGCATTTGAAGACACGTGGAAACAAAAGAGAGGCATTGTTCTGCATGTTCTGAACGTGGCAGAATCTTGTAGCAAGACCGTTATGGTCGAAGTAGTATAAATAGAAGTCTTAGTATTAGGATTTCGTGTGTCATATCTATTGTACAAAAATACTCAGTAAACATTCAAATTACCACATGGCTAGGGAAACGAATGCAAGAGCAATGTACGTATGATAGCACCACATGTTTATGATTTAATGAAAACCCTTTACCATTTCCAGTACTTTCCTTTATCTTTCTGCCAAATACCATTTACAAGTTTTCTCATTTAAAGTCTTTTTATTCGAAATCTTTTAATTGATGCCTTACATTTAAATGCTTTCTTTCCATTTCAAACATTTTTCATTCCATAAAACTGTCATACTTTTCATGCCTTTATCTTCAAGTTTTTATCCTTCGAACGCCTCTTTTTACTTAAAGTCATTTTACAGATTTCTTGCATTAAACGCTTTCTTCGTATTTCGAATCTTTTACATTCCAGAGCATCTTTTACATTAACTGTTTTTATAATTCGAAGCCATTTACTTGTCTTTTATGAAGTCTACATGTCTTTACAATTAACTTTTATTCATGCAATTTAGTTTCGCGCACATATATTTTGATTACATCTTTAGATCTTTAAGAGAGAAATCGAAATAAGTCAAACACCTACACAACATTTTAAGAGAAACCATGAATACTTGTTCGATCATGAGAGTTACCCTAATGACCAACACGTCCTAGGATCAATCTAGTCGATCCTGCGAGTTACCAGAGAAATTGAATAACAGTCAGTAAGTTTATTCGATAGTTTGGAAGACTAGCGGTTGTTTACCAGAAATCACTGGAAACACGCCCAAAACGTCCTTAGCTTCTACAAAAGAAATATCCTCGCCCATTTTAGCATCCCACAAGTGATAGTCACCGACAATAGGACCCAGTTCATAGACCGCACCTTTCAAGAATTCATCGCCAAACTCGGCACAACCCAACACTTCGCCTATGTCGAGCACCCCCAGACAAACGATCAATCTGAGTCTGCAAATAAAGTAATACTCAGAGGCATCAAATGAAGGTTGGATGAAACCATGAAACGATGGGTCGAGGAGTTACACAGTGTGCTCTGGGTGTACCGAACGACCGCACACTCGTCTACCGGGGAGTCTCCGTTCCAACTAGCATATGGGACAGAGGTCGTCATCCCCATGGAAATCGAGGAGCCTTCCAGGCGAACCTAGGCACCTCTCGATGAGGAGATGAATGACGTCTCCCTCCGAGAAGAGCTGGATCTGGTGGAACAAATAAGAACAGGAGTGGCCCTATGAGAGGCCTCGCTCAAACAAAAAATAGCCATGCGCTACCTCACCAAGGTCATACGACGAGATCTCGAGGTCGACAGCCTTGTCTTGAAGAGAAATCACAAAGAATCTCGTGAGGGAAAGCTCACAGTGAACTGGGAAGGTCCTTATCACGTCTACGCAAAAACGGGGACTGGAGCGTATTACTTGGAAAACTTACAAGGGGAACAACTCGTTCGATCATGGAACTATGAAAAGCTAAAACAATATTACAGTTGAGAACACTGAGAAGTCGGCGAGTTTGGTTGATAAGACAAACTCACCCAGGCCCGACCACGCGTGCGTGCCTAGGCGCGAGCATAGCACCCAAAGTATTCAGAAGGGGCGAGGCTCCGCTCTGTTGACGAGTGCACCCTCAGCCCGACGTGGATAACTCGACCGAGCTCCATATCCTTTGTGCCACAATAGTAGAACGCCTAACTCACGACAGGAAGTTCACGCCGCCGAACCCGAGCCCCTCGAAACGAGGTCCGGGTCATGACCCTCGCCCGGTATTCATCCTGGCCGTTTGATCGGTTTCCCCACACCGACAAACATGTAAAATGAGCATACCCCCGATACAAACTCTTAGCAAAATATTTAACATCTTAAACAGGCTAATTTGTCAGTAGGCACGCAAATAACACAAGTTAAACATTCAAAGCAAAACGATCAATGGCTGGAATATAAATAAAATGACCACTTGGGCCGACATTGTACGAATATTACATAAACAGGAAACAGCCCGAGAAAACAAATATAAAAAAATTGGCACGCATATCGAAACAAACACAATCGTCCTTCCACTTCCCCTTCGACAATAGGAGACAGTTGGGCAGGACCCTCAGCCGGTTGAGCAACGATGTCCCTCAGGTAATCGGGAACCAGAATCTGGACATCAGCCACATAGTAATTGACCCCATGCCCAAAGTGTTGAGCTTGACGCCAGGGTTCAACAAACGCATCTGATTCACTGTGTTCTCGAAGCTCCCCTCAGAAGCGGCCTGAGCATCATCCACGACCAGGTGGAAACGAACAACTAATTCGGCCCGAGTCTTTAGATCTTCAGTATCCTCTGGCTTGTCCTCAGCGAGCGCAATCTCGGAAGTTAAGGCCTCTACCTTTCCCTCAAGGCCCTCTCTCTCAAGCAAAAGGAACCTGTGCTCCTCAGAGAGCTTCCCTGACTCTGCCTCAGACAACTTTAGGGCTTTATCCTTATCAACCAAGGCTTTCTCGATCGCCTCCAGCTTGGCCCGAAGATTCTTCATCTCTGCCTCCTGGGATAAACTTCCCTCGGTATACGCAACAGCCATCTCCAAGGTACGCATCAAACCCATGCATCTTGAGCCAGCATCACCCTCTTCTTCGGACGGCTCATTCCCTCGAGGAGGAGAGATTCGGCCCGGGGGAGACGGAGAGTTGCACCCTTGAAGAAAGACCTTTCCATCCAGCATGGAAGCAGGTCATAAGTCTCTTTCCCTGTTTCCCCGGTAAGGTCGACACTCCCATCAGCTCGTGGCCTCTTCGCCTTTGAAGAAACGGCAGCAGGATACAGGGCGACCGTGGCCTGGGCTGAGGAAGAATCGCCCGATTCTGAGGCAGGAGCTGGCCCCACGCCAACCTGTGTATCCTTTATAGCCCTTCTCACTCGAGCAGCAAGTGTCTTGGCTAAACACTCCTGGGAGGGATTCATATTTTCTACAAAACAAACAAAAAAGAGAATAGTAAGTAAAACGAGGAATCAAACAAATAACAATCACTTACTGCTATTAAAAATATATACCCAAATATCTAATGGGATCCTTGCTCCCGAGGAGCTCTCTGAAGTTTATAATACCAGGCTCATACACGGGCTCCCCGTTCCTATCCAGCACTGGCCTACCCCCCGACCAACTCGCTAGACCAAAGGGATTTGAGCTACAAACGGGGTCAGAGTGGCAAAGCTCTCCAGATCCTCATCCCCGAGCTCCCCCTCTCTCAAAATGTAGAAGCCCAATTCTCGCTCGAAGTGCTTGCTGGAATATTGAAACGGGAACTTGCAAATCAGCATCGCAGTAGGCTCCCCCAACTCGTTCATACAAGGAGTCCCATCCTCGTTAAGCAATGAAACGGTCCTAAAAATGTTCAACATCACCTTCGTCGAAGAGGGCTGCACCAAGATATATTTTTCCTTAAAGTTACGGACAGATTCCACATAGGCCTTGAATAAATTCCATTGCCTTATTTGACGGAGACCCATCCCCACTTTCCGTCAGTCTTACTCCTATGGATGTGAAAACAGTAGAAAAAAAATGGGATTGTGGCCCCTATCTTTAGATGGTCGCACACTATCTGGAATGCCCGCACAAACACAATACCATTCAGATGCAACTGAGAAGGAGCCACATGCAGATGCTCGAAAAACGGCCACCTCGAAGTCGGAGAAGGGAAGGCGAAGACCCATATCTCGAAAGATAATATCATACATTGGGATTCGCCTCCTATCATACCTCAAGCAGATCCTGCTGTCCTTCCCAGGGATATACAACGACCACTCTTCCGGGGCCCCCTCCTCGTGAGTATACACGTCAGTAAAAACATCCTCCTCGTGCTCGTAGAAATACGACCGCCACTCCCAAGGGTCTCTCGTGACCCAATCCTAAAGGTCCTCATCATCCCGACGAGGAAACAAGCTGCCACGAACTGCAGAGGTCGCCCCCACGTCGGACTCCCCCATCAACTGTGTCGTCTGGTTCTGCACTTCCCTAAAGACTTCCAAAATGCTCGACGAATTACTGGTCTCACTCGAAAAACTCCCAGAAGACTCTGTAGACTCGCTGGAAATAACGAACTGAGCATCATCAGCCATGGCACCTGAAAAGCAGAGGAAAAAGATGAGCTCGACATCAATTCCAGAACCATCCTTCCACTGCTAAACAAGAGAAAGGGCGCTAGGAAATGAGGATCATATCCCCGACTAGAACCCTCATTGAGGCACTCTAACGGGCGTGGGTTGCAGAAAAAGCCCTGAACCCTCACTGAGGCACTCTAACGTGTGTGGGTTGCGGAAAAATCCCTAAACCCTGATGAGCCGCCTACAACACAACATGGAATCCCCGAAGAGAGCCCACGGCGGCTCCAACGGTCCTACACCACGGGAACACCGTCCACTACCAAGAGTCTCCAATGACCTCCTCCCTAATAGAACCCTAAATCCTAACCGCATGCATCTCTAGAAAGTAGAAAGCGAAAATGCGAAGGAAAACAACAATGGAAGATCAAAAACTTACCAGTAGAAGAAGAAGAGATAGAACTAAATGACCGTGAGCAGAGAAGCTAAGCAAACACCGATGGTCGACTGTCGAGATAATACTAGCAGATGAAAGCGAATGCAAAAAATACTAAATGCCCTGTTCCTCTCGTATTTATAGCTGAGATAGCCCGTGCGTGCAAAACACGCACCTGGGGAACCCTAGGGTCGTCATCATGACACCCTAGCCCTAGGTTATCATTGCGCCGCTTCCCCAGAACGCTTCCCAAAACATGCTACATCTCCAAATTCAAAAGTTCTAACGGCCAAACGCCTTGCATCCCCGCAAGCTAGGCATAACGAGCAGTGACACGCCCGTAAGACACGCCTTGTTCCTCGAGCAGATGTCAAAATCGCCACTTATGTACCCAGAAGCAACGACTTAGGGGGCTACTATTCTAGACCGACCCGACAGTTTGACTGGGCCCGGTCCAAGAGATTTCCTTGGGTACGGTCCGCACGACCGTGACCCAAATTGCCCGCACGACCCTCTCTTGTCGAGCACGACAACCATTTTCCCTTCAACGTCACCTATGCCCCCAAGATGATCGACGAGCGTCCTCTCTGTCTGCCTGACATCTACGCCATGCAGACCACCAGAAACCGACTAGAGAGATGCTCGTAACTAACCCCCTCCTCGGAACCAACGGCTAGTTGCACGCACATCTGCCCGGTTTGACCAAGTCCTGGCAGTTACCTGATTTCACGGACCCGCATATCTAGGCAGAAAATCGGGAACCAATGGCCACGCGTCAGGGACATTATATAAATCCTCACACCTGTGAGGGCTAGGTATTCAATATTCACTACTCACTACCTGATATTTCTGTTTGTACCTCCTTGTTCCCGCTCTTACTTGATCGTTGGAATGTCTTGCAGGTACACCCCCTTTTTTTCCTCAGTCTACAACCCGACTGCAGATCATCCTCCAACCGCTCTCCAAGTTCTGATCAACCGGCAAGATCAGGTAGTTTTTACGATCAATGAATTATTTTTTAGACACGACAGGCTTGCATAACATGATCCGTTCAGAGTAAAAAGAGTCAACAGCCGCACACTCCTTCTACCTCTAGAAAAGTTGATGCGGAGGCGTTAGGTTTCAGGGCTCACGTATCTCCACCTTCTTCTTCGTCCTCCCGTAGTAGGCGAGGGTCCCCTTCTCATGCCTCCCCACCTCAATCTTCATGTAGACACATGAATTCACCTATTCAGACACCTGAGGCAAGAGAGGCGTCATATTCCTAGGAGACACCAGAGGCACCTGAGATCATGGGAGGTGTAACAAAGATGACATACTGGAGTTGATGGTAGACTATCTAAGGGTTGACCCAGAGGCTGCCATTAAGGAGTTTGACTTCACCCGTGGGGCTCATGCTAGGTTTAGATTTTTGTAGAAGATGTTTACAGATGAGATAGTGAGATCACGAATAATTGTTGGTGATGACGAGCAGGTATGGATGCATAAGGGGTATGCTATGAGAGCATACCTGTTGTATTTGGTTGGCGCTACCATTTTTTGGATAAGAACGCCACTTATGTGGATGTCATATACCTGCGATACTTTGAGGACTTTGAGCAGATACATGAGTAGAACTGGGGAGCCTCTTGTTTGGTCTACTTGTACTCTAAGTTATCTGAAGGTTGTATGTGGAAGACGAGGTACGTGACAGGCGATATCACAGTTTGGACGGTAACATTTCTTGGTCTTCTATTGGTTGTGTGTAATTTTGTTAAATATTGCAACGCTGTTACTAACTAATGATTTGTGTTTTTCAAGCTTAGATCCTCCAACACTTCCCACGCATATCCGGGTGGTCACTTGAACCGACTTATACTAAGAATAAGCCGCATGCTTCTGCATCGCCCCGTTCAAAGGGAATCAAGCGACAAAGTCGTTCAGAGTGTATATTGACCGCTTGGCATTTTAGGATATACACTTTCATTGTCACGTCGATCACCGAGAAACAATTCTCTTTGATGACATTGTTATATACTCTGGACGATTGGATTGCGGGTCACGTTTGACGACTCCTCATCTGCATGAGTGCGCCATGCGTCAGTTCGGCTACATGCAGTACATTCTTAGAGATCCTTCTGTGTATATTCCTTTCACTATAAAATGCAGAGATATGGATGCTATATTTGATGATTATCTTAATCATATGGTACCAGAGAAGGCATGAAATATCATAGCTGAGAACGATTGAAGTTACATACGCAGTTACATCTGGTGGTTCTTTCGAATGTCACATCCTTATATGGTACAAGATGCTCTAGGTGATCCACCTAGACTAGCTCTTCGGGAGATACTAGAAGAGGAGAAGGGTAGGGCATATCATGTTATTGATGTCTTGTCTAGGTGTCGTTGTATCATGCAGATTGGACAGACAAATATTGATTGATAACTCTTTTCGGATGGCTTTGAGGCGAGAGACATCGTAGATGCCATGACTCTTTCTATTTTACCGTCCAAGTTAGAAATTCAACTAACTATTCTTCAACTTGAAGGTGAGTGTTAGATGATAATTCTATAGCTTGAGGGAGGGTGGTGAATGATAATTCTACGTTTATTTCCTATGTTCATTGAGTGCTAAATTAGTTACTTTAGTTTTTTTTGAAAGACCAAGAAATGTATTAAAAAAACAAGGCATAAGTAATGCCCAATTACAAACAGGTCTGATACATACATTGGATTAAAATACAGACCAACTCCTGAACTAGTTTACCAATATCATAAATTACATACACCACAGACCCTGAAGGTAGAAAAATTACACCCTGCAAATTAAAAGTTTCAGTCTGTGCAAAGACAAAAAAGTTGCGACACCAAATTAAGGACCCGCTCGAAGACCACCGGAAACGCAGGATCCCAAAACTTATTGATTCCGGCAGCAACAGGTCCTACTAACGCTGCCTGCACCTCGACTAATAAACTCTAACAAAGCTACCGCAGACAATACACTCTATCACACGCAAGAACGAAACACCAAGCCGCTCGGCACTGGATCATAAACGTAACGCTTAATCCTTCCGACCAGCTGACAGTTTCAGTCCAGAATAAATAGAACCACAAGAAAATTGCTGCCAAATATCACCGGAATTGTTTGACAGAACCGACCCCACATCTACACACTGCGATAATACTATCCCCGAACGATACACTCCACATTGATGCAACTGAAATGCTCTGAGCAGACATCGCGCACAACCATACTTCCAACGACAGACATACTCCACTTGAACATACACCCTGGGCTGCTGCGAAAGAAGGCTTCATAAACATTCTAAAGGGTTTGAAATCCATTGGCTTAAGGAGTAGTTGAAGCCTTTGAACTTAGACCTTAACCACATCCAAGCCAGCACCTGAATTTCTTCAATCCAGTCATCTAACGACCCATTTGAACTTCTGAAAATCTTTCTGATACGAATTTTCCACACAACCCAAATGCAAGCAAACCAGATAACTGAGAATTTGTTATCCCTCACTCTACCCCTGCCAAGCAGTCCGGTGAATTGCTCTAAATGATCAATGGCAGAGCTATGTAGAGCAGATGATATATTTATCCATGAAAGGGTTTTCTGCCACACAGTAGAATATAAAGGACAGACAAAAAAGAGATGAGACGAGCTTTCATCCATTCCGCACCCTGCCGAGCATCCAGATTGAGACTCACTCAAGATGCCTCTTTTAATGAGATTGTCCTTTGAAGGAAACCTATTCTGAAAAAGTCTCCAGGCCAGCACTGCTACCTTAGACGGGACCAAGCTGTTCCAGGCACTAGCTAAAGATCGATGATTTTCCAAAACTACTCCATCCAAAATAGAGTCATGAGCTTCTTTTACAGAATATTAGTTATGTTAGATAGTTATGACAATTACAACCAGACCAACCTTTCCTTGATTCTACCTTTCCTTGTGTAATAATGAGAAACACATAATATTCATTTAATAACTAAATGTTGTATCAATACTTTTACCATCTTAAATTTCATATAGATCTCCACAAAATTATATATTGTGCATACTTAAACAAAAGGTAAGGGAAAGCAGAATAATCATAATTTTAGGCCTGGTGTTTCTTGCACAAGATTTAAGCACACATTAAACATTACCAACCACACCCTAATATCTTAAGGTTCAAATTATTTTATACAACTCCCAACACACATATTAAAACAAACATCACATCACGTGTAGATGATAACAGTAATCACCAAAATATAACAAGCAGTTTTCAGGCTTTGGTGCAGACATCTCCATCACAAACCCATCCATTTTGGGGCTTCTCTTCTTCCTCGGCACCATTTATGCTTTCTTTGTCTCCCAGTGCACAATTTGGATGGAGATCAAAGTCACAGTCTTCACAGTAGTATGACCAATCATGTCCCTCCTCATTGCAACCATCACAGTAATAAACCCTGCGGCGTGCTAATATAAGCTCATGCTCATGTGTTTCATGCGTCACCTTCTCAGGCCACCCCTTTGCAATTTCATCTCTTTGTGCCTCTATTTCTTTGATTCTCTCCTCGGTGAAGGGATAAGCATCTGCTCCATGAAGCCCAACCAGATCTCGAGCTTCATGCGTGACAGTCCGGCCACTTGGTCCGATTGCCACGAGCTTGGGGATGCCAGATACCTTGAATTTGCGACTCAGTAATTCTTTCCTTGAGTCACCAAAGGGAAGTGCCAGCCATGGCATTTCCTTAAAGAAATCATCAAAGGAGTCTTGATCCCTATCACTTGAGATGAAAACGACTTCTAGTGCACCATTGTCATGTGCCTTAATCTTATGGTATGCATCAATGAGTTTTGGAAGAAATGCACGGCATGGAGGACACCATTGGGCTGAGAAGTAGAGGAGGACAGTCTTTCCCACTAATTCTGACACCGGAAGCTGAAATGGGAACAAATGCTAACTTGTTAATATAACATCAAAATGAGGAAATCACTCCACATAGTTCAGCAAAATTTATATTATAAGAAGTTTTACGTTCTCTCCGCCGTTCTTAATAACAAAATCTTGATCCCCAGACACCAAAAATGACTCAAGTGTTTGAGATGCCTCCTTGGCCTTTGCTAATTCTTCGAGCTCGACAAACTTTTCAGGAGTGAATGGATATGCAACAATCCCATGATCGGCAATGGCCTCAGCAACATTAGTATGACGAGTTTTCCCATCTGGCCCAATAATAACCAAGGTGGGGAGCTCTGATAACTCAAAGTACTGAATTAGTTTCGCACAGGTTTTGTCCTTGAGAGGCAAGGATACCCAAGGCAAACTTTCTAATTCTTTCTGGAATGACTCTTCCTCGTCATCTACAGGTATAAACACAACCTCAAAGTTCTCCCCATTTTCCTTCAGCTTCTTGTAAACCTCCTTAAACTGTTGAGTAAATACTGCACATGATCTGTATGAAGTCGCGCAAAAATACAGACCAACTGTCTTCCCCTCAAGCTCAGAGATAGGTGTCTGTGAACACATGAAAGGAAAGATTAGTAATTGAACCACTGATTTGTGACAAACAGCTAGATAATAACAAAGAAAGAACTATCAATAAATTTTGAAACTTTTGATAAAACTATTTGTATGTTTCTTATAACATCCTCAACCATTTCTTATCTCATTATACCTATTTCTTCATTTGCAATAACTAGCGAAATGTATTATTGACAAAAACCATAGTTAATATTGCTTTAAACTTAGAAAACAAAATCGAAAAGGAGCAATTTTTTCTACATAAGCAACAACTATATCATACATAGAGATGTTACTAGCTTACTTTTTTTCCATCTGCAGATATCACAAAGTCGCGAGAACTAGAGACCAATATAGACTTCAAGGACTGGTTCCTCTTAGCTTCCTCTTCTTGATCTTTCAAGTCCTGGACCCTTTGTGATGTGAAAGGGTATCCTTCAGCTCCATGCTCACGGATAATGTCAACTACATCTTCAGCGGCAACTTTTCCAGTTTCATCTAGCAATGCAAGATGAGGAATGCCGTTTACATGAAACAAATCATCAAGACGACTGCGTGTCTCTGAATCAGAATAGGGTACAGCCAACCACGGCATCTTGGAAAAGTAGCTCTGAAAGGCCTCATCATCTTCGTCAGCGGAGAGAAAAACAACCTCAAATTCACCCTTTGGAGAGAGTTCATTGTACACCTCCACCAACGTTGGTGTGAATCTTCGACACGGACCACACCATGATGCTGAAAAATAGAAACCTAGTTTCTTTCCCTTCAAACTGTCAATTGTAACCTGTGAATTTCAAAATTTCAAAATATAAGAATAGAAATAGCACATGAATAAACCTATGAAACACGAACACCAGAAACAAGACGCAGACACTGGGACGGTAACACGAACACCAGAAACACGACACAGACACGTGACACGGAAACACTCACAGGACAATTTCAATGAAAATACAAAGTGATGATGCCTTAAATTTCATGAAAAAACTGGAAAAGCTAAGAGGAGGAGTAACGGTGGTGGCAGTACCTGATCGCCGTTGTTCCGAATGAGAAAATCTCTATCGGGAGAAGAGAGAATAGAGTGAAAATCGTGAGTAACTTCAACAGAATCTGCCATCGTTAGTGGAGAATTGAGAGTGACTGGTAAGGTAATAGAGAATTGATAGCAAGACTGGCGAAACAAGGACTGCTTATTTATAGTTGCTTTGCAAAGGTACTTTAATTAGGGGCTAAGAAAACTAAATTATCCCACACGCCATCTTCTTAATCTACTTTTAATCAAATTTATTCTATTTAATTATCTATTAATGTCATATTATATTATTTATTAATCAATATTTTATGTTTAATGTAATTTAAAATTCTATATTATTTTATTGTCCAGATTCATTTATATATTTCATTTGCTTTCATTTTAAAGTAATTGCTAAACTATTAAATAGTTTTAATTTTAGTTTTTTATATATATAACTGACGTGTTCAATCATTTTTGTTACTCCTTTCACTCTTTTTGTTAAATTAAAAAAAATTATTAAATAAAAAATTATGAGAAAATAGAATATACAATAGTATATAATATTTTTATATTATCGATCAATAAAAAAAAATATATCAAATTAAATTATATTTTTATTTATAAAATATTAATATGACATGATTTAAAAATATTGATCGATTGAATGTATGATATTGTTTTATACTATTTTTGTATTATTTTAAATTTTAGGATTGATAATAATTTTTTTGTTTATTTATTAGAATAAATAATTATATTTATAATAAATAAATATTGATTGTAAAAAAAAAGTTGATGTGTTGTTTTTAGAAAAATTATATATTAATTAAATTAAAGAAAATAAATAATATTTAATTTCTAACTCTAGATTAATACAGTTTTTTTTTAAAGAATTAGAGTGCGAAAGTTAAATTAAAAAATTTTAAATTTTTTTAAAAAAAAATTTAATGTAAAAAAACAAAAAAATCATCCAAAAACAAAAGATATTAGTCTTTATCATTCATGTTTTCCGTCTCCGACTGAATTTATGTTTTCTTTATTATATTTTTAAGGCAAAATACTCATTTTGGTCCCTTAACTATATCATTGGGTTCATATTGGTCCCTTAACTTTTTTTTTGTCATTTTGGTCCCTTAACTTTCAAAAAGTTTTATTTTAGTCCTTTTTTTCTAAATTCGTAGCTAATTAGACTGAAAAACTTTGAAATCAGCCGCTAAATTCGTAGCTAATTAGACAAAAAAGACTAAAATGAAACATTTTGAAAGTTAATGGACCAAAATGACACGAAAAAAAGTTAAGGGACCAATGTAAACCTAAGGATATAATTAAGGGACCAAAATGAGTATTTTGCCTATTTTTAAAAAGTTGTATTATAGAAATTTAAATAGACTCAAATAAAAACACATAAAAAAAGCAAAGATTGTCATAAATAAAAAATTGAACAAGGTTTATTCTCAAAAAGAAAAAAGAGAAAACTTTTCTTTTAATAAACTAATAATTAATTTGTGCGTTTGCATGAGTTCTAAAATGAGATGCGCTATTTTTTAATGATTAAAAGTTATTGTTTAAAATAAAAAAGTAATATTCAAAATATAGTAAAAATGTAAATCTAAAAAACAAAATTATTTTACTAATTTTTTTAAAGAAAATCAAATTTTTATAAGAAAAATAAAATTATTTTACATCAATAATATATATTTTAACTTTTTATATATTAAACTTATGCGTTTATGCGGATTATAGTATGATTATTATGCGTTCATAAGTACTGATGTGTTATCTGTGCGTTTGCATGAATATTATTGTAATATGTACGTTTTTGTTTTCATTTTACTAAAATAGTTTATTATTTTAAAAAAGAACATGTTTTTAAAATAAAAACAAAATAATTTTACCAAATTTATTTTAGATCAATAATATATATATATATATATATATATATATATATATATATATATATATATATATATATATATATATATATATATATATATATATATATATATATATATATATATATATATATTCCATATATTATCTTTAAAATATTGTATCCTAAATTAAAAATAATTTTAAAATAAAAATATTACATACATAAATAATTAAAAATTAATATATTTTTCTCGTGTTTAAATTCATATATTATTTTTATTTTTAAGTCTTTAAGTGTATAAAAATATAGTAATTCGTACGTTCGCAAGAATTTTGATATGATTACCTATACGTTCATATGATACTGATGTGTTACCCGTGCGTTCATACAATATTTCTGTTTTAAAAATATATATAAAAAATATAAATCAATAATAAATTTATTTTCGTTATATATATATATATATATATATATATATATATATATATATATATATATATATATATATATATATATATATATATATATATATATATATATATATATATATATATAAAGTATCAAAGCTAAAAAAAGTTTGACTAAAAAGTGTAGAAGAAAAAAGAAAAAAAAAGTGAGAAATCTTCTTAACATTGAGTAAAGGAAGTAAATCTTAAAATTTGTGTGCTTGTTTTTCCTGAATTTTCTTCTTCCTCTGAATAATTTTCTTCATATAGTCCTATACAATAGAATGAAAACACCATATAAATATACACTATAAAAAATATGATGAAAATATAAAATTAATCCTACATCAAAATCAGAATTTTAATCTTGTTGTTTCTTATTCCTTGAAAAAAGAAAAGAAAATGAGAGATCAAGTTATTTTCCTTCTTGAGATGAAAGCAATGACAAAATTGATACAATAATTTGTTAATATTAATTAAAGAAAGTATGGTTTGACTGAAATCAACTTTAGAAATCAAACAAATGATGATTTGTGTAGGATATGTTTCATAAAAAAGTTCAATCAAAGAACAAATACTCAATGATGTAGAATATTTACATTTCTTTACAACAAATGCAACAATTGATCCTAAAGTGTCAATCCATATATAATAAAAAAAATAACAAATCTGTTCTTTTTAAGCAAGCCGAATATAAGTGGTAGTATATGGGGACTCCAGAAATTCCATCAATCTACAATGACTTTCTCACCTGAACATCAACCACAACACTTTATGTTATAATACTAAGTTTTTTCTAAAATTCATTTCTCATAACAATCCATTAATCATTATAAAAAAAGTTAAGAGAATAGTGCAAGAAAGTTTCATGATCAAGGGCTCAATTTCATATATAGAGGTTTCGATTTTAGATCTGGAGGTTTCAATTTTAAATCTGATGGCTTCAATTTTTGATTCGGTGATTTTGATTCGAGCTTTAGTGCTTCCGTCAAAAATCGTTTCAGATCCAAAAGATGAATGAGAGAAGATAAACATTTAGTGAAGAGTGATTAATAGAAATATAATGGGATTTTCCAGAATATATTTTATTATATGATAGATAATAATAGTAGTATTAAATTTATAATTTTTCATGAGATAAAATTTTAAAATATCATACTTTGTTGTATGTATTTAACACTATATTCATTTTAATTTGATTAACTTGTTCAACTCATATAATATTCATTTGGTCTACGTCAACTATAGGATCATTCCTGGAATATCAATGGCATCTTCTTAACAAAAATGGTGTGTGAACGCATTGATCGACCCAACAACTATAATCAAGCTGTCAGTGTTTCATTGGCTATATTTATTAACAGTAATAATAATAGGCGACGACTTCTTCATTCACGTCAACTTTTTCTGAATATGAAAAAAAGACGACGGACTCGTCTCTATTGTTCTCTACTTGATTCCTTTCCACGTTTTAATGGAACAACTTCGTGAACAAGAAACACGTTCTCCTTTTTTCGTTTAATATTTTATTTATTGACCGTAGATTTAATTCTTTTTTTACTCTTTATTCCATTAATATATGCTAAGATAAGAAGTCTTTTATCGTGTATGACAAGTTGCAAATTTTCATTTCTTTTGTTTTTTCTTTCAAATTTTGTACTAAAATGATAGGGCAAGGCAAGGTTGTGTGAAAGTGGAATGATGTGTACACATAAATAAAAATGGAAACTCGAAAACGACTTGTTGAAGAAAAATGCAAGAAGTACTAATTTTGTAATTATAAATTTTATTTTAGAAATTAGTAAGATATGTGTGTATGTATGGATAAATTTATTTGATAAGGTATAAAATATATTTAAATAAATATATAAATTTAAAATAAATTATTTAATTATAATGATTAAATAAATTATATTATATTAAATAATTATATTAAAAGAAAAAAAATCGTGAGATGAAGAAAACATAAAAGAAAAATTTTAACATTTAAAAATTAAAGTTTTACTTTTAAAATAAAAATAATTATTGATTAAAATGATTGTGTATTGTGTCGATACTGATCCGTAACATAAAAAATTAATTGTTAGTAAAAAATAACTATTGTTAGTTTAAAAATGTGTTGTTCTTCCTAAAATTTATATGAAAGTGTAAATTAAGAGATAAAATGTAAAGAGAGAAAGTAACTTATATGACATGAAATAAAAAATGAAGAGATAAAAAGAGAAGAAAAAGAATACAACCGTGCACCTATATTTAGTTTGACATCAACCTATATTTTGTCTCACACCTTAGGCTAAACACAATCTAAAACTTAAGAAATTCTAAATTATACCAACAATTAAATGCAATTTGATAGGTTACACCATGCAGCCACACTATAAATTTTAAAGGCATGAGTAAATTAAAAGGTTTAGATTATTTCATTTGTATTTTTTTTTAAGTAATATAATCCATCATATAAGAAAACTAAGTGTTTTTGGAAATACTAATTATGTGATATTAACTTATATTAAGTCACGTGGATGCTTTCACAACGACATATTCCTTTTGCTTTTACATTATCTCTTTCTCTTTCTTCTTTATATTTTTTTAAACTGACGTTTTCTCTTTCTCTTTCTCTTTGATCTTCATCTTTTCTAAATCCGATAACCAATTCCTACTTCTCTTCTGTAGCAGTGAAAAATTGAGATTAAGCTATTGATTTACTTAACTCATAAAGTGAAAGTCGTCACCGCACTTTATTGTTTCTAAAAGAATGGGAAAAGAGCGAATAAAACTCACAAAAGTTTTAAAAGCAAAACTAATCAAACTGAGATCTAGATACAGGGGTTGGTTATGCAAAGGGAATGTGTTAGCACCCTAAACATCTACGGTACTCCATAATAACCTCTTTGAAAATTTGTGTATTTTGGCTAAAAAGAGTTGTTTGCAAAAAGTTTGTGGAGATGAGAAAATAAATGTTTTTTAAATTTTTAATCCGACAAGACTTCAATGAGTCATGTGCCCACGTATCACCAATGTGCAATGATGGAATCAGAACTACGCGGTTCTTCTAAAAAAGAACAAAACTTTGTTGATTAATTTTAAAGAAAGAGACATTTTGTCATCTTAAGGAGAATACTCAACTAATGCACCATGAACATGAGAAAGGTGGACCTTTACATCACAAGTGAAAGGAGGGCTCCAACCTGGATAACTCAACAGGTATTCCACTAAGCCTTTCAAGTGGAAAAAACTCAACACCAACATCAACCAATATCATGGAGATAGAAGAATTACAACTCAACTTAAAAGATGACTAGTGTCTAATCTTGAGAAAATGTTTTAAATCAAAAGGTCAAATGGAAAACAATTTGAATGAGTTTTTGTATTTTTTAGTCTTTGAAGAAAAAGGTTAAACTTTGGTTAAATGAATTAAGATTTAATTAAGAAAAAGGTTTTCGAAATTGACCTTAACAAAGTAAAGGTTTTATTGAAAGTGGTTTAAGTTTGAAAACAAAGAAGGTTTTAAAAGGAGGGAAGAGATTTGAAAATTAAGGAAGATGGGAAAGAGATGAAGGGATTATCCTAAAGCATAAAGTAAGATCTAAGATAGGAAATGTCTAACCAAACAAGAGCAATCATCTTGACACAAATCAAACAATGCATCTCATTCCTTTGGATTAAAGCCATACAATGAAGCAATAAGCATCAGATGAATAATAGTGCCTCAGGTGCAAGCATTGTATCAGATAAATTCAAAAAGGTAAAGATGACTTGACATGTATCAGATCAACTTGATATCCCAGATAAAATATTCTTGCATCAGATAAAATTATGTAACACATACACACAAAAAAGCTCTCAATACACAGACAAAATAACTACAAGATCAAGGTCCAAAGGCCTCAAAGTCTCAAGGTCTTAGCCTAATTCCAAAAAGTCCAAATACTCAAATATGCAAAGGGATAATCACCATAGTCCAAATAGATTCTTAAGTCTTTTAATGTTCAAGTTGATTATTAATGTCTTTAAAAGAAAAATAAAGCTCAATTGAGCAAAAGAAGAATGGCATAAAATAAAATGCTCAAGTTAGTAAAAGGAAAATGACATAAAGTAAAGAGCCAAAAGATAAATGATAAGAATGATAAAGATGCTAAAAATAAAGAGCAAGAAAGTAAAGGCATAAAATAAATGAAAAAATTTAAATTTCATTAAAATAAAAGTTAGTACAATAAATGTTAGAGTTAATATGTTATTTTTTTGATTCGGGACAAATTTAGCGCTATGTTAAGCAATTGCAGACAAAATTATGTAGAAGTCAATACTATACGAGGTTGATCAATAAAAATATATGTATCGTATATGTTAGAGATATGGTAGAAACCATACTCCTAAAATACGTAGCACAAGTAAAACAAAGGTCAAGACCTAAGTCAAAGAGATGATATCATTATATCAATCAAATCCTTCATGATACCTTAGGACAAACTTTCACTAATCCAAAGTACCTTGAGTGATCAATTGATCTCTTAGAGGTAGATTTGAAATGATGAAAGTTCATCAAATACCAATTCAAAGTCAACTAAACAAAGTGAAATTCTGAAACAAATGTAATATGACAGAATTGATGTTATAATCATCAATAGTACATGATTTCGTGATGGCAAAATATGATGTCGTGACTGATGTTACAATATCTTCACACAAACTGTACAATAATATCAAATTGACAAATTTTGCAAAAATATAAACACATAGTGATAAAGAACACAGTCAAATTGTTAACTCAGTTTGGTGCAACTCACCTACTCTGGGGGCTATCAAGCCAGGAAGAAAATCCACTATCAGTAATACTAGTTCAAAGCTAAACTCTCTCTTTCACAACTTATCTCCTAATTCCTATACAGTGCAACTTATACCTAGGTCCTCCATAGACATGAGAAATCGCCATCTCACTTCTAATCACTGCAATGATAAAAAATCTCAATCATGGAGATAACAATTCAAGTCCCAGAAAGTGTTAGGAAGTACACACTCCCCAATTACAACCAAAAGGACAATCCCAATCCTAGGAACTTCCATGAAGAGCATACTTCCCAATTATAAATACATAGTTAAGACTCTTAACTACAAACAATATTTGGGTTCCTTAAAAGCTTCCACCAAGAACAATACTCAACTCTTGCTTCAGAGCTTCGAGGAGAACAATACTCAACTCATTACCTAAATATTTATGAGTGAGATCATATGTCTACCACAAGTATCAAAAGACACATGGGTGACTTACATCCCTAAGAGCACACACGACTCTCAAAACAAAAACCTTATTCTAAAACCAAAAAGAACTAACTAGAACTACTTATACCCAAGGTCTTAGTCTTCCTTTTATAAGCTCCAACTATCCATGAGCTTCGAAGTCTCTGTCTGATTTTTCCTTAATCCATGCGTTGATTGCTGCATGGAGTATCTCCTAAAATCTTGGAACAAATCTTCAAGTATCCTAAATTAACTTACAACCAAATTTAGAGACTTTTAATGCTGATAGAGATTTGATTATTTTGTTCCATATTTCATATTCTTGACATGCGAAAATAATTGAGATATATTCAAAAGGAATCTTAGAAAATCAAATCAAATCTTGTCAAGAAATAAATAGAAGCACCTGCTGAACTAGACCAAGATGTCATGACATTTGTCTTCGACATCTGGTTAAAAATACATAATAACTGATGACAGTTGATGCAGATGTTATAACATCTTGCACAATATAAGTAGAACTATGTTTTAGAAAAAATGTTGCCAACCTTAAAACCATTGAACTAACAATCTCTTCCTTTGGAAAATTTTGGCTAAAACAACCAAAGGCCAATTAACTCGGAGAGATGAATAATACCATAACATAAGCTACATATTGATCATATAAACTTTATAAGAACACAACTCAGATACTTGTACATATAGACAGGTTTAGAACTCCCCCTGTCAAACATAATAAGCTCTCCCCTTCAAGGGCAAAACCCACACCAGAGCACCTGCGATGAAACAGCAGAAGCAGAAGCAGCTACAGTACACACAAGCACCCCCTCAATGATTTCATGATAAACCATACACACAACTACTCTCATAGAAGCAATAGTACACAGTCCTATCACAATGCTAAATCAACAAGTTAAGACATGTAATGTAACGTCATGACACAACACTTTACGCCCCCTTTTTAGCCAAAATATTGACAAAAAGAACTAGAGTAAATGTACGCAATGGAAATACACAGAACATCAGAACATATTTCTCTCGAGAAACAACACAACTGGAAACATAACTATAGAAACATGTTACACACAAGCAACAACACAGAGCAGTTAGATCTCCACATATGCAGATACGCGGATGGAACCACAAATGGAAATTGTTGTACCCCAAAATTTTCCCTCTCACTTATCAAGAATTTGCTCAGAAGATCCCCTTGGGCTCAAGACTGCACTAGGGTTTGATCAACTCAAGACACCTCTTTAAGCACTGATGACCAAAATTAGGGTTTGAGATTGCACAAGGATATTTGGACTTCCAATGCCCCATATGGTTTTCATGGATCATTATGGACCCCCAAGATCACTCATGTTAAGTTTCAAGACTTGGATCACACTTTTGCTCAGTCAATTGAGCAATTGACCTAAAAATCAGTTGTGTTGGGGAAAAGTCAACTATGGCCAATTTACAGTCAAACTTCATAATTTTTGACCCACATCAATATTTTAAACTCATATGTATCATTTGATCAATTTTGGACCACAACTCCTCAAGAAATTTGATCAAATCTCCAAAAGGGCAAAATGGTCAAAATTAGGGTTTTGACTGGGAAAGGGCAATTTCTGATTTTTGACCTAGCAAATGGTCAATTGGTTTAAGACATGATCTAAATATTCCAATTGCATCATTTTTACCTAATGCCATGGTTCAAAACATTGCAAGACCATTGGATTGACAGATGAATTTTTCAGTCAACTGATCAAAAGTCAATTGTATACTGAAAAGTCAAACTTTGACTTTTTGGTCAAATTCAAGTGCCATAGATCATAATTCATCAAAACATGTCAAAATATGAAACTTATTCATTAAGAAATCAAAAGTCAAGATTTCATTTTGAAAAGTCAAAATTTCTAAACTTAGAAATTTTTCTAAGTGTTGGAAATTTCATATTTTTTCACAACTTTGAACAAATTTTTCACCATGATACAAGATGATTCAAGAGAAACTTCCAACATGAAAGTTGTAGATCTACATGAAGTATATAACTTTTCTTTACACAACTTCTTCCAAAAGTTCTTGGATCTCAAGTTATAATTTTATGAATATGTGGTCATGAAACTAAACACTTAGTGAAAGTTTGCCATAATTTGGTTAGGATTTTGACCCAACTTCATGGCACTTTTTCATATAGTTCCAATGGGAATCTTCAAAAGAAATTAAAAGATGGGTTGTATAGCACATTTCAAGTTTTCCAAAATGTCCAAGAACTCCTTGAGATCATTCTTGAGTATGGAGAATCGAAGAGATGAAGTTAGGGTTTTATCACTTTAATTACAAGTCATTTTAGTGATGAACAAAATTCAAATTCAAGTTGTGTTGCATTAACTCTACTTTGCAGGCCTCAAGTTTGTTAGGCACTCCATAGTTAATGGTTTACACAGCTGTTAGAGGCCTCACTTCAAGCATTCAATGCATGGACATGCTTTATATCCATTTTTGGAAGAAAGGTTATATTGCCATTTTGATAAAGTGACTTTTTGTACAAAATTTGTTCTTGAGCCTTGCACTTGTTCTCTTATGATCAAACAGGTCGTATAACTCATGAGAAATGTTTCAAACACTTATAATCACCCATCCCATGCTTGTACCTCTCCTTGAAACTTGTTTCCCTCTTTTCTTCAAAATCAAGTAACCTAAACAAAAGCTAGAAACTTGTACTTCTGATTATCCAAAGCTCTCAAACACTTTTGTTTATACATACCCAAACCATTTGACACAAACACACGAATGCTCAAGCCTTGAAAGAACCTAGAACTTAGAATCACATTTCACACTCCCATTTTCACACAAACTGACCAAAAACTTGAAACTCATAATCTACTCGTGCGTTTCTTGGCCTTTTGGTTTCCAAAGCTTCTAAACATCATATAGAGTTGATCCCACACCCTGTTATAGAACTGTAACACCATTAACACCATCCTCCATTTCCAAAAACAGAGCTCTGTACATTGACTTCTCCAAACCATTTCAGCCATCCATTGCTCAAGTTAATCATTGCATTAGCTTCCTGGGACCTCAAGGAAGCTAACCTGATCATCACTATCACTTTAAACAAGCTCAAACTCAAAACACGATTTCCAGTTTTAAGGTAAGTTTTCTAACTTTGGAACTCTTCATACAGGCATCATCAATGATTTATTTGTGAACAAAACATGTAGATATCATTGCCCTAAAGCTAACCATGTCCATAGTTTCCATTAATTTTGCTTGAGCTTAGAGAATTTTGAAACTGAAATTTCTGAGATTTTTAGCGTTCAGATTAGGGCCATTAAAATTCATGCTCATCTTTGATCTATAGTTTTAATGCTTTACATTTCTGAAACCGTGAGAAAATTTGCTACAAGTTTCATGTTTACAGTTTTCATTTTTGATGAGAAATAAGCAAGTTACAGTTGGTCTGATTGGAGGTTGAAGATGAAGTCATTAGGGCGCGTTTTACCTTGTATATTTATTGTTTTGCTTATGTTAACAGATGTATATCCACCCCAGTGATAGAAGCGCGCGTCTGTAACCTTTGGGACCTGGGTTCGAGCCCCAGTGGTACCCTTTTGGATTTTTCATATTTCCTTGTTTTCTGATTTTTCTTTTTGCACGCGTTGGGCCTTCTTGGGCCTGTCTATTTTGTTTTTTTGCTAGCTAACCCCCTGTAGGCTGTTTGCACCCCTGGCCCAAGTTTATTTATTTTTATTTTTTATTTTATTTATTTCATTTTTATTTTCTTAAACGTTTTTCTTAATATTAAAAAAATCACAAAAATTAGATTTTATTTTAACTTAGTTTATTTTATTTTTTCACAAAAAAATATTTTATTTAACTATACTTTATTTATTTTTATTAACTAGTCTTGTAAATTTAATTAAAATTAGGTTAGTATTTATTTTTATTTTACACCTATTAAAATATATCATTTTAATATAAAAAAAAGGGCCAAAAATATTTTATAATGCTATAAATATTTTTAAGACTAAAATACCAAAAAAAATACTTTTCTTAAACTTATTTTCTTTTGATCAATTAATAGAATTAGGGTTTATTTAAAATCTTTTCTTAATAAATTTAAGTTTAATTTTCTTTAATTAATTAAGTTAAGACAATTTCCCCTTTTCTCATGAAAATCAAACAAAGATCCATTTTCTTTACATTTTGCATTTTTGTACATTTATTCATTTTGTACTTTGTATTTATCTATTTCCTTGTACATTGATACCCATTCAATATGGTTGTAATAGACTAATTAGGTTTAAATTCTTGCAATCCCCATTTTCAATTTGTGTACCCCCTCCCACAAATGTTGTAATGGTGTAGTAACTTTAAATTCCGCAATTTATCGCTTTATATACAACATGCTAGTAATTAGGGTTTGTATGAAAAGACTAAAACCAATACTTAGAAAACCTTAATTCAAGACAAAAACAAGCATGAAAACAATACATTTTCACACAAGCACCCCTAGGGCACTTGGTTGCCTTACACAAAATGGCCATATGACACATGCAAGGTATCTTAGCAAAAACAAGCAAATACAAGATCATAGTCCCTCGATGACGCTATCTAAGTTGGCTTTCAAATAATCTTAGTCCCTAAAAAGAATGCTAAGATACCTTGCAACATTGCTAATCATGGTAATACAATGACCCACGCCCGTTCCGTTTACATCCAAAGATAGGGTTACTTACCAAATCAATGGTAAGATAATGTTGTACCCCAAAATTTGCCCTCTCATTTCTCAAAGGATCATCCTGGACTCTCAGGCTTGCTTCTATCAAGTTTCAAGTCTTGAATTACAACTTTTCAAGAAAATCATCCACAAGGGCAAAATGGTCAAAAGCACACTGAAAAGCCAAACTTTGACTTTTTAGATCAAATCAAGTTTCAACAATTATATTTCATCAAGACATGAAATTGGTTCATCAAAAAATTAGAAGTCAGAAATTACTTTGAAAAAATCAAATTTCTAAATATTTAGAAAATTGTCTAAGTGTTAAGAGAATATGATACTTCATAACTTCTGGGCCAACCTTCACTTGAGTGCAATCAGAATTTGCAGACACAGTTCAGAACAAGATGCTTCAATCAGAACATATGGAAGTAATGTTCTTCGGTCAGAACATGACCCTTCAGCATATGGAGATTACGTTTCTGATCTTCTGCGATCAGAACATCACCAAATCCCAAAACCTCGTTTAAGCAGCCTGTTGCTCTGCTATATCACATCCCTGCAATCAGCTGATGATCCAGTCCACGCCTGCACTTTCTCAAACCCCATATTTGCATCAAATTAGCATACAAAAACTGTGATTAAAAAGCAATGGAACATTATGCCAAAAAGGTTAAAAATCCCATTTGTTTTCCCCCCCAAAACCACAGCAAATCCATCTATAAATAAGTGGCTCCATCACACATTCAAGAGGCTGGCTTTTGGAGAGAGAAATTGTCAAAAGAGAGAAAAGAAAACTATGAAACCTTCATCAAAAATCCAATTCCCAAACAGAAAACCAAACCTTTATTCTTCCCTTTGAATCAAAGAACTTGGCATTTTCTCTTCCGTTGCTCTTGCTGACTCCAGAACATCTGAAGGAAGCAGTTCAAGTTCCAAACACACGCTTCAGATTCGAGGTAAGTCTTTCTGACTTTGCATCTTTTCATTCATAACATCATTAAATATGTAAATATCACATTATTGATGTTGTCCATATCATTTCATAAGTAGAAAAACTGTGGATCAGAACTTCTTGATTAGGGCTAGGCTCAGATTAGGGATTTGAACTTCTATAAATTGTTGTGCTTTTATTGTTTTGACCTGTTGTTTGTTAAATACTGAATAAATTGTTGATGTGTTGATTAATATGAAGAAGGAGTTAAAATGTGGCATAGAACCCCCTATTTTTTACTCACTGTTTTAGCATAGCACAGAACTTCTGAGTTCTCCCTACACGTTAAACACACAAAACTTCTAGGCTTTCTTACTGTTTTAACACACAGAACCTCTGATGCTCACACACTGTTTTAGCACAGCACAGAACTTCTGAGTTCTCCCTACACATTAAACACCCAGAACTTCTAGGCTTTCTTACTGTTTTTAACGTACAGAACTTCTGATGCTCACACACTGTTTTAGCATAACATAGAATTTCTGACTTTTGGCTCACTGTCTGAATACCACCCAGAACCTCTGTTTCCTTTCCCTCTGACGTTTCTTACAGGGACTTAGAGTGTATCAATCCAGAACTTCTGATTCCACTGACGTTCCTTTCTGAGTCACAACGCGCCTGGCTTCAGAACTTCTGATCCTTGTTGTTTTGCTTGCAACAGCACGTCGTTTCTATCTTTCATTTATTTTCCTTTTATCATTTTCAATAGTAATACTCTTTTTATCAATATAAAAAAGATATGAAAATATTTCCTTTTACTAACTAATATATTTCTTCTTTTTTTTTTTAAAATCCATTAAGACAAAAAAACCCATTTTCTAAACAAAGTCTTTTTTTCTTTCTTATGTTGTACATTTTAATATGGTTGTAATAGTTAAATAGGATTTAAATTCTTGTAACCCCCCATTTGTAAATATGTACCCCCATCCCTAAAATATTGTAATAGCGTAGGACTTTTATATTTCCTCAATTTAACGCTTTTCCAAATATAAAATGCTAGTAATTAGGATATGTATGGCAAGACATGAAATCAACAAATAGATAACCCTAATCGAGACTAAAATGCATGCAATCAAACACACTTGTGCACTAGCACCCTTAGGGTAATCCCACCTTGTTGCCTATCAGAAAAATATTCATGTCCCTTGAACATGGGTGTTTTAGTAAAAGACCCTCGATAAAAGATCATAGTCCCTCGATGACCCTCGATGTTGCCTTCGATAAACGATTTAGTCCATAACACGACATTGCTAAAACGTTCCATAGGTTGCCTTCTATGACTATACAAACGTCCCACACTCATCCCTTCACATCCAACGATGGGGCTTCTTACCAAATCAATAGTAAGATAGCAACATCTAAAGGAAGAGGAAAAGAACATCTAATACCTTTTGAGTAGGTAGATTCTCTCTTAGTTGCTCGCTTGCTCACAACAAAAACATTTTATACACCAACACATCTCTTTGAACTATTTTAAAAACCAACACTTTGTACGCATTCTTATAGAGACGAGAAGCATTACAAAGACATTTTCAAAATATTTTCAAACCGACACCACAAGCACACTTTCAAACAAAGCAAGTGATCTAACAAGTAACTAAGAGCCCATGGAAAACCATGGATGAAAGGAGTGCTAACACCTTCCCCTTTCATAATCTACCCCTCGAACTCAAGAAAACATCTCTAAAGGCCTTTCCTGTGCTTTTTCACTTTTCCTTATTGAATAAAAGAAAAGTCGGTGGCAACTCTTGCTATCCGAAATATTTGCAATCAAATGCAAAATAAAAAGTTAGTTCTCCCACCGTATCACAGAACTGGCGACTCTGCTAGGGATTTTATAAGTGGGGTTACCTTAGGGTTAGATCAACTTTACTTGCTTTTTTTTTGTTTGACTTGTTTGCTTTACATTTAAGGGTTTTCTGCTTGGGTATTGTTAAAGATCCTACACCCGGATCTAGGGGACACTTATTAGGTAAACATCAAAAGATCATGGAGACTGTACGGAATAGACCGATATGGTTTAAGCGATGGTTGTGTTGGTGTGACACTTTGGTTGGTATCGGTATCCTTCGTGTGGAAACGAGGAGAATACGGGGCCGCCGCGTGGTGTCGTGAAGCATTAACGGACCTTAGAACCTTAGTTGAACAAACTTGGCCATTAGAAAGTAGTGAGATAGTCGGCCTTGGTATAAAGTTGAGGATTGGTTGATACTCGATGCTACATTCATTGAGATCAGACTTTGGGGATATTTCGGCCGCAAGAAAAGATTTCCTGAGCTGAAACAATGCCCGATAGAGGATGATCAGTGATATTGAGAATCCTTAGAACCCAATTACTTTTCTAAGAAAGGTTTGAAACCAACTAAACTTCAAGAGGGTACTTACCTTTAACCTCATGCAAGCCTTTGAACCTAAGGACTTTTGTGTGTTTGGCTTGTGTGTGATTTACTCTGTTTGAACATAACATCATGCATCATAACATAACATCCATTCTCATTACACTAACCATTTCAAGGAACGAGGGAATTTATCTTTGTTCTGTTTTGCAGATTATGGCTTCCGCTCGTAGAAACACTATCTGAATCAGCTTTGTGAGAATACCTCCCCAGCTTAAGGAAATAGTATCGAGGCTTCCTGAAACTTCTGTGTTCACCAAGAGACATGGTTGACTTCTCAACCTGGTTACTTCAAGCTTTGATGAAAATATGATGGGTGTACTCTTTCAGTTCTTTGATCCCGAGCACCACTGCTTCACCTTTCTAGACTATCAGTTGGTTCCTACCATGGAAGAGTTCTCTCAGTTATTGAATATACCCATTCTTGACCAAGTGCCTTTCACAGGTTTAGAAGAGGTTCCGAAGCCATAAGTCATTGCCTCAGCTTTGCATCTAAAACGGGCCAACATGGTATCCAATTGGGAAATAAGAAGCGGAGTCAAGGGTTTTCTAGCCAAGTTCCTAATAGACAGGCCCCAGCTGTTTTGGGATGATTTGGACTTTCAGGCTTTTGAGGAGGTCTTGGCCCTTCTAATCTATGGGTTAGTGCTATTCCCTAATCCAGACTTACTCATAGATGTGAATGCTATCAAGATTTTTCTCTCTCGCAACCCTGTGCCTACCTTGCTCGGAGATATCTTGCACGCTCTCCATACTCGTACCATGAAGAGAGGAGAGGTCCTTATGTGCTGCATGCCATTATTGTCGAGGTGGTTTATTTCTCACCTCCCTAAGTCAGTGCTGAATAATGAAGGAGGTTTGGGTTGGTTGCAAAGGATAATGTCACTTTCTCACGCAGATATTCTCTGGTATTCCCGATTTATGGGAGATGTTTCTATTATTGACCATTGCGGGGAATTCCCTAATGTCCCACTACTTGGCATTAGAGGAGGCATAACTTACAATCCTTGTTTGGCTCTGCGACAATTTGGTTATGCTGGAAGGGATGGTCCTCATGAGTTACTTATCCAGAGCATTGTATTTAACTATGAGGGGGTGTTTAAGGGTATATCCAGAGGTTCACACGAGCTTGGGGCATGATAAACAGATCTGACGCCAAGACTTTGGGGCCGAAGAATTCCATTCCTATGGAACCTTATCTCCAATGGGTACGAGCTCGCGCTCAGAAACTTATGATGCCCTACATAGCCGTCTTATCAGTGATTGTGGAGCCCATTACTGAAGGGGATATTCCCTACACGGTTCTTCATCCTGATATGCCTGCTGATCTTGAAGAACTACAGAGGTCTTGGATCCAGTTGAATAAGGAACGAGATACTTATAGGGACCAGTTCTATGCCCAAGAGAAGAAGGTTTTAGAGCTCACAAAGAAGCTTCATGAGGAAAGAAGCCTTAATGTCTATCTCGACACGAAGAGGAAGCATCCATGGGAAACTTGATTTTTTTTAGTTTTTAGAATTTTTAATTATAACGCCTAAGAGGCAATTGTACCTTGAATTCTACTAATAAAATCTTTGTTTCATTTTGGTTTGCAAATTTAAATTTCCCAAAGTCCTTGAAATTATTGCATACGCATCCCATCCATAGCATTGCATAAACAGGTACCATTACAGGTTTCTCATCTTCTTCGCTGTTTATTTCAGTAAAGATGTCTTCTAAACAAAGCATAAAAGATCTTCAGGCACAAAATGCCCAATTTCAACAGTTGTTCATAACTCTGGCGAAAGGGCAGGAGGATCTGAAGGCCCTCATCCTGAAAGAGAAAAATAAGAAGAAGAAGAAGTCTACTGGTATCCTTAATATGGGTAGAAGATTTGGGGGGCCGCTGAAGCAACCAGTCGATCTGACCTCCTCGTCCAAAGAAGGGGAAAACCAAGAAAGAGAAGCAAGGGAGGAGAATCCTAGTCCTGAGATTTCTGACAATGATACAGACTACAATGATGAGAAATATCCTCTCATTGAGGATAAATACAAGCAGTTAGAGGATCGGCTGAGCACCATGGAAGTCCAGAGAATACCTGGGTTGGACTTCAAAGAACTGGGAATGGTGTCGGGAGTGGTCATCCCACAAAAATTTAAAGCTCTAGTTTTCGCAAAATATGATGGGGTGTCTTGCCCAAAGCTTCAACTCCGTTCCTATGTAAGGAAGATCTAGCCCCACACCGCTGATAAAACTTGTGGGTTCACTTCTTTCAAGATAGCCTATCAGGGACTCAGCTCGAATGGTTCTACCAATTAGAGGGAACCAATGTTTGAAACTGGGAGGATTTGGCTGCTTCTTTTTACAAGCAGTATCAATATAATGCCGACCTGGCCTCTACTCGTACTCAACTCCAGAGTATGTCCATGGGTGCAGGTGAAGGCTTTAAGGACTATGCGCAGAAGTGGAGAGATTTTTCCGGGAGAGTCCAACCCCCTTTGTCTGATAGGGAGTTGGTCGACATGTTTCTTGGGACACTGTCTGGTCCATTCTTTAACCATTTAATCGGTAGCTCATTGGCTGGTTTTACGGAGCTGATATTAACTGGAGAAAGGGTAGAAGCTGGAATCCGGAGTGGTAAAATACAGAAAGACACCTCTTCGAGTTCAGTAAAGAGGCCCTTCACTGTTAAGAAGGAGGAAAATGTCGTTTATAGTCCGAGAGGTCAGAGAAAAACAGAATAATGTCCAACGGTAAGTGCTGTAATGATATATATGCATGCGGCTGCCCCACAACGCAATAATCAACAAAGGGTAGAAAGACCATAAAGGTAGTTTACCCGGATTAACATGACATTGATAGAGGTTCTACCCCATTTACTGAGATCCAACTTGACAACTTTGAAAGAGGCTCCCAAGAATCCTAATACCATGTCTCCTCGGTACAATCCTAACGCTCAGTGTGCCTACCATTCTGAGAGTCCTGGTCACGATACAAATGACTGCTGAGCTCTAAGAAATAATGTACAAGATTTGATTGAAGCTAAGGAGATCGAGTTCGATGCTCCGGAGAAGCCCAATGTCATAACTGCTCCCATGCCTAAGCACAATCGTGGAGTTAATGTTGTTGATACTGATCTATTTATGACCTCAGTTGATGAAGTTTCTACTCCCCTTATGACTGTTAAGAAGAATTTGTTGCTGGCCGGTTTATTTCCGGGTTGTGGTGAAGGTTGCCACATGTGTTCATCTCTTCCTTTTGATTGCTATCTGCTAAAGACAGGTGTCCAGCACCTGATGGATAGAAGAGAAATTTTGTTCGAGAAAATTTTGACTCCTGCTGTTCCGTTCAAAGATGTTGCTATCATAACCATTTCCACAAATCCTTCCAAGGCCTCCTCGAGAAGACCTATTAGGATTACACCCGCTCCGAGAGTTGCTCTATTAATAATCACATGTCCTGGTTCTGTCCCGTACACCTCAGACAAAGTTGTCCCTTGGCATTATGGCGCCGATATCTACTATCATGGCATTAAACAAGACCTGAAGAATGAAGAGGTTGATCCCGATGTCAGTAACATTGTCGGGACCAATAGGATTACTAGAAGTGGAAGGTTTTTTCTCCTGATATCTCCCCAAAGATTGTCACTAAGCCTGTTGTTATTTCATCTGCTGCTCCTACCAGTACTTCCGTTGCTACTCATGTTCTTACTCCAATTATTACTCCTAACGTAGTGTCATCTGGGACTCGAGGCAAAGAAGCTATAGGTGAGCCTGCCCAGACGGAGGCACCTAGAAAGATTGTCGTGGAAACCTCTAAGCAAGAGATAGAGAAATTTTAAAAATAATTAAAAAAGCAACTACAATATGGTCGAGCAGTTGGGGAAGACCCCCTCGAAGATATATATGTTGTCTTTGCTATTATGTTCTGAGGCCCATGAGAAGGCTTTGATTGCATTCCTCAAGACGACGCATGTGCCACAAGAAACCACAGTTGATCAATTCAAAGACTGTGTGGCCAGCTTGACTGCTGACAATGGGCTGGGTTTTTCAGATGCCAAATTGACACCGAAAGGGAGGAAGCATAATGATGCTCTGCATGTCTCGATCGAATGTAGGGGCACCACTATGGCTCATGTGCTGGTGGATACTGGGTCTTCCTTGAATGTGCTGCCTAAGAAGGCTCTTGATCGGTTGGATTGTGAAGGCTTGACCCTAAAGCCCAGTAACATTGTGGTAAGGGCTTTTGACGGGTCGAAGAGAATGGTGCATGGGGAGGTGGGCATCCCTGTCAAGGTAGGCTCTCAAACTTTGAAGTCCACCTTCTACGTGATGGATATCAGGACATCATACTCTTGTTTGTTGGGTCGTCCTTGGATCCATGAAGCTGGGGCTGTTACTTCTACACTACACCAAATGTTGAAGTATCCAGTGAAAGGGAAGATAGTCAATATGCAAGGCGCATAGGAGTATATGGTGAGCCAGCTGAACTCCTTCAGGTATGTGGAGATGGACGGGGAATTAATAGAGACCCCTTGTCAAAACTTTGAAGAGGTTACCCAGATTTTGCGTCGAACGAAACTATCACCAGTACCAAACTTCCTTTGAAGATGGCTTCTCTCAAGGACGCCAGAATAGTGGTTGAAGAAGGTGAGTGTACCGATTGGGGACGGCTCCCTAGTTTTACTCACAAAACTGACATATTTGGTTTGAGATTTACTTCAGGGGCTCAAAGGGTTGTTCGACGCGCTTGGGCTGGAGGACCTCCCTTACGCATCAGTAATCATGAGGTCAACGCTATTGAAGACAATAAGGAAGACCCTGACATTGACAGCTGGATCTACCCGACTACCAACGGTAGACTGAATAACTGGACGGCTAGAGATTTTATTCCAGTTTATTTTATTCTGCAGTAATTGTCTTACTTGTGTTCTGAATTTTTAATGAACAATTTTTAAACTTTTTGGCCTTGTGCTTTACTCGAGGCACAATGGTTCCATCTGTGAGGGTTATTATATGTCATTTCACATGTCATTAATAAAGCATTGGATGTTCCTTGCATACAAATTTTGCATTCTCTGTTTTTTCTTTTCTGCTTTTACTTTATTAATACGGCTATGCTCTTACACACACTCACGTATCAAACTGCAGATCCATATCCACTATGGATCCCATTGATAACAATTCAGCTACTGTCGGTTATGATTTCGAAAATCTGATCAACTAAGCCGAGAACGAAGGTGAGGACGATTGTGAGGTGCCTAGAGAACTGGCTAGACTGTTATAACAGGAAGAAAGGGTTATACAGCCTCACGAAGAGCCAGTTGAGACAATAAACTTGGGCACATAGGTGGACAGAAAAGAAGTCAAGATCGATGCAAATCTGGAAGCTAAGATTAAACAACGGTTGATACAGATGTTGCACGACTACGTTGAGATTTTTTCCTGGTCATATGAAGACATGCCTGGGTTAGACACTGACATCGTGGTACACCGTCTGCCAACTAAAGAGGATTGTCCTCCAGTTAAACAAAAGGTCCTCCGTATGCACCCTGAAATGTCAGAGAAGATCAAGGCAGAGGTCATGAAGCAGTTCGACGCGGGGTTCTTAGCTGTCACCTCCTATCCGCAGTGGGTTGCTAACGTCATTCTGGTACCTAAGAAGGACGGCAAGGTACAGATATGTGTGGATTACAGAGATATTAACAGGGCAAGCCCCAAGGATGACTTCCCGCTTCCCCACTGTTGTACCCCAATATTTTCCCTCCCATATTTCTCAAAACATTGCAAGGAAAATCTCCAAGTGGCTCAAGTTTGCTCAAGGATTGACCATACAAGCTCTCTCCTAAGGCAGTCTACCCCAAATTAGGGTTTTGTGTTGCATCAAGATCCTTGAGTCCAAGTGACCCCAAGTTCTCACCAATGTAATAATATGTTCCCAAGATCATCCATGTCAAATTTCAAGCCTTGCAGAGGAAGTTTGCTCAGTCAATTGCTCAAAGATCCAAAAATCGATCATGCTAGGGCAAAAGTCAACTGTGACCCAAATACAGTCAAACTTCAAGATTTTTTGTCAACATTCTCATTTTGAAGGATATTTCATCATTTGATCAAGGGTTGATCATGATTCATCAAGGATTGCTCAAAATTCATCAAGATTCAAAAGTTGCTAAATTAGGGTTTTGTAGGAAAAGTCAACTCAACTTTGACCAAGCATAACTTTCTCATACTTTATGAGAAATGACCCAACCAAAGCTCATTTTAAATAGGATTAAATTCCCAACAATCCATCTTCATATCCAAAGATCAAAAAATTCACTCACAAGAAGTGATGAATTTGGACATTATAGGTCATTTTTGAAAGTCAACAAAAACACCTTTTTGTCAAAGCTTATAACTTGATCATGGAATATCAAAATGAGATGAGACCAAAAGGGTTGATTATAGGACATATCAAGCTTTCTAGAAAGTCCAAGAACACCTCCAAAAGTTCAAAATTAAAGAAGTTATGCATTATTGAAGTTGGACTTTTTTTGCAAAATTGCCAAAAGTCAACTATCCCTAAAACATCAAATTTTGCCAAATGGGCCCATTCTTTTTCATTTGATTTGAGTTTGTATTATTTCCCACGTGCCCTAGCTTTATCCATGTGTCCATATCATATTTTTATTATTTAATTTGATTTTTATTTGAATTGATCCATTTTAAATCAAATAAAATCATATAAAATCTAAAGCATTGATAACACATGATTTTCTTGGCTATTTCAGGCTCCAAATACAACTATTATTATCATCAAATTCGTATCAAATCAAATGTGTGCAAAAAATATTGAAATCAAGCAAATTTGGAAAGTTTTAATGGAGGAATCAAATCAAATTCATGAGTATTGATAGGGCAAGATTTGGACCAAGTTTGTGAACCTAATGCAATGCATAATACATAAGCAAGCCAAGGACACGAAAATCAGGGTTGGCAATCACTTGTAGAGGCAGAACAACTTTGCAAAAAATCACAAAAAAGTGGGAGATCAAAATCAAGGTTGGAGGCATTTTCAAGGCTGGAGACATATCCCAATCGATTCCTGGCAATTCCCACAAGCTAACTCGATCCAGACAACGTGTTTCCAGACCCCCTAGTGCATTGTAAGTCCTTCGTAATACAACTATGTTCTTGATTTTGATTCGCGTTATTCTGGCATCTATTGAACAAACTAATAGCATATTTGTGATCACAAGAACATTTGCAAGTTTTTGGTATTAAAGAATTGCATTTATATGATCTGTAACAAGAATCACCATAGTTAAGGTTCTTGGAGTTTTTTTGGGGTTTTCTGCTTCAGGTACAATTGGCCCATAAGAAGAACATGGTTTTGATCAGGAGGTCATGACGAGTTCAACCATGTTCTTGGAATGTATTTATATGGCCTGAGGGAGATTTTTGAAGGAACCTGCGTTTTTAGCTGCGGATAGAAATCCGCAGGTAATTTTTACAGGTTTTGGAGGACAGGGATGAACTCGTGTCATCCGTCCATTGGTTGATTCAAACGAAGCGTGCCTTTTTTTTTGTTTTTTCTGGCATTTGAGTTGTTTTCATATATTATTATTTCTTTGTATTATTATTACAAATGAAGCAACACAGCCCAGCGGACACCACGTTGGCATTAAGGCATCCAAAGGCTGGAGGTCAGGGGTTCGATCCCTGCCTCCAGCAATTTGTGTTTTCTTCATGTTTTTTCAGGTAATTGCATGCATACGCCCATCTGCAATCCACCACATTCCCTCACCCATCATAGCGCCAGATGGCCAATGGCCAGATCTGGTGGTCAATGATTGGAGGTCCACCAAGGACCAGGTCAATGCGCGCCTACTGGATCAGGAAAAGTCAAACGGGTCAGTAAATGGGCCAAATATAAATTGCTACCAACACCCTCCAAACAGGCCCAATTCTTCTCCCTTTTTATTTCTTTTGTTTATTTAATTTAATTATTTCATTTTATTTAACTAATTTTCTAACCAATAACAAAATTCTTTTTTGTCAAATAAAATCACAAAAATACTTTTTTTTATCCAATCAAAT
Source organism: Vicia faba (assembly GCA_948472305.1). Lineage (NCBI taxonomy): Eukaryota > Viridiplantae > Streptophyta > Magnoliopsida > Fabales > Fabaceae > Vicia > Vicia faba. Next base: position 518,858,570 of record OX451739.1, on the reverse strand, counting down.
TTTAAAACTTTTATTTTTATTAATAAACCCATTAATTAATTAGGATATTAATTAGGAAATCTTAACTTATTCTTGTAAATAAATAAAATTAATTAGACTTAATTAGGTTTTAACTACTAATTTAATTATTTTATTTTCTTTCTTAAAATAATTAAAAAAACAAAATATGTCATAAATTATTTTTCATTAATTAACTTTAATATTTAATTTAGTTATTTAATTTAGTATTTAACTTCTTTTCTTAAAATAAAAACAACAAAAAAGCAATTTTCTTTCAAAAGGGTCAAAAACCTAAATTTCGCACTCGATTTAATTTCTCGCGCGCTGTATTTATTTTTATCTAATTATGTATCTGTTTACGGATTGTAATAGTTAAACAGGACATTTAATTATTTTTACCGCTTTATTTTATTTTTCAAAGGGTTTGTCTTTGGCGATGTAAATACCCGACGCCTTGTAATTTAATTTCCGCACCTTTAACTTCCGCAAATTATAATTGTTAGATGTTTGATAATAGGGTTTGCATGACAAGACTGAATGTTTAAATCTTAAAATCAAATTAGATCACTCTTAACATGTGCAAAGATAAAAATAAACTGAAAACGACACACTCGCACATGCGCACTCTTAGGGTACACCCCACTTGGTTGCCTTCGTACACGGTCATTGAGTATAGGTCATTTTAGAGGTCGTCCTCTTGTCTAAAAGATCATAGTCGCCTCGAAATGGTTGCCTCGGATATTGTTGCCTCAAACAAATGATCTAAGACATTAGGGTTACCGTTAATGCATCCTAACATTGCTTTGGTGAAAGTATGTCCCTCATTCGAATTGACCCTCAAACTCCAACGACGGTGCTACCTACTCATTAATAGTGGGATAACATTATATAAAGGAAATTAGCATAGAACGATTCCTTTTTTCTAGTAGGTAGATGGTTCTTAGATACTTGCTCTTTCAAAAACAAAACTTTTCACACTTACACTCCTTTTCAAACAAAGTTTTCAAAACACTTCATTACACTCTTGAGGACAGAAGCAAGAGTTAAATCGAAGTTTTAAAACAAAAACTTTTTCAAACCCACAAGCACAAAGAAAATAATTTTGAAAACAATTGAGCAAGTACCTAAGAGCCCGTGGATAACCACAGATAGAAAGGGTGTTAACACCTTCCCTTTCTATAATCTACCCCCCGAACCCAAGAAATATCTCGAAAAAGGAATTTTTCTGTGCTTTTTTCCTTTCCTTGTTGGATAAAATAAAAGTCAATGGCGACTCTTGCTTACCGCGACATTTTGCAAAAACAAACGCAAAACGCAAACCAGCATTCCAAAAAAAAAATAGTCAATTCTTCCCACCGTATCACAGAACTGGTGACTCTGCTGGGGAATATTTTTAAGTGGGGTGTACCTTAGGAATACTTCACAATGTTTTCAATTGCTTGACTTGTATGCTTTATCTTTGTGGGTTGAATCGGAGTTACTATAGATCCTAACCCGGATCTGAGGGATACCCTTTAGGTAAGTAGCAATAAACTATGAGGGAACTGTACGGCGTAGACCGATACGGTTGAAGCAGTAGCCACATTGGTGTGGTACTTTAGTATGTACCGATATCCCTTATGGAGGAACAAGGAGAATATAGGTCTTCTAAGGGATCATTAAGCACCAACTGACCTTAGCACCTATAATTGACCAACTTGGCCATAGAACAGTAGCAGTATGCTACACTCATTGAGACCAAACTCTCGCGATGATTCCGGCCGCAAGGAAAGGTTGCCAAACTGGAATTATGACCGATCGAGGGTGGTCAGTGATATTGAGATCCTCTAGAACCCGGTTACTATTTTAGGACAGGTTTGAACCAACTAAACTGAAAGAGGGTAATACCTAAAATCCATGCCAACCTGAAATCTAAGGGCTATCTGTGTGACTTGTGTTCCCTTACCATGTTTGCTATTTATGGATACTTGTGGTGTATTTTCTATCATGACATCATGCATCATGACATCGCATGCATCTTGCATTGGACTAACCCATTTCAAAGACAGAGGGGATTCATCTTTGTTCTGTTTTGTAGGTCATGGCACCCATGTGTAGAAACACTATTCGGATCAACTTTGTCCAGATTCCCAGTCAGCTTAAGGAATTGGTTGCAAAGGTTCCGGACACTTCCTCCTTTATCAGAAGACATGGGCACCTCCTTGGTTTGGTCACTTCCAAGCTGGATGAACAGATGATGAGTGTTTTGTGCCAGTTCTTTGATCCACTGTACCACTGCTTTACTTTTCCGAACTACCAATTGGTCCCTACCTTGGAAGAGTTCTCTGTTATACTTGGTATCTCTATTTTAGAGCAGACCCCGTTTACAGGTTGGGAGAAAATCCTTAGGCCGGAAGAGATTGCTTCAGCCCTCCATCTGACAAAGGCTGAGGTAATGTCTAATTGGGAGACTCGAAGTGGGACAAAAGGCTTCTTGGCTAAATTCTTGGTTGATCGGGCTAATCAGTTCTGGGACAGTCTAGACTTCCAGGTATTTGAAGACATTCTGGCTCTTCTCATATATGGTTTGGTGTTGTTTCTTAACTCGGATTCTTTCGTCAACATGAATGCAGTGACGATTTTCATATCTGGTAATCCTGTGCCCACTCTCTTGGGTGACATTTTGCACTCTCTTTATGCCCGTACTGCTCGGAAACGGGGAACCCTTATGTGTTGTGCACCATTGCTGGAGAGGTGGTTTATTTCTCACCTCCCTAAATCAGTTCTGAAGAACAAGGAAGGCATGGGTTAGGCCTACAATATTATGCCTCTCTCTCATAATGACATCATTTGGAGTACTAAGGACATGGAAGAAATGGCTATTATTGATCGCTGTGGGGAATACCCCAATGTTCCACTACTTGGAGTTCGAGGAAGGATTACCTATAACCCTTGTTTGGCCTTACGTCAGTTTGGGCGAGCTAGGAGGGAAGGACCTCATGAGTTACTGATGCCAAGTATTGTCTTTGACTTCTAAGGGGATAGTGATGAGCATCGCCGCAGGTTCATACGAGCCTGGGATAGGGTGCAGAGGTCTGATGCGCACGAGTTAGGTGTGAAGATTTCTCTTCTAATGGAACCATATCTCTGATGGGTTCGAATCCGTGCCCTAAAGCTGGGAATGCCGTACGAAGCTGTCTTACCGATAATTGTTGAAGTTGCTAATGAAGAAGGGGTTCCACCTACCATCCTCCACCCGTACATGCCTACTGACATTGGGGCATTAAAGAGGTCTTGGATGCAGCTAAAAGAGGAATGGGATACTTACAGAGAAAAGTATCACGAACAAGAGCGAAAGATCCTGAAGTTGACAAGGCAACTGGAGAATGAGCAGATCCTCAACGACTATGTCAGCACCAAAGGGAAACGACCATGGGAGCGCTGATGTCTTTTGATATTTCTAGTTTTGATTTACTTTTCAGTTTTTCTTTTTGTAACGCCTTAAAGGCATTTGTTGAACAATTGAATTCGAAGTTTTATCTAATAAAAGTGTGTTTCATTTTGGTTTACGAATTTGAATCTCTAAGGTCTTTGAAATCATATCATACACATATCATTCCCATGCACCTCATAACAGGTACCCTTACAGGTTTTCTCATCTTCTTCGCTGTTTATTTCAGCACATCATGTCTGCTGAAACATAAACTGATCAAGCCATCAAGGCTCTACAAGCTCAAAATGCTCAATTCCAGGAAATGTTCATGAGTTTGGCTAAGGGTCAGCAAGATCTGAAGACTCTTATCTTGAAGGATAAGAAGAAGAAGAAGAAGAAGACAGTCCTCCTGAACATGGGTCATAGGTTTGGGAACAGGCTGCAAGACGAAGTTGATTTATCTCACTCATCTAGAGGGGGAGATAATCAAGAAGAAAGGAGGGCTCTTGGCCCTGTGGTTTCAGACAACGAGACTGACTTTGACGAAGACCAGTATCCTCCTACTGAGGATAGATATAAACAACTTGAAGACCAGTTAAGTGCGATGGAAATTAAGAAGGTCCCTGGGTTGGACTTTGGAGATTTGGGTTTGTCATCTGGGGTGGTGATCCCCCACAAGTTTAAAGCACCAATCTTTGCTAAATACGACGGGGTTTCTTGTCCAAAAATGCACCTCCACTCGTATGTTAGAAATATTCAGCCATACACCGCTGACAAGAACCTCTGGATCCATTTCTTTCAGGGACTCATCTTGAATGGTTTTACCAGCTGGAAGGAGCTAGTGTCTATAATTGGGAGGACTTGGCTGCTGCTTTCTACAAGTAGTACCAATACAATGCCGACCTCGCTCCCACGCGTACCCAACTTCAGCGTATGTCTATGGGTGCGAGCAAAGGTTTTAAAGACTACGCTCAGAAATGGAGGGACTTTGCTGGAAGAGTACAACCCCCGCTGGCTGACAGGGAGTTAGTAGATATGTTTATGGGGACCTTGTCTGGTCCGTATTTCAACCATCTGATTGGAAGTTCATCGTCCGGGTTTACTGAGCTGATTATGATCGGGGAAAGAATTGAGGTTGGTATCAAGAGCAGTAAGATACAGAAGGGTGCTTCGTCTAGTGCCGAGAAGAAGCCTTTTAAGAAGGAGTCCATTGTTGTTTACAGTTCAAAAATCCAGAATAGACCTGAACTCCGCCAAGCTGTTAATGCGGTTGTTATTTCAAGACCAACTGTTTCCGTGCAACGCAACAATCAGCCAAGGGCCAAGAGGCCACGAAGACAGTTCACTCATCTCAACATGACTTTGTCTCAGATTCTGCCGCAATTATTGAAGACCAACTTGGTGATTCCGAAAGAGGCCCCGAAGAATCCTAATACAACATCACCAATGTACAATCGAAATGCCCGCTGTGCTTTTCACTCCGATAGCCCGGGGCATGATACGAATGATTGTTGGGTCTTTAAGAATAAGGTACAGGACTTGATTGATACTAAAGAGATTGAGTTCGAAGCGCCAGAAAGGCCTAATGTTGTGACTGCTCCTATGCCCAAGCATGGAGTAAATGCTATAGATGAAGACTCGTTTGTGGTTTATGTGAAAGATATTGTTACTCCATTTATGACTGTGAAGAAGAACCTCCTGTTAGCCAGTTTATTTCTGGGCTGTGGCGAAGGTTGCCATCTGTGTGCCGTCCTACCTACTGGTTTCCATCTTTTGAAATCAGGTGTCCAGCGCCTGATGCATAATAAAGAAATTCGGTTTGAGAAGACTTTTGTTCCTTTGGTTCCTACTGAAGAAGTTGTTATAATCACCATTTTCGACAATTCTTCCAAGGCTTCCTCGAGAAAGCCTGTTAGAATTACATCTGTTCCAAGAATCGCTCCCTTGATCATCACTGTTTCTGGGCTTATCCCCTATACATCCGATAAAGCTGTCCCATGGAATTATGGGGCTGACGTATATTACCACGGAGTTAAGCAAGACTTGAGTGCTGAAGAGGCTGATACTGACGTCAGCAACATTGTTGGACCTGCCAAAGTCACCCGCAGCGGAAGACTTTTCTCCCCTGAGATCTCTCCACCAGTTGTTCGGAAGCCTGTTGTTATTACACCTTCCAGTACACCTGCTACTATCCCTGTTCAAGTTCCAATCCTTACCCCTGTTTCCGAGTCATCTGATACTCGGGGCAAAGGGACCACTGATGAGCCTGCCCGGACAGAGGCACCGAAGAGGATTACTGTTGAAGCCTCTAGACAAGAGATGGAAGAAATTTTGAAGATCATCAAAAAGAGCGACTACAATGTAGTCGAACAGCTGGGGCAAACCCCATCCAAAATCTCTATGTTGTCTATATTGCTATGCTCAGAAGCCCATGCCAAGGCTCTGATTGCCTTCCTGAAAACTGCGCATGTGCCGCAAGAGACGTCAGCTGATCAGTTTAAAGATTGTGTGGCTAGTCTGACAGCGGATAATGGGTTGGGTTTCTCTGACGCCGACTTGACTGCCAAGGGGAAGAATCACAATGATGCCCTACATGTCTCCATTGAATGTAGGGGCACTACTCTAGCTCATGTATTGGTGGATACTGGATCCTCGTTGAACGTTTTACCCAAGAAAGCTCTAGACCGGTTGGACTGTGAAGGTTTAGAGTTGAAGCTGAGTAACATTGTTGTCAGGGCCTTTGACGGGTCCAAGAGAATGGCACATGGAGAAGTGGATATTCCAGTGAAGGTTGGTTCTCATATTTTTGCATCTACATTCTATGTGATGGACATTCAGACATCTTATTCTTGTTTGTTGGTTCGCCCGTGGATCCATAAAGCTGGGGCAGTCACTTCTACGCTCCACCAGATGCTAAAGTACCCAGTAAAGGGGAAAATTGTGACAGTGCGAGGAGAAGAAGAGTACATGGTGAGCCACCTCAACTCTTTCCGGTATGTAGAGATAGACGGGGAGTTCATTGAGACCTCGTTTCAACATTTTGAAGAGGTTCCCCAGACACTAGCATCAGCTGAAACTGTTACGGAAGATCCTTTAATGAAGATGGCTTCCTTCAAGGATGCCCAGGCTGTTGTTGAGAAAGGTAGGTGTGCGAATTGGGGACAACTCCCTGATTTTGCACATAAGCTAACAAGTTTGGTTTGGGTTTCACTGCAGAAGCTCAAAGGGCTGTTCGGCGCGCACGGATCGAAGGACCCCCCCTGTTTATCATCAGTTCAGGAGTGAATGCCGTTGAAGACGATGTTGAAGAATCTGAGTTTGACAGCTGGAATTACCCAACTGCCGATGGTGGACTAAGCAATTGGACGACAAAGGACTTCGTCCCAATTTCTTTTATTACCCAGTAATGAGACTTTTGTTTTGAGTTTGTAACAGATAATTTTAAACTTTACGGCCCGGTGTCTTACCCGGGGCACCGTGGTTTTGTTTGTGAGGGCTTTATGTGTGTCATCTACATATATCATTAATAAAAGTATTGGATGTTTCTTGCATTTCAAATTTTGCGCTCCTTGTTTTTCTTTTATTATATATTGCAAAACTGCTATTTTACACACACTCACATATACGGGTCTACATCTACTTTGGATCCTACTGGTAACGACTTTGCTACTGCCGGTTATGACTTCGAAAGTCCGATCAACTTAGCCAAAGATGAAGGTGGAGATGATTGCGAAGTGCCTGGTGAACTTGCTAGACTGTTACTTCAGGAAGAGAGGGTTATTCAGCCGCATGAAGAGCCAGTGAAAATAGTAAATCTGGGTACAGAGGCAGACAAGAAAGAGGTCAAGATCGGTGCAAATTTGGAGTTTAGTGTTAAGCAACGGTTGATTCAGATGCTGCGTGACTATGTTGAGATCTTTGCCTGGTCTTATGAAGATATACCTGGGTTGGATACCGATATTGTGGTTCACCATTTTCCTACCAAGGAAGACTGTCCTCCAGTAAAACAGAAAGTCCGCCGAATGCGCCCGGAGATGTCTGAGAAAATCAAGGCTGAAGTTATGAAACAGTTTGACGCCGGTTTTCTAGCAGTTACTTCTTACCCGCAGTGGGTTGCCAATGTAGTTCCTGTGCCAAAAAAGGATGGTAAGGTTCGAATGTGTGTTGACTATAGGGATCTGAACAGGGCGAGTCCCAAGGATGATTTCCCGCTGCCTCATATCGATGTTCTGGTTGACAACACCGTAAAGCATAAGGTCTTCTCCTTTATGGATGGTTTCTCCGGTTATAATCAGATTAAAATGGCTCCTGAAGATATGGAGAAGAAAACCTTCGTTACTCAATGGGGTACCTTTTTTATATAAAGTCATGCCTTTCGGATTGAAGAATACGGGGGCAACATATCAGCGCGCCATGGTCGCTTTGTTCCACGACATGATTCATCATGAGATTGAGGTATACGTTGATGACATGTGTTGTACCCCAAAATTTGCCCTCCCATATTCTTCAAGAAATTGCCAAGTCAAGCTGCAAAATTCCCCAAGGGTTGCATAGTGCAAGAGCCTCCTATACAGTCAAGATTAGGGTTTTTGTTTTGATCAAGAAAATGAAGTTTCCAAAGGTCCAATCAAGTCTCATATGCCTACAAATATGGTCAAGCATCCTCATATCAAGTTTCAAGACATTCAGCTCAAAATTGCACAGTCAAAACCCTAAATTGCACTACAGTCAACTGTAGGGGCAAAATGGTCATTTGACAGTCAAAAGTTCAAATTTTTGGTCAACATCTCATTTTGAAGCCACAAACATCATTTGATCAATGCTTGATCATGATTCTCAAAGCTTGGCTCAAAAATCATCAAAATGCAAAAGTTTCCTTATTTGGACAGTTGAAAAAGTCAACTGTAAATTGACCAGGGCATAACTTTCACATGGATTATCAGAAAAATTCCATCCAAAGCTCATTTTGAAGAGAAAGACATTTCCTACAACTCCTCTTCATACTTCAAGTCCAAGAAATGCTCTCACAAAAAGTTATCAATTTCAACATTATAGGTCATTTTCAAAAGTCAACAAAAAGGGACTTTAAGTCAAAGGCCATAACTTGATATTGGTAAATCCAAATGACATGGGACCAAAGGCATTGGTTAGAGGACTCAAAGACCTTTCCAAAATGTCCAAGAACATGAGAAAATCTTATAAATTGAGCAAGTTATGCCTTGTGGAAGTCGGGAAATGTTTGAATATTTTGAAAAGTCAACATTGATTCAAATGACCTAAAATTGCTAATGGGCCCATTTTTCTTCCACAAATCATCATCCATGGCATGTGCACGACTACTTGGCCCAAAGGGAAGTCTTTATTCATTTTTTATTTATTTATTTGAATTTTTATTTATAATAATTCATTCAAATCAAATTAAATATATGAAAAATGCTTAACCTAATTTTTTCAATCTTTTTGTGCACATTATATCATCAATAATTCGTGCATATCCCAATATAGAAAGATTTGGATTGATTAGTATGATTGAGAACAAAAAACACATGAAAAAAGATTTGATTTTCATGGTGAAGAAATCAAATATTGAATCCTTTAATTCATGGATCTTTGGACAATTTCTTTGACCTAATTCATTACTACTTATACAAGGAACAAAAACCTAGTCCTGATAACCATTAAGCGGTGCTAGAAATTGATCATCAAACTTGAAAAATTTGGCAAAAAACTCAAATCTGAAAACTCACTTCCAGGGCGATTCAGGACATAATTTTTGTTTCATTAGCTTGCTGAAGGTCCATTGAACGTGTCCCAATCAAAAAAATTCATCAAAGCTTAAGGAATTGGTAACATGAACCTCCCCTGCATAGAAAAAAATCCATGATCGTGCATCCTCATTCATGCGTTCATTGCAAGTTTTAATTGTTGATTTACATTCCTCATGCTATTCTGAAGCTAACCCATGCGTTTAATTGTGTTTTTATGCCTTGTATACGATTTCGCCATTGTCAATTTTTAGGGTTTACAGGACTTGGAAATAGGGCTTTTGAAACAAAGAAAAATTGGCCTTCAAGACCCATATCATTAGAATCAGCACGTTCAGACGATTACAAAGCTATGCTCGCGCTCAATTTATGAGCGTCCTAGGCCTATTCGCTATTTTCTGGAAAGTGGCCTAGGAGAACACTTGAAAACCGTGGCCAATGTGTTCTTGTTTCAGAAAAAATAAAACCAGCGAGGAAGACGATATCGTGGCATATGTTGGTTGGTCAGTTTAAACTTTGCGCGCTTTAACCCACTAACGCCTTGGCTTTCTTTTATATTATTTGTTCGTTATTAATATATCAAACGTGTAAACTGGCTCAGCTGGCAAGGCGTAGTGGTGTTAATCCTCATGACCTGGGTTCGAGCCCCAGGTCTTCATACTTTCCATATATTATTTTGCAATTCATGTTCCCATGCAGGCTCAACATCAAAGCATACCATACACTGCCAAATCAGGCCTGCCACGTCCATCTTGAGATCAATCCAAAGGCTGAGAGTTAGAGAATAGCGTGTACTTGAGTCAACATGCCAGCACGCGTCCAGCAAAGGTCAACAAGGCCATGCTAAATGGGCCAGGTCTCTTGGACTATACCTCCCATTTGGGGTCTGAACCCCCCTAGGTTTGTCAATTTATTTTCTTTCTTTTATTTTTTTATTATGTATATTTTCTTAATTATTGCTTTATTTAATTAATTAATTATTTCCATAAAAAACCTAAAACCATAAAAATCAGAAAAGAACTAAAGTAATAAATATTTTTATTTCTAGTATTTTTATCAATAAATGTGCATATAATTAAATTTAGCTTTAAATTAGGTTTAATTTTAATTCTTTTAATAAAAATCTAAAAAATAGAATTAGGGTTTAATAAATAATTTGTCATCCTTTCTTTCTTTTCCTTCATCAATAATTAAATATTTATTTTATTTATTTTTTATATAATCAAATTTGCATATAAAAATTAGGTTTAATTTAGGTTAAAAACTTCAATATTTCTTAATAAATTAAAAATAACTAGAATTAGGGTTTGCATCTTATTTTAATTAATTCTTTTTCTCATTAAATTCCTAAAATACTAAAAATACAAAAAATAATTCCTTTTCCTTTTTTATTAATTAATGCCATGTAATTTTAATTTCGCAAAAAGGGTCCAACGCCCTCGTTTCGTTTAATTCTCATTAATTCGCGTATTTATTTTATTTCATTATAATACTTATGTATCTCTCCCGAGGCCTTGTAACATTTTAATTACTTCTCGCACTTTTAATTTCTTTATTTATTTTCTGTCAAATCGGGTTCGAGAAACTTTTGGCGATGTGGACCCGCGCCTTTTGTAATAGCTTAGAATTTACTTTTCCCGCAATATTTTTAACTGTTAAATCAAAGCATGAAAGAATGTATGGACAAAATAAAAACAAGCGTAGAACACCAATAACATGACAAGATAAATGCAATGAACATGACACACGAATCACACACCACCCCTAGGGTACGCCTCACTGTTGCCTTGCCTCGAAAGGTGATCGTCGAGTAGAGGATGTCTTAGTAAGTCCTCATGATCCGGGAACCTGGCATGAGGGTAGCTTCTAAGGTGTCTTCCTATTGCTCTGGTGATCACCATGTCCCGAACCTCGAATTGACCCGAACACCTCCAACGGTGGTGCTACCTACCTCTCAATGGTGGGATGGCACTACTTTAAAGGACATTTACACAGACGAATTCCTTAGGGTAGGTAGACGACTCTAGATGCTTGCTCTAATTTCAAAACAAATCAAAAAAATACTTTTCACACCGACACCTTTTCAAAAAGCTTTCGAAAGCAATTTTTCAAACACTCTTGAGGACCGATACAAGAGTCGAATTGGAATTTTCAAAGAAACTTTTTAAAACCCACATTGAAAAGCAAACAAACCTTTTTGAAAACACAAGTGAGCAAGTATCTAAGAGCCCATGGATAACCATGGATAGAAAGGGTGCTAACACCTTCCCTTTCTATAACCTACCTCCCGAACCGAGAGCGATCTCTTTAAGGAATTTTTCTGTGCTTTTGTCCTTTCCATATTGGAGAAAATAAAAGACGGTGGCGACTCTTGCTTCCGCGACATTTCGCGAACCAGCTTTAAAACAGTCAGTTCCAGATCCACCGATCACAGAACTGGCGACTCTGCTGGGGAATTACTCTTTAAAGTGAGGTATACCTTAGGGATAGTTCATAACTGTGTTTTTAATTGTATTGATTTGCTTGCTTTACTATTGTGGGTTGCATGGGAGTTACATAGATCCTAACCCGGATCTGGGGATACCCTGTTTAGGTAGCATAAGTTGTGAGGGACCTGTCCGGCGTATACCGACATGGGTGAAGCAGTGGCTACGTTGGTGTGGCGCCTTGGTCTGTACCGATATCCCTCGTGTTGAAACGGGGAGAATATGGGTCTTCCAAGGAGTCATTGAGCACCAACAGACCGTAGAACCTTAATTGACACAACTTGGCCATTAGAACAGTAGCAGTATGCTACGCCCATTGAGGCTAAACTCTCGTGATGGTTCTGGCTGCAAGAAAAGATTGCGATGCTGGAGTTATGATCGATTGAGGGTAGTCAATGATATTGGGATCCTCTAAGAACCCGGTTACTTTGATAGGACAGGTATGAACCAACAAACTGAAAGAGGGTAATACCTAGACCTCATGCTGGCCTAAACTTTAAGGGCTTCTCTTGTGTGACTTGTGTGCCTTCGTACTTGCCTACTTGCATGCTTGTTATCTGACACATGAACTACTTGCAGGTTTTATTTAGTCCTTAATTAGGACTCATGACAGGTTTTACTTAGGTTTCTTGCAGGTTTCTGTTTATAGTCCTTAATAAGGGCTCATAACAGGGTTTATTCATATTACCCCATGCATCATAACATCATACCATTGCATACATCCTAACCCATTTCAAGGATCTCAAGGGCTTGTGATGCAGGTCATGACGAATCAAACATCTAGCAAGGGGCAAAGAGGATTTATTTTCCTCTAACCAAAGTGGTCAGGGGCTATGACCCACTTGATATGGTGAGCTCTGACTCCTGAATAAGGTTCCCCTAACCAAGGTTGTTTGGAAATCAGAACTAGACATGATGACTAAAGTCAGGGGCTATGACCCACTGGATATGGTGAGCCTTTGACCCTTGAGGAAGGACTCTCAACAACATGAAGTACCTTCAATCAAGTTACCAGTTTCCAACTCTAACAATTTGTTTACCCCTCGAGGTCCTTGAAATCATTGCATGCATATCATACATATCATTGCATAACAGGTACCCTTTCTCTGCAGGTTACTTACCTTCTTCGCTGTTTATTTCAGCAGTCTCGTCATGAATCCTGAATCCTCAACCGAGCACACTATCAAGGCCCTCCAGGCTCAGAACGCCCAGTTCCAAGGGCTGATCATGAATTTGACCCAGGGGCAACAAGATCTGAAAGCTCTGCTCTTGAAGAAGGAAAAGAAGAAGAAGAGGACCGTTTTGTTCAGCCCTAGACGCAGATCTAGGAACACCTTGCAGGATGAAGCTGAGAGGACAACTCCATCTGTGGGGAAAGGCAGTCATCAAGAGGAAAGGGTTCCCAGTCCAGTGGTCTCCGACAATGAGACAGATTTCAACGACGAACAGTACCCTCCGGCTGAGGATAGGTACAAACAGTTGGAAGACCGGCTAAGTGCTATGGAGATACAAAAAGTGCCCGGCCTGGACTTCGAGGATCTAGGTCTGTCTTCTGGGGTAGTGATCCCGCACAAGTTTAAGGCACCTGCCTTTGCTAAATACGACGGGGCATCCTGTCCTAAATTGCATCTCAGGGCTTACACAAGGAGGATCCAGCCCTACACAGCTGACAAAAACTTATGGATCCATTTCTTCCAAGAGAGTCTTTCAGGGACTCAGCTCGAGTGGTTCTATCAATTGAATGGAGCCAACATCCATACCTGGGAAGACTTAGCCACTGCTTTCTACAAGCATTACCAGTACAATGCCGACCTTGCTCCTACACGTACCCAACTCCAGGGTATGTCGCTGGGGTCAAGTGAAGGTTTCAAGGAATACGCGCAGAGATGGAGAGACCTTGCTGGAAGGGTACAACCTCCATTAACTGACCGGGAACTCGTTGATATGTTCTTGGGGACCCTATCCGGGCCATTCTTCAATCATCTCATTGGTAATTCATCTGCAGGATTTACCGACCTCATCCTGACTGGCGAAAGAATTGAAGCTGGTATCAAGAGTGGGAAAATTCAAGAGGCCACACCTTCTGACACTCACAAAAAGCCTTACACGGGAAAGAAAGAATCTAACACTGCATACAGCCAAAAGAGTCGTCGTGACCAACATGCAGGGGTAGTCATGATTTCTGGTTCTGCACCACGTCGCCAACCACAAAAGGGAAACCAGCGAAGGCCGGACGAGCCTAAAAAACAATTCACCAACATTAACATGCCATGGTCACAAGCATTGCAGCACATGTTGAAAATGAACCTGATTGCGGTGATTAACCCTCCTGCAAATCCCAAGACCTCCTCTCCTAGCTACAATCCCGAAGCCAGATGTGCTTATCATTCCGATAGCCCGGGGCACGATACCGAGGACTGTTGGGCACTGAAGTACAAGATTCAGAACATGATCGATGCCAAAGAGATCGAGTTCGAGCCTGCCGAGACTCCCAACGTGATCACTGCTCCATTGCCAAAACATGGCTAGGGTCGAGAGATTTTTGTTCATTTGAATTCAAGTTGTATTTTTCTTTTCTTGTTCAGATAAACAATTATCATGTTAAACTCTTTTATTTCATGAATGCATTACACATGTCTGTCTTGATTTAATTATGTTTACTATGCTTAAAACTGCTTTCATATTTTTGTGATGGTCAACTCTTAATTGAAAATTCTAAGCCTCTTGAGGGAGGATGACGAAAACGATACCGCAATCTACAGTATGCTTTTGAACAAACCCCGCTGATGAGGTACAGGCACTGTTTCAATCCCTAAACACTGGAGTTATAAGGATGATAATCCCTCGTCAACCCCTCTGAGCCAAAGAAGTAGGAGTTTTTCTTTTCGAAATTTAAAACCCTTAATCATAACCTGGGGCAGGGTAGTTCTCTCAGTTGATCCAGGTGCATAACGAATGGCACCAAAGAGGTCCTAACAACAAAGAAAGACAGTGATGGTTCCGAATAATCAATAAAGAAAGGCAGTCATTATCTTTCAAAATAAAAATAAAAAACCCATTAAGTCAAAATCCATGAAGGAGACTTACAAAACTGGGGCATCCCGCTGACTGTAATTCCAAAAAAGGAAACAGTTCAGGCAAAAAAAAGAAAGGGATAACAAAAATCAAGAAAGAGGTCTTACAAACCCTCAACAAAAAAGGAATGACTGCCTATTCAAAATAAGTTATCAACATCCGAACCATCACCGGAAAATCAGAGCAAAGACTCAAACAAGGTCTAACGCATGATCAACTGAGTTTAGGTTTGAAGAACATCATGAAGAGCGGGTGGGTACAAATAATTTGAGCCTTTATCCTTTGTTTCTTAAACCATGAACCAGGCCATGTTATAACCCTTAAAAGTCCTAGCTGAAGCATGGGTTAGTTTGAAGGCATACTGTTACAAAAGGTATCCTGACTCTTTAAGGCTCGCTGTAAAAATTTTGAGTTGACATCACGTTTTACAAAATCCACTTGCCTTTATTGAAAAATGCATTTTCAAAAATTTCAAGACAGACATAAACTTTGCATTCTTAAGATAACATTGCTTGCATATGATTATTTGTCTGAACAGCAAAGAACTTTGCGCAACGAATATCCGATGAACGAAGATCTTCTCAACAAAAGAGTCCCTCTAGTGGAAGGAGCACTTTCAATCAAGGGGCATGGCATGACCAAAGACTATCATCTGGGGTAGTCCAGTCACAACCTGGAGAATCACTCAAGGTGTCCAACAACAGGGGCAACTCCCTACATTATGAAAGCAGGGACATAGTCGAAAAGATACTACGCATGAACAAAAGACCCGCTAGGTTGACACACCTAGGCAAAAATAAGGGCTTCCCGGCGAACCAAAAGGGTTCGGGAAAAATGAAGGGATGAAAAGAAAAAAATATGTACACCCGGCAAGTCGAAAACCTGAAAAGGCGGCTTGGGCAAAAATGGGTATCCCGGTGGACCGAAAACCCGAAAGGGCGGTCCAGGAAAAAGTTAGGGATCAAAGCGTACGACTATGTTCCGGTATCTTATCACTTGTCTACCCGAAGATTTGTCAATCACCCACACGGGTATCCTCTTCCCTCACCTCCGAAACAGGGGCAATAATGAGCTATCCAGGCGGTCTAATTGCTCTGTCAACCAGAGTACAAAGGAAAGATCAACATAGGGATGATTACCATCTACCTTTATAAATTCCAGATTCTGGGTTAACATCCGAAACCAAATAGGACAATCATCCTCTTAATCAAAATCAAGCAACCCTACACCGGTTCCTTCTCAATTTTCAGACGAAGTCTTACATGGACCTATCTCAAGATGACCTAACCCCAGTTCATCAAGAAGTTTTACACAAACTTATCCTGCCGTAACCTAACCCCGGTTCCTCCAGAAATCTTACATGGATTTATCACAAGGTAACCTAACCCCGGTTCCTCTAGAAATCTTACATGGATTTATCACAAGTAACCTTACCCCGGTTCGTCAAGAAGTTTTACACGAACTTATCCCGAAGCGACCTTACCCCGGTTCCTCCTAGAAATCTTACATGGATTTATCCCAAGGTAACCTAACCCCGGTTCCTCCAGAAGTCTTACGTGGACCTATCTCAAGATGACCTAACCCCGGTTCGTCAAGAAGTTTTACACGAACTTATCCTGCAGTAACCTAACCCAGGTTCCTCCAGAAGTCTCACATGGACCTATCTCAAGATGACCTTACCTTCGTTCGTCAAGAAGTTTTACACGAACTTATCCTGCAGTAACCTAACCCCGGTTCCTCCAGAAGTCTTACATGGACCTATCTCAAGATGACCTTACCTCGGTTCGTCAAGAAGTTTTACACAAACTTATCCTGCGGCAACCTAACCCCGGTTCCCCCCAGAAGTCTTACATGGATTTAGCTCAAGATAACCTCACCCCGGTTCATCAAGAAGTTTTACATGAACTTACCTCACCAGGCAACCCTACACAGGTTCTCCTTCTTCCAGACGTAGACATCAAGCAACCCTACACCGGTTCCCTCTCTTCAAGATGCAGTTTTACATGGACTCGTCACCCAGAAACCCTACACAGGTTCTCCCTTTCCAAAAACAAAGTTTTACACGAACTCATCATCAAAGTAACCCTACCCAGGTTCCTTCTCCATTTCAGATGCGGTTTTACATGAGCTCATCAGCAGGAAACCCTACATAGGTTCCCTCTTTCAACTTACAAAATTACAGTCCAAAATCTCCCCAGGAGAGTCCAATCTAATTCCCCAGGAAAAGTGGAATCCATCTCCCCCAAGCAGTAAGCTTATCCCCAGTAGATTCTGGAAGCTTATCCTCACAGAGCACGAACGCATCGTCCAGCTTTATTCAAAGAGTTACGCCCTTACCAGGATATAACTGGGTTATCCTTAGCTAAAAGCCACGGAAAGATCGTCCTCGATGAAGCCTTCTTATCCCCAGCGAAGTCTATCAATACTTCCAACACAACAAGGGTATCCCCAGCAAGTTATTATCAACAACTCAACAAAGTATCTCTCTCTCCACAGAGTTTTGCTCCCCAGCATGGTCGCTAGAGTATTTTTCTCCCCGCAGAATCTTCCATTTGCCAAGTTTATTCCTCAACGGAGTCATCTTCTCCTACCGGTATTCTTGCAATTATCATCCCCAACGGAAGTAAAAGCTTATTCTTCAACATCAGCCCGGGAGTGACTTCCCGGCACCCGTCAAGGATTTACTTTCCTAGACGAAAAACACATACATAAACATCACATACATCATTATAGCATGCATAACGCATCATATCATACAAATCTCATTTATGTTGAGAACATCATTGCTTGATCCATATCATACATTGCGTATGACTGACTTTTATCTTTCAGGAAAGATTCAGCTAAATTCTCAATCATATTTCAAGACCTAGACCGGTTCAGTTAATCGACTCTAAAGATTTCTTATCCAGTCCAAGGCCTTCTCTAGTCCAGCCAAATCGACTCCCAACAGATTTTTCTGATGAAGACTCAGTAGAAGTTATCAGGTTATAATTTCCTATTGGTTCTCTCTCCGACGGTGCATGAGATTTCCATTTTAGGTTTTTCTTTGAGATTATAATTTCCTATTGGTTCTCTCTCCGACGGTGCATGAGATTTCCATTTTAGGTTTTTCTTTGAGATTATATTTTCCTATTGGTTCTCTCTCCGACGGTGCATGAGATTTCCATTTTAGGTTTTTCTTTGAGATTATATTTTCCTATTGGTTCTCTCTCCGATGGTGCATGAAATTTCCATTTTGGGTTTTTCTTTGAGATTATAATGTCCTATTGGTTCTCTCTCTGACGGTGCATGAGATTTCCATTTTAGGTTTTTCTTTGAGATTATAATTTCCTATTGGTTCTCTCTCCGACGGTGCATGAGATTTCCATTTTAGGTTTTTCTTTGAGATTATATTTTCCTATTGGTTCTCTCTCCGACGGTGCATGAGATTTCCATTTTGGGTTTTTCTTTGAGATTATAATGTCCTATTGGTTCTCTCTCCGACGGTGCATGAGATTTCCATTTTAGGTTTTTCTTTGAGATTATAATTTCCTATTGGTTCTCTCTCCGACGGTGCATGAGATTTCCATTTTGGGTTTTTCTTTGAGATTATAATGTCCTATTGGTTATCTCTCCGACGGTGCATGAGATTTCCATTTTAGGTTTTCCTTTGAGATTATAATGTCCTATTGGTTCTCTCTCCGACGGTGCATGAGATTTCCATTTTAGGTTCTTCTTTGAGATTATAATTTCCTATTGGTTCTCTTCCCGATACTGCGAAGATGGTAATTCCCACCAAGATTTTCTCAACGAGCGTAGTTGAAGTTAAAGTCACCCAAGGTTCTCTTACCGTTCACGCTAAGGTAGTAACCATCCCTGGTTCATTCATCACCGTTTGAAGCTCCAGACTCAGCTCCTGTAACCAGTCAGGACACATCCATACCAAGCATCTGAAAACCAGCTCCTGCAACGTGTCAGGTACTCATTTTTCTTTTGCAGGTATGCAGGTTCTCGCTAAGGAATCTCTTAGGCGATCAACATCCAGATGGCATCTATAAGCCCATCATCCTATTCATCAATCTCCAAATGGCATCTATAAGCCCATTTCCATCATCACACTGCTACTAGGTGAGCGCAAATTTCTAGGCACTCTAGTGTTCAATCATCTTCTATCCTCGGATTACGAAAGGCACGTCAGCCAATCTGCATCCTCAGGTCTAAGAAGATTGAACAGGGGCAACGATGTACCCCAAAATTTGCCCTCCCATATTCTTCAAGAAATTGCCAAGTCAAGCTGCAAAATTCCCCAAGGGTTGCATAGTGCAAGAGCCTCCTATACAGTCAAGATTAGGGTTTTTGTTTTGATCAAGAAAATGAAGTTTCCAAAGGTCCAATCAAGTCTCATATGCCTATAAATATGGTCAAGCATCCTCATATCAAGTTTCAAGACATTCAGCTCAAAATTACACAGTCAAAACCCTAAATTGCACTACAATCAACTGTAGGGGCAAAATGGTCATTTGACAGTCAAAAGTTCAAATTTTTGGTCAACATATCATTTTGAAGCCACAAACATCATTTGATCAATGCTTGATCATGATTCTCAAAGCTTGGCTCAAAAATCATCAAAATGCAAAAGTTTCCTTATTTGGACAGTTGAAAAAGTCAACTGTAAATTGACCAGGGCATAACTTTCACATGGATTATCAGAAAAATTCCATCCAAAGCTCATTTTGAAGAGAAAGACATTTCCTACAACTCCTCTTCATACTTCAAGTCCAAGAAATGCTCTCACAAAAAGTTATCAATTTCAACATTATAGGTCATTTTCAACAGTCAACAAAAAGGGACTTTAAGTCAAAGGCCATAACTTGAGATTGGTAAATCAAAATGACATGGGACCAAAGGCATTCGTTAGAGGACTCAAAGACCTTTCCAAAATGTACACGAACATGAGAAAATCTTAAAAATTGAGCAAGTTATGCCTTGTGAAAGTTGGGAAAATTTTGGATATTTTGAAAAGTCAACATTGATTCAAATGACCTAAAATTGCTAATGGGCCCATTTTTCTTCCACAAATCATCATCCATGGCATGTGCACGACTACTTGGCCCAAAGGGAAGTCTTTATTCATTTTTTATTTATTTATTTGAATTTTTATTTATAATAATTCATTTAAATCAAATTAAATATATGAAAAATGCTTAACCTAATTTTTTCAATCTTTTTGTGCACATTATATCATCAATAATTCGTGCATATCCCAATATGGAAAGATTTGGATTGATTAGTATGATTGAGAACAAAAAACACATGAAAAAAGATTTGATTTTCATGGTGAAGAAATCAAATATTGAATCCTTTAATTCATGGATCTTTGGACAATTTCTTTGACCTAATTCATTACTACTTATACAAGGAACAAAAACCTAGTCCTGATAACCATTAAGCGGCGCTAGAAATTGATCATCAAACTTGAAAAATTTGGCAAAAAACTCAAATCTGAAAACTCACTTCCAGGGCGATTCAGGACATAATTTTTGTTTCATTAGCTTGCTGAAGGTCCATTGAACGTGTCCCAATCAAAAACATTCATCAAAGATTAAGGAATTGGTAACATGAACCGCCCCTGCATAGAAAAAAATCCATGATCGTGCATCCTCATTCATGCGTTCATTGCAAGTTTTAATTGTTGATTTACATTCCTCATGCTATTCTGAAGCTAACCCATGCGTTTAATTGTGTTTTTATGCCTTGTATACAATTTCGCCATTGTCAATTTTTAGGGTTTACAGGACTTGGAAATAGGGCTTTTGAAACAAAGAAAAATTGGCCTTCAAGACCCATATCATTAGAATCAGCACGTTCAGACGATTACAAAGCTATGCTCGCGCTCAATTTATGAGCGTCCTAGGCCTATTCGCTATTTTCTGGAAAGTGGCCTAGGAGAACACTTGAAAACCGTGGCCAATGTGTTCTTGTTTCAGAAAAAATAAAACCAGCGAGGAAGACGATATCGTGGCATATGTTGGTTGGTCAGTTTAAACTTTGCGCGCTTTAACCCACTAACGCCTTGGCTTTCTTTTATATTATTTGTTCGTTATTAATATATCAAACGTGTAAACTGGCTCAGCTGGCAAGGCGTAGTGGTGTTAATCCTCATGACCTGGGTTCGAGCCCCAGGTCTTCATACTTTCCATATATTATTTTGCAATTCATGTTCCCATGCAGGCTCAACATCAAAGCATACCATACACTGCCAAATCAGGCCTGCCACGTCCATCTTGAGATCAATCCAAAGGCTGAGAGTTAGAGAATAGCGTGTACTTGAGTCAACATGCCAGCACGCGTCCAGCAAAGGTCAACAAGGCCATGCTAAATGGGCCAGGTCTCTTGGACTATACCTCCCATTTGGGGTCTGAACCCCCTAGGTTTGTCAATTTATTTTCTTTCTTTTATTTTTTTATTATGTATATTTTCTTAATTATTGCTTTATTTAATTAATTAATTATTTCCATAAAAAACCTAAAACCATAAAAATCAGAAAAGAACTAAAGTAATAAATATTTTTATTTCTAGTATTTTTATCAATAAATGTGCATATAATTAAATTTAGCTTTAAATTAGGTTTAATTTTAATTCTTTTAATAAAAATCTAAAAAATAGAATTAGGGTTTAATAAATAATTTGTCATCCTTTCTTTCTTTTCCTTCATCAATAATTAAATATTTATTTTATTTATTTTTTATATAATCAAATTTGCATATAAAAATTAGGTTTAATTTAGGTTAAAAACTTCAATATTTCTTAATAAATTAAAAATAACTAGAATTAGGGTTTGCATCTTATTTTAATTAATTCTTTTTCTCATTAAATTCCTAAAATACTAAAAATACAAAAAATAATTCCTTTTCCTTTTTTATTAATTAATGCCATGTAATTTTAATTTCGCAAAAAGGGTCCAACGCCCTCGTTTCGTTTAATTCTCATTAATTCGCGTATTTATTTTATTTCATTATAATACTTATGTATCTCTCCCGAGGCCTTGTAACATTTTAATTACTTCTCGCACTTTTAATTTCTTTATTTATTTTCTGTCAAATCGGGTTCGAGAAACTTTTGGCGATGTGGACCCGCGCCTTTTGTAATAGCTTAGAATTTACTTTT
Source organism: Vicia faba (assembly GCA_948472305.1). Taxonomy (NCBI): domain Eukaryota; kingdom Viridiplantae; phylum Streptophyta; class Magnoliopsida; order Fabales; family Fabaceae; genus Vicia; species Vicia faba. Next base: position 518,836,683 of record OX451739.1, on the reverse strand, counting down.
CCCGCAATATTTTTAACTGTTAAATCAAAGCATGAAAGAATGTATGGACAAAATAAAAACAAGCGTAGAACACCAATAACATGACAAGATAAATGCAATGAACATGACACACGAATCACACACCACCCCTAGGGTACGCCTCACTGTTGCCTTGCCTCGAAAGGTGATCGTCGAGTAGAGGATGTCTTAGTAAGTCCTCATGATCCGGGAACCTGGCATGAGGGTAGCTTCTAAGGTGTCTTCCTATTGCTCTGGTGATCACCATGTCCCGAACCTCGAATTGACCCGAACACCTCCAACGGTGGTGCTACCTACCTCTCAATGGTGGGATGGCACTACTTTAAAGGACATTTACACAGACGAATTCCTTAGGGTAGGTAGACGACTCTAGATGCTTGCTCTAATTTCAAAACAAATCAAAAAAATACTTTTCACACCGACACCTTTTCAAAAAGCTTTCGAAAGCAATTTTTCAAACACTCTTGAGGACCGATACAAGAGTCGAAGTGGAATTTTCAAAGAAACTTTTTAAAACCCACATTGAAAAGCAAACAAACCTTTTTGAAAACACAAGTGAGCAAGTATCTAAGAGCCCATGGATAACCATGGATAGAAAGGGTGCTAACACCTTCCCTTTCTATAACCTACCTCCCGAACCGAGAGCGATCTCTTTAAGGAATTTTTCTGTGCTTTTGTCCTTTCCATATTGGAGAAAATAAAAGACGGTGGCGACTCTTGCTTCCGCGACATTTCGCGAACCAGCTTTAAAACAGTCAGTTCCAGATCCACCGATCACAACATGGTTGCAAGATCCCAGACTGAAGGGGAACATCTGGACCACCTTCAGAAGTTATTTGACAGGTTGAAGTTGTACAAGCTGAGGTTAAACCCGAACAAGTGCAACTTCGAGGTGAGATCTGGTAAGCTACTGGGTTTCGTCGTAAGTGACAAGGGTATTCAAGTGGATCCTGCAAAGGTGAAGGCTATACAGGAAACGCCAGCTCCCCGAACAGAAAAAGAAGTCAGAGGCTTTCTGGGACGTCTGAACTACATTTCCCAATTCATCTCGCACCTGACTGCTACTTGTGAGCCAATCTTCAAGTTACTGAAGAAAGATCAAGTGGTAAGATGGAACGATGAATGTCAGGCCGCTTTTGAAAGGATTACAGAATATCTCCAAGAGCCTCATATTCTGATGCCTCCAGTTGAAGGGAGACCTTTGATCTTATACTTGACAGTACTCAACAATTCAATGGGGTGTGTGTTGGGGCAGCATGACGAGTCTGGCCGAAAAGAGCATGCTATTTATTACCTTAGCAAAAAGTTTACCGACTGCGAGACCCGATACTCGTTGCTTGAGAAAACTTGCTGCGCTTTGGCATGGGTTGCTCGCCGGCTGAGACAGTATATGTTGACTCACACTACTCTATTGATATCAAAGATGGACCCAATCAAGTATATCTTCGAAAAGCCTGCCTTGTCCGGAAGAATAGCAAGATGGCAGATGATCTTGACTGAGTATGACATCCAGTGCACGACCCAAAAGGAAATCAAGGGAAGTGTGTTGGCGGATCATTTGGCACATCAGGCAGTGGACAATTACAAGTCTATGAACTTTGAATTCTCGGATGAGAGTATCATGATAGTGATTGACTGTGAGACACCTGGACCGAATGAAGGACCTGAGGAAGGATCCCGATGGTCTATGTACTTTGACGGAGCTTCAAACGCATTGGGTAACGACATCGATGCCGTGATTATATCTCCTGAAGGCTCTCATACTCTGTTCACCGCCCGACTATGTTTCAACTGTACCAACAATATGGTGGAGTATGAAGCGTGCATCATGGGTCTTCGAGCAGCAATTGACCTAAGGATTAAGTTTTTGAGTGTTTTCGGAGATTCCGCTCTCGTGATCAGTCAGATCAAAGGCGAGTGGGATACGAAACACCCTAATCTTATTCCTTACAAGGAGTATGTGTTGAAGTTTCTTCCACAATTCGAGGAGATAACTTTTAAACACTTCCCTAGAGAGGAGAATCAGTTGGCGGACGCGTTGGCTATGATGTCTTCTATGTTCAAAGTCAATTGGGACAACGAGGCTCCCCGTATTACCATTGAAAGGTTGGACAAACCTGCACATTGCTGTGACATTGAGACTGAAGAGGTAACGGATAAACCCTGGTTTCATGAGGTGAAGAGGTATCTTGAGGCTCAGGAATACCCCGAGGGTGCATCTGTTAATGATAAGAAATTTATGAGGAGGTCCGCGGCGAAGTTTTTCATTAGCAATGGCATTCTTTACAAGTGCAACCATGATTCAACCTTACTGCGTTGTATGGATAAGAATGAAGCAGAAAGGATCATGACAGAGTTACATGAAGGTACTTTCGGAACTTATTCCAGTGGACACACCATGGCAAAGAAAATCCTTCGGGCAGGATATTTTTGGTCCACAATAGAAGCCGACTGTTATCAGCATTCTCGGACCTGTCACAAGTGCCAAGTCTATGCTGATAAGGTGCACATACCTCCAGTTCCTCTGAACGTCTTGACGGCTCCATGGCCTTTTGCAATGTGGGGCATTGACTTGATCGGCGAGATCAGACCTACAGCGTCCAACGAGCATCATTTCATCCTGGTAGCAATCGATTACTTCACGAAGTGGGTTAAAGCAGCTTCCTTTGCTACAGTGACCAAGAACGTCGTGGCACGGTTCATTCGGCATAATCTGATCTGTCGATATGGTGTACCAGAGAGGATCATTACAGATAATGGTACAGATCTCAATAATAAAATGATCATCGAGCTCTGCAAGCAGTTCAAGATACAACATCACAACTCTTCTCCCAACCGGCCGAAGATGAATGGGGTTGTAGAAGCGGCTAATAAGAACATTAAGAAGATCATGAAGAAGATGATAGTGACATACAAAGATTGGCACGAGATGTTACCGTTTGCTCTTCATGGGTACCGTACCTCAGCACGAACGTCAACAGGGGCAACACCCTATTCCTTGGTATATGGCATGGAAGCCGTCTTACCCATTGAAGTTCAGATACCCTCTCTTCGGATTATGAAGGATGCAGGTTTGAGTGAAGATGACTGGATTCAGACCCGGCTTGATCAGCTGAACTTAATCGACAAAAAAAGACTTACTTCTATTTGTCATGGTCAAACGTATCAAAAGCGGATGATCAAGGCATTTAACAAGAAAGTTAGACGGCAAGAGTATCAAGTTCGGGATCTGGTAATCAAGCGCATTATCTTACCTCAAGGTGATCCCAGGGGCAAATGGACTCCTACTTACGAAGGGCCATTTGTGGTTAAGAGAATTTTCTCAAGAGGAGCAATGATTCTAACCACCATGGATGGTGACGACCTTCCTCACCCCGTCAATGCAGACATAGTGAAAAAATACTATGCCTAATCAAAGACCCGCTAGGTTGACTGGCCTAGGAAAAAATAAGGGCTTCCCGGCGAACCAAAAGGGTTCGGGCAAAAATAAGGGATGAAAATGAAAAAAACTATACACCCGGAAAGTCGAAAACCTGAAAAGGCGGCTTGGGCAAAAAAGGGTATCCCGGTGGACTGAAAACCCGAAAGGGCGGTCCAGACAAAAATTAAGGATTAAAGCATAACACTATGTCTCATTGGATCACCTTGCGACCATGCTTCGGTATCGGCTATTAAGCTCGGATGGCACTAATCAATTTGATCTACCTTCAATAAACTAGCAAAGTGATGAGATGCTCGAAGACATAAGGGCAATAGCAGAGTTGGAACCCAGTGGGGTTATTCACATAGCTGTTTTGTTTAGTTTTTCACAAATTGTGTAAATTCTATTATTCGACGGCGTTCTCTTACTAGGATGTTAGCCTCTTGTACAAAAACGCCTATTTACAAGCCCAACTTCAAAGTCAATACAAGTCATTTTCAGATAAATTTCAAACTATTTTTCCTTTTCTGTTTTGTTTTGCAAAGAACGTCCAATGTTCATTTTTGATATATGCATTTGACATTAATTGCTTCTCATGAATATTTACAGGCTAAACAAAAGATGATTACTTGTAATATCAGAAACAGGGGCAAATAAGAATTGTCCAAACTGTACAGTTGCTCTGTCCACCAGGTACAAGGTAAATTCAGCTAAAGAATATGGCCAAGGTACATTCACTCCCCGTAGAGTAAGAAAAGACATTAATGTTAACTCTCCCAAGCTGAGACTTGCAACTGTGAATGAATCGATAATATTCTCCCCAAGCAGAGTTTATCTACCATCAACACTGAAAAGGTCTTAATATTCCCCAACGGAGTATAAGAATATTCCCCGGCAGAATACAAGATATCCCTAGTGGAGTTTGAAAATTTTCCCAGCACAGTCTGAAAAAGCTTCCCCAGTGGAGTTTGGAGAATCATCCCCAGTAGACTTTGGAAGATTGTCCCCAGCAGAGCTCAAAGGGTTATCCCCATTAGAGTCTAAAAGGTTATCCCCAGTAAAGTCGCAACTGAAAGATCATCCCCAGTGGAGTTCTTTCCTCTCACAAAACAGGAATTCAATCCCCAACAGGATTCAGTATCACTAGCAACGGTAATTCATCCCCAGCGGAATTTATCGGTGGAATCCTCAGCAGAGCATCTCTTCCCCACAGAGTAATCTCCTCATCAGTTTATTCCCCAACGGAGTTATCCTCTCCTACAGGTTTATTCTCACAGTCATCTTCATTCGCTATCCCTAGAGGAAACGAAGAATTAAACTCTTTTCTCCAGCAGCTATCTGGGATTTATTTCCCCCAGTTAAAAACATTACATTTTCATACATCATGACGCATGCATATACGCATCATACAACACAATCTCATTTATTTTGAGAACATCATTGCTTGATACATATCATGCATTACATACCACTAACCTTTACCTTTCAGGAAGGATGCAGTTAAATTCTCATTAAAGCCAAAGCTATGAAGCTTTTACCAAGTCGAATTACCGACTAGTTCTTAAATCTCAACCGAATTATCCTCAGTTGAATTACAGACAAGGTCCTAAATCTCGACAAAGTTTCCTCCGTCGAATTACAGACAGATTCCTAAATCTCAGCAGAGTTTTCTCAGTTGAATTACAGGCAAGTTCTTAAATCTTGATGAAGATGTTTCCCTCAGTCGAATTACTGACTAGTTCTTAAATTTCAACTGAATTATCCTCAGTTGAATTACAGGCAAGGTCCTAAATCTCGACAAAGTTTCCTCCGTTGAATTACAGACAGGTTCCTAAATCTCAACAGAGTTTTCTCAGTTGAATTACGGGCAAGTTCTTAAATCTTGATGAAGATGTTTCCCTCAGTCGAATTACTGACTAGTTCTTAAATCTCAACCGAATTATCCTCAGTTGAATTACAGACAAGGTCCTAAATCTCGACGAAGTTCCTCCATTGAATTACAGGCAATTCCTAAATCTCAGTAGAGAAATTTTCTCGGTTGAATTACGGGCGAGTTCTTAAATCTCGACGAAGATGTTTCCCCCTCCGTTGAATTATGGACAAGTTCTTAAAACTCAGCAGAGATGTCCATTCAGTTGAAGTACAGGCAAGTTCCTAAATCTCAACAAAGATCAGGCTCCCCCAGCGGAATCTTCCACAACAACAGGTATACAAGCTCTCGCTAAGGAATCTCTTATGCGATCGACACTCCTGCAGATGGAATCTTTAAGCCCATCCTCCCGCCAGCAATCTCCAAATGGCATCTGTAAGCCCATTCCCGACATCACAAGGCTGATACCACTTCATACGTGTGCAAATTTCTGGGCACTCTAGTGTTAAATCATCTTCCACCTTTGGATCACGAAAGACGTAAAAGCCAATCTACATCCTTAGGTTTAAGAAGATTGAACAGGGGCAGCTGTTGTACCCCAAAATTTTCCCTCCCATATTTCTCAAAACATTGCAAGGAAAATCTCCAAGTGGCTCAAGTTTGCTCAAGGATTGACCATACAAGCTCTCTCACAAGGCAGTCTACCCCAAATTAGGGTTTTGTGTTGCATAAAGATCCTTGAGTCCAAGTGACCCCAAGTGCTCACCAATGTCCTAATATGTTCCTAAGATCATCCATGTCAAATTTCAAGCCTTGCAGAGGAAGTTTGCCCAGTCAATTGCTCAAAGGTCCAAAAATCGATTGTGCTAGGGCAAAAGTCAACTGTGACCCAAATACAGTCAAACTTCAAGATTTTTTGTCAACATTCTCATTTTGAAGGATATTTCATCATTTTATCAAGGGTTTATCATTATTCATCAAGGATTGCTCAAAATTCATCAAGATTCAAAAGTTGCTAAATTAGGGTTTTGTAGGAAAAGTCAACTCAACTTTGACCAAGCATAACTTTCTCATACTTTATGAAAAATGACCCATCCAAAGCTCATTTTAAATAGGATGCAATTCCCTAAATCCACCTTCATATCCCAAGATCAAAGAATTCACTCACAAGAAGTTATGAATTTGGACATTATAGGTCATTTTTGAAAGTCAACAAAACACCTTTTTGTCAAAGCTTATAACTTGAGCAAGGAATATCAAAATGAGATTAGAACAAAAGGGTTGATTAGAGGACATATCAAGCTTTATAGAAAGTCCAAGAACACCTACAAAAGTTCAAAATTGAAGAAGTTATACATTGTTGAAGTTGGACTTTTTTGCAAAATTGCCAAAAGTCAACTATCCCCAAAACTTCAAATTTTGCCAAACGGGCCCATTATTTTTCATTTGATTTGAGTTTGTATTATTTCCCACGTGCCCTAGCTTCAGCCATGTGTCCATATCACATTTTTATTATTTAATTTGATTTTTATTTGAATTAATCCATTTTAAATCAAATAAAATCATATAAAATCTAAAGCATTGATAACACATGATTTTTTGGCTATTTCAGGCTCCAAATACAGCTATTATTATCATCAGATTCGTATCAAATCAAATGTGTGCAATAAAGATTGAAATCAAGCAAATTTGGAAAGTTTTAATGGAGGAATCAAATCAAATTCATGAGCATTGATAGGGAAAGATTTGGACCAAGTTTGTGAACCTAATGCAATGCATAATACATAAGCAAGCCAAGGACACGAAAATCAGGGTTGACAATCACTTGTAGAGGCATAACAACTTTGCAAAAAATCACAAAAAAGTGGGAGATCAAAATCAAGGTTGGAGGCATTTTTAAGGCTGGAGACATATCCCAATCGATTCCTGGCAATTCCCACAAGCTAACTCGATCCAGACAACGCGTTTCCAGACCCCCTAGTGCATTGTAAGTCCTTCGTAATACAACTCTGTTCTTGATTTTGATTCGCGTTATTATGGCATCTATTGAACAAACTAATAGCATATTTGTGATCACAAGAACATTTGCAAGTTTTTGGTATTAACGAATTGCATTTATATGATCTGTAACAAGAATCACCATAGTTAGGGTTCTTGGAGTTTTTTTGGGGTTTTCTGTTTCAGGTACAATTGGCCCATAAGAAGAATATGGTTTTGATCAGGAGGTCATGACGAGTTCAACCATGTTCTTGGAATGTATTTATATGGCCTGACGGAGATTTTTGAAGGAACCTGCATTTTTAGCTACGGATAGAAATCCGCAGGTAATTTTTACAGGTTTTGGAGGACAGGGATGAACTCGTGTCATCCGTCCATTGGTTGATTCAAACGAAGCGTGCCTTTTTTTTGTTTTTTCTGGAATTTGAGTTGTTTTCATATATTATTATTTCTTTGTATTATTATTACAAATGAAGCAACACAGCCCAGCGGACACCACGTTGGCATTAAGGCATCCAAAGGCTGGAGGTCAGGGGTTCGATCCCTGCCTCCAGCAATTTGTGTTTTCTTCATGTTTTTTCAGGTAATTGCATGCATACGCCCATCTGCAATCCACCATATGCCCTCACCCATCATAGCGCCAGATGGCCAATGGCCAGATCTGGTGGTCAATGATTGGAGGTCCACCAAGGACCAGGTCAATGCGCGCCTACTGGATCAGGAAAAGTCAAACGGATCAGTAAATGGGCCAAATATAAATTGCTACCAACACCCTCCAAACAGGCCCAATTCTTCTCCCTTTTTATTTATTTTGTTTATTTAATTTAATTGTTTCATTTTATTTAACTAATTTTCTAACCAATAACAAAATTCTTTTTTTTGTCAAATAAAATCACAAAAATACTTTTTTTTATCCAATCAAATTTTAAAACTTTTATTTTTATTAATAAACTCATTAATTAATTAGGATATTAATTAGGAAATCTTAACTTATTCTTGTAAATAAATAAAATTAATTAGACTTAATTAGGTTTTAACTACTAATTTAATTATTTTATTTTCTTTCTTAAAATAATAAAAAAAACAAAATATGTCATAAATTATTTTTCATTAATTAACTTTAATATTTAATTTAGTTATTTAATTTAGTATTTAACTTCTTTTCTTAAAATAAAAACAACAAAAAAGCAATTTTCTTTCAAAAGGGTCAAAACCCTAAATTTCGCACTCGATTTAATTTCCCGCGCGCTGTATTTATTTGTATCCAATTATGTATCTGCTTACGGATTATAATAGTTAAATAGGACATTTAATTATTTTTACCGCTTTATTTTATTTTTCAAAGGGTTTGTCTTTAGCGATGTAAATATCCGACGCCTTATAATTTAATTTCCGCACCTTTAACTTCCGCAAATTATAATTGTTAGATGTTTGATAATAGGGTTTGCATGACAAGACTGAATGTTTAAATCTTAAAATCAAATTAGATCACTCTTAACATGTGCAAAGATAAAAATAAACTGAAAATGACACACTCGCACATGCGCACTCTTAGGGTACACCCCACTTGGTTGCCTTCGTACACGGTCATTGAGTATAGGTCGTTTATGAGGTCGTCCTCTTATCTAAAAGATCATAGTCTCCTCGAAATGGTTGCCCCGAATATTGTTGCCTCAAACAAATGATCTAAGACATTAGGGTTACCGCTAAGGCGTCCTAATATTTCTTTGGTGATCGTATGTCCCTCATTCGAATTGACCCTTAAACTCCAACGACGGTGCTACCTATCATTAATAGTGGGATAGCATTGTATAAAGGAAATTAGCATAGAACGATTTCTTTTTTCGAGTAGGTAGATGGTTCTTAGATACTTGCTCTTTCAAAAACAAAACTTTTCACACTTACACTCCTTTTCAAACAAAGTTTTCAAAACACTTCATTACACTCTTGAGGACAAAAGCAAGAGTTAAATCGAAGTTTTAAAACAAAAACTTTTTCAAACCCACAAGCACAAAGAAAACAATTTTGAAAACAATTGAGCAAGTACCTAAGAGCCAGTGGATAACCACAGATAGAAAGGGTGCTAACACCTTCCCTTTCTATAATCTACCCCCCGAACCCGAGAAATATCTCGAAAAAGGAATTTTTCTGTGCTTTTTTCCTTTCCTTGTTGGATAAAATAAAAGTTGGTGGCGACTCTTGCTTACCGCGACATTTTACGAAAACAAACGCAAAACACAAACCAGCATTCCAAAAAAAAAACAGTCTGTTCTTCCCACCGTATCACACCCACATTGATGTCCTGGTTGACAACACCGCGCAACATAAAATCTTCTCCTTCATGGATGGTTTCTCTGGCTACAACCAGATCAAGATGGCTCCCGAAGACATGGAGAAGACGACCTTCGTCACACAGTGGGGCATCTTCTGTTACAAGGTGATGCCTTTTGGGTTGAAGAATGTTGGGGCAACCTATCAGCGAGCCATGGTCGCTTTGTTCCATGATATGATTGACCACGAGATCGAGGTTTATGTTGATGACATGATAGAAAGGTCTCAAACTGAAGAGGAACATCTCGATCATCTACAAAAGTTGTTCAACAGGTTGAAGATATACAAGCTGAGGTTGAATTCGAACAAGTGCACCTTCGGGGTAAGGTCTGGTAAGTTTCTGGGTTTCATCGTCAGTGACAAAGGTATTCAGGTAGACCCCGCAAAGGTAAAGGCCATACAAGAGATGTCAGCTCCCCATACTGAGAAGGAAGTTAGAGGTTTCTTGGGACGCTTGAATTATATCGCCAGGTTCATTTCACATCTGACTGCTACTTGTGAACCCATCTTCAAGCTTCTGAAGAAAGATCAAGTGGTAAAGTTGAATGACGAATGCCAGACTGCTTTCAAAAGGATCAAGGAATACCTTCAATAACCGCCAATTCTGATGCCTCCGGTTGAAGGAAGACCTTTGATATTGTACTTAACAGTGCTAGACAATTCAATGGGGTGTGTGTTGGGGCAGCATGACGAGTCTGGTCGAAAAGAGCGTGCAATATACTACCTTAGCAAAAAGTTTACCGACTGTGAGACAAGATACTCACTGCTCGAGAAAACTTGTTGCACTTTGGCATGGTCTGCTCGCCGGCTAAGACAGTATATGTTGACCCACGCTACTCTGTTGATATCTAAGATGGATCCAATCAAATACATCTTCGAGAAGCCCGCACTCTCCGGAAGAATAGCGAGATGGCAGATGATCTTAACCGAATACGATATACAATATACAACCCAGAAAGCAATCAAGGGGAGTGTATTGGATGATCATTTGGCTCATCAGGCCGTGGATGACTACCAATCCATGAATTTTGAGTTCCCGGACGAGAACATTATGTTGATGACTGACTACGAAGAATTGAGACCAGATGAAGGACCTGAAGAAGGATCTGGATGGACTATGGTCTTTGATGGAGCTTTGAACGCACTTGGTAATGGCATCGGCACTGTAATCATATCCCCTGAGGGCTGTCACACTCCTTTCACTGCCCGACTATGTTTCAACTGCACTAACAACATGGTGGAGTATGAAGCCTGCATCATGGGTCTCAAAGCCGCTATTGACCTCAGAATCAAGCTCTTAAATGTCTTTGGGGATTCAGCCTTGGTGATAAGTCGGATCAAAGGCGAATGGGATACAAAGCATCTAGATCTCATCCCACACAAAGAGCATGTACTGACATTGCTCCCACACTTTGAGGAGGTAACTTTTGAACATTTCCCACAAGAGGAGAATCAGTTAGTAGACGCGCTAGCTACCATGTCTTCTATGTTCAAAGTTAGGTGGGACAACGAAGCTCCCCGAATCACCATTGAAAGGTTGGATGAACCAGCGCACTGCTGTGAGATTGATACTAAAGAGGTTACAGACAAACCCTGGTTTCATGAAGTAAAGAAGTATCTCGAGACTCAATAGTATCCCGAAGGGGCATCTGTCTATGATAAGAAGTTTCTGAGAAGGTTCGCTGCAAAATTCTTCCTCAGTAATGGAATCCTCTACAAGCACAACCATGACTCTACCTTACTACAGTGTGTAGACAAGAGCGAAGCAGAGAGAATCATGATAGATCTATATGAAGGTACCTTCGGAACCCATTCTAGTGGATATACCATGGCTAAGAAGATCCTACGGTCAGGATACTATTGGTCCACTATGGAAGCAGATTGTTATCAGCACTTCCGAATCTGTCATAAGTGCCAAATTTATGTTGATAAGGTGCATGTTCCTCCGGCTCCTTTGAATATCTAGACAGCTCTGTGGCCCTTTGCAATGTGGGGCATTGACATGATCAGAGAAATCAGGCCAACCGCCTCCAATGGGCATCGCTTCATCCTGGTGGCCATCGATTACTTCACGAAATGGGTTGCGGCGACCTCTTTTGCTACTGTTACCAAGAGTGTTATGGCCCGGTTTATCAAGCATAACCTGATCTGTCGATATGGTGTGCCAGAGAGAATTATCACTGATAATGGTACGAATCTCAATAACACGATGATCATTGAACTCTGTAAGCAGTTCAAGATACAACATCATAACTCTTCTCCCTATCGGCCGAAGATGAATGGCATTGTTGAAGTAGCTAACAAGAACATCAAGAAAATTGTACAAAAGATGACAGTGACATACAAAGACTGGCATGAGATGTTACCATTTGCTCTGCATGGGTATCGTACCTCAGCACGGACGTCGACAGGGGCAACACCCTACTCTCTGGTATACGACATAGAGGCAGTCCTACCCATTGAGGTCCAGATGCCATCTCTGAGAATCATGAAGGATGCGAGTCTGAATGAAGACGATTGGATCCAGACTCGACTTGATCAACTGAATCTGATTGATAAGAAGAGACTTACTGCTGTCTGTCATGGTCAAACGTATCAAAAACGGATGATCAAGGCTTTCAACAAGAAGGTCAGACGCCAAGAGTATCAAGTCGGGGATCTAGTGATCAAGCGCATCATACTTCTGCAAGGTGACCCCATGGGAAAATGGACTCTCACATACGAAGGGCCATTTGTGATTAAAAACATTTTCTCGGGTGGAGCCATGATTTTGACCACCATGGACGGTGACGACCTTCCTCGCCCTGTCAATACGGACATAGTGAAAAGATACTACGCATGATAAAAGACCCGCTAGGTCGACTGGCCTAGGCAAAAATAAGGGCTTCCCAGTGAACCAAAAGGGTTCGGGCAAAAATAAGGGATGAAAATGAAAAATCTGTACACCCGACAAGTCGAAAACCTGAAAAGGCGACTTGGGCAAAAAAGGGTATCCCGGTGGACTGAAAACTCGAAAGGGCATTCCAGGCAAAAGTTAGGGATGAAAAGCATATCACTATGTCCCATTGGATCACCCTGCGATCTGACCTCAGTATCAATTGTCAAGCTTAAACAGCATCGATCAACCTAATCAGCTTCAGACAAGCAGCAAAGTGATGAGATGCTCGAAGACATAGCGACGATAGAAGAATTGGAACCCAATGGGACTGTTGTACATAACTATTTTCTTTTTACACAATATTGTATAACTTCTATTTTTACGGCAGGGTTCTCTTACTAGAACGTCAACCTCCTTGTACGAAAACGCCTATTACAGGCCAACTTCAAAAAATCAATACAAAATCATTTTCATAAGAAACTTTGAGTTTTTCTTTTTTCTGTTTTGTTTTGCAAGAATGTCCATTGATTTATTTTTGACATATGCATTTAAATATGATTGCTGCTCATAAATATTTACATAAAGAAACAAAAGATAATTACTCGTAATTCCATAAACAGGGGCAAAAATAAGAAATGTCGAACCCGACAGTTACTCTATCCAGCAGGTACCAGGGCATAAACGGCTTTGGAGCACATTCATCAATACATGCAACCTTGTAACATCTGTATTCCCCACAGAGTAAAGGTATTCAAAGTATTGATATCAGTTCTCTCGAAACGGGAAGTAATCTCCCTAGCCAGGGTCGTTCTGAAACCTGACATCTATATCCCCCAGCCAAATTGCATGATCGCAAGCGGATCATCATAAATTATTATCTCCCCAAGCAGAGTTTGTTTCTCTAGATACAGAAGCTCAATCCCCAATAGAGCTTAACAAGAGTCATTCCTCCGTAGAGCTATTCTCGAACAAAGTCTCTCCCTGGCAGAATATTCACAAACAACAAAGAGCAATTCTCTGGCACAATCATTTCCGTTCACCATCTCCAACGGAAGTAGAAGAACCATAGTTCTCTACAACAGTCAGAAATGCTATATTCTCCAGCAGCAGTCAGGGATTTATTTTCCCATACTCATATATGTCACAAATAACATCTCATATTCATACATTATGACATGCACATACATATCACATACAACATAATCTCATTTATTTTGAGAACATCATCTCACAACGCATTTCATGTATCGCATATGATTAGCCCCGTTGTCTTTTTAGGAAAGACAATTATCACCAATAATTCCAGCAATTATACATATCATATATGCAGACAACTAATGAAAAAATCAGTTCCCAAAATTAAGCGGGTTAACTAATCTACATGATCAAGCGAAGTAACCCTACTACCCAGGTTCCTTTTCATGGCCCTACTACCCAGGCTTTCATTTCGAAATATCCCTACTACCCAGGTTCCTTCTCATAGCCCTACTATCCAGGCTTTCATCTCAAAGTAAACCTACTACCCAGGTTCCTTTTCATGGCCCAACTACCCAGGCTTTCATTTTGAAGTAACCCTACAACCCAGGTTCCTTTTCATGGCCTTACTACCCAGGCTTTCATTTCGAAGTAACCCTACGACCCAGGTTCCTTTTCATGGCCCTACCACCCAGGCTTTCATTTTGAAGTAACCCTACGACCCAGGTTCCTTCTCATGACCCTACTACCCAGGCTTTCATCTCGAAGCAACCCTACTACTCAGGTTCCTTTTCATGGCCTACTACCCAGGCTTTCATTTCGAAGTAATCCTACGACCCAGGTTCCTTCTCATGGCCCTACTACCCAGGCTTTCATCTCAAAGTAACCCTACTACCCAGGTTCCTTCTCATGGCCCTACTACCCAGGCTTTCATCTCGAAGTAACCCTACTACCCAGGTTCCTTCCCATAGCCCTACTCTCCAGGCTTTCATCTCAAAGTAACCCTACTACCCAGGTTCCTTCTCATAGTCCTACTATCTAGGATTTCATTTCGAAGTAACCCTATGACCCAGGTTCCTTCTCATAGCCCTACTGTTGTACCCCAAAATTTTCCCTCCCATATTCTTCAAAGTTTTGACAAGCATCATCTCAATTTGCTCAAGTCTACTCAAGGGTTGCATAGTTCAAACCATCCTCCTAAGCCAGTCAAAATTAGGGTTTTGGTTCCTGCAAGGAAGTTGAGGTTTTCAAGGGTCCAATCAAGTCCTACATGCCTATAAACATTGTCAAGCATCTGCATGCCAAGTTTCAAGGTTCACAAGGTCAAGTTGCACAGTTAAAACCCCTAATTGCTTCACAGTCAACTACAGGGGCAAAATGGTCATTTCGCAGTCAAAAGTCAAAAAAATTGGTCAACATCTCATTTTTAAGCCACCATCATCATTGGATCAAATCTTGATCATGATTCCACAAGAATGGCTCAAAAATCATCAAGATGCAAAAGTTTCCATTTTTGGATAGCTGAAAAGTCAACTGTAACTTGACCAAGGCATAACATTTTCATGGTTCATCAGAAAAATCCCATCCAATGCTCATTTTGAAGGGGAGGACATTTCCTACAACCCATCTTCACATTCCAAGTCCAAGAAATGCTCTCACAAAAAGTTATCAATTTCAACATTATAGGTCATTTTCAAAAGTCAACAAAAAGGCATTTTAAGTCAAAGACCATAACTTGAGATTGGTAAATAAAAATGACATGGGACGAAAGGCATTGGTTAGAGGACTTCAAGACCTTTCCAAAATGTCCAAGAACATGTTCATATGATCTAAATGGAGCAAGATATGCATTGGAGAAGTTGGGAAATTTTTGTGGAATGGCAAAAGTCAACTATCCTTGAAACTTCAATTTTTGACAAAAGGGCCCACTTTTTTCCACTTGATTCAGCCTTGTCATGCCACCCACGTGTCCCATGATCAATTTCAAGACCAAATAATTATTTTTCTATTTTTATTTAATTTTTATGGATTTAATTCATTTTAATCCATAATAATTCAAGTAAATCTAAAAAATTTAATTAAATGGTATATTATGGTTTGAATAGCCTTCATGAAGCATTTGCAACCTACCAATTTCGTGCTAAGCTCATTTAGGCATGAAAATTCAAATTTTAAACAAGCTTTGAAAGGCCTTTAATGGTGGTTAAGACAAAATCCAAAGCTTAATTGCAATGGTTAAAGGCTCCTAAATGTGACTTATTCTCACTCATTACTATATATGCAAGCCTTGCAAGCCTCATTCACAACCTAGAACTTTACACAAAACGGCCATAGCAAAATCCAAAAAGTGTCAAAAAAAGTGTGAGATCAAAAGGAGTATTTCAAGCATTTTCAGGCCAAAAGGAGAACGTGACTCTCTTCTTTACCATCCCCTGAAGCTAAAGCAACCCTTGCCACGTCCTAAGATCCATCATACCGCGCTGTAAGTTCTTCCCAGGTCCCCCAAAATTTCTATACATTTTTTTTCTTTACATGCTTGTGTGTAGGTTCCAAGAGAAGGTTCATCATACACCTTCCTCATCCAGACGTCAAGTGTCCTCAAGCGTCCATCCAGTGGCCTAAAGATGACGCACACCATGCTCCTGGTCAACCTTGTGCATAGGCAAGAAAGAAAGTCAACGTGGCTTGGCTGGTTAATGGGCCTAAATTTCCAGATTCACCTCCTTAAGGGTCCAACACCCCCCTTGGTTCACTCTTTTTTCTTTTTGTTTTATATTTTCTAATTTAGTTATTAATTGTTTTTTATATAATTATTATTATTACCACCAAATTTAACATAATTAATATTTTTCATAAAAATTCAAAAAAAAACTAAAAAAATGTAAATATTTTTTTATTATTCACTATTAATTATTTTTGTAAATAAAACACTAATAAATTGATTTAGTTTAATTAGGTAATTTTAATTTCCTTTTCCAATAAATAAAAATGAATTAGACTTAGGTTTTTTTTTCTTTTAACTTTAAATTTCTTATTTTTATTTTTATTTTCATTAAAAACATAAAAACACAAAAAATACTTTTTCTTGTAAATAAATAAATTAATTAATAATTAGGCATAATTTCATTAATTACCAAAAAAAAGACAAAAAAATTCAATTCTTATTCAAAAAGGGTCAAAACCCTTAGGACATTCCAATTTAATTCTTTCGCGCATAATTCTTATTTTGATCATTTATGTAACTGTCTCCAGATATGTAATAGTAATTAGGTTTACCGCTTTATTTACTTTTCTCGCATTTTATTTTCCAAAACGGGTTTTTGTTTTTGGCGATGTATAGACCCGCGCCTTGTAATAGTTAGAATTTACATTTCTGCAATTTACTTTCCGCACCCCTAACTGTTAACAATGCATGAAAGAATGTATGTAAATAAAATTAATCCGTAGCTCACAAATAACATGTACAAAGACAATTAACTGAAAAACAACACACAAAGCACATGCCACTCCTAGGGTACGCCTCACTGGTTGCCTCAAAAGTGGTCATCAAGTATAAGGTGTCTTAGAGGTCGCCCTTTTGTCTGAAGATCCAGTTTCCTTGAAACGGTTGCCTCGGATAAAAGGATCTGGGACATTAGGGTTACCGCTAATGTGTCCTACCGTTGCTTTGATGAACACATTGTCCCTAATAATCGAATTGACCCGAATACCTCCAATAATGGTGCTACCTACCTCTCAATGGTGGGATAGCACTATCTAAAGGACTCTTACACAGCCTAATTCCTTAGGGTAGGTAGATTCTCATGGGTACTTGCTCTTTTCAAACAAACAAAACAACTTTTCACACTCACACTTTCTAAAAGTTTTCAAACAAATTTTTCATACACTCTTGAGGACTGATACAAGAGTTACTTAGAAATTTTTCAAACGAAACTTTTTCAAAACCCACACACACTTGAAAAGCAAACAATTTTTGAAAACATAAGAGCAAGTACCTAAGAGCCCGTGGATAACCACGGATAGAAAGGGTGCTAACACTTTCCCTTTATATAAATTTACCTCCCGAACCGAGAGACATCTCAAAGAAGGAATTTTGCTGTGCTTTTGTCCTTTCCATGTTGGAGAACATAAAAGGCGGTGGCGACTCTTGCTTACCGCGACATTTCGCGAACCAGCTTAAAAAACAATCAGTTCTCATTTCCACCGATCACACCTACTATCCAGGCTTTCATCTCGAAGTAACCCTACTACCCAGGTTCTTTCTCATGGCCTTACTACCCAAGCTTTCATCTCGAAGTAACCCTACTACCCAGGTTCCTTCTCATGGCCCTACTACCTAGACTTTCATCTCGAAGTAACCCTACTACCCAGGTTCCTTCTCATAGCCCCACTATCCAGGCTTTCATTTCTAAGTAACCCTACTACCCAGGTTCCTTCTCATAGCTCTACTATCTAGGCTTTCATTTCGAAGTAACCCTACGACCCAAGTTCCTTCTCATAGCCTTACTATCCAGGCTTTCATTTCAAAGTAACCCTACGACCCAGGTTCCTTCTCATAGCCCTACTATCTAGGCTTTCATCTCAAAGTAACCCTACTACCCAGGTTCCTTCTCATAGACCTACTATCCAGGCTTTCATCTCGAAGTAACCCTACTACCCAGGTTCCTTCTCATATACCTACTATCCAGGCTTTCATCTCGAAGTAACCCTACTATCCAGGTTCCTTCTCCCTTATCTCCAGACAACAGTTTACAACACTGTAAGGCCCGGACCCGACCAAATACGGTCGATTTCACATTTCCCCAGTAAGCCTATGTGAAACCTGGACCCTAACCAGATATGCATTCTACTTTCACCTCCTCAATCAAGAGTTAATTCCCCAGCAGAGTAATGGACAACCGAAGCTCCTAGACTCTACTTCCTAGGACATAAATCAAAATTCCCCGACGAAGTCCTCCTCAACCGCAGGTACAAGAATTCTCGCCAAGGAATCTCTTATGCAACTGATCTTTTCTGGATGGCATCTGTAAGCCCATTCCTGATATCACAATCAACCACAACATCATCGAGTGCAAATTTCTTGGAACTCTAGTGTTCAATCATCTTCCACCTTCAAGTCACGAATGGCAGACCTACCAATCTAACTCTTCAAGCGCAAGAAGATTGAACAGGGGAAGCTGTTGTACCCCAAAATTTTCCCTCTCATTTCTCAAAGGATCATCCTGGACTCTCAGGCTTGCTTCTATCAAGTTTCAAGTCTTGAATTACAACTTTTCAAGAAAATAATACACAAGGGAGAAATGGTCAAAAGCACACTGAAAAGCCAAACTTTGACTTTTTAGATCAAATCAAGTTTCAACAATTATATTTCATCAAGACATGAAATTGGTTTATCAAAAAATCAGAAGTCATAAATTACTTTGAAAAAATCAAATTTCTAAACATTTAGAAAATTTTCTAAGTGTTAAGAGAATATGATACTTCAGAATTTCTGGGCCAGCCTTCACGCGAGTGCAATCAGAATTTGCAGACACGGTTCAGAACATGATGATTCAATCAAAACATATGGAAGCAATGTTCTTCGGTCAGAACATGACCCTTCAACATATAGAGGTTACGTTTCTGATCTTCTGTGATCAAAACATCACCAACCAAAACCCCATTTAAGCAGTCTGCTGCCCTGCTATATCACAGCCCTGCAATCAACTGCTGATCCAGTCCACGCCTGCACTTTCTCAAACCCTATATTTGCATCAAATTAGCATACAAAAACTGTGATTAAAAAGCAATGGAACAGTATGCCAAAAAGGTTAAAAATCCCATTTGTTTTTCCCCCCAAAACCACAACAAATCCATCTATAAATAAGTGGCTCCATCACACGTTCAAGAGGATGACTTTTGGAGAGAGAAAATTGTCAAAAGAGAGAAAAGAAAACTGTGAAACCTTCATCAAAAATCCAATTCCCAAACAGAAAACCAAACCTTTGTTATTCCTTTTAAACCAAAGAACTTGGCATTTTCTCTTATGTTGCTCTTGCTGACTCCAGAACATCTGAAGGCAACAGTTCAAGTTCCAAACACACGCTCCAGATTCAAGGTAAGTCTTTCTGACTTTGTATCTTTTGATTCAGAACATCATTAAATATGTAAATATCACAGTATTGATGTTTTCCATATCATTGCATAAGTAGAAAAACTATGGATCAGAACTTGATTAGGGCTAGGCTCAGATTAGGGATTTGAACTTCTATAAATTGTTGTGCTTTTATCTTTCTGACCTGCTGTTTGTTAAATACTGACTAAATTGCTAATGTGTTGATTAATATGAAGAAGGAGTTGAAATGTGGCACATAACCCCCTGTTTTTTACTCACTGTTTTAGCATAGCACATAACTTCTAAGTTCTCCCTACACGTTAAACACACAGAACTTCTAGGCTTTCTTATTGTTTTAACACACAGAACCTCTGATGCTCACACACTATTTTAGCACAGCACATAACTTCTGAGTTCTCCCTACACGTTAAACACCCAGAACTTTTAGGCTTTCTTACTGTTTTTAACACATAGAACTTCTGATGCTCACACACAGTTTTAACATAACACAGAATTTCTGACTTTTGGCTCACTGTCTGAATACCACCCAGAAACTCTGTTTCCTTTCCCTCTGATGTTTCTCTCAGGGCCTTAAAGTGTATCAATCCAGAACTTCTGATTCCACTGATGTTCCTTTCTAAGTCACAACGCGCATGGCTTCAGAACTTCTGATCCTTGTTGTTTTGCTTGCAGCAACACGATGTTTCTATCTTTCATTTATTTTCCTTTTATCATTTTAAATATTAATACTCTTTTTATCAATATAAAAAAGATATGAAAATATTTCCTTTTACTAACTAATTTATTTCTTTTTTTTTTAAATCCATTAAGACAAAAAAAACCATTTTCTAAACAAAGTCTTTTTTTTCTTTCTTACGTTGTACATTTTAATATGGTTGTAATAGTTAAATAGGATTTAAATTCTTGCAACCCCCTATTTGTAAATATGTGCCCCTATCCATAAAATATTGTAATAGCGTAAGACTTTTATATTTCCGCAATTAACGCTTTTCCAAATATAAAATACTAGTAATTAGGATGTGTATGGCAAGACATGAAATCAACAAATAGATAACCCTAATCAATACTAAAATGCATGCAATCAAACACACTTGCACACTAGCATCCTTAGGGTAATCCCACCTTGTTGCCTATCGAAAAAATAGTCATGTCCCTCGAACATGGGCGTTTTAGAAAAATACCCTCGATAAAAGATCGTAGTCCCTTGATGACCCTCGATGTTGCCTTCGATAAACGATTTAGTCCCTAACACGACATTGCTAAAACGTTCCATAGGTTGCCTTCTATGACTATACAAACGTCCCATACTCGTCCGTTCACATCCAAAGATGGGGCTTCTTACCAAATCAATGGTAAGATAGCAACATCTAAAGGAAGAGGAAAAGAACATCTAAGACCTTTTGAGTAGGTAGATTCGTTCCTAGTTGCTCGCTTGCTCACAACAAAAAAATTTTATACACCAACACATCTCTTTGAACTATTTTCAAAACCAACACTTTGTACGCATTCTTATAGAGACGAGAATCATTACAAAGACATTTTCAAAATATTTTCAAACCCACACCACAGGCACACTTTCAAACAAAGCAAGTGATCTAGCAAGTAACTAAGAGCCAATGGAAAACCATGGATGAAAGAAGTGCTAACACCTTCCCCTTTCATAATCTACCCCCCGAACTCAAGAAAACATCTCTAAAGGTCTTTCCTGTGCTTTTTCACCTTTCCTTATTGGATAAAAGAAAAATCGGTGGCGACTCTTGCTATCCGCAACATTTGCGATCAAACGCAAAACAAAAAGTCAGTTCTCCCATCGTATTACAGATAACAATGTCAAAGGAAAAGGAAAATGAACAAGAAAGACTTTTGAGTAGGTAGAATGCTCCTAATTACTTACTCAATTTCAAACAAACATCCTTGCTATTTTCAAAACAAACACTTACACTTTTAAACATCTTACAAACTTGAAAACATTTTCAAAAGATCAAACATCTTTGTGTACATTCTTACAAACAAGAATCATTACAAATATTGCCTAAGCAATGGCCTCTTTACAAAATACTTTCAAAAACCACACCAGGAACAATTTCAAACAAAAGCAAGTGATCTAGCAAGTAACTAAGAGCCCATGTAAAACCATGGATGAAAAGGGTGCTAATACCTTCCCTTTTCATAATCTACCCCCCGAACTCAAGAAATAATCTCAAAGGTATTTCCTGTGCTTTTTCACCTTTCCTTTTGGATAAAAGAAAAGTCGGTGGCGACTCTTGATAACCGCAACATTTGCGATCAAACGCAAAACCTTCAAGTCAGTTCTCCCACCGTATCACAGAAACACAAAAAAACACTAATCATGAGCACCAGATGAAAACAAATGGAAGCAGACAATATTGTTAGGAATTTATTACAGACCCAACTCACACTGGATACCACTAGGAATATTTAATCCTTTAAACAACATCTTCATACTAACCTCCAAAATCAAGGTATGTGATACAATCCTCATTAGCATCTGAGGAGGAATC
The DNA here is from genome assembly GCA_948472305.1 of Vicia faba. Taxonomy (NCBI): domain Eukaryota; kingdom Viridiplantae; phylum Streptophyta; class Magnoliopsida; order Fabales; family Fabaceae; genus Vicia; species Vicia faba. Next base: position 518,814,555 of record OX451739.1, on the reverse strand, counting down.
ATTTACTTGAACATGACTTTTCTTACAGGACCTCATATTTGTTACCAACTTGTTTCATGTCCTTACTGCTCCAATAGACAATCCAACACATGTCTTTCCTTTTGATCCATCCTTCTTCCGATCAACTTGCTTATCCTTCTTTCCTGACTTGACTTCAAGAAGATCTACCTTCTTAGACCCATCATCCTTAAGAAAATTGAACAGGGGCAACTGTTGTACCCCAAAATTTCTGGGCACTGTAGTGTTCAATCATCTTCTACCTTCAAGCTACGAACGACGACATGCCATTCTTGCTTTTCAGGTTTAAGAAAATTGAACAGGGGCAGTTGTTGTACCCCAAAATTTGCCCTCTCATTTCTCATGAATTTTCTCACAATATCTCTATTGATTCAAGACTCCATAAGGTTTGATCAGCTCAAGATATCCTCCCTAAACACTGATGACTCAAAATTAGGGTTTGAGTTTGTATAAGGATAATTGGACCTTTGATGCTTCATATGATTTTACTGGATCATATTGGGATCTCAAGCATCAGGTCGGAGAAAGGAGGAAGAGGAAACTTTCGAAAGGGCAAAGCCGATCGAAAAGAGTGGCTGCAAATAACAATTCTAATTCAAAATCTGGTTCAGGATATTCGAACCACATGACTGATCGAAAGGAGTGGTTGGAAGATTTTGACAAAATCGAAGAAGAATAAGCTTACTTTGATCCCCAAGCTTCGATTGGGCATTGGTTTCCTTCGAAACAACTTGCTTCGATCCCCAAGCTTCGATTGGGCATTGGCTTCCTTCGAAGCAACTCGCTTCGACCCACAAGCTTCGATTGTGTATTGGATTCCTTCGAAGCAACTTGCTTCGATCCACAAGCTTCGATTGGGAAATGGATTCTTTCATGCTTTCTTTGATCCACAAGCTTTGATTGGGCATTGGCTTCCTTTGAAGCAACTTGCTTCGATCCACAAGCTTTGACTAGGCAATGGCTTCTTTCATGCTTGCTTCGATTCACAAGTTTCGATTGGGCATTGGCTTACTTCGAAGCAACTTGCTTTGATCCACAAGCTTCGATTGGGAAATAGCTTTCTTCGAGTAACCTGCTTCGATCCACCTCTAAACCCTTCGAGCAACCTGCTTTGAAGAACATTGATCAAATCTCATAACCTTATCCTCCAAATCTCACTTTCCAGTCTATGTTGCTTCTAAATATTTACATAATCAGAGGTTTACATAAATTTGTGATGCATTACACAAAGATTCGAAGCTTTATCCACTGGATTATACCATTTTTGGACGAAATGGCAAAAAGATACATATCTATTTTCATAAAGATTACTTTAATCACAAAGTCAGTTTCTTGAGCTCCCAACCTGATTTTTATCTGAACATCAAAAGCATGAGTCAAATCTCCTGTACCCAACAAACATCAGGCCATGCTTGTACTTGAACTTTGGAACCATGAAAATCCATTCAACTGGATTTTTCGTTTTCAACCAAACCATATTTTGTTATCTTACAAATCTGGTTACTCTAACTTCCTAAACCTTTTCTCTATAAATAGAAAGGCCATTTGCAAGCTAAAGGGGCCAGATTATTTGTTGTGTTGAAAAATCCTCAAACACTCCCAAACTCTCAAAAAACTCAGAACCTGCACACAAGCATAAAACTTGGCATATCCTGACCTTACACACAAAAATCTCAAATCCCTTCACGCGTTAGTGAACCTTTCGATTCACTCCCAGCTTCCATATACCAGCCTTTCGATTCACTCCCAACTTCCATATACCAGCCTTTTGATTCACTCCTAAAGCCCTCAAAAAACCCTCTCAAGGAAGTGGTCCCACTAGCTCAAGGAGGTCGAAGCAGGCTTAATCCATCATCAAATTGTTCCTGAAGGTTCTGTCAAAGTCCCTCAAGTTTCACTCCAAGAGGTAAGTTTTATTAAACTTGGAACTCTTCATTCAAACATCATTTGTATATACTTTGCGAAGGAAAAATGTAGATATCATGTCTAGGAAGCTGACCATGTCCATAATTTTGATTATCATTGCTTGTACATTAAAAAGTTCATCTCTGAATAGTTAGGTCTTAGTTTTGATATTTCATGCTAACCTTCGACCCATAACTTTTGAAAATTATGTGGTTAGATTCGAATTCAAATTTTAGGCATGTTTGATATTTACATCTTTCGATTTGGCTGAGAAATGAAGCTTTTCGAAGTCTAACATTGGAGTTATGCATCCCTGCGCTCGAAGGAAAAAGATGAAGTCATGTTTAAACATTCAGAAATGAGTTCATTTTATATTTAGTGCAAGTTGTATAACCAACAGATGAAATATACCACCCCAGTGGTACAAACAGCGCGCGCTAAAGCCTTGCCATGTAGAAGGTCCTGGGTTCAAGCCCCAGCGAGACCTTTTGTTCAATTTTCATATTTTCTCACTTTGTCTTGTTTGCAGAAAACACACCTGGGCCTCCACAATTGGGCTTCAACATTTTTTATGTTTCTGACTCCCTGCTTACTAACTAACAAACAGGCCCTGGGCCCAAACACAAAACTGTTTTCTACATAAAAACTGTTTTAAACACAAAAACTGTTTTCTACACAAAAACACCAAAAATATATTTAAATTATTTAGTTTATTTTATTTAACTTCTTACAATGAAAAAAAACCAAAAAAACATTTTCCTATTTATTTTATTTTCTTTAACTTAATCTTAATTTTTCTTTAGTTTAATTAAATTTCCTTTTAGTTAAATAGGCCAAAATCTTTCTTTAACAAAATTAAAACAAATTCATTTTGTTTTCATTCATGTCTTGTACATTACATTTCTTTCAATTCTTATACATTATTCAAGTTCAATATGGTTGTAATAGATAATTAGGTTTAAGTTCTTGCAATCCCCATTTGTAAATTTGTACACCCCATCCCCAAATGATGTAATAGCGTAATAAATTTACTTTCTGCAATTTATCGCTTTCATATAAATGCTAGTAACTTAGGGTTTGTATGGAAAGATAAAATCAATACTTAGAAAACCTTAATTTAAGACAAAATCAAGCATGAAATATAAACACTTGCACGCTTGCACCTCTAGGGTTAACTCCACTTGTTGCCTTGATAAAATGGTCATAATATGCATGTGAGATGTCTTAGCAAAAAATACAAGATCATAGTCCCTCGATGACGCTTAGAATGTTGCCTTCAAATGATATTAGTCCCTCAAGAGAAATACTAAGATATCTCATAACATTGCTATTCATGACTATACGATGACCCACACCCGTCCCTTTACATCCAAAGATAAGGCTTCTTACCAATCAATGGTAAGATAGAAATATCAAAGGACGGAAGAAATGAACAAAAGACTTTTGAGTAGGTAGAAAGTTCTTAGTTGCTTGCTCAAAATCCATCTTCAAAACAAACATCTTTTCAAATACACCAAACACGTTCAAAACATTGAAATATTTTCAAAAGTCCAACACTTTGTATGCATTCTTATAGAGACGAGAATCATTACAAAGTGTGCCTAAACGAAGACGCTTTTCAAAAATACTTTCAAAACCCACCACAAGCATATTTTCAAACAAAGAATTTTCAAGTGATCTAGCAAGCAACTAAGAGCCCATAGATAACTATGGATGAAAAGGGTGTTAATGCCTTCCATTTTCATAATCTACCCCCCGAACTAAAGATAAGATCTCAAAGGTCTTTCCTGTTCTTTTCACCCTTTCCTTATTGGATAAAAGAAAAGTCGGTGGCGACTCTTGCTATCCGCAACAATTGCGATCAAACGCAAAACAACCAAGTCAGTTCTCCCACTGTATTACAGAACTGGCGACTATGCTGGGGATAACTTAAAAGTGGGGTTACCTTAGAATTAGATCACATTTACTTTCTTTCATTGTTTGATTTGTTTGCTTTACGTTTATGGGTCTTTGATTGGGTTTGTATTGATCCTCTATCAGGATCGGGGAGCACCATTAGGTAAGTAGCAATACATTATGGAAACTATACAGCGTAGATCGATATGTTTGAAGCAATGGCTATGTTAGTGTGACACATTTGTTGGTACCAGTATCCGTTGTGTTGAATCAAGGAGAATACGGGGCCACTGAGCAGTGTCATGAAGCACTAACTGACCTTAGAACCTTTAATTGAACAACTTGGCCATTAGGAAGTAGTGAGATAGCCGGTTTTGGTGGAAAGCTGAAAATTGGTTGATACTCAATACTACGCTCATTGAGATCATACTTTTGGGATATCTTGGCCGCAAGAAAAGATTGATTATGCTGAGACAATGACCAATGAAGAAAATCAGTGATATTGAGATCCCCTAGAACCCGGTTACTTTCTAGGACAGGTTGAGCCAACGAGGGTACTTACCTATAAACTCCATGCAAGCCTAAACCTAAGGATTTGTTTGTTTTATTTGTACATAATGACTTGTTTGTTGTTGCTTGTGTATGATTGCTTGTACATAAACATCATGACATCCTACCATAGCATATTTAATAACCATTTCAAGGATCTCAAGGGCCTATGATACAGGGGTATATTGAACCAAACGTCTATCAAGGGGCAAGAGGATTTATTTTCCTCTAACCAAAGGTCGTTAAAGACCAAAGCATGATAACTTGAGTCAAGGGCTATGACCCACTTGACATGGTGAGCTTGATTTTTGTGGAAGGACATTCAACCATACGAAGTAATTCATTCAAAGTTGTGATTAAAGTTCAACTTCTAACATTTTCTTGTGTCTACCCCACGAGATCCTTGAAAACATTGCATCCACATAACATGCATCTCATCATAACGGGTTTTTCCCATACTGGTTTTCTCATTGGCTTACTGTTTATTTCAGTAGAGATGGCTCTAGAGCAAACAGTTAAAGATCTCCAAGCTCAGAATGCCCAGTTCCAACAAATGTTCCTGAACTTAGCCAAGGGGAGGGAAGATCTGAAAGCACTCTTCACAAAAGAGAGCAAGAAGAAGACTAAGAAAAAGGTTGTCATCCTTAACATAGGAAGAAGGTTCAAGGGGCCTTCCCAACTAGATCAAAAAGAAGATGCTTCTTCTTCTGAAGAAGACAATCAAGAAGAGGAAGCTAAAAGCACTAGAGTTAGGGATAACCAAGATACTGAGGACGAAGACTATTCTGAGGAGCAGTATCCACCGGCGGATGAAAAATACAAACAACTTGAAGACCGACTAAAGGCTGTGGAGATCCAAGATGTGCCTGGCTTGGACTTTGGAGACTTGGGTTTGGTTCCTGGGATGGTCATTCCCCATAAATTTAAGATCCCTGCTATTGCCAAGTAGGATAGGGTCTCCTGTCCGAAGCTTCATCTAAGATCCTATGTCCGTAAGATTCAACCACACACTACTGACAAAAAGCTCTGGGTCCATTTCTTCCAAGAGAGTCTAGCTGGGACTAAACTAGAATGGTTCTATCAATTGGAGGGTTCCAATATCCACACCTGGGAGGATCTAGCTGCTGCTTTCTACAAGCAGTACCAATACAACGCTGATCTTGCACCAACTTGTATACAAATGCAAAATATGACCATGGGTTCTAACGAGGGCTTCAAAGAATACGCTCAAAAGTGGAGAGATCTGGCTGGCAGGGTGCAGCCACCCTTAACTGACAGGGAGATGATTGATATCTTTATGGGAACTTTGACAGGACCTTTCTTCAATCACCTAATTGGAAGCTCCTCAACTGGGTTCACCGAGCTGATTCTAACTGGGGAACGAGTCGAAAACGAAATTAAAAGTGGGAAAATCCAGATGGCTGCATCTTTAAGTACTGAAAAGAAGACATACATTGGGAATAAAAGTCCAATGTTGTGTACATCCAAAAGGGTCATAACGAGAGTAACCGCGGTCAATATGTAGGGGCAGTCTTGATCTCTAATCCTGCATCAGTGCGACAACAACAACGGGGAAATCAGCGAAGACAAGACAAGCCCAAGAGACAGTTTACCAAAATTAAAATGTCGTTGTCTCAAGAATTGCAACACATGTTGGGGATGAATCTGATTACGCTAATAGGACCTCACCCAAACCCTAAAACTTCTTCTCCTAACTACAATCCTGATGCAATATGTGCCTACCATTCCGGTAGTCCTGGGCATGATACTAACGATTGTTGGGCGCTGAAATACAAGATTCAAAATATGATTGATGCCAAGGGGATTGAATTCGGCCCTCTTGAGACTCCCAATGTGATCACTGCTTCCCTGCCAAATCATTGAGAACATCCAGTTTCATTTTGAATTTTCAATTGTAATTTCTTTCATTTGTTCGAACACTTATCTGTTATGTCAAAATTTGTTTTCATTAATGTATTGGATATGTTTGTCTTGAATTAATCCATTCGTTTTCACTATATTTAAATTGTGCTTTTACTCCCTTTTGTGATATTCAACTCTCGTTAAAAGTTGTAAGCCATTAGAGGGAGGATGACGAAAACAATACCATAATCTTATACAATATGCTTTTGGACAGACCTTGTTGACGATGTACAGACATTTTTTTCAATTCCTAAACATTGGAGTTATAAGGAAGACAATCCCTAGTCAACCCATTTGAGCCAAAGAAGTGGGAGTTTTCTTTTTCACACAAATTGAAACCTTTAAACAAAACCTAGGGCAGGGTAGTTTCTCAGTTAATTTAAAAGTGCGTTCAGTCACAAGCTTTCACTTCATACACAATGAATAACATCAAGAACGTCCTTCTGAATCAAAAGACGATGATGGTTCCCTATAAAATAGGCAGTCATTATCTCTCAAAAGAAAAGCCCACTAAGTCAAAACCTACGGAGGAGACTTAAGAAAAACTGGGGCATCCCGCTGACTATAATCTCAAAATAGTCAGGCAAAAATCAGGGATAATAAATCATAAAAGGTCACTACAAATCCTCGACAACATGAAAAATGTTACAAAAATGACTGCCTTCTCCAAAAAACTTAACTTGTACGAACCATCACCAAAACGTCATTCCAGACTCAATTGGAATTCAAAACGCACAATTAACTGAGTATAGGACTGGAGAACATCATGAAGAACGGGCGGGTACAAATAAACTTTGAGCCTTGTCCTTTGTTTCTTAAATCGTAAACCAAGCCACGCTACAACCCTTTAAAAGTCCTAATTGAAGCATGGGTTAGTTCGAAAGTATACTGTTACCAAAAGTATCATGACTCTTGTAAGGCTTACTGTAAATCCGAAGTTGAATTCATATTCTTACAAAATTCTTTTATTTGCTAAAATTCATTTTCCAAACTTCAAGACAAACATAAACTTTGCATTATTTGAATACCGTTGTTTGCATATGGCTATTTGTTTGACAACAGAGAAATTCGCACGACGAATATCCAATGAATGGAAATTCTCTCAAGAAACAAAATCACTTGAAATGGGAAAACACTTCCAATGACAAATCTCCTATAAGCAAGGGGGCATGCCATTTCACTGTCCAACTCACATGTGGCAGTCAAGTCGAGATTCCAAGAAATCTCTTAAGAAGTGATGAATAACCAGGGGCAAGTCTCCGTCTGAATCACTTGCGGCATGGAACATGAATTCCAGCAAAGGGTCACGTATGACCAAGCACACATTTTCTGGCAGTACTACAACACTTACTGCTATGGACAACAACAAATTACCACAAAGTCCTTTTCATAGGGTGATTCTAGTGAAGTCTCCAAAGCCACCTCTATAAGGTTATCCCCACAGAATAATCTTCACGGATAAGGGTACAAACTCCACAAGGACAAATTCATGGATATTCCCACAAGGTTAGATCCATGCAATCCCTAGCCAGAGTTTCAGTCTCCGGAAAACCATTCCCCAACTGAGTTGGTCTCAAGAAGAATCCCCGAGGATTTCTTCCAAAAGAAAATGCCTCCCCAACAGTTTATCAAATATTCTCTTCAACAGGGTTTATTTTCCCAACAAACTACAGATCTCTAGCTTAAGTTTGCCTCTCAGACTATTACAAATCAAGGGACCACAACCCCTAATCCCCAGTGAAGTCACAAATAGAGTCGCTAATATCCCAGAAGTTACTACAAAACCTGGACCCAACCAGATAATAGTTTAACTTCTTCAAATCACTAACAAAACTCCTCTTCTCTAGTAGAGTTTGCCGCTATCCCTAGTAAGTTCCTGAAAAACCTGGAAGCCGACCAGATAACAATTAATTTCTTTATCCCCAACAAGTTGTTAACTTCATTTTCTCCAATCAAGAGATAACTCCCCGATAGAGCGATTGAAAACTAAAACTCCTGAACTCTACCCCCCTCAAGTAGAAATCAACACTCTCCATAAGGTTTCCCTCAAGCAAAGTCAATATTCCCCAATGGAGTTCTCCTCAAACAACAAAATATGAATCCCCAATGAAAACATTCTAAAACAAGGTCTGAAGGTGTGCATACTCTTCACCCCCAACATTAGTCTGGGATTTAACTTCCCAAAGCTCCCTAGCATTTGTAAAGGATTTATTTTCTAAGACAAATATACATTTCAACAACATCATAGCATATGCATATGAAACGCATATAGAACAATCTCATTTATGTTGAGAACACCATTACACAGTGCATCTCATACATCATGACATTGCATACAACTAACTCTTTACCTTTTCAGGAAAGATCAATCAACAAATAATTATCATCAATAATTTTCAACAGATCCAAGAATAGTTCCTGAAACAAGACATATCAGCTGCCTATGCGGCCAAATGTAGCTTTACACGGGCTCATCCTAAAGTAATCTTACACGAATTTCTTCTCAAAAATTCCAGACGCAACTTTACAAGGGCTCATCATGAAGCAATCTTACATGGGTTCCTTCCAATTTCCAAATGCATCTTTACACGGGCTCATCATGAAGCAATCTTACACGGGTTCCTTCTAATTTCCAGATGAAGTTTCACACGGACTCATCCTGAAGCAGCCCTACCCAGGTTCTTTCTCATAATTTCCAGATGAAGTTTCACACGGACTCATCCTGAAGCAGCCTTACCCAGGCTCCTTCTCATATATTTTCAGACGAAGTGTCACACAGACTCATCCTGAAGCGACCCTACCCAGGTTCCTTCTCATACATTTCCAGATGAAGTTTCACACAGACTCATCCTAAAGCAACCATACCCAGGTTCCTTCTCATAATTTCTAGATGAAGTTTCACATGAACTCATCCTAAAGCAGCCCTACCCAGGCTCATTCTCATATATTTTCAGATGAAGTTTCACACGGACTCATCCTGAAGCAGCCTTACCCAGGCTCCTTCTCATTTATTTCCAGATGAAGTTTCACACAGACTCATCCTGAAGCAACGCTACCCAGGTTCCTTCTCATACATTCCCAGATGAAGTTTCACACAGACTCATCCTAAAGCAACCCTACCCAGGTTCCTTCTCATAATTTCCAGGTGAAGTTTCACACAGACTCATCCTGAAGTAGCCCTACCCAGGCTCCTTCTCATATATTTTCAGATGAAGTTTCACACAGACTCATCCTGAAGCAGCCCTACCCAGGCTCCTTCTCATTTATTTCCAGACAAAGTTTCACACGGGCTCATCCTGAAGCGACCCTACCCAGGTTCCTTCTCATACATTTCCCGATGAAGTTTCACACAGACTCATCCTGAAGCAAACCTACCCAGGTTCCTTCTCATAATTTTCAGATGAAGTTTCACACGGACTCATCCCAAAGCAGCCCTACCCAGACTCCTTCTCATATATTTCCAGATAAAGTTTCATACATACTCATCCTGAAGCAATTCTACCCAGGTTCCTTCTGATAATTTCCAGATGAAGTTTCACACGGATTCATCCTGAAGCAGCCCTACCCAAGATCCTTCTCATATATCTCCTAAAGCAGCCCTACACAGGCTCATTATAAAGCAATCTTACACAGATTCCTTCTCATAAATTTCCAGATGCAGCTTCACACGGGCTCATCATAAAGAAATCTTACACAAATTCCTTTTCATATACCTCCAGACACAGTTTTGCACGGATTCATCCTGAAGCAATCTTACACAGATTCCTTCTCTAGACACAGTTTCATACAGATTTATCCTGAAACAATCTTACACAGATTCCTTCTAATACATTTCCAAACACGGCTTAATACGAGTCTATTCCAGCATATCATTCAGAGTTAAATCAACCAAAGATTTACTATGATACTTCTCCCAGTTACAGTCAAGCTTATACTTAGTCTAATTTCTATCAACAATTACCTTTGGATGGCATCTATAAGCCCATCTCTGACAACTCTCCATCATCTCTCCAAATGGAATCTTTAAGCCCATTCCCTATACAATCAACTGACACATTGTCGAGTGCAAATTTCTGGGCACTCAAGTGTTCAATCATCTTCTACCTTCAAGCTACGAATGACGACATGCCATTCTCCTTTTTAGGTTTAAGAAAATTTAACAGGGGCAGCTGTTGTACCCCAAAATTTGTCCTCTCATTTCTCAAGATTTTTCTCACGAGATCTCTATTGATTCAAGACTCCATAAGGTTTGATCAACTCAAGATATCCTCCCCAAACACTACTGACTCAAAATTAGGGTTTGAGTTTGTATAAGGATAATTGGACCTTTGATGCTTTATATGATTTTAATGGATCATATTGGATTCTCAAGCATCAGGTCGAAGAAAGGAGGAAGAGGAAACTTTCGAAAGGGAAAAGTAGATCGAAAGGAGTGGCTACAAATAACAGCTCGAATTTAAAATCTGGTTCAGGCTATTCGAACCACATGATTGATCGAAAGGAGTGGTTGGTAGATTTTGACAAAATCAAAGAAGAACAAGCTTGATTCGACCCCCAAGATTCGATTGGGCATTGGTTTCCTTTGAAACAGCTTGCTTCGATCCCCAAGCTTCGATTGGGCATTGGCTTCCTTTGAAGCAACTCGCTTTGATCCACAAGCTTTGATTGGGCATTGGCTTCCTTCGAAGCAACTTGCTTCGGGCCACAAGCTTCAACTGGGCAATGGATTCTTTCATGCTTGCTTCGATCCACAAGCTTCGATTGGGTATTGCCTTCCTTCTAAGAAACTTGCTTCGATCTACAAGCTTCGACTGGGAAATAGCTTCCTTCGAGCAACCTGCTTTGATCCACCTCTAAACCCTTCGAGCAACCTGCTTTAAGAACATTGATCAAATATCATAACCTTATCTTCCAAATATCACTGGTCATGACATGTTTCTTCTAAATCTTTATATAATCAGAGGTTTACACAAATTTGTGATGCATTACACAAAGTTTCAAAGCTTTATCCATTGGATTATACCATTTTTGGATGAAATGGCAAAAAGCTACGTATCTATTTTCATAAAGATTACTTTAATCACAAAGTCAACTCCTTGAGCTCCCAACCTGATTTTTATCTGAACATCAAAAGCATGAGTCAAATCTCCCACACCCAACAAACATCAGGCCATGCTTGTACTTAAACTTTGGAACCATGAAAATCCTTTCAACTGGATTTTTCGTTTTCAACCAAACCATATTTTGTTATCTTACAAATCTGGTTACTCCAACTTCCAAAACATTTTCTCTATAAATAGAGAGGCCATTTTCAAGCTAAAGGGGCCAGATTCTTTGTTGTGTTGAAAAATCCTCAAACACTCCCAAACTCTCAAAAAACTCAGAACCTACACACAAGCATAAAACTTGGCACATCCTGACCTTACACACAAAAATCTCAAATCCCTTCATGCGTTAATGAGCCTTTCGATTCACTCCCAACTTCCATATACCAGTCTTTCGATTCACTCCCAGCTTCCATATACTAGCCTTTCGTTTCACCCCCAAAGCCCTCAAAAAACCCTCTCAAGGAAGTGATCCCCCTAGCTCAAGGAGGTCGAAGCAGGCTTAATCCATCATCAAACTGTTCCTGAAGGTTCTGTTTAAGTCCCTCAAGTTTCACTGCAAGAGGTTAGTTTTCTTAAACTTGGAACTCTTCATTCAAACATCATTTGTATATACTTTGCGAAGGAAAAATATAGATATCATGTCTAGGAAGCTGATCATGTCCATAATTTTGATTACCATTGCTTGTACATTAAAAAGTTCATCTTTGAACAGTTAGGTCTTAGTTTTGGTATTTCATGCTAATCTTCGACCCATAACTTTTGAAAATCATGTGGTTAGATTCGAACTCAAATTTTAGGCAGGTTTGATATTTACATCTTTGGATTTGGATGAGAAATGAAGCTTTTCGAAGTCTAACATTGGAGTTATGCATCCCTGCGCTCGAAGGAAGAAGATGAAGCCATGTTTAAACATTCAAAAATGAGTTTATTTTATATTTAGTGCAAGTTGTATAACCAACAGATGAAACAGACCACCCCAGTGGTACAAACAGCGCGCGCTAAAGCCTTGCCATGTAGAAGGTCTTGGGTTGAAGCCCCAACGAGACCTTTTGTTCATTTTTCATATTTTCTCACTTTGTCTTGTTTGTAGAAAATACACCTGGGCCTCCACAGTCGGGCTTCAACATTTTTTACGTTTCTGACCTCCTGCTTACTAACTAACAAACAGGCCCTAGGCCCAAACACAAAACTGTTTTCTACACAAAAACTGTTTTAAACACAAAAACTATTTTCTACGCAAAAACAACAAAAATATATTTTAATTATTTAGTTTATTTTATTTAACTTCTTACAATGAAAAAAAACCAAAAAAACATTTTACTATTTATTTTATTTTCTTTAACTTAATCTTAATTATTCTTTAGTTTAATTAAATTTCCTTTTAGTTAAATAGGCCAAAATCTTTCTTTAACAAAATCAAAACAAATTTATTTTCTTTTCATTCATGTCTTGTACATTATATTCCTTCCAATTCTTATACATTATTCAAGTTCAATATGGTTGTAATAGATGATTATGTTTAATTTCTTGCAATCTCCATTTGTAAATTTATACACCCCATCCCCAAATGATATAATAGCGTAGTAAATTTACTTTCCGCAATTTACCGTTTTCATATAAATGCTAGTAACTTAGGGTTTGTATGGAAAGATAAAATCAATACTTAGAAAACCCTAATTCAAGACAAAATCAAGCATGAAATACAAACACTTGCACACTTGCACCTCTAGGGTTAACTTCACTTGTTGCCTTGAGAAAATGGTCATAATATGCATGTGAGACGTCTTAGCAAAAAATACAAGATCATAGTCCCTCGATGAAGCTTCTAATGTTACCTTCAAATGATCTTAGTCCCTCAAGAGAAATGCTAAGATATCTCACAACATTGCTATTCATGACTATACGATGACCCACACCCGTCCCTTTACATCCAAAGATAAGGCTTCTTACCAATCAATGGTAAGATAGCAATATCAAAGGAAGGAAGAAATGAACAAAATACTTTTGAGTAGGTAGAAAGTTCTTAGTTGCTTGCTCACAATCCATCATTAAAACAAACATCTTTTCAAATACACCAAACACTTTCAAAACTTTGAAATATTTTTAAAATTCCAACACTTTGTATGCATTCTTATAGAGACGAGAATCATTACAAAGTTTGCCTAAACGAAGGCGCTTTTCAAAAATACTTTCAAAACCCACCACAAGCACATTTTCAAACAAAGCATTTTCAAGTGATCTAGCAAGCAACTAAGAGCCCATAGATAATGGATGAACAGGATTCTAATACCTTCCCTTTTCATAATCTACCCCCCGAACTCAAGAAAATATCCCAAAGGTCTTTCCTGTTCTTTTCACCCATTCCTTATTGGATAAAAGAAAATTCGGTGGCGACTCTTGCTATCCGCAACAATTGCGATCAAACGCAAAACAACCAAGTCAGTTCTCCCACCGTATTACAGTGGTGAAGTATAAAGATATTCATTAAGTAGTTAGAATCCATAAAGATCTTTTAAGACTTCAAGGGTGTATGATTCTTTCATGTTGTGGTCCACCCAATTCTTTTTCAGAACAACTAACAAACCAGTATATTTACATGCTTCTATTTACCATTTAAAGCCAAACTTTTTTTTGTAGAGGTTGATCCAGAACGCTTGATAACTTGTAAACACCTGAAGAGGTTCACAAGGGGAAGTTCTAGAAATATAGCAGCAGACTGATGTTGCAACCTTTGTTGTGACATCTTCACCTCTACTTCCTTGTACATTTCAACTTCATCCTTACCATTAGTGACCAGTTATCCACATTAGATGTCAGACCTTCAATCAAGAAAAACATTATATAGACATGAGACTCCTGAACTATCCATTTCTTCGACACCTTCTTTTTTGACCGTATAACACATCTGGAGAATGATACAGAGTGCTCACCAGCCACTTTCCAAATTCAAATATATGACTTCTTTGAATTTTAAACCACCACTTGGTTATTTCTTGGACTAAGAGGATCTTTTTTAGAGAGCCATCTACTCATGACATAAAAGAATCTGATGTACCCAAAGATTATCATAGGAAGACATCTTCAATGTAATACTTGGCTTTTAAGAAAATTGAAGACTTCAGATTATCTATTTGATGACATATTTCTTCACTTATGATGCATAATCCTTCGAAAGAAGTAGTCAGCTCATCATGATATCAAAATTCTTCATTAGAAGCTCTAGATCAGGCTTTGAAGATCCAACAACTGGATTACAACCTTGTAAGAAAACCCTTTGAAGCAGATGTCAAAGAAGATGTTCTAGACACTTGGGCTTAACCTTCTTGTTGCACCCCAAAATTTTCCCTCTTATCATTTCAATTTCTTATAGGCTTATGCTTCATCATCATACATACATATACATATCACTGGTTCCATGGTTATGGGATTAAGGTGTTTTTGTCCTATTGATCTTTATCAAGCAAGAGATAGAGAAGATAATTGATAGTCAATGCAAGGAGGATGGGATATCCTCAATTTCATGGTCAATTCAAAATACAAAGGTTTCTTATGCCTCAATACATCTCAATTAGTTTATTGCTTCATCAGATGATTGAAGTTTGCAAGAGATTTGAAGTTGGTCACATTCTTCTATCTTTTGGTACTTGAGCTAGGGTTTTGATTATTTAAGTGTATGACACCTTCATGAGGAATAAATTTGAAGCCTCATCGTTATGAGCATTATATTATCACATAAGACATTTATGTTCAAAATATTCTCAAGCTCCCTCAGAGGAATTAAGGTTTTGAGGATAATCATTTATCTCATATCTTTTTGGACTTAAATTAGTGTTTTGAATTAAATTAATTTCTCCCTGAATTTTTGAGAAAAATTTGATTTTGTTATCTTATATGTGTCCCTAAGCATCCATGTGTGAAGGATTAACCATTCAATTTCACCAGAAGAAGCTCAACTGATCAGAAAATAAGAGGAATTGATTATATTAGAATTAAAGTCAACTGTGCAGAGAAAAAGTCAGCTCCCGACTTTTACCGTCAAACATGTGCTCCATAAGTCAATTATTGTGAATGAGTGAAATTTGTTTAAATGGAATCAATAAAATCAATAAAATCAACAAAGTTGACTAAAGTTGACTTTTTGGGACTTATAAATTTTTCTAAGTATAAGAGATTTTATGTTCATATGACCATCTTTCAAGCTTTGCATATCATTCAATTTTGGTCAGAAATTTGCCAACCTTTGCTCAATTGAAAGAGAAAACTTTCTCCTTCATTTTTTTTCTTGAGGGATCATCCCCAAAATGTTCATGGATTTTGAGTTATTAAGACCTAAAGTTGGCTGGTCATTCATCTTTGGTTCTGGTACTTAGTAAGATTTTAACACTTAGAGATATTTTGAATATTTCACATGGAATCTTTACTTAACAAATTTCATACCCAAATTCAAGTGTGCTCCAGACTGAATTTCAAAAATTACCCTCAACATCAATCTTGTTCACCTTGATGCTAGCTTTCCAAAGATCCAAAGATCTATTCATTTGGTCAATAATCCATTGAGTTATGGAAATAATAAGATGGATGAGCATTGTTGTTTGGCTTGCATAGAATTTATTTATTTTGCACGCATTCTTGCAATATGCTTGCAACATCGATTGTGCACTCAAAGCCACACACCCATGTCACACTTTTCTTGCCAAAATAAGCCAAACAATCACCTTCACATGCATGCACGATATTTGCAAAATTACCAAATTTGGCAATGTGAGCAGTTTGTACAAACTTCCTCTACACGTTCTCTCATGCCAGCTCATCATTCACTCAATTCATGACTCATTTATTCACTCAAAATGCAACAAATATGACTGCCATGTCAAACAAAACGCATCTCACCATTCACTCTTTCCAATTTTGCATTTTATTCCAAACTTTCACCTTAACTTATTTTTAACTCAAGTCAGATGCTAACCTCACTATACACCTTCTATATAACACTCTCCTTCTACCATTTCATGGACATGCGATTGAGAGCTTAAAAATCCAGATCTGAAGTTCATTTCTCCAAGAGAAAGTTTTCTTTGAATATCATACCTCTCTAAAGCTTGCTTCATTCTCTTGCTCGTTTCAATTTCTCTGAAGATCATAGAACAAGTTTGTTGGGTTTCTGAAGCATTTGAGTGAAAAGAAAGGCAGTGGACCTACTCCACTTGGTAAGCATCTCTCACTTTTATCTCTTACATTCTAGATCTACAAATGTCATAGGAATGTTCATGCATTGCATCTGGAAGTCCACTAATAAAGGCATTGGTTAAATACTTGAATCAATGTTGTTTACAAATGTTTGAATGTTTGTGTTCAGCTTCATATGTTTGACTTTTGTGCTAAATTTCTCCAAGTTTGAGCCATTTTTTTAATATTTAATTGGCATGTTGATGTTTTACGTTCTGAGCACTTTAATTTGCTATCTTACTTTTTGATTTTTTATTGAGATTTGATGGAGAAAATTGAGATCGAAGATGATGAGAATAACACGGTTTTAGGGTTTTTGTTTCTAGTAGTTTTGTTTATAGGTTGAAGATGAAGTTGTGGCTCCATCTGATTGGTCATATGTTTTGTTAATCTTCCTTTCTCTCTCTCTACCACACATGAGCTTGTATTTATTTTCTTTTTTATTAATCACAAAATATAAAAATGGATGATGTGTCCTGATTGATTGATTTTGTTTTTGTCATTCAGTCACTTAAATAGGTGTGACTAATTGACAAATTTTCTACATAGTTTTTACCACACCTTAATAATCTGATAAAATAAATAATAGGTCTTTCAACTGCACTTCTAAGAATATTTTCAACATACATAATTTTATTCTTAGGTAGCCATAATTTATTGGGTCTTCTCTTGTTAGTTCCCCCAGAGTTTTTGACAACTTTGGGTTTAACAGCAAAATAATCATATTTACAAGAACTAAACCTAGATGATTTTGCCAAATATTTAGCCTTAGGTTCAGAAACATATTACTCCTTTTCTTTTCCCTTTTCTTTGGACACAAACCCATCAGATACAAAATGGGAATGAAGAGTATTAGATTTATCTTCCTTATCAAAATTAGATTCATCATAGGAGTTATAACCAATACTGTTGGTTCCATTTCTGCTTACGCCGTAGATCATAGAAGCCAAAATGCTTCTCCCTATGCTTCTGGCTAAGAATTTCTGAAAAGCTTTGTAATACTTCATGATTACATTATCAGTACTCTCAAAAGCTTATGGAAGAGTTCTCGTGTCTTTGAGGGCGGAGTTCTCGTCTTTGAGAAAGAAAATTTTGTCATTTAAAATGAAGAGATCTTCCTTAAGTTTGTTGTTTTCAGAAGATGTGGATTTATGGGAATTTTTAAGTTCCTTTAATTAAATCTTGAGTACTCATGTTTTTCAAGAATTCCAACTAAAGAGAAAGTTAATTCAGAATGAGTAAGGTCATAAAACACCTCTTTGGATAATACCTCTTCTGTGTCTGAATTTGATTCTACTTAATCTTTTGGAGGAATTCTTTCAATAGACGTTCTAGCTTTAGCCACTAGTGCCACATTAACACGTTCTTCTTCTGAGTCGTCTTCTGAAGAGTCAAAATCATCCCAGGTTGCCATCAACCCTTTCTTTTTGCTTTTGAGAGCTTTCTTCTTAGACTTATCCTTATGCAGTTCAGGACAATCATTCATGTACTGTCCTAGCTTGTTGCACTCATAACAAGTGACGTCCTTGCTACTAGACTTCCTCTAACCAGAAGTAGACTCAAAGAGACCTCCTGTCCTTCTAGTACTTCTGAACCTGTTGCCTTGATTCTTATTCTTCCAGAGATGATTAACCCTTATGGACGGTAGAGACAACTCATCTTCTTCTTCATTAGAATCTTCTTCTGAATCCTAGATCTCCTAGCTTGAAGATCTTTGGACTTCTTATATTTTCTGACAGATTTGAGTGCAATAGATTTTCCTCTTTTCTGAGGTTCATCTTGATCTAGTTCAATCTCATGACTTATTAGAGAACTTGCCAATTCTTCTAGAGAAGTGTTGTTCATATCCTTTGTAAGCTTGAGCGCAGTTACCATAGGCCTCCATTTGGATGACAAGCTTCTGATAATATTCTTCACGTGATCTGTTGTTGAATAAACTTTGTTCAAAACTCTCAGCCCTGCAACTAAGGTTTAAAACCTTGAGAACATCTTCTGAATTGTTTCATCATCCTCCATCTTGAAGGCTTCATACTTCTGAATCAAGGCCAAAGCCTTGGTTTCCTTAACTTGAACATTTCCTTCATGAGTCATTTTGAGAGAGTCAAATATAGACTTAGCTAAGTATCTATTTGTGATCTTCTCATACTTAGTGTAAGAGATAATATTCAGCAAGATAGTTCTTGCTTTATAATGATTCTTACAATTCTTTTTTTGTTGATCAGTCATAGCTTTCCTCTCAAGCTCCTTTCCATTCTCATTTATAGGATGTTCGTAGTCATCAACTAACATATCCCAAAGATCAATATCATGACCTAGGAAGAAACTTTCTAGTCTATCTTTATAGTACTCAAACTTTTCACCATAAAAAATGGGAAGTTTAGCATTGTAGTTATCTTTATCAGAAACTAGAGCAGTTGGTGATGGAACAGGATCGACCATAATGTTTCTAAAACTCGTCTGGATCTTTATCTGACACAGTTAAGTGTTTGATAGATATCAATACCAAAACTGGATCTCTAATGCTAATTGGAAGTGCGAGAAACACAAGAAAGGGGGTTGAATTGGGTTGCACCAAATTTAATCTTTTTCCAACTCAAAACACAAAGATAATTAGTGAATAAAAATAGATGAGCACAATTATTTTTATCCTGGTTCACTGTTAACTAAGTTACTCCAGTCCATCCAGCAAGGTGATTTGCCTTATACACAAGGACTTAATCCATTATAATCAACTAGATTACAAACAACCACAATAAGTCTGATCAACCCTATTGGAACCCCCAATAAGTCCGCTGATCCTTATTATAAACCACTATGACCGCAAGCAGAGTCTTCTTGAGTGTTCATACCTTCACTCGGTCACTCAAGGAACTTATCAACTACAGTTGATTTACAAAGATGTGAATACAAATTTGCTTCTATACAAGCAGATTACATAGAGTTTAAGTACAACAACAAAAAGTGTTGATAGCAAGATGTGAGCAACAACTCCTTGCTTACTTATAAAACTATACAAAATAAGATTTCTCTACAGAGTTTTTATGCATCAGTTTAGTATAGATTTGTTGAACTGATTCATTGATTTCAAATTCTCCCAAGTACTCCTTTTATAGCTGAAAAGAAGAGATCCGTTGGAGGCGTAGAATAGGAAATACAAATACAATTGTATTGTTTCAAACAGTCATAGTGAGATTGGTAGACAATAGTATAAAAAGGTTTGTCCTTGCGCCACTCTAGAGAGTAGATGTCACATTGTACTTTTATACTTTTATACTCGCAATCACACACAATCCCTTTAGTCTTGATCTTCGTCTTCTATGTCTTCAGAGACTTCTGACATATTTGTTGATGAAACATGTTGTAGAAGGATCAGAACTAATATCTTTCAAAACCTAAGTCATTAAAACCTTTCCGGGCTTGTTAAGAGAATCCTTACCTTAGTTAGTTCTTCAGCACTTGGTCTTCAGAAGAATATCTCTAGATCTTTAGAACTTCGTTCAACAAAACCTTTGTCTTCAGTATCTTCAGAACTTGGAACATGAGAAGTAAATCTTTAGAAGTCCTCCAAAGCTTCCTTGAATAAGTCATGATCATAAGCTCTTTTACTAACATTTCTTAGAATTGTTGCATAAGACGTATTCCTTAGTCTTGATTTAACTTGTAACACATCAAAGATATTCTTCCAAAGTGTTGAGTTCAGAACCTGATGACGTCACACGCCTTCTTACCAGAGTCTGAACCTACATGACAAAAGCCACACACTAGACAGAAACATGTTAGAATATACAATTGTTCTTAAAGATAACATGTAAAATGATCATCAAAACATAAGACCAGATGTAGCACAAACTTTATTCTCACATAACATTTTGAATGTGATGAAGAGGCCAAATGTGTTCCTTATCACCACAATAATGATAAATAACTTTAGATGAAATGTTTCTTCTATTTCTTCTAGTGACATGAGTTTTTTTAATGAAATCATCCTTTTATCACTTGAATAGCTAGAACAAGATTACGATAGTGAAGCAACATGAGTTAGTTTTCCTTTGAGATTTTCAATTTCAAGTTTTAAAGTTGGACATGTAACACATTATACTTTTTCTACCTTTTTAACTAAAGTGTATGAAACATTGTAACGCTCGTCAACTAGAGATGCATGCGTGTCTTTAAGACAATCTAAAGTACGATTTAAGATTATTTATCTCCTTTTTAAGTGGTAAAATAATTTCTTTTTGGAGAGTAATCTTCTTAAAAGCATTTATAGAATCCACATACATATCATTAAAATCTTGCGACAATTCGTTGTAAGAATATTCATTATCAAAATTATAAATATATAGTTTTTATATTTCACCTTTCTTACGTGCCATTAAACATAGGTTGACACACTCTTCATCTGAACTTGAGCAAGAATCTGGAGAGGAGCTCTCATCCTCTTCTTCCCACATGATATAGGCTTCACGAACTTTGAACTTTTACTTTCGTCTTATAGAAACTCTTATCTTTTTTTTTATAATGTTTAGTGAGACTTGGACAATTAGTTCTAAAATGTATCGATATACCGCACTCCTAACAAGTAAAGTCACCATCCTTTTTTTTGTGTTCTATTTTGAGTGGATGAGTATTTCTAAAATTTATCAATCATTGAAATATGTTAATCCATGAGAATTCTGTACAGACCCCCAAATTAGGCAAGATATTATCTCTATCACTAAAATAAAAAAGCTTGTATTGCAAGTTATTAAAAAACCTAGGAGGATAATCAAAATGATTCACTTGTGATTTTGTAATAAAGAATAATTTAGGATTATGCAACTTGCATAATCTTTTAAAAGACATTCTTAATTGGGTGTTTGCAAAAATTCTTATATTCCACTAAACACATTTCATTTGAGAGAATGCTTAGCTCCCCCCTTTGGGTAACTATTTTACTATCACTATTAATCTTGAGTCTTAGTTTCTTTATTTTTGAGAAATGGATAGAATAGTTTCAAATTCGCCATCTTTAATATTAATTCTCTTCTTCATAAGAATATCAACTTTCACCATATAAGACAAATTAAATTTGGAATTTTTCCAATCTTGTTGAATAACCACATGGATATTGTCTAAAATTTCAACGACTATCTCTTCCTAAATATTAGCAAGTAGATCAGACATATCATTATGGTCCACATGACCGTCAATATTCTTGTTGTTCCTTTCATTGTTTGTTTTAGGTAAAACAACGTGAGCTATAAGATGTATATTGTGAAGAGACATCATGTGGGACAATATATTCCAACATGTGCGTATTATCTTGTCTTAGATTATTAACTAGAATTTGTGAATAAATCTGAGTGTGATTTTAGTTAATTCAAATGATATTTGTTGTTGTATCTTTTAGAAATGTGATATTTAGTAAGATTTTCTAAAAAGACTCCGTAAGATCAAATTAGATTAAATGAGATTTAATCTACAAAGTAATCAAATCATATCCAATGCCTTGGGATAAAGCAAATCAAATTTGCATCAAAATCAAATCTAATTATTCTCAAATCAGTAGTCCATTGGAGAAAAGCCTAGCTAGCATATAAGTGTTATTTAAATCTGTTTTATGAATTGATCACTAGGATTATTGATTGAGAGAAAGTGAGAGGGGATCTCATATTTAGAGGGAGTCCTAAATAGAAAGTCATGTGTAGTATTAAGAAGAGAGATATTGAACAAGGGTCGTTCATCTAAGATTACTTGTATTAATACTATTGCAAGTGAATTTCCTTTCTTGGGTTAGAAGCCCCTCAAACGTAGGTGACGTTGCACCGAACTCTGTTAACAATTCTGTGTTCTTTATTGTCTTTTGATTTATTTTATATTATTTGTCAATTTGTTATAAGAAAGTTATACACATTATCCCAAATATTGCGTTTAACATCTGTCATGCGAAAAATATAATTTCAATTGACGTTAGAGCAGACACCATATTCTGTCTAGGGAAGCTTTAGAGAAAGTAAAATTTGTTCAAATGATAAACTTGATATCTCTATACTCAAACCTTGTTTTAATGACCTAAATAATGAAAGTGTATCATTATATCTTACAAACCTTCCGTCTGAATATTAGCTCGATCCAAAGATTAACAACTCCGAAACTGCAATTTTTCTAAAACTGATTTGAAAAAAATAAACTTATTTCAAGACAAACATAATTTAACCAAACATTATGTTGTCCAAAATATTGTATTTAAGGCCAAGAAAATATATCACACTAACTTTACTCAAGTCTAATAAAGTTACAATGTTTGGTAGAGTTTAATTGAGTTCATAAAAATTAATAAAAAAGAGAATTTACTTGTGGGTTAATTCATTTAGAAATTTAAGAATAGAAATTCATAACAATGTAGATGTTAATTTAGAGTTTGAAAATTTTGTCTCTGTAATGACTATTATATTTATTCATATATCTAGAATTAAGAATAAGTTTAAAGAAATTATCAAATATCCTAATCACTTAGTTGTCATGGTGTGAAAGAGCTTCTTACCTTGTTTGAAAAATATATTCATATTTAACCTTTCAATAGTTCAATATGTGTTGACGACCAAATATTGTCACAATAAATCCAATGATAATTTAACCTTTCAATAATTCAATAGGCGTTGACGACCTAAGATTGTCACAATTAATCAAATGGTACAATTTAATTTAATAAAGTTTTTTAATTCATCTTTTTTAATCATTTTATTCATCTTTTATATATTTCGTGCGATGATAAATATATATTAGTCTATTGTTAACT
This sequence comes from Vicia faba, assembly GCA_948472305.1. Lineage (NCBI taxonomy): Eukaryota > Viridiplantae > Streptophyta > Magnoliopsida > Fabales > Fabaceae > Vicia > Vicia faba. The sequence goes on along the minus strand of OX451739.1, from coordinate 518,791,152 downwards.
ATAATATACTCCTAATTTATCAAGGATGGAATCCAAGTCTTTTATCTCTTTGTTCTTTTCTTGTGCAGTGGTTATTATATTTGTTGCGGCAATTGAGTCGTCTAAAGATGAGAAACAATGTAAGTATAATTTATGTTTTCATTATTATAGTGAAAACAATTCTTTAAATTCTTATATGTGTAAGATATTTTTCACTATAGGCAGTAAATTTTAGTATGCACTTATATGAAATTACTTGATCAACGAAAAGCACGTTCGAGTACCAAACTAATTATATAAGGAATATTCAAGACCAAATTGACAATACCTCACATATTTAAGTGTTGAAATTTTGTTCATCCTTTATTATATTTAATAAGTAGTTTTATGTTGATTTGCAGTTGGTGAAACAAAAGAATTCCAAAATAAAATTGGATTCGATTATAGAAAACCCTGGACCACTTGGTATGACTATCCAAAGAAACATAAGGGTGGTAAAGGAGGCAACAAAGGTGAACTTGGCTCAGGTAGAACAGGCTCAATAGAAAATGGTGGTGAAGGAGGCGCAAAAGGCAGGGGTGAACAAAATGGAGGTGAAAAAGAGAATGGAATTGAGGGCTAGGTGGTATATCATGAAAATCAGACACATCATTGCAGTATGAAAAATATAAGTATTAATGTTTTTTACACCATGTATGATCTACAATAAGAGAAACATTTTCTCTAATTTAATATTATTTTCACTTATATCCTTATATTCATATATTCTTGGATTGTATCATGTGATACTCTAAAACTCCAACTTCCAATTTTTTTATGAAGCATGATGTGCGAATTATTTATTTCATATAATAAAATATAATATCATATTAACTTAAATAACATAATATAGTATCATAATAATAACATCATTGCTCGTATATGAGTTTTTGATTAAAACACAAACCAAACATAATAATTAAAAAAATATGAAACTGGACTCCGATGTCACAATACTAGTTGATTTAACAGTTCAACATATATAAACACAAAAGAAAATAAATGAAGTGGTCTTCTACACCATCCTCAATAAAAGTATCATATTATGACTATTCATCATTCTCAACCTAAGAATATCACTACAAGAGTGTTGGTCCTGAGCGACATCATAATCTAATTATGTCCAGTTAGCGTCGATTAATAGAGATACTCTAGTATTGAATACATTGAGTTAGCGTCGACGTTGTTAGACACTATAGAACTATGATCGTGTATTATAGCGTTGCTAATAATCGAAGCTAATAGTTTTCTAATTTCCTATTTTGCAATTTAGTATCAGTTGTAGACGTTGCTATAAGCCTAAAATCGTGCGTTATGGCGTCAGTTATAGTCGCCGCTATAAGCCTATAATCGTGCGTTTGGCAATTTTTTTTAAAAATTTAACCCCCTGTTTAAAATCACATTTATTTGCTACATTGTATATTTATTGAAACCTGATTTTAATTTTAAATTGCTCATCGATATATTATCACATCAAAATTCCAACACAATATATAAAACTTGTGTAAGTCCACAATATTTATACATTAATTAAGATGTCAAAGTTACATCAAAATATTGTCAAAATATATCAAACTTGTGCCCACCCACAATATTGTTACATAAAGATGTCAATGTTACATCAAAATACCAACATAAAATATCAAACTTATGAAAATCCATAATAATTTGAACAAGTTTTAAAATTAGGAAAACGACAATGCATAACGATGCATTATCTAAAACTAAGGTTAATATCATTCTTCATCTAAATCTACTGCAATGACTACGAGAACCAAGGTATTGACTATCCAAACAAGCAAGGAATGAGGGTTTATACCTATGGATTGCAGAAAATTGGGCAACACGAGGAAGACTAGTGAAAATCGATTGGAGCAATGCAATATTCAAGCTAGGGTTTCATCTTTTCAAAGCAAGGGCTTATCAGTGGAATGTAGAAGTTAGCAAATTGGTAGAAATCTTCAATCTACAAACAGTTGAGTTAGGGTGAATCTTCAGTCACAAAATACCAAACTCAAGCCATTGTTTTCCAGTCGTCGAAATACTTAGTGAAAAACAGTGGATAGACTGATTGAGAGACTAAGTGCGAACTCAATCCATCGAAATACTGAGTGAGAAGATTGTGGGACAAAGGGAGAAAATGTGAGATTGAGAGACTGAATGAGAAGACGAAGAGACTGAGTGAGAAACGGTGGAGTGAGTGATTTTAATTTTTGTTTTTATCATTTGCAATTATTTTATTTTATAAGTTTCTGTAGTATTATTTTAAATTAGTTTTATTCTATTAATTTATAAATAAAACTAAATTAAAATAAAACAAAATTAATAAATAAAAACTAAATTAATAAAATAAAACTAAATTAAAATAATATTATATTTTCAACTTACAGTTTTCTTTGACTTTTTTTTTTTAATTTATAGTTTCAGTTTATATATTTTTTTTGTCATGTTTTTTATTAGAATAAAACAAATTGTGGAAAAAATCAAACAAATAAAAAACAATAAAAATTAAAGTTAGCGTCGATCCACACTACCGCTATTTTAAAAATTAAATAATTAGTTAAAAGAATAAAAATAGGTGGTAAACAAAATATGTGGGGGAAAATGAACAAATTTTGTATCAACTTTGGCGTTGGTCAACATCGACGCTAACGAAAAAAACAATAGAAAAATAATAATTTTATACTAGAAAAAGTTCGCATCGGTCTCGATTATCGCTACTATTCATGACTTAAAAAATTATATAAAATAATAGAAAAGAAGGCAAACAAAATTAGTGGATAAAATAAAATTTTTTTGCACTAAAACATAGCATCGGTTACTATCGACAGTACTATAAAAAAAAACAAATAAACAAACAAATAAACAATGGAAATACTACGTAGTGTCAGTCATGTGTGTTGCTAGATTTCTAATTAATTATATTTATTGTTGGAGGGCCGACACTACCTTTGATATCGTAATGGGAAAAACTAAAAATATACTATTTATAGATTAGCGTCGACTCAAAGGAATTTAATTAATGCTAATAGCGTCGAGTATGAGGTCGATGGTAAATGCTTGTAGCTTAAAGGTGATGTAAATTGCGTGAGTATTTATCGACACTGCTATAAAAATAAACAAATAAATAAATAATGTAAATACTTCATAGTGTCAGTCCTATACGATGCTAGATTTCTAATTAATTAATTATATTAAATGTATTATTTTCATATTTGCGCGGGAGGCTGACGCTACATTTTATATCGTAATGGAAAATTAATCATATGCTATTTACAGGTTAGTGTCGGTTCAGAGGGACGTATAGTTAATGTTAATAGTGTCGGTGTTGAAACCGACGCTAAATGCTTACAACTAAAATGTATTTTTTTAATAGTGTAGCCTCCACATGATTCATTCATAGAAACATAGAAACATACGGGTAAAAATATATTGTACAAATAATAAAGTACAATAACATCAAAGGATAGCATGACACATAACATACATCTGTATGACATTACACCAATACATACAATATTACACAACGACGCAATTTTAGACTTCATTAGCGAAAAAAGGATCCACAACTCAACAAGAGAAACACATAAATGCTCCAATCTCCATAAAAAGTCTTATATTCAATATATGCTATATTTCAATGTTCACTTTCAAAAATTTCAATTAACAACTATGATGCGTTTTCATTTTATATGCTTACAACGACTTCGTGCTTCTTTCTCATTTGAAGTATATGTTCCTGGTGTGCAAACATATTTTCTATTATTATTCCTTGCATTTTATGTAAGTTTGTGATCTATTTATTAGCGCATGAGTTAATTTGATCATGGTTTCGTATAGGTTCAATTCTTGATCAAGTCATGTCACATGTTATGTGAGCATCTTTGTTTTGGTTTTAGTGGTGATGTACTTTTCACCAAGCTAGCCACATACATGTGCATCATCGAGAGCATCACTGTGAAGTGTTATATATTCGTGATGTTTTAAAACGACTCAAGAGTTTACTTTTGCATTGTATTCACATCTTTCATGTCTTTGTACTTGTTATTATGGTGATGTGTATTTCCTTTTATTTAAGTTTAATTTTGTGTCACTCCATGTATATGGGTATATGTGAGTGCACGTTTATTGCTGCTGTAGAGCGGCAAGCAAAAAGTAAGTTATTAATTTACTGGGTGATATAGGTTATATCGTATCTTCTATAGAGATTGGTTATTAAATTTTTGTTCGACAATTCTATCGTTAATGAGTTTGAAAGTTGAATGGGTTGAAAGAAAATGTATTAACAGGAAAAAAAAAATATAGAAAGGAAAAAAGAATAACTTGTCAAGCATGCATATATACTACTTCTCACAGACTTAAATCTATTGACTTTTTATACTCAACCTACAATATTCATCAATGTCACTATGTATCACTCACAACTCAAATCATTTCTAACCCAAATTGAGAGGCCGACTGCGTCACCTAGGTAGCAATCTCTCAACCACCTCAACAATACAGAAGTCAATCATGCTCGCCTGTATCGACGATCTCTCAGAGTGACACAAACAAAACAAAGGAATTAAGCTCTGATACTCAAGTAGATGTCAGCTCTAAATCTATCTCTAGAATCATAAACTAACAGATAATCATCCTAGATAAGAATCTAAGCAGTATATGTCTATAACAACTCAAATCCCTAACACAGAGTAAAAATCCAGGACAATAATCCACAAATATTTGTAAAGCAAGTTTTATATAACTCCAATGGCGACAAATATATATCAGTTCAAAGAAAATATACATACAAACCCAACCAATAGAGAATACACAAAGAGGAAGAGAAATGAACCACAAATCTACCAGTTTGTTAGTGTTGATCGAAGAGCAATCCACCCCGGATCATCCGTATGCAAGCTCCGTCATTGTTATCTAAGCTAATCCTAACAAAATTTACAGGTTGATGGAGTTAGGAGCAAAAACTTCCCCAAAATCATAACCTAAAAATGAATGAAATCTGTTTTTATTAAACAAAACTCAGCAGGCCGCACTAAGCGCGACTTCATTATTTAACACATCAAACCGCCTAAAACCGCGCTAAGCGCGTTATCCGCGCTAAGAGGGCTTCAAAACATTGGTTCTGCCAAATTGTCAAACGTAAGCAGCATGCTACAAAATGCGTTGAGCGCCACTCGCGCTTAGCAGCCTCTGCACGCTAAGCCGACTCTCCTAGGCAGAATATCCTAAAACTGATCTTTTATTCTGAAAACACGCATCCGGAGTCGTGCCTTTGACACCTTATTCCTCAATGCTCCAAATGCAACAAATACCTACAAAATGTATGGAAAAACATCAAACGATACATTATGTACACAAAAGCACAAATAAATACAAACTAAACATATTTACACAAAAGTCGGGTTTATTTAACGATATTAACAATAAAAAGTCGATAAGTGCAACAAAAAGTATATACAAAAATAACTATAATTTGCACTTATCAAACTCTCCCCAACTTGAACTTGTTTTCCCTCAAACAAAGCCAAACAACTCAAAGAACCAAAATAATAAACCAAAATATCATGAATCAACAAGTTTTGAAAACAAAAAAGAAATGCAATGGCTCAAATGAAAAATGGTACACATGAAGAAACATACTTACCACTAAACTACGACGATAACATAAACATGAAACGAATGCTAAATACAAAAATTATGCCAAACATTCTAAAACAATACTAGTTCATAAATGAATTGCACCTAGCAAACACAATCATCGGTAGATGAAAAACACACAAAAATGGGGTATTTTTACTCATCCAACAATCTTGCAAATGATAGACTAAATTATGCATTCATCTAAAGATTTACATTGAAAATATAAAAGCAAGAATCTCAAGGGCTTTTCAAGGTTGTAATGTGGCTTGGTTAGCAAGCAAGTGATAAGTCCTAAAGCTAATCAAAACAAAAACTTGCCTAAACCTAAGGGAGTGATCAATTCACCAAAGTTTCAAACAATAGAATTTCAATCAAACTTCTTCTTTATCCCAAGTGTTACACCAAAAACACATCACTTATTAACACAACATTATTTCAAACTCTTTTTGTTTTTCTTTTTCAACGCTTTTTTCAAATTTTTTTCATTCTTTTTCTTTTCTTTCTTTTTCAATTTGTTTTCTTCTTTTCTTTTTCTTTCTTTCTCAGCGTCATAACCATCAACCAATAAATACACAATCATTTTTCTTCCCAAATTGAATTCAACCATCACCATAATGTGAATACTCCCTACTTTCTAAGGCAAGGTAAAAATTCAACTAAAATCATAGTTGAGGGTTCAAGAAAACAACGAATCAACTTCCATGAAAAAAGGGAAACTAAACACTCATAGACAAGCATTTAGCAAATACAACATGGATATCGACAAAAAGCTCATAGGGGTTACTAATGATCACACATTCACAAGGTGAATTGACTATTTGGCCAAGGTAGTTTTTCTCAAAATGGAACAAAAAATTCCTTGATCATGTTCAAGCTTTCATAAAATCAATACAAACAAAATATTATGCATAATAAAATCCATTTAAAACAAGAGTTGCGGTCTCCAGCATATGTGAACAATGGAAAGCTATCTCACAAAAAGGGTAGGAACTAAAGTGATTCACAAATGAACAAGTATACAAAAGAACGAATGGAATAAAAATTGTAAAATGTCTAAGTATCATGAATATTCTAAAGTATAGAAAGCGATAAAGACATACCTCGAATGTGTACAAAACTTTTACAAAATCATTACCACGCATTCGCAAGTTGAAATACTCAAATTTGGAAAATCACCAAAAGAGACTTCAAGCTATCGAACCAAAATTTGAGTCCAAACAACATAAAAAGAATTAATTATACTAATTGTTGTACCCCAAAAATTCCCTCCCATTTTTCTTCAAGACATTCTCACAAGGTCCTCAAATGTTCAAGGTGGCTCAAGAATTGATCAGACAAATTCACCTCCTAAGAAATGGGTCCACATATAAGGTTTGGTATTTCTAAAGGAAGATTGGGTTTCCAAGGTCTAAAGTGTTTTTAATGGGTCCTCATATGTATTTAAGAATTCTCATACCAAGTTTCAAGCCTTGCATCATAAATTTGCTCAGTCAATTGCTCAGATGACTGAAAATCAACTATATTGGGTAAAAAATCAACCATGGTCAACATACAGTCAAACTTCAATATTTTTGGTCAAATTAAACATTTTGAAGTCAAATTCATCATTTTATCAAAGGAGGATCATAATTCCTCAAGAAAAGCCCTCAAATCATCAAAAGTCAAAAGTTGTCAAATTAGGGTTTCCTTAGGAGAAGTCAACTGAACTTTGACCAAGCATAACTTTCACATGCTTCATTATCTTTCCCACAACAAAATACCATTTTGAAGGAAATTTAATTCTATACAACTTTGTCTCTCTAATCTCAAGTCCAAAAATGTATCATTTGAGAGATATAAGCCAATACATTACAGGTCATTTCAAAAGTCAACAAAAAGACACTTTTTGTCAAAGCAACTTACATCAAGATAAAATATTCAAAATAGAAAATTATCAAAATATAGGTTGTAGAGGACATCTTTATATTTCCAAAAAGTCTAAGATCACCTTCAAAAGATACAAATTGAGTGAGTTATGACAATTTCAAGTTTGGAAATTTTGAGCAAATACATGAAGTTCAAATTGAACAAGCTTGATATTTTGGGCTATTGGGCCATGGTTTAAGAGTACAAACGTGTATTATACTCTTCATACACCTCAAACCTTATCCTTACACCCCTTGACCTATTTTTATTTTAATTATTTTAATTATTTTTAATTTATTCATTTAATAATATAAAACAAATAAGATAAAATCATATCTTTTACACAAGGTCCAAACCCACATGAGTTTGACCTAATTTCTCCTATATAATCTCATTTATTCTCATACAAGGGGACATGTTTTACCCCCAAAGTTTTCCCTCCCATATTTCTCAAAACATTTCAAGAAAGATCCTCAAATTGCTCAAGGAAGTCCAAGGGTTGACCAGACAAGCTCTCTCCTAAGGCAGTCTACCCCAAATTAGGGTTTCATGTTGCATCAAGATACTTGAGTCCAAGGGATACCAAAATCTCAAAAATTTCATAATATGTTCTTAAGATCATCCATGTCAGGTTTCAAGCCCTACATAGAAAGTTTGCTCAGTCAATTGCTCAAAGGCTTGAAAATCGACTGTGCTAGGGCAAAAGTCAACTGTGACCCCCATATAGTCAAACTTCAAGATTTTTGGTTAACATCCGTATTTTGAAGTATATTTCATCATTTTATCAAGGGTTGATCATGATTCATTAAGGATTGCTCATAATTCATCAAGACTCAAAAGTTGCTAAATTAGGGTTTTGCAGGAAAAGTCAACTCAACTTTGACCAAGAATAACTTTCTCTCACTTTATTATAAATGACACATCCAAAGATAATTTTGAAGAGGATGCAATGCTCTACAATCCATCTTCAGCTCCCAAGTTCAAAATATGCACTCACAAGAAGTTATGAATTTGGACATTATAGGTCATTTTGAAAAGTTAACAAAAACACTTTTTTTGTCAAAGCTTCACACTTGAGCATGGAATATCAAATTGATATGAGACCAAAAGGGTTGATTAGAGGACATCTCAAAATTTCTAAAAATTCCAAGAAAACCTTCAAAGAGTCAAAATTGAGGATGTTATGCATTGGTGAAGTTGACCTTTTTTGCAAAATTGCCAAAAGTCAACTATACCTAAAACTTCAATTTTTGCTAAATGGGCCCAATCTTTTTCACTTCTTTTGAGTTGACAACATATTCCACGAGCTTTAGCCTTTGCCACTTGTCATTATCATGTTTTTATTATTTATTTTGATTTTGATTTGAATTAAATCAATTTTAATCAAAATAAATCATGAGAAAATCTAAAGCATTGAAAACTCAAGATTTTATACTTGTTTCAGGTCTCAAATCCAGTTGGCAAGTATTCAAATTCGTGTAAAGGCATGAGGTGCACAAAAAAAATTGAATTAGGCCATTTTTGGAAAGAGATTCAAGGTGTATCAAATCAAAATCAAATCCATTGATGGAGGAACATTGAGATCAGTTTTGGAACCCTAATCTATTTCTCAATACATATAGAAGAATTGCAGACCAAAAACTAGATGAGAATGAGGCATATGAACCAGAAACAAAACTTGAAAAAACAAGAAAAAGTGTAAACACGGATTCCTATTTCTAGGCATCCTCAAGGCCTTCTAGCTATCCCAATCGACTCCTGAGATCCCCAGCAAGCAAAAGCAATCCAAAATAAGCACTCCCAAGCCCTATAACACACTGTAAGTCAGTCACGGTATTGCAATTTTCTTGAATTCGAATTGCATCATTCCTGTACTTATAGCATAAAATAGTTATAGATTCTTACTACTTGGAACATTTTCAAGCTTTCTATATTGTTTAATTGCATTTATATGGACTATACTGGATTTCACCATTATTAGGGTTTCTTGCTTCGATTTGGGATTTTCTTTTGCAGGCAAAATTAGGCCATGAAAGGGCCACCATTATACTCAGGAGATCCAGACGAATTGATTGGTGGCCCTAGTTTTTATTTATTTTGCTCATAGTTGATTTTGAGAATACACAGTCCTGTAGTGACGGACAAACGTCCGTAGGTAAAAGTGTTTCACTTTTACCAACGGTGCAAGGAGGGAGACGAAGACGTGGCTTCATCTAATTCGTCCATTTGAATTTTCGTGCAAATATTTTATTGTTTCGCTTGTTTTATATATAATAATTCTTGTTTATATTATGTACAACAAACACAAGTGGTGCAGTGGTAGTGAGGGCGTGGAAAGAGCTTCAGGACCTGGGTTCGAATCCCAGGTCCCCCACTTTCTTAATATTATTTTCTTGCAGATAATCCAGCGCGCGTATGAAGGCAAGGTCCATCATGTGACCTCAAGATCCAGCCAGCCAAGTGTCAGGAGACCAGATCCATAGGCCATCAGTGAAGGAACACCATGGAGCCTAGTCAACGCAGAGCATGAGATCAGGGAATGTCAAATGGACCTCTTTGGTCTTGGGCCCAGATTATTGTTCACACCCCCCTTCCAATTATTCTCAGGCCCAAATCTCTTTCTCTATTCTTTTTTTATTTGGTTTATTTAATTTATTTATTTTATTCTACTAACAAATTAAATTATTTTCTTTTATCAAAAAATCATAAAAATAATACTTTTCACAAATTAGGTTTAGATTTTTTTTATCAAAAAAATTAAATTAATTTAATTAGGTTATTAATTTTAGAAAATTTTAATTTCTTTTTTGCAAATAATTAAAAATAATTAGAAAACTAGGGTTTTGACTAAACTTAATTATATTTTTCTTTTTCTTAAATTAACCAAAAACATAAAAAATAGGCCATGTACTTATTTTCATTAATTAATTTAATTAACTAATTAATTTAGTATTTAACTTAAAACCTAATTGTTTTCTTAAAAAAATAATTAAAAACAACAAAAAATTTTCTTTTAAATTAGGTTAAAAAAGGGTCAAAACCCTAATTTTTTCGTATCGTTTCTAATTTTCCTCGCGCGCGCTTTATTGTTTTATTTTTATCCTATTATTGTAACTGCTCACAAGTTGTAATAGTTAATTAGGTCTTTACTTTCATTTATCGCTTTATTTTCAAAGGGTTTGTTTTTGGCTATGTAAATACCCGAAGCCTTGTAATAGCGTAGTTTAAATTCCGCACTTTAAATTCCGCAAAATATTAAACTGTTAGATGTATGATATTAGGATACATGACAAGAATGTGTGTAATTTTAAAACAGTTAGATAACCCTAAAATGTGCAAAGATAATAATCTGAAATTGAATCACTCACACATGCGCACTCCTAGGGTACACTCCCACTTGGTTGCCTTCGGTAAACGGTCATTGAGTATAGGATGAGTATAGGAATGGTTTCCTCGAAATTGTTGCCTCGAATAATTGATCTAAGACATTAGGGTTACTACTAAGACGTCCTAACATTGCTTTAGTGACCGTACGTCCCTTTCAAATTGACCCTCAAAACTCCAATGATGGTGCTACCTACTCACTAATAGTGGGACACCGCTGTCTAAAGGAAACGAATACAAAACGATTCTTTTTTCGAGTAGGTAGATTAGCTCTTAAGTACTTGCTCAATCAAAACAAACTTTTTTTTACATTTACACTCCTTTACAAACAAAGTTTTCAAAAACACTTCATTACACTCTTGAAGACAAAAGCAAGAGTTGAATCGAAGTCAAAACAAAATCTTTTCAAATCACACAAACACAAAGAAAACAATTTTGAAAATGATGAGCAAGTACCTAAGAGCCCGTAGATAACTACGGATAGAAAGGGTGCTAATACCTTCCCTTTCTATAATCTACCCCCCGTACTCAGAAATATCTCAAAAAAGGAATTTTTCTGTGCTTTTTTCCTTTCCTTGTTGGATAAAATAAAATTCGATAGCGACTCTTACTTACCGCGACATTTTGCAAACACAAATGCAAAACACAAACCAGCAAATTCCTAACAAAAGAGGGAAATAAGTATCGGTTCTGGCCACCGTATCACAGGACACGAAAAAACCTTTCCACAAATTTTCAAAAAAACATCAAACTTTTTTCAAGAACCCTAGAATTTCCAAACTTTTTTTGCAACCCCTTTCACTAGAAAACCTCCACTTCACTCTCTTCCAGCAAGCATATAGAGTATGTTTGGACCAAATTTGATGGTCCAAAACATGTGAATCGCATTACATGGAATTTCCAGTTTTCATAATGTGCATGATGTTCATATCTTAATTTTTTTGTTTGCTTTAACATGTACTAATGTCCCTATTGTGTTTATGAGGTTTGATAGTGCAGATTAAGACCATCATGGAGGTCTCATGCATATTAAATCGTGAACCACCATGCTAGACCGATTTCACATGTTTTCATTATGGCTCTTAATCCCTTGCGTTTTAACCTTCAAGAATACTCCCATTGGATCTGCAGTCCTTGATTTAGGGGGATAAGACGTTTCTAGATCACTAATGTTTTGATTTTGTAGGTATTTGAAGGAGCAGGTCGCCGGAGAAGACGACCGGAGCTAGGGATCTGGCACTTCTCCGACCAATATATTTGCTTACATATTTTATATATTTTGATTCAATTATATGAACGGATGTATAGCCACCCCAGTGGTAGAAACGCGCGCGCTAAATTACTCCTCTCCTAGGTTACGAGTTCGATCCCCGGTTTTGCCAAATTCTTTTATGTTTTCATTATTTTTGTAGGTTTGTTACAAAACACATTGAAGGCATGTCCTAACACCAAGATGCACTTGGCCTGGTGGTATGCTTGCTCCGTGAAATTTTTTGAGGGCGTGGGTTCAACACCCACCCCTACTATTTTGGTCATTCTATGTTTCTCACTCTTTTTCACCCTTTTTCTTTAAAACATTTTTTCAAAAACATTTTTAACAAAACCCTAATTTAATTTTAGGCTTTAAATTTGACTTTAGGTTTTTTTATTTAATCAATTGAATTTAATTTTAGGTTTTATTTAATTAACCCTAATTAGATTTTTAGGTTTTCTAGATTAAATTAAAATCAATTTAATTTTAGGGTTTCGATTAATTTAAATTACTTAAATTTTTTTGATTAATTAAAATCAATTAGACTTTAGGATGATTATCAAAAAAATTTCGTCGTGCAATCACCAAAACAAATTTTCCATTTTCTCTTTTACAATCTTCGCGTACTCTTCATTATTTTTCGCATTAGTTTTTCCCAATTATGTATCTGCTACAGTATGTAATAGTTAATTAAGGTTTACTTTCTTTTTCCCTCGATTTTATGGTTTTGTATCCCCACTCTCGAAGCCCTGTAATAGTTTAGGTTCACTTTCCGCACCTTTACTTTCCGAAATTTATCGCTTTCCTTATTACTGTATAGTAATTAGGCATGTATGGAAAGATCTAAAACCAACCGTTAGATAACCCTAAATACAAGATAAATAACTGAATTGAATCACTTTTCACACACTCACCTCTAGGGTAATACCACTTGTTGCATTCGAATAAAAGCAGTCATGTCCCTCGAACGTGGGGATGCTTTAACAAAGACCCTCAGTTAAAAAGATTGTAATCCCTCTGTTGTACCCCAAAATTTTCCCTCTCATTTTATCAAGATTTCCCCTTACAAGACTCTTTGGACTCCAGACAGGATTAGGGTTTGCTCTACTCAAGACATCTCCTTGCACTGTTGACCTGAAATTAGGGTTTGAGTTTGCACAAGGATTTTTTAACTTCCAATGCCTAATATGACTTTCATACTTCATGTTGTACTTATAAGATTGCCCATACCAAGTTTCAAGCCTTGAATCAAATTTTTGACCAGTCAATTGGACAGTTGACCTAAAAATCAACTATATTGGGGGAAAAGTCAACTGTGACCAATTTACAGTCAAACCTCATAATTTTTGATCCACATCAACATTATAGGCTCATATGAACCATTTGATCAAGTTTGGACCACAACTCCTCAAGAAATTTGATCAAATCATCAAACGGGCAAAATGGTCATTTTTAGGGTTTTGACTGCAGAAGGGCAATTTCTGATTTTTCACCTAGCCAATGGAAAATTGGGTTCAAGCATGGATTCAAAGACTCAATGGCATCATCTTGACCTAATCACAAGGTTCAAAAGATCTCAAATGCATTGGATTGACAGATGAATTTTCCAGTCAACTAATCAAAAATCAACTGTACACTTGAAAGTCAAACTTTGACTTTTTGGTTAAAATCAAGTGCCAAGGGTCATTTTTCATCAAGATGTGTCAAAACATGAAACTTGTTCACCAAGAAACCTAATTTTGAAAATTAGAGTTTAAAATGGAAAATTTTCATAACTTAGAAATTTTCTAAGTTATGAGAATTTCTTATTTTTTCCCAACTTTTTCACCATGATGCAATTGGATTCAAACCAAACTTCCAACATGAAAGTTGTATTCCTCCACAAAATCTACAACTTTTATTCACAACGTTTTCCCAAAATATGCTTGGATCTCAAGTTATGATTTTATGAACAAGGGTCCATGAAACTTTTAACTTAGTGAAATTTTGCCCTATCTTCATGGCAATTTTTCACATAGTTTCAAGTGGAATCTCAAAATTCATTTTAAATATGGATTGTAGAGCATGTTACAAGCTTTCCAAAATGTCCAGGAACTCTCCAAAATGATTTATGGTTAGAGAGAATCGAAAGTTTGAAAATGGGAAATTATCACTTTTGGCCAAGGCATTTTGCACATTGATACAACATGCAATTCTGTCCAAAATTTTGCTTGTACTTGTTTACAGGTCCTTAAACCTCTCCACACTCATAAATTAAATGCAAACACATTATATTAAGGCTTTACTGAGCTTTATGGCATTGTACAAGGAATTAATCTAAAAATGGCAAAAAGGCAACATTGCCACTTTGATAAAGCTTGCTTTATGTCCAGTTGTTTCTCTTGAGCTGTGAACCCAATCTTTTGTAGCAAACCAACTCCACAAACTTAGGGCAAGGTACACCAACTATGTGCATGCTTGGAGCTAGAATGTACAGGCCATAGCATTGTCAAAATCACCTTTTACTTCAAAACCAAGCAATTATGCAAAAGGTCCATATCTTGTGAATCTGATATAACCAAGCTTTGTACACATTTCAAACAAGTTTTACACATTACACTAAGCCAGAATCACGATCTAGCAAGTTCTCAAACCCTCCAAAACACCAAAACACAAGTTCTTGTCAAAACAGGGCAGGTTCTGCATTTTGACTTCCAAAACAAAATCCACTCATGCGTTTTGCTTGCAACCAGTTCCAACACATTCCATACAACATACCTAAACTATCCCAACCATTCCCAAGTCACTGTAACTCTATTTACACACTTCACCATTTTCAAATTCCGAGTTTGCAGGTTGAGTTCTACAAGAAGATTCAGGCAAGTTCAAAGCAAGCTAGGCATTGGGAAAGCTCAAAGGAACTTCAAGCAAGCTCAAAAGTATCTCAGGCCTCACTCACAACCCCTACATTGCCATACTCGAGCTTGATTGAAACAGGTATTTCTCAAACTTCTATCTCCTTATTTATGAATCATTAGGCTTAGGTTTGTGAAGAAAAAAATGTATTCCTCATTTCCCTTGAGATGTACATATGCATATAATTCATTTATGTTAACTGAGCTAGGAGTATTTGATAGTTGAACTTTCTGAAAAAACTAGGTCAAGATTTAGGGCCAATGAAATTATCTCTGGTCTTTGAGAGTTAGATTAAGTTTTTTACATGGTTAGAATCATGTGATCAAGAGCTATAACTTTCATGTTGCAAGTTTTTGTTTTTAAGCACAAATGGAGGAGATACGGATTTGAACCATTGGCGCGCGTTTTTCTTGTTCTGGAGGACAGGGTTGAAGAGGAATGTGGGCTGGGCTTGACTTTGCCTTGCTTTTTGCACCCCCTCTTCTTGCTTTTCACACCCCTTGGTCCATTAGATTATTTTTTGTATTTTTTTATTTTCTTTTACATTTCTGACTTTATTTATTTTTCTTGAACATTAAAAATCACTAAAAAAAATTTCTGAAATTTTCACATTTTATTTTATTTTTTTATTTTATTTTTGGCATAATATTTAGTTTATTAGGTTTAATACATTTATTTTCTTAAATAAAAACTTACAATTAATACAAAAATATTATATATTTTTATTTTTATTATTTATATACTTAAAAAATATTTTTTCACACATTTTAATTTTTTAACACTTGTATATATTTTTATTTTATTTTCTTGTACATAAATGAATTATATATATATGAAGATTCAGGCAAGTTCAAAGCAAGCTAGGCATTGGGAAAGCTCAAAGGAACTTCAAGCAAGCTCAAAAGTATCTCAGGCCTCACTCACAACCCCTACATTGCCATACTCGAGCTTGATTGAAACAGGTATTTCTCAAACTTCTATCTCCTTATTTATGAATCATTAGGCTTAGGTTTGTGAAGAAAAAAATGTATTCCTCATTGCCCTTGAGATGTACATATGCATATAATTCATTTATGTTAACTGAGCTAGGAGTATTTGATAGTTGAACTTTCTGAAAAAACTAGGTCAAGATTTAGGGCCAATGAAATTATCTCTGGTCTTTGAGAGTTAGATTA
Organism: Vicia faba; assembly: GCA_948472305.1. NCBI lineage: Eukaryota > Viridiplantae > Streptophyta > Magnoliopsida > Fabales > Fabaceae > Vicia > Vicia faba. Next base: position 518,774,883 of record OX451739.1, on the reverse strand, counting down.
AGTTTTTTACATGGTTAGAATCATGTGATCAAGAGCTATAACTTTCATGTTGCAAGTTTTTGTTTTTAAGCACAAATGGAGGAGATACGGATTTGAACCATTGGCGCGCATTTTTCTTGTTCTGGAGGACAGGGTTGAAGAGGAATGTGGGCTGGGCTTGACTTTGCCTTGCTTTTTGCACCCCTCTTCTTGCTTTTCACACCCCTTGGTCCATTAGATTATTTTTTGTATTTTTTTATTTTCTTTTACATTTCTGACTTTATTTATTTTTCTTGAACATTAAAAATCACTAAAAAAATTTTCTGAAATTTTCACATTTTATTTTATTTTTTTATTTTATTTTTGGCATAATATTTAGTTTATTAGGTTTAATACATTTATTTTCTTAAATAAAAACTTACAATTAATACAAAAATATTATATATTTTTATTTTTATTATTTATATACTTAAAAAATATTTTTTCACACATTTTAATTTTTTAACACTTGTATATATTTTTATTTTATTTTCTTGTACATAAATGAATTATATATATATATATATATATATATATATATATATATATATATATATATATATATATATATATATATATATATATATATATATATATATATATATATATATATATATATATATATATATATATATATATATATATATATATATATATATATATATATATATATATATATATATATATATATATATATATATATATATATATATATATATATATATATATATATATATATATATATATATATATATATATATATATATATATATATATATATATATATATATATATATATATATATATATATATATATATATATATATATATATATATATATATATATATATATATATATATATATATATATATATATATATATATATATATATATATATATATATATATATATATATATATATATATATATATATATATATATATATATATATATTCTTAAAACAAAATTAGGGTTTCCACCCTTTCCAAAAATAATCACTAATATTTTTCCTATTTTTAGGACATAAATAATTTATTTTACATACATAAAATAAATACAAAAAAAAAACATTTTTTGCATATTTGTAATATATTGCATACTTAAATATTTGTCAATTTATTATTTGTACAATGAATTCAATTTGGTTGTAATAGTTGAATTAGGGTTTTATTTTTGAGCAAAATACCCCCATTCAAACTTGTATCCCCCTCACCATATTAATGTTGTAATAGTTGTAGATTTACTTTTACGCACTTTATTGCTTTCAAATATGCATGATAGAAAAAACTAGGGTTTGTATGATAACCAAAAATCAAACAAAATAGCTTGACTAATACAAGACAAAAAATGCATGAAAAATGACAACACAATGCACACAAGCACCCCTAGGGTTTCATCCACTTGTTGCCTTAAAAATGGCCATGGTGTGCATGCTAGGTGTCTTGGCAAAACAAAACAACAAAAAAAAGATCATAGTCCCTCGATGACGCTATCTTGGTTGCCTATACAAAAATGATCTAGTCCCTCAAAAAACTTGCTAAGATACTTAGCACCATTGCTATCATGGTCATACGATGACCCACGCCTGTCCCGTTTAACATCCAAACACAAGGTTGTTTACCAAATACAATGGTAAAACAACAATGTCAAAGGGTTAAAAACGTGTAGGAATGATCTTTGAGTAGGGTAGACAACTCCTAGTTACTTGATCAAAACTTGCAAACATCCTTGCTATTTTCAAAAACACATCACAACATAATTTCAAAACATTTTCCCAAAACAAACTTTCAAACATTGAAACATTTTTCAAAAGACAAACACTTTTGTATACATTCATACAAGAATCATTACAAAGGTTGCCACAACGATGGTCTCTTTTCAAAATACTTTCAAAACCACACACAAAAGCACCATTTCAAACAATTGAAAAGCAAAAGCAAGTGATCTAAAACAAGTAACTAAGAGCCCATGGAAAACCATGGATGAAAAGGGTGCTAGCACCTTCCCTTTTCATAATCTACCCCCCGAACCCAAAAACAATCTCAAAGGTCTTTCCTGTGCTTTTTTTACCTTTCCTTTTGGATAAAAGAAAAGTCGGTGGCGACTATTGCTAACTGCACAAGTGCAAACGAAACACAAAACCTCAAGTCAGTTCTCCCACCGCATCACAGAACTGGCGACTCTGCTGGGGACTGATATAAAAGTGGGGTTACCTTAGGGTTTTAGATCACCTTAACATGCTTATCTTGCTTGACTTGATTGCTTTACATTTGATTCTATTTTTTGGGTTTGAAATCCTCTACCCGGATTTGGGAAACATTTATAGGTAAATAGTAATACGTTGTGGAAACTGTGCAGGGTATACCGACATGGTTAAAACAATAGCTATATTAGTGCGACATATTTGTGGGTACCGGTAGCCTTTGAGTTAATCAAAGAGAATACGGGGCCGCTGAGTGATGTCATGAAGCACTAATGGAATTTTCGAACCTTTACTTGGCCATCTTGGCCATTTAGGGGTAGTGAGATGACCAGCTTTGGTGCAGTCCGAAGTTGGTAGATACTCGATACTACACTCATTGAGGGTTGTTTTCTTGGAATATTTCGGTCGCCAGTAAAGTGGCTAAACTGAAATAATGAACACAGAAAATAATCCGGTGATATTGAGCTCCTTAGAACCCGATTACTATTTATAGGACAGGTTGAGCCAACTAAACTTCAAGAGGGTACTTACCTATGAAACCTCATGCAAGCCTGAAACTAGGAACTTGTGTGATTTTTTTGTACATATATACTTGTGCATAACATTATGGACATCATGAAGCATCATATGCATCCACTAACCATTTCAAGGATTTGGACCTTCATCTTTGTTCCTGTTTTGTAGGTAATGGATTCACTCCGCAGGAAAACAATTCAAGTCAACCTTGTAAGAATTCCTCCTCAACTAAAGGAGCTAGCTTCAAGGAGGATTCCTGAGAATTCTCCATTCACCAATAGGCATGGTCGTCTTCTCAACTTAGTCAACACCAACACTGAGGAAGACATGGTGAAAGTTCTCTTCCAGTTCTTTGACCCCCTACACCACTGCTTCACATTTCCTGATTACCAGCTTGTGCCTACTTTGGAGGATTTTTCTCAACTCCTAAGGATTCCTATTCTCCATCAACTACCCTACAACGGTATGGAAAGAGATCCAAAGCCTGAAGATGTTGCTCAAGCCTTACACTTGCAACCATCTGATGTCAAAGGTCATTGGGAAACCAGAAGTGGTGTCAAGGGTTTCTTGGCAAAGTTTCTGTTTGAGAAAGCTCAAGAATGCTGGAATTCATTGGACCTACAAGCTTTTGAGGAGATTGTAGCTCTTCTCATCTATGGGTTGGTCTTGTTCCCAAACCATGACCAGCTTATAGATGTCAATGCTGTCAAAATCTTCATGGCTCATAACCTGGTGCATACTTTGCTTGGGGATATCCTCCACTCATTTCACACACGAACAATGAGAAAAAAAGGTGTTCTCATGTGCTGTACTCCTCTACTAGCAAGGTGGTTTATTTCTCACCTTCCCCAATCAGTCTTGAAGAACGAGCAAGGCTTGAGGTGGTCACAATGATTGATGACTCTTATACATTCAGATGTTCATTGGTGTTCTCGATCCAGAGAAAATGTTATCATCATTGATCGATATGGGGAATTTCCTAATGTACCTCTACTTGGCATTAGGGGAGGCATCACCTACAACCCCTGCTTGGCTCTGAGACAGTTTGAGTATGCCCGAAGGGATAGCCCACATGACATGCTGATTCCAGACTTGGTTTTTGAGTTCGACAACAACGATCAAGGACTTCGACAAAGGTTTATCCGAGCTTGGAGGATGCCCAACAAGGTGGACAGTAAGACCTTGGGACACAAGAATTCCATCCCTCTTGAGCCTTACCTCAAGTGGTATGAACCCGTGCCCAAAGTCTTATGATCCCTTACCCCTACATTCTTCATGTGATCAAATAGCCTGTTATGGAAGGAGAGGTTCCATACACCCTCCTACATCCTGACATGCCAACATCACTTGAAGATTTGCAAAGGAGTTGGATACAGCTCAAGGGAGAGCGCGATACTTTTGAAGCCCAATTCTACGCCAGTGAGAAGAAGGTTTTGGAACTTACTCGTCAACTTCACGAAGAGCAGGCTCTCAACACCTACATAGCGCCAAAAAGGATGCGCAACGTCTTTTTACATTAGAATTTTGTATTATTTTGCCCATGGGGCATTTATGTACTAACCAATTCTATTTTATTAATATGACGTGTGTTCCTTTTTGTTTACAACAAGTTTGAATTTCTGAATCCTTGAATGCATTACATGAATACGTATCATTCATCATATGCATAAGCAGGTCTTCACACCAGGTTTCCTTATCTCTCTGTTGTTTATTTCAGCAAGATGGATATAGAGCAGACGGTCAAAGACTTACAAGCGCAGAATTCACAGTTCCAACAGCTACTCATGACCTTGGCAAATGGTCAGGAGGAGCTTAAAAATCTACTGGAAAAGTAAAAAGAGAAAAAGAAAAAGAAGAGGGTTGGTGTGGCTACTTTGGGTAGAATATTTGAAGGTCAAACCAGAAGGGTCCTGGATTTCCCCTCAACATCTGATGAAGGGGTAGGAAAAGGAAAGGGAGCTACAATACCATCTGAGTCTGAGGAAGAAGAAGAGGAGGAGGATGAAGACTATTCTGAACAGCAGTACCCTCCTACAGATGAAAAGTACAAGAATCTGGAAGAGCGTCTGGCTGCCATGGAGGTACAAAGAGTGCCTGGGCTGGACTTTGAAGAGCTAGGGTTGGTTGCTGGGATTGTCATTCCCCCTAAGTTTAAGGTGCCTCTTTTTGCTAAATACGATGGGTTGTCTTGCCAAAAGATGCATCTACGATCTTACGTCAGAAAATTCAACCGCATTCTTCTGATAAGGATCTGTGGGTTCATTTCTTCCAGGACAGTCTTTCGGGGACGCAATTAGATTGGTTCTACCAGCAAGAGAGGTCCGATGTGCATAATTGGGAGGATTTGGCTGCTGCCTTCTACAGATAATATCAATATAATACGGACTTAGCACCTACCCGTACTCAATTACAGAGTATGGGCATGGTCTCAAATGAAGGTTTTAAAGAGTATGCCCAAAAATGGAGAGAATTGGCGGGACGAGTACAACCACCTCTATCTGAGAGAGAGCTTGTAGATATGTTCTTGGGGACTCTGTCAGGTCCATTCTTCAATCACCTGATTGGAAGTTTGTCTGCGGGGTTCACTGAGTTAATTCTGACTGGTGAAAGAGTTGAAGCCGGAATCAAGAGTGGGAAAATTCAAAAGGATGGATCTGCTTCCGCTGCCATTAAAAAGACTTTTCCAGCTAAGAAAGAAGTGTTAGTTGTTTACTCCCAAAGAGGTCGAGGAAGAGTTGAGCGCCGGCCAGCGGTGGGGGCCGTAATGATTCAGATATCTGCAACTGATCATCCCAGAAACAATCAACCCAGAACCAACCAACAAAGGGCGGAAAGGCCTGCTAGGCAATTCACAAAAATAAACATGACGCCTGCTCCGCTTCTCCCTCATATCCTGAAGTTAAACTTTACTAGTTTGAGAGAGGCCCCGCAAAATCCGAATACAACTTCTCCTTTTTACCATGCCAACGCCAAGTGTGCTTATCATTCAGACAGCCTGGGACATGACACCAATAATTGTTGGGCCCTCAGAAATAAGATTCAGGATTTAATAGATGCTAAAGAGGTTGAACTCGACGCCCCTGAAATGCCTAATGTGATCTCTGCTCCAATGCCAAAGCATGGCCACAATGCCCATGCTGTTGAAGAAGATCTATTTGTTGCTACTGTTGATGATTTGATGACTCCGTTACCGATAATCAAGTTGAATTTGCTGAAGGCTGGGATTTTCCCAGGTTGTGAAGAATATTGCTGCCTTTGTTCCTCCTAACCAACCGACTGTCCGTTGTTTAAGTTAGACATCCAACGCCTAATGGATAATCAAGAAATCCTTTTTGAGAAAACTCTTGTTACACCGACTCCTGTCAATGATGTTTCGATAATTACCATATCCGACAATCTTTCCAAGGTCTCCAAAAGACCTGTTAAGATTACATCCGATCCGAAGATTGTACCTTTGAAGATAACCATGTCGGGGCCTATCCCGTACAAGTCCAACAAATCAATACCGTGGAACTATGGGGGAGAGATCTTTTACCATGGTGTTAAACAAATTGAATTAACTGAAGAGAGTTCTGATGAAGAGACTTCCGACATTGGAAACATTGCTGGAACGAGTAAAATCACCCGCAGTGGAAGAATTTTCTCTCCGGAGATTTCACCTCCAAAGGCAATCTTCGGACACTCAGCCGCTCTTAAGGTTACCCTTGTGCCGGTCAACATATATGCGAGACTCCAGTTATTGAAGAGGTTGCAACTCCTATGGTAGTCCCCTCTACTGCTGCTGATGATAGAGGGAAAGGGATCCAAGAAGAGCCCTTCAGGACGAGGGCTCAGCCGTTGATCATCCCTGAGACCTCTCAAAAATAAATGGAAGAGATTTTGAAAATAATCAAGAAACGCGATTATAATGTTGTGGAGCAACTGGGGCAGACCCCCTCAAAAATCTCTATGTTGGCTCTGCTGCTTTGTTCGGAAGCTCATGCCAAGGCTTTGATCAGATTCTTGAAGACGACCCATGTGCCCCAGGAAACATCCGCAGACCAGTTCCAGGAATGTGTAGCTAGCCTAACAGCAGACAACGGTTTAGGATTCTCCGACACCGATTTAACAATCAAAGGGAGAAAACATAATGACGTTTTGCATGTCTCGGTGGAATGTAGAGGGACTACTTTGGCACACGTTCTGGTAGACATTGGTTCATCGCTGAACGTCTTACCAAAGAAGGCATTGGATAGGCTAGATTGTGAAGGTTTAATCTTGAAGCCCAGCAACATCATTGTCAGAGCCTTTGATGGTTCTAAACGGATGGTCCACGGGGAGGTGGACATCCCGATTAAAGTGGGAACTAAAACCTTCAACTCCATATTCTATGTCATGGATATTCGTCCCTCCTATTTTTGCTTGTTGGGAAGACCCTGGATTCATCATGCTGGAGCCGTCACTTCAACTCTGCATCAGAAGCTCAAGTACCCTGTCCAGGGGAAAATTGTGACAGTTCACGGTGAAGAGGAATACATGATTAGCCATCTTAATTCTTTCCGCTATGTGGAATTGGATGGTGAATTCATCAAAACCCCCTTTCAGCATTTTGAAGAGGTAGCTCAGGAGATTGTGGCAGTGCCTTCTGTACCCACGATTACCCGACCTCCGCCTCAGATGTCGTCACTCAAAGATGCAAAGGCTGTGATTGAAGAAGGAGGAAGCACAATCTGGGGGAAGCTTCCCGATTTTCCTTTCAAGTCTAATAAATTCGGCTTGGGTTTCACTGCTTCTGCTCAAAAGGCTGTGCGCCGCTCCCGGGCTGGAGGGCCACCAGTGAAGATCACCCATCATGGAGTCAATGCTTTGGAGGATGGTGAAGAGGAGAGCAATCTGGAAGACTGGATTTTCCCTACTGTTGAAGGAGGACTATGCAATTGGGAGGCGAAGGACTTTATTCCCATTACTTTATCAATCAGTAATTTATCTTTCAAACATTTCTGTTGGTTTGTAATAATTCTTGAACAATTCGTACACTTTTAACCTTGTGCCTTACCCGAGGCACATAGGTCCATTTGTAAGGGTTTGATTTTTCATCTTCATATGCCATTTTAATGAATCATGGACGTTTTCACATATAAACTTTTGTGTTCATTTTCTTTCTTTTTACATTTTATTTGTTTAAAGGTGGCTATCCCTTACACACACCCACACTCACAAATGCAGGTACCCTTCCATTCCGGATTCCACGGGTAACAATTCTGCTATGACCTTCAGTGACTCTGAAGATCTGGTCTATCACGCCGGGTACGAAGGTGATGAAGACTGTGAAGTGCCTGGAGAGTTGGCTAGACTTCTACAACAGGAAGAAAGGGATATTCTACCTCACGGGGAGTTGTTAGAGACGATCAACTTGGGTACAGAGGAAGACAGAAAAGAAGTTAGAGTGCGTGCCAACCTAGAGCCAAGTGTCAAAGAGCACTTAGTTCAGCTGATTGAATGAATATGTTGAGATCTTCTCCTGGTCTTACGAAGACATGTCGGGACTCGATACAGATATTGTGGTTCACTCTATCCCTACAAGAGAAGACTGTCCACCAATTAAACAGAAAGTTCGCCGCATGAGGCCCGACATGTCTGAAAAGATCAAAGCAGAAGTTATGAAGCAATTCAATGCTGGATTTCTTGCTGTTACTTCCTATCCATAATGGGTTGCTAACATTGTGCCCGTGCCTAAGAAGGACGGAAAAGTGAGAATGTGCATGGACTACAGAGACTTAAACAGGGCCAACCCTAAAGATGACTTTCCACTACCGCACATTGACATCTTGGTTGACAATACAGCTCAGCACAAGGTATTTTCTTTCCTGGATGGATTTTCAGGGTACAACCAGATCAAAATGGCCCCTGAAGATATGGAGAAAACTACTTTTGTTACACAATGGGGTACGTTCTGTTATAAAGTCATGCCATTCGGACTGAAGAATGTCGGGGCAACCTATCAACGCGCCATGGTAGCTTTGTTTCATGATATGATACATCATGAGATATAGGTTTATGTAGACGACATGATAGCCCGTTCACAAACTGAAGAAGAACACCTCGACCATCTACAAAAGTTGTATGTCAGGTTGAAAGAGTACAAGCTCAGACTGGAGCCTAACAAATGCACTTTCAGAGTCAGGTCCGGTAAACTCTTGGGTTTCATTGTCAGTAACAAAGGCATCGAGGTTAATCCTGCCAAAGTCAAAGCTATACAAGAAATGCCTGCCCCTCGCATTGAGAAGGAGGTCAGAGGTTTCTTGGGACGCCTAAACTACATTGCAAGGTTCATTTCTCACTTAACATCTACCTGTGAACCAATCTTCAAGCTGTTGAAGAAAGATCAAGTGTTTAAATGGAATGATGACTGTCAAGTTGCTTTTGATAAAATCAAGGAGTATTTGCTATAACCTCCTATCTTGATGCCACCCGTTGAAGGAATGCCGCTTATCATGTATCTGACTGTCTTGGAGAATTCAATGGGGTGCGTATTGGGCCAACATGACGAGTCTGGCCGAAAAGAGCATGCCATTTATTACCTCAGCAAAAAGTTTACCGACTGTGAGACCCGATACTCACTGCTCGAGAAAACTTGTTGCGCTTTGGTATGGGCTGCTCGCCGGCTAAGGCAGTATATGTTGACTCATACCACTTTGCTAATCTCTAAGATGGGTCCGATCAAGTACATCTTTGAGAAGCCTGTCCTATCTGGAAGAATCGATAGGTGGCAGATGATCCTGACCGAATATGACATACAGTACACAACCCAAAAAGCTATAAAGGGGAGTGTACTAGCCGACCATCTAGCCCATCAGGCTGTCGAAGATTACTAATCCATGAGGTTCGACTTCCCCGATGAGGATATCATGACATTGGATAACATTGAAGAAAATAGACCGTATGATGGACCTGAACAAGGATCCCGATGGACCCTGTACTTTGATGGTGCCTCTAATGCACTTGGAAATGGTATCGATATTGTGCTTATCTCTCCAGAAGGTTGTCATACACCTTTCACTGCCAGACTCTACTTCAGCTGCACCAACAACATGGCCGAATATGAAGCTTGTATCTTTGGTCTCAAGGCTGCAATTGACTTGGGAATCAAATCCTTGATTGTGTTTGGGGACTCAGCTTTGGTCGTCAGTTAGATAAAAGGAGAGTGGGATACTAAACATCCAAACCTCATCCCTTACAAAGAACATGTCCTGACATTGTTACCACATTTCGAGAAGATTACCTTCGAGCACTTCCCGCGAGAAGAGAATCATCTAGCAGATGCTCTAGCTACAATGTCATCCATGTTTAAACTTAACTGGGATAATAAGGCTCCCTGAATCACCATTGAGAGGATGGACGAACCTGCACATTGTCATGAGATTAATACCGAAGAAGTAGTGGACTGACCCTGGTTTCACGAAGTCAAAAGGTATCTCGAAGCACAAGAATACCCTGAAGGAGCTTCAATCCACGACAAAAAGTTCTTGATGAGATTCTCTACCAAGTTCTTCCTGAGCAATGGTATCCTATACAAGCGCAAACATGATTGCATCCTGCTCCGTTGTGTAGACAAGGTTGAAGCTGAACAAATCATGGCTGAACTGCACAATGGTACCTTTGGCACTCACTCAAGCGGTCATATGATGACTGTGATCGGTGGATCTGGAACTGACTGTTTAACGCTGGTTCGCGAAATGTCGCGGAAGCAAGAGTCGCCACCGTCTTTTATTTTCTCCAAATGGAAAGGACAAAAGCACAGAAAAATTCCTTATAGAGATTGCTCTCGGTTCGGGAGGTAGATTATAGAAAGGGAAGGTGTTAGCACCCTTTCTATCCATGGTTATCCATGGGCTCTTAGATACTTGTTCATTGTGTTTTCAAAAAGGTTTGTTTGCTTTTCAATGTGGGTTTTAAAAAGTTTCTTTGAAAATTCCAGTTCGACTCTTGTATCGGTCCTCAAGAGTGTTTGAAAAATTGCTTTCGAAAGCTTTTTGAAAAGGTGTCGGTGTGAAAAGTATTTTTTGATTTGTTTTTGAAATTAGAGCAAGTATATAGAGTCGTCTACCTACCCTAAGGAATTAGTCTGTGTAAATGTCCTTTAAAGTAGTGCCATCCCACCATTGAGAGGTAGGTAGCACCACCATTGGAGGTGTTCAGGTCAATTCGAAGGTTCGGGACATGGTGATCACCAGAGCAATAGGAAGACACCTTAGAAGCTACCCTCATGCCAGGTTCCCGGATCATGAGGACTTACTAAGACATCCTCTACTCGACGATCACCTTTCGAGGCAAGGCAACAGTGAGGCGTACCCTAGGGGTGGTGTGTGCGATTCGTGTGTCATTTCCATTTATTTTTGTCTTTTGTCATGTTATTGGTGATCTAGCGTTTGTTTTTAATTTTATTCATACATTCTTTCATGCCTTTGTTTAACAGTTAAAAATTGCAGAAAGTAAAAGTTCTAAGCTATTACAAAAGGCGCGGGTCCACATCGCCAAAATTAAACCAGGACCCGATTTGACAGAAAAATAAAGAATTAACGAAAATAAAGTGCGAGCAATTAGTTACACGGCTTTGGGAGAGATACATCAAAATTATAAAGAATAGAAAATAAATACGCGAATTAAATGAGAATTAAAACGAAACGAGGGCGTTGGACCCTTTTGCAAAATTATATTACATGGAATTAATTAATAAAGAAAAAGAAGAAAAGAAATTATTTTGGTATTTTGTTGGTATTTTGTGATTTTTATGGGAAAAAGAATTAACTAAAATTAAACCTAATTCTAATTACTTTTAATTTATTAAGAAAAGATTAAATTTTAACCTAAAATTAACCCTAATTAGTTTACATGCAATTTTAATTATAAAAATAAATATTTAATTATTTAATTATTATGGGAGAAAAAGAAAAAAGGATAAACAATTAATATGAACCCTAGTTCTATGTTTTTTAGATTTTTATTAAGAGAATTAAAATTAAAACCTAATTTAAAACTAAATTTAATTATATGCAATTTATTTATGAAAATACTAAAAATAAAAATATTTATTGTTTTTCTCTTTTCTGATTTTTTGATGTTTTTTTATATTTTATGAAAACATTAAATTAAAGCATTAAAAAAAAAGATTAATTAAAACAAAGAGAATAAATAATAAAAAAAAATATAAAAGTTAAAAGAAGCAAACTGGGGGGGGGGGGGTGTTGTCCCCAAATGGAGGTGAGATCTTTAGCAATCTGGCCCAATATTCTGAGGCCCTTTTGACTATCGTGGCTAGCGTGCATCAGCGTTGACTGGAGTTCACCGTGCTCTCCAGATCATGGCCTTGGATTTGATGCAACTGAACGCGTGGACGGTTAGATTTAGGGGGCGCATGGTACGCTTTGGCATTGAAGCTGCATGGGATAATTAGTTGAAAAATAATATGGAAATAATGAAGACCTGGGGCTCGAACCCAGGTCATGAACGTTGCCAACACATACGACTTGCCACTGAAGCACTTTGTTCATCTGTAAATTAATATAATAAACAAACATAATAAAACAAACGCGTTAATGTTTCTTTTTTCCGCGCGAAAATTTAAACAGGCCAATCGTTGATGGCCACGCATCTTCTTCTTCCTCGTTCCTGAAACATAAACAGATTAGGCAACGGTTTTTCAAGTGTTCTTTTAGGCCATCTATGGAAAAATAGCGAATAGCCCAGGGATCATCATAAATTAGGCGCGAGGGTGGGTTTATGATCGTCTGAGCATGCTGAAGTGAATGGTCTAAGTCTTATGCTCTAATTTTTCCTTAAACGAGAACCCCTAATTCCAAGCTTCACAAACCCTAAATGTTATCAATGGAAAATCTCCATATAGGGCACGAAAACAAAATCAAATCATTGGGTTAGCATTAGAATCAAATGATAAACATGAATCAAGCGTTAAAATTCACAAAAAATGCATGAATTGAGATGCACGACTATGGAATTTTTACGGTACAGATGAGATGGTTCTCACGTTTCTGGGCACGAGAGCTTATGGTTTTTGATGCAAAATCTTTCTATGAAGCCTCAGCAAGCGAATGGAATCAAAATCGTGCCTTGAATCGCCCTAGAATTAGGTTTTCAGTTTTGAGTTTTCTTGCAAAAATTTCAAGTTTGTGAATGGAGTTTCTGCGCAGCTTAGTGGTTTTTGAGCACAAGGGTTTGATCAGGCTTATGTATTGAGTGAATTAGGTTAAAGAAATCAAACAAAAAGCTTGGCATTCATGACTTGAAAGATTTGATTTTCAAAGATCTTTTTCAATCTTTTTTTCATGCTATTTTGTACAAATCATGGCAAAACTTTCCCTAATTGATCATGCACGAATTTGAGTGTCCAATGAGAGTAATTTCTGCACAAAAAGATTTTATTTTATTAGTTTTGTATTTTTCATGCATTTTATTTAATTAAATGAATTATTAATGATAAAAAAATCCAAATAAATAAATAAAAATGGAGAAAAACTTCCCTTTGGGCCTAATGGTCGTGCACATGCCTTGGATAATGAATTGTGGAAGAAAAATAGGCCCATTAGCAATTTTAGGTCATTTGAATCAATGTTGACTTTTCAAAATATCCAAACATTTCCCAACTTCCACAAGGCATAACTTGCTCAATTTTTAAGCTTTGCTCATGTTCTTAGACATTTTGGAAAGGTCTTTGAGTCCTATAACCAATGTATTTGGTCCCATGTCATTTTGATTTACCAATCTCAAGTTATGGCCTTTGACTTAAAGTCCCTTTTTGTTGACTTTTGAAAATGACCTATAATGTTGAAATTGATAACTTTTTGTGAGAGCATTTCTTGGACTTGAAGTATGAAGATGAGTTGTAGGAAATGTCGTTCTCTTCAAAATGAGATTTGGATGGAATTTTTATGATAATCCATGTGAAAGTTATGCCCTGGTCAATTTACAGTTGACTTTTTCAGCTGTCCAAATAAGGAAACTTTTGCATCTTGATGATTTTTGAGCCAAGTTTTGAGAATCATGATCAAGCATTGATCAAATGATTTTTGTGGCTTCAAAATGATATGTTGACCAAAAATTTGAACTTTTGACTGTCAAATGACCATTTTGCCCCTACAGTTGACTGTAGTGCAATTAGGGTTTTTGACGGTGCAAGTTTGTGCTGAATGTCTTGAAACTTGATATGAGGATGCTTGACCATATTTGTAGGCATGTGAGACTTGATTGGGCCCTTTGAAACTTCATTTTCTTGATCAGGACCAAAACCCTAATTTTGACTGTTCATGAGACTCTTGCACTGTGCAACCCTTGGGGAATTTTGAAGCTTGACTCAGCAATTCTTGAAGAATATGGGAGGGCAAATTTTGGGGTACAACAGTTGCCCCTGTTCAATCTTCTTAGACCTGAGGATGCAGATTGGCTGACGTGCCTTTCGTAATCCGAGGGTGGAAGATGATTGAACACTAGAGTGCCCAGAAATTTGCGCTCACATAGTAGCAGTGTGATGATGGGAATGGGCTTATAGATGCCATTTGGAGATTGATGGATAAGATGATGGGCTTATAGATGCCATCTGGATGTTGATCGCGTAAGATATTCCTTAGCGAGAACTTGCGTACCTGCAAAACAGAAAATGAATACCTGACATGTTGCAGGAGCTGTTTTCAGATGCTTGGTATAGATGTGTCCTGACTGGTTACAGGAGCTGGATCTGGAGCTTCAAACGGTGATGAATGAACCAGGGGTGGTTACTACCTCAGCATGAACGGTGAAAGAACCTTGGGTGACTTTAACCTCAACAGCAGTTTGAGAAGGTCTTGGTGGGAATTACCGTCTCCACAGGATCAGGGAGAGAACCATAGGCAATTATAATCTCAACAGCGGACGTTTGAGAAAAACCTGGATTGGAATTATCGTCTCCGCAGGATTGGGGAGAGAACCATAGGAAATTATAATCTCAACAGCGGACGTTTGAGAAAAACCTGGAATGGAATTATCGTCTCCGCAACATTGGGGAGAGAACCATAGGAAATTATAATCTCAACAGCGGACGTTTGAGAAAAACCTGGAATGGAATTATCGTCTCCGCAGCATTGGGGAGAGAACCATAGGATAACTTCTACTGAGTCTTTATCAGAAAAATCTGTTTGGGGTCGATTTAGCTGGACTAGGGAAGGCCTTGAAATGTCTTCAACAGATACATCTTGGCAAGATGCAGAAATCGGGTCTGGGATTAGTAAGGTTGGTGAGTTGTCTCTACTGACCGGCTATCCTTATGGACGAGTGGTCTTTAACGACGAGTGTCTATAACGACGAGGGTCTATAACGACGAGTGTCTATAACGACGAGTGTCTATAACAACGAGTGTCTATAACGACGAGTGTCTATAACGACGAGTGTCTATGACGACGAGTGTCTATGACGACGAGTGTCTATGACGACGAGTGTCTATAACGACGAGTGTCTATAACGACGAGTGTCTATGACGACGAGTGTCTATAACGACGAGTGTCTATAACGACGAGTGTCTATAACGACGAGTGTCTATAACGACGAGTGTCTATGACGACGAGTGTCTATGACGACGAGTGTCTATGACGACGAGTGTCTATAACGACGAGGGTCTATAACGACGAGTGTCTATAACGACGAGTGTCTATAACGACGAGTGTCTATAACGACGAGTGTCTATGACGACGAGTGTCTATGACGACGAGTGTCTATAACGACGAGTGGAAGTAATTTTAACTGGACTTGTCTTCTTTTGACTGGATTTGTCTTCTCTGACTGGATTGGTCTCTTTTGACTATATTCGTCTACTTTGACTGAATTTGTCTTCTCTGACTGAATTGGTCTCTTTTGACTATATTTGTCTACCCTGACATAGCTGATCATTTAACTGTATCCTTCCTGAAAGGTAAAGGTCAGTCATATGCAATGCATGATATGAATCAAGCAACGATGTTCTCAACACCTGAGATTGTATGATATGATGCGTATATGCATGTATCACGATGTATAACAATGTGATGTTTATGAATGTATTTGAGTCTAGGAAAATAGATCCTTGACGGATGCCGGGAAGTCAAATCCTGGGCTGATGTTGAAGAGTGAGATTCTTCGTTTCCGTTGGGGATGATGATTGCAAGAATACCGGTCGGAGAAGATAACTCCGTTGGGGAATAAACTTGGCGAAGAGATTACTCTGCGGGGAATTACTCTGTGGGAAGAGATACTTCGCTGAGATTTGATGATAACTCCGGGGATATCCTTGTTGTGCTGGAAGTGTTAATAGACTTCGCTGGGGGTAAGAAAGAACTGTGTTGACGACGACCTTTCCGTGGCTTTTGGCTGAGGATAACCCGGTTATATCCTGGTAAGGAAATAACTCTTTGAATAAGGCCGGGCGACGCGTTCGTGCTTTTGCGAGGATAAGCTTCCAGAATCTACTGGGGATAAGCTTACTGTTTGGAGAGATGGATTCCAATTTTCCTGGGGAAACTGGATTGGACTTTCCTGGGGAAATTTTGAACTGCGGGGAAAGTGATTCCTTTGAATGTTGATATGCCGCCGGGGAACAATCTTTAGACCAAGACTGTCGGGGATGCTTGTTAAGAATGTATGTACTACTGGGGAATGTTGAGATCTGCTGGAGGATACTCAACTTCCTTAAGATTTGATAACTTTGCTGGAGAAAGAATGTACTGGCTGCTGACTTACTCTCTGGGGATTTAAGATGTACTGGTCATGTTCTTTAGCTGAACCTACCTTGGTACCTTGGAGGACAGATCAATTAGATTGCCTAGACAACTCTTTATTGCCCCTGTTTCTATAGGGGAGGCACCTGTGGGATACTGATAATTGTTGAGGGTCAAACCTTCTTCAGGTAGGCAGGTGACAAGATGACAGGACATAGTCGTACGCTTTGATCCCTAACTTTTGCCTGGACCGCCCTTTCGGGTTTTCAGTCCACCGGGATACCCATTTTTGCCCAAGCCGCCTTTTCAGGTTTTCGACTTGCCGGGTGTACAAATTTTCCATTTCATCCCTTCATTTTTCCCGAACCCTTTTGGTTCGCCGGGAAGCCCTAATTTTTGCCTAGGCATGTCAGCCTAGCGGGTCTTTGATTTTACGTAGTATCTTTTCGACTATGTCCACGCTCTCAGAATGTAGGGAGTTGCCCCTATTAACAGTGTTTTGTCATGCCACCAGAAGGTATTTGATCAGGCAATATTTGTTGTTGGAATGCCCCAAGTGACTCAGGCGGAGACTTGTCCCAGGCTATTTGGCCTTTGAGAGATTCTCCGAACCTTGGCTTAATTGCCCCAGATAATGGACCATGGTCATGTCTGCCCCTTGATTGGAGGTACTTCTGTTCATTAGGCATTCGTCGTGCGAACTTCTATGCTGTTCAAACAAAAAGTCATATGCAAACAAAGTTATGTTAAAAATGCAAAGCCTATGCCTGTCTTGAAGATTTTGAAAATGCATTCTTTTTCATAAAACAAATGAATGTTTGTAAAACGTGATATCAACTCCGTATTTTACCGTAGGCCTTAAGGAGTCAGGATACCTTTCGTAACAATATGCTTTCGAACTAACCCATGCTTCAGCTAGGACTTTTGAGGGTTATAACGTGGCCTGGTTCACGGTTTTAAGAAACAAAGGATAAGGCTCAAAATATTTGTACCCACCCACTCTTCGTGATGTTCTCCACACCTAAACTCAGTTGATCGTGCGTTAGACCCTATTTGAGTTTTTATCCTGATTTTCCGGTGATGATTCGGATGTTGATAACTTATTTTGAATAGGCAGTCATTCCTTTCTTGTTGAGGATTTGTAAGACCTCTTTCTTGACTGATTTTTTTGTTATCCCTTTCTTTTTTGCCTGAACTGTTTCCTTTTTTGGAATTACAGTCAGCGGGATGCCCCAGTTTCGTAAGTCTCCTTCATGGATTTTGACTTAATGGGCTTTTATTTTGAGAAGTAATGACTGCCTCTCCTTATTGATTGTTCGGAACCATCACTGTCTTTTGTTGTTTTGCAAGGACGTCCTTGGTGCCATTTGTTATACACTTGGATCAACTGAGAGACTACCCTGCCCCAGATTATGATTAAGGGTTTTGAATTTCGAAAAGAAGAACTCCTACTTCTTTGGCTCAGAGGGGTTGACGAGGGATTATCATCCTTATAACTCCAGTGTTTAGGGATTTGAAATAATGCATGTACCTCATCAGCGGGGTCTGTTCAAAAGCATACTGTAGATTATGGTATCGTTTTCGTCATCCTCCCTCAAGAGGCTTAGAATTATTAATTGAGAGTTGACATCAGAAAAAATATGAAGATAATTTGCATATAGTGAATACGAATATATTGTTTCAGAACAGACATATGCGACGCATTAATGAAATAACAATGTTTAACATGAGTAAATGTTTGAACAAAAGAAAATTGCAACTTGAACATTCGAATGAACAAAAATTTCTCAATCCTAGCCATGATTTGGCAAGGGAGCAGTGATTATGTTCGGAGTCTCAGGTACTTCAAACTGAAACTCTCCAGCGTCGATCATGTCTTGAATCTTGTTTTTGAGAGGCCAGCAGTTGTCCGTAGTATGCCCCGGGCTATCAGAATGGTATGCGCACCTATCGTTGGGATGATAGTTAAGAGCAGAAGTGTTTGGATTCCGGAGAGGAGCCCTTAAGGTGATCAGCCCTTCCTCCAACATTTGTTGTAGTGCTTGATCCAGCGACATATTGATCTTGGTGAACTGCCTTTTAGGCTTGTCTGGTTTGCTCTGATCAGCCCGTTGTTCTGGGCGAGGTCGTTGTTGGACCTGTGAAGTAATAGCAGCTTGGAGAGGCCCAAACCTTTGACTTCTTGGAAGTTGATTAATGACTGGGTCCCTGACTTGGGCTGGTTGCTTCATGTCTTGATGAAGCTGACTGATCATGGCCCTCAGCTCTCCTTGCTCCTGAGCTAAACCTTGAATGAGTGCCCTTTGCCCCAGCATCTGGGTTTTCAGTGTGTCTACCTTAGCTTGTAGACGTTTCAGCTGTTCGTCCTTGTCATCTTCAGGACTCTTTCTGATCAGATTCCCCATGAGGAGTGTCCTCAACTCTTCCTGCCCCTTGGATAGGCTTAGGAAGATCTCTTTGAACTGAGTCTCTTGAGTGTGAAGGTCCTGGTTATCTTGTTGGGAAGCCATGGCTGAAATAAACAGCAGGGAGGGTAAGTGACCTGCAACAAGGGTACCTGTTATGCAATGATATGTATGATATGCATGCAATGTTTTCAAGGACCTCGCGGGGTAAACAAGAAGATTTGTTAGAATTTGGGTCCGGTAGCTTGATTGAAGGAAACCCATGTTATTGAGAATTCTTCTTCAAGGGTCAAGGCTCACCATATCCAATGGGTCATAGCCCCTGACTTTAGTCATCATGTCTGGTTTTGATTTCCAAACAACCTTGGTTAAGGGAACCTTCTTCAAGAGTCAGAGCTCACCATATCAAGTGGGTCATAGCCCCTGACAACTTTGTCTAGAGGAAAATAAATCCTCTTTGCCCCTTGTTGGGATAGTTGATTCACCATGACCTGCATCACGAGCCCTTGAGATCCTTGAAATGAGTTAGGATGTATGCCATGGTATGATGTTATGGTATGCATGGGGTCTGGGTATTACCCTCTTGAAGTTGGTGGGTTCAACCTGTCCTATCAAAGTAACCGGGTTCTAAGGGTCCCAATATCATTGGATTTCTTTCATTGTTCATCGTTTCGATTTAGCCACTGAACTGGCGACCGAAATATTCCAGGAAAGCAACCCTCAATTGAGTGTAGTATCGAGTATCAACCAACCTCGGACTGCACCAAAGTCAGTTATCTCACTACCCTAAAGAGGCCAAGATAGTTCAATTAAGGTTCCTAAGGTCTGTTGATGCTTCATGACACCACGCGGAGGCCCCGTACTCTCCTTGACTGAACTCAAGGGTTACCGATACACACCAAAGTGCCACATCAACGTAGCAGACTGTTTCAACCATGTCGGTATACCCCGCACAGTTCCCTCACAACCTTGTTGCTACTTTCTAAGAAGGTATCCCCAGATCCGGGTTAGGATCTATAGAACTCCCAAGACAGTCCCACAATTTAAAGCAAACAAGGAAAGCAATTGAAAACACAGTTATGAACTAACCCTAAGGTACACCTCACTTTAAGTTAAATCCCCAGCAGAGTCGCCAGTTCTGTGATCGGTGGATCTGGAACTGACTGTTTAACGCTGGTTCTCGAAATGTCGCGGAAGCAAGAGTCGCCACCGTCTTTTATTTTCTCCAAATGGAAAGGACAAAAGCACAGAAAAATTCCTTATAGAGATTGCTCTCGGTTCGGGAGGTAGATTATAGAAAGGGAAGGTGTTAGCACCCTTTCTATCCATGGTTATCCATGGGCTCTTAGATACTTGCTCATTGTGTTTTCAAAAAGGTTTGTTTGCTTTTCAATGTGGGTTTTAAAAAGTTTCTTTGAAAATTCCAGTTCGACTCTTGTATCGGTCCTCAGGAGTGTTTGAAAAATTGCTTTCGAAAGCTTTTTGAAAAGGTGTCGGTGTGAAAAGTATTTTTTGATTTGTTTTTGAAATTAGAGCAAGTATATAGAGTCGTCTACCTACCCTAAGGAATTCGTCTGTGTAAATGTCCTTTAAAGTAGTGCCATCCCACCATTGAGAGGTAGGTAGCACCACCATTGGAGGTGTTCGGGTCAATTCGAAGGTTCGGGACATGGTGATCACCAGAGCAATAGGAAGACACCTTAGAAGCTACCCTCATGCCAGGTTCCCGGATCATGAGGACTTACTAAGACATCCTCTACTCGACGATCACCTTTCGAGGCAAGGCAACAGTGAGGCGTACCTTAGGGGTGGTGTGTGCGATTCGTGTGTCATTTCCATTTATTTTTGTCTTTTGTCATGTTATTGGTGATCTAGCGTTTGTTTTTAATTTTATTCATACATTCTTTCATGCCTTTGTTTAACAGTTAAAAATTGCGGAAAGTAAAAGTTCTAAGCTATTACAAAAGGCGCGGGTCCACATCGCCAAAATTAAACCAGGATCCGATTTGACAGAAAAATAAAGAATTAACGAAAATAAAGTGCGAGCAATTAGTTACACGGCTTTGGGAGAGATACATCAAAATTATAAAGAATAGAAAATAAATACGCGAATTAAATGAGAATTAAAACGAAACGAGGGCGTTGGACCCTTTTGCAAAATTATATTACATGGAATTAATTAATAAAGAAAAAGAAGAAAAGAAATTATTTTGGTATTTTGTTGGTATTTTGTGATTTTTATGGGAAAAAGAATTAACTAAAATTAAACCTAATTCTAATTACTTTTAATTTATTAAGAAAAGATTGAATTTTAACCTAAAATTAACCCTAATTAGTTTACATGCAATTTTAATTATAAAAATAAATATTTAATTATTTAATTATTATGGGAGAAAAAGAAAAAAGGATAAAAAATTAATATGAACCCTAGTTCTATGTTTTTTAGATTTTTATTAAGAGAATTAAAATTAAAACCTAATTTAAAACTAAATTTAATTATATGCAATTTATTTATGAAAATACTAAAAATAAAAATATTTATTGTTTTCTCTTTTCTGATTTTTTGATGTTTTTTTATATTTTATGAAAACATTAAATTAAAGCATTAAAAAAAAGATTAATTAAAACAAAGAGAATAAATAATAAAAAAAAATATAAAAGTTAAAAGAAGCAAACTGGGGGGGGGGGGGGGGGTGTTGTTCCCAAATGGAGGTGAGATCTTTAGCAATCTGGCCCAATATTCTGAGGCCCTTTTGACTATCGTGGCTAGCATGCATCAGCGTTGACTAGAGTTCACCGTGCTCTTCAGATCATGACCTTGGATTTGATGCAACTGAACGCGTGGACGGTTAGATTTGGGGGGCGCATGGTACGCTTTGGCATTGAAGCTGCATGGGATAATTAGTTGAAAAATAATATGGAAATAATGAAGACCTGGGGCTCGAACCCAGGTCATGAACGTTGCCAACACATACGCCTTGCCACTGAAGCACTTTGTTCATCTGTAAATTAATATAATAAACAAACATAATAAAACAAACGCGTTAATGTTTCTTTTTTCCGCGCGAAAATTTAAACAGGCCAATCGTTGATGGCCACACATCTTCTTCTTCCTCGTTCCTGAAACATAAACAGATTAGGCAACGGTTTTTCAAGTGTTCTTTTAGGCCATCTATGGAAAAATAGCGAATAGCCCAGGGATCATCATAAATTAGGCGCGAGGGTGGGTTTATGATCGTCTGAGCATGCTGAAGTGAATGGTCTAAGTCTTATGCTCCAATTTTTCCTTAAACGAGAACCCCTAATTCCAAGCTTCACAAACCCTAAATGTTATCAATGGCAAATCTCCATATAGGGCATGAAAACAAAATCAAATCATTGGGTTAGCATTAGAATCAAATGATAAACATGAATCAAGCGTTAAAATTCACAAAAAATGCATGAATTGAGATGCACGACTATGGAATTTTTACGGTACAGATGAGATGGTTCTCATGTTTCTGGGCACGAGAGCTTATGGTTTTTGATGCAGAATCTTTCTATGAAGCCTCAGCAAGCGAATGGAATCAAAATCGTGCCTTGAATCGCCCTAGAATTAGGTTTTCAGTTTTGAGTTTTCTTGCAAAAATTTCAAGTTTGTGAATGGAGTTTCTGCGCAGCTTAGTGGTTTTTGAGCACAAGGGTTTGATCAGGCTTATGTATTGAGTGAATTAGGTTAAAGAAATCAAACAAAAAGCTTGGCATTCATGACTTGAAAGATTTGATTTTCAAAGATCTTTTTCAATCTTTTTTTCATGCTATTTTGTACAAATCATGGAAAAACTTTCCCTAATTGATCATGCACGAATTTGAGTGTCCAATGAGAGTAATTTCTGCACAAAAAGATTTTATTTTATTAGTTTTGTATTTTTCATGCATTTTATTTAATTAAATGAATTATTAATGATAAAAAAATCGAAATAAATAAATAAAAATGGAGAAAAACTTCCCTTTGGGCCTAATGGTCGTGCACATGCCTTGGATAATGAATTGTGGAAGAAAAATAGGCCCATTAGCAATTTTAGGTCATTTGAATCAATGTTGACTTTTCAAAATATCCAAAAATTTCCCAACTTCCACAAGGCATAACTTGCTCAAGTTTTAAGCTTTGCTCATGTTCTTGGACATTTTGGAAAGGTAATTGAGTCCTCTAACCAATGTCTTTGGTCCCATGTCATTTTGATTTACCAATCTCAAGTTATGGCCTTTGACTTAAAGTCCCTTTTTGTTGACTTTTGAAAATGACCTATAATGTTGAAATTGATAACTTTTTGTGAGAGCATTTCTTGGACTTGAAGTATGAAGATGAGTTGTAGGAAATGTCTTTATATTCAAAATGAGCTTTGGATGGAATTTTTCTGATAATCCATGTGAAAGTTATGCCCTGGTCAATTTACAGTTGACTTTTTCAGCTGTCCAAATAAGGAAACTTTTGCATCTTGATGATTTTTGAGCCAAGTTTTGAGAATCATGATCAAGCATTGATCAAATGATGTTTGTGGCTTCAAAATGATATGTTGACCAAAAATTTGAACTTTTGACTGTCAAATGACCATTTTGCCCCTACAGTTGACTGTAGTGCAATTAGGGTTTTTGACGGTGCAAGTTTGTGCTGAATGTCTTGAAACTTGATATGAGGATGCTTGACCATATTTGTAGGCATGTGAGACTTGATTGGGCCCTTTGAAACTTCATTTTCTTGATCAGGACCAAAACTCTAATTTTGACTGTTCATAAGACTCTTGCACTGTGCAACCCTTGGGGAATTTTGAAGCTTGACTCAGCAATTCTTGAAGAATATGGGAGGGCAAATTTTGGGGTACAACAATGACTAAGAAGATTCTACGGGCAGGCTATTATTGGTCTACCATGGAAGCTGACTGCCATCAACATTCCAGAACTTGTCACAAATGCCAAATCTATGCGGACAAGGTACATATACCTCCAGTTCCTCTCAATGTCTTAACAGCTCCTTGGCCATTCACTATGTGGGGAATCGACATGATTGGAGAGATCAAGCCTACAACATCCAATGGACACTGCTTCATCCTGGTGGCCATTGATTACTTTACCAAGTGGGTTGAAGCTGCTTCCTTTGCCTCTGTCACAAAGAATGTTGTTGCCTGCTTCATCAAGTAGAACCTTATTTGCTGGTACAGTATCCCTGATAGGATCATCACTGATAACAGTACAAACCTGAACAATACTATGATCACCTCCTTGTGCGAGCAGTTCCAGATTCAACATCACAATTCATCTCCCTATCGGCCAAAGATGAACGGTGCTATCGAAGCTGCGAACAAAAATATCAAGAAGATCATACAAAAGATGACAGTCACCTACAAGGACTGGCATGAGATGTTACCGTTTGCTCTTCACGGGTACCGTACCACGGCGTGTACATCAACTTGGGCAACACCATATTCTTTGGTGTAAGGCATGGAAGCTGTTTTACGTATCGAGGTTCAAATTCCCTCCTTGAGAATCATGAAGGATGCTGGTTTGAGTGAAGACGATTGGATTCAGACCCGGTTTGATAAACTTAACTTGATTGACGAAAAGCAACTTACCGCTGTTTGTCATGGTAAGACGTATCAAAAGTGGATGATTAAGGCATTCAACAAGAAAGTTAGACGACAGGTATATCAAGTCGGGGATCTTGTAATCAAGCGGATCATCTTGCCGCAAAGTGATCCCAAGGGCAAGTGGACTCCTACTTACGAAGGACCATTTATGATCAAGAACATCTTTTCTGGTGGGGCAATGATCTTAACCACCATGGACGGCGACGACCTTCCGCACCCTGCGAACGCAGACATAGTCAAAAGATACTACGCATAAATGACCCAGCAAGTTAAAAACCCGAAAGGGCGACTTGGGCAAAAATGGGCATCCCGGTGAATTGAAAACCCGAAAGGGCGGTTCAGGCAAAAATTAGGGATAAATAAAAAAAATCTGTACACCCGGCAAGTTGAAAACCCGAAAGGGCGACTTGGGCAAAAAAGGGTTTCCCGGTGGATCGAAAACCCAAAAGGGCGGTCCAGGAAAAAGTTAGGGAATTAAAGCGTATGACCATGTCTTGTCGGATCACTTTAAGAACAATCTCTTCACAGACAAGCTCCAGGCTTCTGATCAACTCAATCATCTTCGGACGAAGCAACGAATGGACAAGATATTCAGAGTTATGAAGGCTATATCAGAATGGGAACCCCATGGAATTGTTTACACATAGCCATCTTTCTTTGTATAAATTTTTCTCATTTTTATGACAATATTCTCTTACTAGGATGTTTGTCTCCTTTGTACCAAATACTTACACAAAGTTAATACAAAGATACTTCAAAGTGCATAAAACTATTTTCCTTTTCTTCTTCTTTACACATGTGTTTTATTTGAAAACGTCCAATGATTTATTAAATGAGCATATGCATTTGAATATAATCACTGTTTATAAATAAACAAAATTATAAAGAATAATTACTGACAGGTTGAAAGTATAGGAAGACGTCTTTAGGCTATTCCAAAAGAAGTCCCCTGTTGTACATCATCTAGATCCCCGGTGGAGCTAGAATCTTGAAATAACTTATCCCCAACGGAGTTAAATTTCAAAATCCCCACCAGAGCTAAGTTTTCAAACTCCCAATCCCCAGCGGAGTCAAAAACTTTGAACTACAGTTCCTCAATAAAGATGACACTTTCCTCCCCAACGGAGTCCAAAACTTCAACCTTTAAAACCCGATGGAAAACCCTCAAGTTTCCTCCAATTCCCGAGAGAGTTGTCTTAGAACCTGATAATTCCCTTGCAAGTTTCCCAGCAAATTGCTTTGAAGCCTGACAACTAACCATATGACAACTTCGGATAGTTCCCCAGTAGACTGGCATACAAACCAAACTCTTGAACTCTCTCCATAACAAGAATGAGTTGTTCCCCACATAGTCTCCTAAAACTCCCCAACAGAATAAACTTTCTCCCCACAAAGTTATTCTTATTTCCCAGCAGATTGAAGATTCTCAATCCCTAACCACAGTCATCAAGGTTCTCGGGACTCCCCAAGCAGGTTTCTCAAGAAGTACTTGGCATTATTCTTACAACAGAATGTCTATCACCTTCCAACTTCAAAGGACTTGAAGGATCCCTATATCCCCAGGAAGGTCGTGAAGGATTCTCACATCCCCACAGAGGTTGTCAAAGGTTTCAAATCTCCAACAGCAGTTAAGGATTTATTTTCCTCGGCAGCAGTCAAAGATTTTATTTATCTCCAGCTATCAAGGATTTATTTTCCTCAGCAAGACAGCGAATCAGCTTACATGCGCATACATTACATTCATATATCATAGACATTGATAAAACACATCTTAATGCATCATACATTTCATGCAACATAACTTTGTGTTTCAGCTAACATTTTACCCTTTCCAGGATAAAAATTAACAGCTATCTTTAACAAATATTCAAAGCTCAAATACAGCTTAGAGAAACTCCAGACACGGATGCTATTCTATTGCTTATTCAAATCAAACGCTCGGATTCCTGTTCCAGTTCAAATTATGAAACCCGGATTTGATCGGATTATATCTTGATTATACTGAAGCCCGGAGATCAACCGGAAAATAGTTGAATCCCCAGCAAATTACTGTAAAGCCTGGAATCGACCATATAGTAGTATAAAGCACCATGAAGCCTGGAATCGACCAGATTGTGGTACACCTTAAATTCAAGTTATGAAGCCCGGATTCGACCGGATAATATATTGATCTCTACAAAACATTGTGAATCCTGGATCTTGACCAGATAATAGTGAGGTATACTGTGAAACTTAGATTTCAACCAAAGAAGCAGTTCACTCGGCCAATTACTTGGAAGCCCGGATTCAACCGGATATTAGTAGGCCCCAAAATCAAAGGGAAGCCTGGATTTCAACCAGATAACCATTTGATTTTCTTCTGAAGCCTGGATTTTGACCAGATAGGAAGTAAGGTATCGTGAAGCCTGGATTTCGACCAGATAGCAATACAAGACTGTGAAGCCTGGATTTTGACAAAATAACAGTAAGGTATACTGTGAAACTTGGATTTCGACCAAAAAGGCAGTTTACTTGGCTAATTACTAAGAAGCCCGGAATTGACCGGATATTAGTGTGCCTTAAATTCAAGTTGAATCCCGGAGGCGACCGGATAACAACTTAATTCCTTCTAAAGCCTGGAGTACAACCAAATAAGAATTGAGAAATTGTGAAGCCTGGAGAACGACCAGATAGCAAGTTTAATCTCATCCCCCCAGTAAATCACGGTGAAGCCTGGAATTGACCAGATAGCAGTTCATTTTCACCTCTTCAACCAAGAGATGATTCCCCAGTAGAATAACGGACGACTGAAACTCCTAAAATTCTATTTCTACCACGACAGAGACCAGTATTTCCTGGCGTAGTCCTCCTCAATAACATGTATACGGGCTCTCGCAAAGGAATCTCTTATGTGATCGACACTTCTTTGGATGGCATCTTTAAGCCCATCTCCAACAAGATTCTATCAACCTCTCCAAATGGCATCTTTAAGCCCATTTCCTCAATTACATTTTGACGAGTGCAAATTTACGGGCACTCTAGTGTCCAATCATCTTTTACCTTCGAGTCACGAACGGCAAAACTCGTCAATCTAACTCTTCAGGTTCAAGAAGATTGAATAGGGGAAGATGTTGTACCCCAAAATTTTCCCTCTCATTTTATCAAGATTTCCCCTCACAAGACTCTTTGGACTCCAGACAGGATTAGGGTTTGCTCTGCTCAAGACATCTCCTTGCACTGTTGACCTGAAATTAGGGTTTGAGTTTGCACAAGGATTTTTGGACTTCCAATGCCTAATATGACTTTCATACTTCATGTTGGACTTATAAGATTTCCCATACCAAGTTTCAAGCCTTGAATCAAAATTTTGCCCAGTCAATTGGACAGCTGACCTAAAAATCAACTGTATTGGGGAAAAAGTCAATTGTGGCCAATTTATAGTCAAACCTCATAATTTTTTATCCACAACTACATTATAGGATCATATGAACCATTTGATCAAGTTTGGACCACAACTCCTCAAGAAATTTGATCAGATCATCAAAGGGGCAAAATGGTCATTTTTAGGGTTTTGACTACAGAAGGGCAATTTCTGATTTTTCACCTAGCCAATGGCAAATTGGGTTCAAGAATGGATTCAAGGACTCAATGTCATCATCTTGACCTAATAACAAGGTTCAAAAGATCTCAAATGCATTGGATTGACAAATGAATTTTCCAGTCAACTGATTAAAAATCAACTGTACACTGAAAAGTCAAACTTTGAATTTTTGGTCAAAATCAAGTGCCAAGGGTCATTTTTCATCAATATGTGTCAAAACATGAAACTTGTTCACCAAGAAACCTAATTTTGAAAATTAGGGTTTAAAATGGAAAATTTTCATAACTTAGAAATTTTCTAAGTTATGAAAATTTCTTATTTTTTCCCAACTTTTTCCAACTTTTTCACCATGATGCAATTGGATTCAAACCAAACTTCCTACATGAAAGTTGTATTCCTCCAAAAAATCTACAACTTTTATTCATAAAGTTTTCCCAAAATATGCTTGGATCACAAGTTATGATTTTATGAACAAGGGTCCATGAAACTTTTAACTTAGTGAAATTTTGCCCTAGTTTAGGCATGATTTTGACCTATCTTCATGGAAAATTTTCACATAGTTCCAAGTGGAATCTCAAAATGCATTTCAAATATGGTTTATAGAGCATGTTACAAGCTTTCCAAAATGTCCAAGAACTCTCCAAAATCATTTATGGTTAGAGAGAATCGAAAGTTTGAAAATGGGAAATTATCACTTTTGGCCAAGGCATTTTGCACATTGATACAACTTGCAATTCTGTCCAAAACTTTGCTTGTACTTGTTTACAGATCCTTAAACCTCTCCACACTCATAAATTAAATGAAAACACATTGTATTAAGGCTTTATTCTGAGCTTTAGGGTATTGTACAAGGAACTAATCTAAAAATGGCAAAAAGGCAACATTGCCACTTTGATAAAGCTTGCTTTATGTCAAGTTGTTTCTCTTGAGTTGTGAACCAAATCTTTTGCAGCAAACAAACTCCACAAACTTAGGGCAAGGTACACCAACTATGTGCATGCTTGGAGCTAGCCTGTATAGTCCATAGCATTGTCAAAATCACCTTTTACTTCAAAACCAAGCAATTATGCAAAAGGTCCATATCTTGTGAATCTGATATAACCAAGCTTTGTACACATTTCAAACAAGTTTTACACATTACACTAAGCCAGAAACACGATCTAGTAAGTTCTCAAACCCTCCAAAACACCTAAACACAAGTTCTTGTCAAAATAGGGCAGGTTCTGCATTTTGACTTCCAAAACAAAATCCACTCGTGCGTTTTGCTTGCAACCAGTTCCATAACACTCCATATAACATACCTAAACTATCCCAACCATTCCCAAGTCACTGTAACTCCATTTACACGCTTCACCATTTTCAAATTCTGAGTTTGCAGGTTGATTTCTACAAGAAGATTCAGCCAAGTTCAAAGCAAGTTAGGCATTGGGAAAGCTCAAAGGAACTTCAAGCAAGCTCACAAGTATCTCAGGCCTCACTCACAACCCCTACATTTCCATACTAGAGGTTGACTGAAACATTTATTTCTCAAACTTCTATCTCCTTATTTAGGAATCATTAGACTTAGGTTTGTGAAGAAAAAATGTAGTCCTCATTGCCCTTGAGCTGTACATATGCATAGAATTCATTTATGTTAACTGAGCTAGGAGTATTTGATAGTTGAACTTTCTGAAAAAACTAGGTCAAGATTTAGGGCCAATGAAATTCTCTCTGGTCTTTGAGAGTTAGATTAAGTTTTTTACATGGTTAGAATCGTGTGATCAAGAGCTATTACTTTCATGTTGCAAGTTTTTGTTTTTAAGCAGAAATGCAGGAGATACGGATTTGAACCATTGGCGTGCGTTTTTCTTGTTCTGGAGGACAGGGATGAAGAGGAATATGGGTTGGGCTTGACTTTGCCTTGCTTTTTGCACCCCTCTGCTTGCTTTTCACGCCCCCTTGGTCCATTTGATTATTTTTTGTATTTTTTTTATTTTCTTTTACATTTCTGACTTTATTTATTTTTCTTGAACATTAAAAATCACTAAAAATATTTTCTTAAATTTTCACATTTTATTTTATTTTTTTTATTTTATTTTTGGCATAATATTTAGTTTATTAGGTTTAATACATTTATTTTCTTAAATAAAAACTTACAATTAATACAAAAATATTATATATTTTTATTTTTATTATTTATATACTTAAAAAATATTTTTTCACACATTTTAATTTTTTAACACTCTTGTATATATTTTTATTTTATTTTCTTGTACATAAATGAATAATATAATATATATATATTTTCTTAAAACAAAATTAGGGTTTCCACCCTTTCCAAAAATAATCACTAATATTCTTCCTATTTTTAGGACATAAATAATTTATTTTACATACATAAAATAAATACAAATTTTTTTTTTTGCATATTTGTAATATATTGCATATTTAAATATTTGTCAATTTATTATTTGTACAATGAATTCAATTTGGTTGTAATAGTTGAATTAGGGTTTTATTTTTAAGCAAAATACCCCCTATTCAAACTTGTATCCCCCTCCCCATATCAATGTTGTAATAGTTGTAGATTTACTTTTACGCACTTTATTGCTTTCAAATATGCATGATAGAAAAAACTAGGGTTTGTATGATAACCAAAAATCAAACAAAATAGCTTGACTAATACAAGACAAAAAATGCATGAAAAATGACAACACAATGCACACAAGCACCCCTAGAGTTTCATCCACTTGTTGCCTTAAAAATGGCCATGGTATGCATGCTAGGTGTCTTGGCAAAACAAATCAAAAAACAAAAGATCATAGTCCCTCGATGACGCTATCTTGGTTGCCTATACAAAAATGATCTAGTCCCTCAAAAAACTTGCTAAGATACTTAGCACCATTGCTATCATGGTCATACGATGACCCACGCTTGTCCCGTTTAACATCCAAACATAAGGTTGTTTACCAAATACAATGGTAAAACAACAATGTCAAAGGGTTAAAAATATGTAGGAATGATCTTTGAGTAGGGTAGACAACTCCTAGTTACTTGATCAAAACTTGCAAACATCCTTGCTATTTTCAAAAACACATCACAACACAATTTCAAAACATTTTCCCAAAACAAACTTTCAAACATTGAAACATTTTTCAAAAGACAAACACCTTTGTACACATTCAAACAAGAATCATTACAAAGGTTTCCACAACGATGGCATCTTTTCAAAATAATTTCAAAACCACACACAAAAGCACCATTTCAAACAATTGAAAAGCAAAAGCAAGTGATCTAAAACAAGTAACTAAGATCCCATGGAAAACCATGGATGAAAAGGGTGCTAGCACCTTCCCTTTTCATAATCTACTCCCTGAACCCAAAAACAATCTCAAAGGTCTTTCCTGTGATTTTTTACCTTTCCTTTTGGATAAAAGAAAAGTCGGTGGCGACTCTTGCTAACCGCACAAGTGCGAACGAAACGCAAAACCTCAAGTCAGTTCTCCCACCGCATCACAGAACTGGCGACTCTACTGGGGACTGATATAAAAGTGGGGTTACCTTAGGGTTTTAGATCACCTTTACATGCTTATCTTGCTTGACTTGATTGCTTTACATTTGGTTCTATTGTTTGGGTTTGAAATCCTCTACCCGGATTTGGGAAACATTCATAGGTAAATAGCAATACGTTGTGGAAACTGTGAGGGGTATACCGACATGGTTGAAACAATAGCTATATTAGTGTAACATATTTGTGGGTACCGGTAGCCTTTGAGTTAATCAAAGAGAATACGGGGCCACTGAGTGATGTCATGAAGCACTAATGGACTTTTAGAACATTTACTTGACCATCTTGGCCTTTTAGGGGTAGTGCGATGACTGGCTTTGGTGCAGTCCGAAGCTGGTAGATACTCGATAATACACTCATTGAGGGTTGTTTTCTTGGAATATTTCGGTCGCCAGTAAAGTGGCTAAACTGAAACAATGAACACAGAAAATAATCCGGTGATATTAAGCTCCTTAGAACCCAGTTACTATTTATAAGACAGGTTGAGCCAACTAAACTTCAAGAGGGTACTTACCTATGAAACCTCATGCAAGCCTGAAACTAGGAACTTGTGTGATTTGTTTGTACATATATACTTGTGCATAACATCATGGACATCATGAAGCATCATATGCATCCACTAACCATTTCAAGGATTTGGACCTTCATCTTTGTTCCTGTTTTATAGGTAATGGATTCACTTTGCAGGAAAACAATTCAAGTCAACCTTGTAACAATTCCTCCTCAACTAAAGGAGCTAGCTTCAAGGAGGATTCCTGAGAATTCTTCATTCACCGAGAGGCATGGTCGTCTTCTCAACTTAGTCAACACCAACACTGAAGAAGACATGGTGAAAGTTCTCTTCCAGTTCTTTGACCCCCTACACCACTGCTTCACATTTCCTGATTACCAGCTTGTGCCTACTTTGGAGGATTTTTCTCAACTCCTGAGGATTCCTATTCTCCATCAACTACCCTACAACGGTACGGAAAGAGATCCAAAGCCTGAAGATGTTGCTCAAGCCCTATATTTGCAACCATCTAATGTCAAAGGTCATTGGGAAACCAGAAGTGGTGTCAAGGGTTTCTTGACAAAGTTTCTGTTTGAGAAAGCTCAAGAATGCTGGAATTCATTGGACCTACAAGCTTTTGAGGAGATTGTAGCTCTTCTCATCTATGGGTTGGTCTTGTTCCCAAACCCTGACCAGCTTATAGATGTCAATGCTGTCAAAATCTTCATGGCTCATAACCAGGTGCCTACTTTGATTGGGGATATCCTCCACTCATTTCACACACGAACAATGAGAAAAAGAGGTGTTCTCTTGTGTTGTACTCCTCTACTAGCAAGGTGGTTTATTTCTAATCTTCCCCAATCAGTCTTGAAGAACTAGCAAGGCTTGAGGTGGTCACAACGATTGATAACTCTTACACATTCAGAAGTTCATTGGTGTTCTCGATCCAGAGAAAATGTTATCATCATTGATTATTGTGGGGAATTTCCTAATGTCCCTCTACTTGGAATTAGGGGAGGCATCACCTACAACCCTGCTTGGCTCTGAGACAGTTTGGGTATGCCCGAAGGGGTGGCCCACATGACATGCTGATTCCAGACTTAGTTTTTGACTTTGACAACGACGATCAAGGACTTCGACAAAGGTTTATCTGAGCTTGGAGGATGCCCAACAAGGTGGACAGTAAGACCTTGGGACACAAGAATTCCATCCCTCTTGAGCCTTACCTCAAATAGGTACGAACCCGCGCCCAAAGTCTTATGATGCCTTACCCCTACATTCTTCCTGTGATCAAAGATCCTGTTATGGAAGGAGAGGTTCCATACACCCTCCTACATCCTGACATGCCAACATCACTTGAATATTTGCAAAGGAGTTGGATACAGCTCAAGGGAGAGCGCGATACTTTTGAAGCCCAATTCTACGTCAGTGAGAAGAAGGTTTTTGAACTTACTCGTCAACTTCACAAAGAGCAGGCTCTCAACACCTAAATAGCGCCAAAAAGGATGCGCAACGTCTTTTTACATTAGAATTTTGTATTATTTTGCCCATGGGGCATTTATGTACTAACCAATTCTATTTTATTAATATGACATGTGTTCCTTTTTGTTTACAACAAGTTTGAATTTCTGAATCCTTGAATGCATTACATGAATACATATCATTCATCATATGCATAAGCAGGTCTTCACACCAGGTTTCCTTATCTCTCTGCTATTTATTTCAGCAAGATGGATATAGAGCAGACGGTCAAAGACTTACAAACGCAGAATTCACAGTTCCAACAGCTACTCATGACCTTGGCAAAGGGTCAGGAGGAGCTCAAAACTCTACTGGAAAAGGAAAAAGAGAAAAAGAAAAAGAAGAGGGTTGGTGTGGCTACTTTGGGTAGAAGATTTGAAGGTCAAACCAGAAGGGTCCTGGATTTCCCCTCAACATCTGATGAAGGGGTAGGAAAAAAAAAGGGAGCTACAGTACCATCTGAGTCTGAGGAAGAAGAAGAGGAGGATGAAGACTATTCTGAACAGCAGTACCCTCTTGTAGATGACAAGTACAAGAATCTGGAAGAGCGTATGGCTGCCATGGAGGTGCAAAGAGTGCATGGGATGGACTTTGAAGAGCTAGGGTTGGTTGTTGGGATTGTCATTCCTCCTAAGTTTAAGGTGCCTCTTTTTGCTAAATACAATGGGTTGTCTTGCCCAAAGATGCATCTACGATCTTACATCAAAAAAATTCAACCGCATTCTTCTGATAAGGATCTGCGGGTTCATTTCTTCCGGGACAGTCTTTCGGGGACGCAATTAGATTGGTTCTACCAGCTAGAGAGGTCTGATGTACATAATTGGGAGGATTTGGCTGCTGCCTTCTACAGACAATATCAATATAATACAGACTTAGCACCAACCCGTGCTCAATTACAGAGTATGGGCATGGTCTCAAATGAAGGTTTTAAAGAGTATGTCCAGAAATGGAGAGACTTGGCGGGACGAGTACAACCACCTCTATCTGAGAGAGAGCTTATAGATATGTTCTTGGGGACTCTGTCAGGTCCATTCTTCAATCACCTGATTGGAAGTTCGTCTGCGGGGTTCACTGAGTTAATTCTGACTGGTGAAAGAGTTGAAGCCGGAATCAAGAGTGGGAAAATTCAAAAGGATGCATCTGCTTCCGCTTCCATTAAAAAGACTTTTCCAGCTAAGAAAGAAGTGTCGGTTGTTTACTCCCAAAGAGGTCGAGGAAGAGTTGAGCGCCGGCCAGCGGTGGGGGCCGTAATAATTCAGAAATCTGCAGCTGATCAGCCCAGAAACAATCAACCCAGAACCAACCAACAAAGGGCGGAAAGGCCTGCTAGGCAATTCACCAAAATAAACATGACGCCTGCTCAGGTTCTCCCACATCTCCTGAAGTTAAACCTTACTAGTTTGAGAGAGGCCCCGCAAAATCCGAATACAACTTCTCCTTTTTACCATGCCAATGCCAAGTGTGCTTATCATTCAGACAACATAGGAAATGACACCAATAATTGTTGGGCCCTCAAAAATAATATTCAGGATTTAATAGATGCTAAAGAGGTTGAATTCGACGCCTCTGAAAAGCCTAATGTGATCTCTTCTCCAATGCCAAAGCATGGCCACAATGCCCATGTTGTTGAAGAAGATCTATTTTTTGCTACTGTTGATGGTTTGATGACTCCGCTACCGATAATCAAGTTGAATTTACTGAAGGCTGGGATTTTCCCAGGTTGTGAAGAAGATTGCTGCCTTTGTTCCTCCTTACCAACCGATTTTCCGTTGTTGAAGTTAGGCATCCAACGCCTAATGGATAATCAAGAAATCCTTTTTGAGAAAACTCCTGTTACACCGACTCCTGTCAATGATGTTTCGATAATTACCATATCTGCCAATCATTCCAAGGTCTCCAAAAGACCTGTTAAGATTACATCCGATCTGAAAATTGTACCTTTGAAGATAACCATGCCGGGGCCTATCCCGTACAAGTATAGCAAATCAATATTGTGGAACTATGGGGGAGAGATCTTTTACCACGGTGTTAAACAAATTGAATTAACTGAAGAGAGTTCTGATGAAGAGACTTCCGACATTGGAAACATTTCCAGAACGAGTAAAATCACCCGCAGTGGAAGAATTTTATCTCCGGAGATTGCGCCTCCAAAGGCAATCTTCAGACCCTCAGCCGCTCCTAAGGTTACCCCTGTGCCGATCAACATATCTTCGAGTACTCCAGTTATTGAAGAGGTTGCAAATCCTGTGGTTGTCCCCTCTGCTGTTGCTGATGATAGAGGGAAAGGGATCCAAGAAGAGCCCGTCAGGACGAGGGCTCAGCTGTTGATCATCCCTGAGACCTCTCAAAAAGAAATGGAAGATATTTTGAAAATAATCAAGAAAAGCGATTATAATGTTGTGGAGCAACTTGGGCAGACCCCCTCAAAAATCTCTATGTTGGCTCTGCTGCTTTGTTCGGAAGCTCATGCCAAGGCTTTGATCAGATTCTTGAAGACGGCCCATGTGCCCCAGGAAACCTCTGCGGACCAGTTCCAGGAATGTGTAGCTAGCCTAACAGCAGACAACGGTTTAGGATTCTCCGACACCGATTTAACAATCAAAGGGAGAAAACATAATGACGCTTTGCATGTCTCGGTGGAATGCAGAGGGACTACTCTGGCACACGTTCTGGTAGACACTGGTTCATCGCTGAACGTCTTACCAAAGAAGGCATTGGATAGGCTAGATTATGAAGGTTTAATCTTGAAGCCCAGCAACATCATTGTCAGAGCCTTTGATGGTTCTAAACGGATGGTCCACGGGGAGGTGGACATCCCGATTAAAGTGGGAACTGAAACCTTCAACTCCACATTCTATGTCATGGATATTTGTCCCTCCTATTCTTGCTTGTTGGGAAGACCCTGGATTCATCATGATGGAGCCGTCACTTCAATTCTGCATCAGAAGCTCAAGTACCCTGTCCAGGGGGAAATTGTGACAGTTCACGGTGAAGAGGAATACATGATAAGCCATCTTAATTCTTTCCGCTATATGGAATTGGATGGTGAATTCATCGAAACCCCCTTTCAGCATTTTGAAGAGGTAGCTCAGGAGATTGCGGCAGTGCCTTCTATACCCATGATTACCCGATCTCCGCCTTGGATGTCGTCACTCAAAGATGCAAAGGTTGTGATTGAAGAAGGAGGAAGCACAATCTGGGGGCAGCTTCCCGATTTTCCTTTCAAGTCTGATAAATTCGGCTTGGGTTTCACTGCTTCTGCTCAAAAGGCTGTGCGCCGCTCCTGGGCTTGAGGGCCACCAGTGAAGATCACCTATCATGGAGTCAATGCTTTGGAGGATGGTGAAGAGGAGAGCAATCTGGAAGAATGGATTTTCCCTACTGTTGAAGGAGGACTATGCAATTGGGAGGGGAAGGACTTTATTCCCATTACTTTCATCAATCAGTAATTTATCTTTCAAACATTTCTGTTGGTTTATAATAATTCTTGAACAATTCGTACACTTTTAACCTTGTGCCTTACCCGAGGCACATAGGTCCATTTGTAAGGGTTTGATTTTTCATCTTCATATGCCATTTTAATGAATCATGGACGTTTTCACATATAAACTTTTGTGTTCATTTTCTTTCTTTTTACATTTTATTTGTTTAAAAGTGGCTATCCCTTACACACACTCACACTCACAAGTGCAGGTACCCTTCCATTCCAGATTCCATGGGTAACAATTCTGCTATGACCTTCAGTGACTCTGAAGATCTGGTCTATCACGCCGAGTACAAAGGTGATGAAGACTGTGAAGTGTCGGGAGAGTTGGCTAGACTTCTACAACATGAAGAATGGGCTATTCTACCTCACGGGGAGTTGTTAGAGACAATCAACTTGGGTATAGAGGAAGACAAAAAAGAAGTTAGAGTGGGTGCCAACCTAGAGCCAAGTGTCAAAGAGTGCTTAGTTCAGCTGATTGAATGAATATGTTGAGATCTTCGCCTGGTCTTACGAAGACATGCCGGGACTCGATACAGACATTATGGTTCACCGTCTCCCTACAAGAGAAGACTGTTCACCAATTAAACAGAAAGTTTGCTACATGAGGCCCGACATGTCTGAAAAGATCAAAGCAGAAGTTATGATGCAATTCAATGCTGGATTTCTTGTTGTTACTTCCTATCCACAATGGGTTGCTAACATTGTGCCCGTGCCTAAGAAGGACGGCAAACTGAGAATGTGCGTGGACTACAGAGACTTAAACATGGCCAGCCCTAAAGATGACTTTCCACTACCGCACATTGACATCTTGGTTGACAATACAGCTCAGCACAAGGTATTTTCTTTCATGGATGGATTTTCAGGGTACAACCAGATCAAAATGGCCCCTGAAGACATGGAGAAAACTACTTTTGTTACACAATGGGGTACGTTCTGTTATAAAGTGATGCCATTCAGATTGAAGAATGCCAGGGCAACCTATCAACGCGACATGGTAGATTTGTTTCATGATATGATACATCATGAGATAAAGGTTTACGTAGACGACATGATAGCCCGTTCACAAACTGAAGAAGAACACCTCGACCATCTGCAAAAGCTGTTTGTCAGGTTGAAAGAGTACAAGCTCAGACTGAACCCTAACAAATGCACTTTCGGAGTCAGGTCCGGTAAACTCTTGAGTTTCATTGTCAGAAACAAAGGCATCGAGGTTGATCCTTCCAAAGTCAAAGCTATACAAGAAATACCTTAGCAAAAAGTTTACCGACTGTGAGACCCGATACTCACTACTCGAGAAAACTTGCTGCGCTTTGGTATGGCTGCTCGCCGGCTAAGGCAATATATGTTGACTCATACCACTTTGTTGATCTCTAAGATGGATCCGATCAAGTACATCTTTGAGAAGCCTGCTCTATCTGGAAGAATCGCTAGGTGGCAGATGATCCTGACCGAATATGACATACAGTACACGACCAAAAAAGCTATAAAGGGGAGTGTACTAGCCGACCATCTAGCCCATCAGGATGTCGAAGATTACCAATCCATGAGGTTCGACTTCCCTGACGAGGATATCATTACATTGGACAACATTGAAGAAAACAGACCATATGACGGACCTGAACAAGGATCCCGATGGACCCTGTACTTTGATGGTGCCTCTAATGCACTTGGAAACGGTATCAGTGATGTGCTTATATCTCCAGAAGGTTGCCATACACCTTTCACTGCCAGACTCTGCTTCAGCTGCACCAACAACATGGCCGAATATGAAGCTTATATCTTTGGTCTCAAGGCTGCAATTGACTTGGGAATCAAATCCTTGATTGTGTTTGGGGACTCAACTTTGGTCGTCAGTCAGATCAAAGGAGAGTGGGATAATAAACATCCAAACCCCATCCCTTAAAAGAACATGTCCTGACATTGTTACCACATTTCGAGCAGATTACCTTCGAGCACTTCCCGCGAGAAGAGAATCAGCTAACAGATGCTCTAGCTACAATGTCATCCATGTTTAAACTTAATTGGGATAATGAGGCTCCTCGAATCACCATTGAGCGGATGGAAGAACCTTCACATTGTCACAAGATTAATACCGAAGAAGTAGTGGACCGGCCCTGGTTTCATGAAGTCAAAAGGTATCTCGAAGCACAAGAATACCCTGAAGGAGCTTCAGTCAATGACAAAAAGTTCTTGAGGAGATTCTCTGCCAAGTTCTTCCTGAGCAATGGTATCCTATACAAGCGCAATCATGATTGCATCCTGCTCCGTTGTGTAGACAAGGTTGAAGCTGAACAAATCATGGTTGAACTGCACAATGGTACCTTTGGCACTCACTCAAGCGGTCATACGATGGCTAAGAAGATTCTACGGGCAGGCTATTACTGGTCTACCATGGAAGCTGACTGCCATCAACATTCTAGAACTTGTCACAAATGCCAAATCTATGCGGACAAGATACATATACCTCCAGTTCCTCTCAATGTCTTAACAGCTCCTTGGCCATTCGCTATGTGGGGAATCGACATGATTGGAGAGATCAAGCCTACAACATCCAATGGACACCTCTTCATCCTGGTGGCCATTGATTACTTTACCAAGTGGGTCGAAGCTGCTTCCGTTGCCTCCGTCACAAAGAATGTTGTTGTCCGCTTCCCCTCACACATTTAACGATAGAGCTTTCTAATAACTAATGGTAGGGTAGCACTATCTAAAGGAGGATGAAAATAACATCAGAGACTTTTGAGTAGGTATTTAGCTCATAATCGCTTGCTCACACAAAAAAAGCATTCTTCACACGAAACACTTTTCTGAAATATTTTCAAAAAAGCAAACACTTTGTATGCATTTTTGAGGACTGATATAAGAATCATTACAAAGTTGCCATACTTAGGCATTTTTCAAAATATTTTCAAACGCACGAACACAAAGTAATTTCCAAAACAAAGTGAGCTAAGCGATTAAGAGCCCGTAGATAACTTTGGATAAAAAGGGTGCTAACACCTTCCCTTTTCATAACCTACCCCCGAACTCAAAATATCTCGAAGGTCTTTCCTGTTCTTTTCACCCTTTCCCTTTTGGATAAAAGAAAAGTCGGTGGCGGATCTTGCTATCCGTAACATTTGCGATGAAACGTAAAACCAAGATAGTTCTCCCACCGTATTACAGAATTGGTGATTCTACCGGGGACAACTAAAAGTGGGGTTACCTTAGAGTTAGATCACTTTTAAATGCTTTCCTTGTTTGATTTGTCTTCATTATTTTTAAAGGGTTGTTTGGGTTTTATTTCTTGCAAAGTTCTTATACCCGGATTTGGGGAACATTTTAGGTAACTAGCAATAGATCATGGAAACTTTATGGCGTATACTGATATGGTTAAAGTGATGGCTATGTTAGTGTGACACATTGATTTGTACTGGTATCCCTCGAGTTAGTCGGGGAGCATACTAGGCTTCCGCGTGGTGTCATAAGCACTAACTGAACTTAGAACCTTAATTGACCCAACTTAGCCATTAGAAGGTAGTGAGATATCCGGCTTAGGTGCAATTTAAAGTTGGTTGATACTCAATACTACACTCATTGAGATTCGACTCTCGAGTTTTGTTTGGTGGCAAGTCAGTTGCCGTGCTAGACGAAACTTGTGGGAAAAATCAATGATATTGAGATCCCTAGAACCCAGTTACTTCTTTAGGGCAGGTTGAGCCAACTGAACTTAAAGAGGGTACTTACCTACAAACTCAATGCAAGCATGGACCTAAGGCCGTGTGTTCTTTGCTTATGTTTGATTAACTGTTCAAACATGATATCATAACATCATATCATGACTAACCATTTCAAGGATCTAGGGGATTTATATTTGTTCTGTGTTGCAGGGTCATGGCTTCTAGTCATAGGAATACCATCTGGATCAAATTCATAAGGATACATCCCAAGCTCGAGGAATTAGTCTCAAAGGTTCCTGACAATTCTCAATTTACCAAGAGACATGGTCATCTACTCAGTTTGTTACCATTGGCTTTCAGGAAGACATGATGAGCGTTCTTTTTCATTTCTTTGATCCGAAACATCATTGTTTTACCTTCCTGGATTATCAGTTGGTACCCA
The DNA here is from genome assembly GCA_948472305.1 of Vicia faba. Taxonomy (NCBI): domain Eukaryota; kingdom Viridiplantae; phylum Streptophyta; class Magnoliopsida; order Fabales; family Fabaceae; genus Vicia; species Vicia faba. The sequence goes on along the minus strand of OX451739.1, from coordinate 518,733,675 downwards.
TAATGGAAGAATTCTCTAAGTTGCTCGAAGTGCCTATTCTTGATCAAATACCTTTCACCAATTTAGAGCATGTTCTGAAACCTGAAGACGTTGCAGTAGCCTTACATCTAAAATGACCGGATATTGTATCTAATTTGGAAACAAGGAATGAAGTCAAGGGTTTCTCTCCTAAATTTTTGATAGAGAAGGCTCGGGGATTTTATAGATGCCATGAACCTTCATGCTTTTAAGGATATGTTTGCTTTTCTGATCTATGGGTTGGTACTATTCCCTAATCCAGACCAATTCATAGATGTGAATGCCATCAAAATATTTCTCACTCATAATCTTCTACCTACTTTGCTCAGAGATGTCCTACATTCCCTCCACACTCGTACTATGAAGAAGCGAGGAACTCTTATGTGTTGTATACCTCTACTGTCCAGGTGGTTCATTTCAAACCTGCCCCAATCGGTGATAAAGAACGAACAAGATTTGAGGTGGTCTCAAAGATTGATGTCACTCACTCATGCAAATATCCATTGGTGTTCTCGATCTCATGCATATGTCACTATTATTGATTGCTGCGGGGAATTCCCTAATGTACCACTCCTCGGTATAAGAGGAGACATCATTTATAACCCCGCTCTAGCTTTGCGTCAGTTTGGTTATGCTCGAAGGGACGGTCCTCATGATATGCTCATCCAGGGTATTATATTTGACTATGAGAACGATCCTCAAAACTACCATCAAAGGTTTATACGTGCTTGGGGCACGGTCAACAAGATTGATAGCAACATGTTGGGACACAAGAATTCCATTCCTCTAGAGCCTTACCTCATATGGGCGCGGTCTCATGCTCAGAGTCTTAAAATGCCATATCCTGTTATCCTACCAGTGATCATGGAGCCTGTTGTTGAAGGGGATGTTTCTCATACCATTCTCCATACCGATATGCCTACCGACTTCGAAGAGCTACAAAAGTCCTGGATTCAGCTTAAGGAATAAAGAGATACATTCGAAGTTATGTTCTATGCTAGTTAGAAGAAAGTATTGGAGCTGACGAAACAAATCCATGAAGAAAAAAGCCTTAACACATTTGTCAACACAAAGAGGAGGCGTTCATGGGAGACTTGAATTCATATTTTTTTCTATTTTGTAACTCTTTTTATTAAAAGCAATTATAATTCGAGCTAGTTACTAAAATTTCTCTTGTTTCCCTTTGTTTAAACAAACTTAAATCCCGCAATGATCCTTGAAAACATTGCATCTACATATCATGCATCATTACATAGCAGGTTTTCCCATACATGTTTTCCCATTTTCTTGCTATTTATTTCAGTAAAAGATGGCTCTTGAACAAACTGTTAAGGAACTCCAAGCTCAGAATGCCCAATTCTAGAAGACCCTCCTGAACCTAGCTCAAGGACAACAAGATATGATGGAACTCATCGCCAAAAAGAAGAAGACTCTGAAGCCATTTGTTATCCTCAACATGGGAAGAAGATTCAAAGGTCCTTCTAAACTAGTTCAAACTGCTGATATCACCTCTGATGAAGACGACAACCAAGAGGAGGATGGTAGAAGTGTCAGGGATGAGGGTGGAAGCAACCTTGGTTCTGGTAAGATGCCTGAGGACGAAGACTATTCTGATGAACAATATCCTCCTGCTGATGACAGATACAAGCAGCTGGTAGATCGCCTTAAGGCCATGGAAATCCAGAAAGTGCATGGATTGGATTTCAGAGAGTTGGGTCTTATTCCGGGGGTAGTTATCCCTCACAAGTTCAAGATCCCCGCTTTTTCTAAATATGATAGTGTGTCTTGTCCGAAACTTCATCTACAATCTCATGTTCGGAAGATCCAACCCCGTACTACTGAGAGAAATTTATGGGTTCTCTTCTTTCGGGAAAGTTTATCTGGTACATAACTCGAGTGGTTCTATCAGTTGGAGGGAACCAACATCCACACTTGGGAAGACTTGGCTACTGCTTTTTACAAGCAGTATCAATATAATGCTGACCTTGCACCAACTCGGGTGCAATTACAAAACATGACTATGGGTTCAAATGAAGGGTTTAAAGAATATGCCCAGAAGTGGAGAGACTTAGCTGGAAGAGTGCAACCTCCCTTGTCTGACCGGGAGCTAGTTGATATGTTCATGGGCACCATAACAGGTCCATTCTTTAATCATCTGATTGGGAGTTCTCATCTACTTTTACTGAGTTGATTCTAACTGGAGAACATGTCGAAAGTGGTATTAAGAGCAGAAAAATTTAGGTGGTTGCATCTTCAAATGCCGTGAAGAAGACATTCAATGGTAAGAAGAAGACCAGTGATGTTTATGGCCAGAAGGGCCATGGTAAAAATGACCGCAATCAGTCTATGGGAGCGATATTGATTTTTAATCCTGCGCCTATTCAACAACAACAACAGGGAAATAGGCATAGGTCAGATGCTCCAAGAAGGAAGTTTACCAAGATTAATATGCCATTATCTCAGGCGTTACAACATTTACTAAAATCGAAACTGATTACGCTAAGGGATCTTCCTCAGAACCCCAACACGTCCTCTCCTAAGTACAATCCGAACGCGAAATGTGCCTACCATTCTAACAGTCCTGGGCATGACACCAACAACTGCTGGACCCTGAAAAACAAAATCCAGACGTGATTGACAACAAGGAGATTGAGTTTGATCCTCCAGAGACCCCGAATATAATTATTGCGCCTATGTCGAAGCATGACAAAGGCATAAGTGCATTTGATAATGTTCTTTATGTGGCTACTGTAATTGAATTAGTTACTCCTCTACCAATTATCAAGAAGAATATGCTGTAGGCTGATTTATTTCACGGCTGTATTGAAAAATCTTACCGCTGCGTAACCCAACCCAACGGCTGCAAATTACTGAAGGAAGGAATTCAATGCCTAATGGACAATCATATAATTATGACCGAGAAGGTTCCGTCTACTGAGAATATGTGTCAAGACTTACTCGTAATTTCTGGCCCTCCTGTCAGGATAATCTCCAAAGGTCCTATAGGATTACAGCCAATCTGAAAGTTGCTCCTCTGATCATCACTACACTTGGACCTATCCCATATTCTTCGGATAAAGCTATTCCTTGCAACTATGGGTCTGATGTCTACTACCATGGCATCAAACAAGAACTACCGACTATTGAAGATGAAGTTACTAAAGTTGTTGATCCCGACATTGACAATATTGTTGGAACCAGTAAGGTTACTAGAAGCAGAATGGTTTTCTCTCCGGAAATCTCTCCGAAGACTATTGCTACACCTGTTAGAGTTACAACCACCAAGTCAACTACTGACTCTCGGGGTAAAGAGTAAATAATAGAGTCTGCCCAGACGGAGGCACCTAAGGAAGCTACAGTTGAAGAAACCTCTAGACAAGAGCTGGAAGAGGTATTGAAAATTATCCGCAAGAGTGATTATAAAATTGTAGAATAGCTGGGGTAGACCTCATCCAAAATCTTCATGCTATCCCTATTACTGTATTCTGAAGCCCATGCATAACTCGTCTGGGGGCAGTCAAGTCGAGATTCCAAGAAATCTCTCAAGGAATGCTGAATAACTAGGGACATGTCTGCATTTGAACCACTTGGGGCATTGAACATGAACCCCAGCAAAGGGTCACGTAGTATCAAGCAAATATTTCATGGCAGTACTACAACACTTACTACTAGGAGCAGTGACAAATCTCCATAAAGTCCTTTTCATAGGATGACCCCCAGTCAAGTCCCCACAAAGTTGGATCTAGGCAATTCCCAGCCAGAGTTTCAATCTCTGGAAAACCTTTCTTCCCAACTAAGTTTGGTCTCAAGAAGAATCCTCAAGGAGTTTTGCCAAAAGAAAATACCTCTCTAGGAGATTGGCAATAAGGTTTATTTCCCCAACAAACTACAGATTCCCCAGCTTGATTTTGCCTCTTCGACTACTACAAATAAAGGGACCACAACCCCTCTTCCCTAGTAGATTTTTCTACAACCCCCAGTGAGTTGCTGCAAAGCCTGGGAGCCGACCAGATAATAGTTAAGAAGTTTTTAACTTCCATCAAGAGATATCTCCCCAGTAGAGTAACAGACAACTAAAACTCCTGAACTCTTTTCCCCAAGCAGGAATAAACACTCCCACAGAGTTTTCCCTCAAGCAAAATCTACGTCCCCCAACGGAGTTCTCCTCAAAACAACAAAAACGGTAATCCCCAGTGGAAACATTCTGAACAAAGTTCGAAGATGCACATACTCTTCATCTCTAACAAAAGTCTGGATTTAACTTCCTAAAGCTCCCCAACATTTGTCAAGGATTTATTTTCCAAGACAAAGATACATTTCAACAACATTCATAACATATGCATACGAAACGCATATAGCACAATCTCATTTATTTTGAGAAACATCATTACGCCATGCATCTCATACATCATGACATTGCATACAACTAACTCTTTACCTGAGGACAACGAATTGTAAATTAATTCCTAAAACAAGCGAGGGCAACTATCTACACGACCAGCTGAAGCAACCCTACCCAGGTTCCTTCTCATACATTTCCAGATGCAGTTTTACACTAACTCATCATGAAGCAACCCTACCCAGGTTCCTTCTCATTCCCAGATGAAGTTTAACACAGACTCATCATGAAGCAACCCTACCCAGGTTCCTTCTCATTTCTAGATGCAGTTTTACACTGACTGATCATGAAGCAACCCTACCCAGGTTCCTTCTCATGCATTTCCAGATAAAGTTTTACATGGACTCATCATGAAGCAACCCTACCCAGGTTCCTTCTCATTTTCCAGATGAAGTTTCACACAGACTCTTCATGAAGCAACCCTACCCAGGTTCCTTCTCATTTCCAGATTAATATCTGAAACAAGACAGGACAACTATCTGTGAACAAATCGATTGTAGATCAATTCTCGAAACAGGACGGGATGACTATCTACATGACGAATACTTCCTTTAGACCTCTGATGGTTGAGTTTAAATTGATCAACAGTTTATCCTGATTCCGTTCCGGTAGACACTTTCTTTGGTTCAGATAAATCACTCCAAAGATTTATTCTAATTCTTTTCCATTTAAAGAATATTCAAGACCTCTGCTGGTTCAGTTTAAGTCGATCAATGGTTTATCCCGATTCCTTTCGGGTAGACACTTTCTCTGGTTTAGATAAATTACTCCAAAGATTTATTCTAATTCTTTTCTAGTTAAAGAATATTCAAGACCTCTGCTGATTCAGTTTAAATTGATCAATGGTTTATCCTGATTCCTTTCTGGTAGACACTTTCTCTGGTTTAGATAAATCGCTCCCAAGATTTATTCTGATTCTTTTCCAGTTAAGGAATATTCAAGACCTCTGCTGGTTCAATTTAAATTGATCAATGGTTTATCCTGATTCCGTTCTGGTAGACGTATTCTCTGGTTCATATAAATCTCTCCAAAGATTTATTCGGATTCTTTTCTAGTTAAGGAATATTCAAGAATTCTGCTGGTTCAGTTTAAATCGATAAATGGTTTATCCTGATTCCATTCCGGTAGACACTTTCTCTGGTTCAGATAAATTGCTCCAAATATTTATTCTGATTCTTTTCCAGTTGAATTCAAGCTTAGACTTAGTCTAATTTCTGTCAACAATCATCTTTGGATGGCATTTATAAGCCCATCTTCGACAACTCTCCATCATCTCTCCAAATGGCATCTTTAAGCCCATTCCTTACACAATCAACAACCACATCATCGAGTGAAAATTTATAGGCACTCTAGTGTTCAATCATCTTCTACCTTCAAGCTATGAACGACAACGTGCCACACTTGATTTTCAGGTTTAAGATGATTGAACAGGGGCATCCGTTGTACCCTAAAATTTTCCCTCTCATTTCTCAAGGCATTTCCTCACAAGGATTCTGAAAAATTCAAGCTTCCACAAGTACAATTGGATTTTCCAAAATCAAGTTAAAGAGGAAACTATTAAAAAAAGGGGAAAAGCAGATAAAAATAATCTATTTGACAAAATTGGAGAAAAAACAAGTTTTCTTCGATTTACAAGGCTTCGATTGGATTTTGGTCTCCTACAAGCTTTCGTCGAATTCCCTTGCTTCGATTGGACTATGGTCTCCTTCATGCCTCCTTCAAACCATCATTTGTGCCTCCTTTGATCCACGAAGCAATGACCTCCTGCACGCAAGCTTTGACTGCACCATTTGCCTCACATGGTTCACAATGCAATGGTGGCCTGCATGCCTGCTTCGATTGGACATTTGATGCATGCATGCCTGTATTGATTGGACAAATAATTCTCTCCATGTTTTCTTTGATTCACAAAGTAATGGCCAGCTAGATACAACCTATGATTGAGCAATAACTTCCTTCTTGCATGCTTCAAAGCAAGAGACACCCACCAGGCCAACAAGCACAAGGCAAAAAGCCTCTTGTAGCCTTCTTCGATTCAAAGAGGAAAAGCCTCTTGTTGATGTCCTTTGATTCATAAATTGGTGGCTTCCTACTAGCCTCCTTCGATTTAGAAGACAAGTGCCTTCTTTGCACGTGTTCCCAACTCACAAGGAAAGGACATTCTTCAGGCCACCAGGCACAAGGCAATGGCTTCCTGCAACTTTCTTTCGATTTTCCCCTTGCATGCTTCCTCCGATTCACAAAAGCCAATATTCCCTTTAGGCCAGAATGCACAAGGAAAAAGCTTCCCCATGGCTAGAATTCACACGGCAATGGTGCCCATAAAGCATTGGCCATTTTTCACGCTAGCTTTGAATGGGGCAATATTTCCTTTGGTAACAGTCTGTTTCGATCACACATAATTTCTACACTATGGCATACAATGGGTGTCCCATTCAAAAGACATGTCTGGGTGTCCCGTTCGAAAGGCATGTCTGGGTGTCCCATTCAAAAGACATGTCTTCGTGGCCCATTCGAAGAATTGCAAATGGTGCACACAAATGATGCATATGGTCCAATCGAAGGACACATATTTGGCCCTTTCAAAGATACACATATGACCCATTCGAAAGACACTTATTGGATGAAAATCAAATAGTATTGTTTAAAGAAGAATCTGGTCGAAGGTTGGACCTAGGTGGTCAGAATGAAAGGTTGAGATATCAAAAGATGCTTGCTGCCAAGTTCAGGCCTGATACACTGGCCATAACACTCCAAAACTGCTACACAGCAGTCCTGCAACACTGCCCCTATTCTTGCACCAATTTGGCATACGAATACTGCCTCTCGAAAGCTACAAAAACAATTTACCCATTTTGTTCAAATTGTTTTGTTTTCCCTTCTAAACCTCAGCCAACTTCGCCGATAAATAAGAAGCTTCATAACATGTCTATGGGGCTGGACAACACATCCAGAGGCTTTTGGTAGATGGGAAAAACTCTAATTGTGTAAGAATCATCAAACACTTAACTCATTATCAAACCCAGATTCAAAAGACCAAACCTTTGTTTCTGACCCTTTCGAATCCAACATTAGAAACACAACACATGTTTCTTTTCCCTTTCGAATCCAGCAACAACCCCACACTTTGTTTTTCTTTCAAATCCAGTAGAAAGAACACTACACCTGTTCTTCTCCTTCAAATCTAGAAATAACAAGCACAACCCCACTCTCCTTGACCTTCGAATCTAGTCAAAGAAACACCACACCTGTTTCTTTCCTTCGAATCCAGGAGCACCCAAGGCAGCAGCTCAAGGTCCAACACTTACATTCCAACGCCAAGCAAGGTAAGTCACCTTAACTTTAAGCTTTTTGTTTCAAACATAACAAGTAAATAACGTTTGTTCAATTTTTATTTCTATACTTTCGATTGCATGCTTTTTCTTGTCCAAGTATACGTTAAAGCTAACCTGTACAAACCCTAAACGAAAGAAAAAGTCTTGTGTGAAAAGAAGCCTTAGGCTTCACCCCTGGCTACTTCACACTGACTTCCAGGCCATACTGACTACCAGGCCCAATCGAAAGAAGCAGCCAGAAAGTTGTCCACATTGACTCCTAGGACTCAATCGAAAGAAGAACAAAGGGCATGGTCGAAGGTTACTTGCTCACCCTAACATTCCTGCAATTGAAGGAAGCAGAAAGGCACAATCGAAATCTTCCTACATACGCTGACTCCCAGGCCAAATCGAAAGGAGCCAGAAGAGCAGAATCGAAGGATGTTGCTGCCTGAATCGAAAGGCTTACTTTCCCTCTTTTTATTTTGTCTTGTCTTTACATTTTCTTGCTATTCAATATGGTTGTAATAGTGTAGGATATTTATTTTCTGCATTTTATTGCTTTATATAAATGTTAGTAATTAGGTTGCATGGCAAGATAAAACCAACAAGTAGACAACCCAAAATCAAAAGACTAAATGCATGCAATCAAACACACTATTCACGCATGCACCTCTAGGGTAATCTCACTTGTTGCCTCAAAAAATAGTCATGACCCTCGAATATGGGCATTTTAGCAAAGACCCTCGATAAAAGATCGTAGTCCCTTGATGACCCTCGATGTTGCCTTCGGTAAACGATCTAGTCCCTATACGACATTGCTAAAACGTCCCATAGGTTGCCTTCTATGACTATATAAACGATCCACGCCTGTCCCTTCACATCCAACGATGGAACTTCTTACCAAATCAATAGTAAGATAGCAACATCTAAAGGAGGAGGAAAAGAACATTAGACATTTTGTGTAGGTAGGTCGCTCATAGTTGCTCGCTTGCTTACAACAAAAACATTATACACACCAACACTTTCATTTGAAACATTTTCAAAAGACAAAGCTCTTTGTACGCATTCTTATAGAGACGAGAATCATTACAAAGACACTTTTTAAAATCACTTTCAAAAACACATCCCACAAACACCTCTTTGAACTATTTTCAAAACCAACACTTTGTACGCATTCTTACAGAAACAAGAATCATTACAAAGACGTTTTCAAAATACTTTCAAACCCACACCACAAAGCACATTTTTAAACAAAAGCAAGTGATCTAGCAAGAAACTAAGAGCCCATAGATAACTACGGATGAAAAGGGTGCTAACACCTTCCCTTTTCATAACCTACCCCCCAAACTCAAGAAAAAATCTCGAAAGGTCTTTCCTATTCTTTTCGGACTTTCCTATTTGGATAAAAAAAAAGTCTGTGGCGACTCTTGCTATCCGCAAAAATTGCGAACAAACACAAAACACCCAATTAAGTTCTCCCACCGTGTTACAGAACTGGCGACTCTGCTGGGGATTATCAAAACTTAAAAGTGGGGTTACCTTAGGGCTAGATCATCTTTACTTTCTTTCTTTGTTTGACTTGTTTGCTTTACATTTTTTGGGTCTTTGCTTGGGCTTTATTAAAGATCCTATACTCGGATCTAGGGAACCCATTTTAGGTAAGTAGCAATAAATCATGGAGGATGTACAGTTAAGACCGATATGGACAAAGTGATAGCTACATTAGCGTGATACTCTGGCTTGTACTAATGTTCCTTGAGTCATTTAAGGATAACATTAGGCTTCCTTATAGTATCATTAAGCGCTAACTAACCTTTAGAACCTTTAATTGACTCATCCTTGGCCATTAGGAGTAGTGAGTTAACCGACTTTGATTCCGACCAAAGATTGGTTAATACCCGATGCTACACTCATTGAGATTGGACTTTTGGGATATTTTGGCCGCAATACTTTGGTGCTTGAGCTAGAACAATGCCTAAAGGAAAGGTCAGTGATATGAGACTCCTTATAACCTGATCACTTTCTAGGACAGGTTAAGCCAGCTAAACTTCAAGAGGGTACTTACCTACAAACCCCATGCAAGCCTAAACCTAAGGACTTGTCTGCTTTGTGTGTATATGATTATTTGTACATAAGAACTTGCTTGCTTTGCATACTTGTACATAACATCATGACATCATACCATAGTATTTTCAATAACCATTTCAGGGATCTCAAGGGCCTATGATGCAGGATCATGTTGAACCAGACGCCTACAAGGGGCAAGATCATTCATTCTATAATCAAATGTTGTCAAAGACCAAAGCACGGTAACTTGAGTCAAGGGCTATGACCCACTTGAAATGGTGAGCTTGATTCTCGTGGAAGGACATCCACCGATACGAAGTTCTCTAATCAAAGATGTTGATTAAAATTCAACTTTTAACGTCTTCTTGTGTTTACCCCGCGAGATCCTTGAAAACATGCATCCACATACCATGCATCATATCATGACATGTCTTCCTCACACGAGTTTCTCATCTGCTTACTATTTATGTCAGTAGAGATGGATCTATAACAGACTATCAAGGACATTCAGACTCAAAATGCTCCGCTTCAATAAATGTTCCAGAACCTGTCCAAGGGGAAAGAAGAAGTGAAAGCACTCCTCACTAGGGGCATGGCCATGAAGAATCCTGAATAAAACAAGGATGACTAGTTGGATCGGATACAAGCTGAGATAGCTAAAATGAAGATCTAGATGATAGGACAGATGGTAGCTCGGATGGCTCTTATCCAAAACATAGCTCGGGGATAAGAAGAGCTAAGGGCCCTCGTCAACCAACTTCATCAAGACAGTTGCAACCGTATGAAATAAACAGTCGAGATTGGGGATCAAGTCATTATTCAGCCTCCCATGAGACAAGAAGTCGGTTTGGTAGAGAGCAGACCGTTCCAAATTGCTGCCACGTCACGAGCCCAACAACAACCTCGCCAACAACAACAGGGTAATCGGTGTAAACAGAATGCATCCAACAGGAAATATTCCAAACTTAACATGCCAATGTCGCAAGTCTTGCTACACATGTTGAATCTGTATTTGGTCACATTGAAGGATCCTCCTCGAAATCCTAATACTCCCGCTCCTAGTTACCATTCCAATGAAAGGTGTGCTTATCACTCCAACAATCCAGGGCATGATACTAATAGCTGTTGGACATTGAAAAACAAGATTCAAGACATGATCGATGAATGAGCATTGGAGTTCGCACAAGATGGTCAACTGGAGTTCTTCTGTCACCCCTCAAGGGCATCCATATGAAGTAACGGTCTAGGCGGAGGAATTTTCTATTTATTCAAATTTTCAGTTGTAATTTCTTTGTTTGCTTAAACACTTATCTATTAATGTCAAACTTTGTTCATTAATGCATTGCATATGTTTGTCTTGAATTAATCCCTTCATTTTTTAACCATGCTTTTTACTCCCTTTATTATATTCAACTATTTTTTCAAAAGTTGCAAGCCTTTTGAGGGAGGATGACGAAAACAATGCCATAATCTTACACAGTATGCTTTTAGACAGACCTTGTTGACGATATACATGCGTTCTTTCAATTCCTAAACACTGGAGTTATAAGGAGGATAATCACTAGTCAACCCCTTTGAGCCTAAGAACTAGGAGTTTTCTTTTTCACACAAATTGAAACCTTTAATCAAAACCTGGGGTAGGGTAGTCTCTCATTTAATTCAAATGTGCATTCAGTCGCAAACTTTCACTTTGTATACAATGAATGATATCAAAAACATTCCTCTGGAATCAAAAGACGGCGATGGTTCCCTATCACATAAGTAGTCATTATCTCTTAAAAAGAAAAGCCCACTAAGTCAAAACCTACGAAGGAGACTTAAGAAAAAAACTGGGGCATCCCATTGACTGTAATCTCAAAGCAAGAACAGTCATGCAAAATCAGGGATAATAAATCAAAAAGGTCACTACAAATCCTCGACAACATGAAAAATGTTGCAAAAAAATGACTGCCTTCCAACAAACTTAATTTGTCTGAACCATCACCAAAACGTCATTTCAGACTCAATTGGAGTTCAAACACATAATTAACTGAGTTTAGGACTGAAGAACATCATGGAGAACGGGCGGGTACAAATACACTTTGATCCTTATCCTTTGTTCCTTAAACCGCGAACAAAGCCACGCTACAACCCTTCAAAAGTCCTAATTGAAGCATGGGTTAATTCAAAAGCATATTGTTACCAAAGGTATCCTGAATCATGTAAGGCTTACTCTAAATCTTGAGTTGAATTCACATTCTTACAAAACTTCTTTTATTTTCTAAAACACATTTTCAAAACTTAAGGACAAGCATAAACTTTGCATTATTTGAATATCGCTGTTTGCATATGGCTAATTGTTTGACAGCGGAGAAATTCACATGACGAATATCCAGCGGAAAAAACTCTCTCAGTAAATAAAATCATTTCAAATTGGAAGACACTTCCAATGACAAATCTCCTATAAGCGAGGGGGCACAGCATGTCACTGTCTAACTCGTCTGGGGGCTGTCAAGTCGAGATTCCAATAAATCTCTCAAGGAATGCTGAATAACAAGGGACAGGTCTGCATTTGAACCACTTGGGGCATTGAACATGAACCCCAACAAAGGGTCACGTACGGTCAAGAAAATATTTCCTGGAAGTACTACAACACTTACTACTAGGGGCAGTGACAAATCTCCACAAAGTCCTTTTCATAGGATGACCCCCAATCAAGTCCCCACAAAGTTGGATCCAGGCAATTCCCATCCAGAGTTTCAATCTCTGGAAAACCTTACTTCCCAGCTAAGTTTGGTCTCAAGAAGAATCCTCAAGGATTTTTGCCAAAAGAAAATACCTCTTCAGCAGATTGGCAACAAGGTTTATTTCCCCAACAAACTACAAATTCCCCAACTTGAGTTTGCCTCTCTCACTACGACAAATCAAAGGACCACAACCCCTCTTCCCTAGTAGATTTTTCTACAACCACGAGTGAGTTGCTGCAAAGCCTGGGTGCCGACTAGATAACAGTTAGCAAGTTGTTAACTTCCATCAAGAGATAGCTCCCCAGTAGAGTAACAGATAGCTAAAAATCCTGAACTCTTTTCCCCAAGCAGGAATCAACACTCCCACAGATTTTCCCTCAAGAAAAATCTACGTCCCCTAGTGGAGTTCTCCTCAAAATAACAAAAACGGGAATCCCCAGCGGAAACATTCTAAACAAAGTTCGAAGATGCACATACTCTTCATCTCTAATAGCATTCATGGATTTAACTTCCTAAGGCTCCCCAACATTTGTCAAGGATTTTTTCCAAGACAAAGATACATTTCAATAACATTCATAGCATATGTAAGTTCAGATGCGCCTAAGAGGGGGGCTATATGTGAATTAGGTTCTTTAAAACTTTTTCTGAATTGTATGAATATTTTTGCACGAGTTTCTTTTATTTCTTTTTCCGATAAGTGTTGAAAGCAGTAAATGCGGAAAGTAAAGAACATAGAGATGTATCCTGGTTCCCCTCACAGTCCGAGAGTACTCCAGTCCCCTTTCAACATGAAAGAGATTTCCTTATAGTTGGTAATTTGTACAAAGACTACATAACAACCAAGAACAATCCTCTTGGACCAAGAACAATCCTCTTGGATTTTCACTAAGACCACAAAGAGAACAATCCTCCCTAAGTGTCTTTCTTGTTTCTGACAATCCTGAAAACAAGTATACAATAGTTTGTTTGATTTGTATAAGAGTTTGAATAATGAAAGAGCAATGTCAATCACTTGATTGAACTTTTCTATTCAATATGAAATTTAAGATGGAATACTCTTCTAAGTGCTCAAGAATAGTTTTCAGTATCCATATGAAAATGATGAACAAAAATCTTGAGTATAGAGAGTATGATTCAAAGAATAGAAATTAAAAGTTGTTAGTGATTGTTGTTGTATTTTCAAAATTCTAAATAAAAATAATTTATAGTGTAGTAATACCTCTTCAATGAAACATAACAATGTTTAAACCATTTTTACTAAAAGAATGTATTTGAAAAGATACAAAGATTGCCATGAAAAGGTGTTACAAAAAGTTGCTGGAAAAATAAAATTTTTCAAAATTTAAGGCACAACAACCGGTTGCACTAAAGCAACAACCGATTGCTGTAAAAGCAACGTTTAAAAAATTTGAAAAATATAACTATGACAACCGATTGTCATTGAGGAGCAATTGGTTGCTTATAAGCCAACGTTCAAAAAATTTGAAAACAGAACAAATGACAATCGATTGCTGCTAGATGACAATCGATTGTTTTCAAACATAAGCTTTTGTTTTTTGGATGCAACCGATTGTCCTAGCATGACAATCGATTGCTTGTGTACAAAAATTGAAAAATCATTACTTTCAAAGATTTTAAGCAATTTAAAACATCCTTCTTCAATCATACATAGTATATACTCAAAATATTATTTTAATAAAGTAAATGCATGATTAAAAATAGTTTTGAGCACTAAGAGCATAAGATCAAAAATTTTATATACCTTAAGCCATAAGTCTTGAAATGTTGATCTTGATCAATGAATCTTTTCTTGAGATGAATCTTCTATCTTCATCCATTCATTTTTGCATGCTAGCTTGTCTTCATCAAAACATTTGGAAAGCTTGATTTCACAGTCTCCCCCTTTTTGATGATGACAACCATTGCTTGAAGTTTGGAGTGCATCTTGGTTTTCTCTAATCAAGTTGTTTAAAAACTCCCCCTAAGTCAAAGACTCCCCCTTGATCTATTGCATGAGAGTTTTGAATATTGCTTGCTTGCTGCAATTTGGGTTAGAGAAACACAAAAGAAACTACAAAGTCTTCTCCCCCTTTGTCATTAGCAAAAAGGAATGGGAAAGAAGATCATAAAAATTTTGCACATAGAAACAACATAGCATAAATAAAGTTTGCATACATAGATATAACATAAACAAAGTGCACAAAACGAAAAGGATCACAATACATGAAGTGTCTTAAAAGAAACTAGAAAAACGACATAAAACATAAGAACATAAAGTACTAAGAAATATAATAACTTAAAAACTAATCATCCATGCCTTCAACAAGGTCTTCATCATCTTGATCTTCACCATCATTTCCTGCATTGGTTTGAGTTTGAATGAAAGGGTAATGATAAGGTTGAGCTTCATAAGGAGGGACATTGGTATGGGCATAGAGATGAGCAAATTGATTGTTCATGTTGTTGTTCATGTATTGAAGATAGTTAAAAACTTGATTGTAATAGTTTTCCATTGGTTGTGGAGGTTGGTTTTGAAGTGGTTGTTCTTGTTGAGGTTGGTTTTGTGGAGGAGTATGAATGTATGTGATGGTTCTATTAATCAGATCAAATTTGACGCTGGTTTTGGTATTACATACTTTCTTCGGAGTGATTTCATGTTTGGGGTTAGTCATAGGCACCATGTGTTCACCAGACAAGGGAACATTGAACTTCTCAAAAACAAGGGTAAGCCAGGAGCCATAGGGCAAAGCAGAAGCATTTTCATTATGTAGTGCCATATGATGTAGAATCACATAAGACCAGTTGATTTGAATCTCATTCTTCATTGCATACAGAATCTGCATCTCACAATCATTGACATTGGAAATGTTTGAGAACTTTGGCATAACCACATACGCCAAAAAGTAGTGGATCAAACGATCATCAATAGTGAGAATTCCTGCAGACCAAGAGTTCCTCTCCGGAGTTCCACCAATAAGCCTTTGCCTTTTCTGAATAAAATCACGCTCGGGAATTCTTGTAATTCCATAGTAGAAGTCTCTTTTGCTGTAGCCAGGCAGATTTGCATTTGAGAGAAGTTTAATGCAAGCACCATCATGTGGAATACCCAAAGCTTCACCAAAATTCTGCACTGTGAGTTCTATAGGAACCCCTTTGACATTTGAAATCATGCATCCTCTACTAATGGTTAGATTGCTGTAGAAAATTCTAACCAAAGTGGGGTAAATGGGTCCATTAACACCAATTAACTTGTATATCCCTTGAGATCTTAATAAAGCTGGAAAACTAAAGCATTCAGAATAGAAGTTGTCAAGATTACCGAACCTTGGTAGAAGAACCGTCATCTTCTGAAAGTGAGACACAAATCTTTCCCTTTGGCTTCTTGATGAAATGAGTTTTGAGATATCATCACCTTGAGATGAGGAAGAAGCTTTTCCCTTACCTTTCTTTGATGTTGACATGGTGAGGGATGAGAGAATTGGAAGGGGAAAGGGTATTTGGTGTTTGTAGGGTTTCTTGAAACAAAAGAGGATATATTAAGTTTAGGTTTTGGTTGGGCTTTTATAGATAGATAGGCATTCAATGGATAGGTAAGGCATTCAATGGTTTAGACAAAACAATAAAGACTTGTAGCATAGAGATTCTTGAGTGTGTAAGTATCCAAAAAATTGTGTCATAGGAAAGGACTAAGCATTAAAAAGTTGTTGACCAAAACACTTAAATCATTCAAAGAGAGAATAAAAATCTTGGTACAAAATAAATAATATAATGGAAATGGAAGAGAAAGAATAAAAGAGAGTGTAACTGAAAAAAAATAAAAAAAATTCAAAATTTTGAACTGTGCAATCGATTGTTGTTTGATGACAACCGATTGCATCCTTTGAAATTTTAAACAGAGGCGAAAAGATTGAGTGAGCAACCGGTTGTCGTGGAGTGACAACCGATTGTTGTGAAGACAGAATCTAATTTCTTTTAGAAACAACCGATTGTCACTCTATGACAACCGATTGTCACTCTATGACAACCGATTGTCATTAGTGAAAAAGTGAAAAATACTTAATTTTTTGGGGATTTCATGGTCATATATAAAAAATTTAGTAATAAAAACATGGATCATGATATATTACCATAAAGTTAAGATTAAGATCATAGCCATGTACCTTAATTAGATAATTTCATTTTCGTCCAAGATACCTAGCTCTCTTCGGATCTTGAAAAATGGTTATCTTGCCAACGGTTTAGTGAAAATATCTGCTAGTTGATTATGCGTATCCACGAAGGTGACTTAGACATCTCCTTGAAGTACATGATCACGAAGAAAGTGATGTCGAATGTCGATATGCTTTGTTCTAGAATGTATCACAGGATTCTTTGTAATGTTGATTGCACTTGTGTTGTCGCATCGGAGTGGAATGCATCCAAGGTCGAGTCCGTAGTCACAGAGTTGTTGCTTGAGCCATAGAATTTGCACACAGCAACTACCCTCTGCAATGTATTCCGCCTCGGCCGTACTAAGAGCCACACAAGCTTGTATCTTGCATGCCCAAGAGACTAATGCATTTCCCAAAATGTGGCAAGTGCCACTTGTGCTTTTTCTATCTGTTTTACATCCTGCATAATCAGCGTCAGAATAACCAATTAAATTGCATATATTACCTTTTGGGTACCATAGGCCGACATTGGTTGTTCCTTTGAGATATTTCATGATTCTTTTTACCGCCATGAGGTGAGATTCCTTCGGGTTTGCTTGAAATCGTGCACACAAACATACACTAAAAATGATGTCAGGAGGACTTGCTGTCAAGTATAGCAGTGATCCAATCATGCCTCGATATTTAGTAATATCAATGGAAATACCAGATTCATCTTGATCAACATAAGTACCGGAGTCCATTAGCGTGTGCATTGATTTGCAATTATCCATATCAAACTTTTTCAAAAGTTCCTTGCAATATTTTGATTGATTGATGAAGATACCATCTTTCAGTTGCTTAATTTGCAATCCAAGAAAATAGTTCATCTTTCCCATCATAGACATCTCAAATTCTCCTTGCATCATCAACGAGAATTCTTCACACAAATCTTCAAAGGAGAAATTCTGGAATTCTCCAACATGGTCGCTTCTTATGGAGGCAATAGATAGTGACTTCTCATTTTAAATTTGCTTTGCATATTTCTTAAACACCTTGAATGCATCATTTTACTTCACTAAAAAGAGTGTCCAAGTATATCTATAAAATTCATCAACAATAACTAGAGCGTATACATTACCTCAGAAGCTCCTCATTCTAGAAGGGCCAAACAAGTCCATATGAAGCAGTTGTAGTGGCCTAGTAGTGGATACCACATTCTTGGATTTGAAAGTTGATTTTGTTTGCTTTCCCTTTTAAAATGCATCGCAAAGTCTATCTTTGATGAACTTTATCTTAGGCAGTCCAACAACAAGGTCATGCTTAATCAATTTGTTTAAATGCTCCATATGAATATGAGCGATTCTTTTGTGCCATAGCCATGAGTCGTTGTTGTTTGCCATGAGACATTTATCCTTCAAAGATAACTCGTTAAGGGAAATCATAAAAATATTATTTACTCTTTTACCTTTAAGTTTAGCCTCATGTGTAACTTCATCTTCTATCAAACATTCATCTTTAGTGAACTTGATCTTGAAGCCTTTGTCACATAGTTGGCTAATACTTAGAAGATTGTGCTTTAGTCCTTCGACATAAAGAACATCTTCAATTGATGTGAAAGGTGGACCACCAACTTTGCCTATGCCAAGAATCTTTCCTTTGTTGTTATCTCCATACGTCACATAACCCTTGGCCTTAAGCGTTAGATGTGAAAATTTGTCGATATCTCACGTCATATGCTTGGAACAACCACTATCGAGATACCATAGATTTGAAGTGGTCGTCAATCTTACCTACAAAACAAGATTAGGTTTTGTTAGGTACCCAAGTTGCTTTGGGTCCTTCATAATTAGTTCCTTTCTTAACCCACACAAAATGCCCATTTTCCATGCCAAAGTTTCTAACATAACAAGCATTAGGTGTGTGTCCTCGAATACCACAATAAAAACAAGTAGGTTCAAATTTACTTCTATATCTAGAAGGATAAGATTTCTTCTTAGAGGGTATTTTCTTTTTAGGATAGTGATGAACTATGTTGGGAGTGATTTCTTTCTCTTTGGTTGGTTGATCGCTAGCCTTGACAAAGATGGTTTTGTTGGTATTTGGTTTTGAAAATTTTGAGAATCCAAGACCACTTTTGTCATTTGAGTATCTTTGTTGGCTAAGAACACCTTCCAATCCAATTTGTCCTTTTTCATACCTTTCAATAACCCTTTTAAATTGGACAATTTGGAAAGAGAGAGATTCATAATTTGTACATACAAAATTCTGTTTTTCATCACTAACTTTTTGCTTTTCATTTTTGAGATCTTTTTCAATAGATCCACATTTTTCTTCCAACGATGAAATTTGTTTCTTTTATGATGAGATAGTTTCGTACAGAATTTTGCATTCATTTAACAGTTCATTTATAGCACCTTGTTCATCACTATCAAAAAGAGAGAATATGTTACTAACCTCATCATCTTCGCTTTCGGAGTGGTGTGTTGCCATTAACGCAAGATTGGCACTTTCATCGCTATCGGAGTCGGATGACGAACTTAGTTCAACATCTTCCCATGCAACATATGCTTTCTTATCTCTTGATTCCTTCTTGCCTTTGTAGCCACTTTTCTTTGAAAGTTTTGGACAATCCGGTTTGATGTGACCTTGTTTACCACATTCATAATAAGTAACTTCTTGTGTTGATGAGGATCCTTCCTTCTTCTTGAAGTGTTTCTTCTTCTTTGAGTGCGAGAAGGCTTTGTCATTTTTACCAAAGAATTTTCCAAGTCTTCTAACGAGAAGCATGAAGTTTTCATCTTCATCATGATTATCTTTCTTTTCGTCTTCCTTGGAGTCAATCTTCAAGGCAATATTCTTAGACTTCTTTTCTTGATTTTCACGCTTTTCCAATCTACCAAGTTCTGTCTCGTATTCTTGAAGTTTCCCGAACAAAGTTGCGGATGTCATAGTAGCGAGACTCTTCTTTTCTGAGATTGTCGTTACTTTTGGTTGCCATTCTCTAGTCAAGGATCCGAGCACTTTTAGGTTCAATTCATCATTAGTCAATGTTTTGCCAAGTGCCCTTACATGATTTGTTAGATGCGCAAATCTCTTTTGTAAATCAAGAATGGGTTCTCCGGGTTGCATGCGGAACAATTCATATTCTTGACTTAACGTATTAAGTCTCGATCTCTTTACTTCAGTTGTTTCTTCATGTGTTTCAACCAGTGTATCCCAAATTTCTTTTGCCGTTGTGCATGCTGATACACGGAAGAATTCATCCATACTAAGTGCGCTTTGAAGGAGGTTTATTTCCTTTTTGTCATACAGGACCTTTTTCTTATCATCATCATCCCATGTAGTTTTAGGCTTTGATGAACCAATGTCGTTTACAACAGTTACCGGAACAAAAGGACCATTTTGGACAGCATCCCATATTTCTTCTCCTTGTGCTTCTAGATGAGCCTTCATGCGGATCTTCCAAAAATCAAAATATTCACCACAGAATAGAGGAGGCTTGTTGCTACTGCCACCGTCTCTGAACAAAGAATTGTTGTTTGCGGAAGCCATTCTGGATCTAGTAGGAACAGGTTACCTATAACCTGCTCTGATACCGATTGTAAGTTCAGATGCGCCTAAGAGGGGGGGGGGGGTGAATTAGGTTCTTTAAAGCTTTTTCTGAATTGTATGAATATTTTTGCACGAGTTTCTTTTCTTTCTTTTTCTGATAAGTGATGAAAGCAGTAAATGCAGAAATTAAAGAACATAGAGATGTATCCTGGTTCCCCTCACAGTCCGAGAGTACTCCAGTCCCCTTTCAACATGAAAGAGATTTCCTTATAGTTGGTAATTTGTACAAAGACTACCTAACAACCAAGAACAATCCTCTTGGACCAAGAATAATCCTCTTGGATTTTCACTAAGACCACAAAGAGAACAATCCTCCCTAAGTGTCTTTCTTGTTTCCAACAATCCTGAAAACAAGTATACAATAGTTTGTTTGATTTGTATAAGAGTTTGAATAATGAAAGAGCAATGTCAATCACTTGATTTATCTTTTCTATTCAATATGAAATTTAAGATGAAATACTCTTCTAAGTGCTCAAGAACAATTTTCAGTATGCATATGAAAATGATGAACAAAAATCTTGAGTATAGAGAGTATGATTCAAAGAATAGAAAGTAAAAGTTGTTAGTGAATGTTGTTGTATTTTCAAAATTCTAAATAAAAATAATTTATAGTGTAGTAATACCTCTTCAATGAAACATAGCAATGTTTAAACCATTTTTACTAAAAGAATGTATTTGAAAAGATACAAAGATTGCCATGAAAAGGTGTTACAAAAAGTTGCTGGAAAAATAAAATTTTTCAAAATTTAAGGCACAACAACCAGTTGCACTAAAGCAACAACCGGTTGTTGTAAAAGCAACGTTTAAAAAATTTGAAAAATATAACTATGACAACCGATTGTCATTGAGGAGCAATCGGTTTCTCATAAGCCAACGTTCAAAAAATTTGAAAACAGAACACATGATAATCGATTGCTGCTAGATGACAATCGATTGTTTTCAAACATAAGCTTTTGTTTTTTGGATGAAACCGATTGTCCTAGCATGACAATCGATTGCTTGTGTACAAAAATTGAAAAATCATTATTTTTAAAGATTTTAAGCAATTTAAAACATCCTTCTTCAATCATACATAATATATACTCAAAATATTATTTTAATAAAGTAAATGCATGATTAAAAATAGTTTTGAGCACTAAGAGCATAAGATCAAAAATTTCAAATACCTTAAGCCATAAGTCTTGAAATGTTGATCTTGATCAATGAATCTTTGCTTGAGATAAATCTTCTATCTTGATCCATTCATTTTTGCATGCTAGCTTGTCTTCATCAAAACATTTGGAAAGCTTGATTTCACAGCATATGCATATGAAACGCATATAACACAATCTCATTTATTTTGATAAACATCATTGCGCCATGCATCTCATACATCATGACATTACGTACAACTAATTCTTTATCTTTTCAGGAAAGATCAATCAACAGATAATTATCATCAACAATTTTCACAAGTTCCAGATTAATACCTGTAACAAGACAGGACAACTATTTGAGAACAACTGATTATAGATTAATACCTATAACAAGCCATGAAAGCTATCAACATGAGCATATTGAAGATTAATACCTGAAACAAGACAGGACAACTATCTGAGGACAATGAATTATAGATTAATTCCTGAAACAATCCAGGGCAACTATCTACATGATCAGCTGAAGCAACCCTACCCAGGTTCCTTCTCATACATTTCCAGATGCAGTTTTACACGGACTCATCACGAAGCAACCCTACCTAGGTTCCTTCTCATTCCCAGATGAAGTTTAACACACACTCATCATGAAGCAACCCTACCCAGGTTCCTTCTCATTTCTAGATGCAGTTTTACACGGACTCATCATGAAGCAACCCTACCCAGGTTCCTTCTTGTTGTACCCCAAAATTCTCCCTCTCATTTTATCAACATTTCTCATCACAAGGCTCTTTGAACTCAAGACCAAGCTAGGGTTTGCTCTGCTCAAGACATCTCCTTGCACTGATGACCTAAATTAGGGTTTGAGTTTGCACAAGGATTTTTGGACCTTCAATGCTCAAATTGACTTTCATACTTCATATTGGACTCATAAGTTTGTCCATACCAAGTTTCAAGCCTTGAATCAAATTTTTGCCCAGTCAATTGGACAGTTGACCTAGAAATCAGCAGTATTGGGGAAAAAGTCAACTGTGGCTAATTTACAGTCAAACCTCATGAATTTTGACCCACATAAACATTATAAACTCATATGAATCATTTGATCAAGTTTGGACCACAACTCCATAAAAAATTTGATCAGATCACCAAAAGGGCAAAATGGTCATTTTTAGGGTTTTGACTATACAAAGGCAATTTTTGACTTTTTGACCTAGCCAATGGCAAATAACTTCTCAACCATGGACTCAAGGACTCAATGGAATCATCTTGACCTATTCAACAAGTTCAAAAGATCTCAATTGCATTGGATTGACAGATGAATTTTTAAGTCAACTGATCAAAATTTGACTATACACTGAAAAGTCAAACTTTGACTTTTTGGTCAAAATCAAGTGCCAAGGGTCATTTTTCATCAAGATATGTCAAAATATGAAACTTGTTCATCAAGAAACCCAAAATTGCAAATTAGGGTTTGAAATTGAAAAAATTTATAACTTAAAATTTTTCTAAGTTATGAAATTTTCTTAATTTTTCCCAACTTTTCCCAACATTTTCACCATGATGCAAATGGATTCAAACAAATCATCCACATGAAAGTTTTAGTAATTTTTCCCAAAAGAATCTTGGATCTCAAGTTATGATTTTTGGAACAAGGGTCCCTAAAACTTTTAACTTAGTGAAATTTTGCCCTAGTTTAGGCAGGATTTTATCCTATCTTCTTGGCCATTTTTCACATAGTTCCACTTGGAATCTCAAGTTTCATTTCAAAGATTGATTATAGATCATGTTGTAAGCTTTCCAAATTGTCCAAGAACTCCTCAAACACATTTATGGTTAGGGAGAATCAAAGGCTTGAAGTTGGCAAAAACTCACTTTTCATCCATGGCATATTCATGTTCATACAAGTTGCAATTTCAAGTCAGCATGCCTTACACTAGTTTACAGGCCTCTAAACCACTTCACACTCCATAATTAAATGCAAATACACCAGTCTAAGCTTTTGTTTTGGTCATTTGGACATTGTACACAAAATTAAGCCCTAAGTAGAAAAAGGAAAATTTCCATTTTTGCTTAAATCATGCTTTATGTCAAAACTGATTTCTTGAGCATTGATCCAAATCTTTTGCAGATAATCAAATCCACAATTTGGAGGGACAAAGGGTAAGAGATGAAAGCATAAGGATAACCTTTACAGGCCTGTTACAATCACTTCCACATTTTTACTTCAAAAACAAGAAACTTGTCCAAAACCTTAGAACTTGAATACCAGCCAATACCAACTTATGAAAACAGTTTGAACATCTTTCTCACACCCCTTTGAGCCAAAAACACGATTGCTTAAGCCTCTAAACACCCCATAGCCAGAAATCACATTCCCTTGGCAAAACAGGGCAGAACCTGCAACTTAAGTTCCATAGCTCATTTGGCTCGTGCGTTTTGCCCCAAGTTGCTTCAAACACCTTCCATTCAACTCATCCAAGCTATCCCAAACCTCAAACACCAACTGTAACTCCATTTACAGAGTTTTCCATTTTCATTTTGAGCTTGTGCAGGTTGAGTTCTATAGGCTGATTCAAGGACATTCAAGGCAAGCAGGCTATTGGAGAAGGTCAAGTGAAGTTCAAGCAAGCTCCCAGACATCTCAAGCCTTGCTGAAAACCACTACATTACCTCACACGAAGTCAGCTAAAACAGGTTTTTGTCCACTTCATATCTCTCTATTTAGGAACATTTAGCTTTAGGTTTGTGAATAAAAAATATAGTATTCATTCCCATGAAGTTGTACATATGCTCAGTTTTAATTTATTTTAAGCATGCTAAGAGAATTTCATCCATGAACATGCTGAAAAAACTAGGTCAGATTTTAGGGCCAGAGAAATTCTCTTTAGTCTTTGAGAGTTAATACAAGTTGTTTATATGGTTGGAATCGTCTTGAAATTCTCTACAAGTTTGATGTTATGTGTTTTTGCAATAGAGCTCGTATACAGGATCTGGTAGTTTGTACAGGGCACGCGCACATTTTTTCAAAAGCCAGAGGTTGAAGATGAAGTTTTGGGCTGGGCTTGGTTTGACTGCTTTTGACACCCCCCTTTTCCTTTTTGCACCCCCTGGCCCAATTTCTTGTACTTTTATATTTTTTATTTTTGATTTTCATTT